>BSBM01000694.1:1368750-2737500 GCA_027924585.1 Larix kaempferi | reverse complement strand
GATGATCATGTATACATCAGGATGATGTATGGTGAGTATCAGGATGATACTCTATGGCCGTGGATCAGGTTGTGAAGATGAGCATATAATTTGGCCCTGGGAGATTTACAGATAGTCTTTCGAGGTTTTGCCTATGGCATGTAATTTGGCCCTGGGATATCTGGCAAATGCTCTTTCAAGGTTTTGCTCTGGGAGGACATATAATTTAGCCTTGGGAGATCTGCAGATAGTCTTTCGAGGTTTTTCCTATGGCATATAATTTGGCCCTGGGATATCTGGCATATGCTCTTTCGAGGTTTTGTCCTATGGCATATAATCTGTCCCTGGGAGATCCGATAGGTTGGGCTGTGTGCCCGTAATAAGTCTTGGGATGCTCTTGCGAGGTTTTGCCATGACCACATATAATCTATCCCTGGGAGATCCTATAGGTAGAGCTATGTGCTCGTAACAGCCTGGGATGCTCTTGCGAGGTTTTGTGGTGATCACATGTAATCTGTCCTTGGGAGATCCTATAGGTAGAGCTGTGTGCTCATAACATCCTGGGATGCTCTTGCGAGGTTTTGTGGTGATGTCACATATAATATGGCCCTAGGAGATCCTACAGGTCAGAGTTGTGTACCCGTAACATCCTGGAATGCTCTTTCGAGGTTTTGTGATGCACATAATAAGTCCTGAGGATTCCACAGTATGGCCAGTGATGACAAAGACCTGCAGGTGGTGGGCCTACATCTAGTATGAAAAAGGACTGGCTCTGTAGAACTTCCTATGATGAGTAGAGTCAGAGATTGGTTGAGATAGCAGCAGCAGTGACGATGATGATGATGATGCATCGATGACGATGATCCCGAGAAGAAGACTTGTCTAGCAGATCTGTGTCGAGAAATACCTTCCTAGTTAAGAGGGAGTGTTGATGTATATGTAACTTCGGAATGTATTTCATCTATGTATTTCATATATATTTATTGTACCCTTATAAGAGATGTGTTATTCCTCTATAAGGAAGTGTCGTCATGTGTATTGAGAAGTGTCACAAGTGTGTGTACTTGTCGATGGGTTATTAGACCACCATGTGTGGGGTCGACCCTGAAATATATATTATATTGTGGATGTACCTAGCTAGACAAGTCGGCCTCATAGTGTAACTGGGAAAACAGGTTAAGTATAAATAGAGATCGAGAGATCTCTATTTGCATCACTCGGAAACTCACACTTCTCTCACTCAGAAAGTGGCGCACTAGTGAGGAGGAGGATCATCTGCTACTAGGAGACTATCTCAGTGTATTTTGGTTGTACTTTGGTTGAGCCATTACTCTCTCTATCTCTGAGGAAGTTGTGGGGTTTTTCACCTTAGGGTTTTCCCCACGGAAACTCTATGTCTCTTGTCTCTCATGCTTTTGATTTTTGTTATGCTTGTCATGCTTATTATGATTGTTATGCATTGATATACTGTACATGTTATTCTCTCAGTAAAGATCCTAGAGTATTGTGAATTAATGCTCAAAATTTAACACATCTCTTATTCTTGAAAGGCCTTTTGTGTGCTCTTCAAGGAATATTGGGTAATCCCAAGCTCACGAGTAAGCTTGTCAACTTCTTCTTCTTTCCCTTGCAGCACACCATGGTACATCTCATCAAGCATGAGAAGATGATCTTTGTCGGAAAGCAAGTGTAGGTAGTTATCTTTCATCACTACCATTGCTTCTCTAAGTGCCTACAAAGCTGCAAGGGAAGGTTCTCCTCTCAAACTATCATCTGTCCATGAATCTCTCCAACAACAATCTGTCACCAATGCATGTGCATCATCAAAAAATTATATGGTTGTCTTAATATTTTCTTCGATTATATTCAATTTCCCTGTCAAATGATTTGGCTCATGGAAATAGTCCTCTACCAAGTTTTCTAATTTGTTTCCACCCGTGCACTTTCCCCAATTAGCTTCTTCTATGTCTTCCTCCTAAGAAATAAAATCAGCCTCAATAGGTAATTCATCCCAAATCTCCTTTGTGGTATCAGGTTGAGTGTTCATGTGCTCATATGAAAAGCCAGCTTCTTCCTCATTTTTAGAAGTATTGGAATCTTCAGACACTAGTACCTTCTTATCCACTATTACTTGGGTTTCATACCACTCTAGATGTTTGATGGTGCAAAATTCCTTGAATGATGTAGTTGCGCGAAATTGTTAAATGTATAGCATTAGGAGACATTCTCCAAACCAATCTTGTGCAACCAAGATTGATCCTCTCGTGTAGAGGTGAACACTTTGATTGCCTTCTATGCAAAAGTTATTCCTCACATATAGAGGTAATTGATCAAAGTAATGATGTTGTAAAGTCTTGTTGGACAAGCCTCCGGACTTGTGTGTCAAGTCACGATTCTCATGTGAACCTTCTGTATAAAGATATCCATGGGATGAACCTCCCGTATAGAGGTGGACCTTCTGTATAAAGGTCATGCTTTACTTAAAAGCATTTAATGTTGTGTGGTGTATTATTAGCCATGATCACCAGATTGCTATTAAGTCTCCTTTAGAGATTGATCACCTCTAAAGTGAATTAAGTTAGCATGTGATCATTTGGTTAAGAATAATATACTATGATCACAACATTCGATAATTCTTCTTGGTATAATGTAACGTGATGGATAATTAAAGTTGGGACATATTGACCATGCAGTAAAAGATAAAGAGATAAAGATAAATGCAGAGAGAAAAAGAGAATTCAAATTGATCGGGAGATGACTAAGTGAACTCCAATTGTCAAGCTTCAGTTAAAGCCACAATGTATGCCTCAGTTAATTAAAGAACTCAAAGTGGTCACTATAAGTAAATCAAACAATATGATTTCAGTTAACTAAGTGTTAAATAAGAAGGACTAGTTAACTAAAGTGTTTTCACTTTAGTTAAGCTAAAAGACGACACTTTAGTAAATCAAGGAGAACTCGAATTGATCACTACAATGATCTTTATGGGGAGTTGGAGACCCGTGTGGAGTTTTTCTTCTCGACGCGTTTCAGACTCCAGAGTTGAGTCCATCTTTAGGAGAAAGGTATCTCAAATGAACTCCACGGATCTGCACTTTATAAATATTGTTTGTTTCGTGAATGTTCTTTGAAAGAGCCGACGTATTAATCAATATTTATCTATCATTATTATTATTATATTATTATATTTATTTTTATTTTTATTTTAATTAATTCTTATTTGTTTTATTTTATCTTTTATTTTATTTAACTTATCTTTATTTATCTTTTATTTACTTTTATGTTATTTTTATTATATTTTAGTTAATTCTTATTTTTACTTTGTTTTAATTTTTAATTTTATTTTATTTTAATTTTCTTAGGGAGTGAATGACTAGTTGCTAGGATGCGCACAGAGCGAGGCCGTCATCTCTGTTGAAGTTTCTTGGGTGTTTTTCAATTTCAATTGCTTCACGTATGCGTCTTCTATTGTAGTTCTCCTCAAGTGCTATGACTTTTGCTTCTTCAATGCATACATGGTGGTTTGTCATTGATGAATGCTCGGCCACGACTGACTTCTTAATTCTTTCATGAATAACGTCCGCACAATGCTCCTTCAACCTTATCTGAATTGAATGGCCCGTTTCACCTATGTACACATCTCTGCATGAGCAAGGAATCGAATAAATACCTTTTCTTTGTTTTGGGTCGATGGTGTCTTTTGCTATGTCTAACAAATTTCTTAGGGAGCTAGGAGGGAAAAATATTGTTTTGATTTTCCTTCTCTTTAACACTTTGGCAATTTTGTCTGTTGTTCCTTGGATATATGGGAGAAACGTCCTTCCCAATTTTTCTTGTTCATTGTTTCGATTTCTATTCCCTATGCCTTTTTCCCTTTTGAATGCTCTGTTAATATCTTTTCTTTTGTAATCATTGTTTTGGAGGGTTTTTTCTAGGTAAATAATCAGTTAAAGAGAATTAACTAAGTGACAACAAAGAAAATATAGTTAACTAAGTGTTATTGCATGACAACACTTATGTTAAACTAAAAGACGACACTTGAATTGTGACACTTGCATGGCGACTGTTACATGGAATTTTCATCAACAGCACAAACTTTGTGACCTCATGTTGCCACAATCCCTGAAGTAATTTTTATTATGGATGATCCTTGACTTCCCTAGACTGTAAATCACTTGTTTTGCAATATTGACGCGAGTTGATCCACTAGCAACCTACACTGAAATCCTCTCGACGCAGTATGTCTCACTACAATACGTGTCGCTGGCACACCTTCCCTTCAGAGCAAACCGCATCGATTATGGTAGATGCATGTTGCTCCATTTCAAATCGTGTCAACCTCTGTATGAGCAAAAAATTAGGTTTTTGAGAACTTCGAGTTAGATCCTTCCTATTTCTATGGATCTAACTCGAGTTCCAAAACTCTTGGGATCATATCTCATCCACTTTCTCTAATCTTCTCACCCTTCTCTTATCCTTATTACCATATAAATGAAACATTTGGGCATGGGTGTGAGGAGGAGGAATTGATAGCAAGTAAGTGCTGGAGAAATTTCCCCGGAGCATTAGACTCTTGATGTGCTTCCTTTCAAGACAAGGGTGACATTTTGGAATAAGAGGAATCTATCGAAAGGAGAATACGACACCAAGGCTCACAGTTGTATTTATTTCTATCATCTTTAATACAATGATGTATTATCTTCCCATACTTGATTGTCATTATCATGTATAGCAAATATCCTTAGTCAAATGTTTAGATCATTTACATTGTTTCTAGTTCAATCCACTTGCTATTTGCTTGTATTGGATCTGTCACAGGTTCTCTCTTACACAAAGTTGGATTGCACCAACTTGAAGATAACAAGGACGAACTTCGTATTAGTGGTAAGTTCTCTCTACTTCATTCCTTGTGAATATTAATTGATATGGGTGAAGGTTTGCATGCATTGTCCTGCTTTGTTCTAGTTTCGACCCATTTGAACTAGGGAGGTTCACTTGTGTCCACACTCAAGAACTAATCCATCAACAATGACACTTAAGTTAGCCACCTAACTAAGTGGGAAAGCTTTCAGTTAAGGGGCGAGTTCATCCTAATAATCAGTTCAGTGAGTTAATGCACTGCATGAGAAGTGGGG
The DNA here is from genome assembly GCA_027924585.1 of Larix kaempferi. Taxonomy (NCBI): domain Eukaryota; kingdom Viridiplantae; phylum Streptophyta; class Pinopsida; order Pinales; family Pinaceae; genus Larix; species Larix kaempferi. The sequence goes on along the minus strand of BSBM01000694.1, from coordinate 2,732,386 downwards.
TGCACTTCTTCATGCAAGATTGATGCATCCAGATGGAGGGCAAGTTCATCCTAAAGTTAGAAGCTAAAAATATAAGTCGATGCATGAGAAGAATGTATAAATATGTTATACGGGATTAATGAATTCAATGTGAAGCGAATTCTCTTCTCCCTTGAAGGAAAGGTGCTTCTCTTTTTGCAGGTTATTGTTCTTGCTTGTTATTGATGTGCTGGGCACATTAGAAAACACATCCGATTGATCTCTCTTCTCTATTGCTTCTGTATCTTCACCAAGAATGTTTTGGTGATCTCTTATCTTCTGAAAGCAATCTGCTATGTTGTAAAAGAAAGCATTCTCTGCTATCCATTATATTATACTGAGAAGAAATGTTGGGGTTTTTGTTCTCATAGGTTTGGGGATTTTCCCTAGGGCATACCTTTTGTTATGGATGTATGAACTTCATGTGATTGAATTTTCTCATTGTTTCAAGTTTTGGCATCTAAAAGAATTAATGATCAAATCTCAAGCATGTAACGTCCCCTTCCATCAATCCGGTGCAAGGAAGGAAACGTTAACCAAACTACCGGGCTTATTGGCAAAATTCAGACCCAGTCAATTTCATTAGAAATGCATGGTTAAATAAAACTTGCGCATACCTATTCATACTCAAAAAGCACAGCGGAATTGAACACTATGTATGCACACAGTTTCATCATGCAATCAACATGTAAACAACAGTGATTAATTAAGACATTGCAGAACATGGAATTAATACAACTCAATTAGTAAACACAACGAATTAACCATATTGACACACACACGGACTGGAATGCATCAGCATATTTCTTCCAGGAAGAAAAGTGAAACAACCACATAATAATCAATCCCATTCTCATGCTATGCACATGCATCATTCCAACTAACTTAAGATAATCATTTCATCCAAGTAACATGAGTAAATTAACATACAGGGCAAACCACAGAATGAACATCATTCAAACCACAGAGAATACTTATCTTTGAGATGAAGCTATCCAAAAACTGTCTATGTGAGAGCAACGTTCCACCCAACCATAGATCTCTGTCCAGCCTCTATTCTTTCGGCTGAGAGATCACCCCCGAGCTGGGCTATGCATCCACTACGGAGGAACTAGACAGGCTCACTCACAGCCATGGGTTCACTCAAATGGTCATGCTAAGCCAACACACAGCTAGGTTTATCAAGCATGCAAATAGCAGAGGAGGAGGGTGCTAAGCTAATGAACTCAACCACAGAGCTACAGACATCTCAGGCTAAATTCAAGCAATCCAATCCTCTGTTCCAACATCCACACTTGGATTTCTCACCATTCTGTCAACGAATAACTCAAATCCGTCACTCGTTTTCTGGGCTACAAAAACTGGGTTTTCCTATGGATTTCGGGGTAGCCAATACTCCCAATTTCGCACCAAGGTTCATACCTATGGATCCCCCATTGGATTTCACTGTCAAATACCAAATCTGGGCATTTTTGGCTCTCCAAAACGTGGGTTCTTGCACAGTTGCGATTTCTGGTTTTTCTCACTGCTGGGAATTCATTTTTGGATGGAAAATGATGTTTTTCACTTCCACAATGGAATGGGGATGAGGAAGAAGCAATCCCCATGAGGTAGAGTGACTTGTGGTACAAGAAAATAGAGCCTCTGCCATACGAATTTCTGGGCTGCCCATGTTCCATTAAAGCCATGGACTGTTTTCTTCAACCACTTCCTTACAACAGAATTAAATGTTAGCAAGGAAAGTCAAATGGGTTCTCAAGGTGACATATGGCAGCTTATGGTTCAATCCCACAGCCCCCTCACCACTCCCTAGTGGATACACATGGCCCCTTCTCATTTGTTGTCTCCATAGCCAGTTTTGGTATTTTATTGCTTGATGTTTATTTACATCATTTTTACAATGTTCCATGGCTAAATAGCACATGGGTAACATAATGTCCAATGCTTTGCCATTTTAAATAAAATACAAACATACACTAGCGGGGCCTTGGCCTTGAGCTCCACGCTAGGTAAACATACATCACATGTATACAATATTTACATTAAAAACTAATATATCCTAAGGGTCAAAATGGGGTATTACAAAGCATATATTAACAGGAATGCCTCACTAAGTGCCATATACTCCCTCACACAATCTGTAATCTCCTCATCTCACCCTCCCGCTTCATTATCCTTTGCATTGTTTTGATTGTAATACCACAATAATAACCCTGTAAGGTTTTGATTTTGTAGTGTCCCATTGTTCCCTAATTGTGGGACACTCTGTACTGGGACATGAGTATTGCCTCCATCTCTTGCATCAATCATGTTCCCCATAATAGAATCTGATCCGGGAAGGGTATTCCACCACGTCCCCTAACCCCCAATATCTCATGCAATCACAGGTTGGAAAGATAACCAACTCTGATACCACTGTAATATCCCCAATACAATTATAGGTAAAATCTATTGTCTCAGTTGAGTGATTTTATCAAACAATTTGGATTACATTGATTTATAACTTTATTCAAGTAAATGGCATTCTACTAGACATTTCATCAAACACATTGTGAACATTCCAAATATGCTTAATATAGGAGAAAACATTTGGCAATTTTATTATGGCTAGTAGGTGGTACAACACAACAATCTAACGATTGCTATAGCAACTATGTTGAACTAAGAACAACAAAAAACCTGAGAATGATGCCAATAATCAATGTTCCTCCGTAGATGAATTTGGTCTCCTCAGAATATAATTCGACCTCTTCAAACATTATCAATTGAAGTCACTATTTCTTGCAACTTTTCATCATGGGAGTGTTAAATGAACAAATGCCCTTCAACTTGAAATTAATATTGACCATTCAAATTTGATCATTGATCTCAACACTTCAACAAATATGCACCATTATTGCCCTTTTTATATTCGATAGGGATGATCTCCTTTCTTAGGTCTCCATCTTCACGAGCTCTAACAAGTTATACATGTTATAATACCATCATAAATAATAACAACAACAACAACAACAACAACAACAACAACATTAAGAAATTAAAACAAAAAGAACAAACTAAACAATAAACATTAAAATTCAGTATAGAATAAATAATAAATATACCTTTTAAAGATACGGACTTGCTACCCAAATTAGAGTGTTTGAACCTCTATCTATGTAAATACATTTTACATGACATAAGCCTAAACATTTTTACTTAAGCTAACTTTATTTCATAAATTTAACATTAATCATTATATTTTAGCATCTATTATCTCCTTATAGTTTTTTTCAACGAAGAATCAATGAATCATTGGTTACAAAACATTTCACATACTCAAATTTGAATCCAGGTGTGGATTATAACAACATTCCTTCCAACCACCCAATCTACACTCAATTGACATTGTTCTTGATTATATATGATTATATCTTGTCATTTATATTTTTAACATAGTTTTTTGTAGTCCATTGGATATTTTGACCTTGTGCTTTTATTTATGAAAACTTATGGTATATCATGACATCATAAGTAGAGTCAAAGACTATAACTCATTTAGAGTTGTGGCCATCTGCTTCTACAATAATCAAATATCCTCCCATTCTCTCCTCGCCAAGCTTGTACCCAACTACTCTTTGTTGACTCGTAGACTTATTTGTTTGTTTCCATGCTCCCATAACCTTCATCCCCTTTTCCTCCCCTATTCTTCCTCCTCACGTAATTCCTTCAAAATGTCCCCATAATCTCCCACTAAAAAATGTCTTAGTTATAATTGGTGTTTCTTCTATATCAAACAAATGCCCAAATTTAAATATAAGTGTTGCCATTCAACAAATTAATATAATTTTCTTAATAAATTAATATAATTTTTGTAATAGTTACCTACTTAATTAAAATTTATAATGGAATATAAACAGTGACCTCTGAAATCAACTCTTTTTTCAAACATAAAAAACCGTAACTTGTTATTCAATCAAAATAGGGAATCAAATTTACATATATAGTTACATTGAAGTTCTAATATACAACATATACCTTAGGTAGCAAAAAGACTATATGTCTCTCACACATGGAGAATAAACCATAAGAGTTGATATTTCATATTTATCATCTATGTTATCATATCTATTGTTCTAAATAATAGAGTCATAAATTCAGATTTGGGAGTACAACATCAAGTCACCATAAATATAACTTGACTAGAAAAAGCCTAAAGAACCTAAGTCTACCCTAGAATCATCAACATAGTCCTCGTAATGGATCAAACCATCCATGTCCCCAACAACTATTTTTGAAAGGCTATTAGCCACAACATTACACTCTCGATAGACATGAGTAAAATTAATATAAGAAAAACAAGCTTTCAAATCTTATACTCTTCTTGTCCAATGGTCCAAATGAAGCACCCGCAATAATGAGTGATTTGCATCCTGGTCTATGATGGACTTATAATCACCAACAATACGAATACTAAATATACCCCTTTTTAGTGCAAACCACATGATTCCCCACAAAGCAAGAAGTTCAACTTGTGTGTTGGAACCTTCTCCCACCCATCCAAAAATAAACATAATGGTCCCTTTTAATTCTCAGATACATACCAGCCCCACAAATGCCACCATTATGAGCACCATCAAAATATCTAATAGAGATTTGTCACAAAAAGAGGGAAAGTATGAGACATAGTACCTCTGATATTCTTTTCTTTGTAAATTTGAAGAAACAAACTGATAATTCTGGAGCTAATCGGTAAGACCGAAGGCTTAAAGTCCTGGAAAATAAGCCTATTTCTTGATTTCCAGACTTTCCACACAACAAATAAAGGAAGTTCTTTATACTTGACCTTCATGTCAAAAAGGATATAAGTTGGAGAAGGACTTTGGAGTAGTGTTCTTAAAAGTAAATATCTTAAGAAGTTACAAGTAGTCCAATGGATCATAATACCTCAAAATATTTTGCAATTCTTCAATTATCTAGAGAGGTCTGACTAGATATTATTCTAAACTTGGGGAATGGCTCAATTGGAAAAAATGGAAACGGTCTTCAGGTTGTTATAGGTATCGATCCCTTTGTGGGTGCTTGTGACAATTTTAAATTATATGATCCTTTATTAGTTGAACTTCATGGTTTAAACATATAGTGTTTGGCTCAGGTTAGAAGATTTGGTGACTATAATAGCTCTTTATCCTATTGCTATAATGCTTATTATTTAGGATTGTCAGAAGTGGTAGCTGGTGAATGGAACTCCTTTGTGTTGGTATTAAATAAATTTGGGATCAGGTTAAATGACTTTTACGGAGAAAACTTCCTATGGCTTGGGGCAGACCACAACAGACAGCTGACTACCATAAAATAACTCAATTCTGAATGCTATGCTACATAAATGACAATGCTAAAATAATGGAGAATATAACCAACTTCGATCCGGACGTTCGATGTAGATCCCCATTGAAGCTTTCAATTCGTGCACTTGAACCTGCAAATTAGTCTTGACAGCCAATATACAACAAGTGCATATAATATATGAAATACATTAACATCATCAATAGCAATGGTCCATGATATCATAAGTAAATGCAACCCAATGTAATATAAACAACATTCACAACATTAATGGACGAGAATATGAGTATTTCTATTAATGAATAACAAGAAGTACAATGTGATACGACCTCTTGTCGACAACCAATCTTAACCAAGAACTGGGTCTCTCCACTTGTGCCTCCATCACTTCAATCCTCCATGGAATGACAAACTCAAACTATGAAAGGAGTTTGGAAGGTGAACATAAGGGGTTCACAACAACAAGGATCAATGAGTGTAGACTCAAGATACGACAAAAATCCACTATAGTTCTCTTGCTCTCTCTTTCTCCTCCCTTCCATATGCCATAGGAGCTCAATATATAACCTTCCAAAGGTAAGTGAAAGGACACATCGAGGCGTTTCGGGGCAAATGGAGGGCCAAAGGCCACCCTAAGACCGCTTTTTGGGAGTAAAAAGTAATTTTCTAGTGACTTTTACCATTTTACTTGACACCCGCGGGCTATAGTGGAACAACTCGCGGGTACGCTGGATAAAATGTAATAGCTAGCGTACAGGAAGAAAAATAGGGAAATAGTGTGTTATGAAGGACGTAAAGTACATTTGAGTCAGTGAAATAGATCCTGAAGGCCAAAGAGTGCTGATGCTCACAGGGTGGAAAATTACGTTGTAACATATGCCCCCTAATGTGTGAGGTCAGAGAATGGTGCTATGATGGCCGAAATACATTATAAATCTCATAAGTGGAGTGATGGAGACACAAGTGGAAGGAGCAGCTCACTCGTCATAATACAATAATATCTCTGAGTACATGTCGGTACAATACAACAATATGATACAATGGCCATGAATAGGCAGTACATAGTGAATATATGTCATAAGTGATCATAGCCTTGATCCCTATACAGTAAGATACGGTTCCCTGCTGAAAAGGAAACAACTGGTGCAAACTGGAGGTACAAACTGCTGATATCTGAGAGATGATATCTCAGATGTAAAGTCATGATCATAAGTAGCATACTGAATGCCACTATCACCTGGGGTCTTCTACACAGATCATCTACGGTGCAAGTCCCATCAAGTGAATAAAGGTGTTGAGGTCGAACCTGATGTGACATCGTCTGATTACCGGTCAATGATGAATACCATTAACAGACGCGAGATAACCCACCAATAATGAAAATGGGCATAAAGGCACAGAGTACAATCATCAAAGTGAAAATAGATGTGGTGAAGTCGAACATTAAGATGAATCCATCGATCAGGGGACATTGATGTATTCCCAAAACTGTCGATGGCGAGAGGACCTGCCACTAATTACTACAAGCCTCAAGGTACTCAACCGAACTCTAAGTCTCACATTCCAGAATAAATGGGTTGAAGTCGACAGAATGAAACTCGCTGGAAGGAGGGCATTAAGGCATCCCCCATCAACCAGCACAAGGTACCAGCTATGCTAAAAGATTTGGTAGAACTCAGGTGAAACGAACCGACTTAATAAGGATGGCCGACATGCAATAGTCAAGAGATCTGAGGAGTGGCCGACTCTGGTTTCAGGACTTCCTTTGAACAAGAGCATGAGCAGATGTATAGACTTAGGCAGCATAGACTCGACATAGACTGTGCGATGCAGGAGGCATCAACAAAGGGCTCCATAGTGACTGGAAGCTTAACCAATCGGTGGAGTAAACTCAGAAACAAGTACAAATCCTAAGGTCCAACTATAGTCCTGACTCATAATGTATGGAGTGGAATGACTGCTTTGTTCAAAGGCGACACAACAACTGCCAACTAGAAGTAGTAACCATAATACCATCTGGCTTTTTGGAATTTTTGATTTTTTTGGTCTTTTTCATATTTGGAAAAGCTTGAAAAAGAATAAAATTGATTATAGTACAACAATTGAGGGAACAAGTTTCAAATGGCGAGCAAACTAGTCCCAAGCAGTGGAACATGCCTATGATCAATGCAAGGAAGCATGTCCAGGATGTGGACACGTGGGGGGGTGTTCCCTCAGGGTCAAAAGGTCATCAAATTATGAGAGGCAAATGGAAGCTCTGCAGGGCTTGACAGGGAAAGTGCTCAGGCACCAGGCTAATAATTGAGTAAGCGGGAGCCGACACAAGGCTCAAGCGGTAAGTAAGATGATGCAATGCAATCGCAACTTGATATAATTGGGGGAGTCCTTATGGGAGATGGCCATCATAAGACAAAGTAGAGTATGAGTCTTTATCGCAAAGTCATGGCGTAACTACAAAGGACTCCCGATCCTAAGGACAAACAACATCATGGGCACCATAATGCAAAAGGGAGTTCTAACTAGGGTACCCATGTTCGGAAAGGCCCTACCGCCACATAATGACACTTCTATAACAGTGTGAAGGTTTCGTGTCGGGTAAGAAGCGGGGTCGCACCTATGGTTTATGTAAATGGTCAAAAGGTCAAATGCATAATGCATGTGAAAATGACATCTAACCTATATGCCAAGTATGAAATATACCTGCCATAGGCGCAAAACGTTCGAAAACAACTCTCGCCGAAGAAATCTAGTCAAAAAATGCTACTCCAAGACATTATATTAGTCCAAAACGACTTAAAATGGTAAAAACTATAGACAAGTGGGTTTTCAAAACTATAAATAGTAATAAAAAATTACAATTTAAAATTCATTTTCACTATTCACCCAATTTGAAGTTTTTGTTAGTTTTCACCTCAAATTTCAGTCGATGATTCTGGGAGCTACGGGCATCTGTTCGTCGAGCCGTCTGGAGCAGGTTAGTAGTCTCATCCATACCTTTCATTTGATTGTTTTTATTTGAATTTTCACTGGTCTAAATTTTTAAATGGCCAAGCCCTAAATGGTCACAGCAGTACCCGCGAGATACAAACATACGGGTAGCGGGTAGGGCTTGGTACCCACAGTCAACGCATGTGTTGACCGCGGGTATGGCAGTGAAGTTTGTTTTTTTAAAATAAATATGACTAAAGTTTTGGTTTCTCTTCCTCCAGGATGGTCCTAGAATGGAGAGAAAGGGAGCATGACCTTGTGGATGAGGCCGTCCGCAATCATTTGCCTGCACGGAAAGCTTTACAAGCATGTGGGCTTTACAAATTTTGGAACATAGGAGGTTTGAGGGCCCAAAACCTATTACTCCATCGTTTGATAGACTACTGGGACATAGATGCACAAAAATTCAACTTGGACGGGCAAATACTTTCCTTGGAGGTCGATGATATCTACTTCATTACTGGTTTGTCTCGCCGAGGTGAAGTGGCAAGCCTTCGATCTCGTTCTGTGGGTGGTGGGATCACCATTCCCGACTACATTGAGCGGTATTGTCTTCCCAATACTCGGACAGTGGGGAGTTAGGTTCCCATCAGAGCCATAGTTGATATGAGAATGAAGGTTATAGTGGCTACCCTTGTGCGGATTACAGGTTCGGCAGTGCTTCACCAGGCTTCGAGGCCGGTGATGTTCTATGCCTCATAGTGCATGTGTCCCATGGTATATGACCGGTGCACAATGTTACTGGGGTCCATGAAGACCCAGTTAACGGAGTGCAAGCGTGGGGAGGCCAAAAACTTTGGATACGATAGTATCTTATGCAGTTTCTTCTTTCAGTGAGTTTTGGGGCTCAGTCCGAGGGTTGAAGTCCCTCCTCATAGTCTCCATGACCCAGCTCTGACTCAGTGGGCAGAGGTCTTGACGCTACAGGGTGGTGGCCGACAGGCATCACCATACACAGATGAGTTCTTTCACTGGTGGGACCGACAGGTCATAGCTATAGATGACTACCCCTATGCAGGGATAGACTTCCGTCAGGATCGTGACATGCTGCTTCCACCAGGAGCAGTGTTTGGAGACATCGGTGAGTTACTCTTTTTATGTTTTTTGTTTATTAAATTTTTAGGGATTTTTTATTATAGATGTAAATGCAAAAATATTTTTGGGGGTAGTATCATGTATTGACATTTCACTGTTTGCTCGCAGACAAGGGTCCAGTTAGATCACAGGGCTTCCCGACGCATCGTCGACGGGGCAGGGGTGATGAAGTAGTGGGTGCTGCAGCAGAGCGTACTTTAGCGACTGTGCGGGTCAACCTATCACGGATGACCAATAGGGTACCAGGGATAGAGACAACGCAGATACTAGAGGATATGCAGCGCCATGTTGTAGGGGTACCGAGCAGCTGGGTGCGACTACTGCAGCGTATAGCTAACGCAGTACATTATTACTATCAGATGCATCTTGCCGAGGCGGCAGCTAGGCCTCCTCGTAGGGCTTAGACATCTCAGAGTCCCATTTTTGTATCGATATGTATATTTTTGAGAGCTACGGGCTCCAGTTTTGTATTATGACACTACCATTTTGGACATGTTATTTATAAAAAACTATGGTTCTCCGGTTCTACTATATGTGTATGTACAAATGTATGAATGTATGTTTATTTGTGTGCTTCATTATGAATGTGACAAATTCCAATCTAGGACATAGTTAGCATATGCATCATATATATGATTAAAACTTCTCGGAATATGAATGTATGTAATGGAAACAAAATGTTGTTCCAAGAGTCTTACCCTTAAGAATCTCCGCAATAAAGTAGGATCCCTCACACGGTACTGACCATTCAACTGAGACACAACCAGTTGTGAATCCAAGCAGACTTCTAAAAACTGGATACCATGTGAAATAGCATCCCGAAGTAGCTCAATTACAGCACTGTACTCAGCCACATTGTTAGATGTAGGACCGAGACAAGCACCTCCTGAAGACACAACTAGGTGGTCAGGTGAATAAATAATCCAGGCAGCAGAAGTAAGTTGCTGCGTATGACGGCTAGCACCATCTGCAAACCCTAAGAATGTAGGAGATTCCACTGACATCTATCAATCAAACAGAAGCGAATTAGTAGACCCGAAAACCAAAAGAAATCTAAGCTATGTACAGAAGCAACTATACAATATTATACAAAAGTATTAGCTTGAACTAGAAGTTCAATCGTAATACTGCTTGAGGTAGAGCCCATTTCTAGGCTCCTTCAAGGCGTTCCCTTCATAATCTTCTAATTCATAGGATCCTTTTTCTAGGACACGCCTCACGATGTAAGGACCGTGCCACATGGGGTTAAACTTGCCTGCCCCCAGGGGTTCTTTAGCTTGGTCATATAAGAGGACCAAGTCACCTTCAACATATTGTCGGGGAAGGACAGATCTATCGTACTGAACCTTGACATCACGTTTATTGGCATCTATAGCCACAGTTGCATCTCGACACTGCTCGTCAAGCTGCTCAAGGTGGATCAAACGTTGCTCAATACCCGACGTATCAGGGAGGAACTCTATAGCTAGTTTTAATGAAGGGATTTTGCATTCAATCGATAAAATTGACTCCACATCGTATACCAGCTGAAACGGTGAGAACCCGGTCGCAGTCTTGACTGTGGTTCGATATGCCCACAAAGCAGGATATAACATAATATGCCAGTTGTTCTTGCTCTGTTGGATGGTACGTTGGAGAATGGTCTTTAAAGACTTATTGACTGCTTCAACCTGACGATTCGCTTGGGGGTAGTAAGAAGATGAGTGTTCTTGACGAAACCCAAGCTTGAGTGACAAATCCTCCATCATTTTGTTATGAAAGTGACTGCCATGGTCAGTGAGAATCTCTTTCGGAATACCGAACCAAGTAATAATCTGATTGAATACGAAATGGGCTGCTGTAGCACCATCGGATTTTACGGTAGGCATGGCCTCAGCCCATTTGGAAAAGTAGTCCATGGCCACTATGATATGGTGATGCCCCTTAGTTGAAGCTGGTTTGCAATCCATGAAATCCACCCCCCACATGGTGAAGGGACCGAGGGTGATGACCGGATGAAGGGGCGCTGGATGCGAGTGTATACTTCGAGAAAACACCTGGCAAGGGTGACATCTCTTCACAGCATTCACACAATATTTAAAGATAGAAGGCCAAAAGTAACCAGCTCGCATAATACGTTGGGCTGTAGCAAGCCCGGATAAGTGACCGCCACACACCCCAGCATGGAAATCATTAAGCACACACTCCGCTTCTTCATGATTCAAACAACGACGGAGAATATAATCCTTTCCTCGACGATACAAAGTGTTGTCGACGATGGTATAATCTTTGGCATGATGTTTCACACGTCATCGTTCGTCTCACGAATAGTACGAAGGAAACTTCAAAGTTTGGAGATATACAATGATATCCCCATACCAAGGGTCCTCAGATGAGATAAGAAATAAGTGCTCATCCACAAAGGAATATTCATGGACAACATCCTCATCAAGTCGCGGAAGGTCCAACATAAGCTCAGCAAAGACCAAGGATTTCACTGACTTCGCCGAAGCAAAATCGAGATCAAACTCCTGAAGGATCACAATCCATTTATTGTACTTCCCCCCTATAAGACGTCGTGATAGCACGAACTAAAATTAATTGATATGCGCTATGACTGTGGTATTCCTAAGCATGATATAGTGCCGTAACTGTTGGACTGCATGAACAGTCGCAAGTGCCAACTTTTCCACATGAGTATATCTCAACTTAGCGTCTACTAGATTTCGACTAAGGTAATAGATCACATGCTCTACGAGCACATCATCAACCTGAACTAAGACCATGCCAATCGTTTCTTGAGATGCAGCCACATAAAGTATAAAATCTCTTGCAAAGTCGGGTGGACTAAGCAGAGGGGCTGATACCAAAGCTTTCTTAAGAGCATCGAAAGACTGTTGGGCTCGCTCATCCCATATAAACGGTGTGTCTTTCTTCAACAACTGCGCAAAACCTTTGGTAAGACTAGCATAATTCACTACAAGGCGACTTAGAAAAGTAGCTCTCCCTTGGAGGCTCTGAAGTTGTAACAAGTTGCGCGGAGGAGGCAACCGAAGTATTGCCTCAACTTTAAGAGGATCGACTCTGATATCCTCTTTTTAAACTATGAAACCTAGAAGGTGACATGTCCTTATAGCAAAGATGCATTTATTGGGATTCAATCGAATCTTGTAGCATATACATCATTCGAGAATCAAACAGAGGTGCTTGGGGTGGTCCACCCTCTTGCTAGAATGTCCAGCAAGATCATCTAAGAAAACCTCCATTATACGTTTAAGGTCGTGAAAGGCATAGGTCATGGCCCGCTAAAATGTAGCTCCGACGTTTTTAAGGCCGAAGGGAATTTTTCGGTACGCAAATGTACCCCAAGGACAAATGAAAGTAGTTTTATGTTGGTCCTCTGGTTTGATCTGAATCTGGTTATACCCTGAAAAGCCGTCCATGAATGAAAAAATCTCACTTCCCACACAATCATCCAAGATCTGATCAATGAATGGAGTGGGGAAATTGTCCTTCGGACATGCATGGTTCAGGTCTCTAAAATCAGTGCATACACGGATTGTTCCCTGCTTCTTATCCACAGGAACGGGGTTTGACACCCATTTGGTAAGGGGAACTGGGTAGATGAAACCAACCTTAAGTAGTTTCTCCAACTCTGCCTTGATAGTGGCTGCCTTCCTAGGGTTAACATCATGAAGACGTTGTCGAACCGGTTTAGCATGAGGATACTTTCTAATCTCATGTTCAACAATACTGGAGTCTATTCCCGGCATCTCCTCATATGACCAGGTGAAAGCTTCCCGAAGTTCTGTAAACAACTCGGTGTAAATGGAAACCTCCTCAGAAGAACAGTGATCACCGATGTACACATTCTCAATCTTTTCGAGAGTGTGAGAGATTTTGATCGGTATGGTCGGGGAAATATTAGCCATGTTCCCCTCCACTTAAATCTCATGTGAGCCCAAAAGAGCCATAGGGTGACCAACCATCTCGGCAAGAGTTGTCCTAAACTCTTCTTGCTCGGCGAGATCGAGGTTGGGAAGGAAATAAGAGTGATGATTCATGTCCTCTCAAGGTCTCTCACTACCACACATGGCTTCGATAATAGCTTCATCCGAAGGTAAAGTATCATCAAGGCAATTGTGCGAACAAGACGAGTTGGTTGCCCAAACCGACGGCATAACAGGATCTTCCTCCTCTGTCTGTGAAGAGGGGAGATCCGGCTTTGCAGTGGCTTGTTGAATATCTTGATAAGCAAGCTCAACAACAGACAATGGCATAGTCATCCCAACATGCGCAATGTCTCCAGACATGGAACTCGTGGACGGTAAAGTCCATGGATCATCAAAATACGAAGTCCGGAATGGTACATTATTCAATGGAGGAGACACATTGTCGGAAACGGTTCCAATAAAATTAATAGGTGAGGGGAAATCATAAGACCCCATCAATGCGGGGTACAATCTGACACCCATGTTCCTAGTTTCCGACTGAGAATCTGTAACTTGAGGGACCACTGATCCTGTGGATGTTGTGGAAGAAGGACTAACGAAATCTAGTTGGTCGATTTTCACAATCTTTCCTTCGCGTGGAAAGAAAATAACTCTGAACACAGTGGACGCGACAACTTTCATAGCGTACATCCAATTCCTACCCAGGAGAAGGTTGTAGTCGATGGGCGCATCAACCACCTCGACTTCAATAGGCACAGGTTTCCCTCCCAAGTGGACAACAAGGGAAGGGATAATCCCATGCGGCTTAAATGACTGACCATCAAATGCAGTGAGCATGGTCATAGAATTGGATAGGGGAGGAGAGCCAAGATCTTTCCAACAAGATAAAGACATCACTGACGCAGAAGCACCTTCGTCAACCACCGTTCTCTTGATGAAATTCTGAAGGCACTTCACATGGATTTGAAAAGCCACATGGTAAGGTAAGTGAGGTTGGACATCAGTAGTGTCAAACTTGATAACGTTAGGACTTGCCCCATCCTAAACTCCTAAAGCACTCAAAAGGGCATGCCTTTGAGAAGGACACGCCTGTAAAACTTCAAGAGCCGACATGGCACATGAATTTTGGCCCAAATCTTCTACAATGGAGTACTTCTGGGCGGCTCGAGCATTGGGATTATGCGTAGAGCGCTTGAGAACACCTTTCGGTATCCGCAGCATAGTAGAGGGCTTCTCGATATGCAAAGAGTTATCAGGAGGAGGAGGCTCATTCCCCATATTTGGTTGTGGTGCACCGTAATCGTGTTGACGAGTAGCAACACTAACCTTTGATTGGACCATATTCACATATCCATAGCCACTAGTATTGGAAGAAGACGTTGTAGTCTCATTAGGTCCATAACTAGTAGCGGGAGCATGCGAAGCCATGTTGTGATGATGGGGAAGGGGATCTTTTAACACAGCTGGGCTCTGTGCCAGATGCTTCGATGCTTCTTCTATTCGAGGACATAAGTGAGTAAGGTGATCTTCCCCACAAAGCTTGCAACAGAATGTCACTTTACGCCTAGGTTTATGGTCCCCACCAGCATTTCCACCTTCCCGAGAAGGGTTGGTGTTCTCTTTCTGAGGGGTATTGCGATTACTACCATTGTTCCCATTGTTTCCACCCTTACGGTTGTTTCTCCCCTTCTTCTTTCCACTAGGCTGCTGGTTACCCGATGGGTTCGTCGATTGCACAGTATGTACATCAGACGATGGAGTGGAAGTGGACAAGGTGTGAACCTGTCCAGGAGTAGACTGGTTAAGCGACAAATTTTGCATTTGATTAGTAACCAAATCTACAGGTCGAGTACTTGCGGATCCCACGATGCCATCGGCATGTGGTCCAGGAACTGACTTGGGCTCATGTCGTGTTCGCGGTGCGTCAGGAATAATGTCATACAAAATGTCAAACTGAGAATATAATAAATCTAACTGCTGGACTTTTAAGATGGCTTGTTCCTTAGTCACAATGCCAGACATCGAAACGTCCTTAGCAATATATGGAAGTAAAGACTTGAGAAACCATTCCAACATAAACTCTGGAGGAATGTTGGCTTTCATTAACCTCTTCCGTCGACGCCACTCTTGAATGTGGCCAGAAATATGTGTGGCCTTTTTCTGGCGGAAGGTAGACAAAAGTTCAGTATTAGTATCATAACGAACCAGCAACTGGAAATGATCCAAGAAAACCAAAGCTATCTCATTGAAACCCCTATAAGTGCCCCCACACAACTCGACATACCACTTCGCGGCTGCCCCTGTGAGGGTGCGTTGAAATAGTCTCAAACGAACGGAATTGTGATTCAACGAGTTGGATGAGCACCAAAGGTGAAAGGTCGTGACGTGGTCACCCGGATCCTCACCACTCTTCCCTTCAAACTTGGGAATGTCCGAAGGGAGCTTGGTAGGGACCGGAGGCTAATTAGGATTGTGACACACCAGATCATTCGTGAGATTCGAAAGATCTGGAAGATTTAGTTGAGCAAGGAACGGGAGCTGCGGCTGGAAAGCTTAATTATAAGCTCCCATAAAAGGTTGATTGTACGGACCCGAAGGATAAGATGGACCATAAGCTTGACCATGACCATTAAAATGTTGATTATACGGACCTGACTGACCATAAGCTTGACCATGGTTATAAGGTTGATAACCTCCTCCAACCTGACCCGGGTGAGGGTAAGCAGGTGTATATGCATTTTGTGCACCGTATTGAGGTGGGTTGTAATAAGAGCCAGCACCGACTGTATTATAGTAAGGGTTACCACCATAATTATGGGGCATATACGTGTTACTTGTAGCGGGAACCGTGTTGTAATTACCATGGTTATAAGGTATGTTCCCACCCCCTACATAAGCATTATTAGTAGCGTGAGCAGTCGTATGGTGACCATGGGGTATATTCCCAACCCCAACGTTGACATTACTAGTAGTAAGAGCGGTGGTGTTGTGACCATGAGTATAAGGTATATTCCCACCTCCTACATTAGCATTACTAGTAGCGGTAGCAGACGTAAAAGTATATGGTACATGTCCACCCCCGTGATTGGGAGGATTGTTAACATTCGTGAACGTGGTCCTCGGTTGACAGGTAGAGGCATGTGTATTGTACTGTGGATGGTGAGTCGTATTGCGAACAGTGTTCCTATTAGGATGGGTAGTCCTAGGAGGTGGCCTTCCTCCAACATTTGCATTGTTAGGAGGGATGTGACCGGTACCCATACTATGTGTGTGAGTGGAAAATGTGGTGCCCCTGGCAAGGGTATTGCCCCCAGTGGCTGCAATGTTGCTAACATCATGACTAGTGCCAACATGACTACCAAATAGAGTAGAAGGATCAACTGTGTTGTAATCAGGCATACCAAAAGAGAACGGGGTAGCGTTGGTTGTAGGACCTGTGTTATCATGTAACTCTGACATCCCATACTGGAAATCATGTGGATTCAAAGGATCAAACGAGATGTCCTCAGGTGGATTCGGACCAAACAAACTAGGTTGGGTCTCGGGTGGATCACCCCTCCACACCTCTCGAGGAGTAGGGGTGTCTGAAGTGTGTTCGAATCTACCCGATGGAGTCATAGGGATTTCTCCTGTGCCAGAATGTGCAGTCATGATGTCGATGATATATGTTTCGTAAGAATCTGAAGATTCAGAGGGGGCCTTCCGGCGTCCCTTATTAATACGACGTGTAACCCCAGTGGCCGGTAAACCAACCAACCGATGAGATCGGCAGAGAGCAGGACTTCTCGCCACGATATCTCCGTAGAGACTATAAAATCAAAGCGTCCTCTAATGGCTAAACTATCGATCAAAAACATAAAATCAAGAGCACACACCTAGAGAAACTACAACCAAGAGCATGCAAACAGAGTGGCTAAATGACACTACAGCCGGTATGTCTCGCCTAGGAGAGGCTTGAGACTCCCAAACTGTAGCCGGAGGTAACAGAATCAGTTATAAAGGTTCCCAGGCTTCACTGCGTGCAAAGGGACAAGACCCTCTACAACAAACAACTGTGCTGTCCAACCCCTATCTGACTCAGGATACAAACAATATAACCACTGCAAGCACCCTATGCGTTACCTAGGCAAGACAACTATGGTCACCGCAGTATAACCAATTCTCAGGGGGACAGTCGCAGGTGGGATCCGTCGTATGGGTAGGGTAGCTAAGCCCGAAACTCAAGAAGGTCAAATCCCCCAAGAGTCTCCAGATACGAACAAATCCTGGAAATATCTCCCATGTTTGGCCAATATTGGAGGGCTATCTCCGCAACCAACCTCCCGTGACCTCGTGCTTAACTCCGATCTGAGTAGAGCTTCCTAAGAACACCGATGTATACCATGGATTTCACCACTCCCTATTCAGACACATAATGTTTCGTCTAGTAGTCTTGGATTGTTAACTCACAATGATTTATTCCAAGACTCTAAACCTATGCTAGTTGGTGTACCCTATAAATGAAAATCGTTCTAATCAATTTTAATATTAAGCGTTAATTTTAATGGCTGTGGTTACTTAAAGGATATGGTCGTGAAACTAATGATGTATATGACTCAATAGTATGCAAAATCATCAAACTCTAGACTCATCTATCCAATAAAAACAATGCCACTAGAATGAAAATCAATCCAACGGTTTCGAAATAAAAATGCAACTCTTTTATACTTTCAATGCACAAGCATATCCTAGATGAAAGCACAAGCACTCAGATGCAAAATGCAGTACATAAAAGTAATTTCTTTTGTATTTTCACTTATAAGCAAAAGGAAAATGCAAAACTATGTTTTTATATTTTTCAATATAATGAAATGAAAAATGCAAGCAAAATCCCACTATTTAGTTATAGAAATGCAGAGGAGATCACTAAGACAACTCAGCAGATCCCAAACAGTAAGACTCAGCTAATGGAATGAGCTAGAAAATTAAAAATGGGTAAAAACCAACAAGGCTCAAAACCAAGAGAAAAGAGGAGTTTTGGTCACGAACAAGGCATGGAACAGTCAGGAACAAGGCCAAAGAAGACTCGGGAACACTCACAACCGACCCAGCAACAACCAAAGGCCATAAACCAATCACCCTTGGAGTTGTACGCTACTGTCGAAGAAAAAACTGCAGGTACCCGCGGGCTATAATGCAGACAGAGGTGGGTAGACGCGGGCAGAACTAGGCTCACTCGCGTACATGGAAAAGCAAATGAGTAAACAAAGAGCCCAATGACCCAGAAAAAGCTTGTTTTCTATAGTGTATCCTAACGGCCAATCAATGACACAGAGACTTGACACACAACAACTCTAAATAAGGACAAATGCCTAAAAACCCCCAAAAATGGATGTTCTCCCCAGTGGAGTTGCCATTTCTGTTACGGAGAAAAATTCCTATGGCTTGGGGCAGACCACAACAGATAGCTGACTACCAGAAAATAACTCAATTCTCAATGCTATGCTACATAAATGACAATGCTAATATAATGGAGAATATAACCAACCTCGATCCGGACGTTCGATGTAGATCCCCGTTGAAGCTTTCAATTCGTGCACTTGAACCTGCAAATTAGTCTTGACAGCCAATATACAACAAGCACATATAATATATGAAAGACATTAACATCATCAATAGCAATGGTCCATGATATCATAAGTAAATGCAACCCAATGTAATATAAACAGCATTCACAACATTATGGACGAGAATAAGAGTATTTCTGTTAATGAATAACAAGAAGTACAATGTGATACGACCTCTTGTCGGTAACTAATCTGAACCAAGAACTGGGTCTCTAAACTTGTGCCTCCACCACTTCAATCCTCCATGGAATGGCAAACTCAAACTATGAAAGGAGTTTGGAAGGTGAACATAAGGGGTTCACAACAACAAGGATCAATGAGTGTAGACTCACGATACGACAAAAATCCACTAGAGTTCTCTTGCTCTCTCTTTCTCCTCCCTTCCATATGCCATAAGAGCTCAATATATAACCTTCCAAAGGTAAGTGAAAGGACACATTGAGGATTTTCGGGGCAAATGGAGGGCCAAAGGTCACCCTAAGACCACTTTTTGGGAGTTAAAAGTAATTTTCTAGTGACTTTTACCAATTTACTTGATCCCCGCGGGCTATAGTGGAACAACTCGCTGGTACGCTGGCTAAAATGTAACAACTAGCGTACAGGAAGAAAAATAGGGAAATAGTGTGTTCTGAAGGACATAAAGTACATCTGAGTCAGTGAAATGGATCATGATGGCCAAAGAGTGCTGATGCTTACAAGGTGGAAAATTACGTTGTAACAATGACAAGGCTGATGTTCTCGTTTGGGATTGGAAAGGCGCAAACGAAATACTTACTGGAAAAAGGGTTATGAAGCTATCTCAGAGGAGTTGGTGACATCCACACATATACACAATACAATATCCATACCTAGCACAGAGGCTCATAGTGATTCTACTATGTCTAAGTGGTGTAGATATTAACAATAATGAATAAATATGGGATCGTGTCTACCATCCATGTACCACGCAACTGCTCCAATTTTTTGCTCATTAGTAAACTGGTTCACGCATTGGTGAGTCAATTTTCAACCAGATTGCAATGAATGAAACATCAACCCATGCTTGACATCCTTCTCTACACTCTCCTACTTCAACTGAACAACTTCTTGCTTCGTTGTTGAGGTTGACCTATTGTGTTGCTACAGATCTATGGACACTTTATGCTCCTTGGGCTACCAAGGCATGGATCTCTTCATATCCTTTAGAGTTCACTATCCACCCACTTCTCTTGGTTGTAAGATTGTTGGTGTGAAGCTCTAGATGAATTCGCTATCACTTTGCTTCCTAATATCCACTCAACTTGTAGTGGTGGAAAAATTATTGGCACTACATGGACCGCTTAACATCCTTCTTTTCTCCAAGTGCCTCTAAGTTTTTTGTTGTATTGGTGAAGCCTTCTTGCCATTCTTCCTTTGAAAACAACTTGGCTTATTGTATGTGGCTTGTTTCTCCCAACAAGATTCCTCAAGATGGATTTTCTTCCCACATAATGAACATCCTTCATAATACCAACAATAGGAAGTGCTATAACCTTTCTTTTCATAGTAGTGGCAAATAAGGGATGTATTGCATGATAAATACCTCATGTTCCTCTTCTTCTTGTCCCAGTTGAATAGCTTGTCACTTCTTGTCAATGCTGATGTAGGTTGAGTATTTTCACTTTTCCCATTGTTTCCCTTCTACAATATGTCACAAGAAGGATGCAGTAAGAAGGCCAGTAAGAAGTCCAATTATGTCATGTCTTTTGCCTTCATAGATGTGATATTGGTGTTCATGGCCTTTTCCTCTCTACCATCAAAAGTTGGGTTTTCATGCTTAGTCCTCATTTCAATTACAGTTGGGATTAGGATGCTTTATCTTCTTTTGCCTAGCCCTTATATCCATTGTAGCCTATTGACCCTAACAATTTCGAACCAATGCCTCTTTCCTCTTGTATGTTTTTCAAATTCACCAAAATGCTTTTGAGAAAGGCCTGAAAATGTTAAATTACCATGCTTGAATCTGTCATAGTGCTTGCTTTTGCACTAGCAATGGAAGGAGCTTGTTTGGTCTCTTGTTGCTTGTACCTTTGCCAATGCCTCCTCCTTCTTTGCCAATGTAGTGGGATATGTGAAAACTTAAATACTCAATATACGTGGAATGTATACATATGAATAAATATTGTATGGATAACAAATATGATATGATGTATTACAGTAAGAAGATCTAGCTTATATAAGCTTGATGGTAACTCTTACATAAAATCACATTCTTAAAGAACACCCTTTCATTAATAAAATAATATTAATATAATTAAATATTAATATTATTTACAATTATATCATTATTTATTTTATTGTTTTACATATAAATTATATTCATAACACTTTTGTCCTCTTAAAGAAAGCTTTGTCCTTAAAGCATATATTTGTAGCTTCATTTTCTATTCTACATAACTGTGCCAATTTTGACGTTGACTTTCCTTTCCAAAAAATATTAATTAATATTTTACTTTTATAACTTGCTTATATATAACAAGAGCCACGAGGTGGCAATGTCCCCGACAGAAGCATATGATTGCATGGTAATAATCAAAGTTGATTTCAAAGGAGTGGTAATAGTTTAATAAGTTTCTGTTTCTAAAACAAATAGAAGAAAAGATTGTAATTGACAAAGTCATTGGGTTTGTTTTTATTTTTATTTTGGCAATGACCTATTGGAAACATGGTTAAATTCATTTATTATTTGTAATCTTGAACAATTTCAAATTCGCTAAAGTTTGAATGGGATATGAAATTATGTTCTTTTTATGAGGTTCAATGAAGTTGGAATCATTTTCAAACACTCTAGAGCAATTAATGGTACTATAAAAATGTAACTAAAATGATAGAAAAAGAAAATTAAAAGCGGATGTCAAATTTTAGTTTTATAATTTAGTTTCGAAGTAATAGACTCTGATAAAAGCGATAGCATTTCATTTTTTGTGGAGGATGTTTTCTAATATGTTTTCCATTTTGTTGAAATGTTCATGTTTTGTGAGCATAGCATTTTGCAAGGTGTGTATGCCGAAACATAGTGCTATGTAAAATTGTTGTATAGATTTGTAGTCAATGTAGACAAGATTTTTATTGGTTTCATTAATCAAAAGTCAAGAAACTGAAAGGTTGGAACGATGGCATAAGTTATGTCATTTTGCTTTCAACCTAGCATTGAAAATTTTTGATCCATTGTTCTTTAAGTGAGGCTTCCTATCCTGTCTATTTTACCATGGTATGGGTTGTTGTAGAGAATTGGTGAGCATATGAGGTGCTAAGATTTTGGCTAGCGATATTGTAGAATATAGGATTTTTGTTGCATGATAATTTGCAGCGAAATTGACACTATCAAAGGATTAATATCATAATTGATTTTGTTTTAATTACTTTAGTCAGGTTCAAATTTTGGAGTATGAAAATTTGGAATTGCATTGGAAAAGTTATTTTGAAATAGTTGATGACACTTTGTCTTTTTCAAAAAGCAAAGAAGCAGGTTGCAAGGAAAGGAAAAGGAAGAAGACATTAAGAAGATCAAGGTGAATTAAGGAAGAAGAAAGAACGCAATCTTGTGAGAAGATGAACTACACAATGAAGAAAAAGAAAGAAGGTTTTATCTTATGGCATAGAACTAGTGCAAGAATCGGAGACCAGGAAAAAGAAGAGTGTTTCCAATAAATGTGTTCAAGAAATTTAGATGAGAATATGATTTCAATACCTTAGAACATAACCAAAAAAGGATGAATAACTAGCTTTAGTTGTTGAAGAATGACAAGTAATGGGGGCAAGAAGCTGGTGTCATTGAAAAAGAACATGTAATGGGTGAGGCAAATTCGTATTCTGAAAAAAAAAGCATTAGTATTTATACATGATTTTGATAAAGAACATCAAAGATTGTAGAAGTAGGATAGATTTGTGTTAATTTGGAATCTGTTAGAGTATTTTATTTCTGTCAACAACAATAGAGTCTTTTGACAATGCCATAGAAGATTAAATATTTAAGAGGTTTGCTACAACCGTTACATGGGCAGGTAGAGAAATTGCTATTCTTTTATAATTGTGTCATTTTATGTGTTTTTTGAAAAGAAAACATTTGCATTTGCCATTATCATTTTAATTGTGTCATTTTATGTATTCTTTTATAATTGTAAGTATCATGTTTTTAAAGTATAATAATAAAAAATAATAATCTAGTCATTGTTTAGATGGATATTTTACAAATGACAGCAAATGATACTATATTCATTTAAAAAAACCGTTTTCATATCATATCATTTGAATTCAGGTTATTTTTTCTTGATTTTGGAGCTTTATGAAAAATCTAGTGTGGTACTGTGACTGTCTCAGAAGTCTAGATCATTATAAGATAACCAGAATAAGGACAATTAGTTGATGTGAGAACCAGATTCTAAATTTCTAGGGAAATTCACTATGAGCTTCGCAATTTTTTATTGCATTCTCCTTTATAGACAAAAGAAATCATAAAGAGATAATTGACAATATCTGAATGTATGACTTAAAAAAAAAACAATCAATAAGATCAAAATGTATTTATCATATGTAGGATACTAGAGAAGCAATAGAAGAATTATTGTACTGCGATAGATTTAGTTGGATGGATCATTGCACATAACTAAAAATCAATGTAAGGATTAAAAAAAATGCCCGTGATATTGAGCTTCTTGAATGTGAGAATTGTACAAGTATTAAATAGGCAATGATTGATATTTTTAACATTGAAAATGATTTAAAGCAATCTACTGCTCCTAAAACTTTACCATTATCAAGCTAGGCAATTTAAGTTTCAAAAAATGGGTATCCTTTAGCTTTTCCAATTGGAAATGTTAGAATAAAATTTTTCTATGCAATTGTTACAGTCGTATGTTTGCAGAAACATGGACTAGTAGTACTTTTATGAGCATTGGACATTTTCATTCCAGGCGTTGTAAATAAGAAATGCAGTTTGCATATGCTTATGATTTATGCATTAAATTGCCTACATCTGTAGCTAATAATAAATTCATGTGATGCAGAATAATACATGGACATCTATTGTTATTTCTCATGTTTTGTTTGAAACTTTTTTGCTGTGATCACTTTGTGTGATCATTTTACCGTAGAGAGTTATTCTTTCATAATCTATTTCTTGGTTGTGAGAGATTCTAATTGCATTAATATTGATTGAAGTTGGTAATGTTTCAGTGAGATTAATCTTAACATGGACCTTGCTTGAGGGTTTATCTTGTCAATCCCATGAGCTAGAGGTTATTGCTTAAAACAAATTTGAAATTAATCCCAGAAAAGAACTCAAAATTATGTTTAAGAGATTAATTTAAGGTTAAGTTTAAGAGATTGACTTAATCTTAGGAAAAAATCATTAAGTTAGTGTATGTTTTGTTCTAATCAAATTATATGAGAGATGATATTGGCAGAATGTATCAATTCAAAATTAAATTATAGATTTTATAACATTATAGGTTTTAACTTCTTCAAGAAAAGAATCTATTCCTATCATAATGTTTTTTATGACATCAACTGTTTTAGAGATATCGATAGACATGGTTTTTGAAATGTTGCCCATGTTTCTTTCTAGATACAACTTACTAGAGAAAAGAAAATCTGAATACCAATGAAGCATGTTTTTTTGCATTTTTTAAGTGAAAAGAAAAGACAGGGGTTAGGGTTTCAAGTGTAAGAGTGCCTGTTCATTGCTTTCTTCTAGTTAGGGTTTTTTTATTTCTAAGACATGGTAAATGATTTCGAAGACATGATAAATGGAATCCTTTGTTGTCTTCTGATTTTTAATGGTGTTCATGTGTTTAAATAATTATTGTGTTTTTCCACCTTAAATTAGCATTGGATGAAGCTATTTGTTGTTGTTGTTTGCCTAGGTCTGTTTTTTTTAATTGTTCATGCAGTTGTGCCTTGATTGTCTTCAGTTGTAGATGACTGCTATCGGTGTTGATGTTTAGCCAAATAAATTAATTAGGGCACTAACTAAGTCAACATGGACCATTTTTGAGCAAATGGAAGGAACTTAGTTATGGAAAATTGGTCCAAAGGGACAATGCATTGAAGCTTGAGTAGGCTTTGGAAACAGTATGTTTATCAAGATATGTATTTGAAGAGGAGCCTTGTATAGTGGATAGCTATCTTTAGCATATGAACTTGATTTTTGTCAGCTTCCAACTTACCTAATTGACTTGGGGAGGAAATATGATATAGGATGCATATTCTTGAATGGCATCTGAAATATATTCATGGATTTAAAAATGGCTCTGTTATAGGGAAAGACCAGATTCAGGGAGACTTAGGAGGGTAGACAGCTAAAGGTCCACTTTTCCGCAGAGAGGAGTAAGTTGACCATGCTCTTAAGCAGGTAATTTAATAGATTGTTAACTAATCTTATGTAAAAGCAATAAGCGTCAATGCTCCAACATATGCTCTTCTTGTAACAATAGCATTAACTGATTTGAGTAGGAAATATGATATATGATGCAGATTCTTGCATGGCCTCTGAAATATATTCATGGATTCAAAAATGGCCGCGTCAAAGGGAAGGATCATATCCAGGTAGAGTTAGGAGGCTAGAGAGCTAAAGGTCACCTCCTGCTTGGGCAGGAGTAACTTGATCATGGTCTTAAACAAGTAATTTAATAGATTGATAAGTGATCTGATCTAAAAACAATAGCATCAACATTTTAACATATCCTTTTCTTTTAACAAGGAACAAAAATTAGGTAAGATCCAGGAATTGTTGTTGAAATAGGTCATTTTAAATGAAACTGAGTATGGTGTCTTACAACTTCTACATGATGATGAATCACTTGAATCTATTGCAATTAAGAAAATCACATATGACAGATTAGATCTAGTAAGAGATATAGATGGGAAAACTGAGGTGTAAATGGTAAAAAATAAGGACAATTTCAACTCTCAACATCGTCTTCAACTAAAGATCTAGATCGGACCAATAATATGATAATTGATTGATGGTGACGATTGATATGCGCAATTTCATGCTAATATAACATTGTAATATAAACTAACATCAAGAATGTTGACTTTTACTAGGACTGTATTATAGCCAGTTCAATGCGGAATGAGAAAATGCTTCGATAAGGTCTAAAGGATCAATCATCAACTGCAGTTAACATGGTGGGAGATGAAACAATTTCTGGAGAAGTCAAATTTCTCCAACGTGAGGAAGTTATGGCTTATGATTCTGCTGGCATGTCATTGGGAAACTATAAAAAAGCTGTAAAACAGACATGGCCCATAGTTCCTTAGCTAAAGCATGAACAATACTATTGTTGTAGGCAGGCTTGGAACTAGCATTATGCATTGATCTTTGTAACACACTCTTGGGAGAGAGAGGCATTTCATCTACAATTGGTTTTCATATATGAACAAAAAGCAATGACTAGATTTTTTTTTGTTCTTAGAACTCGACTCGAAAGCATTATAGTTTTGTGCTCTAGTTTCAAAATTTATATCAGATTCAAATATGCAAATGTTATCCAATCTGCACAAATTTTATTAGTGAGTTCATTTTCAATGCTAGAATGGAAATACTGAAAACAATTACAATGCCTTTATTGTAAAGACAAAGGCATTAAAAAGTAAACATGATTTCGAAAGCAACACTGCGGAAACGAAGTATGTTGCAAGGTTATTGAACTTGAAAGCAGGGACAAGAGAGCATAAAGCAGACCAGCTGATCAAATCAACTGCAAAGACTGTGGCCAATCACTGCATACATGAGCGATGTATTGCAATTTAAAATGCTGGAAAGTGGTGTATCTGTTAGTACTTGTAAACAATTAATAAGAATACAAAAGCTTGTAGGTGTATTGTTCTCAGATATTCAAAAAGCAAACATCACTTGCTGAAGCATAAAAACTATTCATGTATTTTATCTTTCAATGACTATGGCTTTGCAATTACAAGTGAAAAAGATAATGACATTTGCAAAAATGCTATGAAGCTATTGTGACAGATGTAGTAAATAACATTAAAAAAATGAAGAATATATATAAGTGTTTTTGGTTTGTTTGTGTTTTCAACAAGCATTGCAAAGAGATGAACATCATTCACATTTGCAAGAGCTTTGTGCATATATTGATATTTATGCTTAGTAAAGGACATTGAGTTAAACAGAACATATTTTTATACAATATCAAAAAACATAATTCAGAATCTAAAACATTTGAAAAATATATGAGTGCAACAATCAAATGCTTGAAAAGTATGTACACCTGAAGAAGCATTCGAGTAAAGTTATGTTTCTGTATATATATTTATAGGTTTTAACCAAAGTGATGACAACAGACGTTGTCAACATATCAAATGCATAGACTGTTGGTGTGTATATATAGGTACAAAACCATGGCATTTGATTATGCTGTGTTTATAATTACATTGATCACATCAAAGAAACAAAATTTGAACAAAGTTTTTCTTTTCTTTATATCCTAGCTATTGCAAATGTGCATAAGTATTTTGCAGAATTGCATATGTTTTTTGCAAAGTGCCAGGTAAAATCATCATGATCATTGTAGTGACAAGGCTACAGTTCGCCTGTCTTGCTAATATGTGTATATTCAGTGTTCATTTAGAACAACACACCAGGGAAGCCATGATGATAGCCTTGAAACTGGTAGTTATGTTCATTGAGGAAACAATAATAAAAATATAATGAAACAACCAAAAATCATTATGGACAAGCATCAACATAATTTTGAAAGGGACATTTACAAGATTAGAATATTCATTTAGAGACATGAGGTTTTAATTAATTATAACAAAACTTCACTATTTTTAGCTACCTTGAAGACATAAACTTCAATATTTTCAATTAAAATTGTCGGCTGCTAGAACCATAATAACAAAACATGTGCATATGAAGTATAATGTAGCTAGCATGGTATTAAATATCTCAAACAAAGCACAGGAAAACCTGCTCGAAAATGAAAAACCACATCAGTTACAGCATCCGAGGACAATCCACACCTTGCTTTTTGACACCATCATGCTGCCGTTTCCTGGGCCATGACATCCGAGGCACATGTCAGTGTGGACGGCCCGAATCAAAAGCTAAGAAAGTAACTCATTAACAATTAAAAAAAAATTGAATTTATGCAAATCAAACTGAAACATTGCGTTTATCCTGTATTCATGAACATGAATCCAAATTAATGTCATCAACCGAGAAATCAGTACAAGAGCTATAATAAGTTGGAAAAAGCAATAAACATGTAAGTTCTAAATGCAGTTTTCATCTAGTGATTTGTACAACCTTGCAAGAGAGTTTGGCAGGATTCAATATCTGAAGTTGAAGCTAAAGTCTGATCACATTCATGAATATGTTAAATGTATCTATAATTCTTGCTATCCCTGTGACTAAATCAAGAGAAACTAGTATAAATGCACAAAGACATTACATCCTAATAAGAAGCTATTCCATTGACAGTTAGATGAAATGCATTGTTTGAATTGCGAAAACTTTGCGTCTGAATCAAAGGATTTGACAGAAAAGTAAGAGCTTTGGCTCATAAACACAGTTGCATTATTAGATAACTTGTATTCTAGAACATGATTAAATAAACTGTATGCTAATAAAGTGAACACACGTTAACTTTAGTCTATCACCATTGAATCTAAAGGCTTTAGCTATTGATCATTGATACTAAAAAAAAGTAATATTTGAAGCAATCAAAAGTTACAGATAGCAAGGGTGGGTAAACTATCAACAAAAATTAAGAAAGCTTATTGTTTTATTGTTTCAAGCATTCAAAATACTATGGTTGTGAGTCAGTGATGAAATCTAGTATTTAGTCTATTTAATCATGATCCAGGTTTGAAGATCAAATTGCAATATTTTTATAAAAAAATTTGCAGTTCTTTGTTTAGGTCATTTGAAATTGAACATGTTTTTGTTTCAAACAAGATCTATATAGAAACAAGGTATGAAATAGAAACTGGGGAAAGTTGAAAAAGTCGTGTTTATTTCCAGATTAACACCTGCTTGTGCATACCTTGTGTCTATAGTTTTTTGCAGTTGATTATTCTGTTGTTCATTGCAAGAGTGAAAAGGCCTTGTTGGTTGAATTTGCGCAGATGACGAATAGTAGTTGTAACAGCCTGAGAATATTGTTCATATGAAATAGATGCAACAGCTGGACAATATTCTTTCAGCTGTGCACCTTGAAGATTGCATTCCAGGATTCCCTGATCTGTTTGCAGTTTGCATTGCAAGATATGCTCATAGGATGGAGCTGTTTCTTGATTACAAAAAGAACAGAATGTGGTGCTTTGGATCATCGGAAGCTTGCATTCTGCGCATGTACATTGGAATGGTGGTGCAAAAGCATTTTTAATTTTGAGCGATCCATATATCTATTGCAATTTTCAAGGTAGGAAATATACAGAGTATGAGATAAGTACAAGTATATAGAAATAGTGCAGCAGAAAGTGCAAGTTGCAAAGAAGAAACAGTGAAAAAAATTAGAGCTATTGCTAAAAGCACTGGAAAGAAAAGGTGGAGAAAAAGAAGCAATATCTTTCCTTTTTAAATGTTGTAATAGTATAAATGCAGATAGCGTTTTGCAAAAGACATGGACCTATGCAATTGTTGTGTAACAGTGACCAAATACACTTTTTTTTAGCTACAACATTGTTGATTTCATTGATATGGATTGAGTAGATAATTTTGTTAGTAAAACAGCTGATATGGATTGTTTCCTGGTTATGATAAAATATAATGAATAGGTAAGTTTTAAAACAGTTGATGATAACTGGAAAGATAGAACATATGTGAAAAAGACAAACAGAGTATGTTGTTTTTTTTTTTTTCCTGTTTTGTGCTATGAATTAAAAAAATTGTTGCAGCGATTTCATAATTTAAGAAAGAGCAATGGGATGTATCTCTGACCTGTGTCTTAGCTTCAACAATCACAAGCAAATCTTGAATTGCAAATTCATCATTAAGTGGATCAATAAATGTCGCCTGGGAAGCCTTTATCAGGTGACTGCCTTTTGGACCTGGTCGAACAATGTTTTTAAATAAATACAGTGGTGCTTCGTCCTGTGCAAGTTGTTGTTGCACTCGTAGGAAAAAGCTTTTATAATTGTCATTTACTTGAAACTGTGAAAAAGAAAAAGGAAAAGTCAGAATAAAAGGTATAAATAATTTGCAATGGACAAAAACATATAAACTAAGAGGAAAATGCAGTTGTATCAGCAATTAACAATGAGATTAGGGAAAAATAAAATTAATGTGAACTTTGGAAAGAACAAAAGCAAGTTGATAGTACAGTTGCATAGTCATTTGGAGTTTCACCATCTCTGACGTGGAAATCCAATTGTTTGTTTTTGTATTCACATGCAACTACTATAGCAGCAACTGAACCAACAACATATGCTTCATCAGATGAAACTGGCTCAGTAATTGTAGTGTCTGGAGGAAGACACCGTGTCTTGCATACTTGATCTATTGTTTCAATGTGGCTGGAAGGCAATATTGCTATGGAATTTATAGCATCTCCACGATCATATTGGCCTTTTTTCTTTAATTCAAATCCAATAATTCGGACGCTTTTCCCGGCCAACAAGAAGTTGCCAAATCTGTTGATGAGGTTATCATTCATTGTAACAGTAATTGTCATAAAACCATGTTTGTCTACAAGGTCTGCATGCAAAATCTTTGTCTTCACAGGAGAATTTTGTGTTCGGTTTTGTGCAGGGCCATAGACAGTTAAAATATCTCCCTCAAAAACATTGGCACGAGACATTGTACGTAATTCTACAATAGAAGAAGCTTGAACAAATGCTTGCTTTAGTCTGTGAACACAAGAAGATGAACATAGAAAGGAGCAATTAGATAGCTATCTAGATAAAATTACATTACTTTTAGGCAAGGACATGAAAAAGGATATAGATTATGTACAAGAAAATTGGTGAAATGAATTAACTTAGAATTCAGTAGAAGAGAAAAAAATTAAGAAACAGAAATAAGTTCAATGCAAAGTAACATCACCTCTTTGGACTGGTTGTTTTTGTATTAGAAATGGGAAATGACACTGTTGCAATGCATTCTGTCTCTTCAATGTCTTGTGAAGAAGAGATATTTGCTTCAGCAGATGCGGTGCTTAATGTAGATGCCATTGCAAGAATGATCCGCTTGTGCCAAATTTCTTTTTTTTGTCTATATTTGCTGAATATGCTTTTTTTTTTTGCCAATTCTGGAAAATGATCTAGTTATGAAAGCATTAGTAGCGACATGGAAAGCATAAATCTTTATAGATATAAACTAAAGGAAGTTGAATTGTCAAGAATTTTGGAAAGAGATGTTGCATTGAGTTTTGGCATACAAGAAAGAAGAAACAAATGTGTTGATGTCAATAACAATAATTTGAATATCTGTCAATAAAACTACATAAGATTGAAGTTTGTTTGAGTAATGTTTCTGATTAAAGAATAGTTAATCAATAAAATAAGAAAATTGCAAAAAAATTAGGTAAGTGCATGTGAAAGATAATGTTACAAAAGAATAAAACATTGATTGTGGTCTATAAAAGTAGACAAAAAGCTATTGTTTGATGTTTATAGCTCAAGCAATAGTGTGTTTTTTTTCTTGTTTTGTTTTCTTTAATTTTTTTTTACAAATTATTGCGCATAGATAATAGTCAATGCATACTAGTCAATGATCATTACAAAATAATGGGGGCCATGTCAAAGTATGCATGAGGAAAAAGAAAATTTGAGGTTGGAAAAGCAAGGAAATTGGACAATACCTTGTTCATTGCAAAAGAAAAGGAAGAAGTTAATTGCTAAATGCTGGTTTGCTTGTGATTGAAGGCCTTGGTAAGAATTGATTTTGTTCCTTTTGCTATTTAGCAATTGCTTGTGATTGATAGGGCTAGGTTGTCATTGTTGTCTACTAAATATTATATTGAATCAAAAGGAATTGATAAAAAACAGCTAAAATGGTCAGACCAATATGCATCTGAAATAGTAAATGAAATTGTATCAAGGTCTAAATTTGTCCAGAAATGATCAATCATAGATTCATAGCTAGTTGTGATATGAGTTGTTTTTAGTTTGAGTTTTTTTGCCTGCATATATGACTGGATTAATTTTTTAGACATTGTTTCCTTCAACATGTCAATGTTGAAGTCACCGGCAATGACAATAGGAATTTTCATATTATTGTTTTCTGACAAAATGCAATTGAGCGCACAATTGACTTTGTCAAATACAGTATTTGGTTTGATATATATATTTATAATCTTCATTTTGTTGTTACGAAGTTTAAGATCAATGACAATTGCTTCAACAAATTGTTCATTGTACGTTGCGCTCTGCAAAATCGGAATCCCTTTTTTGACGGCTATTACAAGACCATGCACTGAATAAGTTGCAATGCATGTGTATTGGTTTGCAAATATTGCATGCGTGGGAGGCGAATGCAAATGGGTTTCTTGTAGGCATAGAATGTGTGATTCCAATAGTTCAGTGTCATGTGCAATGTCTTCAATGTGTAGGACCATACTACATGTATTAAGTGAACATATAATAAGATGTTGATTACAAGGAATTGACTTTAGACCATATTGAAATTGCAATGATGCATCTTTTGTTAATCTATTTGATTCGACAACGACTTTTGATGAAACACTAAAGTTCTTTTGTTCTAATTTGTTTAGAAGATAGAGAGATTCAATGGCTTTTACACGTGAAAGTGCAGTATAAACAAGGCCATGCCTTGTAACCCCTTTTGGATCAAATGCAACTTTTTCAAGTGTCAAACCTTGTGCTCTATGGATTGTTCTAGCACATGCCAATTGAACCGAGAATTGGATTCTAACAAAATTTCTTTTATTTCCAAGCAAGATCTGTGTTGAAATTCTTTTGATAGGTGTCCAAGTATGGTTTATAGAATTGTTGTATAGACAATGCATATTAGTACGTGTAGCTGTACCTATCTTTGGACTAGTAAACTTGAGCCAGATAACGTCTGAGCAGGTTTTGTCATAGTGCCGGAAAATAGCTTCAGTTCCATTCACAAGGCCATCTTCAATGAGATAGTTTCCACCAATCAATTCAACAAGCATGTTTTTTTTCAATACAATTGATTGGGGAAGTTGATTTGTTTTTTGCCATTCATAATTGACGTTAGCTTCATCAATTTTGCTGTCGTATGCTATGAATGTGAATGCTTCTGTTTCTACATATGACAACATTTTTGAATTATGGAAATCGACATCTTTGTTTCGATAATACAAGAATGGAAATGTTGGATCAATAGGTGCTGGTCTATGGCAATGTGCATTTAAATATTGAATGTCGCTAATTGATTGTAGGCCTTTTCTAATTCTATTTAAAATTGATATGAAAATGTCATTTTCTTGTCTAACAACTTTTGTAAGTTCATAATATTTTATGTTGTCAAGCCAAAAACTATATGGGAACTTTTCTTGTCGAAAAGTTGGGAATTCAAAAATCCAAGAATCATGTACAGGTTCAACTTGAAATAAATCACCACAGAAAATGACATCAACATTTCCAAATGGATTTGTTGGAGAATGCTTGATTTTGCGCATACGTTTGTCTATGTTATAAAGCATATGCGAACCTATTAAAGACACTTCATCAAGCAGCAACACTTGAAGTTGATCAAAGTCTTTTGCAAGAATATCTAGTGTATTTGAACTTAACGGAAGCAAGTTGCCAGAATTCAGGGGAAGTTTAAAAGCAGAATGGACAGTGATGCTGTCAACATTGTATGCTGCTTTTCCAGTAAGTGCTGCAATGAGCCCTTTTCTTTTCAATGGGTCGCTTCCAAGTGCTTTATCATATAACAAAACAAGAGAATTGAAAAGAGCTTTTGCAGTGTGTGTTTTCCCTGTACCAGCACTTCCTGTTAGGAATAAGTGTATTGGCTTGGAAGGGTTGGTTTTTTTTCTAGTAACAATCTCTTTTACTATAGACTGTTGTTCATTGTTTAAGTTTCTCCTTGTTGCAATATATTGTTCCATGTCAGCGAGAAAAGGTTTTTCTTTCAAATTGCAAATGTTTGGGTCTTGTTGCAAATTAGTTTTGTTTTTATGAACAAGATCATTATGGATATCAATTTTTTGAAAAGCCATGGTATCATACATGAGTTTTGATGTTGTTTTAGATGAATTAGCAATTTCCAATTGTGTTTCGACAATATCCTTTGCAATGTCAAGGTCACCCCATTTGCTTGTTGCCTTAGGGAAGAATCTTTGCTCAATAATTGATATTTCTGACTTGTATTGCTCATATGCTTCTGTCCAATTTTGGAGCGAATGAGTTAGAAAATTGTGTAGGTGTCTAAAATGGACAAAAAGCAATAGCTTCTCCCGTGCAAAGTTTTCTGGATCTTTGTCTTGTCTATATCGAATATATCGAATAATGCATGGCCTATTCCTTTTGATTGTTTTTCCGTCTATGAAGCAGTAAAAGGAAGCATATTCAACAAGACTAAGAGTTTCAAGTTCATTAGGACGTTCAATGTATCGATCTATTATTGAAGGACAAAGTATGTCTTCAGATTCATCTGATTATTTTTTCAATAGAGATGGTTTTTTCAAGGCGACAACTCGTTTATCGTCAGGAGCAGTGTTGATGAAGATTGTTTTTCTTGATGATGAATGCAAAGGCAAAGAGAGAATAATATGTACCGCTTGTTTGATTGACATTTGTTGCATGTTTAAGAGCGTGTTTCCTAATTTGCGTATTGTTTCGAGCTGTCCAGATTTGTTTGCAATTGACTCTTCCTTGATCTTTTTTAATGCCTTTGTCATAGGTCTGTCTAGTTTTGTTATATATGAAGTTACATATGTTGCCGTAGCATATTAAGCATCCAAAATGAATTGAGCATCAGTATTTGCTTGCCACAAATTTGGAATGTTCTTTGCAAATGGATTTATCCAAATATCGGATGGATGTCTTTGTAGCAGTAGGGTGGGTTGGTTAATCAAGGAACATAGCAACATAATATAGTTGTCTTTGTCCAAATTCAACATTTCAAGAAATGATTCAAAGCATATGTTTTTTCCATATTGCTTAGATTCAAGAGCAGAAGTAAGGAGTTTTGTTTTTTCATCAAGATTGTTCAATTCATTGTCAATGGGTACTAAAATTGTTGTAGCATCGATCGGAAACATAGGAAATCGGAATCTGCAACTAGACTGTCGATGTTTTCTACATGCACGCGTGTGTTGATGGGTTTGAATCTTTTTTAATTCTTCAGTAAGCAAAGAAGAATCTTTTGAAATATATTTATCG
This sequence comes from Larix kaempferi, assembly GCA_027924585.1. Classification (NCBI taxonomy): domain Eukaryota; kingdom Viridiplantae; phylum Streptophyta; class Pinopsida; order Pinales; family Pinaceae; genus Larix; species Larix kaempferi. Next base: position 2,697,117 of record BSBM01000694.1, on the reverse strand, counting down.
ACAAAAGTTGTTATTTCATGCTTAGTATTTTTACCATATATTGGTGCATTCTCAATCCAAAGAAGACCATGATCATGTTCATTTCCTCTTTGTTGAAATTCAGTTGTGAAAAAGTAATCATTCACGGTTCCAAAGAGAGAGTTGTTTTTCAATATCAGTGACTTCAGCGAGTTCATTTTGTGTCTATAATAGCGACTGCAAATGACAGGATGCTCTCTAATCAAAGCATCGATATCATTTTGTGAGGGAAATAGTGTCGAATTGATATCGTTTTTTCTTTGAAGGTGTTGTAAAGCATTGCACAATGGTTTCCATATATGTTCTGCAGACGTGAAGCTAACAAAAAAAGTTGGTGGACCTAGTTGCCTAATCATTGAAAAAATATCTTTTCGCATGTTTTCAAAATAGTCTGGAGATGTTCGAATAGTTTTCAAGGTACGGAATGCAATTGGAGAATTTACAATGTTTTGAAGATTGTTTTGTGACTTGACATCTTTTGCTTTTAGCTTTTTCCCTTTCAATTCACCTACGCGAATAGATATCCATGCAGCATTAGAAATTTGTTGTATCAATACTTTGACCGTCTTAAAGAACAAGTTTGTAGAATGAGCTTCAAAGGCCATACTTTCATGTTGTAGCTCCCATTGGAATATTTGCTGATGTCGATACCGGTTGTAGATGTCATTTGATCGACTGCATCCATAGAAAAGTGTTGGGAAATTAAGCTCCTCAGAGAATTTGTCTTGGAAAATGCCTAGAGGCTTCTGGTTTTCAGCAGGTGCAATTTCTAGAAGCTTGGTAGACAAATCGTCATGTTCAGCATAACCATGGACCAATGTTTCAGATGTTGGATCAAACTCTGTGTTAGAAACGTTCTTACTGCTTTTGTCCGAAGTTGTGGAGCTGTTTTCATCGTCAGTGGAATTGTCAAATGGGAAGTCAATAGCCTCCTTCGTTGCTAGTTCTGTGAACTTGGCCTCCCAATCAGGAACGATACAGATTTTTTCCAATTTGTAGAGATCTCTGGTACAAAGGATTTTCAATGCAGCCATGACAATATTAGGACACACATTGCCAGAGATGTAAGCATTTTTGTATTCCAATCTTCGTTTCAACATAATTCCAATAGTCATGTCATCATCAAGGTTTCTTGGCAAAACCTTTTGTATCTTGTCCAAAGACGAGGGGACGTTTATAATTGCACCAGTCAAGCCTAATTGAGCTCGTTTGTAACCAAGTTGACGTATTTGGGAAAATGCAATTCTTGGAGACACAAGACGTTCTTCCAACGGCGTTAACACATCTACAGATGCCAATGGAGTGTTACGTCGAATATTTAATGGAACTGCAAATACAAGAATCTCTCTATTGGACACATTTTTTTTGCAAAATTTGCAAATGTATAGGTCAATTGCAAAAGAAGCTGGCATATCCATCCAAGGCAATGAGTTTAATGAAAATAGCGTTTTCTCACTGATACGACGAATGTCTTTTCTAAAATGTAAGCGGTTGCATATGCAACATGCATTTGTAGGCGTATCTTCAATTGCTTTTAAATATTGAATAGTGGCTCCTTCTGCTTTTTGCTTTTCTTTTTGTTTTTTGAAAGCTTCCATTGCTGCAAAATGCATATCACTTTTCGTTGAGCGAAGGTTCTTGAATCGTTGCTTTGCATTATGCGTAAGCATATTGATATTTCCATCGCACAAGTCTACATTGATGTCAGACGTAGCTATTTTTGTGTCCAATGTCTTTGTATTCTCTATCCTTTGTTTTTTCATTTCGCAATGTTTTTGTAAATTGTCATCTGTTTTTGTTTTTTGACGTCTTTCTATGTCTATTGGATAGGTTCTATTGACATTATGACTAGAAAGAATTTCTGATTGCTTGATATTGGCTTGTGCTAGTTTTTGTTTTTGTGTTTGTTTTTTTGAATCTTCCGTTGTTGCAAAACGCATATGATTTTTTGCTGACCGAATGTTCTTGAATGCTTGCTTTGCATTGTGCCAAAGTATATTGATATTTTCATTGATGCAGTTTACATTGACACTAGACACATTTTTTTTTATGTCCAATGTCTTTGTATTTTGTATCATTTGTCTTTTCAGTTCACAATGTTTTTGTAAATTGTCATATGTTTTTCTTTTTTGTTGTGTTTGTGTATTTGTTGAATATGTGCTATTAATGTTATGAGTGGACGGAATTTTAGATTGGTTGATCTTCTTGTTGTTATCTGCATCAATGTACAAGTCAATTGACATTGTTGTTTCGTTGTTGAAAGAACCTATATGAAACTTTTTTTTAACTAGTGGATGGAAATGCAAATGACCTTTGCATGTTTCATGTTGCAATAGGAAAATGTCTTTTGTAGATTTTTTTGTTGATTGATATTGGTCTTGAACGTTGCAAGAACATGTGTCCCAAATGAAAATATTTATTCTCAACATCTCGCACATCCATTGAATTGCAAATTTACAACCTTCTATATGTCCAATGGTAAAAGGCTCAGCCAAATTTAAGACAAATGTTTTCCAACTAGAAACAGTACAAGTTTCATTTACCATAGACAATGGCAAGTATGTAGACAGACATTTCAATGCTCTATTGTCATTGGATTGTATGCAATTGAAGAAGGTTTGGGCTATTGTCTTTCGAAGGCTACTCATGTCAAAGATGTTAAACAACTTTGAAACCGATTCAAACAAAGAGTCAGAACAATGACCTTGAATGGTTGACAAGATGTCAAAATCTTGTTGTATGAGTATTTGTCTAAAACATTGAATCTCTGTCCAAGTGTCTGGACAAGATTTGTTGAATATGTCAATTGATAATTCCTGAATTGGAATATTTTCAATGACACATGATTTGCAAGTTAACAATGGTTCAAAGTGACCAGCAGAAGGTACATGATCATGAAACAAAATGTTATAGCAGTAACCAGGAAGAGTGGAATTGAAGTAGAGATATCTTCTTCTTGTTGAGAAAGACCAAACAGCGACAGGTGCATTCAGCCAATTTGCAAACCATTTTATGCAAAATATATGACCCCATAATCCACAGGCATTGTCATTATCTGAAGTGCAAGCTGACTGAGACATCAGTTGTAGATAAAGATTCTTGTCTTTCAAACCATGTAGCTGAAACAAATAACCAGGGGAAAGTTCCAAGTTTGATGAAGATATTGCAACAGGATCTCCTTGAGCCAGTTGATGTGAGAAATGGTTAACAATTGCTTCTCTTATCTCTATTGATGTGTATCGAAAATGCAAAAGAACGGCAAACGAATCGAACAAGCAATCTCCATTTTGGAAATGGAAAGCTTCTAACCGTAGCAAATGATTTTTTGACAATGCAATATCAATTGCATCATCAACTTTGTCTTTTGTTGATAAGACTTCTGAAGCACCAGGTTGCAAATGCATAGATCTTAACATATTGACCAATCAACTAGATTTAGTCACTTGAACTGCAAGCAAGAACATGCAATAGAAGGGAAAAACAAATCAATTAAAGTGTTTGAAATTTAAAATGAAAAATGTAGCATTTCATAAGAATAACAATTTAAGAGGAAACATGGGCTAGTGCATTTTATTGTTAATTTTCACAACTTTATAAATGCATGTAGTTATTGCATAAAATATCTCTTTGCATGAGTTTGAAAATTTCAAAAAGGCACTAGCAATGATGAAATGCAATAGCAATAGAAGGTTGCAATTGACATTGGCGTCTATTGGAGTAAAGGGAAGCGTGCAAAAAACAAGGTTTTAAAAATGTTTGCAATTTGACGTTGCCAATGTTTTGGCAATGATTTAAAGTATAATAATAATGGGTTATCAAAAAAATATTTACTATTTTCAATTTTGTTATAATTTTATATGAAACAATTGCTAGCACATAAACTTCATTTGCATAATGTTTATCAGCAGCATATTGCATTTAGATGTAACTTTGTATTAATAGATGTGGTGGATTGATACACTAATTACAACTCCATATATGCTTATTGTTGGCAACATATGGCTATTGCTAAAGAGATGTGATGCAGTAATAAGCAAATTGCATAGAAACTTGCCATTAGTTTGAAGATCAATATGTAATATCAAGTTTGACTATCATGGTTGCAATTTATCTATGACAATGCAAGAGTAAATGACAATGGAATGGATATATAATGCATCAACAATGGTTCTAGATTTGCAATGGACCAAGATCTGGATATGGATTTGTAATAGGGCTAGTTCTGGATTCATGTATTGATTTGGAGGTAGATAAATGTAATTTGTGTTTTTTTAGTTGGAAAAAGAAGTGGACCCCAGGTATGTTTGGCTTCCTAATGGTTCAAGGAGTTCACTCAGATACCAATGCTGTCTGACGGCTTGTATGTTGGGGAAATACCCCTCACTTCACGGTGCAGGTAAAACTGATAACCGCTTTGCCATGAACGACAGCTCTTGGTTCACCTTACGGATGTGGACTAGTCAATCAGGTAGGGGTCGTTGCCTGTTTCACTGGCAAGTCCTCTCAAAGAGCCAGCTACTCCAGGGTTCCTGTGGTACTCCTCACAATGAGTTTTAGGGCTAAGCCCAAGTACTTCCCACAGTTAAGCAACCAGGAATTATTCCTGAATCTGAACATGCAATTGAAATGAATAATACAAATGCAAGGAAAGAATGGAACAAATTTAAGCCAATTTAGCATTTGAAAGTTCTATCATATCAGATACAAGAAACAAGTAACATTTAACTAAGTAAATGGCAAAATAATAGAACAGGTAGCATTTAATCAAAGCATGTTTGTAAACTTTAAAAAGAGTCAATGTTTATGAAATGTTTTATAATTAAACACACAATTAAAATCATTTTTTTACATAGCGACCTAGGGTCAGTTTCAAGTTTCTTGTTGTTAGTTTTTAGCTGGAAGCGGAATTTGGGATCAGAAGATTTTACCTGCTTAATCCGCATTAACTCACCACCACCACCAGGTCAATAGTTGTAAGTTATTTGCTATATATTATGGAAATATGACTACTAAACTTGTATTAAAACATATTTTTACATATCATATGTTAGTATGTAGTAAATATTAGCTTTATGAATATAATTTCCATAAGGTCTATAGCTAGGTTGATATGTATTTCTGCAATATTGTATATGCATTTTATATGACAATAAGCATAGCATTTGCAATAACAATTCTAATTACAACGATTACAACAATAAGCCTATGTATTGTTTCTAATTAGTAAGTTGTTTCCATATATGGGATGTGTGCAAGCAAAAGAGCTATTTACACAAGCCATTTTGACAAATAAAGACACAATGCAATGCCATATACAACTATAAGTAGCTAGACCTTGTAGCTAGGATAACAAAGGTAAAAAATATGACTTGATAAAGAGCATAGTTTGTTTACTATATATATCTTGTAAAGGAATTGCATATGTTGTACAGATCGTTACAAATGTCAATAACAATGCTATGTTCAATCATCGATCTATGACATAAGTTGGTTGGAAAACCTAATTCCATAGTTACTTTTTTTGTTTGTTTTCAAGATGATTTTATTATGCTTCGCTTGGAATGTTCAGTGTGAGCTATGTCCTAGTTTCCTATTCATATGCATAAGTTTTTGTAATTGAGCTTCTAGCAACTGTCGGATCTATGTCAGTCATCCTTTTGCTTTTGTAGGTGCCAATTTGGAAAGACATTGGCTATCAGAACGTTGCGTTTTTGCAATTCACTTGTTGTTCTCATAGGTCAGATGTCAAATTCGATGACAATGGCGAATCTCTCTGGTTCAATTTCAAGGTGTTTTTCTATGTTTAGTTCAAGGTTTTTAATACGAGATAGGGGCTAGGTTCTGGTTCATATGCATAGGGTTTGTGCCATTGCAAATCATAGCGAAATCAAGTGCAATGTCAACAATATTGCTAGCTAGTGGCTTTTCCAAGTGTATTTTGTTCCATGAAAGCAGAATATGAAATTGTAACATAAGTTGCTTGTAAATTCAAATGCTTGATAATGGACTTTAGCAATGTTGAAGTTGAATAGATGCGACTCACAAGCATATTTTGTCACAATTAGACAATACTAAAGATAGTAAAGGATGATTTGTTGAAAAACCATGGAGCACAAGCACCAATTAGTTTGATCCATGTACATATGAAGTGGAGAGGAGAAAAATAAAAATGATGAAATTTTTTGTGAATTCATAGATCAGCCCCGTTTGAAGAAAATAAAATAAAAAATATACATATATATATCGATGGATTAGACTCAATTGAATTATTGAAAAGAAGATTGATTAATAAAAATCCCAGCTATTGCAAATCATTAGTCAAAGCAGGTACTAAATGTTAATAGCACATTGATTAGTAAAACTCCTAGCCATTGCAAATCATAGTTAGAGCAAATGCAATGTTGATTGCATTGCCAGCTAGTGGCTTTTTAATGTGTTTTCTCTTGCCTCAAATCAGAATATGCAACTGTAACAAAAGTTGCTTGTAAATTCAAATGATTGACAATGAGCTTTACCAATGTTGCAGTTGAATAAATTAGATTCACAATCATGTTTTGTCACAATTAGAAAGTACTAGAGATAGTAAGGAATGATTTGCTGAAGAAGCATGGAACGCAAGCACCAATTGGCTTGGGCTTTAGCAAGCTTATTAATTGTAGTCATAGGTTATAGCAACTTTCAGTAGCCGTATTGAAAACATGCTATAGCTAGAGTGCTTTGTAGCAAATCCTCTTTTATATAGATTTTTTTTATGCAGAGTCTGTGCCTGAGTTTGTACACATCAACAGGTTACAACAGATGTCGAGAAGGCATGAAAAAGTCACTATAGCTTAGCAGAAGATGATGGCAGTGCCAACTGTATATACAATAGTAAATGGTGAGATCAGATGCCTTTACAAATTGACAGTGAACATCCATAGCCATTTAGTGATCGCTTGGAGCAATAACCAACTTTGAGAGAAGCAACAATTACAAATATTTAAACATTTAAATATAGTCTAAAGTTCGCCAAACAAGCACCCTATTATGAGGACTGAAATTGAGATCACATGGCAAATAGTTTAGATATAAAGAGATGATTTCAAATGTCATCACTAATGTATCATGTTCATTTGAAGATGGTATATATTTCATAATTAGCCAATCTTCAAATGCCAATCTATTTACTTCTATCAATGTAAATGAGAAGGATATGAGATCTGTGGACTGTCTTATGTTTATTTAATTGCTATTTATTTATATCTTCTAAATTTGTGGGAGCATGCATTCTGCCATGTGCCATGCATTCTGCCATGTCCCATCATCTGCTACCAAATTTTAAAGTTTTAACGTGCAGCAGCTCACAGCTTTTGAATATGTAATCTGATGACACCTTAGGGATTCTACATATCATTTGCAATGTACAGTGAGCAATGTAACAAGATTCCCAAGAAAGGAAGGTTGTCAACAAGTGCCTTTTTGCAAGGCACCATTTCAAGCATGGGTACCAAGCCAATGACAGCAGTCAAGGATCTTTTCACATCCTTGATACCGCCAAAAAAAATTAAAATAGGGAAAAATTGTTTTTTTAGTTGCTCCTTTTGAATAGTCAATGACATCTGCAATAGACTTGTCAAATAGTTATTGACATTTATTACACCTACCCATAAACAATTCCTTGATACACAAGGCGAAACTCTTGCATACTCTAAAGATTTTGAAAGCTAAGGTATCAGCCATAACTTTCGTACAAGAAACAACTACAAATATCGAAACATCTGAACATAGTCTAAAGTTCAGCAAACAAGCAGCCCGTTGCAAGCACTAGAATTGACGTCACATGGCAGACAGTTTCGGCATAAAGACATTACACAGATGAACAAACTATCTACTATAAATTCTGAATTCTATATGAGAGTACAACAGATGATTTCAATTTTCATTACTAACATATGATATTCATTACATGATGCTAGATAATTAATAATCAGTTAATGTATAGAGCTTGATCTATTCACTTTGATAAGTGTAAATGAGAAGGATATGAGATATGTGCATTGCCTTATGCTTATTTATGTTTAATTAGCAATAATAAATTACTATTTATTTATATCTTCTAAATTTGTGCGCGCATGGGTTCAAGATTCAAGTATTTGAAGACTAATATCAATATTTGCTACTGCACGACTAACTTAGGTCCTAAATATCTAATCATTGTTTTGAATAATTTTTCTACAATATTCAAGCTCTTTGAAATTATTTTCCATAACAATCTTCTATTTGCAAACGGATACACTACTTCTTGCGCAGAGAATGACTTTTCTAATCTATTCCAGTATGAATTAACTTTAAGGAATATGCAAGTATTCCTGCCATGAGGTAAAGCCCATCCTAAAGCTGGCTTGATCCTTGGGAACATGAGGTTGACAGTAGAACACAGAATCTTAGTATCTTGCCATCGCCATGAGATCTTAGGGGAGAACTCATGTCCCATCACCTGCTGCTCCCCCAAAATTGGCCACAACACGTTCCCTAAACAGATTCTCCTACCCTCTTACTTTTAAGAAACATGAATTTGATAACTAAAGTTAGACACAAAGCATTGTCATTGGGCCAAGCATAGACAATCAGGTTTCTGTTTTGGAGAATTAAATAAAGGAAAATAAATCTGTGCTTCCAAGAGGGATGAAAAGCACACGATTTCCTCTTAATCTTAATAAGAGAAAAAGACAATGTTTTCTACTTCCAAACATAGACAGAGAAGTTAGATTGCAGCTGTTTGATCAGAAAAAGTTTTGTCTTTCCAGCTATATACACAGAACCTAGATTTAAATAATTTGATCAGAAAAATGTATCTTGCAAAACTGAACCATCTATTAATCAAACGAAATTCCTTGAACTGTCAACATTTACAAAATGCAGAAACATGAGTAAGTGCAGGTCTTTAGAAAATGCAGAAACATGAGTAATTTCAGCTATTTGCAGACTGCCTCAAAAGAACACAAGCACAATCAATTTGTCGATATGCTATGCATAACTCCATATGAGAACCAAGATTTACATTTAACAAAAAATATCTTGCAAATGTCAAAATAAATTACTATGGAAATGTGACTGTGGCAACACAGCAGCTGAAAGAAACTAAGGACTTACATTGCCCATAACTTAGCACATATTTAAAAAGGATAATTGAAAGTTTGACACTTCTGTTCTCTCTAATGCAATTGTCTATTGTCCGATACAGCTAATTAGATTTATATCCTAGCTTCGAGCACAATATAAGGTATATGCCAACCTAACATTGATGTTTAAAAATTTAAAAATGCCATATGGGGTTAGATTATATATGTCATCTCAGTCGATACATAAACAGAGGCACACTCAACCTGTTGATATGTTATGCATATCTCTATACAACAAGCAAGATTTACATTTTACAAAAAATATCTTCAAAATCTTAAAATAAATTACTATGGGAATGTGACTTTGACAACACTACAGCTGAAAGAAACTAAGCACCAACATTGTCTAGAATTTAGCATATACTTAAAAAGGATAACTAAAAGTTTGACACTTGCCTTGTTTCTAATGCTACTGTCTACTGTCAGAAACAGCTACTTAGATTTGTATCTTAGCTTGTAGCCCAATATAGGGTATATGGCGACCTAACATTGACATCTAAAAATTTAAAATGTCATATAGAGTTAAATTATATATGCCATCTGAGTGCATATATGACTTAGAAATGAGTTATTGTTAATATATTTCGCTATGAATTAGCCCATAAATAATCCATTTAATATTTCGGATGGGTCACAGAAAAATACAAGGTATATGTCAAATAGTAAAAATCAGAACCAGACAATTATCATACTATGTATGCAGTTTTGAAGATTAGAACCAGATGTTCTCAAGGAAAATTCTGGCAACAGTTTTTGTGAGTATTAAAAAGCTTCAAAACAAAAACAGAATCATTGAAAAACATTCTGAAGTATAAAATGCACTAATGCAAAAGAAAATGTTTTATCATTGCAGATGCGTCCTGGACCTATTGGTCTATGCAGTTGATAAACAAGCATAATTTCCCATAATCTGCACCAAAGCGTATATATTTCGTTGATGACAATACCCAAAACAAATCTCAAGTGGAAGTATGCAAATTGGGTATTGATGGCAAGTATTAAAACCCTTGTTTCTATATTGAGTAAACCTTCCTAAAGGGTTTGATATTATGTGCATCTTATCTCGAAGTACAGAGCAAATCAAAACAAACAGAAAATTAAGGATTCCAGAAAGAAAAAGAAAACATAGACCTCTCAACAGCAGGAAACCAAGCTAATTTGTCGTTGCTGCTGCAATAGTAGCGATACATTATGAAGGATGACTCGATATGAGGTTGATGAACCATTTATTCTTGTTTGTATTTGATGCATGCTCAACCAACAAAGGTGCTTAAATTGGTTATCAAATAAGAGGAATCCCCGCTAAGTGAAAAGATCATTGCCTTGAGCTTAGCGCACTCTTCTTCCAACTCCTGAATTTGGCCTTTTTGCTTTACCAAAATATCCATCATCATGCCTTGTTGGGATGTTTGTTGATGCTCAAGTTTATATGTCTTGAAACAAGCTAAAAATATTGAAGTTCTGTTACAATTAATTAAAACTCCATTTCTCTAAATAAATATTCTAATTTCCTAAATCTTGTTTTGAAAATTATGTTAATGCTTCTGCATAATGATTCTTAGTTATTTCATTATATTTTTATTATTGTTTTCCCAACGAACATAACTAACAGTTTCAAGAGTATGATCATGGCTTCCCTGGTGTGTTACTCTAAAATGGACTCTGAATATATACAGACTAGCAAGAATTTGTTTCCAAATCCAGGTGCAAGGCCATTTACTTAGAGTATTCCTATGTCTTGAAAGACCCCAGCTAGAAACTATTAAAAAAAGCCATTAACAATTAAAAAAAAAAACAAATTTTTCCAAGTCTAAAGTTAAACATTGCATCCACCATATATTTATCAACAACAACCCAAACTAATGCCCTTGACCAAAAAATAGATGTCAGGAACATAATAAATGATACTTGTGTTAAGCACACAATATTTGAATAGTGGAGCTCATTAAATCCAGGTGCAAGACCCCAAACTTTTATAAAAGCACATACATATTTGTTGTAGTGCCATATTTTCACACTTAGATGTTTTGTTAATTTTGGCATGTAGAATTAAGATCACAATGCTTGCAATCATTTAATAAGGAAGACCTGGAGGAATTGAAGAAGGATCTGAAAAAAGATTTAATAAGGAAGACTTGGATGAATTGAAGAAGGATCTGGAAACTACAAGTTAAATATGGTGTTGTTTAAATATTCTATATAGGATCTGAAAAATAGAGATTAAATATGTTAAATATAGTTAGGATCTGCAGGATTTGAAATGCAACTGTTTGCTGTCAGATACAGTTAATTAAATTTGTATCTTAGCTTGCAGCGTAATATAAAGTATATGCTGATGTAATATTGATGTTCAAAAATTTAAAAATGTGATATACGGTTAAATTACATATGCTATTCCAGTTCGTACATCGGTTAAAAATGAGTTATTTTTGATATATTTCGCTATGAACTACTCGATAAATAACTCATCCAATATTTCGGCTGGTCTATAGGGAAATACAAGGTATATGTCAAATTGCGAAGATGACAACCAGGCAATTATCATAGTACATATGCAGTCCTGAAGATTAGAACCAGGCATTCTTAAGCAAAAATTTTGGTAACGGGTTTTTGCAGCACCTTTATTAACTAGTAATCATCATTATTATTAACCTAGTTTGATGGAACTAATATAAGCTCCATTTCCAATATCTACAAACCACCACAGAATCAAGCAATGAAAATTAGAATACAAGCAAAGGCATATGAAAATATCAAATGACTTTTATCCATGCTTCAAATGGTTGGAAAAGGAATTGTTGTTGTCACCTGGCATGTAAAAAATATTCAATTTCAAACTCACTAGCTTGAAATGGCAGCAAACACGTGATCATTTCCCTTTGATCTCATACAACCCTAGTGTTGTAAGATTGCTCTTATACCAATTATAATATACCTCTCTACAAGCATATACTTGCGGTGAATTTGACATGTCACTCATGGCATTGACTACTAGTTGACTAAAGATATAGTTAGTATCCACAATTGTTTGTTGATGTTGCAAATTGTTGTCATATTAACCCGCACATGAAAGTGAGAAAAATCTCAACTCACCAAGAAAAAGTCAATGAGCTGGGTACAATTATCATCATAACACTCGACTGCTCGCTTTAGGCTAACTTTTAAACAAAGTCAAAGTCAAAGGAGGTGGACCCTAACAGAACACTAAGAATAATTGCTTTTGGAGAACAAACTTAGGAATTTAATGAATTGCAAATTGTCAATCTATTAGTATATGTGACAAGTAAATGAAATATGCATTCACAAAGCTCACAACCTATATATATTTTTTAAGATCAATGAATCCAGTCAATGGCAAAAGCATATGCAATTTTAAAACAAGCTCACAGCTCGTATATATTTTTTAAGATCAATGAATTCATCCAACGACAAAAGAATATGAAATTTTAAAACAGATTGCAAATCTTGTAATGAGTTGTAAGCTAAACTATCAATTAATTTACCAATGAAAGAGGAAAACTATCTAATTACTAGAAATCAGAAGCAAAGCCAAATTGTGAATCCATGGCAAGCAAGAATTGGCTTGCTTGTTAAGTGGGTGAACATAAAACTAAGAACAAGTGTCGAACTGTGAACCTGCTTCGTGCAAGGATTAACAACTTGTAAAACTAAACTAAATTAACACAATAGTCAAATTGTGAAGCTGCTTGATGCAGGGATTCCCAGCTTTTGAAACCAAAGTAAGTGTTATCCAATTAGAGCTGGCATCCATATAGACATGCACAAAAAGAAGACTAAAAATTTCTAGGATTAGTTCGAATGCACCAAAGTAAGTGTAACTTAATATAGGTTAGGATTAGCAATTTGAGTTAGTTTGTGAACTTAGATATGAAACTGAAAAAATGCAAAAACGTAATTCGAGCATAGAGAATGTGATCTACTGCCCCACACAGGTAGTTACAAACACAATTAAAGCATTAATAAATGCTTACTATTGGTCCTTAAAGGCAGATAACCAAACCTATAAGTGATGGAAAACGCCGAGCAGAAGAAGCAAGAAATAGCACCTGCTCGCCGAGCTAAACTGATCAAACTGGTGGATGATCAGGGCTTCCTCTTGGATTCCATTTTTTTTGTCCAAAAACAACAAATTAAAAAGATCCTAACAAGCAGCTAAAGAAAAAGATCCTAAAAACAAGCAAAATTTACCTACAAAGTGCACCTGAATTGCATCGAAAACTGTCTTAGATCTATGAAATCAGAGGACACTTGGAAGCATGTATCAGAGAGTTAGAACTACAAATCTAAGTGGACATGAGTCTCTGCAGGATGCAAGATTATGACTTTCTGGAGAGTAAACAGCAAGCTAAAAGTGGCCAAAAGTGCACTGAAATGCACTTAAGACAATTGACAAGGTACTAGTCTAAGTGAGAAATAAATCATGCTTGATTATGCGAAATGATTAATACTTGCAAAATCTATTTGAATACTGTACTTCAGAACATAAAAAGATTGAACGTATCTAGGACAGTTATATCGTTTATAAAGTAGATCTAGCTATGACAGACATATAAAACTAGTATTTGAGTTGAAGTAGATAAAGAGGGGGTTTATAAAACATTTGTCCAAGAGTGCTTGTTCAATTAGCTTTGAACAATTGAGATTTTAGAAGTATATTGAGCAACTAGTCCACAAATGCTCGGGGTCATTTAATAGAAAATGACTTGGGTGAATTGAAGAAGGATCTGAAAACACAGTTATTAGGGAAAACGTGGATGAATTGAAAAGGAATCTGAAAAGTACAAGTTAAATATGGTGTTGGTTAAATATTTTATGTAGAATCTGAGAAGCACAAGCTAAACATCTTAAATACAGTCAGAATCTGCAGCATCTGCAATGCAACCATTTACTGTCAGATACAGTTAATTAAATTTATATCTTAGCTTGCACCGCAATATAAGGTATATGCCAATGTAACATTGATGTTTAAAAACTTAAAATGCCATATAGGGTTAAATTATATATGTTATCTCAGTCGATACATGGATTAAAAATTAGCTATTTTTAATATATTTCAGTATGAATTACCTGATAAATAACCCATTTAATATTTCGGATGGCTTACAGGGAAACATAAGATATATGTCAAACAATGAAGATGAGAACCAGATAACTAGCATACTACATGTGCAGTCGTGGAAATTAGAACCAGACGCTCTCAAGCAAAACTCTGGTAACAGTTTTTGAGACTGCTAAAAAGATTCAAAACAAAAACAAAAACAGAATCATTGAAAAACACTCTGAACTATAAAATGCAGTGATGTAAAAGAAAATGTTTTATCATTGCAGATGCTTGCTGGATCTATTGGTCTATGCAGTTGATAAATAAGCGTTATTTTCCATAGTCTGGACAAAAGCACATGCAAATTGGCTATTGATGCCGAGTATTAAATCCCCCGTTACACCTGAAATGCTCAGACCTATGGGATTTCTACAAACTCTCGATTCATGGATCCATAGCAGCAATTATGGGTACTCTTGCTGCAAATTTCGAATGTATCGCAATAGTTCATCGTAACATGGACAATTTGAAACCATAAGCATCTATATTCCTCAAATAAGTATATTAAATGACGTCCACCAATGTTATGAGGATAATATCCACATACCATGTATCATTGTCTTAAATTGTTTCCCCACTATGAAGATGAGCTAAGATTGGAAGAGTGTGCCTTAACCACCCGCACCCAACTGAAACCCAAGCACTAGTACTCTATACGAAAACTAATCAAAAACAAAGAAAACCAGCTCGCAAGAACCAGCAGAAAGCAAGTTCATATGCTAAAGATGGCTATCCCCTATACAAGGCTCCTCCTCAAAGACATATCTTCATAAACATGCTGTTTCCAAACCCTAGTTTAGCTTCAATGCATTGCCACTTTGCACCAATTTTCCATAACTGAATTCTTTCTGTTTACTGGAAAATGGTCCATGCTAACTTAATTACTGACCTGATTAACTTATTTGGCTAAACATCAATTCCCATAGCAGCCATCTACAACTAAAGACAACTAAGGAACAACCGCATGGACGATAAAAAGAAAACAGAGCTAAGCAAACAACACCAACAAACAGCTTTAACACAACAATTATTTGAAGGCATGAACGCCATTAAAAACCAGAAGACAACAAAGGGCTCCATTCATCATGTCTTCGAAATAAAAAAAAAACCTTAATTAGAAGAAACCAATGAACAGGCCCTGTTACACTCGAAACCCTAAACCCTGTCTTTTCCTTTCACTTAAAAATTGCACAAAAAACATGCTTCATAAACATGCTGTTTCCAAAGCCTAGTCAAGGTTCTATGCATCGTCCCTTTGCAGCAATTTTCCATCACTGAATTCCTTCCGCTTACTGAAAAATGGTTCATGTTAACTTAATTGGTGGCCTGATTATCTTATTTGGCTAAACATCAATGCCAATAGCACTCATCTACAACTGACGACAACCAAGAAACAACCACATGGACGGAAAAAAACACAGACCTAAGCAAACAACACCATTTATCACATGCTGTTTTAACACGAGAAAACACAACAATTATTTGAACTCATCAACGCCATTAAAAACCAGAAGACAACAAAGCGTTCCATTTATCATGTCTTCGAAATAAAAAACCCTAACTAGAAAAAACCAATGAACAGCGCTCGTTGCATTCAAAACCTTAAACCCTGTCTCTTCTTTTCACTTAAAAATTGCAGCAAAAATACAAAGGCATACAACAATTATTTCAACTCATGAACGCCATTAAAAACCAGAAAACAACAAAGGGTTCCATTTATCATGTCTTCGAAATAAAAAACCCTAACTAGAAAAAACCAATGAACAACGCTCGTTACACTTAAAACCCTAAACCCTGTCTCTTCTTTTCACTTAAAAATTGCAGCAAAAATACAGGGGTGTACCTGCTCCAGTGAACCAGCAACAAGACTTCAAACCGGCCGAAAGCAACAGCTCGAGATATCGTCCAAACCAAGTAGACAACAACAGAACCGAAAATGATGCAGAACGCTGGACCGATAATGCGGATAAAATCATAAACAATCCACCATAAAACAGAGCTGAATATAATAGCGAAGGCTGAAGCGAGAACGCTAATAAAACCACCCAAAATCCGCCATAAATCACAGCAGATGCCGAAATAAATGCCAAACATAAATTTGCCATCGCATCCAAGGATTTTTTTTGCCCACCCATTTTCTAGGCTACCAACACAATGCAACCACTATCACTGTTGAGATATTGTAACTTCAAAGAATATTATAATTGTACTTTATTATTCCGGAGATGTTTCATTCCTCCGTAAAGATCTTATTGTATATCCGGAGATGTTTATTCCTCCGTCAGAATGTGGTAACTTGGGTTATTAGACTTCCCTAGTGGAGGTCGGCCCTTTATGTGTTATGTGGGTCAAAGGGTTATTAGACCACCCTAGAGGGGTCGGCCTAGTCAGTTGTAGTGGGGTATTTAACCCATTGGTTAAATACGAGCCTACGTGTACTTGTGTAAAAGATGTGTCAGAGTAGTGTATAAATAGAGGAGGTGTGTTCCTCATTTTACACACACACTCACTCACTTGAGGATAGCGCACTTGTGGAGGAGAGGTCTGCTATTGTGGAGGATGAGATCATGTCTCAGGGTTTCATCTTTGTATATTGCTGGTCATCTATATTGATGAAGCTTTGCTGGGTTTTCTACCCCATGAGGGTTTCCCAGGATAAATCTCTGTCTCTTGTGTTTATGCTGTGCTTGTTGTTTCTTCAGTGATCCTGTATATGCTATTATTGTGAAATGGAATGTAATGCTTCTATTTTCTGTCTTAGCATATTGAATTTTAACATGGTATCAGAGCTAACCTGAAGGAAGACAAGGTATGGCAGTAACGACACTTGCTTTACTTACGACAATTTGAAGGCTAGGGTTTTATATAGCAAAAACCAGTCATCGTAGCACTTTCGCTATAAATCCGTTTTGGCGAAGTTTTCGGATCTGAAATTTTTACAGGACGAAGATTAAATCTCCAGGTACCTTGTTTCCAAAGGACAACCTCTAATTCGTTGTACTTTGTGATTTATGATCTGTACCATATAGGGTTTCTGTCTCTTCCAGATCTGAGTCAAAATCAGGTGACCTTGGGAAAAAGGTCATATCTTGGGCTAGGAAGCTCCAAATGCAATTTCGTAAAAAGTGAAAGGTAGTACACAGTTTGTACTATCTCAGAAAACTTTTTCAGAGGCCTAAGTTGAACCAGTGACACGTGGCACTCCGTACAAGTGCACTCTCCTATATTATCCCATAAACAGGTCACGTTGCGACATTTGGCATAACTCTCTCTCAGAGAGTCCAATTGAGGTCAGACCTATCAGGATGGAAAGGTAACAGGCCGAGCTATCTCAGAAAACTTTTTCAGAGGCCGAAGTTGAAACAGTGACACGTGGCACGCCGTACAAGTTCGCTCTCCTGTTTTATCCTAAAACAGGTCACGTTGCGACATTTGGCATAACTCTCTCTCAGAGAATCCAATTGAGGTCAGACCTGTCAGGATGGAAAGATAACAGGTCATGCTATCTCAGGAAACCTTTTCAGACCCCGTGGATCAAAATTTCATAGTTACACCAGAAACAATCAGGTACATATTTCAGTCAAAACAAAATTATTTTTTGGTACCTTCATTCATGGCTTCTGGAATTTAGGGCTTTGGAGAAAGTTGGAATTTTTGTAATCGGAGACCACGGCTGGATGCTACTCATCAAAATAGAAATTTAGAGACCAAGATCAGAATTTTTGGTTGGGCAGAAGGCCGGGTTTGATTAGACCCTAGTTCGGGACTTTGATCAGAAAAGTGGAAAATTAGGGCTTCTGTAAAAATGGGAATTTTTGAAATCTGTGACCATGGCTGGAAGCTCCTCAGAAAAATAGAAGCTTAGAGCTTTGGATCAAACATTTTGATTGGGCATAAGAGTGGGATTTATCAAACCCTAGTTCAGGGTCACGTCCAGTGAATCCGAAAGTTTCAAAGGCAAAATTGAGGAGTGAAACTTTGCAGTTTTCAAATTCTAAATATATCAGTTTGATCAGCTCATCAAGGCGCATATTTATATCCTTTCGGAAGTTTGAAATTCAAAGTTTGAATTTTTGGGGTTTCTCTGACAAACCCATATCCAGCTCCAGGTCCAGTTCTTGCAAACCAAGTGGATAGGGTTAATCCTAGAAGAAGATGGATTGGTCACCTGCATAAGTGAAGGAGTTCCTATTTTAGAGGGAGATGAGGCTAAAGCTTTACATAAGGAGATTACAAGCGATCTCGACAGGTATGACTCATCGAGGTATGTTTTGATATTTGTTCATGATTAAGTTTATGGTATGTTTGTACAATCTTGATTTTTAGATTTGTTGTATCACCTTAACAAAATTATGAATGCATGATAGAAGATATTCATTGGTTAGGGTGTTGACACTTATGATTGTACTAATGCATTATGATGTTGTGTGAGGTTGATGTTGTCCGCTAATAAGATACAGGTACATCACAAAAGACAAATCAGGTTCCATGACCATGAAAACATGAAGACAAAGACTCATCCACAATCTTTGTTCTACTTACGAGGTATGTATGACTTTGTTATATTATGCTTAACCTATGAGACATGCAGGTTCTAGCTCAGGATCTCTAAATCATTGAAGAGATTGTTTAGGTATGTTGTACATAACCAAGTAGGTATACTGATCCAGGTATGTTTCCCATGAATCTTACCTTGTGTTAGGATCCCCTATATAAGTATACTTGGAATGATTGGTTATGCCTATTCATAAAGTTAGTAATCAAGGGATTATGCATATTATATCTTTTATCTTGATTGATGATATGCATGAGTAAAAGAAGACTTCCCTGAAATCTTGAATACTAATGTTTATTAACTATAATCATGACTATACATTCTCAATATTATTTAGAACTATAATGTTTTGATAACATTTAGAACATACTAATGGGTGTATGTTTGTGTATGAGATCATGAGGATGACACTTGAACATGCACAGTGGTACATAATGAATAGAAGTTCAAAAGACATACAGAAGATCAAGCGGGAGGCAACCACACAAACATAAAAGATAAGTATTTGAGTTGTTATTTGAAATAGTAAATGATATTGCCTGTAATAGGTTGTATGCATATTTGTATTCCTATAATATATCATGCTAAGTGTAAATATTCATAGAACATTGAACAGTATACTACCAATATGCATATGATTGGTAAGTTGGACAAACATTCCATTGTTGCTTGTCTAGAATGAAACCTCTTTGCTGACATGCTGAGAGTTGTGCACACTCTCGATAGTATGTTCTGGTAGAGATGGAAGGCATCTAGATAGCCACTGTATGCATACAGGATATAGGAAAGTGTTGTGCCAAAGTATTGGTCAAGATAGTTGCATAACTATGTAAATGATATCTGTATGCATAATAGGTTATCATGTCAATATGATTTGATGATTATGAAGTATTACTAATCATGTACCTAATTTTGATTTGTAGGAAAAATCATGATGGATGATGAACCTATCATACCATTATTATGTGACGATGATCTCTTTCTGACAAGGAATGAGAAACAGATCATGAAAATGGCTGCAGAAATAAAAATGAAAGATCTCAGATTAATGCACTATTTCTTAGGTTTAGAAGTATGGCATGATCCAAAATGAATCTTTTAAATCGAGGTAAGTATGCTGTGAAGTTTCTAAAAAGATTTGATATGTTGGAGTGTAAAGACATGGCCACTCCCATGGACTCCAACTTGAAGTTATTAGTTAATGACTCATCGGATTTAGTGGACCTAACCCTATATAGACAAATCATTGGGCCAATGATGTATTTAACAAATACTAGGCCAGATATATGCTTTGTTATAAATACCGTAAGTCAGTATCTAGTAGAACCTAGAAAGGTTCACTTAATAGCTACAAAGCATGTAGTGAGGTACCTAGAAGGTACTTTAGATTTTGGTCTATATAATCTTAGAGGTCATGAACTCTGATTACATGGTTACTCAAATTCTGATTGGGCAGGAAGTGTCTCAGACAGAAAGAGTACATTAGGTGGATGTTATAGTCTTGAATCTACCATGATCTCATGGTTTAGCAAGAAACAATCTAGTGTGGCTCTCAGTACTACTGAAACAGAATATATCGCTGTCTGCTCTGCCAGCTGTGAAGCAGTGTGGCTTCAGAAGCTATTATATGGAGTGTTTGACTTAGAAATGGATTCCACTGTGATTATGTGTGACAATCAAAGCTGCATCAAGATGATAGGAAATCTTGTATTCCATGATAAGTCAAAACACATTGAGATCCGATACTTCTATATACGAGGTATGGTGTAGAGAGGAGCTATCAAGCTCGAGTATATAAGCACTGAGGATCAAATTGATGATATCTTGACCAAACCTCTGTCTCGAGTAAAGTTTGAACACTTCCGAGACAAGCTTGGTGTAGTTTAGAAGGACTCTCCTCGAAAGGGGGAGTAGCACAGTATCCGACATCAAGTCTATCTCATCAATGATGAGGTTACCTATTTACTGCACTCAGTTACCTAGAATTATTTAGATTTAGGACTCTTATATTCTTTTGATGATAGATGTATACATGCTTTTGATGTTAGTTTTGATGATAGATGTATACATACTTTTGATGATTTTGATGATAGATGTATACATGTTTTGATGATGATGATACATGTTGTGGTTATACATGTTTTGATGATGAGAATACATGTTTTTGGTATACAACATGTGAAGGGATTGGATCATTCCTGGACTTCAGTCCGAAAGAAGAGCCGTAGATGTATGTCTTCGAAAATGAAGTTCTTGGTGAACATGTGAAGGGATTGGATCATTCCTGGACTTCAGTCCGAAAGAAGAGCCGTAGACGTATGTATTCGAAAATGAAGTTCTTGGTGAACATGTGAAGGGATTGGATCATTCCTGGACTTCAGTCCTAAAGAAGAGCCGTAGACGTATGTCTTCGAAAATGAAGTTCTTGGTGAACATATGAAGGGATTGGATCATTCCTGGACTTCAGTCCGAAAGAAGAGCCGTAGACGTATGTCTTCGAAAATGAAGTTCTTGGTGAACATGTGAAGGGATTGGATCATTCCTGGACTTCAGTCCTAAAGAAGAGCCGTAGACGTATGTCTTCGAAAATGAAGTTCTTGGTGAACATGTGAAGGGATTGGATCATTCCTGGGCTTCAGTCCTAAAGAAGAGCCGTAGACGTAAGTCTTCGAGAATGAAGTCCTTGGTGGACGGTTGAGGGATTAAGTCATCCTTGGATGTAGGTCCTAAATGCACGGTTGAGGGATTAAGTCATCCTTGGACGTAGGTCCTAAATGCACGGTTGAGGATTAAGTCATCCTTGGATGTAGGTCCTAAATGCACGGTGGAGGATTAAGTCATCCTTGGACTTAGGTCCTAAATGCACGGTGGAGGATTAAGTCATCCTTGGACGTAGGTCCTAAATGCACGGTGGATGATTAAGTCATCCTTGGACGTAGGTCCTAAATGCACGGTTGAGGATTAAGTCATCCTTGGACGTAGGTCCTAAATGCACGGTTGAGGATTAAGTCATCCTTGGACGTGGTCCTAAATGTACGGTGGAGGATTAAGTCATCCTTGGACGTGGTCCTAAATGTACGGTGGAGGATTAAGTCATCCTTGGACGTGGTCCTAAATGTACGGTGGAGGATTAAGTCATCCTTGGACGTGGTCCTAAATGTACGGTGGAGGATTAAGTCATCCTTGGACGTGGTCCTAAATGTACGGTGGAGGATTAAGTCATCCTTGGACGTGGTCCTAAATGTACGGTGGAGGATTAAGTCATCCTTGGACGTGGTCCTAAATGTACGGTGGAGGATTAAGTCATCCTCGGACGTGGTCCTAAATGAATGGTTGAGGATTAAGTCATCCTTGGACGCTGTCCTAAATGTACGGTAAGGATTGGATCATCCTTGGACTTTGGTCCTATAAACTGAGCCGTAGACATGTGGTCTCCGAGAACATGATAGGACTGGATCGTCCCTGGACTTCGGTTCAAAAGGTACATTATAGGACTGGATCGTCCCTGGACTTTGGTTCAAAAGGTACATGACTGGTTTGCATCATCCTTGGACATAGAGAACTGGATTGATCGTGTGATGATGATGCTGATGATCGTATGATGACGATGCTGATGATCGTGTGATGACGATGTTGATGATCATGTGATGACAATGTTGATCGTGATGCTGATGATCGTGTGATGACGATGTTGATCGTATGATGACGATGCTGATGATCGTGTGATGATGATGCTGATGATCGTGTGATGATGCTGCTGATGATCATGTGATGACGATGTTGATCGTGATGCTGATGATCGTGTGATGACGATGTTGATCGTGATGTTGATGATCGTATGATGACGATGCTGATGATCGTGTGATGACGATGCTGTTGATCGTGTGTTGATGATGCTGATGATTGAGTACTATCAACTCTGATGATGTTGATGTTCCAGTATTGAAGATGTTCCAGTAACTGGTTGAGTTACTGATGATGTTGCGAAAGCTTCCAATGATTTATAGATGTATCATGTATGATGTTGATGGCTCCTTGCTCGTGCAGATGCTGTTATAATATCCTTCTCGTTAAGGGGGAGTGTTGAGATATTGTAACTTCAAAGAATATTATAATTGTACTTTATTATTTCGGAGATGTTTCATTCCTCCGTAAAGATCTTATTGTATATCCGGAGATGTTTATTCCTCCGTCAGAATGTGGTAACTTGGGTTATTAGACTTCCCTAGTGGAGGTCGGCCCTTTATGTGTTATGTGGGTCAAAGGGTTATTAGACCACCCTAGAGGGGTCGGCCTAGTCAGTTGTAGTGGGGTATTTAACCCATTGGTTAAATACGAGCCTACGTGTACTTGTGTAAAAGATGTGTCAGAGTAGTGTATAAATAGAGGAGGTGTGTTCCTCATTTTACACACACACTCACTCACTTGAGGATAGCGCACTTGTGGAGGAGAGGTCTGCTATTGTGGAGGATGAGATCATGTCTCAGGGTTTCATCTTTGTATATTGCTGGTCATCTATATTGATGAAGCTTTGCTGGGTTTTCTACCCCATGAGGGTTTCCCAGGATAAATCTCTGTCTCTTGTGTTTATGCTGTGCTTGTTGTTTCTTCAGTGATCCTGTATATGCTATTATTGTGAAATGGAATGTAATGCTGCTATTTTCTGTCTTAGCATATTGAATTTTAACAATCACCTCTTTTTGGACCAGAGAAACTCGACCATTGCCGCCGAACTTGCAACAGACGGCACATCTGAAACGACCACCTCACAGCTGGCAAAATCACGTTGAAATCGCACATTGCCGCCGAATTTGCAAATGAACGACCTCAGCAGCGGAAGGACGACCCACAGGCGAGTGAAAAGACAACCTGCAAAATAACCCACAGCTCTTACAACAACAATAAAACACAGAACCATGCACACAAAACCAAACAGAACTGAACCAGACGACCTCTGCAATTGCCGCCGAATTTGCAGGGGAAGGACCTCAGCGGCGGAAGGACGACCCACCAAATAACCCGCACCTGCAACAACACTTATAAAACATCGAACCATGCAAAGACCTCCAACTATCGCATTAAATATGATTTATTTCAAAACGAAGATCGAAAAACGTCGACAGCTGGGAGCTAGCTCGGCAATCAAAACCCATTTATTATCCTCGAAAACGAAAAACTCACACCACGAGGCGTGACGCCATCCCGCCTCCGCCTCCTGGGCCACACCATCCGAGGCAGACGTCACCGCGGACGGCCCCAATCACAAGCTCATAAAATAGCCGATTTACAAATAAAAAAAAATAAAATTTTTCCAACTATAAAGTTAAACATTGCCTCCACGATAAATTTCTCAACACCAACCCAAACTAATGCCCCCGACCGAAAAATAGATGTCGGGGACATAATAATATTTTAATAGCTTATTGTAGATACTTTTCAAACTTCATAAAAATTCCTTAATACCTTTATGATTTATTTGTAAGTCACTTTAATTTAGTTTCTCGCAACCTTTAATGAACCACTCCACTAATTACTTAAATAAATTCATTAATCCTTAATGAAGACCCATCGATCCTTCAAGAAGTTTATTGAGATTTTCACTTTTTTTTTTTTTTAATAAATGTATTGCTTCCATAAGGCATCACACACTTCACGAATGGATATCTTACTGGATGTTCCATTGAATTCCTCTTCCTCATGGCGGTGAACTCCCTCATCGAATGATTTTCAACGAGCCAATAGCTACGATTCTTCGTCTAATATTATGTCATGAACACGAATAAGTATTTCTTGTGTTGGGGAAACACCTTTCTTAAGGTCAGTTTCACTTACAACTCCTGCCTCCTAGGATTTAGCAAGAACTTGTCCTACAAGATCAGGATTTCCCTGTGCTTGAGTTTCACAGTGTCCTTCAAGATCAGGATTTGCTTGCACTTGAGTTTCATAGTGTCTTTCAAGATCATGATTTTCCTGCACTTTTTTTTCTTAAGTTTTGGTTATTTCTTTTTATTGATTCTTCTAATAGGCCTCGAATCTCTTGTATCATCTCCATTGGACTTTAAAGCTTTGATACCAATGTAGAGGAGTATATCGAAGATTAAATATTTAATATACATGAAATGTATATATATAAATAAATATTCTAATGATAAAAAATATGATATGATGTATTACAATAAGAAGGCCTAGCTTATATAGGCTTGATGGTAACTCTTACATAAAGTGACATCCTCACAAATCACCTTTTCAATAATATAATAATATAAATATAATTAAATATTAATATTATTTACAATTATATTATTATTTTACATATAAATTGCATTCATAACAACCAATTTTTGTTGCAGTTGAGTTATCATATGAGTGAGCCTTTCTTCTTGCAAATTATCCATCTAAATGACCTCTCCTAGTTGCAATAGCTAAACTATGATCTTGTCCCAATCTCCATGACAATGATGTGGGTTTCTTGACGTTCAATAAATTGCTTCTTTAGCGATGGTAGCAATATTGTCGCACTCTCAAGTTTCACTATAAGGAAAACACTTTTAACAAAGCATTTTGTGGAGTTTTTAGTTTTAAAAGATTTGGAATTTTTTTCAAAAAACCTCCACCATTAGTAACATATATTTTGGTCGAGATTGTAACAAATGTTCATTATAAATAAAAATAACTAGGTAGGTGGAGGATATAGTGGAGGTTTTTAAAGTTGTGTGCATATTTCCAAAATATGCACCGGTGTGCTCACATTATGACACACCGATGCATATCATTAAAAAAAGACACACTTGTGCTTGAAATATATCAATGTTGACCCAATACATATATTATGTACTTGAGGCCCCGGTGATTAAAATCCTAATGAACACACCAATGCGCATATATCCCTTGTCCATGCTAGTGTGCATAGTTTAGCAAAAACTACCCGATGTTTATTGTATACCAATACACATTGGTACCTATATTACCATACACACCAAAATGTTTTGTATTGTTGATTATCTTGTTGATGACAACATTGTTGTTAGGAGATGAAGCTAATATCTAGATCTTCAATATCCTTCCTGTAGAGCTGTAATGTCCCCATTTTTTTGGTTAGCACCATGGTAAAACCACTAGACCATTCAGTCCCCATGGGTCCTAGTGAAAATATTAATTAATTAGTCAATGAGGGAACTAATTTTGACTATGGTCATTAATTAAATAAATTAGGAAGGACCATAATTTTGAGATATTTAATATTTCTAATATTTTTAATGAGTTGGAAATTGGCTAAGTGGCCCAGGGTGGCGCATAAGGAAAAAAGGAGGCTTCTTGAGAAGTTTCCATCAATGAATAAGGAAGGTGGCCAAAAGAAAACAAAAATTAGAAAGGCATGCAAAAGCATAAAGACAAGCAAAGTAGCCAAAAGCAAAAAAAAGAAGACAGGAAAAGTAGGAAACAACAGGAAAAGAAGGAAAGCACAAATAAAGAATGGAAACAACAAGAAAGAAAGTATCTAAATGTAAAAATCATGTTTCCATCTAAGGAAGGCACCTTAGTGAGTTGGATGAGGCCCACATGTGCCAAGTTTCCTCATTGGCCTCATGAATTCGAATTCTAAGAGGCAAGTCAAATTTGGAGGCAAATCACAATAGTTTTCTATAAAAAAGGATATCAACTCCTTCTCACATATTTTGCCACTTTGACAATTCGATTTTGAGAGCTCAGTAGCTACTCTTGGCTTGGGTGATGTGCTCCATGCCTGCAATGGGATATGTACCCCTTTGCACCCATTATTCCAGTTCAGAATTGCAGAGTCTTGCCTATGGGAGCTTGAAGAAGAGTTTATCCAGTTTAATCCTCAGATCTTGTGGCATCCATCAAAGTCTGATTTCCAGGTTTGATCCATCCCACATCTTTACGGATTGGAGTCTCCATATTTGGTGCAAAAATTGATGCAATAGTGTTGTTCATTTTGATGAGATTCAGCTGGAGTAGAGATCAATTGGAGTATCTATGCCCCTGTGAGATTTATCTGCAATTCTTATGCCTATCACGAGCTTCCATGTGACTTTCTTTTTCCCATGATCTGATCCAGTATCAATATCACTCCTCTCGTTCTCTTATTGAAGAAAATTATGCTTCTATGTTGTGAAATCATAAAGATTGAGGACTCTGTAATAGTTTGATCTCTGATTATCATCCTAGATGCTATAAATTTCGAATGGAAGTTTGTTTTAATTCTTTTATATGTATTTGATCTCAAATATAAATTCTCATGATGAATTTGTGATCCCCGAGGCTGTTTGAATTTCAATATTTTCAAGGGTTGCTCAATGTAATATAAAATTTGACTAGTTTTACAGTTTATGCCATAGAATGAGTTCTATTGGTCCAATCATCTCTCTGTAAGTTGCTCCAGGTCCATCAGACCCTGATGTATCCATTCCCAACATTTATTTTAATTTTTGTGACCCTATGGATGTGTTTGGAATAATATGGTAGAAGACTAGTCAACCAATCCTAGGTAGTGCACTTGCACAATTGGCCTCCAAAATCCGTGATTTGTCTCCCTAAACTCATGTATCTTTTTCATATCAATAGATTAGAGGAAAAACATGGGCCAACCAGCTTCTGATTGCACCCCAAGTTAGTGGAAGGATCTAGTTTGCATATGCTGGTGTACCCAGGAAGCTTTGGAGTAGAATTCAACGACAATTGTTGTCGAAACATAAATGGTCCCAATACTTTGTGCAAAGGATTCTGAAGCTAGATTATCCCCTATTGTCTAAGTTGTTGCACATTTTATATCAGTCACATCAAAGCCAAAAAATCCACCTTGGGAAGAAGTGGGAGGGTTTAATTGTGCCCATAACTAGTTTTGACAATTCTAGCCTAATACTAATCACTAGTTTTGATTTTTCTTGACTTGTTCTTTTGCCATTTAGTTAATATCTCCCACAAATCCTGATTGGGGATACTACAGTGGTATCAAATCACTTTCCTCTACTCCATTGGAAAGGAAGTTCTCAAGTTGAAAAAGTTGCAGCAATGAGACTCGCATTAGCTAGTGATGATTTTGAATGGGATGATGCAAAAGCATCCTGTTCCGATGAGGAAGTCATCTATATCGATGGAGGCTTACCAAGAGTTGAGGATGAATTCTATAATCAATCATATAGAGAAGAAATCAGGTATGAACCACCAATGGCTAGATCAAAATATGCTTTAGCAAGGAAGATATCAACAAGTGAAAACTTGCCTCATCACTATTAGGAGTATCTTGCCTTGGGGGAAGATATTTGTAAAGCCATTCCTTTCAAATATTTTTTTTATTGCAGATTTGGATTCGAGCCCAAGGATGTAGATGAGGATTTAATAGAGAGCAAAAAAACATCAAGGGAGGAACCAAGTTGTTCCACCTTTCAGAGTAAAGGAGAAGAAAAGAGGACCAAATGTGAAGCTTCATTGGATCCATCTGCATATAGTGGCATCCTGAGACTCTTTGGATTTTCTTCAAGGAGAAACTCTAAAGATGTTGACCCTAAGGATACCAAGCAGAAAGATGAATCATCTATATTGAAGTAGCAAAAGCAAAGTACCAATCAACCATTAAAATACATGACCAAAATCCTTACTGATGAGGGTTGCGCAACAAAAGAGTAGGGTGATCATTCCCTTGAGCCTACCACTAGTGCTGCAAGAGAACAATCCAGAGAGACAAATGACACTTTGGAAATGGATGAAAGAGAATTTAATAATGGATGCTCAAGTATTTATATGAGTGACATAGATATAAGTTTTGAAGAAACTGTTGCAAGCACAAGTTCCCTTGAGCATGAAGATGAAGAGCTTATAGCAACAGAAGTTTTCCCAGGATCAACTTTTCAGTCACCACTTGAACTACATTGTAAAGTTGATCTCACTGAAGAAGAAGAGGAGGCTCATCCTAAAGAACCTCATTTCCTTGCATGGCCTTTGAATATGAGCAAAATGAAGATCCATGAGGCCTTGAGCATTCTGCATGACACTACTGTATTGTTGTCAGATTATTGTTGGAGAGTTGCATCATTGGAGGAGTCATATCCCATTAAAGACTTGGAGGCCATTCGGGAATCAATGGAAGACATCAAATGTAACTTTATGCATTTGATTTCTGATAGAGATAATCTTGTTGAGCTTTTGGAGATGTACCATAGGAGGAAGAAGAAGAATCAGAAAGCCTCACTACTGAGTTGGAGGCCATCAGTGATTCATTGAAGAGCACACAGAGGGCCCTTCAAGAATCAAGAATGCAGGATGATCAACTTCGAAAGGAGTTGAGTTCATCACGCACTCCATCCTGCATGGAAGAGAGTCATTTTCACACGGCAGATGACATAATGAATTTGATGGAGGAACCTCATGTGAGAATTGAACATGAGGTAAATTTAGAATTGCAAGTGCTTATGAAGAACAAAAATGAAGAAGATTTTGGCCAAGCACTTGTTGGTATGCAGGATAGCATAGAGGAGGACTTATCTATGGGAGAAATAAATAGGTACATACCATTTGAGTCTGCAAATGATGGTATTTGTTTATCTAAGGATTGGGTAGACAAGTACATCACTGAGATGGAGGCCCAGAGATGCACAAGTCTTACTTGCATCTGTAGGGAATTGTTTGACATGCATGCCTTGGAAGAGAAACCTCATGAGCTGCTTATATGGAGAGAAAAATTTGCTTTGAATAAGGTGGTTGATTACATCTCACATGGATCAACAATCCAAACTGTTTATTCATCCATGGATTGGGTGGAGGGATACATAGCCAAGATGGAGATTCATCGAGGTAAAAATTCCTTTTGATTATGTGATAATTTTTTTGGTTTTGCTGATATTGTCTTACCATGTGAGAAGCAACAAGGGTATGTATGGAAGCCCTTATATTTTTCTAGTACACAGACATCCATGGATTGGGTGTGCAAGTACATGGAATATTTGGAACTACCATGCAAGAAAAAATCATCTTGCATACAAATAATGTTGGATGTAACAGATCATGCAAGCCATCAACTTGCACAAGAAGAGATCCAAACATTGTTGGGTCGAATGGCATAAGTTTTCAGGAGCATTGGAAGTGATGGGTTCGCAATAAGGTTATGGGATCTTGGAATTCCATGGAGTGACATATTTTTATTGATGGAATTTGATATTAGTAGCATGCAACATGATTAGTGGGATCTAGGAATCATTCTTGGTCTCAACTATTTCAACTGGAAGATTCACATAGCATTATGGGAGACATAGACACCTCTCAAGAGGAATGAGATGCATAAGGTTGAGTACCTTCCCAAAAATGATCTCCACCTTGGTCAATATCATCAAGTTCATTTGGAAGGAGAAATTTTGCAAGGGACAACTCCTTGTACCAAATCTGCCTACTTGGGACTCACATGCATGAGCATTAATTTGGTTGATGCACCTATCAGTTCACCTCCTTACATGAGCAAAGACTCTATATCAGGAACTTTGGTAAGCTTGTGTTGATTCTCTTTGATTACATTTTGGTTCATGGTAGGATGATGAAAGAAGTGCACTCTTGGTTTTGGAGCTATGTCATGAATTTGGGTAGAGCAATCATCGCATATCAATTTGTTGAACATGAAGTTGGAAGGATAGAGATATTGCATTTTGGTCTTATGATTGAAAATGGTAAGGATGGTGCACCATGTGGAGGATCCTTTCAATTCATAACACTTGTGGCTGTACAAGTAAGGAAAGGAGTCTCCTATGGGGATGATAATTTTCAAATAATTCTCAAAAGGATAAAGAGAATGTTACATCAATGTTCCAAGCTTACCCCACCAGGTTTTGCTCCACTATGTGTGCTTAAAAGAGATGCTTCCAAAGAAGGTATAGGAATGGGTATGGTGCCAAAAATACATCCCATGGAGTTGCAACCCTATCAAAAACATTGTTCAATCCAAGTCATGGAGGTGTTAGCCATTCTACATACATTGGCTAAGAGCAAACAATGTTAAGAAGGGATAAGTTTGAGGTTGAAATTGACCACATTGGTTCAAGATCAATCTTGACACATAAGGAGCTCAATGTATGGCAACAAGAAAGGATTGCATGTGATTCATTGGATGTATTGTATTATGAAAATTTTAGCAGCACATGGTATGAGGTAGAGCATATTTAACATGCTCATCTTCTACACTCTCTACCACTTCAGGAGCAAGAATGGGTAATGAACAAGTATGCAATTTTTGCTTTGATGCTTCTTTCTAATATTTTGGTGCATGATATTTATGTTTTAGGAAAGAACATTCAAGTAGCATTTATGGAAATCCCATATCCCATTGCTCATGGGAATAGAAGTTTGCAAATGTATGATCTTTCCTATTCTAAATACTACAAGAGAAGTTTGGCCTTCTTGCATGCTCTGGTCAAATTCAATCCATGTTTTGCAACTCAATTTGCCATGGAGTGTTTCAAAAGCAGTTTCAGTCATGACTTGATGGAGAAGGTGACCAATACAATTTTTTCGAAAGGGTCATCTATGATGGAGATTAGATCCAAATGATTTTTGAAGCATGCTTGCAGATTCTGTGGGAAAATATACAATTGCTTCATCATCCATGATTTTCATTTGCTTGAGGACAAGCAAATTTTGGGAGGGGAGGAATGTAATGTCCCCATTATTTTTTGGGTTAGAACCATGGTCAAACCACTAGACCATTTAGTCCCCATGGGTCCTAGTGAAAATATTAATTAATTAGTCAATGCGGGAATTAATTTGACTATGGTCATTAATTAGATAAATTAGGAAGGAACATAATTTTGAGATATTTAATATTTTTAATATTTTTAATGAGTTGGAAATTGGCTAAGTGCCCTAGGGTGACGCATAAGGAAAAAATTAGGCTTCTTGAGAAGTTTCCATCAATGAATAAGGAAGGTGGCCAAAAGCAAACAAAAATTAGAAAGGCATGCAAAAGCAGAAAGACAAGCAAAAGTAGCCAAAAGCAAAAAAAAGACAGGAAAAACAGGAAACAACAGAAAAGAAGGAAAGCACAAATAAAGAATGGAAACAACAAGAAAGCAAGTATCTAAAGGTAAAAATCATGTTTCCATCTAAGGAAGGTGCCTTAGTGAGTTGGATGAGGTCCACACGTGCCAATTTTCCTTATTGGCCTCCTAAATTCAAATTCTAAGAGGCAAGTCAAATTTGGAGGTAAATCACAATAGTTTTCTATAAAAGAAGGCTATCAACTCCTTCTCACATCTTTTGCGACTTTGATAATTCGATTTTGCGAGCTCAGTAGCTACTCTTGGCTTGGCTGATGTGCCCCTTTGCACCCATTGTTCCAGTTCAGAATTGCAGAGTCTTTCCTATGGGAGCTTGAAGAAGAGTTTATCTAGTTTAATACCCAGAGCTTGTGGCAACCATTAAAGTCTAATTTGCAGGTCTAATCCATCCCACATCTTGAATGATTCGAGTCTCTAGAGTTGGTGCAAAGATAGATGCAAGAGTGTTGTTCATTTTGATGAGATTCAGCTGGAGTAGAGATCAATTGGAGTATCTACGCCCCTGTGAGCTTCATCTGCTATTCTTATGCCTATCATGAGATTCGATGTGATTGTGTTCTACCCATGATCTAATCCAATATCGATATCAGTCCTCTCATTCCCTTATTGAAGAAAATTCTTCTTCTATGTTGTGAAATCATAAATATTGAGGACTATGTAATAGTTTGATCTTTGATTATCATCATAGCTACTATAAATTTAGAAATGGAAGCTTGCTGTAATTCATTTATATGTATTCGAGATCAAATATCAATTATGATGATGAATATGTGATCCCTGAGGCAGTTTGAACTTCAATATTTTCAAGGGTTTCTCACTGTAATATAAAATTTGACTAGTTTTACAGTTTATGTCATAGAATGAGTTCTATTGGTCCAATCATCTCTCTGTAAGTTGTTGTAGGTACATCAGAACCTGAAGCATCCATTACCAACATCTATTTTAATTTTTGTGACCCTATGGATGTGTATGGAAGAATTTGGAAG
The DNA here is from genome assembly GCA_027924585.1 of Larix kaempferi. NCBI lineage: Eukaryota > Viridiplantae > Streptophyta > Pinopsida > Pinales > Pinaceae > Larix > Larix kaempferi. The sequence goes on along the minus strand of BSBM01000694.1, from coordinate 2,664,217 downwards.
AAGACTAGTCAGCCAGTCCTAGGTAACGCACTTGCACAATGGACCTCCAAACTCTGTGATTTGTGTCCCTAAACTCCTGTATCTTTTGCATATCAATAGATTAGAGGAAAAAAACAGGCCAACCACCTTCCGATTTCACCCCAAGTTAGTGGAAGGATCTATTTTGCATATGCTGGTGTACCCAAGAATCTTTGGAGTAGACCAGAGCGGAAATTGTTGTTGATGTTGGTTGTGGAGCCTGATCTTCCTTATTCAGAGGTCGTGTTTCAACAATGTCTGGATCCCAGCCCATGATGGGGGGCTTGGGGGGGCTTCCCCCCCCAAAATAGTCACCACAGGGGGTGGCGACTAGTTTGGGAGCCCCCCCTGGCTGGGGTTCGGGGGCAGCACCCCCTTAGCGAAAATTTCGGAAAAAAAGCCTTGTAAAATGTTCTAATTTCACAGTCATGGCTTGGTCAATAATGGGTGATTTATGGGCCCATGGTATTGGGTGTTCCATAGTATTTTCCCATGGTAATCGCTCTTTAAAAGGAAGGCATTGTAATATGGTTGTGTATTGTACCATTATAAAGATCTCTATGATTGGGTAAGAGAGACTGTGAGATAGTGAAGAGGAAATTGCAGCGGATGTGTTGCGGGTTGTATCCCTTCATTTTGCTGGATGGTATAATAATAAGGACTAACAATTTCTGTGTGGACATAGCCCATCTTGGGTGAACCACGTTATATTGGTGTCTCTCTTGTATTGTGTTTATGTGATTTATATTTGCATCTTGTTTATTGTTATTGCTCTGCGATCCTGTTTTCTAATAATTGGTATCAGAGCCAATGGTCTATTTGGTAGATAAAATCGCAGGAAAGAAGGGTTCCTGGTTCGAGTGGGAGCAATGGTGGAAAAAGGAAAGTTTAAGGTCAAGAAATTTAATGGCCAAACTACCAGTTATGGAAGATGCAAATGGAGGACTATCTGTACGAGAAGGATCTATTCCTACCATTACGAGGAAAATCAAAATAGTCGGCGACTATGAAGGACGAAGAATGGGAGGTTTTTTACAGAAAGGCACTGGGAACAATACAGCTGTGCCTGTATTCATTGGTTGCTTTCAATATTTCAAAAGAAAAGACAACGGAGTGTCTGAAGATTGCATTGGGTAAGCTGTATGAAAAACCCTCGACCTTCAACAAGGTATTTCTAATGAAGCGTTTATTTAACATGAATATGTCAGAAGGTGGATTTGTTGTTGATAATTTAAATGAATTTAATACGATTACAAATCAGCTAAGTTATGTAAAAGTGAACTTTGATGATGAGGTTAGGGATCTTCTAATATTGTTTTTATTTCCAGAAAGCTGGAGCGGCTTGGTCATGGCTGTAAGTAACTCCATCTTTGGTTCAAACACTTTGAAATTTGATGATGTTGTTGGTATTATTCTTAGCGAATAAATGTGAAGGAAAAGCACAGGTTATACATCAGGTAATGCATTCACCATGGAGAGTAGGGGAAGACAAAGGGAGAGAGGAAAGAGCCCTGGTAATCGTAGCAAGTCCAAGAAGGGTAGATCCAAGTCCAAATTGGGAAAGATAGAGTACTAGAATTGTGGAAAGAAAGGACATCTAAAGAAAGATTGCAAATCTCTAAAGAAGAAAGGAGATGGACAACACGAGACTACCCAGGAAGAAAATGTAGCAGGTGATGTGTTACAAGATGCTTTGATTCTTGCATTAGATAATACTAGTGATTATTGGGTAGTAGATTTAGGGGCTTCATGTCATGCTAAACCCCATAGGAAATTCTTTCATGATTATGTTCCAAGCGATTTTGGACATGTTTTATTGGGTGATGATGAACCATGTAAAACTGTTGGAATGGGTAAGGTATGGATAAAGTTAAAGAATGGTGAATGGCTGCTGAAAGATGTAAGGCCTATTCCTGCTATGAAAAGAAAACTGATCTCAACAAGGCAGTTAGGAGATGGTGGTTGTTTATCTACATTTGGAGAAACGTGGTGGAAGGTCACTAAAGGATGAAAGGTGATAGAAAAAGGAGACATAATATGTACGTTGTATTTATGTCCTCATAATATTGACTGTTCCATCTCTTTAGATTCTAGAGAAACAGATACATCATTATGGCATCATAGGCTTGGCCACATGAGTGAGAAGATGATGCAGATTCTCCACTCAAGGAAGTTGCTACTAGATCTGAAGCAGGTAAGTTTGGAATTATGTGAGAACTATGATTATGGAAAACAAAAGAGAGTCAGTTTTCTCAAGGTTGGGAAATAGAAGAAGAGTGAAAAGTTAGAGCTTGTACATACAAATGTATGGGGACCGGCTCAAGTACAATCTCCTGGTGGTTCTCGTTATTATGTTACTTTTATTGATGATGCAATTAGAAAAACTTGGGTTTATTGCATTAGACAAAAATTTGATGTGTTTGCTACTTTTAAGAAATGGAAAGCTTTGGTTGAGAATGAGACAGGAAAAAGGTTGAAGTGTCTCAGATCTGATAATGGAGGTGAATATTGCGGTAAGGAGTTTGATAGTTATTGTTCATACCATGGGATTCGTTGAGAGAATACAGTCCCAGGAACACCACAGGAAAATGGTGTGTTAGAAAGGATGAACATAACAATATGGAGAGTGCAAGGTGTATGAGATTTCATGTAGGGTTTCCCTTACAATTTTGGGTAGATGTTGTAGATAATGTTGTTTACTTAATAAATAGAGGGCCTTCAAGTGCTTTGGATGGTGGTATTCTAGAGGAGGCATGGACATGTAAAAATGTAAACTACTCTTTTCTGATAACTTTTGGTTGTGAAACATTTGTCCATATTGATAAAGAAAATAGAACAAAGCTTGAGGCTAAATCCAAGAAATGTACCTTTATTGGATACGGGGTTGATGATTTTGGTTATCGCTTATGGGATTATGAAAATAACAAAATCATTAGGAGTAGAGATGTGGTATTCAATGAAAATCCCATTTATAAATATCAGTTGCAGGGAAAGAAATAGGAAAAGGAAAATACAGAGTACACAGTGCTTGATGAAATCAAAGAAAATGAAGTTCCAAAGGTGCCGAAAAATCAAGAACGGCAACAGGTACCTCAAACTTATGCAAGTGTTAGAAAATATACCAGGTTAAGTAGACCCCCTGAATGATTCTCTCATTCATTGTATTACTTATTGATGACTGATTCTGGTGAAATAGAATGTTATGAAGAAGCAATGTAGGTGGAAACTAGAAAGAAGTGGGAGCAAGGCACGAATGAAGAGATGGACTCATTGGTAATAAACGAAACTTGGGATTTGGTTCAGTTTCTAGCATGTAAAAGAGCATTGCAAAATAAATGGGTTTACAGGTTGAAGGAAGAAAATGGAGGAAAGAAGCGGTACAAGGCTAGACTTGTTGTAAAGGGGTTTGCATAGAAGGAAGGTACATATTTTGATGAAATATTTTCAATTGTTGTTAAAATTACTTCAATTAGAACTATTTTAAGTCTAGTGGTGGTAGAAGATTTGTATCTTGAACAGTTAGATGTAAAAACAACCTTTCTTTATGAGGATTTGGAGGAAGAGATTTATATGCAACAACAATAGGGGTATGAGTTCAAAGGGAAGGAGAATTTGGTATGCAGGTTGAAGAAGAGCTTGTATCGCCTGAAGCAAGCTCCAAGGTAGTGGTATTTGAAATTTGACAGGTTTATGATAGAACGGGGTTATAGTAGATGTCATTCTGACCACTATGTTTATTTCAAGAGGCTAGATAATGGAATATATATTATCTTGTTATTGTATGTGGATGACATGCTTGTTGCAGGGTCTAAAATGCATGATATAAATGTGCTCAAAATGAAGTTATCTAATTCATTTGCGATGAAGGATTTAGGTGCTACAAAGCAAATCCTTGGTATCAGACTAACAAGAGACAGGAAAAATTGCAAATTGACATTGTCTCAGGGTGAGTACATACAAAAGGTGTTGGAGAGGTTTAGAATGTAGAATGCAAAACCAATTAGTACACATTTGTCCATCCATTTCAAACTAAGTAAGGAGATATGTCCTAAGGCACATGAAGAGATAGATTACATGCCCAGGGTTACCTATTCATCAGCAGTTGGCAGATTGATATATTCCATGATGTGCACAAGACCAAATATTGCACACACAGTGGGAGTTGTGAGAAGGTATATGAACAATCCAGGTAAAGAACATTGGAATGTTGTACATTAGATTCTCAAGTATTTGAGAGGTACTACCACTCATGCATTATGTTTTGGAGGTTTAGACACTGTTCTACAAGGATATGTTGATGGAGATATGGCAGGTGATAAAGATAGCAAGAGGAGCACCACAGGGTATGTCTTTACTGTAGGTGGAATAATAGTAAGTTGGATTTCGAAACTACAAAAGGTTGTTGCACTTTCAACAACAGAAGCAACGTATGTTGCTGCTACAAAGGCTAGTAAAGAGATGATTTGGTTACAGAGGTTCATGGAGGAATTGGGTAAGAAGAAGGAGAATAACAAGTTGTACAGTGAAAACAAAAGTGCCATTCATCTTGCAAAGAAATCAACCTTCCATTCTAAGACTAAACATATATAGCTCAAGTACCATTTCATACAGTATGTTCTGGAAGATGAACTATTGAAGCTGGAAACGATACACACTAGCCAGAATCCTGCAGACATGTTGACAAAGGTAGTAAGCAGAGAGAAACTGAGTTTCTACTCGGTTTCAGTTGGCCTTCAAGCATGAAGGTGAAGATTATAAATTTTCCAGATCCGAGGTTTAGAGAATAGTCCAGTAAGTGCAGCAGCGGTGGAGTTGCTGTGATCAGTCTCTAAGTGGGATATTGTTGGTTGTGGAGCCTGATCTTCCTTATTCAGAGGTTGTGTTTCAGCTATGTCTGGATACCAATCCATGACGGGGCAGGGGGGGGCTATTTCCCCCTAAAATAGTCACCATGGGGGGAGGCGACTAGTTTGGGAGCCCCCCCTGGCGGGGGTTCGGGGGCAGTGCCCCCGTAGCAAAAATTTCGAAACAAATGCCTTGTAAAATGTTGTAATTTCATAGTCATGACTTGGTCAATAATGGGTGATTTATGGGCCCATGGTATTGGGTGTTCCATAGTCTTTTCCCATGGTAAACGCTCTTTAAAAGGAAGGCATTGTAATACGAGTTTGTACTATAGTATTGTAAATATCTCTATGATTGGGTAAGAGAGACTGTGAGAGAGTGAAGAGGAATTTGCAGCGGGTTGTATCCCTTCATTTTGCTGGATGGTTTACTAATAAGGACTGGTAATTTCTATGTGGATGTATCCCATCTTGGGTGAACCATGTTATATTGGTGTATCTCTTGTTTTGTGTTTATGCGATTTTATATTTGCATCTTGTTTATTGTTATTGCTCTGCAATCCTGTTTTTCTAACAATCGAAACATAAATGGTCCCACTACTTTGTGCAAAGGATTCTGAAGCTAGATCAGACCCTATTTTCTGAGCTGCTGCACATATGATCTCAGTCACATCAAAGCCAAAAAATACACCTTGGGAACAAGTGGGAGGGTTTAATTGTGCCTAGAACTAGTTTTGACAATTCTAGCCTAATACTAGTTACTAGTTTTGAATTTTCCTGACTTGTTCTTTTTCCATTGAGTTAATATCTCCAAAAAATCTTATTGGGGATACTACAAACTCAAATAGGCCTACGCAGAAAAATTTATAGACCCTTCTAGTGTATTTCATTTCCTTCTAGAAGCCTCATATGTATTGAATAAAAGGGGAGTGACCCCCCAACATTGTAACACAAGAGATATATAAGAAAGCATTGTAAGTTTTTAGTAGAGTATCAATAAAATATCAAATCTACCATTGCCCCGTGGTTTTACCTATGTATAACAAGGTTTCCACGTAAATATCATGTTCTATTTTTGTTGTTTGTTTATGTTTTTATATATTTTTCTAACATCTTGTTTAGAGCCTGAAAAATCACAGGAATAGGGTTTTCTGCGAGTGGGAGCTACAACAATAATAGAAGGTTTAACCAAGTTCGAGGTTGGAAAATTCGATGACAATAATTTATCCTATAGAATATGAAGGTGGAGGTTATGTTGGGTCATAATGAGCAAGCCTTGGCCTTGAAAGGGGTTGCAAAAAACCGAGCGACATGATAGATGAGACTGGATAAAGATGGACATAAAGGTGGTTTCTATAATTTTCCTTTGTGTAGCAGACTCGATCTTGTTCAATGTTGCTAAAGAAAAGGTCGTAGAAGCCCTTTGGGAGAAACTGGGGAAGTTGTAGAGACTAAATCGACAACAAATAAGGTTTTCCTAAAAAAACAAAATTTTCATCTAAGGATGAAGGAGGGTTCAACTGTAGTAGATAATTTTAACGAGTTTAATAGCCTAATCGACAGATTGCTCTCGATTGGTGTAAAGGTGGAGGATGACAACATATCAATCATTTTACTATGTTCCCTCCCAGATACCTAGGATAGGTGGAGGATGACAACAGAGCAATCATTTTACTATGTTCCCTCCCAGATACCTAGGATCATATGGTGGTGACCATCACCAACTCATCATTAGGAAATTTTAAATTTAATGATGTATTAGTTGCTTTATTGGGAGAAGATTTGAAGCAAATTTTTTTCTATGGATCCCTCTACCAGTGAATTCCTACCCGTGAGAGGGAGATCTAGCGAAATGGGTCAACAAGGGAGATCATATGCCAAATCCAAGTCCATAAGACGTAAGAAACAGAGGTGTTGGAATTATGGGAAACCAGGGCACTTGAGGAAGGACTATTGGTATCTAAAGAGGGAAAACAAGGATGAAAATCCAAATCAACGATCAATTGAAACTAATACAATAGACTCAAAAGATAGGGAAACATAAGAGTTATGTCTTAGTAACAACATATTTGTATTATATGCTTGGGTTTTGGACTCAGGTGCATCTTTCCACATGTCTCTACATTGAGTCTAGTTTGTCCAATACCATCCCTATAGTGGTGGAATGGTCTACTTCGGTAATGATCATCCTTTAGAAATATAGGGAAGAGGGGACACCAATATCAAGCTAGACGATTGTAGAGAAAGGAAGTTTTGTGATGCACGACATGTACCAAATCTATGGAAGAATTTTCTCTCAATCAAGATGATATATAAGCTAGGGTATTCTACTACCTTTGGTGATAGTCAATGCAAAATTACCAAAGGTTCCCTCATAGTATCAAAAGGAGAATCTTATGGGACCCTGTAATATTATTTATGTGGTGATCCAATGAAAAATCATGCAATAGCAACAAACTCGGGGAATGTTCTAGATGTAGTGATGTTGTGGCATCAACAACTTGGACATATGAGTGAAGAGGTTTGAAAATATGCATGATCGAGGTATGCTTTTTGGGATTACGTCTTGTGATTTAGACTTCTGTGAGCAATAAATTTTTGGTAAACGGAAGAGAGTTTGATTTTTACTGCAAGCTATGGTAAAAGTTATGATCTTTTCCAACCTATTCATGCAGATATATTTGGACCAGTCCCCACTCTCTCCATAAATGGTGCTAGATATTTCCTAACTTTAATATATAATTATTCTAAAACAATGTGGGTGTATTTTCCAAAAAAAAAGGCAAAATCCTTTGAGAAATATAAGGAGTTCAAGGCACGAGAAGAGAAAAGTTTGGGAAACCATATTTTATGTCTTAGATTTGATAATGGAGGAGAATATTGCTCTAAGGAGTTTGATAAATTTTATACGCAATAAGGAATTAAGCAGCAAAATATTATTACATACATGCCACAACAAAACAGTGTGGTTGAGCGGAGGAATCGCACAATCAGGGAATGTGCAAGAAGCATGCTCAATGCATATGGGTTGGATAATGGATTTTGGGTAGAGACTATTAATATATCTGCCTATCTAATTAAAAGATCACCTACAAGTGCGTTGGATTAAAATATTCCATACAAGGTTTGGGGTGGTAAGCCAGTTAATTATTCTCATTTGCATATTTTTGGCTATGACGCATTTAACCATGTGCCTAAAGAAAAGAGGTCCAAACTTGATCCAAAGTCAAGGAAATGTGTTTTTCTCGGTTATGATAATACAATAAAGGAGTATAGATTGTGGGATCTTACTTACCACAAGGTAATTTTTAGTCGGGATGTTATTTTTAATGAAAAATCCATGCAAAGGAAGGATGTACAACAAACACATGAGATTGTATTAGTTGAAGTAGAAATGCATGAAGATGGAAATGAAGCTTTTGATTAGCATGAGGAACAACAAGCTCAACAACCACGTCTCAGAAGATCTACACGTTCCAAGAGATGTCTAGAAAGGTGTTCTCATGAGTTTTAGTCTTCTTTTGCTTTGTTAACTGATCATGGTGAACCTAGTTCATTTAAGGAAGCTAGAGAATCCAAGAATGCAAATAAATGGAAGAAAGTCGTGGATGAATAAATGAATGCATTAAGATTAGATCGATCTTAGACAACTTTCTTGATGCCTCAGGTGGAGCCATTAATGATGGGAAAAGTAAAATATCTGGGTGGAATATTAGAACAACATCTCTACACAACGTTGCCAGAATTATGTGTTTTCCTTATACCAACACTTGGAACAATTTTGATTACCTAGGCATGCCAATATCCCTGTCCTCTCCTTCCATAGAAATTTGGAATGATATCATTCGGAAAATCAAAGGGAATTTTGAGAAATAGGGAGCCAAATGGCTCAATCCAGTTGGGCATATTTTCCTAATCAATTATATCTTCTCAACACTCCCCATTTACAAAATCTATGCCCTTCTGGATCTGAAATGAGTGTTGTCTCAGGTCACAAAAGAAATCCGTCGATTACTTTGGCGGGGAGGAAAATCCAATACTAGAAAATTCCACCTTGTCAATTGGAATTTATTAATTGCACCTAGAACTCATGGTGGCCTAGGGATTCAAGAACCTTCACTCATGAATCTATCCGTTGGTGCTAAAATTTTGTGGAGAATGATTATAGGAATATGGACCTGTGGAAGAATTATCTACATAAAAAATACTTCATAGTAACAAGAAACGTTGTGTCAATAAACCTCTTCCTGATAATACAGGTTCTCCAATCTGGCGGCCTATAAAATTGGTAGCTCTAATGATTAAAAAAAATTGAATTGGATTCCAGGTAATGGTAAGGTTATCAATACTTGGAGTGATAGTATTATGGGAAAAATGCCTTTGAATAGAAACAATGAACTCAATCCCTTAAAACCTTGGATGGAAAATCAAGGAATAAAGAGTCTCATATCTATCTCTTTGTGGAATGTGAATAGTAATCCTTGGATTGGATGGAAACCCCTTAACTTTCCTTGAAACCTTTGCCCTCTACATGATATTTTATATGTTGGGATGTCTGAATATGCCCCTCTTAATAGTAGCACACACTCTCGAGGATGGGAGTGATAGGGTTATTCATTAAAATATAGGTTTGTTGCATATTTAAACACCCTCTCTCTTCCTCCGAAATTAGGTACTTGGAAGCAAATCTGGCATGGGGATGAGATATCCAAAGTAAACAACTTATGCTGGGTACTAGCACACAACAAATTTCTAACCACGGAAAATATCATAAAGAGAGGGATATAGGGACCCTATTGGTGCACAATATGCCAATCCATAGAAGAAACAATTCAACATATTTTTTATAGATTGCACTTATACTCTTCAAGTATGGTGGGAGGCCTTTGTAGAAATTCAGGAGTGGTGGACTGTGCCAATTAATTGCAAGGAGATGTTCACTTCATGGCATAAACAATATAGAGTAGCTTAAAAAAAACCCCTTCTTAAGAGAGTATATAATGCATTCAAATTTTTTGTGTTGGAAGGTTTGGCTTGCGAGAAATGAAACCATCTTCTGAAGGAAAATGGAACCCTCAAGAAGAACAACTTTGAAGGCTTGAGGGCTCCCGAAAGACAATCTTTTGAGGAAAAGACCATAAAATCACAATGTTCAGTTGATGGACCAATCATAAAGAGACTCGATGAAGGATATGATGGATTTCTTCACCTTACCAATCCAAAAGAGATCCCCAAACCTCTCCATCCGACATAACTGGAAACTACAACTCACAGATGAAGAATTTCAAAAATACCAAGAATTGCAAAGAATACATTTTCTATTCTTTGATGGTGCCTCAAAAGGTAACACAGGGGTGGCAAGCGCGGGGGGTCATCCTGGATGCCAATGGAAAGGAATAATTGCACTTTGAATGGGGATTGGGAATTGCAACAAATAAGTAAGTAGAAGCAACAATGCTATATGAAGGCCTCCTTCAAGCCCACTCAATCAATTTGCAATTTTTCACTGTGATAGGAGATTATAAAATCTTGATCAAGTTGGACTGAAGTTCCTCAACTCCTAAGGATATCGTTCTCGCATGTTTGGTGGCTAGGATAAAAAATAGCAAATATCTAAAATCCAATTGTTTCATGCCCCACGACACCACAATCAAGAGGAAGATCTCAGGGCTAACAATGCCTCAAGGATTATATAAGGAGTTAAAAAAAGGTTTTTAAAAAAAAATTCCATCCCCTAATGTTTGATAAGCACTTGCATGTTATGAACATGTGCTAACTTCATTACTTTGCACCTTTGTCAAATACCTCCAAGATAATTCATAAATATTTGAAATCAATTCACACAGGATTTCACTTGCACTTTCTTAAATCCTCCATTGTTTTTAAAATGGCTTTCCCTGTTTTGCGAAAGCAATGTGGGACTTTACTCTGGCTTTATTTCCTCATCAGCTAGTGGTATTGAATTTAGTGGGGGAGAAACAAGGTGGCTCAAAGTCTAAGTTCTTCATAGAGGTTTCATCATCGTTCAATTTATATTCTCTAGTTTTATCCTCTATCAATCCTTTTAGATTCTTGGACAATCTATGGTACCTATAGAATTCTTGTTGAATGATATTCTCGCACTACAGTTTTGTCCATCCTTGGATATTTTTTTATGGGATAATTGAACTTTGGGTTTGTGCTCTCTCATTGTCTCTTGGGTCAGTGATTCCTCATCGTTGTTTCTCTAATATTTGGTTGGTTTTACCCTGGAAGGAATCATAGTACATTCGCATCAGGTTTGCTTGGGAATTACCTTCCTCTCTCTTGTAGAATTCTTGTTGAATGATATTCTCGCACTACATTTTTTTCCATCCTTGGATATTTTTTTATGGGATAATTGAACTTTGGGTTTGTGCTCTCTCATTGTCTCCTGGGTCAGTGATTCCTCATCGTTGTTTCTCTAATATTTGGTTGGTTTTACCTTGGAAGGAATCATAGTACATTCGCATCAGGTTTGCTTGGGAATTACCTTCCTCTCTCTTGTCACATTGGTTTCATTGTCACCTAGGTTCCCTTTTTGTCATTGGGTTAGTTTTGCCTTTGAAGTTTTCAAATTTGTACATTACATGTTCAACTAGGGAATCATATCCCTCTCTATGGGAAGCTCTTCTCAAATCAACAAGCATGGAATTTCCAACTAGCAACAACATCCTGCATAAAGAAGTTTTGGAACTGAAGAAAATACTAATATGACATGAAGAAATAATAAGTGGATACAACACTTCAATTTTCTTTCTCTAGTACTTTTGGGATGCATAGCGTGGGGACTTAGAATTCATTGCAAAATGCATCTATTGTTGAATTGTTAAATATTTTTCATCAAAACCTACAAGCATTAGAAGCGGAGGTCGCTCTCTTTCACAACTTCATTAACAACTTGAGCAAAATCTACCTCTTAGCAGGCTCCAGCCATGGCACATCAATGGATGCAAAACTTGGTTGTCCTTGGGAGGAAGAGATAGTCCATTAGGCCCAGGATAACATAGAAATTGACACTTCACTCATCCATGTAGAACCAACCAGTAATCCAGTCAGCAATAATAAACTCATGTTTTGCAAATGTTTTTTGGTATTAGGATCCTTTTGTTGGCTTTCTATTAGTAGAATTTACAAAAACTCCTCAACGAAGGATGACTGTAACAATTTTAAAAAATATTTTGAACTTCTAGTTGGACTTGGTCAAACTTTTCCTTTCTATTTTGTATTTACTTGTTGTTCAGAGCTGTAGCTTTTATTAATACAATTATAACCGGTTTTGTGAAAAATATTATAAAATAATGAATGCATTAAACAAGAATCAAACATGGGAACTTGTGGATGTCCCACCAGGAAGCAAAGTTGTTGGAAATAAGTGGGTGAATAAAGTAAAGAAAAACAATGATGGGTTGTTGGAACATTATAAAGCTTGCTTTGTAGCAAAAGGTTATGTGCAGAATTCGGGTATAGATTTTAATGAAATATTCTCTCCAATTGTGAAGCTTAATATTGTAAGGGTTTTACTTGCACTCTTAGCAGCACATGATTTAGAGTTGGAACAATTAGATGTGATAACTACTTTCCTGAATGGTGATATTAATGAAGAAATTTATATGGATTAGTCTAATGGCTATAAAGAAAGAGTCAAAGAGCATTTGGTTTACAGACTCAAGAAATATCTATACGGATTGAAACAAATGCCAAGGATGTGGTACAAAAAAATTGACTCCTTCATGAAGAGCCAAGGTTTTAGTAGAAGTGAATGTTGAAAAGTGTTGTCAGTGATGTCAATTGAAGTACCTGATGTCTTGGATAAAATGGTCGCAGGTCAAATAAATTGCACGCAGGATACAAAGAAAATTCCCAAAGGTTAGGGGGAAATGCTTGGAGGTTCCCACAAAACCTTTAAAATGTCTGCCATGAATTTCTGGAATACCTGCCCAATGAAGTGCGTGTGGAGTGCACACAACCAAATCCTTGTTTGGGTGATTAAATCAAATTTTAAGGAACCTAAGTCATCTCTATATACCAAAAGATCAATATTCCTTATTTCACGCCTGCCTTATTATGATGGGTGCACAAGTACACTCAAAGACCCCACAAAGACCATATAAATACTTTAATCGATTTAAAGATTTGGTGGTGTGGAAGGTGCTCTAAGGTAAAAAAAGGAAGTGTGATATGAAATAACAACGAAGATACAAGGGTAAGTAGTCAAGACGATGAGGAATGAAGATAGACGAGGACAGGACCAATGAGCTGAATAATAGTTCTCTCACACTCGGATTACCAAAATACTTGGAAAATAAAATAAGCCATAGTAATAAATGAGTAAAATATATGAAATAAGATATGATGAAAATGATAGATTACAAATAAGGCTTGTATATATACCCATACAGGGTGCCCTTTTCGTAAAGAGGCATAACCTTTCATCAAGGTGTCTCTTCATTTAAGTATTTGTTATTTAATTATTATTATTAATGTTTATTTATTATATATTTTGTTCATTACATTGCCTTCCTCTTAGAGATACTTTGTCCTCAAAGCATAAGTATGGAGGACATTATCCCTTGTTCTTGCTCATAACTCCTTCTCGTGACATTGTGTGTTGGTAGTTGTGACAATTGATGAAATGAGAGGATACATTCTTTTAAACATTGTGTGGAAATGTTGCATCATTTGTGAAGTGGTCCATCCAATATTTACCTTCAATGGAACTATTTGCTGATCGATTGTTTGGATAGGACTTCTCTTTTTATGATCCCACAACTTTTGTTGATTTTTTCTCCCTTCTTTTTTGATATCATAATGAATATGTTTATGTTCCTTTTAACCTTGTCGTTGGTCATAACGATTTTTGTGATTTGGATGATGATAAGGTATTCTAATTTCTTGTGATTGTTTTTTGGACCCATCTTCTCTTGATGTTTGTAGCGATGTGACACTATGATAATTAATTTGAGCATTGTCGAGCTCTGTATTGGTTCCCTTTTCTGATGTTTGAATTTGAGCCTTTGATGACTTCTCTATTGCACCAATAATTGTTTATTTGTCGACAACTGATCCTTTGCACTCTAGATTTTCTTGTAAAGATTTATTCTCATGCTTTAGCTTCCTAACTTGTATTTAAGTATGTCCTGATTAAGTTTCCTTAAGCGCGAGAGTTATTCCTTATAGTTTGACTTGTCGACTTCTTTTTGGTTATCTTGATTTTTGTGCTCTCTTTCTTTTAAGCTTTTTATTTGTTCTAGCAATTCCTGATTAAGCCTTTTTAAGGAAGAGCTTTCTTCATCCTTTCCTGATAATTCTTTTTGAAGATCTCGATTCTCCTCTTCTAACTTTAAATTGCGTTGAGCTTTATCCTTCGCCTTATTTTTTGCATAAGTAATTTCTGATTATTATCTCTTAGACGAGAGATCTCTTCTTCTTTATCTACAATAATTGTGTCAAATGCTTTCTGCATCGTCTATATTGATTTCTCATTTCCCTGCAAAATCACCTTTGATATTTCTTTGAAGTCTTCAGATGACACGACCTATGATTCTGACTTCATGTTAATGTCCTGCAATGTGATTTTTTTCTTCTTGTAGGGAAATGTCAGAAACTTCTTTTCACCATTTAAGATAATCCCTAATGTTCTATCCAAGGTAATCCCAAGATTAGGTCACCATCACTACTCCACAAGGATCTAACTATGAATTGCAAGACACCAGTATTATCTCCAATGTTCAGTTGTAAATTGCTTATTTCATATTCTTTTTTATTCCAAATGTCTAACCTTTCACTTATATTTGACTCCGGAATCGCTAACTCATTAGGAAATTCAACACTAATATAATTATTGCGTTCAAGAGAAGCAATAGAAACATTAATGTCGTTCCCTCTAATTGTTCCTTTTATTTGAAATAATATTGAAGCATAAGTTTTTGAAGTGCTTGGAAATCTTCCTTGTTTTTCGCCATGAGACTCCATTTCTTTTTTGGTTTCCGAAAAAAAAATTCTTCTTCTTTCTCCTTATAATTGATAATTGTAATCATTGGTAGTTTGAATAGTGAACTTGTCCTTATCACGTTTTTTATTAAAAAATTTACTTTTGGATCTTTTTGTAAATGCTTTTCTTATTTATATTACTTCCACGTAATATGTATTTAAATTTCTCTTATTATATTACTTCCACTTAATTTAGTGTTCTCCCAAATGTTATGACTCTACACAAAATGGTGCTTGAATTTACGATTTGATTTCACCCAAATAAAATCAAGTGTTAGTTTTCTCTAAAACCACGTGTTATTTTCTTTAAAACTACCTGTTGTTTTCTTTAAAACTACCCGTTGTTTTCTTTAAAACCACCCCTTGTTTTTATAATTCTTCTTTTCTTCTCTTGTCTTTATTTTTAACTCTCTTTTATTTTTCTTTCTTTTTTTAACTTTCTTTTTGGTGTCTTTTTTTTTTACTTTCATTTTATTCTTTTTTTTTTTACTTCTTCCTTTTTCTTTTTTTTGACTTTCTTTTCTTCTTTTACTTGGTCAAATACCACAATTTTAGGGAAACCCTAGGATAATGGTTAAAAACCACAATATGGCCAAGGGCCTAGATCACGAACTTAGCTCTAATACCAAATGAGTCGAACAATAGTTCGTTCACACTTAGATTACCAAAATACTTGGAAAATCAAATCAGCCATAGTAATAAATGAATAAATATATGGAATAAGATATGAGGAATATGATATATTACAAATAAGGCTTTTATATATACCCATATAGGGTGCCCTTTTGTAAAAAGTCATAACCTTTCATCAATGTGTCTCTTCATTTAAGTATTTGTTATTCAATTATTAATTTATTAATATTTATTAATGTTTATTTATTATATATTTTGTTCATTACAACCAAATGCATAATCAAATTTTGGGGTAGATTTAAGGACTGTTTTAGCATAGAATAAAAGGAAACATTGTGATTGATTAAGAACAGATTGGAGAATATTTATGTCCTCATCATAACATGTTGGTGTATTATTTGTAAGATGGTGCTTACAGAGGATTGGTGTCCTCATCCTAACATGTTGGTTCCTTCCTGATTTGTAAGTTGGTTCTTACATAAAAGGTTGGTGTTTTCATCATCTGACAAGTTGGTGCCTGTAGATTGCAAGTTGGTGCTTGCACAAGGGATTGGTGTCCCTCGTAAAGTTGTAAACAAATTGGTGTTTGTAATAGTAAATATTTACAAGTGGTTTTCTCCCAATTGCGTTTCCACTTTAAATTTCTGTGTACTGTCCATTGATATTGATTACTATTGATATGACTGTTTGCATAGGGAGTGTTTAAAGTTGTAAAAGTAATTTTTTTTCTTAATATGAGACAATATTGTTTCACCCCCCTTTTCAGTATCATTGTATATTCTAACGATTGGTATCGGAGTAAGGTTCCTTCTGGAATAGTTTGAAAACTGGAAGGTAGATCCCTATAGCAGTCATGGATAGACATAAAGGTCTTTCAACAACTAGGGAACCATGATTTGATGGATCCAATTATGCCTTCTGGAGCATAAGAATGGAATTTTGTTTGCAATCACTTGGACTTGACATTTGGACAGTTATTGAGAATGGTTATAAAGAACCAAAAACTCCACCAACAAATGGAATATGAGAAAACGCTTTATGAGTGCAATGCAAAATCCAGAAATGCAATTATGTGCGGTCTAATAGATTCATAGTTTACAAAAGGCATGCAGTGTAAATTAACAAAAGAGATGTGGGACAAACTCAAGAAAATTTATGAAGGGGATAACACATTAAAGAAGGCAAAGCTAAAAAGTCATAGAGGAAAATTTGAGAGCCTCAAGATGAAGGAAGATGAAAATATTGCAACCTATTTTCTTTGGGTAGATGAAATAGTCAACAACCTTAGGGGCCTTGGAGAAGAAGTTCCAAAAGCAACAATTGTACAAAAGCTATTAAGCAATTTTCCCATGAAGTTTGATTCCAAAGTCTCAGTCCTAGAAGATATAAAGGATCTGGACAAAGTAACAATGGATGAATTGCATGGAATTCTCATAGCTTATGAAACGAGGACATCACAAGAAAGTCCATCCAAAAGGGAGGCAAATTTTCCAGGTTTCCAAGAAGACAAGAAGGAAAAAGTGCAAATCCAAATCATGCTCCTGCCACAGTGATGTTTTAGATGATGAAATAGAAGTAAACTTTATGAGAAAATTAAAAAGGGGATTTGGAAAATATAAAGGCAAGCTCCCTTTTACAAAGTTTTGAATGTGGTAAAATAGGTAATTTTGCTTCTAAATTTCCTTATTTAAAGGGTTCAGATAGTGTTGAAGAAGAAAGTCATAAAAAGGAAATAAATATAAAAAAGAAACAAAAGGAAGTTTTTCAAAAAGAAAAGCCTCTATTTAAAAGATGACAGTAGCTCATCTGATGAAGATGATGATAGCGATAGTGACTCAGAAAAGGTACTTTTCTTGGCATTAGAAGAGAACCTTCAAAACAATGAAGAAGTTTCTGAACCAAAAGGAGAAGTGTATCTAGAGGGAGACTTAACTAGTGCTCTAAATGATTTAAGAAAAAGAAGAAAGGATAATAGTTTACTTAAGGAGGAACTAAGGGAACTCAAAGAAAGTTTTCAAAGTTTTAGCAAGAATTCTGAAGAAGTTGAGTAGACTATCACAAATCTAAAGGTACAATTAGAAGAAGCCAAAATGATTGAAGAAGCATTAAAAAAGCAACTAGAATAAAATAATCTCTCCAAGAAAGGAACTACATAAGAAGTCCATTCAACAAAATTTTGACAACATCACCAAAATATTGAATGCAATCATTAGCATCCAAAATCCATTCCATGACAAGTATGGACTTGGATATAGACAAAATGACATTAATGAAGGTCCAAGTTCTATGATGACAGGAATGAAGTGGAACATAGAAGCTATGTAGACATCCTCAAAGGCTCCATCAAAAGGGAAGACTACAATCCTAAAAGGAGACTTTCAACAACCCGTTATGGAGAAATTTCAAGAAGAAGACCAGATTCAACACAAACATGATTTCAGGAGTCTTACATAAAAAAGAAGACCATCCACACTCAGGTATCAAAATATTTTTCTTGGCATTGTTATTCTTGCAACAATTTTGGACATAAGGTTGTAGATTGTGAAGCCTATGCAAGAGGTGAGTCTACAAGGAACAAAAGTAGTTATAAAAAGCATCAAGAATTACTATGAGAGAAATTATCCTAGAAAATATCAAGAAACCCCTAACAGGAATTATAACTCTTTCTCTTCTATGGGATATGAAACTGAGTGCTACAAAGGCAATAATTTTGGACACATCGCCAAAAATTGTAGAAGCAAAGTGACATTTCCCTTTCAAAAGAATCAAAACAAGTTCCTATCAGTCATAAAGAAGAACAGCGAAAAATTTGGAAAAATAAGTAGGACCAATTAATTATTGAAGAATGAGGCTTTTCCCTACAAGCTCAAAATAAAAAGGATCAATGGTACACTGATAGTGGTTTCTCAAAGCATATGACAAGAGATAAAAACATATTTGTAACATTGAATAAAGAGAAGGAAGGGTCTATTTCTTTAGGGAATGATAACTCAACCAGATTATAGGAAAATGAATAGTTGATCTTGGAAGTAAAGAAGCTATGGCATAAAATGTTCTTATTTTTGAAAATATGAAACAAAATTTGCTAAGTGTAAGCCAAATGCGTGATCAGGGACACACCCTTATTTTCAATTCAAAGGAATGTGGAATAAGGAAAGAAGGATCAAGCAAATTAGTAGTAACAACAACTAGAAATCCTAACAACATATATATTCTAAATGAAATTAGAAAAGAAAAATGTTGCATGGGAAAGGGAGATGAAAGTTGGTTGTGAATAGGAGAATGGGTCACATAAATTTTGACAATTTGGTAAAAATCAGCAAAAAGCAAGATGTAAGAGAAATGTTTGAAATTACAAAGCCATCAAATACCATTTGCAAACATTGCCAGCATGGAAAACAAACAAAAGTTGATTTCGAAACAAAGGAATATTCTACAACAAAACCATTGGAACTGATGCATATTAATTTATGTGGGCCAACAAGATCAAAAGGATTGGATGGTGAACAATACTTCATGTTTCTTATTGATGACTATACTAGGATGACTTTTTCCTTTTCTTAAGAAGAAGTCAGAGGCTTTTGAGATGTTCAAGGAATTCAAAGAACTGGTCGAAAATGAAACTGATTTAAAAATCAAGTGCTTGAGATCAGATAATGGAGGGGATTTTACCTCAAACAAATTTATTGAATTCAGTGAAGAACATGGAATAAGGAGACAATTCTCAACATCCAGAAGACCTCAGCAAAATGGAATTGGTGAAAAGAAAAATAGAATTGTGCAAGAGATGGCTAGAACCATGTTAATTGAATCCAAGTTAAGAGGCATATTTTGGGCTCAAGCAATACATACAACTACTCATATTTTAAACAAAGGATTGTTGAGAAGTAACAATGACAAGACCCCTTATGAAATATGGAAAGGAAGACCAACTAATGTCAATCAATTCAAAGTGTTTGGAAGTAAATGTTACATAAAAAGAGAAGATAAGAATCCTGGAAAGTTTGACTCTAGGGTTGATGAAGGCATACTTGTTGGATACTCATTAAAAAACAAAGCATACAAATTCTATAATCTAAGGCTCGTTAAGGTAGTGGAAAGCATCAATGTAAAAATTGATGAAACAAATATGCTAAAAATCAGGGAGGAAAGTGAAGATTTAAATATCTTTGATGAAAAGGAAGAGGAAGAACCACAAGAAGAAGAAGAAGAAGAAGAAGAAGAAGAAGAAACCATAAGTGGAACAACAAGAAGAGAGATATGAAGAAGATGGAAAACATGACAAATATACATATTCTAAACCTTGGTATCGGAAAAATCACCCACCACAACAAATCCTTGGTGATAATAGTGCATGCATACATATAAGGAAGAGGAAATGGGAGAACACTTCTGAAGAGGTACACCTGTCTATGTTATCCAAAATAGAGCCAAATAGTTTTGATTAATCTAGGAATGATGAACATGGGCATAATGCTATGGAAGAAGAATTGAATTAGAGTGAGAAAAATAAGACTTGGGATCTTGTTCCAAGGCCCAAAGATAAAAGTGTTATTGGCACTAACTGGATTTTTAGAAACAAACTGAAAGAAAATGGACAAGTAATCAGAAAAAAAAAGCAATACTGGTGTGCAAAGGGTATGCTCAGGTTGAAGGAATAGACTTTGAAGAAACTTTTGCTCCTGTAGTTAGAATAGAAGCAATCTGAATGTTCTTGGCTTATGTATGCTCCAAGAATATCAAGGTATATCAAATGGATGTAAAATCAACATTTCTAAATGGAGAATTAGAAAAGGAAATTTATATAGAACATCCAGAAGGGTTCCTACTATTAGAAAGTAAAGACTATGTCTGCAAATTGAAGAAAGCCCGGTATGGACTAAAGCAATCTCCTAGAGCTTGGTACCTAAGACTAGCAAGTACTTGCAACAACAAGGATTTAGGAAGGGAAGCACATACAATAATATCTACATAAAAGTTGAACATGGAAGCATGATTATCGTTGAAGTGTGTGTTGATGATATCATTTTTGGAAGTGATGATGACTGATCAATCCAAAAATTTTCCAAGGAAATGCAAAAGGAATTCGAAATGTCTATGCTAGGAGAACTGAATTTCTTCCTAGGACTTCAAATTTCTCAATTAGATGAAGGTATTTTCATTTCCCAAACCAAGTATATAAAATAAATGTTCAAAAGGTTCAAAATGGAGGACTAGAAACCTGTAAGTACTCCTATGATTACTAGATGCAAGTTGAGTAAAGAGGATGAATATAAAGAAGTGGATAAAAGACTCTATAGATCATTGATTGGTAGTCTACTTTATGTAACAACCTCAAGAATTTATGTAATGCAAGCTGTTGGACATGTTGCAAGATTTCAAGCTTCACCTAAGGAGACTCTTGTTTTAGTAGTAAAAAGAATCTTCAGGTATCTCAAAGGAACACAATTTTTTGGACTGTGGTATCCAAAAGGAAATGAGTTGACTATGATAGCCTATACAAATGTATATTGGGCAGGAAGTATTGATGATAGAATAAATAAAAGTGGAGCAACATTTTATTTGGGAAATTGCTTAGTGTCCTGGTTGAGTAAGAAACAATCTTCAGTGTCCCTATCCACAACAGAGGCAGAATATATTGCAGCAGCAACATGTTGTACTCTGTTTCTATGGATGAAGTAGACATTAAGAGATATCCAAGTAGAATACAATGACCCTATTCCTATATTCTATGACAATACTAGTTCTATAAACATCTCTAAGAACCCATCGATGTGTTCCAAGACCAAGCATATTCCTATCAAGTATCATTTTCTAAGGGAGCAAGTCACATAAAAGAATATCAAATTGGAATACATTGGAACTAAGGAACAAATTGTAGACTCACAAATCCTCTTCCTAAGGATACTTTTCAGTACCCCAGACAAAAATAGGGGTGATTCCTTTCCCTATTTAGATGCACAAATAAAAAAAATAGTCAAAGGGGGAGTCACATTTTGAGAAGGAAATGGTTCATTTTCCATTGATGTCAAAGGGGGAGAATTGGTGAGAGGGGGAGTCACATTTTGAGAAGGAAATGATTACTTTGCCATTAATGTCAAAGGGGGAGAGATTACAATAAAAAAGTACAAGATAAGAAGTATGAAGATAGGGGAGGAAAATACAATCACAAGGGAAGAATGTTTCTGTAATGCCCCTCAAACTCGCTATGACTATCGATATTGACGATACTTATTAGTAAGTGACCCAGCTAAAGAAATCAAGATAAATGACCGCATATATGTTGATTTAGAATAAAATTGTCGACTGAATAGCGATGTATGTGATAAACGAATATGTTTCTAATGATGGATTTAACGACGATTATGGATACTTGTAATTTTGCTGATTGATTAGCACATGTGAAATCTTATGATGAATGTCGTATTAATGTTGAATTATGGAAATGAAATTATGCGGGTGATTATGATATGAATCCAATGGACAAATATATATGTTTGCTTAACGATTAGCGAATGAATGAAGTGAATTATGATATGATGGTTTTGAGCAGGTCTATTGATATGTGTGCTCTAAGTATGTGTACAGTGATAGGTAAGATGGTTTACCGACCGAATCACGACAAAACAGGAAGGGGGTTGTAGAGGATGGGAAGAACACACACGGGGGTACGACGACGATGTTGGATTCCGATAATCATCCACACACGAGTTTGGAAATCCCTTTCAGCTTTACTCAGGGGAGCGTGAAGTTGTACGGGGGAGACCATAATGGATTGGTCATGTACGAGGTTGAGGGTCGCGCAGTAAGAACGAAATTAATACTCAACGCCATTAGTCTCACATAGAGTGTAGCCGGATGATTTATGGTAACGGTTCCTAAATCACTACATGGAAGCCCAACACAACAGTAAAATGAGAAAGTATTGTCAGAAGGGCCCGACGATGTGGTACCTAGACAATTAAGGAAATAAAGTCAGAAGGACCTGACAATGTGTTACCTATACAATTAAGGAAAGAAAGTCAGGAGGACACGACGATGTGGTACCTAGAAAATTAAGGAAAGCAAGTTAGAAGGAACCGACGATGTGGTACCTAGACGAATAAAGAAAATTGATAAATGAACACCCATGTATTTGGCATATAGAATTGCATTAAATTAATTATTCATGAAATGACTATTTGTAGTTATGTATTTGGCATATAGAATTGCATTAAATTATTTGTGCATGAAAGGACTACTTGTAGTTATGTACTTGGCATATAGTATTGCATTAGATTGTTTGTGCACGGAATGATTATTTATAATTAAATAATTGGGAATAATTAAATATGTAGCAAAAGATAGACTAGGAGTCATTAACTAGTCAACCCCACATGCACCCACTAAATTAGGGATTGGAATCCTAACATCAGGGGACATCTAGGAGTAAAATGTGGAAAGTATGTGCACTCTCATGAGAGAGTGACACATGGGTGGGTGAATATTTGTATTAAATAATATTACATAAAATAGTATTTTTGCATGAAGCGACACGTGTGTTAATGAAATTGTCATTGATGCCAACATGGACTTGCAGTGGCCCCATAGGTAGTCATTGATGCCACAAAGTCCCTCTTGCAGTGCACAGGTATGGATGATCCCAGTACCTTCACATCCAGTGCCTTGGAGCCCACACAGAGATGGTTTGTGCTTTGGAGCACCTTGTACCCAGTTGACAAGGTCCTTGTACCCACAAGGATGGATCTTGGAGCCACCACCTTGTTGATGATGTGGAAGGCCATGTTGGTGGTGCTGAAGCCCCTGTAGATGATGGAGAAGCCCTAAATGGTTTGGAGAAGCATTAATGACCCATTCTGTGGTCATTCATGCTCTGATGGTGTCACGGTACCCCAGGAGAAGGTCTGGTAACCCCACACGTGATGTCATGATGGATCTTGACCCTTGGAGGTCCTCTTGTATGGCTTAGGTGGTTGAAGATGTCCATGAAGCCCTCTTTCCATGATCACAATGTCTTTGTACCCTATCACTTGAGGGAATGCATGATTGGGCCCTTTGTACTGTTGGTAATGACGTTGTGAGTTGATGGGGTCTTGGAATTCTTGAAGATGGTCCTAAGTGCATGAGAAGGTTTGGAGCCCACTTACATGGTGGTATGATGGCACTTATGATCTTAGCACACTCATACATATGGTACCCACACACTTAGTCGCTTGTTGATGGTTGCATGATGTTGGTACTCTTGTGGTGATGAAGATATATATAGTGGAACCATTGGATATGTTTATAATGATATGGAGACCTTGAACATGATGATGTTGAATCCTTTGATGATGTCCATTGAAGCCTTTGACCTTGGAACTTATGCATAAGGTAACATGGTATTTGATACCATTATGTGTGGGGTCTTTGACGTCCTGTACAAATTGAAGATTTTAAGAATGAAGGACCATGTATTTGTAAATAAGCCCATCATAAGATGATAGCCCTCATCATGCCATTTCCAATGGTAGGTGGCACGTCATGTGGTTCCTCACGGTTGATGAAATATGAATTTTTAAAATTGAAGTACCTCATCTTTTTAAACCTGTCATTTTGCAAGTGTACAATTTGGATGAGCTCTGCAATTTCATGGACCTTGAGGTGAAGTGAATGATATTTTTGGGTGAAGGAGCAGTGGTAGAAGCACTGAGGAGTTTCGGTCTGTTTAGGAGCAGCTTCCACATAATTCCTTTTTGGTTTTTTCTTTCACCTTTACCAGCAGTTGAAGTAGAAAAAATTTGGCAATGCTCTGAGATTTTTCGGGTCTACAGCAGCAGTAGCAGACAATGTAACTGTGGAAAGTTCAGTGGCAGCAACAGAGGTTAAAGAACAGTCCCGAATTTTCAAGGATACTGAGGAAAGAAACTCGTGGAGCAGACTTAGTACTGAGGCAATTTTTGGGAGACCTTTTCTTAATTTTTTGGGAGATTTGTTCTTATCTTTTCACAAGAGTATAACAGTGCAAGTGTTGAAGGTTCTCAGGCTGCTACAACAGCACACAATTTTGATCTAGGGAAAAAGCAAAATAGTCGGCGACTATGAAGGACGAAGAATGGGAGGTTCTTTACAGAAAGGCACTGGGAACAATACGGCTGTGCCTGTATTCATTGATTGCTTTCAATATTTCAAAAGAAAAGACAACGGAGGGTCTGATGAGTGCATTGGGTAAGTTGTATGAAAAACCCTCAGCCTCCAACAAGGTGTTTCTAATGAAGCGTTTATTTAATATGAAGATGTCAAAAGGTGGATTTGTTGTTGATAATTTAAATGAATTTAATACGATTACAAATCAGCTAAGTTATGTAAAAGTGAACTTTAATGATGAGGTTAGGGATCTTCTAATATTGTTTTTATTTCCAGAAAGCTGGAGCGGCTTGGTCATGGCTGTAAGTAACTTAATCTCTGGTTCAAACACTTTGAAATTTGATGATGTTGTTGGTATTATTATTAGCGAATAAATGTGAAGGAAAAGCACAGGTTATACATCAGGTAATGCATTCACCATGGAGAGTAGGGGAAGACAAAGGGAGAGAGGAAAGAGCCCTGGTAATCGTAGCAAGTCCAGGAAGGGTAGATCCAAGTCCAGATTGGGAAAGATAGAGTGCTGAAAATGTGGAAAGAAAGGACATTTGAAGAAAGACTGCAAATCTCTAAAGAAGAAAGGAGATGGACAGCAGGAGACTACCCAGGAAGAAAATGTAGCAGGTGATGTGTTACAAGATGCTTTGATTCTTGCATTAGATAATACTAGTGATTATTGGGTAGTAGGTTCAGGGGCTTCATGCCATGCTAAACCCCATAGGAAATTCTTTCATGATTATGTTCCAGGTGATTTTGGACATGTTTTATTGGGTGATGATGAACCATGTAAAATTGTTGGAATGGGTAAGGTATGGATAAAGTTAAAGAATGGTGAATGGCTGCTGAAAGATGTAAGTCCTATTCCTGCTATGAAAAGAAAACTGATCTCAACAAGGCAGTTAGGAGATGGTGTTGTTTATCTACATTTGGAGAAATGTGGTGGAAGGTCACTAAAGGATGAATGGTGATAGAAAAAGGAGACATAATAGGTACGTTGTATTTATGTCCTCATAATATTGACTGTTCCATCTCTTTAGCTTCCACAGAAACAGATACATCATTGTGGCATCATAGGCTTGGCCACATGAGTGAGAAGAGGATGTAGATTCTCCACTTAAGGAAGTTGCTGCCAGATCTGAAGCAGGTAAGTTTGGAATTATGTGAGAACTGTGTTTATGGAAAACAAAAGAGAGTCAGATTTCTCAAGGTTGGGAAATAGAAGAAGAGTGAAAAGTTAGAGCTTGTACATACAGATGTATGGGGACTGGCTCAAGTACAATCTCTTGGTGGCTCTCGTTATTATGTTACTTTTTTTGATGATGCAATTAGAAAAACTTGGGTTTATTGCATTAGACAAAAATTTGATGTGTTTGCTACTTTTAAGAAATGGAAAGCTTTGGTTGAGAATGAGACAGGAAAAAGGTTGAAGTGTCTCAGATCTGATAATGGAGGTGAATATTGCGGTAAGGAGTTTGATAGTTATTGTTCATACCATGGGATTCGTTGAGAGAAGACAGTCCCAGGAACACCACAAGAAAATGGTGTGTTAGAAAGGATGAACATAATAATATGGAGAGTGCAAGGTGTATGAGATTTCATGTAGGGTTTCCCTTACAATTTTGGGCAGATGTTGTAGATAATGTTGTTTACTTAATAAATAGAGGGCCTTCAAGTGCTTTGGATGGTGGTATTCTAGAGGAGGCATCGACATGTAAAAATGTAAACTACTATTTTCTGAGAACTCTTGGTTGTGAAACATTTGTCCATATTGATAAAGAAAATAGAACAAAGCTTGAGGCTAAATCCAAGAAATGTACCTTTATTGGATATGGGGTTGATGATTTTGGTTATCGCTTATGGGATTATGAAAATAACAAAATCATTAGGAGTAGAGATGTGGTATTCAATGAAAATCCCATGTATCAATGTCAGTTGCAGGGAAAGAAACGGGAAAAGGAAAATACAGAGTACACAGTGCTTGATAAAATCAAAGAAAATGAAGTTCCAAAAGTGCCGAAAAATCAAGAACGGCAATAGGTACCTCAAACTTATGCAAGTGTTAGAATATATACTAGGTTAAGTAGACCCCCTGAATGATTCTCTCATTCACTGTATTATTTATTGATGACTGATTCTGGTGAAATAGAATGTTATGAAGAAGCAATGTAGGTGGAAACTAGAAAGAAATGGGAGCAAGGCATGGATGAAGAGATGGAATCATTGGTAATAAACCAGAATTGGGATTTGGTTTAGTTTCCAGCAGGTAAAAGATCATTGCAGAATAAATGGGTTTACAGGTTGAAGGAAGAAAATGGAGGAAAGAAGCGGTACAAGGCCAGACTTGTTGTAAAGGGGTTTGCATAGAAGGAAGGTACATATTTTGATGAAATATTTTCTACTGTTGTTAAAATTACTTCAATTAGAACTATTTTAAGTCTAGTGGTGGTAGAAGATTTGTATCTTGAACAGTTAGATGTAAAAACAACCTTTCTCCATGGGGATTTGGAGGAAGAGATTTATATGCAACAACAATAGGGGTATGAGGTCAAAGGGAAGGAGAATTTGGTCTGCAGGTTGAAGAAGAGCTTGTATCTCCTGAAGCAAGCTCCAAGGCAGTGGTATTTGAAATTTGACAGGTTTATGATAGAACGGGGTTATAGTAGATGTCATTATGACCACTATGTTTATTTCAAGAGGCTAGATAATGGAATATATATTATCTTGTTATTGTATGTGGATGACATGCTTATTGCAGGGTCTACATGCATGATATAAATGTGCTCAAAAGGAAGTTATCTAATTCATTTGCGATGAAGGATTTAGGTGCTGCAAAGCAAATCCTTGGTATCAGAATAACAAGAGATAGGAAAAATTGCAAATTGACATTGTCTCAGGGTGAGTACATACAAAAGGTGTTAGAGAGGTTTAGAATGTAGAATGCAAAACCAGTTAGTACACATTTTTCCATCCATTTCAAACTAAGTAAGGAGATATGTCTTAAGACACATGAAGAGATAGATTACATGTCCAGGGTTACCTATTCATCAGCAGTTGGCAGATTGATATATTCCATGGTGTGCAAGAGACCGGATATTGCACATGCAGTGGGAGTTGTGTGCAGGTATATGAACAATCCAGGTAAAGAACATTGGAATGTTGTACATTAGATTCTCAAGTATTTGAGAGGTACTACCACTCATGCATTATGTTTTGGAGGTTCAGACACTATTCTACAAGGATATGTTGATAGAGATATGACAGGTGATAAAGATAGCATGAGGAGCACCACAGGGTATGTCTTTACTGTAGGTGGAATAACAGTAAGTTGGATTTCAAAACTACAAAAGGTTGTTGCACTTTCAACAACAGAAGCAACGTATGTTGTTTCACAAAGGCTAGTAAAGAGATGATTTGATTACAGAGGTTCATGGAGGAATTGGGTAAGAAGAAGGAGAATAACATGTTGTACAGTGAAAACAAAAGTGCCATTCATATTGCAAAGAAATCAACCTTCCATTCTAAGACTAAACATATATAGCTCAAGTACCATTTCATACGGTATGTTCTGGAAGATGAACTATTGAAGCTGAAAAAGATACACACTAACCAGAATCCTGCAGACATGTTGACAAAGGTAGTAAGCAGAGAGAAACTGAGTTTCTGCTCGGTTTCAGTTGGCCTTCAAGCATGAAGGTGAAGATTATAAATTTTTCAGATCCGAGGTTTAGAGCATAGTCCAGCAAGTGCAGCAGCGGTGGAGTTGCTGTGATCAGTCTCCAAGTGGGATATTGTTGGTTGTGGAGCCTGATCTTCCTTATTCAGAGGTTGTGTTTCAACTATGTCTGGATACCAACCCATTATGGGGGGGGTTGGGGGGGGTTTCCCCCCCAAAATAGTCACCATGGGGGGAGGCGACTAGTTTGGGAGCCCCCCCTGGCGGGGGTTCAGGGCAGCACCCCCGTAGCAAAAATTTCGAAAAAAAGCCTTGTAAAATGTTGTAATTTCATAGTCATGACTTGGTCAATAATGGGTGATTTATGGGCCCATGGTATTGGGTTTTCCATAGTATTTTCCCATGGTAAACGCTCTTTAAAGGGAATGCATTGTAATACGACTTTGTATTGTAGTATTGTAAAGATCTCTATGATTGGATAAGAGAGACTGTGAGAGAGTGAAGATGAAGTTGCAGCGGGTTGTATCCCTTCATTTTGCTCGATGGTATAATAATAAGGACTGGTAATTTCTATGTGGATGTAGCCCATCTTGGGTGAACCGCATTATATGGTGTATCTCTTGTACTGTGTTGATTTTTATTGCTCCGCGATCCTGTTTTTTTAACAATCGAAACATAAATGGTCCCACTACTTTGTGCAAAGGATTGTGAAGCTAGATCAGCCCCTATTGTCTGAGTTGCTGCACATATGATCTCAATCACATCAAAGCCAAAAAATACATCTTGGGAAGAAGTAGGAGGGTTTAATTGTGCCTAGAACTAGTTTTGACAATTCTAGCCTAATACTAGTTACTAGTTTTGAATTTTCTTGACTTGTTCTTTTTTCCATTGAGTTAATATCTCCGAAAAATCCTGATTGGGGATACTACAAACTCAAATAGGCCTACGCAGAAAAATTTATAGACCCTTCTAGTGTATTTCGTTTCCTTCTGGAAGCCTCATATGTATTGAATAAAAGGGGAGTGACCCCCCAACATTGTAACACAAGAGATATATAAGAAAGCATTGTAAGTTTTTAGTAGAGTATCAATAAAATATCAAAGTTACCATTGCCCAGTGGTTTTACCTATATATAACAAGGTTTCCACGTAAATATCATGTTCTATTTTTATTGTTGTTTGCTTATGTTTTTATATATTTTTCTAACATCTCGTTCAGAGCTGAAAACTCACAGGAATAGGGTTTTCTGCGAGTGGGAGATACAACAATAATAGGAGGTTTAACCAAGTTCAAGGTTGGGAAATTCGATGACAATAATTTCTCCTATAGAATATGAAGGTGGAGGTTATGTTGGTTCATAATGAGAAAGCCTTGGCCTTGAAAGGGGTTGCAAAAAACCGAGCGACATGATAGATGAGACTGGATAAAGATGGACATAAAGGTGGTTTCTATAATTTTCCTTTGCATGGCAGACTCGATCTTGTTCAATGTTGCTAAAGAAAAGGTCGTAGAATCCCTTTAGGAGAAGCTGGAGAAGTTGTAGAGACTAAATCGACAACAAATAAGGTTTTCCTAAAAAAACAAAATTTTCATCTAAGGATGAAGGAGGGTTCAACTGTAGGAGATAATTTTAACGAGTTTAATAGCCTAATCAACAGATTGCTGTCGATTGGTGTAAAGGTGGAGGATGACAACATATCAATCATTTTACTATGTTCCCTCCCAGATACCTAGGATAGGTGGAGGATGACAACAGAGCAATCATTTTACCATGTTTCCTCCCAGATACCTAGGATCATATGGTGGTGATCATCACCAACTCATCATTAGGAAATTTGAAATTTAATTAGGTATTAGTTGCTTTATTGGGAGAATATTTGAGGCAAATTTTTTTCTATGGATCCCTCTACCAGTGAATTCCTCCCGTGAGAGGGAGATCTAGCGAAATGGGTCAACAAGGGAGATCACAGTCCAAATCCAAGTCCATAAGACGTAAGAAAGGGAGGTGTTGGAATTATGGGAAACCAGGGCATGTGAGGAAGGACTATTAGTATCGGAAGAAGGAAAACAAGGATGAAAATCCAAATCAATGATCAATTGAAACTAGTACAATAGACTCAAAAGATAGGGAAACATAAGAGTTATGTCTCAGTAATAACAGATCTCTATTATATGCTTGGGTTTTGGACTCAGGTGCATCTTTACACATGTCTCCACATTGAGTCTAGCTTGTCAAATACCAGCCCTATAGTGGTGGAATGGTCTACTTCGGTAATGATCATCCTTTAGAAATGGAGGGAAGAGGGGACACCAATATCAAGCTAGACGATGGTAGAGAAAGGAAGTTGTGTGATGTACGACATGTACCAAATCTATGGAAGAATTTTCTCTCAATCAAGATGATATATAAGCTAGGGTATTCTACTACCTTTGGTGATAGTTGATGCAAAATTACCAAAGGTTCCCTCATAGTATCAAAAGGAGAATCTTATGTGGGACCCTGTAATATTATTTATGTGGTGATACAATGAAAAATCATGCAGTAGCAACAAACTCGGGGAATGTTCTAGATGTAGTGATGTTGTGGCATCAACAACTTCGACATATGAGTGAAAAGGTTTGAAAAATCTGCATGATCGAGGTATGCTTTTTGGGATTACGTCTTGTGATTTAGACTTCTGTGAGCAATGCATTTTTGGTAAACGGAAGAGAGTTTGATTTTTATTGCAAGCTCTGGTAAAAGTTATGATCTTTTCCAACCTATTCATGTAGATATATTTGGACTAGTCCCCACTCTGTCCTTAAATGGTGCTAGATATTTTCTAACTTTAATATATAATTATTCTAAAACAGTGTGGGTGTATTTTCTGAAAAATAAGGCAAAACCCTTTGAGAAATATAAGGAGTTCAAGGCACGAGTAGAGAAAAGTTTGGGAAAGCATATTTTATGTCTTAGATTTGATAATGGAGGAGAATATTGCTTTAAGGAATTTGATAAATTTTATACGCAATAAGGAATTAAGCACCAAAATATTATTACATACATGCCACAACAAAACGGTGTGGCTGAGTGGAGGAATCGCACAATCATGGAATGTGCAAGAAGCATGCTCAGTGCATCTGGGTTGGATAATGGATTTTGGGTAGAGACTATTAATATATATGCGTATCTAATTAAAAGATCACCTACAAGTGCGCTGGATGGAAATATTCCATACAAGGTTTGGGGTGGTAAGCCAGTTAATTATTCTCATTTGCATATTTTTGGCTATGACGCATTTACCCATGTGCCTAAAGAAAAGAGGTCCAAACTTGACCCAAAGTCCAGGAAATGTGTTTTTCTCGGTTATGATAATACAATAGAGGGGTATAGATTGTGGGATCTTACTTACCACAAGGTAATTTTTAGTCGGGATGTTATTTTTAATGAAAAATCCATGCAAAGGAAGGATGTACAACAAACACATGAGATTGTATTAGTTGAAGTAGAAATGCATGAAGATGGAAATGAATCTTTTGATTAGCATGAGGAACAACAAGCTCAACAACCACAACTCAGAATATCTACACGTTCCAAGAGATGTCTAGAAAGGTGTTCTCATGAGTTTTAGTCTTCTTTTGCTTTGTTAACTGATCATGGTGAACCTAGTTCATTTAAGGAAGCTAGAGAATCCAAGAATGCAAATAAATGGAAGAAAGTTGTGGATGAATAAATGAATGCATTAAGATTTATATCGATCTTAGACAACTTTCTTGATGCCTTAGGTGGAGCCATTAATGATGGGAAAAGTAAAATATCTGGGTGGAATATTAGAACAACATTGCCAAAATTATGTGTTTTCCTTATACCAACACTTGGAACAATTTTAATTACCTAGGCATGCCAATATCCCTGTCCTCTGCTTCCATAGAAATTTGGAATGATATCATTCGGAAAATCAAAGGGAATTTTGATAAATAGGGAGCCAAATGGCTCAATCCAGTTGGGCATATTTTCCTAATCAATTGTATCCTCTCAACACTCCCCATTTACAAATTCTATGCCCTTCTGCATCTGAAATGAGTGTTGTCTCAGGTCACAAAAGAAATCCGTGGATTACTTTGGGGGGGAGGAAAATCCAATACTACAAAATTCCACCTTGTCAATTGGAATTTATTAATTGCACCCAGAACTCATGGTGGCCTAGGGATTCAAGAACCTTCACTCATGAATCTATCCCTTGGTGCTCAAATTTTGTGGAGAATGATTACAGGAAATATGGACTTGTGGAAGACTTATCTACATAAAAAATACTTCATAGTAACAAGAAGCGTTGTGTCAATAAACCTCTTCCTGATAATACTTGGAGTGATAGTATTATGGGAAAACTGCCTTTGAATAGAAACAATGAACTCAATCCCTTAAAAACTTGGATGGAAAAGCAAGGAATAAAGAGTCTCATATCTATCTCTTTGTGGAATGTGTATAGTAATCGTTGGATTGGATGGAAACCCCTTAACTTTCCTTGAAACCTTTGCCCTTTACTTGATATTTTATATGTTGGGATGTCTGATTATGCCCCTCTTAATAGTAGCACACACTCTTGAGGATGGGAGTGGTAGGGTTATTCAGTAAAATCTAGGTTTGTTGCGGAGTTAAACACCCTCTCTCTTCCTCCGAAATTAGGTACTTGGAAGCAAATCTGGCATGGGGACGAGATATCCAAAGTAAACAACTTATGCTGGGTACTAGCACACAACAAATTTCTAACCATGGAAAATATCAGAAAGAGAGGGATATAGGGACCCTATTGGTGCGCAATATGCCAATCCACAGAAGAAACAATTCAACATATTTTTATAGATTACACTTATACTCTTCAAGTATGGTGGGAGGCCTTTGTGGAAATTCAGGAGTGGTGGACTGTGCCAATTAATTGCAAGGAGATGTTCACTTCATGGCATAAACAATATAGGGGTAGCTTGAAAAACAACCCCTTCTTACGAGAGTATAGAATGCATTATAAATTTTTGTGTTGGAAGGTTTGGCTAGCCAGAAATGAAACCATCTTCCGAAGGAAAAGGGAACCCTCAAGAAGAACAACTTTGAAGGCTTGAGGGCTCCCGAAAGACAATCTTTTGAGGAAAAGACCATAAAATCACAATGTTCAGTTGATGGACCAATCATAAAGAGACTAGATGAAGGATCTGATGGATTTCTTCACCTTACCAATCCAAAAGCGATCCCCAAACCTCTCCATCCAACATAACTGGAAACTACAACTCACAGATGAAGAATTTCAAAAATACCAACAATTGCAAAGAATACATTTTCTATTCTTTGACAATGCCTCAAAAGGTAACCCGGGGGTGGCAAGCGTGGGGGGTCATCGTGGATCCCAATGGAAAGGAAGAATTGCACTTTGAATGGGGATTGGGAATGGAAACAAATAAGTAAGTAGAAGCAACAACGATTTATGAAGGCCTCCTTCAAGACCACTAAAACAATTTGCAATTTTTCACTGTGATAGGAGATTATAAAATCTTGATCAAGTTGGACTGAAGTTCCTCAACTCCTAGGGATATCATTCTCACACGTTTGGTGGCTAGGATAAAAAATAGGAAATATCTAAAATCCAATTTTTTCATGCCCCGCAACACCACAATCAAGAGGAAGATCTCAGGGCTAACAATGCCTCAAGGATTATATAAGGAGTTAAAAAAAAGGTTTTTAACAACAAATTCCATCCCTTAATGTTTGATAAGCACTTGCATGTTATGAACATGTGGCAATTCCATTACTTTGCACCTTTGTCAAATACCTCCAAGATAATTCATAAATATTTGAAATCAATTCACACAGGATTTCACTTGCACTGTCTTAAATCCTCCATTGTTTTTAAAATGGCTTTCCTTGTTTTGCGAAAGCAATGTGGGACTCTGCTCTGGCTTTATTTCCTCATCAGCTAGTGGTATTGAATTCAGTGGGGGAGAAACAAGGTGGCTCAAAGTCTAAGTTCTTCATAGAGGTTTCATCATCATTCAATTTATATTCTCTAGTTTTATCCTCTATCAATCCTTTCAGATTCTTGGACAATCTATGGTACCTATAGAATTCTTGTTAATTGATATTCTCGCACTACAGTTTTTTCCATCCTCGGATATTTTTTTATGGGATAATTGAACTTTGGGTTTGTGCTCTCTCATTATCTCTTGGGTTAGTGCTTCCTCATCGTTGTTTCTCTAATATTTGGTTGGTTTTACCTTGGAAGGAATCATAATACATTCGCATCAGGTTTGCTCGGGAATTACCTTCCTCTCTCTTGTCACATTAGTTTCATTGTCACCTAGGTTCCCTTTTTGTCATTGGATTAGTTTTGCCTTTGAAGTTTTCAAATTTGTACATTACAAGTTCATCTTGGGAATCATATCCCTCTCTATGGGAAGCTCTTCTCAAATCAACAAGCATGGAATTCCCTACTAGCAACAACATCCCGCATAAAGAAGTTTTGGAACTGAAGGAAATACTAATATGACATGAAGAAATAATAAGTGGAAACAACACTTCAATTTTATTTCTCTAGTACTTTTGGGATGCATAGCGTGGGGACTTAGAATTCATTGCAAAATGCATCTACTGTTGAATTGTTAAATATTTTTCATCAAAACCTAAAAGCATTAGAAGCGGAGGTCGCTCTCTTTCACAACTTCATTAACAGCTTGAGAAAAAGCTACCTCTTAGCAGCCTCCAACCATGGCACATCAATGGATGCAAAACTTGGTTGTCCTTGGGAGGAAGAGATAGTCCATTAGGCCCAAGATAACATATAAATTGACACTTCACTCATCCATGTAGAACCAACCAGTAATCCAGTCAGCAGTAATAAACTCATGTTTTGCAAATGTTTTTTGGTATTAGGATCCTTTTGTTGGCTTTCTATTAGTGGAGTTTACAAACACTCCTCAACGAAGGATGAATATAACAATTTTAAAAAATATTTTGAACTTCTAGTTGGACTTGGTCAAACTTTTCCTTTCTATTTTGTATTTACTTGTTGTTCAGAGCTGTAGCTTCTATTAATACAATTATAACCGTTTTTGTGAAAAATAAAATAAAATAATGAATGCATTAAACAAGAATCAAACATGGGAACTTGTGGATGTCCCACTAGGAAGCAAAGTTGTTGGAAATAAGTAGGTGAATAAAGTTAAGAAAAACAATGATGGGTTGTTGGAACATTATAAATCTTTCTTTGTAGCAAAAGGTTATGTGCAGAAGTCAGGTATAGATTTTAATGAAATATTCTCTCCAATTGTGAAGCTTACTATTGTAAGGGTTTTACTTGCACTTGCAGCAGCACATGATGTAGAGTTGGAACAATTAGATGTGATAGCTACTTTCCTGAATGGTGATATTAATGAAGAAATTTATATGGATTAGTCTAATGGCTACAAAGAAAGAGTCAAAGAGCATTTGCTTTACAGACTCAAGAAATATCTATACGAATTGAAACAAATGCCAAGGATGTGGTACAAAAAAATTGACACCTTCATGAAGAGCCAAGGTTTTAGTAGAAGTGAATGTTGAAAAGTGTTGTCAGTGATGTCAAAGTCCCAGGTGTATGTGATCCAGGAGGATCTTAAAAGGACAAAAAATTAGAGTATTTAAATATCATAAAAGATGGCATCATCACGAAGGGCTCGGCGAGAGCTTTCCGGAGACGTTCATTTCACCTCAAACAGACTTCGAATGATCGAGATATCATGATCTGAAGTTTCGGCAAGTAAATGTTTTTATGTGATAAAATGGAAAAAAAGGTTGCCACGTGGCCTTTATGGAACCTATGTGGCACCTCCTCATGCCATCACGTGGCAGAACTAAGTTGGCAAGTTGTTTTCTTATTGGAGCAAGGGTCGAACCCTTGACCTCATCGGAGCTAGGATAACGCCTTACCATTGGGCCACCACATGGTCATTGTAACAAGGATGGAAGGTTTTATATTTAAGTTGTTATGGGGCGGAGTTAACCAAAACAGGGGGGGCATGGGAGACCGCAGGTTTGAACCTAGGTCTCCCACCCAACCATCAAACCAACAAACATATGTTTAAATATGTTGCTTACGCCCCAACAAACATGTGTTATAAAATGGCTATAACAATGTTATACAATGGTTATAACAAACATTTAAAATCAAACATTGGTTATGCCTTTTTAAACCCATAGCACATTTGGGTTTTGGTTACCATGGAAAATGGGGTTGGTTAGGATCCCCATACACTATATAATCACTTCACCAATATGATTTTAAAGAAGTCAATTGTAACAAGGCATTGTGGAGGACAAGTCTCGAGGAGGCCATCGGGACCAAGGGACCAAGCACATGACATGGAGAGGGGTCGAAACCTTGGGTACAAGTTTAACTTATTATTTTTTCCATTTGACATGGGTATTTGTTTTATGGTTATAATGTTAAACCATTGAAGCTCTGCATCTTGTGATTGATGGCCCACAAAAGTTGGTGGCCATGTGCATATTCTAGTGGGATTGTGACCATCGAGTCCTCCACTAGTGCATTTTATTTTCATTGTGACTTGAAGAAAAGAAACTAGCCACGTGCATGTTTATTTGATAGTGGATTTTTAAGACCATATAAGTCTTCCACTAATGCACTATGATGGAATTTGTAAATTGAATATTGATGTTGCCATGTTGTAATGGGCCTATAGCCACATGCTTGTGAGATATCAACCTTTGTTAGAGGAGATCGTCTCTTTGTAAGAGATACATAGCCACATGCTTGTGAGAATCAACTCTCTACATTGTATGAGAGTATCTCTTCGATATTGCCACTTGTTGTGGGAATTCTATTGCCACTTGATGATGTGGGAATTCAATTGTTTGTAAAGAAGAGTATATTTGAAGAAGAGATTGAAGCGGCTATGCAGTTGAGCGGATCCCAGAGACATAGTCCACACTGGATGACCTATGTAAACAACTTGGTGATATATCACCTCATGTGTTGATCTCTTGTCTCATGTTTTCTTATGCATGTTACTTCCACAATTATGTTTATTAAATGCATAAAGTGATGATACATGAGACTAACAACACATTCATGAAGTTTAAGATGCAAATTCTATTCAAGCCTTAAATGTAATCAGGCTCAATTAAAACAGTCCTATAACTGATCCTTTTGTTAAGTGAGCCTAGAATCAGATCAGGTTGATATCAGGGTCACCCCGGATTAGATTAGTATGCCATAGAGATGGTTGATGATGAAGTGTTAAGATGGTTGATAAAATTCCATGAGATTAAGTCAAGTTCAGTCTAAAAAATATGCATGCATCTCCCATAAAATGTCTGCAAAGTGAATGCCTGCCAAGTTGATGAATATGCCCGCACAAGGCTAAGACAAATTCCAGTAGCATAAAAATGCCCGCACTAACTAACACTTGATAAAAATGCATGCAACTGCATTATGAATTATGCCTACATTGCATGAGAAAATGCACACAACTGTAAGAATTATCTTTGTACTGGCTAAGGGAAAAATGCCCACACTAGCTAAGTGAAGAAATGCTCACAGGCGTTGGAGAAATGCTCGCAGGACACAAGAAATGCCCGCAGGCTACAAGGAGATGCTTGCACATATGAGGAATGCTTATAGAGAAAATATGAAATGCCTATAGCCAGTAAGGAAATTCCCAGAGGAAAAAATGCCCTCACTATCTTGCATAAAATGCTCGTAGGTCAAATAAATTGCACGCAGGATACAAAGAAAATTCCCATAGGTTAGGGGGAAATGCTTGGAGGTTCCCACAAAACCTTTAAAATGCCTGCCATGAATTATGGAATACCTACCCAATGGAGTGCGTGTGGAGTGCACAAAACCAGATCCTTGTTTGGGTGATTAAATCAAATTTTAAGGAACCTAAGTCATCTCTATATACCAAAAGATCAATATTCCTTATTTCACGCCTGCCTTATTATGATGGGTGCACAAGTACACTCAAAGACCCCACAAAGACCATATAAATACTTTAATCGATTTAAAGATTTGGTGGTGTGGAAGGTGCTCTGAGGTAAAAGAGGAAGTGTGATATGAAATAACAACGAAGATACAAGGGTAAGCAGTCAAGACGAGGAAGAATGAACATAGATGAGGACAGGACCAATGAGCTAAACAATCCTCGCTCACACTCGGATTACCAAAATACTTGGAAAATAAAATAAGCCATAGTAATAAATGAGTAAAATATATGAAATAAGATATGATGAATATGATAGATTACAAATAAGGCTTGTATATATACCCATACAGGGTGCCCTTTTCGTAAAGAGGCATAACCTTTCATCAAGGTGTTTCTTCATTTAAGTAGTTGTTATTTAATTATTCTTATTAATATTTATTAATGTTTATTTATTATATATTTTGTTCATTACATTGCCTTCCTCTTAGAGACGCTTTGTCCTCAAAGCATAATTATGGAAGACATTATCCCTTGTTCTTGCTCATAACTCCTTCTCGTGACATTGTGTGTTGGTAGTTGTGACAATTGATGAAATGAGACGATACTTTCTTGTAAACATTGTGTGGAAATGTTGTGTCATTTGTGAAGTGGTCCATCCAATATTTACCTTCAATGGAACTATTTGCTGATCGATTGTTTGGATAGGACTTCTCTTTTTATGATCCCACAACTTTTGTTGATTTTGTCTCCATTCTTTTTTGATATCATAATGAATATGTTTATGTTCCTTTTAACCTTGTCGTTGGTCATAACGATTTTTGTGATTTGGATGACAATAAGGTTTTCTAATCTCTTGTGATTGTTTTTTGGACCCATCTTTTCTTGATGTTTGTAGTGATGTGACACTATGATAATTAATTTGAGCATTGACGAGCTCTGTATTGGTTCCCTTTTCTGATGTTTGAATTTGAGCCTTTGATGACTTCTCTATTGCACCAGTAATTGTTTATTTGTTGACAATTGATCCTTTGCACTCTAGCTTTTCTTGTAAAGATTTATTCTCATGCTTTAGCTTCCTAACTTGTATTTAAGTATGTCCTGATTAACTTTACTTAAGCGCTAGAGTTATTCCTTATAGTTTGACTTGTCGACTTCTTTTCGGTTATCTTGATTTTTGTGCTCTCTTTCTTTTAAGCTTTTTATTTGTTTTAGCAATTCCTGATTAACCCTTTTTAAGGAAGAGCTTTCTTCATCCTTTCCTGATAATTCTTTTTGAAGATCTCGATTCTCCTCTTCTAACTTTAAATTGCGTTGAGCTTTATCCTTCGCCTTATTTTTTTGAATAAGTAATTTTTGATTATTATCTCTTAGATGAGAGATCTCTTCTTCTTTCTCTACAATAATTGTGTCAAATGCTTTCTGCATCGTCTATATTGATTTCTCATTTCCCTGCAAAATCACCTTTGATATTTCTTTGAAGTCTTCAGATGACACGACCTATGATTCTAACTTCATGTTAATGTCCTGCAATGTGATTTTTTTCTTCTTGTAGGGAAATGTCAGAAACTTCTTTTCACCATTTAAGATAATCCCTAATGTTTCTATCCAAGGTAATCCCAAGATTAGGTCACCATCACTACTCCACAAGGATCTAACTATGAATTGTGAGACACCAGTATTATCTCCAATGTTCAGTTGTAACTTGCTTATTTCATATTCTTTTTATTCCAAATGTCTAACCTTTCACCTATATTTGACTTCGGAATCGCTAACTCATTAGCAAATTCAACACTAATATAATTATTGCGTTCAAGAGAAGCAATAGAAACATTAATGTCGTTCCCTCTAATTGTTCCTTTTATTTGAAATAATATTGAAGCATAAGTTTTTGAAGTGCTTGGAAATCTTCCTTGTTTTTCGCCATGAGACTCCCTTTCTTTTTTGGTTTCCGAAAAAAAAAACTTCTTCTTTCTCCTTATAATTGATAATTGTAATCACAATTATTAAATAATAATATTTATTACTATTATTAAAAGTTGAATAACAATAATAATAATAATAATAATAATAATAATAATAATAATAATAAATTTATATATGTTTTAATAGTATTGAAAACTATATAATAATAATAATTATTAAATATTTATGGCAGCGTGAATAGTGAACTTGTCCTTATCACTCTTCTTATTAAAAAATTTACTTTTGGATCTTTTTGTAAATGCTTTTCTTATTTATATTACTTCCACGTAATATGTATTAAAATTTCTCTTATGATATTACTTCCACTTAATTTAGTGTTCTCCCAAATGTTATGACTCTACACAAAATGGTGCTTGAATTTACGATTTGATTTCACCCAAATAAAACCAAGTGTTAGTTTTCTCTAAAACCATGTGTTATTTTCTTTAAAACTACCTATTGTTTTATTTAAAACCACCCGTTGTTTTCTTTAAAACCACCCGTTGTTTTTATACTTTTTTTTCTTCTCTTGTCTTTTTTTTTAACTCTCTTTTATTTTTCTTTCTTTTTTTAACTTTCTTTTTGGTGTCTTTTTTTTTTACTTTCATTTTATTCTTTTTTTTTACTTCTTCCTTTTTCTTTTTTTTGACTTTCTTTTCTTCTTTTACTTGGTCAAAGATCACAATTTTAGGGAAACCCTAGGATAATGGTTAAAAACCACAATATGGCCAAGGGCCTAGATCACGAACTTAGCTCTATTACCAAATGAGTCGAACAATAGTTCGTGCACACTCATATTACCAAAATACTTGGAAAATCAAATCAACCATAGTAATAAATGAATAAATATATGAAATAAGATATGATGAATATGATATATTACAAATAAGGCTTGTATATATATCCATATAGGGTGCCCTTTTGTAAAAATTCATAACCTTTCATCAATGTGTCTGTTCATTTAAGTATTTGTTATTTAATTATTAATTTATTAATATTTATTAATGTTTATTTATTATATATTTTGTTCATTACAACCAAATGCATAATCAAATTTTGGGGTAGATTTAAGGACTGTTTTAGCATAGAATAAAAGGAAACATTGTGACTGATTAAGAATAGATTGGAGAATATTTATGTCCTCATCATAACATGTCGGTGTCTTATATGTAAGATGGTGCTTACAGAGGATTGGTGTCCTCATCCTAACATGTTGGATCC
The DNA here is from genome assembly GCA_027924585.1 of Larix kaempferi. Taxonomy (NCBI): domain Eukaryota; kingdom Viridiplantae; phylum Streptophyta; class Pinopsida; order Pinales; family Pinaceae; genus Larix; species Larix kaempferi. The sequence continues at coordinate 2,622,781 of BSBM01000694.1, read as the reverse complement.
TTCCTGATTTCTAAGTTGGTGCTTACATAAAAGGTTGGTGTTTTCATCACCTGACAAGTTGGTGCCTGTAGATTGCAAGTTGGTGCTTGCACAAGGGATTGGTGTCCCTCGTAAAGTTATAAACAAATTGGTGTTTGTAATAGTAAATATTTACAAGTGGTTTTCTCCGAATTGGGTTTCCACTTTAAATTTCTGTGTATTATCCATTGATATAGAGGAAAATTTGAGAGCCTCAAGATGAAGGAAGATGAAAATATTGCAACCTATTTTCTTTGGGTAGATGAAATAGTCAACACCCTTAGGGGCCTTGGAGAAGAAGTTCCAAAAGCAACAATTGTACAAAAGCTATTAAGCAATTTTCCCATGAAGTTTGATTCCAAAGTCTTAGTCCTAGAAGATATAAAGGATCTGGACAAAGTAACAATGGATGAATTGCATGGAATTCACATAGCTTATGAAACGAAGACATAACAAGAAAGTCCATCCAAAAGGGAGGCAAATTTCCAGGTTTCCAAGAAGACAAGAAGGAAAAAGTACAAATCCAAATCATGCTCCTGCCACAGTGATGTTTTAGATGATGAAATAGAAGTAGACTTTCTGAGAAAATTAAAAAGGGGATCTGGAAAATATAAAGGAAAGCTCCCTTTTACAAAGTTTTGAATGTGGTAAAATAGGTAATTTTGCTTCTAAATTTCCTTATCCAAAGGGTTCAGATAGTGATGAAGAAGAAAGTCATAAAAAGGAAAGAAATATTAAAAAAGAAACAAAAGGAAATTTTTCAAAAAGAAAACCCTCTATTTAAAAGATGACAGTAGCTCATTTGATGAAGATGATGATAGCGATAGTGACTCAAAAAAGGTACTTTTCTTGGCATTAGAAGAGAACCTTCAAAACAATGAAGAAGTCTTTGAACCAGAAGGAGAAGTGTATCTAGAGGGAGACTTAATTAGTGCTCTAAATTATTTAAGAAAAACAAGAAAGGATAATAGTTTACTTAAGGAGGAATTAAGGGAACTCAAATAAAGTTTTCAAAGTTTTAGCAAGAATTCTGAAGAAGTTGAGTAGACTATCACAAATCTAAAGGTACAATTAGAAGAAGCCAAAATGATTGAAGAAGCATTAAAAAAGAAACTAGAATTAAAGGAGAAAGTAAAAGAAAATTTGGAAGCTAAAATAATCTCTCTAAGAAAGGAACTACATAAGAAGTCCATTCAACAAAATTTTGACAACATCATCAAAATATTGAATGCAATCATTAGCATCCAAAATCCATTCCATGACAAGTATGGACTTGGATATAGACAAAATGACATTAATGAAGGTTCAAGTTCTATGATGACAAGGAATGAAGTGGAACATAGAAGCTATGTAGACATCCTCAAAGGTTCCATCAAAAGGGAAGACTACAATCCTAAAAGGAGACTTTCAACAACCCATTATGGAGAAATTTCAAGAAGAAGACCAGATTCAACACAAACATGATTTCATGAGGCTTACATAAAAAAGAAGACCATCCACACTCAGGTATCAAAATATTTTTCTTGGCATTTGTTATTCTTGCAACAATTTTGGACATAAGGTTGTAGATTGTGAAGCCTATGCAAGAGGTGAAAATACAAGGAACAAAAGCAGTTATAAAAAGCATCAAGAATTACTATGATAGAAATTATCCTAGAAAATATCAAGAAACCCCTAATAGGAATTATAACTCTTTCTCTTCTATGGGATATGAAATTGAGTGCTACAAAGGCAATAATTTTGGACACATCGCCAAAAATTGTAGAAGCAAAGTGACATTTCCCTTTCAAAAGAAACAAAACAAGTTCCTATCAGTCATAAAGAAGAACAACGAAAAATTTGGAAAAACAAGTAGGACCAATTAATTATTGAAGAATGAGGCTTTTCCCTATAAGCTCAAAATAAAAGGGATCAATGGTACACTGATAGTGGTTTCTCAAAGCATATGACAGGAGATAAAAACATATTTGTAACATTGAATAAAGAGAAGGAAGGGTCTGTTTCTTTTGGGAATGATAACTCAACCAGATTATAGGAAAATGAATAGTCGATCCTGGAAGTAAAGAAGCTATGGCAGAAAATGTTCTTATTGTTGAAAATATGAAACACAATTTGCTAAGTGTAAGCCAAATGCGTGATCAGGGACACACCCTTATTTTCAATTCAAAGGAATGTGGAATAAGGAAAGAAGGATCTAGCAAATTAGTAGTAACAACAACTATAAATCCTAACAACATATATATTCTAAATGAAATTAGAAAAGAAAAATGTTGCATGGGAAAGGGAGATGAAAGTCGGTTGTGAATAGGAGAATGGGTCACATAAATTTTGACAATTTGGTAAAAATCAGCAAAAACCAAGATGTAAGAGAAATGTTTGAAATTACAAAGCCATCAAATACCATTTGCAAACATTGCCAGCATGGAAAACAAACAAAAGTTGATTTCAAAACAAAGGAATATTCTACAACAAAACCATTGGAACTGATGCATATTAATTTATGTGGGCCAACAAGATCAAAAGGATTCGATGGTGAACAATACTTCATGTTCTTATTGATGACTATACTAGGATGACTTTTTCCTTTTCTTAAGAAGAAGTTAGAGGCTTTTGAGATGTTCAAGGCATTCAAAGAATTGGTCGAAAATGAAACTGATTTAAAAATCAAGTGCTTGAGATCAGATAATGGAGGGGATTTTACCTCAAACAAATTTATTGAATTCAGTGAAGAGCATGGAATAAGGAGACAATTCTCAACAGCCAGAAGACCTCAGCAAAATGGAATTGCTGAAAAGAAAAATAGAACTGTGCAAGAGATGGCTAGAACCATGTTAAATGAATCCAAGTTAAGAGACATATTTTGGGCTCAAGCAATACATACAACTGCTCATATTTTAAACAAAGGATCGCTGAGAAGTAACAATGACAAGACCCCTTATGAACTATGGAAAGGAAGACCAACTAATGTCAAGCAATTCAAAGTGTTTGGAAGTAAATGTTACATAAAAAGAGAAGATAAGAATCTTGGAAATTTTGACTCTAGGGTTGATGAAGGCATACTTGTTGGATACTCATGAAAAAACAAAGCATACAAATGCTATAATCTAAGGCTCGTTAAGGTAGTGGAAAGCATCAATGTAAAAATTGATGAAACAAATATGCTAAAAATCAGGGAGGAAAGTGACGATTTAAATATCTTTGATGAAAAGGAAGAGGAAGAACCACAACAAGTAGAAGAAGAAGAACAAGAACAAGAGAGGAAACCATAAGTGGAACAACAAGAAGAGAGATATGAAGAAGATGGAAAACATGACAAACATACATATTCTAAACCTTGGCATCGGAAAAATCACCCACCACAACAAATACTGGAGATAATAGTGCATGCATACATATAAGGAAGAGGAAATGGGAGAACACTTCTGAAGAGGTACACCTGTCTATGTTATCCAAAATAGAACCAAATAGTTTTGATGAATCTAGGAACGATGAACATGGGGATAATGCTATGGAAGAAGAATTGAATCAGAGAAAAATAAGACTTGGGATCGTGTTCCAAGGCCCAAAGATAAAAGTGTTATTGGCACTAACTGGATTTTTAGAAACAAACTGAAAGAAAATGGACAAGTAATTAGAAAAAAAAAAGCAATACTGGTGTGCAAAGGGTATGCTCAGGTTGAAGGAATAGACTTTGAAGAAACTTTTGCTCCTGTAGTTAGAATAGAAGGAATCTGAATGTTCTTGGCTTATGTATGCTCCAAGAATATCAAGTTATATCAAATGGATGTAAAATCAACATTTCTAAATGGAGAATTAGAACAGGAAGTTTATATAGAATGTCCAGAAGGGTTCCTACTATTAGAAAGTAAAGACTATGTCTGCAAATTGAAGAAAGCCCGGTATGGACTAAAGCAATCTCCTAGAGCTTGGTACCCAAGACTAGCAAGTACTTGCAACAACAAGGATTTAGGAAGGGAAGCACATACAATAATATCTACATAAAAGGTGAACATGGAAGCATGATTATCGTTGAATTGTGTGTTGATGATATTGTTTTTGAAAGTGATGATGTCTGATCAATCCAAAACGTTTCCAAGGAAACGCAAAAGGAATTCAAAATGTCTATGCTAGGAGAACTGAATTTCTTCCTAGGACTTCAAATTTCTCAATTAGATGAAGGTATTTTCATTTTCCAAACCAAGTATATAAAATAAATGTTCAAAATGTTCAAAATGGAGGATTGCAAACCTGTAAGTACTCCTATGATTACTAGATGCAAGTTGAGTAAAGAGGATGAATATAAAGAAGTGGATCAAAGACTCTATAGATCATTGATTGGTAGTCTACTTTATGTAACAACCTCAAGACTTTATGTAATGCAAGTTGTTGGACATGTTGCAAGATTTCAAGCTTCACCTAAGGAGACTCTTGTTTTAGTAGTAAAAAGAATCTTCAGGTATCTCAAAGGAACAACAAATTTTGGACTGTGGTATCCAAAAGGAAATGAGTTGACTATGATAGCCTATACAAATGTATATTGGGCATGAAGTATTGATGATAGAATAAATAAAAGTGGAGCAACATTTTATTTGGGAAATTGCTTAGTGTCTTGGTTGAGTAAGAAACAATCTTCAGTGTCCCTATCCACAACAGAGGCAGAATATATTGCAGCAGCAACATGTTGTACTCTGTTTCTATGGATGAAGTAGACATTAAGAGATATCCAAGTAGAATACAATGACCCTATTCCTATATTCTATGACAATACTAGTTCTATAAACATCTCTAAGAACCCATCGATGTGTTCCAAGACCAAGCATATTCCTATCAAGTATCATTTTCTAAGGGAGCAAGTCACATAAAAGAATATCAAATTGGAATACATTGGAACTAAGGAACAAATTGTATACTCACAAATCCTCTTCCTAGGGATACTTTTCAGTACCCTAGACAAAAATAGGGGTGATTCCTTTCCCCATTTAGATGCACAAATAAAAAAAATAGTCAAAGGGGGAGAATTGGTGACAGGGGGAGTCACATTTTGAGAAGGAAATGGTTCCTTTTCCATTGATGTCAAAGGGGGAGAATTGGTGAGAGGGGGAGTCACATTTTGAGAAGGAAATGATTACTTTGCCATTGATGTCAAAGGGGGAGAATTGGTGAGAGGGGGAGTCACATTTTGAGAAGGAAATGATTACTTTGCCTTTGATGTCAAAGGGGGAGAGATATACAATAAAAAAAGTACAAGATAAGAAGTATGAAGATAGGGGAGGAAAATACAATCACAAGGGAAGAATGTTTCTGTAATGCCCCTCAAACTCGCTATGACGATCGATATTGACGATACTTATCGATAAGTGACCCAGCTAAAGAAACCAAGATAAATGACTGCATATATGTTGATTTGGAATAAAATTGTCGACTGAATAGCGATGTATGTGATAAACGAATATGTTTCTAATGATGGATTTAATGACGATTATGGATACTTGTAATTTTGTTGATTGATTAGCACATGTGAAATCTTATGATGAATGTCGTATTTATGTTGAATTATGGAAATGAAATTATGCGGGTGATTATGATATGAATCCAATGGACAAATATATATGTTTGCTTAAAGATTAGCGAATGAATGAAGTGAATTATGATATGATGGCTTTGAGCAGGTCTATTGATATGTGTGCTTTGAGTATGTGTACAGTGACATGTAAGACGGTTTACCGACTGAATCACGACAAAACGGGAAGGGGGTTGCAGAGGATGGGAAGAACACACACGGGGGTACGACGACGATGTTGGCTGTCGATAAGCATCCACGCACGAGTTTGGAAATCCCTTTAAGCTTTACTCAGGGGAGCACGAAGTTGTACGGGGGAGAACATAACGGATTGGTCATGTACGAGGTTGAGGGGGGCGCAGTAAGAACGAACTAAATCCTCAACGCCATTAGTCTCACATAGAGTATAGCCAGATGATTTATGGTAACGGTTCCTAAATCACTACATGGAACCCCAACACAACAGTAAAATGAGAAAGTATTGTCGGAAGGGCCCGACGATGTAGTACCTAGACAATTAAGGAAATAAAGTCAGAAGGACCCGACGATGTGGTACCTATAAAATTAAGGAAAGAAAGTCAGGAGGGCCCGACGATGTGGTACCTAGAAAATTAAGGAAAGCAAGTCAGAAGGAACCGACGATGTGGTACCTAGACGAATAAAGAAAATTGATAAATGAACACCCATGTATTTGGCATATAGAATTGCATTAAATTAATTATTCATCAAAGGACTATTTGTAGTTATGTATTTGGCATAGAGAATTGCATTAAATTATTTGTGCATGAAAGGACTACTTGCAGTTATGTACTTGGCATATAGTATTGCATTAGATTGTTTGTGCATGAAATGATTATTTATAACTAAATAATTGGGAATAATTAAATATGTAGCAAAAGATAGACTAGGAGTCATGAACTAGTCAACCCCACATGCACCCAGTAAATTAGGGATTGGAATCCTAGCATTAGGGGACATCTAGGAGTAAAGTGTGGAAAGTATGTGCACTCTCATGAGAGAGTGACACATGGGTGGGTGAATATTTGTATTAAATAATATTACATAAAAGAGTATTTTTGCATGAAGCAACACGTGTGTTGATGAAATTGTCATTGATGCCAACATGGACTTGCAGTGGCCCCACAGGTAGTCATTGATGCCACCAAGTCCCTCTTGCAGTGCACAGTTATGGATGATCCCAGTACCTTCACATCCAGTGCCTCTGAGCCCACACAGAGATGGTTTGTGCTTTGGAGCACCTTGTACCCAGTTGACAAGGTCCTTGTACCCACAAGGATGGATCTGGGAGACACCACCTTGTTGACGATGTTGAAGGCCATGTTGGTGGTGCTGAAGCCCCTGTAGATGATGGAGAAGCCCTAAATGGGTTGGAGAAGCATTAATGACCCATTCTGTGGTCATTCATGCTCTGATGGTGTCATGGTACCCCAGGAGAAGGTCTGGTAACCCTACACGTGATGTCATGATGGATCTTGACCCTTGGAGGTCCTCTTGTATGGCTTAGGTGGTTGAAGAAGTCCATGAAGCCCTCTTTCCATGATCACAATGTCTGTGTACCCCTATCACTTGAGGGAATGCATGATTAGGCCCTTTGTATTGTTGGTAATGACGTTGTGAGTTGATGGGGTCTTGGAATGCTTGAAGATGGTCCTAAGTGCATGAGAAGGTTTGGCGCCCACTTACATGGTGGTATGATGGCACTTATGATCTTAGCACACTCATACATATGGTACCCACACACTTAGTCGCTTGATGATGGTTGCATGATGTTGGTACTCTTGTGGTGATGAAGATATATATAGTGGAACCATTGGATATGTTTTTAATGATATAGAGACCTTGAACATGATGATGGTGAATCCTTTGATGATGTCCATTGAAGCCTTTGACCTTGGAACTTATGCATAAGGTAACATGGTCTTTGATACCATTATGTGTGGGGTCTTTGACGTCTTGTACAACTTGAAGATTTTAAGAATGAAGGACCATGTATTTGCAAATAAGCCCGTCATAAGATGATAGCCCTCATCATGCCGTTTCCAACGGTAGGTGGCACGTCATGTGGTTCCTCACGGTTGATGAAATATGAATTTTTAAAATTGAAGTACCTCATCTTTTGGGTCAGCTGACCAAACAAAATTAAATTAAATTTTAAATTAAAAATAAAAATTGATTTTATTACAAGTCGGCTCCATAAAATTTTTGTGGAAAACTAGTATAAATACCCAGTCAAACCTGTCATTTTGCAAGTGTACAATTTGGATGAGCTTTGCAATTTCGTGGAATGAGGCCAAGTGAATGATATTTTCGGGTGAAGGAGCAGTGGTAGCAGCACTGAGGAGTTTCGGACTGTTTAGGAGCAACTTCCACATAATTCCTTTTTCGTTTTGTCTTTCTCCTTTATCAGCAGTTGAAGCAGAAAAAATTCGGGAATGCTCTGAGATTTTTCGGGTCTACAGCAGTAGCATTAGACAATATAAATGTGGAAAGTTCAGTGGCAGTAGCAAAGGTTAAAGAACAGTCCCGAATTTTCAAGGATACTGAGGAAAGAAACTCGTGGAGTAGACTTAGTACTCAGGCAATTTTATGACAGGGTATTAAGGTTTATTTTTGAAGCGTTACTTGACCACTTTGGAGAGCAAGGATTGGGGATATTCAAGGCTGAATTTTGACAGTCAAAGGGTTGTGGTTGTGAAGCTTAATGTCTATCCTAAACCATTTGTTCAGGGTTATATTACTTTCTGTTTTTGAAGATGTTTAGATAAGGCTTCAAGGGCTGTTGGTTCAGAATTGGTATTCCTGAGTTTAAGGGCTACTTAATGTGGACAGTTGAAGAATGCTTTGATTGATATAAAGGGATGTAACAGAGTTTAGTTTGCTGCACTTGCTTGATTTGAAGAAGTTTTTTGAAGAATCGAAATAGGGCTGAAACATGACTACTTGTTTGTGTAAGAATTGATGATACAATGTTGACCGAGGACAGTATTTTATAGGGTTATTTGGAAGTCTATTGGATAGGCAAGACATAAATGATGCATATACCCATGATATATAGGGTGATGTATACAGTGGTTATGAACAGTAATGTATCCAACAGTTGTGAATGAATGATGTGTGAAGATACTATACTATGATGATGATGATATAGCATATACATCTACAATGATATAGTGATGATTATGTACACGCTATGATAGTTTGCATAGTTGAAGTTTGATCAAGATAAACCCTACACATGTATATATGGATGATGGCACTGTTTTGATGTTTACCTGTTGATGATGTTGAGATGAGTTGATGATGAGCAGCATTGATGAGCAGATTGATAGAGATCTATGTACAGAGGTACATGAGCAGAGATTAATGCAAGTAGAATCTTGCACTTGAGGATTTGACTCCTCAACCCCTTCTTAGTTGGAGTTAAGAAAACCAGGTTGGGTCCTGTTATGAGAGTTGGTGCTGATTGTAATCGAGAAGATTGTTGTCTTCCATGTACAATAAATAAAGATCAAATTACAAATATTCTTGTGTCTCTTTGATGTGATCAATGTGCTTATGACTCTCGGTTGATTTAACTAATGCATTTGATTATGTAATTAATGACATAATGATTGATATACTCTGGTTGACTAAAAGAAGGTAAAAAGTTTATAAATTGACCACACACTGATTCACCCCCCCTCTCAGTGTGGCCAGTGTGTTGCAGGAAAATTTCCTATTTAAGAAAGATGAGAAAAAGGGGAAAATGACCCTATTGTTGGATGACTGTCGTAATGGCTATGAGTTTCTGATTGTCCTTTCTATGGCGAGTTTGTGTAAGGGTTCTGGTGAGGGGGAGCTCATTTTTGAACCTTTGCAAGTGTGTATCCTCTACGACCCCGAAGCTCGGGGGTGGCTATGCGATTGATTGCATAATCCTATGGTTGGGTGGCGAAGCTAATGATTGCTTCGTCTATGGTTAAACGAGCTTTTGCTTGAGGGATCTAATGGGTGAAGCGGACGAAAAATGGGCACGTTGGATCGATTTACGACAACTACTCCTTCGACAACGGGATCGATCAACGGTTGACAGGTTTATGGTTCCATTGTATTTGCAATAGTTTATTTTTTTGTGTAAGTTAGTTTTCTGTCATTGATAAGATTGAATCTATTTTATATTATGTTGATAAGTTTCAGATTATATATTTCAGGGATGATCCCACAAACTGGGGTCTCTACATTTGGTATCAAAGCCTGATCAAGCTTAGTTAGGACCAAGGCGTTTTTGTGAAAATGACGGTTACAAACTTTGAAAAAGCGTTTTTTCTGAAAACTGTGTTGTATCTTACGTTTTTAAAGGTTGTCGAATTCATATCCAATATTTTTTTTTAACTGAGTATTTTCTAACTGAACATAGATTGATTTGAAATTTTAATTTAAAGACTATATTCTACATTTCTGAAGTTGACCGATTCATATCAAGTGGAACGCATGAATTATAGATTACAAATTTATATAGAATGGAAACAAATTGAATGAAAAAAAAAACAAAAACAAAACGAATCGGTTCTACCTTATTTGACTGTGTATTTACACATAAGATTTTCTAAAGATCGTATTAGTTTTTATTATTATTATCAGATTTCCATTTAAAATAATCCGAAGATCGATCTAGTCTCTGTGTTTTCATTCTGGCAGAAGTTAGAATTAAATTATATTTTTTTTATGATGAGATTTCCCCACATCTTTTTTTAAGAAAGACCTTCCTTTCAACAAATGATTGGAAAGGACTCGATCCCTGTTAAGAGACCCCAACATTCAAAGATCTCTGCCCAGCTATTCATTGATGATGAAGCAGAGTAAGATAATGACTTTGATGCCCGACTCCTTGTTTCTTTATATGTGTTGCGACTGAGTTGTTAACACTTCTTCTTTATTAAAATACCCAGGAAATTTATATTTGGCTACAAGTTCAAATATGGAAGAAATGCTCATTTGATCATTCTATATTTATTTCTCATTGGTATAAAAATGTATTTCTTTGAGGTTGATGATCAATTTGATCATGATACTGACATTAATGAAGGAGAATCGCAATCAGATAGCTTTATAGAGGTTGAAATCCTTTGTGATACCTCTGACTACTCTTACACACCTTCATAGGGAACCCAACTTTGTGATAGTCTAAATCTGTAACTCTACATTGGATTGAGTCGGTTTCTAATTTTTGACGATAATATCTTTCATCTGCAGTTCGAAAATCTTTTGCCATAAACCGGATATCCCAAGAATTGCGCTAGCTTTCCACCTCGGTGTTGTTTATTGCTTAAATCCATCTTTGGTTACATCATGCTGCGCGTTACGTGGAAGGATCATACAACACCAGTTTCGAGTATGGATAAATAGTTTAAAATAAATATATGTGGTTTAGCTCATGGGGAGTACTAAGTGGTTCAAGGGGTTAGCCTATGAAAAGGCATGAAAAGTAATGAAAAGACTTTATATACATGCATGGGTTGGGTAATTTATATACATAGGAAGATATATGTATATATTTTCATAAATTATATACCTATAATGTTTTTAAACAGGATTACAATTTAGAAGTAGTGGATTGAAGACCTTTTTATAACCTTTCAATAAATTATAATGTGTATATGGTAAATATCTGGTTATAATAAATTATAATATCTATAAGGATGCCATAATTTAGGCGAGGAACAACATTATGTCTATAAAAGGTTAGTATAATTGTTGAATTAACTCATGCATAGTTGTAAATTGGACATTATACTGATTACTTATGAAACATTTTGTGTGAACATTTAAGGTTATCCCAGTTATAAATATAACTTATGATAGGTTGGTTTATTAAATGTAGAATCGAAAAATTAGAATAAACTTAAATAAGTATGGATAATATGTGCTTGCAAATTGTTTCCTAGTAGATCATTGAGTTTTGATATACCTCTTAAAAAATGAGTTACATATTTTTAACTATTATTAACATGGAAAATGATATATGCTTAATAATCTTTCTTATCAAAGGAACTGTACTTTTAGTTATCACTAAGTATAATAAAAAAAATAAAATAAAAAGGATTATGAAAGGATACATAAGTATAATGGATGGATAAAAGGACTATGAAAGGACATATAAGTATAATTTTTTTTGAATAAAAAGACTATGGAAAGATAAATAATTATAATGATTTAATATATAGATGGAATGTAATATGCTAGTTGTATATAAATAGATTAGGAAAGGATACACAGGATTTCATATATTTATATATATGTGAGTAATAGGGAATTTGCAATATATATATATATTGTGCAAGCTTAGTATGTATAAGAGATTTTGTTTTATGTATATTCTTGAAATATATATAGAAATTACATTTTATGTATCTTGTATACAATTTTTTTTTTGTAAGCTAGTTGTGAATCCTTCTATTAATCAGAAAAAAAAGTACATAGAGATACATATGCAAGCTATAGGCCTCTCCCCTAATATCTATGGCTAACAAAAAACGAATTTTCCGAGCCTAATTGATAAAAACTACCCTGGAAGAAACATCCCAGACTTTAATTACATCAAGCTGGTCCATGAGGCACCGAGTGTGGATCCTTTTTCTTTCTTTGAACATCAATCCACCCGACAGAATTGTCGGGATCAGATGAGATCGGAATTACAGTTAGCTGTTGTGTCGAAGAATCTTTTGTGTTCTGCCCAATGCTCATATCTGCCTCCTTGTCACCGTCAGAGTGATCAGATTCACGAGGTCGTTTTTGGTCACCCATGCCTGAAGCAGAAGTCATGTATCTATCATTACAATCTTCACCCACTGGAGCAATGCTAGGGGTTCTCGGTGTCCTGTCAAAGTCCGGAGTTGAGTGTGGCTGAGATGAAGCAAGAGGGATGGGGGTGCTTTTGGGGCAACCAGTCTTCTGCGAGTTCGGGGTATTCTTGTTTTTCCGCCTTCGTTCCAGCCTTGTGGTCGTTTGTGGAAGGAAGAGACCGGGGCTGTAGGGAAATCATCTTGGAGATGCCCAGGTTGTTGACATGAACGACATCTGAACGTTGTGTGATCATAGTCTAAGACTTGTAGGTGGGGTTTGTTTCCGCCCCAGTCTATAAAGATTTTGTCCGACAGGCCTCTTCTGAAATCTAGCTCCACACAAATCCAGGCATAAGACACTAGACCTTTTGACATTTGATCTGTATCCATCTTTAGAAATCTGTCTAACGCGTTCCCAACAATGGTTAGAGAGCTCGACGACTAGAGGTGTAGAGGGAGATTCGGTAGTCTTACCCAAATGAGCGTGACCATAGAAGGGGGTGACAAAGGATTAAACCCCTGGAACCAACTTTCCACAGATAACCCCGATCCTCCCCAGAACCAAGGCCTGCGTTCTATTATGCTGTTGTAGTCCTCCTGTGACTCTAACTGGGCTATAAAATACCCTTTAGAACAAAAGAAAAGTTCTAGATTAATTTGCCAGGATTGTTGTATCCATTCTTGCAAACTTTCGACAGAGGGACAAAAGCCATTGCATTTGAAAATGAGGGTTGTTTGACGAAGTTTACTACTCGTGCTTATGGCCTCCGTGCTCTCCAGCTTCGTTGTGGGTGTTTCCTCTAAGTGTTCTAAAATGAAGGCTGTGCTTGATAACGCCTTCTAGCTTGAGCTCGTGCTCACTCCTTCGGCTCCAGTGCTCTTCATTGCTGCTTTGAAGGTTTGGTATTTGTGAAGATGTTTTGAGGAAGGATCCCTGTCCCCTTCACAGAGGCCTACCACTAAGGAAATGGTAGTATCCCATCCAATTCCGTAGTCTCTTAGCTAGGCGTCCTCCTCCAGGTAGCGGTTATGGAACAAGAGTCTGAAATGAGTCTTGTGGATCCTAGTCCAGCGTTGAACTTTGAGCAGGATTTTGGAAACCGGGTCTGCTGCGTGTATGCAAGTACATTTTGTTGTCCCGGAAAGCAACTTCACAAAAAATGGGATGCCCTCTAACTCTTCTGATAGTTGTTTTTTCTCATGCAACTCCCAAAGAGTTTGGTTCCTGCTGAGAGGCGTATCTGGGCTTGAGGGTTTCCAAATAGGAGGGGCACCGACCAAAGCCCCTTCCGGTGCTTGCAGCGGGGCTCGCAGGTGAGGGTTTGGCTGCTCCGAGACTATGCCAGGGGTCAAAGGGCCCGTATCCTTATGTATTTTGAATGAGCCTGGCATCTGCATAGTCCTGCGCTCGTAGTTTGGGTTATTCTTTAATATTTGGGCTCTTCCGTCTTCCCTTGGCGGCACAACGCGATGGCTGGTGATCTTGTAGAAGCCGACCTCCACTGTATGCATCAGTGCATGGGAACGGGAAATGCTCCATGACGGGGGCAACACAACATCTTTGCGGCACAGTCGATGGGTCGAGGAGAGGGAGGCGACGACCATGGATAGGTTTCTGCAGGTTGCGAGAATCATCTTGTACACAAATATTGAAAAGGCTTAGTATATGCCTTAAAGATGACAAATTGCATAGAAATTATTATATGTGTTAAAATGTTAGAAGTTTATTAATGCATGGGAATTATATTCCAATGTTAGGATTATATATATGCTGATGATGATGAAGCATGCAAATTGTATGCATATATTGTTATTGGGCCAACAAATGGAGTATTCTCAATTGGCTTATAAGTCTTTAAGTAGGAATAATTAATGTAAATTGAAGGAAGGGCATATATTAGGATGAATGTGCTATTAGAAATCCTACCTTGGCACGCATATGTATATCAATTGGTCAAATTAAAGTTTCGCATGGAAACAACAATATAAGCGAAAAATAAGCTACATAGAATTATATATAAACAAGTGTAACTCTAGTGTCAATTAATTCAATATCAAGAAGTGGATTCGGTAATGATAAGGTTATTGAAACAAGAAAAATATGTTATAATTTACATTCATGTTTATGAACATTTGCTATGACAATTGATGGTTCTTATCGTTTATGCATATGTATATAGTTTGAGTAATCTAAATTCATTAAAAAGACAATAGTGATTACATCTCGAAAGTATCGACATGGATTAATGAGTCGGGGGGGGGGGGGGGGGGGGGGTAAGATGTGTCTCACAAGTATAAATTACCCTTAAGAGAATGTACTCCTCGAATAAGGATTGAAGGACCTTGTGAAAAGTAAAGGAAAGCATAAATCCAGGGTAGGATATTTAAATTTTTTTCTACCATACATTAATGACCGGTAATCAAGTGGTTTCCACCATGTTCAACTTCAAAACATTGTAATCACACAGCTAGATTCGTATCATTGCGGCTTCGCCTTGAAGACGCTGGGTTAACTTATGTATCTTACCCAGGCTACGATGGATATTTTTTGATTCATATCACATCGATCCATTATTGTATTGGTCGTGGTTGTGTAATCATCTTATCATGGATCTACACTTGTGTCCAATAGCCATGATTGTGTCCAATCAGTATATACTACCATGGATCTACAATGTATTGGTCGACAGCCATGTTATGAGTCATTTTGAGACATACATCTTAGAGTCAGTTGTATTGCAGGAGTTTGTGTTCGTCACTCCAACCAATGATCCTTGCCTCGAATCCTTCATATTGCAAAGCATCTCACCTACCCTATTTTGATAGCTTCATGCTTTGGGGGGCATTTCGTTACACCAAAATCTCGACATCATTAGTTATGTGTCCTCCATATGCCTTAATTCCTAAAGCACTTGGGCTAAATGATTAAATGAAAGTTGATGTTGACTCTGTTGCTCTTTTGTTGTCACCCCGACATGCCCTACTCGTTGGCAAGGTGCATCAGACCTTAGGTGATGTGCTCTGTAGATTGATAGAGCGCGTTGGTAATGTTAGTTTCCTTTGCACAAGAAGCGTCACCCTTCAATGACGCAAGTTGTCTGTGTGCAAGGTGAGTCGTTGTTGGTTAAAATGGAAAAAGAGAAGCTTCGAGCGACTTCTCGAACCTTTGATTGTGTGGATGCTTATCCCTACATGTTAGGAAAATGTGGCACTCGATCCCCTTTCCTAGTGGGATGATCCCTTGAGCTTCTCCCATAAATCCTCAACCTCTCCTATCCGTTTAGGCCTATAAATATAAACCCCCTCTCCATGGTTAAAGAGAGGAAGGATAGAGTACTTACATGCTGGTGAAATTATGCTAGGAGATCCCTTTCATCCATAGGAGGCAAAAGCTTTGATCTTTGAGGCTAGGATCGTTTGGAAGGTGTTACAATGCCAAAGCTCGGTTGTAACCTCTCTCTATGTACTTTCTGTAATTACATTAATGCAAATTCTTTCCATAAACATCTTGTCATTATAAGGTTTAGGAATGGCTTCTTTGATCGCTAATCTAGATTGATTTATCATTATATGCTATAATTACTTGCTTGTTTCCAATTGTTATAAGTTATTTTGCAGCTGAAGATATGGAGATCAAGGAGTTGAATCAAGCAAGGAGAAAGGAATTGTGTTCATAAGGTGAGTTATCTCCTAACTTACTTTGCAATTTGATCAATCTAGGGAAGTTATATGTATTGTGTATTTCTTTTGTTCTAGATCTGAACCATTCGAACTAGGGAGATCAATTTGTTTCTGCACTTACAGATTGTCCACAAACACAAAACAAGCAAGCTGATGAAGTAGACGACTAAGAAATTCAGGTTTCGCTATTGCACAACTGGCCCTACATGATCTTGCATATACTACATAGTACAAACATTGGCAAGGTGTTTATATTTAACATTTTGATCTAGAATATACTACATAGGAAAATCATGGTAAGGCGTTTATATTAAATTTTGATTGTTTTTAATATATAATGTCTTGAATCCATTTATGCATTCAAAAACGTAATTTAAATAATAAAATAAAATTTAAATAATAATGAATTACAATTTGATATTGTAGATTCCAATAATAATAATAATAGTAGTAGTAGTATAATGTTTAGAATATTTGTTTTTGTTTAATATCTATATCCAACTACTAAAGTTGTGCTCGACCTGGAGCATGTGGAAAAAAAGGCAATGATGCACCTATATTTTTGTATTTCTGGCTACATTATAATTTTAGGCATATTTCATTTTGCTCATTGTTTTCCACTAATTGTCTCTTTGGTCAATCGAAAAAACTTAGGTCAACTAAAGTAATCTTAAAGTCTAGGTTAGCTTAGGGTTCTATATGAAATCCCTAGGAACCTCTTAACTACATAATCTAATTGAACTACCCCGATGGGGTAATCTTTAAATGTAATACACATATCTAATTAGAGGTTCCAGTCTCATTTTCTTATCTTACTTTCATTACCAATTTTTTCTTGGCTAGGGGAATCGACAATTGGGGCAAGGTTCATACTCGTGTGACATGGGGTCAATTCTCGTTTGCTACCACTATACCCCTAGGTGCACCCATACTACCTCTACATAGGTGCATAGGCTATTCGAAGCTTGAACCCATGACATCACAAGGAGTGCCTTAACAGTGCACCCTATCGCCAACTAATCTACACCTCGAGGACTTACTTTCATTACGTCTTAGTTTTATGTTCAAATTTATATTTTTTGTTGATATCAAAAATATAATATGTATATCTATTTTTTTAGGAAATCTTTCACTAAATTATAAAATTATATATTAAAAGTAAAATATTTTCATTAAACTATAATCTACTCATTTTTCATGTCTTAAAAATAAATATTAATTTTCCCTTCCTTTAGACAATTTTGTAAGCATTAGGGATTGCATTTATCAAGTTCTTTGTACGTTTTTATAAATCTCTTTGTAAGTTTGAACAATTTTCCCATAGAGTTCATAATCTTCACTTTTCTCAAACTTAGGAGGGATTAATGTTTTCTCTTCCACTTCTATTATGGATTCTTCATTATTGATTCATCCATTATGAAAAAAACTCTTCAAGTGCATCATAAGATGTTCATAAATAGAAGGATACATGATTGTGTTAATCAATAACTTTTTTTGAAGATTATTTCTTTGAATTCAAGAATAAATCGCTAAAAAGATTATAATGAATGAAAGTAAAACAAAAAAATATGATCACAACAAATCTCTCAAATAGTGGAAAACAAACAACAAAAACATAATTCCATTCCAAATTAATGGTAGGAATCATCTCCAAATTTTTAAAAATGAGATTTCATGACAATTTATTAGATTTTTTAAGTCGATGGATTACCCCAGTCGACCCAGGTTTAGCAAGAGTATAGTTCAGGGCTGTTCTAGGAATTATTGGCATTCTCATATTTAATTGTAACTGCTCTCAAGGTCTTGAAATGCAGGCAAGTAGAGGTTCCCATTTTTTTGCACAAGGTATGCTAGAAGCTAGGAATTCAGTTAAATTAATTTGCTTTGACATTCCATCTGTTGTATTTATGAGTAAGACCTAACGACCCCTTATGATAGCAGGGGACCCTTTCAAGATTGTAGAGTTAGCAAGGTGAGATACATTTCCTTGGTCTTCAAGGTAGTTGTTGTGGTCCTGTCTTCCTGCAGTTTTTGGTTTACCCTTATAGTACTGGCACTAACCTGCGGATGTATGCGCAGAAGACAACAAATTATAAAGAGCTCATCATTGATTCATCTTGGAGTCCAGTTATCTTTTGCCTTACTTATTTGTTGTTTGGGCCTACCTTCATATGGTCTCGAAAACGTCAAGGTAGTGCTTAGGTATTCCGGTCCAAGCCTTCGCAGAGGCTGTTGGCGAAAAAATAACTATATCACAATGAACCATTTATCAATAATGATATTAGATTGCTGGTCAAGAAACATTCTTCATTATATTTATGAAATTATACAACTAGTAATAAAAGGGAAAAGTCCTATTTATATCCAAAGGAGATAGAGACCCTATTTTAAAAGTTAAGTTACTAATAAAATTGAGTACACATTTATTACATAATAGTGTATTTACAAATATTGAAATACAAACCAAAAAGTATAAAACAATTACACTATTACACAATCATACGCTTATACACAAAATAACTTAAGTACATAAACACAAATAAACATATCCATAAACTCTAACACACATTAACATGTT
Source organism: Larix kaempferi (assembly GCA_027924585.1). Lineage (NCBI taxonomy): Eukaryota > Viridiplantae > Streptophyta > Pinopsida > Pinales > Pinaceae > Larix > Larix kaempferi. Next base: position 2,604,102 of record BSBM01000694.1, on the reverse strand, counting down.
GTAGTTATATACACTAGACGTGTCTTTTTTCATTTAATTTAACGTTGTAATTTCATGTTGAACAAGATATAAAAATAAAAATAAATATTCTTTTAAAAATAGAAAATCAATTTTTATACCAAAATCCATTTCCTATTTTCTTGAAGTTGTTTAAAGGCATAAATTATTAAAATATTTTGCTAAATAATTTACCTAAAAATAGATATAATTTCTTTTATTAAATGAGGGAGAAACAACACGTGTGTAACACTCTAAATTTTATATTTTTATATCTATCTATATATAAATATACAAATGCTACAAATGCTTTTTTGACAATATTTTACTCTTAACAACCCTATCTTTAAGATGTGTAAAGGTCTCAACAATTACCAAAATCATTCATTTTTTAATTAGGAAAACCTTGGATGGCCATTGAGAAAAAACATATGGGGATGAAAGTCAATTAGGTTAATTATTTTGTAGATCTAATAGAAGGCCTCTCTATATTTCTCAATTGAATTTTGATGGTTGGAAAGGGTGCTTGGCAAGGCAAGAAAGATCTTATTGAAGGCCTTTCCATATTTCTCAATTGAGGCTTGATGGTTGGAAAGGGTGCTTGGCAAGGCAAGGAAGAAGTTCTACGGAAGTCTATGTGACATTTATGTGGGAGGGTTTTAGCTTCATCCTTGTATAAAAAAAAACCTTAGATAAATATGGCATGGTAGAGGTAGTAAGTATAATAGACACACTTACCAATGATACAGACCCATCATTAAAAATGTAAAATGGGATCATGGATCCATGTCTAGGGAACCCTATCGACCATGTCTTGTTAGTTATGGTGGTTTCTATTTCAAGGGTAGAGGAAGGACAGGTTATTTGGAGAATAATGAAAACCCAAAATTTGAGAAGAGTGCTCACATGAGTGAAACATTGTGGGTTTTTGAACCTATCAGGTTGGAGGTGGAAAATCCCATAGTTTCAAAGAAACATATCCCTTTGGAGGATAGCGAAAACCCAAAATCTAAAAAAAGAATCCATAGGGGTGAATCCTTGTTAATTTTGAACTTGTCAAAGTGAAGGAGGCAAACCCATAGCTTCAAAGGAACATACCACGCATTGTGACGCTAAGAAAACCAATAGCTTTCATATTAGTCATGGAAGAAGAGGGATGGGGCGTGCTAAATTTTTGAAGGATAGAATGAAGTTGGCCTTAGGATAAAATATCTCTAGAGATTAGGTTGTGGATTTGTCAAACAAATATTTGGTGTGTAAGTTTTATAGCCAATATATTTATAGGAATATTGTTTCTTGAATGGAGTGAGTTTGGAAGCCAATTATTAACTATTTTCCTAGACATTACATTTTGGTGAGAGGGTGGTTAGCCTTCTATTTCAAAGAATAAAACGATGTTGCTATCATTTTGAATATTCGGTTGGTTTGGGGGTCTACAAATCTATCCTTGAAAAAATGGGTGCCTAGTTTTGACCAAAAGTTGGAGAAAACCTATGTGCATATGATTTAGGCTAAGATGTCTAGTCTTCCATTGGAGTTCTGTATGGTGGATTTATTTTAGGCTATAGGAAAATTCTTGAGCATTGATTTTGGTAGGACATCTCAATCTCACAATCAAAAGAGTTGAATTATGGGGGAACTTAGTATAGGAAGACATGTTGGTATATTTGATTTTAGAAAATTATGAAGACATGGAATTGGTGGATGTGGAACCCATTAAGATTTCTCCAACTTGGAGGAATTGAAGGACCAAGAATGAAAGAATATCCAAAAGGATTGATAGATTTTTAATATCAGTAACATTCCTAGTTGACCCTCGAAGGATTAGATATTGGGTAGAAGTAGGTGGTAACTTAGATCACCACCCAATCCTTCTTCAACCAACAAATGGAAATTTTAATCCTTATAATGCTTTTAAATTTAAATCTCAAATTTAGAGGATGAAGTGTTTACCAATTTGATAGAAAATGAATGGGTGAAATATGATGCTTGGAGCAATGGCGAATGGGTGAAACATGATTATTCTGTAAAGGGGAGACTACTAGTCTTCAACTGGAAACAAACCTTTAAAGGGTCGGAATTGTTGCATTGAAATAGTGTTATGATTAGAGGGATACATATGAGAAAGCTTTATCATCGGTGAAAAAAGAAATAACACATATATATTCCCAATATTATTTTACAAGATTTGATGATGAACTTAGGTCTAGTTTGAGAAATCTAGAAAATGATAAGAGGAAACTATTAGAGTTAAAGAAATCACAGTGATGATTAAAAAGTAGAGCCTCGTGGCTAGCCAATGGGGATGTAAACAATAGATATTCCCACATTTATTCCCATCATAGGGAAAAGTCAACACTATTTGGGGAATGCAAAATCCCAATGGGAGTAAGGCCATATCTTTCAAGGAGATTGTTGATTTCAAGGTTTCTTACTTCAAGGGATTATATTTAGAACATGGCATAATTAACATTGTTGAAATACTAAATACTACTTTATTTCTTAGCCTTCTGGGGGAGGAATAAAATCATATATTGCTAGAGGAAGTGTCCAAAGAAGAATTGAAAGTTGTTTTGGCCTCTATTTAGAATGATAAGAGTCCTAGCCCCAAATGTTAGAGAATATAGTTTTTTCTAGGGTTTTAACATCTATTGGAAGAGGAGATTTTGAAAGTAGTGGAGGATACGAAAATATATGGGAAAGTTCTCACAAAGTTAATTCCTACTTTTATTGCATTAAAATCTCAAAGAAGAAAACCCTAAATCGTTGATGATTTCAGTCATATCACCTTATGTAATTGCATATATAAGATACTAGGAAACGTTATTGATGCTAAGTTAAAGAAAGTATTCTTAGAGTTAATAGCTAAAGAATAGTTTGGCTTCCTACATGGTAGACAAATTCATGAGGCAATAGGGGTGGCTTAGGAGTATTTTCATGCAATTAAATCTTATAGTTCCAATGCAATGGTTATCAAGCTTGGCATATCAAAGGTTTATGATAGATCCCACTAGCTCTAGCTAAGATTAATTTTGCTTGACATTGATTATTTTTATCGAAATGGTGAATTGGATCATGTGGTGCTTGTATTCAATATCATTCATGGTTTTAATAAATGAATCTACTTAGAGTTCTACCAGGCTTATCAAGAACTGAGGCAAATGTTTCCACTAGCACCTTTTCTCTCTCTTTTTTTTATCATTGTTGAAGGTTTAAGTAGATCTACAATAGAGGCTAAAACATCTAAAAATTTGAATGGGATAAAACTTGGTTGAGCCTTTTTCTTGACACATTTACTATTTGGTGATTGCGTGCTTCTTATGTATGATGAGTCTAGGAGGGGGGTGAATAAGCTAAAGGAAATTATTGATATACTTTTTACTTCTTTAGGAATGGAAATTAATATAAAGAAACATTCCATATCTCTTAATGGGATAAATGAGGAATCTGCCAAAAGAATCATGAACGTTTTTCCTTTTTAGTGGATAGAATTCCAATTATGCTTTCTCATTTGGATCCTTCTTGAAGACAAATGATTACAGAAATAAGGATTAGCATTGGCTAGTCAACAAAATAGAAAAAATAACCAAACAATTATGTGATTGTTTGCTTTCTTTGGGATGTAGGTTGGCCAGTGTCAAGGAAGTACTGGAAGCAATTCCAGTATTGTATATTTGGCACACTTTGTTTTTAATATTGAAAGGGGTCATGGAGTCAATAAGGAAGAAATTATTCAAGTTTATTCGGATAGGAAAGTAGAAGGAAGAGGGTATCCTATTGTTAGATGGTAGTGTTTGCCAAATACAAACATATTCACATCTTTTACAAAGCTCTGGAAACCAAATGCTTGTGGAGGATTATAGGAAAAGAAGGTTGTTGGAGACAAGTGATCCTCCAAACGTACATTGGGCCTCTTTCGTTTGAAGAATGGATTAAGAATGAAAATAAAGCATTTCAAAATGGATTGGTGATTTGGAAGGTGTTGAATATTCCTTTACCTCTCGTGGGAAACTAATTTATTTAGAAAGTTGGTAAGGAAGACAAAGTTACATAGGCATCGATCCTTGGTTAGGTTGTGGAGATCATTTTAATATAGCTTTGGATTTGGTTGGAACAATGGAAAGTCAAGGTTGGTATCAAGGATGGAAGTCAAGAGAGGCTTTAGTTCCATCAAATCGAGAAAGAAAATGATTATGTGAAGCAACTTAAGAAAATCCATATTAGGGTAAATGATGACTATCATGTGCTTATATGGTCTAAGACTCTAGCAAGGAGGGAATATATTATGCAATTAGAATGTAATACTTTCAATAAATATCATTTTCAAGAAGAGGTGGCTTGATAGTGTAAGCCTCCTTTAAAGGTGAAGGCCTTATAAAAAAGAAAAGCATTCACGTGGATAGCGATTCAGAACAAAACCTTAACTTAGGGATTTCTTCAAAGGCATAGTCGTAGTAGTTTGGGTAGACATCCATTGTACAAGCAAATTAGTGAATCTATGTTCCATATATTTATTTATTGTGATTCCACTAGTTTTGCATAGGTAGAGATGGAGATATTAACTTGTTGTAGGGTTCCTAGCATGGTAATTTAATGGAAGAGGCTTTAAAAAATTGGTTTCAAAACGTCACATCGAAAGCATTTAAAGCTTTACCTTTGTGGTTTTGTGGGGAATATGGTTAGCTTAAAATTCTTCTATTTTCTAAGATAGAAATATCCTTATTTTTTCAATGTCCTCTTAATGTGTGTTTCCTTTGGAAGCTTTAAATTGGTCCCAAAGACTTCTAAAATAAGGACTTTAATACTCCCTCCAATCAACAAGATAGGGTCTTGGGGATTCTTTGAAGGAGTTAGCCAAGATTATGGATTTGTGTGTAGTGTTGGAGGTGCTTTAACAACCATTGATATGCTTTCAAACTAGGTTTAGGCAAGAATTCTAACAATTTCATGGAGTTGTTGGCTTTGAATTTTTTATTGAAAATGGCAATTCACTTGGGGTTATCCATTAAGCTATAGGTCTTTGGGGATTCCAAGTTGGTTATAAATATTGGATGAAAGGTGCCCACGGACTTGAAAATTTGATATTGCAACGGATTCTAGTGCACTTGAAGGAAATTGAATTTCCATTCACTAGCACTTCATTCTTTCACATATTCAGAGAAATTGATACTTAGGCATACGACCTTTCAAAAGAAGGTTTGATCTCGGAAATTGATTCAAGAATTATCTCTAAATATATAGGGGGTTTTATTTAGACTAAAAGACACTTTTTTCAGTTGATGGTTAAAGTTATGCTCTGTCCTTGGAATGAGGCACACACTCTTTGTTTTTGCAATGGTTTCAATGGGTATCCAAGTTTGAATTTTTTTAGGACTAAGTCTTTTATTGTGTAAAGGAAACTGAAATATAAGTTTTATTAGAATTTTGAAGAATATGAAGAGTCATTTTGGAGTCCAAAAAATGGCTTAAAAGATGAATATAAAAGGTCATTTTAGAGTCCAGCGATGGCTTGGAAGATGAAACCAAGCATCACTCTGTATATTGTATTTATATTTATAAATACTTAATTTCTGGAAATGTGTGCTTTCATGTCTAATTCCTTTTGTCTATGCCTATATTTTCTTCTCTGTGTACCTAAAAGACATAAAGTCTATTTTCTAACCGGTGAAACCATTTAGTGGGATATATTTTGAAGGAGCAGTTTGTTAGCAATAAAACATGCAAGAGAGAATAAAACAAATAACAAGCAAACACCAATAACATAGATTTATCATGGAAAACCCCGTAGGGAAAAACCAACCATCAATAATAGATCTATTATTGGTCCTTGGCCAAACTAGGCCAAGGCTGCCAAGAGCATGTCTCCTGCTCACTTTGGCACCATACAATGGAGGAATCCAACCCTATAAATAGGGTTCTTTACATGCAAATACAACTACCAATAAACCACGGGCTACCAAAACCATGTGTCCTAAACCACTTACATCCTTGCTCATTCTCGAGTCAAGGTTAACCCTAACGATCCCCTCTTTAAAATTGACTTGAACTGCTTCGGATCTAACCCCCCAAAAACAACTAGAGTACTCAGGAATCCCATTTACATGTAAATTACACATTGTCACCTCCATTCTTTTTTTTTAATTGTTGCTATAACCATTGCTTTCGACTCTCATTTTTCTCTCCTTGACTTGCCCTTCATGTACTGCACTTCCTTGCTCATTCCCGAGTCAAGTCCTTGCTCATTCCCAAGTCAAGGTGTAATTGTACCGCATTCTTTCGATCCACTTGCACCTAGAGCTCGAATGTATTCTACATGAGCTGCAGTCGCACATACATCTTGCCCGACCTGCCTACATAAAATGATACCTCTCCCTACACATCATCACTACTGATTCACTGATTCATTGTCTGCTTGTGAGATAGAACAAGCAATTTGCATATAGACAGTATATACCCACAAAATACCCACCAGTTCCGCCAAGGCATTGAGCATGTGATTTGTAGTTTAGAAACCATATCATAATTGAGAGTATAGGCATCTCCTCCTACTCATCAATATAACATATTTTATTCGAGTGAGACAAGATCCGCTGCTCACAAGCATTTTGCATATAGACAATATATACCCACAAAATACCCACCAGTTGCGCCAAGGCATTGAGCATGTGATTTGTAGTTTAGAAACCATATCATAATTGAGAGTATAGGCATCTCCTCCTACTCATCAATATAACATATTTTAGTCGAGTGAGACAAGATCCACTGTAAACCTCTGCTCTTTCTAGCGACTGCATATACATATGGGGTTCCACTTCTCTCCCGTGGCATTGATTTGAAATCCACACAACCACCAACGCCACCACAAAGTATATCGCAGGACGGTATTCCAACCGTTCCATAGGCACACACATACCTTCAACTTATTGACCGATCGTCCTAACAAAGTTTACCTCTTGCGAATATGAAGCATTCTGTGAATCGAATGTCTTTCCATTGAGCTACAGATGTATGATATGTTGACTTGACCAATAACAATGTATTTGGAGTTGGACATGTATGGGTCAAAGATCCTGTCAAGTGCACCATTTGATTTGTCTCCACGCATATTCATACCCCTACAGGCTGAAGAAATATCTCTCAACCTCAATGCAAGTTGCGTAGATGCATTCAAATTTATGGGAGTTATTCCACTCTTGAGGTAAAAGATGCACATTTGGTGACTGGACGATGACCTCGGGGGACTTGGAGAATAGTTACCAAATTCAGTCGTATTGGGGCAATAAATACGAGAATTCAGAAATTCAGTCCGTCCAACGAATTTTTGGGTTTAATTCGATTCAGTTTATCTAGAAATACTATCATCAGATGGATCGTCTGGCAAGGCTATCATCAGCCGAATTTTGATTGCTGTTCGTCCGGCCATCCTGTAATCAGCCGGAGTTTTTGAGTGTGTGCATGGCGATTGAATATCCCCCTATAGTTGTCTTCTTCTCAATTGCCATAATGTATATACATTGTAGCAACAACCCTTATGAAAACCCAGAGTGCAGCAGCAACTTCCCTTCTAAAAACCCAGACACCCCATTACCGAATTCGAACTTGAACTTGGTAACTATGACTTGAGTGAATCTCACAAACCTGTGGGCATTGAGCTGAGACCTGAGTGTGAAGACCTGATGCCGAGGGTGCGTGAGTTGAAGACCTGATGCATGAGAAAGAAGTGGTATTTGGCACTAACAGTGGTGTAACTAATAGGTGGCCTGGTTCCTTTTTGCGGGTATTTTCATTGAAATGTATTTTGTTTTCACGTCATTTTGGAACTACAAGGTATATTATGTATAAGGCTTCATGTTGCTGGTATTTTTTTTCTTTTTATAGTGACCATCTGTGTTACTATTGTCCAAATATACTTCTTGCTTTTGCATAATCAACTGCGTGAAATTGGAACGTCAGAACATGTTAGATTTACACCCTATGCGTTTTTCATCTATATCATCTCTGAGTGGAAGTCTGTGCACCTCTCTGTGGTGGAAATGTGTGTGGACCGAGTTGGTGTATTATTTCCTCACGTATTATTGTGTGCGTATTGAGTGCCTACACCATCTGACTATCAACAAAATATATTTTGGAAACACTCCCTCACTCTTGTCATTTTGCAATTGTTTGAGTTGGAATCATGTAGAAGCTCTCCATTCTTGGTAGGTTGTATAAGACATTGTTTCGATTTCCGTGAAGTATTGTGTGAGAACAATAGAAAGAGGAGATTTGCATAGCCTTGTTGTAAAAAATATAATAGATCAATAATTGTTGAGTTATCACTACTCAGATTGTAGCAGAGTTTCCTATTGTGGAGATCATGAGGAAGAAAGTTGTAGCGAAACGAACAGAGGGTAGAGGGTGGATAGTATTATAGGCCTATGTGTTTCAATGGTCTTGGCACCATAACAAATCATATTAAAGAACACAAAGCATTTAATTCCAGAGGCCTATTTGTGATCACAAAGGTAAAATGTATCTATTTAACATCTAATTATAATTGGCAAACATTCATTCGCTTGTACTTATCAAAATCAAGTTGAATTGTATTGTAATCGGGTGCATTTTCAGTAGAATCTAACACTCTTTCATCTTCTAAATCAAGTATTTATTTTGTTGAGTCTGATTGTTAAAGGGTGGAGTTGCAAGAATCCTTCTGAGGTCTCAGACAACCTTTCAAACGGCTCAGATTGGAATATTATTAGAGTTATTGAACACTTTAATACTCACCACTCCTGACAACATAGTCACAGTCGATAAGACAACCCTCAATGATGTTTTTAACTTCTTTACAAGACTCACAAGACTCAATTAAATTTCTTGAGCTTGAATCATAGCTCCACTGTGATGAGAAACTGTAACAAAAGAATCAACATTCTGAACATGTTCATATCAGAACAATTGGTAGCTTGCCCATAATCAAATCAATGTCGCCACTTTAGAAGTATATAATCAAATTAGTGATGCCACTTCAAAAAAAAATAAAGATAAAGTTTGTTTGCACTTTCCAATCCCATCATCAGACGTGCATTAGACCTTGGGAAGAAATCATCCACAACAAACATAGAACCAGTCTTGGATATGACAACTAAGTGACCTTTCACATTCCTGATTATTCCAAACCTATCCAGTTCCATAATGTTGGATTCCTTTAAGAAAATTCATATTCACCTGCTTCATATTTTCATCATATTTTGAAATGCTAACATTGTAATCAAATTGGTCACATGGAAGATCAGTGTTCTGATATCCATCCTTGTAAGCATTGTGGAAAGCATACTCATTCTTCAGACAGATGCTTCATACTGAAGAAACCCACAAGAGAGAAGATTCATTATGGGTGTATTGCTTCTTGGAATGGCCATCAACAACCAAGAATATTTATGTGTCATACAAAAGAGTTTGTTCACGAGTAATGACACATCTTGCAATTGAGAGATTTTCTACTTCTCACATTGTTCATGATAGGGGGGACTGATCGACATTTAGAAACAAGTGAGCGAGAACAAGAAAACATGAACTAGATCCAGAGCCATAGCTAGAACCTTTTTCAAGTTGCCAAATCCTTGAACCAAAACCACCTAACTAGAATCAGAGCTGCAGCCAGAGCCAAAGTCAGAGCCATGTTCCACTTGAGCATGAGTTGGTTTGTGGTCCCTAAAACCACCCATTTAGTAGAATGCATAACATTCTACTAGATTTTGGGATGTTCTAGGAACCTTTGGGCCTTAGATCCAAGTTACAAATTTTGTGATCATCTTTAAACCACCCATTTAGTAGAAGAACTACAACTTTTGTTAGCCTTTGGAATGTTCCAGAAACCTCTAAGCCTTAAAGCCAAGTTCCATAGTTTGTGGTCAACCTTAAACCACCTATTCATATCTTCGTCTGGTTAGTGATCATGATTCCAAAACCACCCATTTAGTAGAAGAAATCAACTTATGCTAGATTTTGATTTAGAGATCACCTTCAACCATTTGCAGTTATCCTTCTCCATTATTCATCTCTCAGTTTGGACTCACATACACCTCTTCGGATTAAGGTGGGGAAATATTGGAAACCTAATCTATTAGCATTAGGTGAATATGAAGAGTCATTTTGGATTCCAAGAGATAGTTTGGAAGATGAAACCAAGCGTCACTCCATATTGTATTTATATTTGTAAATACTTAATGGAAATGTGTGCTTTCACGCCTGATTCCTTTTTTCTATGCATATATTTGCTTGTCTGGCTACCTGGGCATCCCAACAATTAAAAGACAATTATGCAAGTTTTAGGCGTGATGGTGTTGTAACAACTATACACACACAAACACACACCAAATGTTGGAATCGAGACACATATTATGTTTGATTTGGTAATAGCTTTGATGGGTGAATTTTTATCAGAATAGTTGAAAACCAATTGTTTATTGGCTCATTCTTGTTGTTTCTCTCCTCTAACAATGTTTATCAAGAAGTTTATGGGCATGTTAGTTTTGATGCAACAAGATACAAATACATTTTTTCTATGCTACAACAAGATATAGATATAGTTTTGTTATGCTAGAACAATATACAGGAACACTACAACAGTAAGGAATGCTACAACAACACAGTTTTGCTGGAATTATTGAACGTTTTTTTATTATTGCTACAATTATTTGTAAGGGTGTTGCTACAACAATATACATAAATGTTGATAAACACAAATAGAATGCAAAATTTATATGCACTTTTTCTCTCAACAAAAAAAAAACTGCACAAATCATTAGGGAATTGATTCAAAAATTTCTAGGCACATAAAACAACTTTTTTTTTCATACTAAAGCTCCTTCAATCATGGACACCATTGATATTCCAGCTCCATGCCACTACAATTTAGGATATCCAAAAACAACTTCAAATGTTCGACACGTTTGAGTGCTTCAAACTCAAAGAAAAATCCAATACTTACGGTTGCACCAACCCCCCTTTTTTTAGCATAAATGGTGGACCTCTTCCAAAGAACCATGATTCACTATTTGGAAACTCTTCTAAATGAAAGTATGCATAGAGATTTATCCATCCAAGCTTTTTCCATTGGAACAACTTCCTATGCTTATACATTCTTCTATGCACAATACCTCCAAAGATACCTTTGTTTTGTTGCTCAGCAAGAGTCCTCCATGTTTTTTTACTTGTTAATTTTAACCTCTCATATTTTGCAAGGTAACAAGTCATTTCTATTTATCTCAAATATGTCTAAATGCACACCCAAAGATCAAGCAACCAAATAATTGCACAAGAAAAAGTGTTTGTATTCCAACAATGACAAAATTAAATCATATTTAGCTAAAGCTTGTTAAAATGCAAATTAAAGTCACCACAAGATATACAAGGGAAACCCCAAAGGAGAATTGAGGAAACAAAATAATTTTCTTTAGAAGATAAGTTTGTAACCAATATCTAAACCAAACCAAATTATGTTTCTAGCATACACTAGGAATTAAATGAGGAAAACAACAAATGGATTTCACTTTAAGATAGAAAAATCAACAGAAGCTAAGATCAAATCATATTATTATATTTTGTACATTTGAACATTGAGGTATCATTGAGCATCACTAAGAACTATACACTTTAGTTGTCAAGCTCTAATAAAGCAATCTTAAAAGGACCCCATAGCACCTATGAACATTGCACACCAGATCCCAATATTAGATTGTCCAAAATCCAATTCTAGCCTTGGTAAGCGTGAAGAATCCAATTCTCTCCAAAAATCTTAAACCAGGGTCATTATGTCTAGGTTGTTCAAAGCAACTTAAATGAAAAAAAATATCAATATCACCAAAAGACATCATTAATTATTGATCATTTTAAACAAGTTTACCAACTATATACATAACAAGCAAAATAAAGTGGGAATATTACATGGGTTGTGAAAAACTCTTCCCTCCACTTTCAAGTTCATAGATATCATCTTTGTATATACTATGAATATGAATGGTTGTGAATTTGAAAAATAGAAAAATGTCAACACATAAAAATAGGGTTACCTAAAGTCCTTAAGCATACAATACTAAGCTTGGATTTAGTCACTTTGATTCATTCAAGAGCCATTGAAGCCATTGCAAAAACAAATAGAGTATGTGTCTCATTCCCAGCACAGGACATAACTTTAACCATCATTTGAAAAAATGTCTTTTAGTCTAAATGAAGCCCCCTATATATTCAGAGATAATTCTTGAATCAAATTCCAACATCAAACCTTATTTTGAAAGACCACATGCCTAAGCATCAATTTCTCTGAATATGTGAAATAATGAAATGCTAGTGAATAGAAATTCAATTTCCCTCAAATGTCCTAGGATCTATTGCAATATCATTTTTTCAAGTTCATGGGTACCTTTCATCCAATTTACCACCAACTCGGAATCCCCAAAGACCTATCACTTAATTGATATCCCCAAAGACCTATAGCTTAATGGAACCACCATCTTCAATAAAAGTTTCAAAGCCAACAACTCCATGTAGTTTTTAGAACCATTGTGTAAACCTGCTTTGAAAACACAACAATGGTTGTTAAAACACCTCCAACACCACACAGAAAACCATGATCTTGGCTAGCTCCTTCAGCCATTATGTATTAGAGTATTTATTGAAGAAGTCTTTGGGACCAACTTAAAGCTTCCAAAGACAACATAGATTTGAGAGGAACATTGAAAAGTAAGGGATATTTCTATCTTAGAAAATAGAAGAGTTTTGAGCTAATCATATTCCCCACAAAACCACAAAAGGTAAAACTTTAAATACTTTCAATGTGATGTTTTGAAACCAATCTTTTAAATCCTTTTCTACTAAATTACCATGTCAGCCACCCCTACAACATGTTATAATATCCATATTTTCCCATTCAAAACTGGCAGAAGCACAATAAATAAATAAATGGACTATAGATTCATTAGTTTCCTTGTACAATGGATGCCTCCCTAAACTACTACGATTATGCCTTTGAAGAACATCCTAAGTTAGGGTTTTGTTCTGGATTGCTATCCACATGAATGATTTTCTTTTTTTATAGGGCCTTCACCTTTAAAAGAGGCTTACACTAGCAAGCCTCCTCTTCCTAATCATGATCTTTAATGAAATATTTACATCCTAAATGCATAATATATTCCCTCCTTGCTAGATTCTTAGACCATATAAGCACATCATCCTCATCATTTACCCTAATATGGGTTTTCTTAAGTTTCTTCACATAATCATTTTGTTCTCAATTTGATGGGCCTAAAGCCTCTCTTGACTTCCATCCTTGATACCAACCTTGAATTTTTATTGTTCCAACCAAATCCAAAGGTATCTTAAAATGGTCTCCACAACCTAACCAAGGATCGATTCCTATCTAACTTCATCCCCCTTAACAACTTTTTAAACTTAGCTTGTTTCCCATGAGAGAGAAAGCAAAAACCATTGCCTTCCAAATCACTGATCCATTTTGAAATGTTTCATTTCCATTATTAGTCCATTATTCAAATGAAACAATTTCAATGTATCATGGAGGATCACTTGTCTCCAAAAACCTTCTTTTCCTAAAATATTCCTTAGGTTGTAGTCAAAGCTTTGCAAAAAATGTGGATGTTTTTAAGGCCCTAATCCGCTTCTTCCATTGGATTTGACAAACACTACCATTTAACAAGTGGGATATCCTCTTCATTATGCTTTCCTATCCAAAAACTTGAATCATTTCTTCCTTATTGATTCAATAACCCATTTCAGTGCAAAATCCTAAGTGTTCCAAATATACATTGGAATTGCTTCTAGAACTTCCTTGAGCAAAGTCAACCTACCTCCCAAAGAAAACGAACAATTACACAATTGCTTGGCATTTTTTTCTATTTTGTTGATCATCCAATGCTAATCTTTATTTTTGTAATCATTTGACTTCAAGAGGGAGCCAAATGAAAAATCCTGATTGGAATTTTGTTCTCCAAAAAGGAAAAACTTCATGATTCTTATGGTAGATTCCTCATTTATCCCATTAAGTGAGATGGAAATTTTCTTTGTATTAATTTCCGTTCCTAAAGAAGTAAAAAGTAGATCAATAATTTCATTTAGCTTATTCGCCTACCTCCTAGATCCATCATACAAAAGAAGCACATCATAAAAATAGTAAATGTGTCAAGAAAAATGCTCAAACAAGTTTTACCGCATTCAAATTTTTAGATGTTTTAGCCTCTAATGTAGATCTACTTAAACCTTCAACAATGATTAAAAAAAGAGAAGAGGTGCTAGTGGACATGTTTTCCTCAGTGCTTGATAAGACCTGTATAATCCTAAAGTAGATCCATTGATTAATAGTATCAATTATATTGAAGACAAGCACCCCATGATCCAATTCGCCATTTCGATAATAAACAAAATCAATGTCAAGGAAAATTAATCTTAGATAGAGCTAGTGGGATCTATCATAAGCCTTTGATAGGACAAGCTTCATAACCATTGCAATGGAACTCTAAGATTTAATTGTATGAAAACACTCCTAAGCCACCCCTATCGCCTAATGAATTTGTCTACCATGTCGGTAGCCAAACTGTTCTTTAGATATTGAATCCGAGAATATAACTTTTCCTATTATTATATATCCAAATTAAACAAAGAGATAACACTTGAATCATCAAACGAGTTACAATTGTTCCTCTTTGATGTTAATGCAATAAAAGTAGAACTAAAATTTGTGAGAACTTTCCTACTTTTGATATCCTCCACTACTCTCAAAATATCCTCTTCCAGCAGATGATAAAACCCTAGAAAAAACTCTATTATCTAGTTGTTGGGGTTGGGACTCTTATCATTCTATAGGGATGCCAAAACAACTTTCAATTCTTCTTTGGACACTTCACCAATATATGATTTTCTTACTCCCCTACAAAGATAAGAAATAAAGAAGTAATCTTCACTTTTTCAACAATATTAATTATATCAGGTTCTAAATATAATCCCTTGTGTTAAGTTTTATAGTGCGGACAAGTACTTATGTGGGCTAAGTGTCTACCTACATGAAGTTGTCCAAAAAGGGGGTATTCTCTAGACAATAACTTTACTTTTATAAAGTTGAAGTGACTTAATTATATTTAATGATAATGTTATGCAACAAATTTCCAAAAAGAGTATGAAAATATTTGAAATAGATCAGAAAGAGTACTCCATGACTTGATTGAATAAAATGGTTGAATACCAAGCCTCTTTGAGGGGGCAACCTCCTTATACAATGTACTAAGTACACAATACAAGACGAGACAAGACAAGATGATCCAAATGAAAAGGTCTCCTTCCTGTGTATAGGATACTAAGGGATACAATCCCAACTAATTGACCTAAGCTTACGTAACTAATATAACCATACTAATGACAATTACCACTAATGGACCAAATCCGACATCAAAAATAATGTAATGAACCAAAATATAGGGGGAAATGTGCCCCTATTGAGGGCTTAACATGCCCCTCCCCTTCATACAAGTGTTGTCCTCAATGCTTGATTAGTTGTGGATCCCTCTGTATAAAGGACTCATCTTCCCATGTCGATTCTTCAATTGGTAAATTCTTCCACTTTATGAGGTACTCAGTAATAGCCCAAATTCGTAGTTGTTTGGTCCTTGTTTTGGTGATTTTTTCAGGTTCCAATATGAATTTTCCTTCTTCATCAACCTCCAACAAGATTGTTTGAATGGGGATCTTGTCTCCTATTACCTTCTTTAAGCAAGAAACATGGAAAATTGGATGTACTCTTGAAGATGAAGGGAGCTCCAATTTGTAAGCCATACTACCAATATTCTGCAACACTTTATAAGGACCATAATACTTGGGTGCTAATTTATGTTCCTTATTTATTTACTTGAGATACATATGCTTATAAGGTTGCAGCCTCAGAAATACCCAATCCCCTTCTTCAAAACTCCTTTCAATGCAATGTTGATTAGCTAGTTGCTTCATCATGTTTTTTGACATAGTCAGGTTGTCCTTAAGTATCTGGAGAACTTCTTGCTGGTGGTCTATGTGATCTTCCACGGCTTGAAATTTAGATTTACCTCTAATAATAGCTTTAAAGGTAGTGTTAGATCTACATTAAACATGCTATATTACTATGAAATGGTGAGTTCCAATGTCAGATATGAAATGATTAACTAAAATTCCTTAACATCTTAGCCATTTTAGAATTCAAACTAAACTTGATAAGAAAAACTCAAATTCTTAAATGGAAGGAAAATTGAATCATTTCATTAATAGCAATGAAGAAGATACATACTTACAATGCTTGAGATGCATCCCTCTTCTTTTTCCACGAGCTTTCCTTTCTCCACCCTTGCCTTTGATGAAGAAACCAAGCTTTCCAATCCGCCAAATCTCTCCAACATTCCTTTGCTCTTCCTTTTTCCCTCTCTACCATGCCCCAAATGCCATTCTTATATAGCATTGGGAAATGGGGCTTCAAGCTTTTCTTCTCAATGTGGGATTGCTCCTTTTCCTTATTTTAGATTATTTTCACTCAAAAATCCACTTTCCATAGTTTTTAGGTTTTTTTGCACAACTTAGCATACTTTAAGCACAATTAATGCATTTCTCTTCACTTTTTGATTGGTGTAGCTTAGTTTTGGACCTTTTGTGAGCGGTTCAATCACTGAAATTGGTCTCCTTAGGTTCTTACTTTATTCACCTAATCCTTTCATTTATGGGAGAAGTGATTAGATTAGAGAGGATTTGTCTCTGAATGTACTTGTGTTTTGTCTTCATGTTGCGGGCACATAGTAAAAATATGCTTCTTCTGTCACATGACTAAGGGTGTTAATTTGATTGTTAATAGATAACCCTAATGTGTGAGGTCCGAAGCAGAGATAAGGGCCGAAATACATTACTGAAATTTATACTCTGTATACTGATACTCTTTATCGTTCAAAGCAAGGACGAGGAAAGGATAAAATCACGGGTGCAGGATTAAGGATCACACCTGCATGTCAAACATAACAATTTCTCAAATATATAATATCTTCCTGAGGCAGGCATACCCATGCTCAACAGTAAACAAGCATGGCCATGAACAATACACAGTGGATCCATGTCAAAAGTATTTTTTCCAGAAGTGTTAACATGCACTTTGATGAGTGCGAGAACAAGGTCTTCATCGAACTTATGATATGGTAGTCTAATCTTGCGCAGCTCGGGCAGTGCATCGATGAGTGATACAACTGTTTTTTCCAAGGTCTTCAATACAAACCGGCGATAGTACGATTTTATATCATGCGAATAAATGATCTGATGTTGAGCATAATAAAACACCATTTGATTACCGGTCATTGATGTATACCGTTAACAGATACGAAGAGACCCACCAATAATGATGATGGACTATAAGGTACTAAGTACAAACTAGCAAGTGTGAATAGATGTTCTGAAGTTGAACACTTGTAGAATCAAACAATCAGGGGTCATTGCTGAATACCCACTGTCATTTGCGAGGAAATCTGCCACTAATGACTGCAAGATCTAAGGTACTTTTGGGTTTCTAGATCCATGTCCTAGATGATGATTTGATGTCGATAGGAATAGATCCATCAGAAGGAGGGCATTAATGCATCCCACATAAACCGATATGAAACAAATATCAATAGTCTGATATAATTTGGTAGAACTGCAAGATCCAACACTGTATACTGACACAAGGAAGGCCGACATGATTGGTCAGGAATATTTGAGGAATGGCCGACTCGGTTTGAACTTCCCTTGAACACATAACACGATGCAAAATGGACACTTGAAAACATAGGACTTTGAGTAACCGACCTTGATGAAATCTACTAATGCCAGATGCATTAACGAAAGCTCCATTGGTGACGGGAAGGATAACCCATCAGTGGAGATCTATTCAAAATACTGGTACAGTTTCTTAAGGCAATTGCAGATGGTGTACTGACAGCAGATACAATATTATGTGTCGTGTTCAAGGGCGACAAGGACTGACTATTGCCGTTTTATTCAAAGTTTATGATATGAAGTGATTCAAGTCTCTTCCGTTTTTGGATTTTTGCATTTTCCAATTTTTTTAACCTTTTTCATTTATTAGCTTGAAAAAAGAATAAAGCATGCTATGATACATTAGAGGAAATGAGTGTCTCAAGGGTATGTGCCTAAATGTCAAGGGAATGGGTCAGTCCAAGGAAAAGATCCATATTGCAAACAAGGACTGAGCTAGTTATGTACACTCTTACAGATGTTTCCTCCATGGGTATGGGTCAAATATACAGAAGCAATGGTTAATAGGCATCTTGTAACAGAAAGTGACTAGAAAGGCAAATACGCAACATAAGCAATAAGCAACGAAGTAGTTTGCAAGGATGTTCAAGTGGATATTTTAATACATGCTTATGTAAAATGGCAAAAAATTGGGATCCCATCAGGATATGGTCAGAAATGTATGAAAGAGAAATATGTGGTCTCAAACTCCAAGTCATGATGGGCCTAATAGGGCTCCCAGGCCTATGAGAATAACTTAGCATGGGCACCAAAATGGCAATGGGGTGCTGACTAGGGTGTCCCGTGTTCGGTAGGCTCTTCTGTCGAAATGGTGGAAAATATAGATATGAAGGGTTGACCCACCAATTTCCAACAGGTTCGACCCTATGGAAAGTTTGGATTGCAAAAGGTTCAGATGCATATTCACAAAGGGATGGCCTAAACCTATATGCAAGCTTCCAAATATACCAGATCAGATCGAGGAACATGCAGATCATGCTCCTATACTTGGGTAGATTTAATCCAATTATGCTCCTAGTGGCCCCACAAAAGATGTTCTTAGGTGGGTGCAACCAAATGTTTACAACTTCAGGGATATCCATTTGATGATAAAATGTAATCCAAGAAGTCATGTGAGATGGGATATCTCACAACCCAAATGGACCAAGTAACCATATCATACTCCTCCATCAAGGGAAGATTTTGATCTGAATTTGCCGAAGCTATTTGTGTAGCTTGGTATGAAAATTCTACAACAGATAGGGGTGATCCAAATGCTTTCCAACATTGAAATGACATTACACAAGCCGAGGTCCCTTCATCAACTATGGTTAGACAGATGTTCTTACCATGAGTCGTTACTTTAATCTGAAAAGCAACTTCGAAAAGGATCCTACATATTGAATGGTCTATGTGATCAAAGTCTCATCGGATGGATCAACAATGCCAATTGCCGACAATAGTTCCTTTCTTTGCGCATAATGACATTGCAATACCTCCAAGGCCGACATGGCACATGGTACTTGACCTATGTCCTCAAGAACATTACTGTTCTGAGCAGCTAGCGTGTTAGGATTATGCATTGTTCTACGTAGAACACCTTTGGGGGGGTATGGTACTAAGTCTATGGCTGGTTTCTCAATGTAGAGATAACCACTTGGTTGTGATTTCGATTGATCCGATGTACTAGGAGAGACATCATAAGAATCAATTCTTGTTTGAATGTTCATCTCATGATCACACATGAATACATTGGCATTGGGATCATTTCCCCCTTGTGTGGGGGTTGGCTGGTTTCCCCCTGGTGAGGGTACCGGTGTCAAAATAGTGGGTTGTTGTTGTCCACCGCATTGAATCATAGTCGGTGCATCTCTTTTCCCAGAGTTAGCATTTTGCTTACTCTTGTATTTCTTCTTCTTTTCCCTAAGGTCTTTGGACTCGACTATAAGGATTTCAGAATTCTGGGAAGGATTAGCACTTTGCTTACCCTTATACTTCTTCTTCTTTCCTCTAAGGTCTATGGATGAGACGATGGGGATGTTAGAGTTGGAAGGATTAGCAGGTTCCTGCATTGCCTGGCCAGCTGTGGGTTGTGAATTCTGAATAGAAACTTGTCCCAAATGTGGGGTAATCTGTTCAAGTTGGTTGACGGAATCCATCATACCATTGGCATGAGGGCCATGTGGAAGCCTAGCTGAATCAAATGCAGGTCTTGCAGGTTGGTTACAAAAGGATTGGTTACTTCCTAGAACCTGACCACTCCATTGTGGAATGGGGTTAATGGTTGGATTTCCCCCTTGCGGGGTTAGGCCCAAAAAGGATTGGTTACTTTCTAGAACTTGACCACTCCATTGATGTGGTCCTTGGGTGTGATAAGAATTCCAAGGTGGGTTTCCCCTTTGCGGAGACTGACCCTAAGAAATTTGGCTACTTCCTGAAAGATGACCAATGGGTGGACTTCCTCCTTGTGGAGGTGGGGCTCAAGAAGATTGGTTACTTCCTAGATCCCAACCATACCATGGCGGTTGAGCTTGGTATTGAAAATCATTCCAAGGTTGACTTCCTCCTTGCAGAGATGGCATCCAAAAAGATTGGTTACTTCCTGAATGTTGTCCATTCCATGGTGGAACAGGATGGATGGATTACCCCCTTACGGAGGTAGGCCCAAAAATATTGGTTACTTTCCGGAATCTGACCAAACCATTGATTGTTTTCTTGGTTTAGATAAGCGTTCCAAGATTGATTTCCTCCTTGTGAAGGTGGTTCCCAAGAAGATTGGTTACTCCCTGAAACCTCCCCACTCCATTGTGGAATGGGGTTGATAGGTGGATTTCCGCTATGAATTGTGCTATGATAAGTCAGAGGATAACCCCCTGGGGAATTTCCACTAATCGGAGGAGCATATCCCCAATTGGCATAAATGTTCCATGGTTCATTACTTCCGCCAGGAATATTACCATTCCATGGTGAAGGGTTTCCCCCATAAGTAGAATTTGGACAAGTGTTAGGTATACCAAGAGGATTCTAGTTTACTCCTTGTGTGTTTTGACCTTGATTAGCTGAACCATATGGAAAAACAATGTTTGGTAAGGCACACCCTTCAGTAGGGATTCCCGTAGACAAATTTGATGTTCTTTTGGGATTGGAACCTAAGACTGTACCAACTGGCACTGAAGTGCTGGTTGAACTTGTGCTACTAACAGGTATACTAACTGTTGGGATTGATGTAGAGGCCAAATTGGAAGTACTGCTACCTCCAACAACTGTTTGATGTTGCGACAACGTAGTCCCTTGTGCTCCTGATGAAGCCATAGGGTTATTTGTTGAATTTTGCATGTCATTCAAACTTTCAAAAGGAGGTTTGATATCACCCAGTGACTCGCGGATAGTAAGTACAACTGGTTCTGAAATACTCATCAAAGGAGGAATTACATGAGCATATGTGTGATTTTTCAATGTTTCAATTTCAACTAGAGTAAGATCATCAAGTATGTCTGTATTCAGTTCGTGGTGTGATAATGAATGTTCAGGGTTTGTTTGATGTTGTTCTTCTTGAGTAATATTAATTGAGTTTAAAATCAGTTTTGTTTCCAAGTCACTAGGATGTGGTTTTTGTATCTGTCTCTGTAATGTAGCAGAGCCTTCAATTTCTGGTGAATCACCTCGTTCCCACCGTGACTGGTGGATCGGGAGAGTAACCACTTTGAAGAATTTTGATAAAAGGATGTGTTTAAAATGATATTCTTAATCAAACAATCCTAAGGAAGTCTAGACTCAGCAAAAAGAAAATGTGTCCACATAGTAAAAATTCCTATAGGTCCAAGAAAGCACATTACTTTTCCAAAGATACGAAGCTCAGTGAAAAGCTAGATTAGAGGGCCTTCTGAAACTAGTAGCTACTGAGGGATCTCAAGCCTCAAACAATTGCTAGCAGCGAAGGTATGAGAAACAATTACAATAAACTTTAATCGCCAGGGGTGCAAGCGTTGGTTCCTGACCAATCACCCTCCCAAGGAGTAAAAGTTCCAAAGTCTGTCTCAGGTATTTCAAGTGTTTCCTACTCACAATAGCCTATGTGATATCCTAGGAATAGCCACTAAAGTTACCACTTCACAATCGACGGGCGGGCGGAACAGTTATAAGTCGAGGACAACTCTCATAACCAAGAACTCTAGAAACAGTGATGTCACCCCAAGGACTTGTCACTGAACATAGAATCCCCTTGATAAGCTCATGTCCCACTAAATAAGCAAGAGGGGGGAACCACCCTTACTTATCCAGATTGACCTTGTGCTTAACGCATGTTTTAGAAGTGCTTTCCCAACAAACATTTTTTACTACTAATGGATTAAACTCTCAGTAATCAATGCTAGTTTCAAAATTTTCGCAGCCCAGGACTGTTAACTCTCCAAACCTAATCCAGGGCACTAACTTAATCTTGTTGGTGATATTAAAATCAAAAGTTGGTCAATTTTAGATTAAGCGCCATTTTTAAGGGTAGTTTTCTTAGTTTCAGGAGTAGATGTGAAACTGGTGGTGTGTTGACTCGAAAAATATGAACCAAACAATGCAATATACTCACTATACTACCTTTCAATTCGATGAATGTTCTAAACTAATGAAAGGTTATAGGTTCATGTGTGTCTTTCAATCATGCAAAATGGTTTGGTTGATTTTGTATTTTCATGCATAGTTTTTTTTTCTGAAATATGGATAATAATTGATTTCAAAGATCAATGTAAACCAAACAAATATCTCAAGTGAAAATGAATCTAATTCTATTACAAGGGGTATCTCTGTTTCTCATTCACAAGATCACACGAAGGCCCAAGTGAAGAGGATACGCAGAGCCCTTTGGAAAGCTTATGAATTAAATTCTAAATTGTTACACTTGAGATCCACTTTCTCATTCACAAGATCGCACGAAGGCCCAAGTGAAGAGGATACGGTGGCTCAAAAAACTGTATGCAAAAAATTAAATTTACTCTGTTACACGCGTTAAGATTTAATATGCTAAGACAGAAAATAGCAGCATTACATTCCATTTCACAATAATAGCATATACAGGATCACTGAAGAAACAACAAGCATAGCATAAACACAAGAGACACAGATTTATCCTGGGAAACCCTCATGGGGTAGAAAACCCAGTAAAGCTTCCTCAATATAGATGACCAGCAATATACAAAGATGCAAACCCTGAGCATAAGCTCCTTCTTCTCCATAGCAGACCTCTCCTCCACAAGTGCACCATTCTCAAGTGAGTGAGTGTATCAAATGAGGAACACACCTCCTCTATTTATACACTACACTGACATATATTTTACACAGGTACATGTAGGCTCGTATTTAACCATTAGGTTAAATACCCTATTATAACTGACTGGGCCGACCCCCACATGGTGGGTCTAATAACCCTAGTTACCACAGCTTCTCGGAGGAATAAACATCTCCGGATTCATAGTATAATCACATCGGAGGTATGGAACATCTCCGAAATAAATAATATACAAATATAATATTCTTAGAAGTTACAATATCTCAACACTCCCCCTTAACGAGAAGGATATTATAACAGCATCTGCACGAGCAAGGAGTCATCAACATCATACATGATACATCTATAAATCATTGGAAGCTTTCTCAACATCATCAGTAACTCAACCAGTTACTGGAACATCTTCAATACTGGAACATCAACATCTTCAGTACTAAGTCTTTATCTTCTGCAGCACTCAAACAGCTACAGCAACATCAATATCTGAATCCTCACGATCGTCAGCATTGTCATCACACGATCATCAGCATCGTCATCACACGATCATCGGCATCGTCACATCATCTTGATCTACAACATCTGGTTCATCACGATCTACAGCATCATCATCATATGATCATCAGCATCATCATCATCATCGTCATCATACGATCAACAGTATCGTCATCATGCGATCATCAGCATCGTCATCATACGATCAACATTTTCCAGGGTGATCAATCCTGCTCTCTTTAGGACATACGTCCATGGATGATGCAATCCAGTCATGTACCTTTTGAACCGAAGTCCAGGGACGATCCAGTCCTATCATGTACCTTTTGAACCGAAGCTCAGGGACGATCCAGTCCTATCATGTACCTTTTGAACCGAAGCTCAGGGACGATCCAGTCCTATCATGTACCTTTTGAACCGAAGCTCAGGGACGATCCAGTCCTATCATGTACCTTTTGAACCGAAGCTCAGGGACGATCCAGTCCTATCATGTACCTTTTGAATCGAAGCTCAGGGACGATCCAGTCCTATCATGTACCTTTTGAACCGAAGCTCATGGACGATCCAGTCCTATCATGTACCTTTTGAACCGAAGCTCAGGGACGATCCAGTCCTATCATTCAATTCTCGGAGACCTCATGTCTACGGCTCAATTCACAGGACCAAAGTTTGAGGACGATCCAATCCCCTTACCTGTTCATTCAGGATTTTGTTCTCGGAGACATCATGTCTACGGCTCAATTCAAAGGACTAAAGTCCGAGGACGATCCAATCCCCTTACCTGTTCATTCAGGATTTTGTTCTCGGAGACATCATGTTTACGGCTCAATTCAAAGGACTAAAGTCCAAGGACGATCCAATCCCCTTACCTGTTCATTCAAGATTTTGTTCTCGGAGACATCATGTCTACGACTCAATTCAAAGGACTAAAGTCCGAGGACGATCCAATCCCCTTACTTTTTCATTCAGGATTTTGTTCTCGGAGACATCATGTCTACGGCTCAATTCAAAGGACTAAAGTCCGAGGACGATCCAATCCCCTTACCTGTTCATTCAGGATTTTGTTCTCGGAGACATACGTCTACATCTCTCTTTAGGACTGAAGTCCAGGGATGATCCAATCCCCTCAAGTCCACCAAGGACTTCATTCTCGAAGACATACGTCTACGGCTCTCTTTAGGACTGAAGTCCAGGGATGATACAATCCCCTCAAGTCCACCAAGGACTTCATTCTCGAAGACATACGTCTACGGCTCTCTTTAGGACTGAAGTCCAGGGATGATCCAATCCCCTCAAGTCCACCAAGGACTTCATTCTCGAAGACATACGTCTACGGCTCTCTTTAGGATTGAAGTCCAGGGATGATCCAATCCCCTCAAGTCCACCAAGGACTTCATTCTCGAAGACATACGTCTACGGCTCTCTTTAGGACTAAAGTCCAGGGATGATCCAATCCCCTCAAGTCCACCAAGGACTTCATTCTCGAAGACATACGTCTACGGCTCTCTTTAGGACTAAAGTCCAGGGATGATCCAATCCCCTCAAATGTCAATCATGGGTACAAGTATCTTCATCCATACAAGTACATCAAGGCATCATGTATCCTCATCATCAAAACATGTATATCAAAACATGTATCCTCATCAATAGCATCAAATACATATATCATTAAAGGCATGTATACATCTATCATCAAAAGCATGTATTCTCACTAATACATCTATCATCAAAAGCAAAAATATAAGGGTCCTAAAAAAATAATTCTAAGTAACTAAGTGCAGTAAATAGGTAACCTCATCATTGATGAGACAGACTTGTTATCAGATACTATGCTACTCCCCCTTTCAAGGAGAGTTCTTTTGAACTATACCAAGCTTGTCTCGAAAGTATTCAAACTTCACTCGAGACAGAGGTTTAGTCAAGATATCAGCAATCTGATCCTCAGTGCTTATATATAACGAGCTTGATAGCTCCTCTTTGCACCATATCTCGTATATAGAAGTATCGGATCTCTATGTGTTTTGACTTATCGTGGAACACAGGATTTTCAGTCATCTTAATGCATCTTTGATTGTCACACATAATCACAGTGGGATCCATTTCTAAGTCAAACACTCTATATAAAAGCTTCTGAAGCCATACAGCTTCACAGCTGTCAGAGCAGAGAGCCATATATTCTGCTTCAGCAGTGCTGAGAGCCACACTAGATTGTTTCTTGCTGAACCATGAGATCATGGCAGATTCAAGACTATAACATCCACCTGATGTACTCTTTCTGTCTGAGACACTTCCTGCCCAATCAGAATCTGAGTAACCATGTAAACGGAGTTCATGACCTCCAAGATAATATAGACCAAAAATATAATGTACCCCTTAGGTACCTCACTACATGCTTTGTAGCTATTAAGTGAACCTTTCTAGGTTCTACTAGATACTGACTTAGGGTATTTACAACAAAGCATATATCTGGCCTAGTATTTGTTAAATACATCAATGACCCAATGATTTGTCTATATAGGGTTAGGTCCACTAAATACGATGAGTCATTAACTAATAACTTCAAGTTGGATTCCATGGGAGTGGCCATGGCTTTATACTCCAACATATCAAATCTTTTTAGAAACTTCACAGCATACTCACCTTGATTTAAAAGATTCCTTTTGGATCTTGCCATACTTCTAGACCTAAGAAGCAGTGCATTAATCCGAGATCTTTCATTTTCATTTCTGCAGCGATTTTCATGACCTGTTTCTCATTCCTTGTCAGAAAGAGATCATCGTCATACAATAATGGTATGATAGGTTCATCATCCACAACCTTAAGGTAAAGGTTAGGAACAACTTTACTTCTGGTAAAGCCCAAGCTTTGTCATGAAGCTGTCAATTGTCCATTATTCACACTCTGCATTGAGTGATCTTCTGCATATCTATCTATGCCATCTCTCGTTAGATGGGTCTACTAATATGAGCCTCAAATCATTTGAACTCTGTGGTGAGTTCCTTCTTGCATCCATGTCATATGTGTATAGAAGCCATATTCAACCTTGTAGCAAGGGTTGAGATCCACATCACCCATGATGATCATTAAGCTCATCAATTGACTACCGATCCTGGGTATCCATACAGAACCTGATTCACACTTCTTCTGTAATTACATCATTAAGAGAATGGTCTTATCTAGTCACTTGGAGCAAAACATCTCATCATGATTCTCTTCCTCTTTCTAAGAGAATTTCTTAACCACAAGATTTCTATAGTGTGTTTGATTTGTAAATATTTTGTTGAACATCCATCGCTTGTTCAGAGTTCATCATTCATCATGATTTTTCCTACAAATCAAAATTAAGTACATGATTAGTAATACTTCATAATCATCAAATCATATTGACATGATAACCTATTATGCATACAGATATCATTTACATAGTTATGCAACTATTTTGACCAATACTTTGGCACAACACTTTCCCATATCCTGTATGCATACAGTAGCTATCTAGATGCCTTCCATCTCTACCAGAACATACTATCGAGAGTGTGCACAGCTCTCACATGTCAGCAAAGAGGCTTCATTCTAGACAAGCAACAATGGAATGTTTGTCCAACTTACCAATCATATGCATATTAGTAGTATACTGTTCAATGCTTTATGAATGTTTACACTCAGCATGATATATTTTAGGAATACAAATATGCATACAAGCAATATCATTTTACTATTTCTAATAACAACTCAAATACTTATTTTTTATGTTTGTGTGGTTGCCTCCCGCTTGATCTTCTGTATGTCTCCTGAACTTCTATTCATTCTGTACCACTGTGCATGCTCAAGTGTACACTAGTGTCATCCTCATGATCTCATACACAAACATACATTCATTAGTATATTCTCAATATTATCAAAACATTCCAATTCTAAATAATCTTGAATATGTACAGTCATGATCATTAGTATTCAGGGTTTCAAGGAAGTCTTCTTTTACTCATGCATATTCTTGTTTGATCTAGTTAGTTAAATCATCAACTAAGATAAGAGACATAATATGCATAAACCCTTGATTACTAACCAATCATACCAAGTATACTTACATAAGGGATCCTAACACAAGGTAAGATTCTAACATGACATAGGAAAACATACCTGGATTAGTATACCTGCTTAGTTATGTACAACATACCTAAAAAATCTCTTCAATGATTTAGAGATACTGAGCTAGAACCTGCATGTCTCATAGGTTAAACAAAAGATAACAAAGTCATACATACCTCGTGAGTCTTTGTCTTCATGTTGTCATGGTCATGGAACTTGATTTGTATTTTGTGATGTACCTGTATCTTGTTAGCAGACAACATTAACCTCACACAACACCATAATGCATAAGTACAATCATATAGCCCTAATCAATGAATTTTTTCGATCATTCACATGCATTCATATTGTTACTAGGGTGATAAGACAATTAATAACATTAATCAAGATTTTACTAATAAATAACATGAAGACAAACACATTATGAACTTAATCAGAATCAGATTTCAAGGCATACCTGAACCTCCTTAAGTCATACCTGTCGAGACTTTTTGTAGTCTTCTTATGTAAGGCCTTAGCCTCAAATCCCCCTGAAACTTGATCTAGAGATTGATTACGGTTTGCTAGAGAAACCCTAAAAATTCAATCTTTGACTTTCACACTTCTGAATGGATGGAAGAATGTGTCTTGCTGAGCTGATCAACCTAGCATTCTTCAATTTTGAAATCTCCAAAATTTGACCCCTCAAAATTGCCTTCGAAACTTTTGGATCTTCTGGACAGGAACCCGAACTAGGGTTTGATGAAGCCCACCCTTCTATCCAATCAAAAGGTTCGATCCAAGGCTCTAAACTCTTATTTTTCTGAGGAGCTTTCAGCCGTGGTTACAGACTTCAAAAATTCCAACTTTTGCTGAAGCCCTAATTTTCCATCTTTCTGATCAAAATCCTGAACTAGGGTTTGATCAAGCCCGGTCTTCTACCCAACCAAAAAATTTGATCTTGGTCTCTATATTTCGATTTTCCTGAGTAGCATTCAGCCGTGGACTTCAATTCCAAAAAATCTAACTTTCTCCGAAACCCTAAATTCCGGAAGTCATGAATAAAGGTGCTCCAAAAATAATTCTGTTTTGACAGAAATATGCACCTGATTGTTTCTGCTATAACTCTGAAATTTTTGCTCCACAGGGTCTGAAAACTTTTTCTGCAGTAGCCTGACCTGTCATCTTTCCATCCTGACAGGTCTGACCTCAATTGGATTTTCTGAGAGAGAGTTATGCCAAGTGTTGCAACGTGACCTTTTTATGGGATAAAACAGGAGAGCTAACTTGTACGGTGTGCCACGTGTCACTATTTGAACTTTGGCCTCTGAAAACTTTTTCTGAGATATCTCGCCCTGTTATCTTTCCATACTGATAGGTCTGACCTCAATTGGACTCTCTGAGAGAGAGTTATGCCAAGTGTCGCAACGTGACCTGTTTATGGGATAAAACAGGAGAGCGAACTTGTACGGCATTCCACGTGTCACTGGTTCACCTTAGGCCTCTGAAAAAGTTTCTTGAGATAGTACAGTCTGTGTACTACCTGTCACATTTTACGAAATTTCATTTGGAGTTTCCTAGCCCAAGTTATGACCTTTTTTCCAAGGTCACCTGATTTTGACTAAGATCTGGAAGAGGCAAAAACTCTAACTTGTACTGATCATAATTCATAAAGTACAACGAATCTGAGGGTTCCCTGTGGACACAAGGTACCTGGGGATGTTATCTTCGACCTGTAAACTTTTCAGACCCTGAACCTTCGCAGAAATGGATTTATAGCGAAAGTGCCACGATGACTGGTTTTTTCTATGTAAAACCTTAACCTTCAAATTGTCGTAAGTAAAGCAAGTGTCGTAAGTGCCATACCTTGCGTTCCTTCAGTTTAGCTCTGATACCATGTTAAGATTTAATATGCTAAGATAGAAAATAGCAGCATTACATTCCATTTCACAATAATAGCATATACAGGATCACTGAAGAAACAACAAGCATAGCATAAACACAAGAGACACAGATTTATCCTGGGAAACCCTCATGGGGTAGAAAACCCAGTAAAGCTTCCTCAATATAGATGACCAGCAATATACAAAGATGCAAACCCTGAGCATAAGTTCCTTCTTCTCCATAGCAGACCTCTCCTCCACAAGTGCGCCATTCTCAAGGGAGTGAGTGTATCAAATGAGGAACACACCTCCTCTATTTATACACTACACTGACATATATTTTACACAGGTACATGTAGGCTCGTATTTAACCATTAGGTTAAATACCCTATTATAACTGAGTGGGCCGACCCCCACATGGTGGGTCTAATAACCCTAGTTACCACAACTTCTCGGAGGAATAAACATCTCCGGATTCATAGTATAATCACATCGGAGGTATGGAACATCTCCGAAATAAATAATATACAAATATAATATTCTTAGAAGTTACAATATCTCAACAACACGTGAGATCCGCTTTCTCATTCACAAGATCGCACGAAGTCCCAAGTGAAGAGGATACGATGGCTCGAAAATAAGATGCTTGAAAAATCAAATCCTAAACTGTTACATGTGAGATCCACTTTCTCATTCACAAGATCGCGCAAAGGCCCAAGTGAAGAGGATACGGTGGCTCAGACACAACTTATCACAAGAAAATTGAGATCTAAAGCTACAACTTCCTCTAATTGTGCAAGAGTATAATGAAAATACTTGTAAATCCAAAACAAAATTTGATTGGTTAAAGCTTGTGTTTGTTTTTGGAAGAAAATGGTTTTCAAAATAACTCAAAGTGTGATGTTCAAAATTTTTGTTTTTCAATGCAAATGAGTTCAAATGATCTTTTCAAATGTTAGAACTGATATTTGGTTTCATGTTTCAGATATGCAAGTTTATGAGATTTAGATATTAAAGGGCCTTAAGGTTCTTTGAACAAATCTTGATATTTCGTCAATTTTTGTGATTTGCAAACTCTTAAATAAATCAACAAAAATTTAGATATCAGTCCTAATATTATGCAATCATGGATCCAATAGCAACATATAACTTGAAGCAAATGAATCTACCACAAATTTAAGAAAATTTTGAAATAAATGTCAATTTGGGCCATTTTTGGAGGTTTTTGGTAAGAAATTCCAAATATAAGGAGCTCAAACCCTCCCAAATTTTCCTTAACTAGTGGTAACTGATCCTAAGAAGTTTTAAAATCTTTGTGAAGGTCTGAAACTACAAAAAGAAAGCCTCAAAGCTGCCCTAAAACAGTGAAAATTCAAAACTAGGTGTCTTTTCAAGGTTCTTCTTCATGTTTGTTTCAATTTTTGTTATTTGAAAATTATGAAGAGCCAAAAATATTTTAAAGATAAGTCATAATCCTATCCAATCAGGGACTTAAAAACAAAATATGGCTTTAAGCAAGTGGATCTAACACCAAGTTTTAAAAAAAAATTGGAGAGAAATGACAATTTGGGCTATTTTTAGTGGTTTTGGGAGGGAAATTGCCAATCTAAAGATCTTAACCCAAACTCTTCAAAAAAATTCAAAGTTAGTGATAAAATGATATTAAAATATTTAGAATCCTTAATAAGTTATGCAAATTCAAAAATATAGGCACCAAACAGCCCCAAAACAAAGAGATCTCAAAACTAGTTCATAATTCATGCAAATCTGAAGCATGGAGGCTTTGAAGCTTACAAAAGTTTGAAAATATTCCAAATATTTGGCTAAGGAAGATCAAAATGAGGTCTGCAATCTGATATCAGATATTACTAAGCCCATACAAGAAGAAAAGATCAGCAAAACAGAGGAAAGAGAGAAGAATTGGGCACAAATCTCAAGAAAAACCTTCAATGCACTCTCTAGCAAAGGACGCTGAAATCTAGCTTGTTCTTTGAATTTTTTGAGAGTGTAGTAGTGGATATAGGCCAGTTTTGAGCCTATAAACCTGAAGCATAGGTTCTTGAAGGGATCTTAAGTCACTCTTAGAGTATATTTGAAAGTTTAGAACACCAAAAATGAAGAAGCTTTCAAGAAAAAACCTTCAATGCACTCTCTATCAAAGCAAGCTGAAATCTAGCTTCATCTTTGAAGTTTTTGGGAGTGTAGGAGTGGATCTAGGCCGGTTTTGAGCCTATAAACCTGTAGGATATGTTCTTGATGGGATATTATGACAAATCTAGAGTAGATATGAAAGTTTAGAACACCAAAAATGAAGAAATTTGCAAGAAAAAACAGAAATTTTCAAGAAAAAATAACTAGTATGGTCGCCTATCTGATAATAGCTTTAAAGGTAGTGTTAGATCTACATTAAACATGCTATATTACTATGAAATGTTGATTTCCAATGTTAGATATGAAATGATTAACTAAAATTCCTTAACATCTTAGCCATTTTAGAATTCAAACTAAACTTGATAAGAAAAACTCAAATTCTTAAATGGAAGGAAAATTGAATCATTTCATTAATAGCAATGAAGAAGATACATACTTACAATGCTTGAGATGCATCCCTCCTCCTTTGCCATGAGCTTTCCTTTCTCCACCCTTGCCTTTGATGAAGAAACCAAGCTTTCCAATCCTCCAAATCTCTCCAGCATTTCTTTGCTCTTCCTTTTTCCCTCTCTACCATGCCCCAAATGCCCTTCTTATATAGCATTGGGAAATTGGCCTTCAAGATTTTCTTCTCAATGTGGGATTGTTAATTTTCTTTATTTTAGATTGTTTTCACTCAAAAACCCACTTTCCATAGTTTTTAGGCTTTTTTGCACAACTTAGCATATTTTAAGCACAATTAATACACTTTAATGCATTTCTCTTCACTTTTTGATTGGTGTAGCTTAGTTTTGGACCTTTTGTGAGCGGTTCAATCACTGAACTTGGTCTCCTTAGGTTCTTACTTTCTTCACCTAATCCTTTCATTTATGGGAGAAGTTATTAGATCAGAGAGGATTTGTACCTGAATGTACTTCTGTTCTGTCTTCATGTTGCGGGCGCATAGTAAAAATATGTCTCTTCTGTCACATGACTAAGGGTGTTAATTTGATTGTTAACAACCTCTTATGGGAGATGTGATTGATGGAGGCTGGTACCCATAAAGTTCCATAAATGGAGACATTTTTTATGATGTATGGAATGAAATATTGTACCTCCATTCTGCCAAAGACAACCATTTCACCCACTGTGTTTGTTTATCAGATGCAAAGCAACGAAGATATCCTTCCAAACACTTGTTCACTATCTCAGTTTTCCCATCATATTGAGGGTGGTAAGATGAACTGTGAGCCAAGTGAGTATCTAAATAAGAAAATAATTCAGTCCAAAATTTTCCAATGAAAATTGGATCTCTATCACTTACAATAATCTTCGTATTTCCATGTAACTTATGAATAGTTTCCATAAAGGCTGCAACTATTGTACTTGCATTAAAAGGGTGAGAGAGTGCACAAAAGTGTGCATACTTTGTGAGTCTATCAGGAACCACCATAATAACACTATTTCTTTCGGAATTGGGTAAACTTGTGATAAAATCCATGGAGACTTCCTCCCAACATTGGAAAGGTATGTCTAATGGTTGTAAAAGTCCTGGGATATTAATTGTTTCACCCTTATTCTGTTGGTAAACCAAGC
Source organism: Larix kaempferi (assembly GCA_027924585.1). Classification (NCBI taxonomy): domain Eukaryota; kingdom Viridiplantae; phylum Streptophyta; class Pinopsida; order Pinales; family Pinaceae; genus Larix; species Larix kaempferi. The sequence continues at coordinate 2,570,874 of BSBM01000694.1, read as the reverse complement.
ATTCAGCCACGAATCTTTGAACATTAGATTTAAGACCTTCCCAAAAAATTCCTTCTTGACCATGTGGTAAGTTTCAGGAATCCGGAGTGCCCACCTATAGGAGAGATGTGTAATTTTGAAAGGACCTTCTGCTTGAGTTGGGATTTTTTGCATAAATATAAGCACTCCTTATACCATAGTGAATCATTTTTCCACAAAAAAGTATTTGATACACTGGGATCGTTCTGTAGCTTTTAAATTAGCGTCCACACCAATAGGTCATTTTTCCACTCTTCCCTTGCTGCTACTACCCAATCTGGTTGGAGAATGGAAATGGAACAAAGTAATGCCTCAATATCTTCATCTTTTCTAGAGAGTGAATCTGCCACCACATTATGTTTCCCCTTTATATAGATGATTTCAAAGTCATATCCCAACATCTTGGTTACCCACTTGTGTTGTTCTTCCGAAGATAGTCTATGTTCCAAGAAGTATTTAAGACTATCATGATATTTTTTGACCTTGAAGTGCCTACCTATTAGGTAAGGACGCCATTTCTTAAGAGCCTGTAGTATTGCCAACATTTCCTTCTCATAAATGGGCTTTTGTAAGTTATTTCCCTTGATTGGATGACTTGTGAAAGCAAGTGGGTGTCCTTCTTGTATTAGAACATCGCCAATTCCAGTTGCTGAAGCATCACATTCCACAATAAAGGTTTTTGTGAATTCTGGTGTGAAAAAAATAGGAGCTATGCACATAGCTTGTTTAAGTTGTTCAAAAGCTTAAGTTTCCTTTGGAGTCCAAGAAAATGCATCTTTCTTCTATAATGTTGTTAGAGGTGCTGCTATTCTTCCATAATTTCGAACAAACTTGGGGTAGTACCCTTTCATGCCTAAGAATCCTCGGAGATTTTTTAGGGTTTTGGGAATCATCCAGTCTATCATGGCTTTAATTTTGTTAGGTTCTACCTTGACACCTTCATGAAATACAATATGACCCAAATACTCTACCTCCTTCACCCCAAAGAAACATTTGGAAGGTTTTGCATATAGTTGTTGCTCCTGTAGTAGTTGTAGTTCCCTGTCAACATGTTGAACATGTTCTTCCCAAGACTTGCTATAGATTAGTATATCATCAAAGAATACTAGCACAAATTTTCTAAGAAAAGGCTTGAAAATGGAATTCATCAAACCTTGAAATGTGGAAGGCGCGTTCGTGAGACCAAATGGCATGACTAGAAATTCATAATGTCCTTCATGAGTTCCGAATGTTGTTTTTGGGATGTATTCATCCTTCATTCTAATGTGATGATACCCCGAAGGAAGATCCAACTTTGTGAAGAAAATTGATCCATGTAATTCATCTAACAATTCATCAATGACAGGAATGAGAAACTTATCTTCAATGGTGATCTTGTTGAGCTCTTTATAATCTAGACACATTCTCCATGATCCATCCGGCTTGTGTGCCATTACCACTGGTGCAGAGTAAGAACTGTGGTTAGGCCTAATTATGACAACCTCTAACATTTCTTCAACCATATGCTCAATTTCACTCTTCTGTCCATAGGGGTATCTGTAAGGTCTGATGTTAGGAGGAACACTTCCTGGAATTAAGTGAATAGCATGATTAAAATATCGGACAGGTTGAAAACCTTTCGGAATATATTCAAATACCTTGGAATGTTTATTGATGACCCTTTGGAGATCAACGAAAATAGGAGGCTTAGATGTTTGAACATCTAATGAGCATAATTGTGCAATTACACCTTGATGTCCCTTTTTCATCAATTTTGTCATACCATTAGAGCTTATCACCTTGCTTGGTTTCCCTATGATACCTTGTAATTCATATTCATATCCTTCCCATAAAAATTTCATGAAAATCTTCTGAAAATTAAAGGCCACTGTTCCCTAGGATTGTAACCATTGAACTCCTAAGACAACATTAGCACCACCCATTGGAACATAAATCATTGGACTATTCAATACATATTCACCCATAGCAAGATTTATATTATGGAATTTCCCTGAGTAGTTGATAGTTTCTCCATCTGCAATCATTACTTGAAACTCTGGTGCTGGATATACAAAGCAATTGAGAGATTTTGCTAATTTATAGTGAATGAAATTATGAGTACTACCATAATCAATAAACATTGTTACCTTTTTCTTTTCGATATATCCTTCGATATTGAGAGTTTGAGGAGTGCTAATTCTAGCCAATGCATGACATGATATAGTGGGAGTAATCTCTTCTGAAGTAGTATCCTCTATTTCTTCATCTGGAGATGGTTCTTGTTCTTTTGGTTCTTCCTCTTCACAATCTATGTAAAATAATTTCTTCTCACCACACTTATGTCCCTTACTATACTTGATGTCACAATTAAAGCATATGCCTTTTGCTCTTCTTTCCTCTAGTTGTTGAGGTGTCAACCTTTGAGGTGGGTTAGAAGAAGTAACAGTATTCTTTCATAATGTGTTGGAGGTGGTCTTTCTAGTATCCATCATTATATTTTTACTTTCAACCTTCCTTTCCACCATGAAGGCCTTCTCCAAGTATGTTGGTTCAAAGATACGCACCTCATGTTGAATGTTATCCTTCAAGGTGCCAATAAAGAGATCCAACAGATTATCTTTTGAAATGTTATTCACTCTAAGACTTAGCTTCTGAAACTGTTTGATGTGTTCTGTAACTGGACCTTTTTTCTTGATATTTACTAATTGTATGAAGAAGGTATTACTATTAATATCCCCATAATGTGTAATCAATTCTTCGGCAAATATAGACCAAGATATAATAGAGTCCTTTTTACGGTCACAAAGCCATTGGTACCATACAAATTGACCAGGATCTAAATATAATGATGCAATAGTTACCTTTTGCAAAGTTGGAACCTGGTGTAGATCAAAGCATTGCTCCATTTGGAATATCCATGTTATTGGATCATTGCCATCAAACTTTCTCATGTCAATCTTGGGAAGTTGGGTACCCCTTGGTGACCATCCCTGATGACTTCCATTACTAGAATCATTTCCTCTTGGAATATTCTTATTCATGGCAGGTTTCTCAACATGAGAATTATGTTTATCCTACTGAGTATGATGGAACACCTCATCACATGTAGGGAGAGTATCCCTTGAATTTTGTATGATATTAGCAATATTTGTAATGTTTCTCATAAACTTCTCCTCTAATTGGAGTAAATCAACTGTTCTCACTAAAAATTTCATATTTTCCTCTAATTTATTCAACTTCTCCTCTAAATTATCCAAATATTTTTTCACGGACCCTTTAATCATATATTCCAACTGGGAGACTCGAAAAGAGAGGTCTTCATTCTCATCATACGTCGAGGATGGATACTCTGATGGTTTGCATGGAGTGTAAGTCTTTAAAGTTCCCTTTGGTGGCATTTTGAACAATATAAATAGATATGACACCCTAGGTTTCACCACAATTAGATCCTTCTACTCAAAGTTATTCAAAATTAAAATTGGCGTACCTTTTCAAACCCTGATTAGAAGACTGTTTTATAGCCGACTTGAAACTGATGTAAATTTGAAATTTCTACTCCTATGGGTCTGGAACTTCATATTGTTGTATCTTGATGTGTCCTCTTTCCAATGCCACAGGTATTACCTAATTTGGATGCGCCAATAAGAATTTATTGCGAATCTCCCAAAACTTCTCAATTTTGGTCTTCTCAGAATAACGAACTTGTACGGTCTTCCACGTGTCCAATATTTCATATCTGAAGTTGAAAACCCTATCATAGATACTTTGGTTTGTCTTCTTTCTTATTCAATAGTTATCACTCAATTTGGATCTTGCATGCCCCATATATGACCTTTTTTTCTAGAACACTTGTTTTAGACTAGTTATTGGACTAGTCAGAAACCCTAGTTTCTGGATTGAATATATCTGAACCTGTAATTTTTCAGGATCTGAAACTTAGACCACAATTATTTCAGCCTTTTTTCTAGGTGGGTTTTAAGTTTCACTCTCTGAACCCTCATAGAAAAAAATTTATAGCAAAAATTCCAATATGATTGGTTTTGAAGAAACGAGTCTCGAGGAAAGGGCTCTGATACCAAATGTTATGCAAAAAAATTCCAAAAATAATATGAAAAGAGAAGAAATAGATCAGAAAGAGTACTCCATGACTTGATTGAATAAAATGGATAAATAAAAATCCTCCTTGATGGGGAAACCTCCTTATACAATGCACTAAGTACACAGGACAAGACAAGACAAGACAAGATGCTCCAAATGAAAAGGTCTCATTCCTATATATAGGAGACTAAGGGTTACAATCCCAACTGACTAACCCAAGCTAACGTAACTAATATAACCATACTAATGACAATTACCACTAATGGAGCAAAGCCAACATCAAAACTAATGTAATGAACCACAATATAGGGGGGAATGTCCCCCTATTGAGGGCTTTACAGATGAAGTGACTTAAGTTGTCTCAACATGAGATTAACTAACAACTATAGATCTCAAATGATTAATATTTAATCTTGGCCCTTAATCATTTTGGAGACCTAAGTTTAGGGATTTTTCTCATTAAAATATTATAAAAGGATTTCTAAGGAGGAGACTAGACACACATTGGTCATTGTGAGATACATTGACATAGAGAAAGAGAGAGAAAAAATTGAGAGGATGACTCGAGAAAGAGAAAGAGAGTGATTCTCTACAGGAAAGGATGAATACCTATTGGAAAATTGTTGCAGACCGTACAACAGATATTTATATTCATACAGCTGAGGAAAAGAGGGTCGTACAACAGGTTTTGCAATGTTGTACCACACGTGTGGAGGTTGGGAATTTTGAGGAGGATGCAGAGGCATATTTGAGGGCCAAAATAGGTCATACAAAAAGGAAGAAGCGGGCCCTATAAACCATAATATTTGTTGGTACAGTGGGAGCAATTCTCAACTCTATACAAAAGATCTTTATTGCTGCAATATTCTGCTATTGTAAAATTTCTAGATTTCTCTTGTAAAGAAAGTTAAGAAATCTCTCTTTGTTGTTTTTTCCCAATTGGGGTTTCCAAGGTAAATTGCTATGTCATTTATGCGATTGGTTTTATTATTCCCATGTGCATTCAAAGTATTAAATTCAATGTATTCTCGGTCATAATATTCAGATTTGAAAAATAAATTTTCTGGGTATTACATAAATTTTGGATGCTGTGAAGTATCACATACTACCCTCATGTGACTGGGAAGTTGAAGTGCCTCTGAGATGTGGGAATCCTTGACGAATATTTATCAAAGTAAAAACCAAAATAGGAATATGGTACTAAGAGATAAGATTCATCACATAAAGATGTCCAAGACTGATACGATTACATCCTACCTTACCAAAATCACATAGATTCGTGATGAGTTGGGAGTTGTTGGAGAAATGGTTGAGGATTCAGAGTTGGTTAGATTAGCCTTGAAAGGATTTTCTAAATCATGGGAAACTTTTGTTTGTTGTGTCATAGATAGAGAAAATATTCCCAACTAGGAAATATTGTGGGATGATTTCATGCATGAAGAGTTGAGAGTGGGTTCCATCCAAGTAGTGAGGATGAGAACGTTGCTCTTGTAGGAAAGAACAAAGGCAAGGCCAAGAAGAGCTATGGTGGTGGAGATACCTTGAAAGGTGACAAGAAGAAGGACATGAGAAAATCAAATTTCTTTGTATGTCTCAATATGGGGAACTATGTTGGACAGTGTCTAAACAAGGATAAGAAAGGGAATCAGTCACAGGTTGCAGCTTCGGTTGAGGTGGATGAATTTTCCACCAAGTTCAAGGAAGAGTTCTCTTTAGTGGCTTGCCTCTCTTCGAGTTTAGTATCAAAATGAGTTTGGTACATTGATAGTGGTTCTTCCAACCATATGACGGGAGTACATAAAAACCTCACAGATCTATTAGAGGGAGATGTAGATATTGACATCGATCTTGCGATGACTCTACGGTCAAAGCAGTTGGTTGAGGGACAATTTCATTTCATAGGGAATATTAGCAGTCGATGAAGGTGAAGGATGTGTTGTATGTTCTAAGGTTGGAGAAAAACTTGATTTCCATCTCATCTATCGAGTATCAAGGGTATGAGGTTGATTTATGGGATGGAAAGGTACTTATTCATCCGAGGGGATCTCGTTCGAAGACAACTAAAGTGATTGAGGTCAGAACAGGGAAGATTTATAGACTTATGTTTTATCCAGCTCATGCATTAGTACAAATCAATAATGATCCATGCAAGCTATGGCACAGGAGGATGGCACACTTTTACCATGGGGATTTGAATGTGCTGAAGAAGATCGTGATAGGTCTACTAGAGTTCAGTGTGTAGCACCAAGGTGTGTACAAAGGGTGTTCTCTTTGGAAGTATGTGAAGACTGCATTTCCATCCAATGACAATAGGTCCAAGGGGATCTTGGAATTGATACACTCATATGTGTGTGGTATGATGTTTGTTATGTCCTTGTGTGGATACATGTATTATGTTACATTTATTGATGATTTCTCCAAGAAGACCTAGATCTACTTCATGAAGAAAAAATATGAGGTATTTAATTGATTTCCAAAGTTTAAGGATCTTGTGGAGAATTAGATAGGAAGTAATCTCAACGTATTGATATCTAATAATGGGGGAGAGTATACCTCCAATGGTTTCAAGAGATTATGTGCACAGGTAGGGATCAACAGGGAGCTAATTGTTCCTTACAACCCATAACAAAATGGGGTTGAGGAAAGGAAGAACAAGGCCATCATTCGAGCTACAAAAGCCATGTTACATGATCAGGGCCTACCCTTGTTTATTTGTGAAGAAGCATGCAACACTACAGTCTACATATAGAACATGAGTTCTCACAAGGCATTGGGGAGCAAAATTCCTCACAGGGAAGAAGCCATAAGTTGGGCACTTATGTATCTTTGGATGTCTGACATATTCACATGTCCCTTTAGATAAGAGGATGAAGTTGGAGATCATTGCACAAAAATACATATTTCTTGGATACATTAAGACTTCAAATCCCTATCGTATCTATATTCCTGCACTGAGGAAAACAATGGTGAGGTGGGATGTGAAGTTCGAGGAGGATAGGGCCTTTAGAAGGTCACATGATTCACCACCTCCAACATAGACAAAGGAGGAGTAGGAGGATATGAAGGATGATGAGATATCTACATGACAGGATACATCTCCTCGGCTTTCTCTAGAACAGATCGACGAGGAGGAGGAGGCTCCTTCCACATAGGAGGTCACTTTGGGTAAGAGTAAACCAAGATGGATTCAACAGACTTTGAAATATTCTCAAGAGCATGTGGAGGCTCCTAGGAGGAATTTTAGGGAGAGCAGGCCACCACAAAAGTATATGGAACTTATGTGTGACATTATTGATTCCAAGCCTTCTGGCTTTGAAGAGGCTTCAGATTAGCAAGTATGGAAGGATGCCATGGTGGAGGAATATTCTTCAATTATGAAGAATGATGTATGGGATATAGTGTCGAGACTGGAAGGAAAGTCTGTGGTTACTTCAAAGTGGATCTATAATATCAAACATGTCGCAGATGGCAGTGTGGAGAAATACAAAGCAAGGTTTGTGGCAAGAGTGTTCTCACAGATCGAGGGAGTCGATTATGAGGAGACCTTCGGACCAATTCCTAAATACACTTCTATCAGAGTTGTTAGTTCCATTGCAGCGGATATGGGGTGTAGAATACATCAAATGGATGTAAAGACCACATTTTTGAATGGGGTCATTGATGAGGAGGTGTACATTGAGAAGCCTCCGGGATTTGAGGTGCATGGGAAGGAGTCCCGTGTATGCAAGTTGAAAAAAGTGTTGTACGGGCTTAAGCAAGCTCCCAGAGCTTCGTATTCGAATATTGATACCTACTTGCAGTAGTTGGGCTTTGTGAAGAGTGAGGTGGACTCCAACCTTTACTACATATTGGCTGGTGAGGATCCTCTCATTCTCATCTTATATGTGGATGATCTATTTCTTACTGGGTCAAAGAATCTCATCGAGGGGTGCAATAAATATCTTTCTTCAAAGGTCGATATGAAGGACCTTGGGTTGATGCACTATTTTTGGGGATTGGAGGTAAGGCAGAGGACAGATCAAATTTTCCTGGGACAAGGAAAGTATGCAGTGGACATCTTGATGATATTTGAGATGGAGAGTTGCAGACCTATGGCTACACCCATAACAAATAACCAACTTGAAGACAATGGATGATTTTGAGTCAAAGTTGGTTGATACCACATTGTATTGACAGTTCATTGGTTATTTGATGAATTTGGTCAACACCATACAGAATATCTATTTTGATGTCAAAACTCTTAGTCAGTTCATGGTTGAGCCTAGGAGAGTGAGTTGGGTAGAAGAAAAACATGTGCTCAGGTACCTACAAGGTACAATACATTATGGATTGAACTATGTTCAAGGGGATGGAGTCATATTTGTAGGCTACACAGACTTAGATTGGGAAGGAAATGCAGTTGATAAGAAAAGTACCTTAGGGTGTTTCTTTAGCTTGGGATCGGTAGTTGTGTCTTGGCTCAGCAGGAAGAAGAATTCAGTTACATTGAGTTCTGTATAGGTTGAGTATATGACATCCAGTCTAGAAAGGTGTGAGGCCATATGGCTTCGCAAGTCACTCTTTGGTTTATTTATTCATAGGTTGCAGTCGACCATCGTTCACTGCGATAATCATACTGGCATCAAATTATCAGAGAATCCAATGTTTCATGACAGGTTGAATCACATAGAGATCAGGTACCATTTCATCCAAGATTATGTTCAAAGAGGAGCTATTAAGCTTTAATCTCTACAGATGAGCATATTGCGGACATCCTCACAAGAGCTTTGTTGAAAGGGAAGTTAGTATTTTTCAGAGATAAGTTGGGGGTGGTGCATAATACCTTCCTCGTTAAGAGGGAGTGTTGAGTTTTATAGCTCAGACAAGTACTTCTATAGGCTAAGTGTCTACCTACATGAAGTTGTCCAAAAAGGGGGTATTCTCTAGACATTACATTTATTTTTATAAATTTAAAGTGACTTAATTATATTTAATGAGAAAGTGACTTAAGTTGTCTGAACATGAGATTAAGTCATAACCGTAGATCTCAAATGATTAAGATTTAATCTTATCCCTTAATCATTTTTGAGATCTAGGTTTAGGGATTTTGGTCATTAAAAGATTATAAAATGAGTTCTAAGGAGGAGACTAGACACACATTGGTCATTGTGAGAGACATTGACAGAGAGAAAGAGAGAAAGAAAAACTTGAGAGGCTGAAGAGAAAGAGAAAGAGAGTGATTCTCTATAGGAAAGGAGGGTGACCTCTTGGAAAACTGTTGTAGGTCATACAATAGATATTGTTGGTCATACAACAAAGGAAAAGAGGTGATTCTCTATAAGAAATCAAGGTGACCTCTTGGAAAATTGTTGCAGGCTGTACAGTAGATATTTTTGGTCATACAACAGAGTAAAAGAGGGTTGTACAACAAGTTTTGCAGGGTCGTACCACATGTGTGCAGGTTGGGCAATTTGAGGAGAATGCAAAGGAAAATTTGAGGGCCAAAACAACTCGTACAACAAGGAAGAATAGGGTCATACATACCGTATTGTTTTCTCAAACATTGGGTATGATCCCCAAGGATGAAAACAGGTTCTTTATTGCTAGAATATTCTATTGTTGTATAATTTTCAGATTTCTCTTGTAAAGAAAATTAAGAAATCTCTTTTTGTTGGTTTTTCCCAAATGGGGTTTCCAAGGTAAATCATTGTTTTATTTATGTGATTGGTTTTAAGTGCATTAGCCTTATCCTGGGTTAATTATCCTAAACTTGATTATTAATGGGGAAAAAGGTGAACTTCCCACGGGTGCCACTTGTCTAGTTCTCATCACCCATGTATACCACTTGGCTAGTTCTCGACATGCATATAAATTAATGAGAATCTAGTTCATTCATCATTCTTCCAGGATTCAGCCATCAATTGTTGTCAGTTCTTAAACACCATCACCTGTACCATAACCTAGAGCCATCACCCGTACTCTAGTCTGGATTCATACCCAAGAATGGTTGAGTTCCATGGAGTCTTGACGCAGAGAGTCCCTAGTCAGCCTGTGCTGGATTCTTGGAAGGGAATTGGGGAAAATAACTTGAGGGATTGTTAACTCGGAGAAGGGAACCCCATTCTTTGGGTTGTGCATGTTGATGGGGGAGGAGTGCTAGCGGATTGGGATAATTGTAGAGGGGAAGTTCAACATCGTTTTGTGTATTGATAGACCTAACTCGGGAGTGGCCTCTATAATAGAGAGAACTGGTCTAACAAAGTTCCTATGACTGGAAGGAACGTCCTTGGTTTGTAATATGTTGGATTATATTTTCAAATAAGTGTCCATCTACGTATGAAATGTTTCGTATTTATGTATGTTATGTATTTTATTTAATTATTGTTATTTGATGATTTAAATGCGTAGAATTATTGGCAATGTGTAAATGCATTCACGTAGAAATTGCATGTAACATTTTTGTATATGATTATATTCATTCTAGGCGATCAATTATATATTTAATTTTGTTGTAATTGATAATTGAATCAATCAAAATAACAAAATTGAGTATTAGAGGGGATTTGAGTCGGTAATTTGAGTATCATATGGCTCCAAAGGCACCATGAGGTCATCGAGTATGGGATAGATTGGTACTAGAGCCTAGGTTACAACACTGGGACTGCATGGGTTGTATTTGAATACTACAGGTAGAATTACAAGTTGCACATGAAGTGTTTTATGAAATGTATCAAATAAATGGTTTGGGGAAAAATGGGTTTTGGTCCTCCATAATTTTTATTTAGGGAATTAATCAACATATAGAGGATTGTTTTATTGATTAGACCCGATGTGGAGAAGAACCATAGTGAAAGCTTACTGTTTTAGTTGTTTTCATGAAAATTGGAGGAAATTACAGTTTACCAATAATTTTTTTGATGAAATGCCCCTATGGAAATCATGGTTTAGAATGCCCTAAAGTTATTATCAGAACCAACATGGAAGCTAGTGAAATAAAAATATGTAATGGAACGATTCGGATCTGAGAAAATTTTGGTAAAATTTGAATCAAAGACATGGAATTATAGTTTATGTTAATTGATGGAAAGTTTCCATCCAGAGAATAGCTAGGTGTAATTTCCTATATGCAAGATGTGCATTTCATGTAGCCAGTTATTTGAAAATTCAAAATTTAAGTATTTATGGGAAATTTGGAAATTTTTGAAAAGCAAATTTTATGTGGGCCCACAAGTTCCACATAGACAGTGTGACATGGAAGTGCCACATCGATCTAGGATGCTATGGAGTTGCCACTTGAATGAAGGATATAATGTGGACCAACCAAATCAACCGAGTGCTAGATTACAAGCTAAGCATTACAAGCATTAATTCCCAAGCTCTAGACCCACTCTAAGGGATTATAGGAGCTTAGAAACTGAGTGCTACCCTGATGAACCATGTGATTAGGGGCCAAGAACCAAAGGCTAAGTGGAAAAGGGCTAAACGCCATTGACAAGCACGATCTATTGGAGGTGCCCGCGATCGACGATTATAACTCATAACGCTCCCACAAGTTACACATGATTTAACCACGAGTGGTCGGTGCGTTATGGAAAAACCATGGTTATAGGTGGTGCATTCCAATTGGTAATAGCTTGAGCTGGAAGGTTCCTAAAACCATTTTTTTCACAGGGTGTTTCCATTTCTAGCAATGGAATATAGTTGGAACATATTTCCGCCCAAGGGAATGTGGTATGGGAATCTGGTTGACAATGGAGGGTGACATGGCTGCACTACGGAGTGACACGTAGGATCTATATGACACATCAGTAGACATGTGCCATGACATGTCAACACCCTGCCACGTCAGCAGAAAAATTAGAAAGGTTATAAAAACGTATGGAGCCAAAAACTTGTTTTATCCATACTAGAAGTTGTTTAACTTAGAAATCAATGAGACATACACCATTTTAATGTCATTTATGGACACTACATGATTTATAGAGGGCATGACCCATTCTACAGTAGTTTTATAGAAATTTTGATTTAATGGGTTTTGAAGGCGCATAGTGTGAGGATGGACAGGGGCCTTTTTGAGACCCAAATTGTTATGGTGCAATCGTGATCTAGGCACACAAATAAATCTGGAACCTTGTAGATAAATTCAAAAAGGTGTGGAGTCAGGATGCAAAAGAAGGCCAAAATCCACTATTTGGACCTGCACGAGGTCAATTTTTGAAAACTTGGAAGAGGCAAAAGTGACCCAAAAAATCATAACCATGAAATTTTATGATTTTGACATTTTTTCTTCTCATTGAGTCAGACAACTTTGCTTAGAGGTGATTTTTCTAGAAACGCTTAGTTTATGAGATAGCAATTTTTAGTGAAAATTCCAAGTCTAGAAGAATTACAAAAATTTTAAATTGGCAATTCCATAATTTTATAAAATTTGATGGGAGCATCATGTTTGAATGTTGAAAGTGTTTAGGTACTCACAATTAAATGGGCTATCAACTCCCAATAGAAAAAAATTATATTTCCTTACATATTTTCTTCTACGGGTCTCGGAAATTGGTCCTTCAAAATAAGTGCAATTACAGAAACAATGTAAAATTGGGCAAAAATTGTGATTTTTGATAGATGTAACTTTCAACCATGAATTAGGAATGAACATGGGTATAGTCACTAAAAAAATGATTAGTAGTAGGTTAAGCACAATGAATCTGACTACGAATCAACATTTCTTATTTTTCCGTAAATTTAATAGAAAAGGAGCATGTAGCCTAATTTGACAAAAACTGTCAAATGGGTATTTTCCACAATTTTTATGTATACATGAAATTTTTTATAAAATTTTGGAAAGGGTTTATCTAAAAAACTTGATGAAGTAAATGATTGTAGATATCAGGTATAGATCTCAAAGGTGCGTATTATGAGATTCAAAGCAACTACAAAAACATATCAGTATTGCACAAAAGTGCTAACTTTGGGAAATTATAATTTTTAGCTCAGAACTCATAATTAATAATATTTAGAATCGTTGGAAATGTAATATAAATGAGAATATAATAGATGTATCCAATCTTTGAAATAAACTTCTTGTTATTTTAGAAAGTGCACAAAACAAAGCCTCTTGATTAATTAGACAAGGAATAATGTAAATTGGGTGAATTTACAAATTTTGGAGGAATGCAATTTTTCATTGTAAGATTAGAATGGGATGTGGATACAATCATTGAAATCTGATCCAGAGGAGAAGGTGCTAGAAGGTTTTGATTTTTGAAATATATTTCCAATTGTTTCAGAAAGGGAGCAGAGCATAACTTTGGAGCTTGATTGAACAAGGAAAATCTCACTATAGATGAACTCCAAAATATCTGCAATTGGGGAAAAGAGAGTTATGTTCATAAAGGTACATAACAAAAATGAAATTGGGTATGTATGAATATTAGATACTCCATGATGGTGTAGAATCACAAATGTGTGAGAAAAGTAGGGAAGGGTTACTTGTTAGATCATTGATTGAAGGTTGAACCAATGTTGGTTAAGCGCTTCATAACATGACAATACTATTGAAGGAGGGACACTTAAGAAGAGAGAGTTATGGAAGTATTAGTAACAAAGTCGTTAAATACCTTGCATGGATATTATTGAGTTTTATTGCAGCTTGTATTCTTTAAACAATTGATGAAGGAATAACAGAGAAGGGTTGCTAGTGTATGGAGAAAGAGTACATGCAAAGCATGGAATAAGATCAACACATCCAAGTTCAGTGGCATAAAAGAAGTATGGGAAAATTGGTTTTTTTGGTAGATTATTGTGTATTTCCAAGTAGCAGTGATATGAATAAGGAACGTGGAACAAAGCAACAAATAAAAGATGACATAAATATCATCCATAAAGGGAAGATTCAATTCCTTAACCTTCTAAGGTAAGGATGTACAAGTAATTAGTGAATAAATATAATCCATGATTACGAAGAAGGTAATCATAAAATATGCTAATGGAGTAATTAAACACCCCATTGAATGGAACTGTCATGGTCGACACGATAAGGATTGCAGGAAGTAATCTAAAGAGGTGCAGAGATAATTCCATAATTGAATAAAGCCTGCACACAATCAGAGATAAGATCATAGGATGTCATATGATGAATGTCCAAGTCATTGGAAGATTTTAAAGAATGAAAAAAATGATTCCAATAATAAAGGAGAATGATCAAACATGAAAATATAGAGAATGCTATCAACATTTTAAAGGAACAAATGTCTAGCAAATTTAGTAGAACATACCAATGTGGACACTCCCATATGGAAGCAAAGGCATATAGAAAAAACATAATACCAATACTTAATATAGAATTAAAGAATAATAGACTATGGGAAGTAGTCCATTTGAAGTTGGTGCGATATAAGTTGCAGTTGTATGAGTGCTGAAGAATAATGGTAGGTAAATTTAAACTTAGAACCAGAATTGCCAAGAAATGAATCAATGAATGAAACTTGAAGTGCTTAGAAATTCAGAAAAAGGGCCAAGTTGAGCTTGGCTAGAAAATTTCTCATAGAAATTGAACATCAATGCATAGGTAAATCAAATACAAAGACAACTTAGCGAAGGAACACAGATGTGGTGAAAACAAACGGGTTTGGAGTTCAACCCAAAACAACAAAGGAAGCTACCATGTCGTTGGTACAAACTATAGGATACTAAGAAGCATATACGAACAACATATGATGAACAATCTAACAAGGTTATTGGGATGGTGATAAGCTTATGGATAAGATCACCCATGTGGTGAAGTTATAGGCTATGCAAATGAATTGAAAATCAATCAAGGAGAATAATAGACATGATAATTTGATCCAAAGGTTGGTGAAAGGATGATGTATTTTTCCATAAGACCAGCTGATCATGTAACATTAGAGATGTCAATGGAAACTATTTAGGTATGAATTATTTATGTTGCTTGCATAAGTGATGGAAAAGGAATTTGATAAGAATTCCTTTAGACAAAAAATTTAAATCATGTTTTGGTATGCCTATGATATTGAATGCATTAAAATTAAATGACACCCCACTCGATAGGGTGTGGTATGGGGTGGTAATAGCATGGCATATGTGAAAAGTGGCTATAATGCATTCATATGAATTGCATTCCATGTGTTTGTTGGTTATGGGTAAATAACCAAGGCAGATCAAAGTTTGTGAACATGATATGGTAATCATGAATCAATGCAAGTATGCAATGAATGTGTATGCATTAGTAGATTATATAAATCTTGTGGTTACACATACACATATGTGGGCATATATGTTGAATGCATTATGTGAATGCAAATTATGTCATATTTTATTGCATAATATGTTAATAGTTGAAATGGTGGACTTATTGGTAATGCATAATTCTAAGATCTTTTCATGAGTTGTTGTGAATGCAGTGAAAGAAATGCATGAAAAAGTAGTCACATTGGATGGGTTACATGAATGCTATGTTGGGAGAACGGAGTTGTATAAAATAATGAGATGTCTTGGGTATGGCAGTGAAAATGAGCCATAATGAAGACAGAGACACTATTACATATGGGCGGATTGTTCCACGAAATATTTCCATGTTTTCAACATTCGTGGGTTAGAAAAATGAATTTTTATATTTTTTGTTTTTCAGGGCGGAAAAACCATGGCAATATCCACAATTTGTAATGTTCCACAAACTTTCGTCGATATAGGGACGGAATTTTTAGGTTTCACTTTTCGTTTCAATATAGACGAATGTCGAGCTATATATACTACATAATCTAACCATTATTTACACATTTTCTATTCTTGCGACACATTGAGCGCGGATTTTGGACTTGCGGGGTGATTGTTTGAGCTTGGATATTCTACATAGCTCTGATTTTGAACTTGCAAGGTTAGTAATGTATATTTTTTTGTCTATATTTTTATAAGGGTTAGAATTTAACATTGTTTAGTAATGAGGCTTAGGTCATGTTAACTTGCTATTTTGCCTTTTTAATATTTTTTTCAAGAACTTGCTATCATTTTCATTTGCCTCATTTTAACTTTTCTCTCATGCATCAATTTGGGGTATTTTTCAATCTCTTATAAGTGATTGTACTAATTAAGATCACAATTGACATATGGAGGGGATATTATTGAATTCCAATATTGTATGATATCATGAATATCCCCATGCATTTAAGATAATGAAATCTCTTCAAACAAATCTAGCAAAAGTTGTTATTATCTTAATCTTGTAAAAACATGGGGATTTAGATGTTAAAATAAATCCAAGGTTCTTGAACAAGAATGACATCACAAGCAACAACCTTGATTGTTGTGCACTCATAAAAGCCTTGAATGCAACAAAGGTGCATAGGGTCAATGAAATCACAATGCTTACAAAATTAAAATTGATTTGTAAACAAATGTCAAATGAATAAAAAGTCAAAACCAACCATATTATACCATAGTACTCAATGGCAAGAGACATTACAAAATGTTCTCTATTTTTCATATACACCATAATGGGGGAAATTGATATCATGTTAAGGCCATGGCAATGTGCTCTTCTCTAGTGTTGAATTTTTCCAACATAAACAAATGGTTATTGAATCTTTTAGGTACCTCTAGCTGGTTTAGTTCGAACAATCTCCTCATTTCATCACTTTCTATGGTGGTTGGCCTATTTTAATTGTGTTGTAGCGTTATCTACCTTGCTCATCGCTACTGCTCTTTATGACTATATTTTTGGATGCCTTACATGGCAAGTTTTGATAGGTTGGATCTTTTTTCCTTGCAGCTTTAGCTTCTGGTGAGTGTCCTCATAACTTTTTTTTTAATAAAATGCATGTATGGTCATTCTATATATTAATATAATTGTGGAACATTTCATTAAAAAAATCCTATGTACTTCTTATACATTTGACAAATAAATTTGCAAGATGCATTGCTTTTTGAGTTTCTCATTCTTCCATGAGTTTAGTATAATTTAACGATTTAATACAAGTAGTTACATTATGTTCAAGTCTTGACTAAGTTATATGGGTGATAAATTTTCAAACTAAGTTCATTAAACATGTTATCTTCAAACTTACAAACTTAATTAGCTATTAATTTATATATATTCTCAATCATAAAAGTTATATGGGTGACACATCCTCAAACTAATTTCATTAAACATGTTATCTTAAAACTTACAAACTTCATTAGATTTCAATTTATATGTACATTTATATCAATTAATATAAGATAACTATAAATGTCTTAATGATGAAAATCCGTAAGATAGGAAAAATGACTTCATATTTTTGTGAGATTACCATTCATGAAAAAAGATAGAAACAAAAATTCACATTGGATGCTTTGGATTTCGAAGGTTCATTTATTTATTATTGTAATTATTTTCCAATTATCTTTATGTTATTTTGGATGTATTTACTTTAAAACTTAGACATGTCACTGTTTATATTGATATTGATTATTCAATATATTATTAATTTTCAATGGGGACTTTGGGGATAGAATTAAAAAATTATAGAGGTGGATACATATTGCATGATGTAGTTGGGTAACATTTTTAATGTGTTAAAGCAATTAATTGATCCAAGAATAAGTAAGATGGATATGCACAATGTTTGATAAAATTCCTCGAGAAACGAAGGACAAAATCATTGGTAGATTTTGAAATGAGTATGGAGATACAGTCATTGAAATATCTCAGAAAGAGATGGGATGTCATCTCTAGCGAGTTCGAGACCCAAAACCACAAAAATACAACAAAAGACTAAGACTTAGAAGGAGCAAAAAATAGTGTGGCCTATAATATTAGTGTAGAATTTTGGGAACAATTTCATTATGAGAATGACTATAAAATATGCAAGGGGATGTAGATATGAATTCCAATATAAAAAAAGTAGCAAAATATTGCATGGAGAAATATGCAAGGGGATGTAGATATGAATTCCAATATAAAAAAAGTAGCAAAATATTGCATGGAAAAATATCTCAATAGCTCCAAACTAGCTAGAAGGAGGAGGCTAGTTATTATGTAGAATTTATAAATATTATTTAATCTTATATGATTACTTGATTATTTAAAATTTATTTTGATTTTATAACTTGTAATTTTATTACTAATTAATAATGTTGTAATTTTGTTTGTAAATTATATACTTGAATCATGAGTATAGAAGAATGAAATCAATCTAAAGTAAGGATGGCAAATATTTATGTCTAACAAATGAGAGAGGAGAGGTAAAATTATTCCAACGATTAAGTATTTTTTTATATAGACTAACAATGAAACAGCTTTCCAAGATAAGAAAAAAAATACAAAAACTAGATGCATATGCTTCTTATGTAATGTATAATACTCTACTTACCAAATTAATTCCATTTTTAGAGTAGGAATTCAAAAAACGTTGTCGTCCAATCAAAGATGAGTTGTGACCACTTATAATTATAGAAATTATTGGATTATTGGATTATAATATACTATATTCAAAATATACTTATAATATCTAATGTAATTGACAAGTTATTGTTTGGTATGGTGTAGGTAAGACAATTACTTGTACCACTACAAGGATTTGTCACTATGAATGAAAATGCAAGGAAGCTTGCTCAGTTTAGAGTTGCATTAGAGGCGAGAGGAGATGGAAAATGTTATTGTCCTTGCTATGATTGCAGGGGCTTGCAAAATAGAAGACTTTTAATAACAACAACTGAAAGACATTGTAGGGAGAAGGGGCACGCTGAAGGGGGTTATGAATATCGTCCCATGGTAAGAGGTCGTTATTCAATTTTTAATATATTCACTGTAATATTCATCATGTCATGAATTTTAGTAAAATGTCTTTTTTTTTACTATATGTTCTATACAGACTAATTTTTCTACGTTGTTCGTAAATTTATAGACAATGCCCCCAAAATTTCTCCCACTAGAGGGTTATTTTCCAAGTACTAGCAGAAATACTCATTCACAGCTTGACGAACTTCTACATTAGAATATTGAAGATGATCAAGTAGTTATTTCTGATGATATGGATGTAGATAACATTAGTGATACAAATCAAGAAGATGAGATACATAGATTGATCCAAGACACATTTGCTCCAATGGATGAGGACAACCAGGATGATAGTCATGATGTTGATCCTCTACTCGAGAAGTCACGTCAACCTCTTTATGAAGGATCAAAAACAAATCTTCTATATGCTATATTGTTGTTAGTGAACTTGAAGGTTTTGAATGGTTTATCAAACACCTGTTTGTCACAGATACTAAGGTGTGTAATTTGTTAATTATTTTTGTCTGCATGTTCACAATATCTATAGAAAGGGTTGACTTTTTTCCTATATTGTTGTTATTGTTATCTAATTTGTAAAGTTCGGATGCGATATTGATGATTACTATTGTTTTCATTGATTTATTCTTTTGAATTTTGTAGATTGTTAGGTGAGTTTCTATTACCAACTTCAAATATTTTACCACGCACATATCGAGAGATATATGTCATTATGAAAGCATTTGGAATGGAGTATCAAGCTATTGATGCATGTCCTAATGATCATATCATATACTATGGACACTATGCATTAGAAAATGAATGCCCACAATGTCAAACAAGTAGGTATCGAACTGATAAAGTGACAAAAAAGGTGCCTCAAAAAGTTCTTCGTTATATTCCAATAATTCCACGTTCCAGTGGTTGTTCAGGTGTCAAAGTATAGCACAGTTTATGGATTTCCATGCAAAGAACAGAAGTCGCGACGATGTTCTTCGAATGCCTGCAAATGGTTCTGCATTGAGGTACATTGAAGAAAAGTGGCCAATTTTTAAAGAAGATCCTCGTAATGTTAAAATTTATTTGGCAGTTGATGGTGTCAATCCATTTGGAGAGCTTCGTTCTACCTACTCAATGTGGCTTGTTTTGTTATAAACAATAACCTTCCTCCTTGGATGTCGATCAAGAGAGAGCACACAATGTTGGCAATGATTGTTCCAAGTATTTAATTAATATGTAATTTTTTACTTGAAAGTCTGATCACTAAATATTTCATTGATTTGTTTCGTGCATGATAATTGTGTCTTTAATATATAACGACATATAGGCGCTAAATATAATTAATCATGTATGTTGGACCAATTAGGCAAGTACCAGGTTAAAGATATGAACGTATATCTTGAGCCTCTTATCGAGGAGTTGTTGAAGTTATGGGCTGGCGTCACTATGTATGATATTTCTAGACCAAGAGGGCAAAGACAATTTCAATTCCATGGAATACTTGCATTTACAATTCATGATGCTCCTGGGTTAACACATTTTTGTGGTATGTTGTTACTTTCTTTTGTTCCTTAATATTTTATACATATGTTGATAATATCATGCATTATTTTAAATTGTAATTCTAATTTGCTACACCAATTCATATATCTTGTAGGTCTTCAAACAAACGGTAAATTTGCATGTCCAGTTTGCGGTCCCAGGATAAAATCTCATCATTCAAGGAGTTTAGCAAAGGAAGTGTTCGATGAGTATAGGCATTTTCTGCCTAAGAACCATAGTTATCGAACTACATACAAAGAAAAATTTAATGGTAAAGAAGAGAATGAAAAAAAACCACGAAGAATGACACCTCACCTATGGAAGGTGGAATATAATAGAAACCGTCAAGGTATGCCAATTTTTTTTTGTATCGAATTATGTTCAACGCAATATGTTATATACCTATATTGATTAATTATTTTTAATTTGATTTTGTTGATGTTTCATGAATGTCGTTAAGGCACGAATGGGCTTCTACGAGGAATCAAAATTTACCCGATTCAATTCAGTAGGTTTCCATACTACGAGCACCTGCAAATAGTTCATTTGTTTGACACAATGCATATCGAGAAGAACATAACAGAAATGTTATGGCGAATATTAGATGGAAGGACTGACAAAGAAAAAATTGGAAAGATTTGTAGTGACATCCAAGAAGCTAATCACGCATTGCAAAGTGTGATCGTTAATTATAATGGCGATGGCCGTCAATAGAATATTAGTCTTCCTTGGTGCTTGATGGAGCAACAGAGCAATATTGTAAAAGAGGTCATAAAAAAAATCAGGTTTCCGACGGGTTTTTCGTTAGACATAAAGAATATATTGACGAAAAAAGGTGATTTTGTTGGGGTTAAAACACATGATTGGCATACATTCATTAAGGTAATCATGAGTCTACAATATATTTCATTATCGGTATGCACTATTTTATTCTCTTATTTTGAAATAAACATTAATAATTATGTGTTTTTTGATACAGTATGTTCTACCTTTATCTCTCCTAGATGACTTTGACAGCAACATAAAACATATTATTTATGTTCTTGGAAAATACATGAGGTAAGTAATGTTTTACTTGGAAAATGTACTTGGTTTGTGGTTTGTAGCGGAACTTATTGACATATTATGTTTTTCCTGCAAATATTATATATGCCTTGATATATTTTTTTATTGCATCATTTGTAGGTGGCTTTCATCAAAAGAAATCCATAAAGAAGATATACGGCATTGGAAGAGAGAAATTCCTTGACTAATGTGTGAAATGCAACAGTATCTACCTCCAACATTTTTCAATGCACAAGAACACTACCTCATACACCAAGTTGAGGAGATTGAATTATGTGGACCAGTACACACAAGGTTGATGTGGATGGTGGAGAGGCAGTTGAAGTCATTGAAGGATTTTGTTAGACAAAGAGGGAATCCCGAGGGTTCTATGGTTGAAGGATATATGGTATATCAATGCATGGTGTACATTAGTGAATATCTACCTAAATTAGCAGAAAATATGAATGTGCCTCGCATTTGACATCTCGACTCCATAAACAAATTTGAAGGGGAGGTCTTATTGGGGAGAGGTACATTGAGGACTGTGAAAGGTAATTATTATTATACTCTGTTGAATTAATATGTTACACATTTATTTTTTCCAATTTTATATTATCATATTGTTTTTTAACTCTTTTAATAATTATGCATTTTCAACTATATTAAACTATGTGCCTTTAATGATATCTAATTAATTATATTGAATTGTTATTTTATCCTATAGTTGGTCGAGTGTGGGATGCTTTACATTTATACATTGCAAACAACCTTGATTGGATGGAGCATTGGATAAAAGATTGTGAAGAATTATTCGGTAGGTTATCATGGGAAGGGGTCAGTAACATGATTAAAACAGCTCATCGTCTTCGACATCAAATTCCTGACCGTACATTGCCAAGGGAAGTTGATTTGGCCTATGGTTTAAAAGATAAAAAGGAAAGTAAATTTGTTACCCACATTTTTTCTAGTTACTTCGATCCATTTTTCCAATTACATTTCGTTTGTTTAAGTTTTCAATTTTATTAATTACTAACTCCTATATGACGTTTATTAATTCACAATGTATTTTTAACCTGTTGTCAATGTTGCAGTTGAAACATCACAAGGCTATGTGGTGTAATGGTCTTAAATTTCGTATCAAAAAGTTGGATGATAATAGGAAAACCTCGGATTGTGGGATAACTACAGTGTTTAAGGTCACCGATGTTTCCTCTAGAAGTGATAGACATCCAGAAGAAACCGAGAGTAGGTACTATGGGCATTTGGAGGACATTATTGAGTGTGATTTTAATTCCTTTAAAATAGTTTTGTTTGAGGTGAAGTGGTACAGGCTACGGATGCATGAAAGTGATCCTGAAAGAACTGTTATTGAGCATGCTAATGGATTTACCATGGTTAATACAAGGGAATTTGAACTGGGTACAGAGCCTTATGTTCTTCCAAGTCAATGTGAGCAAGTCTACTACTCCGAGGTACCAGGTAAAGCAGGTTGGTCATACGTTCGATATGATCCAAGAGGAAGACCAGTAAAGTTTAATCATGTACTAGATGATGAAGATAATCACGAAGAAGAAGAGGATGATGATGATTCAGATCAGGTTGCAGTCGATGTGTTAGATGAAGAAGTTAAAGAGGTTGATCATGCAAATGTAGTAGACAATGATCTCATTGACGATATGGATGACTATATTAGCGAAGATGACTTTGATGCTGATGACGATGTGAATGATCCTTTCATCAATATCTATTCAGAACCAGATCCTGATACATATGTTGAGTTGGATGAAGAAGAAGATGAATGATATTTAATTGTTGAAAAGTAGAGGTACGCAATGTTTTTAGGTTAAAGTAAATGCACTCACCATATGTTCATTTTGTTGATTAACTTGGTTATATTTGAAAATTAGTTTTATAATCTAATTATGTTCTACATGTGCAGTAGCGTGGGTGTTCCTGGAGGTTGTAGTGGTAATGGTTTGAATCGAACATGTGTCGATTGAGCAAGATACAAAATGAAGTTATAAGATTTATGTGTTAGAAACTAAGATTAAGTGGGAAAAAACAATAATGTTACAAATAGACTATGTAAAATATGTATTCTTGTTTTAAGAAACAAGGTTTCTCACAATTTCAACTCAACCAAATCTTAAAGTTCCTCACATGTTTGCTCATGTTCTAAGTTCTAAACTATACCACTAGTTCCATATCAAGATGGATAATGCATGTGGAAGACAACCTTAACTATACAACAAGTATTGTTTGAATGAATTTTGTTTCCTTTTTAGTATTACTAATTCCCTTTTGACACCTTAACTATACAACATGTATTATTTGAATGACTTTTGTTTCCTTTTAGTATTGCTAATTCATTTTTCGCATTTATAAAGTTGATGAATAAAGTGCTAAATGTATGTATTGACTTATTTATAATCATGTATATGGAAAACACAATTGTTTACAAAAATACCTAGGATTATTACTTGCATCATTTGAACCAATTATTTGCATCCTTCTAAGGAGATAAATTGTAGTTAAGCTGAATAAGTATACAAATTTGTGTATGCGATTCCACAAGAACGATTGATGATATGACCATTGTTTCAATAAAGATTTCATTGTGTTAATTGGTGGTATGAGCATTAATTCAATAAAGAATTTAATTAGTGTCAATTGTTGATCAATAAAGAGCATTCATGACTTATAAAATTTCATGAAAATGGAAAACTATATTAAGAAATTTATTGCATAGTTTTGAAACCATAATGTTTTCACTCTTAATGTACTAAATTTCAAGATATTCTAGTTCGTGTAGGAAGCCATGCAATAAGAAGTATTTTAAGAGACAAAGTGTGAGTTGCACAACTACTCCCTTTTTTTTCTTTGGTGTTATTCAACAAGCCTTCAAGATCATGGTGGATCTTATAGATACACCATGGGAATAGTTTTGATGCAACATCAAATACTTATTGCATGCCACCCTAACCGCTTTTAAGACATTACTTTGAATTACTTGGTGTGTGATCGAAAAATGTACACACTAGTTCAAGCTTCGAAGCATCAATGATATTTATTGGTTAGAAAGTATTCTAGAATTTATAGATACCATAAGCCACTTTAACTCATATACTCACAAGACAATATCAAGAATGCATGCAACATGAAGTGAATAACATGTTTGGGGTAGTTTAATATTGAGATTAAGTACCAAAAATGAAGCACAAATAAATTTATGAAATTCTTATCACAACCACCAATGGTTTGATTTCTCTTGTTTGCATAGTTGTTGAATTATTGAAGATATGTTATGTACTCAAATGGCTCTTCTAGAAAAATTGGTGGGCACTACCAATAGTTACCTAGGTAACCTAGTGGATGGGAGTTGACCCATATACGTTCTTAACATTTTGAATTTTGAATTTTGAACTTTCATGTTGAGCTAGATTAAATCTAAGTAAAAAAAAATGTCGTTTCATGTTAAGGGGGTTATAAAGTGGACACTAAATAACATAGTCATTAATACTTTTATGTCCATCAACTTGAATGTGCACATACTCATTGTTTACCCAACGCAAAAACGCTCTGGTGCTCTGGTTCGAGGGAAACCCCTGCCTGCAATCGGCTAAAATTCTATGTCCTCCTTCACTGTGGAACTTTCAACCGGCTACAATTCAGTGTCCTCCGGTCTATCTGCATATCCCCATAGAGCCTCAATGGCACCCGTAAGTAGATTTTCAGATTTGCAGCAATGGAACTCAAATTTGTCTAAAAAACAATGTTGGAGATAGAGCGAGTATTGGTAGACCCTAAATGGTTGCTTCTGTTGATTGTTGAGATATGGTTTTTCCCTCAATCCCTATGAAATCCCATATGGTATTGCTAGAAGGATATTTGCAATGTATTTGCATAGTTAGGAGTTGTCCCTTGTTTTAATTTCTAAGTATTTTCCTGAAATTATTTGTCAAGGTATGGTTTTTGTTGAGGTAGGGTTTTTCTTGTGTTTTGAAGGAGGTGGCATAACAATTCTGCACCGGGTTTCAGTTGCTTAGTGTGTGGTATCGTCTACTGCCAACTATAGATATTTTTGTTGGAGCTATAGTCCAATCATGAATTGACTATGAATGTGTTGGTAAAATCCATATGGAAACAAGTAGTTTTACAAGTTATGCTTGGTCATTTGTTATTGGACAGCACTTTCATGAGATAAATGCCCAAACAATGGAGGAACTCCCAGCTATAAGAGGTCACACCCACATTGATAGTATGCACCCCGTGAAGGAGAAAGACGCCCTTAATAACTGTAAGTTTCTGATTGTTGCTTCCACGGGAGTGTTGCACCCTCATGCACTAGAATAAGGCTGCTAGATGATCACAACCCTACAGTATTTAGTCTCAGCAAATAATATTGTTGCTCTTCCTCAATAGAGGCTCATGCCTATGATCAACAAATGGTACTGTCTTCCCTAGGATTGGTAGATTCATATCAATATCAATATCAAATATGTAATTTGAATTAATGTGCAAGCAACAATACCAATGTCAAATGTTAAGGGTCTGAGAAATAATTGAGTTTAGGGTCTCATATTTGATAGATGATACCTATTTACTGGGTTTAGGCTCCATTACTGTTGTTATTCATCACAAGCTTGCCCAATTTAGAGGTTAGGCTGCTGATTGAGGGTAGAAAAGGGCCCAACATTAACTGCCTTTGTCCAAATTTGCATAGAAATTATTGTAAGGTGATTTCCGACTCATTTTCCTGATTGCTTAGTGCTTTTTGAAGGTTAGGGCAGGCCCTAAATTGCACCAGCATGCCCAGAAATGGAGGATGATGCTTATAACTTGCACAAACCATGCCCAGATTTGAAATTTAGTGTTTTTTTCATGCCCATAATTTATCCCTCATGTGGTGGCTTACCTATCTCTTGTTCTTCTCTTTCTTTTAATGTCATTTATATCGCTTGTAATTTGATAAATGTTTTAGCTCTAGACACTCCCATTGTTTAGTGGCCTATTGCCACACAAACACTAGCTACCTTATCCTGTAGACTAAATCCACTTGCTGACACAGTACTCTGTTCCAAATTTCAAGTATTGATCTATGCTTGAGTTAATTCTAGTTAATCTGATGTTTACAGTGTTTCAATATCAAATTCACACAACTAAAAATGTAAAGGTACGAAATCAATTAACTAGATGCTTGAAGACTATAACTCTTATGAATAATTTGTCTTTCTCAAGTTTAGAACATTGCAACTGGTGCTTGGTAGAACCTTATATTTTTTTCTAAGTCCCGCAACTGGTGCAACTGGTGCTTGGTAGAACCTTATATTTTTTTCTAAGTCCCGCAACTGGTGCTTGGTAGAACCTTATATTTAGAATCAATTTTGGGTGTTTTAAATAACATTTATGACCATAAAAAATCCATAAACAATAGTAACCTATAAATTTGGGCATGTTCTAGGAAGTTTGGAAGGTACATGAGTCTTAAATAACCCTCAAACAGTCATAAAATAGTTGTAAATGCAAATATGGGCATGTCCTATGTAGCAAGGGCATGAGAAAATCAATTCAAGGAAACCTTGGAGGTCATAAACAACAGTATTTGGGACTGTTATAAATTCTGGGTACAAAGCAACCCTAAAAACGCCCTCAAACAATCCCATAGTAGCCTAAAAATTAATTTTGGGCAGGTACAGTGGTGAAAGAAGTAGGTATAAGCGTCTTTAGTTAGATCTGGGTGCAAAGGAGGCCTTAAACAATAGTTTTTGAGGTAGAAGAAAAAAAATAACAAACATGGGAATGGTTGCACTCAGCCCTAACATCTAGCTTGGAGGATTGTTGCACTCAGCCCTAACATCAAATGCATGGATGCACCATATTATCCATAAAGGGTTAGAAGGGGGGGTGCTCTATCCCAAGTCAACCCTAATCCATTCATAAGTGTAAATCAAATCCAAAACCAAAGGAGTGCTCATCCAAAATTTATGAATAAGCATGCCAAGAGATCAACCAAAATCCAAGGAGCAAGGGCATTGTCATAGAATGGTCTCCAAATACCATAAGAAAAGGCCAACCATGTGTTGAAATGTCTCAAAAACCATCAAATGCTCAGAAATAAGCTTCCATAGCTCTAATCCCTAGGGAACTAGTTTTAGCATTTCATACCAAGATAAAGCTTATGAAAACAAATTCCCATCCATATATCATAATCCTCCATCAGAGCTAGGGAATTGGAGAATGAACCTCCTCAAGACAAGCTACCAAATTGGTGAAAATGGATGACAAACAAAAATTCAGTACTGCTCAGAAGGAATGCCCAAATTATCCAATGCCCTAGAGAAACAAGGAGAATGTTCACCACCATGTGATAGCTCACAAAACAAAATTTCCAACTATTACCCCCCATTTTTCATGGGTGGCCATTTGTGATTTTATCACATTTTTAGTGGGGTTGACATGATGTTTTATTGGTTGGAGCAGCTGGTTGAATGATTGTCAATGATGATGGTGATTCCCTAGTATTTGATGATGTTATTACACATGCATGGTTGAGAGACTTTCATTATGGTTTCCAAATTCCTCTACTGGAAACTATGAACCAACAAAGGAGGAAAGTTCATGTGCAAAGGTGACCATGATTTAGGGGAAATTCCATCAGCTTTTGTAGCAGAATTGGATTTTACAATTAGTCACACTACTAGCCTAATTCAAAACATATTATGTCCCTATATGCTTCTAGACAACACACTAGGATTTAACTAATGTGTTGGGTTGAGGGATTTTGTAATTGTGTGGACCACGTTGCCCTATTGTCATCCATAATTTTTGGCATATTTTGTAGTTATTTGGAGGCATAGAAACCTTTTTAACAATCTATTAAAAAGGTCATTGATACCATTAGGATAAATAATTAAATAACAACATTCGGGAGGAAATCAACCTTCGTAAACTCACTCATTCACTCACTGCTTAGGTTTGTGTTTTAATGTGTCAATGACTATGTCTGTGACATTAGAGAACCACTACAAGGCCCAAAACAAGGCCAACTAGAACCACAAACCAAGAAGAGGTTGATTTATGCATTGACATAGACAGGTGGCACTAGGCACACAATATGGAGAAACAATGAGTTAGGAAAAACATTTGCACCAAAGTACCACAATGGTTACTAATAAGAGAATATTTGACACGGGAGAATGCTGTTAATTTTTAACAAGCAAACCTGAAACAAAGGAGCCTGGTGCAAGCGAGCATAGAAGGTCAAAGCGGAATCCAGTGGGCCCATAACCCACAAGTAAACATGAAAATCTCTGCTTGGACCGGAGGAAAAAATCATATCTATACTATCAATGATAATATGAGTTGGTTGGATTATATGCAAGATTGTAAACCTAGGTGGGAGTTGAGACATGCTGAAGTATTAGATGCTAACTTACAGGGATCTGATGCTTTTATTAGACTAGTGCTAGAACTCAGAAGAATGCCTGTGGGATCCAGTATTGTACCAGACATGATTTACAACAACTCCCTGAGAAAATCAGTTGATGCAAGCAATTGGTTAACACACCTCTACCAAGATCTTAACTTAATCTCGACGGAGGGCTCTACACCTCACCCTGGGCTACAACTAGACCAACAATACTACTGTATTAACCAGATACGTTATTTGGGAACATGGCCGCATCAAGATGCTAGTCTCCGGTTTCCAAGTACTACACACACTTATGAAAAATATAAAAAATTATGGTGGAAATTCTTGAGAAAATAAAATACAGATAGAACATATTATACCATGCTAAAGTTTGGACTTCAAATTCCACAAATCTACGAGGATCCTGCATTCTACGTCCCTGATTGGATTAGAGACTAGTGGCAGTCATTTGGCATCAACCTGACAGCATTAGATCCAACTGCTATTTATAATCTAAAACGGCAAGTTGTAGAATCTCTCGAACAGGTCAAAGATATTTTGCAGACAAAGCTTACTGAGGCTCAAATCCTTGGGTACTACGTTAAAAACCAACGACAGTGGCTTGTCAAAACCCACATAGACGTCCACATGCATCAGAATAGACGCGTGGTCCTGAGGTCTGTTTATTCAAAGGCATGGGATACTTTATCCAATGTATTTCATGAATTATATGGTCCCCCATACTCAGATGAGTTGTAAATATCTCAAAAGTATTTGGCTATGAGTGGGGCCTGTCCATTCAAATTGTCATAAAGATTGAAAAGAAAGTCATAAAAACTTTTAGACCTTACTTTTGAAAGCTATAAATTTTTTTATATGTTTTCCATAATGGTTAGTTACTTTTATGTTGTCATCAATGACAATCCTATTCATCATGAGACTATGAACATGGAATTCATATCTTCTTTGTATGCATGGTGTTTTCGAATTTTCAAAATTGTCTTATTGCACATTAGATTTTTCAACTATCATTGTAGTCATGGTTTGGTTGTTTCCAACACTTATATCTCTTGTTGATTTCACTTAAGTTAAGGCTTGAATTGTCAAAGATTTGAATGTTTGCATCAAGCACATGTGGTGTATAAGGGTTGTTTGAGGGTATTACATAACATTCCCCACACATTTAATTGCAACTAACACATTGGTCTTGAATGTTGTTATTTAATTATTTATCCTAATGGTATCAATGACCTCTATGATTTTGACTATAAGGTGCTGAGGTGGAATCCTTCGGTTGTTTGCTTGCCTGGGAGACTAGAGTGCTCCCCTTATTTGGCATATCTTGTAGTTATTTGGAGGCATAGAAACCTTAATAACAGTCTATTAAAAAGGTCATTGACACCATTAGGATAAATAAATAAATAACAACATTCGGGAGGAAATCAGCCTTGGTACACTCAATTCAAAGTCCTCAATAGCTGATGTTATCTAGTTCTATAGCATGAAACAGTTCCAAAACCCCAAAGTCATCCCACTAGTCAGCTAGAAAGAGATGATTCCCACGTAGCTGACTTGTGATTATTAGGGTCACTTGTGCTAAAAGTTTGTATTGGAAGGCATGATGCCCAATTACTGCATATTGCAGGAGTTTGTTGTAGCCAGAGCAAATCCAATGAAAAGGTTCATACTTATCCAAACTCCACTCAACACACCCATGATTTCTTCTCTTAGCCTTTCCATACCTCAAATTTTGCAAGCATCTCATGTTGTAAGAAGACATGGATAGTCTTAATTTGCACCCAAAACTACCTCACATCCACAAAACTGGCCCAGAACTAAATGATGAGGCTGCTAGAAGGTAAAACATGTCTACTAATGTTCAAAACATTACCCATATATGTTTAATTACTGTTGTAACTTTTCATTATAGAGCCCAGAACTGCCCAGATGTGAGGTATAGGGCATGTTCATTTCCTTCCATTGTCCACAGGTGGCATGGGATGCCCAAAATTCATTTTACAACTAATAAAAAGGAAAAATCACACTTTAGACTCGTGAATTAGTGATAGCTTACACAAGATTATTGCTAATTGTTGGTTTATTAATATTTGAGCAAACCCTAGTTCTTTCCATTGTAGGATTGGTGAAAAAGCATTTGAGGAGTTGAATAGGTAAGGGACAACAGAGAGAAGTGTGGTTGAATCTGAAAGTACATTCTGGTAGCTATTACAGGAACCTATTTTTCATTAGAAAACCCACCCACAACTTGTTTTACAGCTTTAGGAGCAAGTGAATTTACCATAAATAGTTAAGAGAGAAATTTGTGGAAATTAACCATGGGAGCATATATGAATAGGTATCTTCATAGGGTATTGAAGAACAAAACACTATAAGAATATTTCATATTAGTGATAAACCCTAGGTGTCACACTACTTTTTTTTTGGTTGCTTTGTATATATTCATATTCTCGAGGAGAAAAGGACTGAATTGAAATCCTCCTTTTCGAAGGGTGTTTTTTCTAGATATAGTGAGTACTCCAAGGCTTACAGAGTAAAACACCAATGTTCAAAAGCTTCCTGAAACCAATATTTTTGCCTTGTCTACATTTGGCCTAGTTCTCTTGATGTTGTGTGTTACCCCCTTTTTGTGATTAATGTGTTTATCTTACATTACATGTCACTGAAAATTGTATTAGCAAATTGACCAAACTGGTAGTGTTGAAGTTTCTTCAACATAGTGACCGACTTGGGACTACTCTTAGGTTGACATTTTTCTGGTTTGGTCCTCCTGCTTGGTTGTTGGATACGCTCATTCTTGATTGAAATTTATTATTTATAAAAAAAAACCAATATAGTCGGAAAATCAATATACACATAACGTCTGAAAATAGTCTTTGAAAATCAAATTTCTCATGGCCATTTGAGTGCCAATTTGCATGAATTTGAAATTTACAACATGTGTAAGGTGTAATATTTCACCTAAGTTAGCTGATGTATTTTGCATTCTCTGTTGTAGTATTTTACTGATTATTTGGTTAAGATGTATTGACATGAAATAGTTATGAGCACTGCTGCAATGTACTCTTGTATTAGCACATTGACCTAACTGGTAGTGTTGAAGTTTCTTCAACACAGTGACCGACTTGGGACTGCTCTCAGGTTGACATTTTTCTGGTTTGGTCCTCCTGCTTGGTTGATGTATATGCTCATTCTTGATTGAAATATATTATTTATTTTAAAAAAAAAATCAATATAGTCGAAAAATCAATATACACATAATGTCTGAAAATAGTCTTTGAAAATCAAATTTCTCATGGCCATTTGAGTGCCAATTTGCATGAATTTGAAATTTGCAACATGTGTAAGGTGTAATATTTCACCTAAGTTAGCTGATGTATTTTGCGTTCTATGTTGTAGTATTTTACTGATTATTTGGTTAAGATGTATTGACATGAAACAGTTACGAACACTGCTGCAATGTACTCTTGTATTAGCACATTGACCTAACTGGTAGTGTTGAAGTTTCTTCAACACAGTGACCGACTTGGGACTGATCTCAGGTTAACATTTTTCTGGTTTGGTCCTCCTGCTTGGTTGATGGATATGCTCATTCTTGATTGAAATTTATTATTTATTTAAAAAAAAAAACAATATAGTCGGAAAATCAATATACACAAAATGTCTGAAAATAGTCTTTGAAAATCAAATTTCTCATGGTCATTTGAGTGCCAATTTGCATGAATTTGAAATTTGCAATATGTGTAAGGTGTAATATTTCACCTAAGTTAGCTGATGTATTTTGCGTTCTCTGCTGTAGTATTTTATTGATTATTTGGTTAAGATGTATTGACATGAAACAGTTACGAACACTATTGCAATGTACTCCTGAGAGGACCCTCTCACTGTAGTTATGGTTTTTTGGGCTGATATAGTCAATTAATGTTTCTTAGTTGAGTGATTTGGCCAAACAGTTCACTAACAAATAGTTTTTCCACAAATCGTCCTCCCAATACCAAACACTTCAGCTGATATTTGTAACACTACACCCACTAGGGTTCGGCATGTCCCTCCTAAGCCTCAGATTTGAGGGAAGTAAACGTGTACTTTCAAAGAAGAAAGAAAACACCGTCTTGTTTATTGTTGTTTTCTCGAGTGCAGGTACCACCAAATAGGTATCTGTCAGATCTATCTTCCTCAAGTGATGATGAAGATATACTCGGAGAGGTTGAAAGTGAGACGAGTTGTACTAGATGCACCGGTTCTATATCAACTAGATCTGAAAATATAAGGAAAATATTTCATAGACGCGTGAAATATTTTATTGCCAACGGTGGGTCGTGTAATTATGATGCTGAGAGCATAAGAGACATTGATTTTCCATTGAGGTATAAACATCTAGTGCAACGATGGGTAGCTAATATGCTACCTCAAGTGGACACAGATTTCCTCATCAATGGGAAGATGTATCGCATCGCTCCTTCGTCCTTACATGGATTGGGGCTATTTTCCATGGATGGAGTAAAGGTCCGCTATGGCACTGTAACTGAATTGATGGAGTATGTAGGACCACTATACAGATACGATAACTGGTTGATCTTGGTCCAATATACTCGAAGTATGCAGAGATACGGAGTTGCCGCGAATTATATTCAACTAGCAGAAAACAATAAAAACAAAGGGGCGACTATGTATATTGATGGTATACCAAAAGCGTCCGGAAACATTGCTGGCTTTATAAATAGTACACGACCAGTGACAACAAATGAGCAACCAAATTGCGAATTCGAGGGACGTGAACAACATCATATATTTATATGTGCAATAAAACCAATACTTGCAGGTGAAGAGTTGTTGATCGATAACAACTTAAATCGAATAGATGTGGCTTCCACAGTCCAGGGTAACCGTGGACCGTCAAAAACTATGCCTCATCAGGTAAATGCTAAATGTAGTAACTAAACATGACTACCATAACTAAATGTTTCGTTTTTTTTCTATTAACATTCAATTTCCACTGTTGACATTCGCTTTTTTCGTGCTTATTATGAATATTTCCATGTGATTACATGGTGATTACACTGCTATGAATATCTCATTT
Source organism: Larix kaempferi (assembly GCA_027924585.1). Classification (NCBI taxonomy): domain Eukaryota; kingdom Viridiplantae; phylum Streptophyta; class Pinopsida; order Pinales; family Pinaceae; genus Larix; species Larix kaempferi. The sequence goes on along the minus strand of BSBM01000694.1, from coordinate 2,536,935 downwards.
TTGTTTATGATGCAATTATTCACTCAACGTTTGTTTATGGTGGCGGCAGTGGAAAGGCACATGCTGCTTCCACGGTCCAGGGTGACCGTGGTAGGTCAGGATCTATGCCTCGTCAGGTAAATGTTAACTATAGCAAATAAATATGACTACAATAACAAGATGTTCCGATTTTCACTGTTAGCATTCACTTTTTCCATGCTTATTGTTAATATTTCCATATGATAACATGCTTATTAAACTGTGGCAGGAGTCTGCACATCGACATGCAATAGAACATGTTTCTTCTACTTCTGAGGTAAAAATAAATATTAATGCAATATCTCATTTTTGTTTATGTTACAATTATTTAGTATGAGGTAAACATTTGTTTATTGATTTATTATGTCAGGGTAGCGCCATTGGAAAGGCACCTGCTGCTTCCATGGTCAAGGGAGACCATGGAAGGTCACACTCTGTGGCCAGTCAGGTAAGTGTTACGTACAATAACTAAATGTTTCGATTTAGTATGTTAACATTCAATGTCCACTATTAACATTCACATTTTTATGAGCTTATGATGGATTACTGGTTCATTCAGGACCGTGGAAAGGCACCTGCTGCTTCCACAGTCTCGGTTGATCGTGGGCACTCACTGGCCATAACACTGCGTCAGGTAAGAGTTAGTGCATAATAGTAACTTAATTTTGATTACAATATCAATATTTGAATCATGTTAAATTTATATTGCTTAATTTAATTTATTGTTTGATGAATTTAGTCACGTGTACTCGATCTGGGTGATGAGGGGTTTGAGGAAGACATTTTCTATTCCACTGACCCACTGCACACTTTTAGAGTAGCCTTGAAAAAGGCAGGCATAGAAATGCTTTCCTTGGCTTGAAAAAGGCCCTTGACACAAGAGAATAGGGCAAGGATTCTAGAGTTGCAAGATCAAATACAATCTTATGGGGTAAGTGGCATCTTCACAAGAAATTTTAAGCTATGACATGATTTCATATCTCATATTATGTTTTTTATTTTTCCAAGTCATCTGATAAAGTAAATTTTATTGTTTGTAGGATTTTTTAAAACCCATGTCTAGAGAACCTGCCGAGACAGGTATAGGGAGCAGTGATGGTCCAATGCAGCAAAAAATAAGCAATGTACCAATGAGGATTTTTCCACTCCTGGGGTTGGCCTCGAATCCATTGATGATGCAAGCACTAATGAGATGGGGCATGATGTTGTGCTGGAGCATGATGAGATGGAGCCTAGGAATCCACATGACTCTGTAGATGAACGTACTGTACACGACCAGGAAACTTTTCCTGGAGCAGCACGAGTTAATAGCACTGGATCACTAGATCTCACCTTTCTGGTGGATGACTCTTGTGTTCGTATCAAAGTTCAAAAGATTGTAGGTATTTATTAATCAATTTATTGATTTTAATCATGAAATTGAAATAGACATACGTTGAAAATATTATAAATTAATGGATTACATGTTTTTGCAAGAAACAATGTCTTCTACATGAATTTGAATGACAAAGCCTTGGAGCTATTTGTCCCCACCATTCGCACACAGTGGAATAGCCAAGATAGCAAAAAGAGAGATGAATTGATGGGCCACATGGTCAACTTGTTCGGCAATACTTTCAACAGGAAAGTTGTTGCAAAGTTAGCCGGTGATAATTTGAAATATACCAGGGCCCAATATAGGGAAAGATTGCAAGCTGACCTCAAGCATGAGCGCCCTCCCATGGTTCCGTAGAAAGAGTGGAAGGAACCCACAGATGATGCAAAGTAGAACTTGCTAAAAAAACAAGGAAAACAACCACGGCCTGGTAAAGCAAGGTACAACATATATCATCTTTTTACTGAAATAAGCTCAATTATTATTTTCTTTTTTTTTTAAGTAAGATTTTTTATATCTAAGGTTTTTCAAAATTTTCATATATAGGCTACCTGACACCTCCAAAGCAACCAAGGCTAGAATGGAAAAGCACGAGCAACATAGACTGGGCCAGGGTGGCTATAGAAAACTAAGAGCAAGAATCGTAAGTATTAAATGATTAATTGTTGGGAATATTTATTTAATAGTACCGAACAAATATCTGATTTTGATACTGGAAATTTTAAAATGTGTTATCATGCATTGCAGGGAAATACGTTCCAAGCTGCTGCCACCGAGGAAGACCTAAAACTTGGTTTCAAGTTTGGTTTTACAAGTGCGGTTGAATATTGGAAAAGCTTGGGGCAGACTCCAATCTCCCGAATGATGCAAATGCAGGTATATAACCAATTGTGGTATACTATTAAAGTCTATTCAGTTCTGATTATATCACCCATAACTACAAATTTATGTTTGTTTTTAAGCAACAATGCAACTGTAGTAGTGAATCTAGCGGTACTCAGCAAGTACCAGTTGGTGTTGGGGTGCACATGTCCCATGATAGTGTGGATCATAGTGTCCATTCTGGTGTGTATGCTTTGGAAATAGAAATATCTACTATGATTAGATATATATATATTTTCCAACGTATACTTATAAATTTTCTTCTTTCAATGGAAGACCATGCAGCTCGGGAGCCTGAACTGCAAGAGGAAGCAAGTAGACCTCCAATTAACACCCCAGTGCCTGTCACATCCACACAGATAGGTAAAGAGAAATATTTTAATTTTAATCAAAATAATGAAATATTTATTTCAATAATATTTCAACGTCATATATATATGCTCATTTCCGTTGTGGCAGTTCACACCCCTTCAGAACTGCCTCCACGCTTTGCTCAGCGACGTACAAGAAGTGGCATACATGAGGGCATGGAAACACAAACAATAATAGGAGATATCGCAGTAAATATTGCGCCAATTGATGATTGTGATACCATACTCGCAAGTTTTTTCAATGCAAAAAAACAGAAATCAACGAAAAAGTAGATGCAACATAAATCCATGACTTGTATTTTGATGTATATCAATGTTGTTAGTATGAAACATGGATTCTCTTGGAAATTTTCAAATTTTGTTTTTTCTCACACATCATCACTCCTGTATGTGCTGCATGTAGATATATTAGTCTGAAACATTCATTCTCTTTATATTAGATATATTAGATATGTTCATCATGACTTCAATCATCATCAGTCTTTATGATCTGATTACTGCCCATTACATCTCGAGGACCAACTTCAGCACAAGGACCATAGAGGAGTGTTGAAGTTGATAGAGATCAAATTTATGTTATAAAATCTTTTACTGTTGCTTTAATTAGCACTAGTCATAAATTTGGATGGTAATTGTGAGGAAATTTTGCTTTTGTAGACCATATTGCTAAATTGAAAGGTAACACAGGTGGCTTTTATTTTCTATAGTACAAGGTACTATATTTGTACCCACACTTCAGATCTGATTTTTGGTTTAATGTTGACGTGGAGATCTTCAACTATACCTCTCTTATTGTTATTTGATCAATATGTTTATTTTATTACCTTTTATTGAAAGAGATAAAAATTATGTTATAATATGTTTTACTGTTGCTTTAGCACTATTCAAATATAGTGTCGTTTTATAATGCAGTTGTAGAATTGTTATGTTACTGTACCTTTCTTTCATATGTGTGCTTAATTGTTGTAGTATGTGGACTGTGTTAACCTGTTTGAGGTATGTACTTAACTTTTCCTCTCTCTCAAGGTACTTTCACATTCCCTTGGTGACTTGTCCCTTGAAAGGAAGCCTAATCAATTTTTATTCGCTTTTTTCATTGCTTATTTACTGCTGCTGCATATGTTATAATTTGATTACTTCCCATTACATCTCGAGGACCAACTTCAGCACAGGGACCACATAGGAGTGCTGAAGTTGACAGAGATCAAAATTATGTTATAAAATCTTTTATTGTTGCTTTAGCACTAGTCAGAAATTTGGATGGTAATTGTGATGAAATTTTGTTTTTGTAGACCATATTCCTAAATTGCAAGGTAACACAGGTGGCTTTTATTTTCTATAGTACAAGGTACTTATCTGTTATGTGATGCTATCAATATTGCATAGAGAGAAATGAGGGATATTTTTATTTGGCATCCCACCACCCTTCCTTATACTATGATGATGAAATTTTAGGTTATATTGGATGGCTGTACATTTGAGAGAGATATGACTGGTTGTACCTTCCCCACCTTGATTGAGCTACGATTGTCTTGTGGTACCTTATCTTTCACTTGTGTTTAATGGGGTCATTTACCCTCCTTGAGTAACTTTTTTAAAACCATTTTGTTGAAGTTGTGCTCTTATAGAGTACTATGGTTGTTTGGCCACATTTGGAGCATACCCTTGGTTCTAAGGGTCATGGGTCTTCTACTACCCACACCTATGTTATGACCATTGTTTATATTTTCTTATTTTATGACCATTGTTTATATTTGTACCCACACTTCATATCTGATTTTTGGTTTAATGTTGACATTGAGATCTTCAACTATACCTCTCTTATTGTTATATGATCAATATGTTTAATTTATTACTTGTTACTGATTGAGTTATTAAATACTTGTTGTACCTTCCCCACGTTGATTGAGTTATTATTGGACTTGTGGTACCTTGTCTTTGACTTGTGGTTAATGCGGACATTTACCCTCCTTCATTTTTTTTATACCACCTTGTTGAATTTTTGGTCTTACAGAGTACTTGAATTTGATCACCTATGATCAGTTGTGGTGTGTTGATAATCACTTCTCTTCTGCTGAGACTTGGTTGAAGTTTATAATTTTTGTGACTTTATTTATGTTGAGTTATGTACTGTGCTTGACTGTCATTGACCTAATCAACTCCAATCATTTCTCTCTCTCTGGTTTGTACACACCCTCTTGTAGGGTCAGCTGGTTCCTAGAGAAGACTGGCCTCTCCGAGGCACAAACAGTCTTTTCTGAAAGTAACACTTCTGAGTATATTTTCAAGAATGGTTTCACACCCAGGTTGGTATCTTCAACTATATCTCTCTTTTTGTTATATGATATATATGTTTATTTTATTACATGTTACTAAATATTAGTTTGTCGTTTTAGTTTGCTTGTCAGTGTAACTCATTATAATCTGTTGATATGGTAGTTTTGAATATACCAAAGAGCCTGTGTTAAGAACTTACTGGTTGTACATTTGGAGTTCTTGGTTACAAGAGGTAAGTATGCATGTGAAACAACTTGGGTATCATTTGGGGTGTCAGGTGATTAAACATATATCCCTTGTTTGTTAGTATCCCAATCTTATGATTCTTGTGTAAACACGGGTATCGATTACCATATCACAGTGTTTATGATGTTGATTTCCTTAAGTTGTAAGAATATGAGAAAGAAAATAAAGATGATGGGTCAACTTAAGTAATTAAGTATTGATTTCATGGGATAGAGTCTTCTTTTTTAACTCAAGGGCAATACTACAATGTTCCTGCAACTTAGAACAAAAACTGTATTTTTTTGTACTTAGATTTTGATGTGTTTTGAAGAGTCTTACCCATATACAGACAATTCTTGAGAACCTGAAGTTGTAGAAACACATACAATGCAATATCAGAGTATGTTGTCTGTTTTATATTTGCATTGTAAGGTGTAAGATGTAGAAATGCTTAAACTAAAATGATATTATATGTTTCCTATGGAATGGGAGAGGTCCTGTAAGCAATTCAAAATTTCAAATCCCAATACAAGCCTAGTGCTTTTTCCATATTGTGAGAAGTATCCAAAATAATGTCTGAACATGGTTAATTAATGATAAGTTGTCATTACGGAATGCCGTAACATTGTTTTAATGCTAAAGCTATTGGTATGCAGTTTCAGCTATAGGATTGAAGCAAATAGGGTTTATTTGCCAATTTTACAATAATGCTCCATTGGGATGTATATTTGAATCATACTCTTTCTTGCTTCAGAAACTATGATAACCAAGGGGCCCAGACAAGTCTAATTGACTTAAAATCGTTTGTCATGTTGTGATTTAGGATGGTATATTTTGAGTTTTTGATGAAAATGCAATTAAGCAGTAACATTGGCTTGTGTCTCATTGATGTTTATAAGTGGAGGCAAAATTTTCACTCTCTTATATGAATTTCTGTAGTCTCTAATCAACATAGTCATTCCAACTGTTCCACTTTACATTTTTCTCCAACCCTGCAAATTCTATCGTAGTTGTGGATGTAGAATTCACTTCACTTGATTTTTTTGAGAAATATGTCTTATAGTCTCTTTGCCTAAGCTGTTGCACTATCATGGGTGTATCTAGGTTGTTAAAGTCACCTAGGACTTGGACTTGGCCTTATCTGCAACCACTTGAGGGCTTTTGTACACGGTCTTCTCATTAATACAAGCCCGATCACCTTGCTGCTTTCTGCTAGGCCATCCCTGTGGGCCCACTTGATTAATTTTAGGATATTGATGATTTGTTCTAGTTCTGAAATTGACATTTATGGTTTGTTTTGATGGAGCATCCTTGCAATTGCAAATGAGGACCTTCTTACCATTGGGTCAATTGATGACATTCAGAAACTTCACATTCGTGTAGTTCCTCTTGGAGAGCATGCTCGTCGTATTTTCCATCAGGATCAGTCTCAAACATTTTCCATTTGCAGTGTGAAGTATTCCCAGTTGAATGTGGAAGAGTCAGAAACACACTTTGTTCGTCTGTTAGATGATCAGACATTTGAAACTATTTCATCATATCAACTTGATGCTTATGAAAATGGGTGTTCCATCATCAGTTGTTCATTTTCTGATGACAACAATGCCTATTATTGCATTGGGACAGCATATGTCTTTCCTAAGGAGAACGAACCTAACAAGGAAAGCTCTGAAACTTTTGTTTCTTCTTTTATAAAATCACTCATGCTTGCTCTTCTAATTCTCTCATTTTTTATAGGGTTTTATTACAATTTTATGAGAATAGTAAATACAACAAAGGTTCATGCTAGATGGATGTCTTGTACTTGCCATGCAACAGTCACTTTCACTTTTTAAAATCTCAGTCAATTGTTTTATTTTCATTTGTTTTTGTTAACAGGGCAGAATTTTAGTATTTTCTGTTGAAGATGGTAAACTGCAACTTGTTACTGAGAAGGAGACAAAGGGCTCTGTTTATAATCTGAATGCATTTAATGGAAAGTTGCTTGCTGGCATCAATCAAAGATTTAGTTATACAAGTGGGTACTCCGTGATGATGGTTCAAGAGAGTTGCAGTCTGAATGTGGCCATCATGGTCATATTCTTGCACTCTATGTTCAGTATAGTGGAGATTTTATTGTTGTTGGTGATTTGATGACATCAATCTCTTTATTGATACACAAGGTATGTCTTTTTCTTGATTCTTGTGTATCCTTGTGTACTGTCTGCACTTCTTATGGGTTTTTTAATTTAATTTTATGAATGATGTCGTCTGAAACATTAGGCTCACATTAAAGTGTCTCTATGGTGAAAAATTATGTTTCCTATTTTTTGTCTTGTAGTTCTTATTTTCCTGATGAAATGATATGATGTTGGATGGTTTTTATGAATAGGAAATCAATAACTATCGAATTTCAAGAAACACTCTCTATGCTTTCAAACATGATAGTTAATTTGGTTAAGCATTAAGGAAACCTAAAATAAAAGCTACAAGTATCCTCCATTAATTTATGTATTCATTAACCCAAGTTTCTAATTACCATGATTGTAGTGAATATCTAGGGTTACCAGGGTTCTTCAATGATGCCATGATCATTTTCTAGTCAAGTTTTGCATAAAATACATTGCAGTATTGCCCTTGGATTTTTCAATTGTTTTACAGGAAACCTTTTCACTTACATGGTTCCCTAAATTGTTCGTCTCACTACAAAACCTATGAAAACAAGTCTCACTACCATATTGCCAATTACGATATCATTTGAGTCCTGAGAACCAGCATACATAAAAATGTCATTTCAAGCAACAACCACAAAATTGATGTCTTTACCATGAGTTGCAACCACACCATGTGATGATATCTTCATTGAATTACTAATATGAGTAGAACCTAGTACACCAACAAAACTCCATACTTTGATTGTGCAATCACTCAAAGCCAAACCTAGTATAAAATTGAGAAGGAGAGGCCTAATGATTTTCAAACCAAAGCATTAATTTATGTTGTGAAAAGGTCAATGGAATCCACTCTTTCTCCCCAAACATGCAACAATACCTTTGTTTCGCGTGGGTCTCTTTTCAGGATGCCTTGAATGCTTGAGATAGTATTAATCAAGCCACTTGTTTAGGTTTTCCTTCCACTTAACAAGTTTTAGAAAGTTGACTTGCATTGCAAACACTCTGGACAGATATGAATGTTAACAAGTACCATTCGGTTAGGTTTCCAATTGGAAATCCATGCTAGTTATCTTGCTAATTTTACTAAAGAAAAACCCTAACTCGACATCTCAACGTCACAAGCAACCATATTTAAGGATGGGACGACTTGTTTTGATACTTTTTGTAGATATGGCATGTCTCTTATAAATTATGTTTGGGTCAAACTTGGTTGATGGGTGACAAAAGTTATTATTTATATATCCTCCTATTGCACCCCTTCAATATCCGACACCAATATTTTCAGTGCATTCGAGAGAGGGACATCAATAGGACGATAGTCAGAAGGGACAAATTTGTGAGAATTTATTTGGACATATAAAATTACTTATGATGACCAACAATACATCAAAGGGTGGAAGTAATAGGGAGAGATGATTTCCATAACTCAAGGAATTAAAATTTTACCACAATAAATTCATCAAAATTTCTGAAGATTATGAGAAAGGATCATATGCACTGACAACCCTTTGGACCAACATTGTTTGAGGGTAATTCACATTTGGAGAGTTCCCAAACAAAAGGAAAGTATATGGATGTCAAGAAAAAATTAGATAGTGATCCAAGGACAACAATATATTGGGTACGATGTTTGTCAAAAAACATTATTAAACACATCCAGGAGCAACATTGAAGGGTCTTATGTGCACAACTCTCAGTACTTGGGATATTCTTGGGCCTAAAATACCTCATGAATGAGTGATGAGGTGAGAAATTATTGTTTGGAAAACTCCTTGTAGCATTGATTGTTGCTCAAAACATATTGTCTCACCCTTGTTTCGTTGACAAGTGTCACAAGCTATGACAAATTTTTGGATGTCTATTTTCATGTCTTCCCAAAATAAGTGCTTAATTCTCTCATAGGTTTTATGAAAACCCAAGTGACCTGCATTGGGGGATGAATGTAACTCTAAGAAGTAGTGCTTCAAGGATGAATTGGGTTCTAGACAAATGCACTCATTATTGTTAATGATAGTGCAGTTGTGATAGCCCTGCACTATGATTTACAAACAAGTAATCAACAAGGAGGGAGCATGCCCACCAGAATTTGAACTCCTGTACCCATAGTTATGAAAACATTGTCAAGCAAATTTCATGAACTGAAAATTAAGCATATACCCATATGTTTGTAAGCTGGTTGGTCTTTGTTATCTATAGAAACATGAACAACTATGTCATAGTTAGAAATAATCTAGTTTCAACTGTGTGCCATTGATTAAGCCTAGTTAGAGGTGTTTTCTGGTTTCTTTTCATGATTATTTAAGCATTATATCGCAAGAAGACAATTTAAATTTTATGTGCATTCAAATTCTTTTTTCTTAACACTTCTAGGTATCGTCGATATATCGACGAACATTAGTGTAGGCCATAGAAAATCTTTCCATGCAGGTGTTGAACCTGCCACGAAAGTTTGTGGATCGATGCGTGGATACTGAGACGATGATTCGTGGAAATGTAAAATTGTTTCCACACAAGTGCTAAACCTGCCACAAATGTTTGTGGATCGATGTGTGGATATTGAGACGATGATTCGTGAAAATATAACATTGTTTCCACGCAGGTGCTAAACCTGCCACAAAATTTTGTGGATCGATGCGTGGATATTGAGACGATGATTTGTGGAAATATAAAATTGTTTCCATGCAGGTGCTGAACCTGCCACGAATGTTTGAGAATCGATTCGTGGATACTGATACGTTGATTCGTGGAACTATAAACATGTTTCCACGCACATTCGTGGAACTTTTAGAACCTGTACGTCGATATAGAGATGAAACTTCGTGGCAGGATTCCTCTTCCGTAGATCTGAGAATTGTTGTGTGGTTGACACGTGCTCACTATGAAGCGTTGCTATTGCCACGATGGGGAATTGTCGTCCCTATATCCACGAATGTCGTTCCACGAAAAAATGAAACCCCAATCGTTGCAACAGGGACGAAAATTCGTGGCTATTACAACGAAAAAATTGTGGCAAATTTGACCGTATGTACTAGTGAGAGTATTGTTCATGCCATTTGAATCTAAGTATTATGTGTAGAACTCATGTTATTATGGGGAATTTAATTGTAGCAATAATAACTCCCAATATCAATTGATAGATAAAAGTATGATTCATAATACATGTATGTTTATGTTTATAACATAGGTGGATGGTGAATCTAACTACTATGAACCATGATGCAAATTTTAAGTTGGAAAGCTCAAGAAGAAGGCCACGGCAAGGACACTAGAATGCTATAAGTTGTGTGTTTCTTGTGCAAAAATCCTTGATGAATGATAGATCATCCGAGGGACCGTTAACTCGAAGAAGGGGATGCTTGAGCCTGGAGGGTGGGTGACTACAAAGAAAATACAACTTTAATGAACATGCTATGAATGATTCCTTATATATTTAGAGTCCTAACATGGAGATTCCTTGGCCAGCCTATGTTGGAGCACTGGAACGGAATCAAGATAACCCGAGGGACTGTATACAGAGAATGGATCTCATTTCTTGTTTTGTGCAGGTTGATGGAAGAGGAGTGATATGGATTGGTACAACTATAGAGGGTGTATCAAGAGGAGTAGTGAGTTGAATTCTTTCTTGTGGAAAACTTGTAAAAGAAAAGAAATATACATGCATATAAGTATTGGATAGAGATTTCATATTTATTTGATGAAATGAATATATGTTTCTACCTTTTGGTATTGGAAAATTGCTATGGACATTATGACTATTTCATGAGAATGATTATAACATACGTACCTTTTCTTAATGATGAATATAGGTACATGTGGATGTACCAAACTTGGGAAGGAAGCTAGGGCAATGGATAATTAACATTCATGCATTGTGGATGAGTTGACCAAAAACTATACCAAATTGCAAGGACCAAGAATGCTATGTAGTTGAGGAATCAACTTGGAAACTAAAGGATGTTGTACAATGACATATTGTACATGCCTAAAGACATGTTAAATTTTGACATTGTATATATAGTGTCGATGATGCACCAAGGAAGATGCATAAATTAAGGGGAAGGGGAATGTAACACCCTATTGTTTACCCTAGTATGTAATGATGTAATTATGTAAATATTGATGAAATGACTAGAATTCAGACATGAATGGTCTAGTGTGACCATATGTACTTATGTACATTTTACATTTAATATTAAAATCACAACTAATGCAGGCTAAAAAAGATGAAGAAGAGATGGGGGGCTATAATTCCACAAGAGGAAGAGTGATAAGGAAGTATAAGGGGAAGATGACCCTAGTGATTGATAACTTAAGTCACTATCTTTATTATTTATTTTTATCCTAAGTTTTATAAGGCCTCTTTAATTAAAGTGCATTAGCCTTAACATGGGTTAATTATTCTAAACTTGAGAATTAGTGAGGAAAAATGTAAACTTCCCATGGGTGCCACTGGTCTAGTTCTCATCACCCATGCATGCCACTTGGCTAGTTCTCAACATGCATATAAATTAATGAGAATCCAGTTCATGCATCATTCTTCTAGGATTCAACTATCAGTTGTTGTCATTTCTAAGCCACCATCACATGTACCATAGCCTAGAGCTATCACCTGTACTATAGTCTAGAGACGTACCCAAGAACAACTGAGTTCCCTAGAGTCCCAACACAGAGAGTCCTCGGTCAGCCTATGTTGGAACCCTGGAAGGGAATTGGGGGAAAACAACTCGAGGGACTGTTAACTCAAAGAAGGGAACCCCATTCCTTAGGTTGTGCAAGTTGATGGAGGAGTGTTAGCGGATTGGGATAGTTGTAGAGGGGAAGTTCGACATTGTCTTATGGATTGATAGCCCCAACTCGAAGACAACCTATGTTATTGAGAGATTTAGTCTAACAAAGTGCCTACGGCTGGGAGGAACGTCCTTGGTCTGCAATCAATTGGATTGTATTTTCAGATAAGTGTCCATTTGCGTATGAAATGTTTCATATTTATCTATGTTATGTATTTATTTAATTATTGTTATTTGATGATTTACATGCATTGAATTATTAACAAGTGAATGCATTAATGTAGAAATTGCATGTAACATTTTCATATATGATAATTCTTGGAAATCAATTTGTTAATTTTTTAGCATTAATTCAATATACTCTAGGATCTTTACTGAGAGAATAACATGTACAGCATATCAATCATATCAAGCATGTATCAAGCATATCAAACAATCACATAAGACAATGGACACACAGAGTTTCACTAGGGAAAACCATAAAGGTGAAAAACCCTACAACTTCCTCAGAGATAGAGAGAGCAATGATACAACCAAAGTACAAGAGATAGCCTTCTCCTAGATGTTGATCCTCCTCCTCACATGTGCGCCACTTTCCGAGTGATAGAAGAGTGAGTAATGAGATGAATGAAATAGAGATCTCCCGATCTCTATTTATACTTGTCATGTGCTGCCTAATAAACCTATGGGGACGACTTGTCTAACTCATCCTAATAACCCCAGGTTACATTATATCGGGTCGACCCCTCTACTAGGTGGTCTAATAACCCATCAGCAAGTTACGCAACTTGTGACACTTGTCAATACAAATGACGACACTTCCGTATAGATGAATAATACATCTCTATAGGAGTACAATAATATATAAATGAAATACATTCCGAAGTTACATATACATCAACACTCCCTCTTAACTAGGAAGGTATTTCCCGACATAGATCTGCAGGCACAAGTCTTCTTCTCTGGATCATCATCAGCGAATCATCGTTATCGTCACTGCTGCTGCTATCTCAATCAATATCTGAATCTACTCGTCATAGGAAGTTCTATAAAGCCAGTCCTTTTTCATACTGGATGTAGGCCCACTACCTGTAGGTCTTCATCATCTGTGCGAACGGTCTGATAGAGGTGGTCTCTCAGGACTGATTTTATGTGCTGATGCAATACCTGACAAGAGCATCCCAGGAACATTTATGTGTCTAAGCACGACCGGCAAGATCTCCCATGACTGATTACATGCATCCCCTTCACAATACCTTTAAAGAGCATCCCAGGAACATTTATGTGCCACAGCACGACCGACAAGATCTCTAAAGAGCATCCTAGGACTTATTACAAGCACACAGCTCAACCTCTCGGATCTCCAGGACTAATTACATGTGAATAGACAATACCTTTAAAGAGCATCCCAGGAACATTTATGTGCCGTAGCACGACTGGCAAGATCTCTAGAGAGCATCCCAGGACTTATTACGAGCACACAGCTCAACCTCTCGGATCTTGAGGACTGATTACATACTACATAGCAATACCTCATCCCAGGACTGATTACGAGCACATAGCTCAACCTATCGGATCTATGAGGACCGATTACATGCTACTTGCACAACCTACCACATATCATCTCTGACCTCCAAGTATCAACCTGATACTCATGATCCAATTGATCATCATCGCACGAAGCATCATCCTGATGCTCATGATCATATTGATCATCATCACTGCACCGTCCTGATGCATATCATCTGGAGCAACATCCTGAAGCTCATCATCCATGATCATCCTGATCATACATAGTATCTACCTGATACATATCTCATACATGATCCACCTGATCATACGATGTATCCACCTGATACATATCATGCATCCATCTGATGCATATCACATACATGATCCACCTGATCATGAAATGTATCCACCTAATACATACCATGCATCCAACTGATGCATATACATAGCAGTAACTGGAGCATCGTCCTGATGCTCATCATCCAGCGCTTACATCCACAGCCATGGGAAGGATCCTCTTCTCACCATGCTTGGAATGGCTCCAGCAAATGTGTCCATCACTTCTTCCTCGAAGTGTCGTCAATCTGAAGAACACCAAGCCTCTCTCTAAAGTACTCAAACTTCACTCTAGCTAGTGGTTTCATCAGCACATCTGCAACCTGCTCATCTGTCATAATATACAGGAGCTTCACTGCTCCTCTCTACACCATATCCCTGATATTGTGATATTTGATCTCAATGTGTTTCGACCTATCGTGAAACATTGGGTTCTCAGATAGCTTCACACAACTCTGGTTGTCACAAAATATACCAGTAGCCTCCAGTGGGAGATCAAATAACTCAGGCAGTAACTTCCGAAGCCATATTGCCTCACAACTAGCCGAACAAGCTGCAACATACTCTGCCTCGGTTGTACTCAGTGCTATGCAGGACTGCTTCCTGCTAAACCAAGAGATCACACCTGATCCCATACTGAAGCAGCACCCAGATGTGCTCTTCCTATCTGTAGCACTGCCTTCCCAATCTGAATCAACATAACCCTGCAGGTTAAACCTTTGATTCGCATCATACTTGAGCCCATAATCAACCGTACCCTTCGGGTACCTCAGAATATGCTTTACAGCAACCAGGTGAACAATCCTCAGATCTGTCCGGAACTGTCTCAATGTGTTCATCGCAAAGCAAATATCTGATCTCGTGTTCGTCAGGTACATCAAGGACCCAATCATCTGACGATACATAGTGACATCAACCGGCTCAGATGAAGCATGACACAGAAGCTTCAGGTTTGATGCCATAGGTGTGGCCATGTCCTTGCAGTCCATCATCCCGAACCTCTTCAGGATCTCTACTGCATACTTCCCTTGTCCAAGGAAGATCCCATCTGCACTCTGCCACACCTCCATGCCTAGAAAATAGTGCATCATCCCCAAGTCCTTCATTTCGAACTCGGCAGCAAGCTTCCTCTTGGTATCAGCAATCAAACTATCTTCTCCTGTAACAAAAAGGTCATCCACAAACAGAAGTAGTATCACTGGATTTCCTTCCTTAACCTTGTAGTAAAGGTTGGAATCTGCTTTACTCTTGGTAAAGCCCAAACTGGATAGAAAGTTGTCCATCCTACCATACCAAGTTATAGGAGCTTGCTTCAATCCATACAAGGCTTTCTTCAACTTGCACACATATGACTCTCTGTCATGTGTCTCAAAACCAAGTAGTTGCTCCACATACACTTCCTCTTCGACTACACCATTCAAGAAAGTTGTCTTGACATCCATCTGGTGTATCTTCCATTTCATCACTGCAGCCAAAGCAAGTACTGATCTGATGGAAGTGTACCTGGATACAGGAGCAAAAGTTTCTTCGTAATCAATCCCTTCTTTCTGGTAGAAGCCACGAGCTACAAATATCGCTTTGTATTTCTCTATACTACCATCTGCAACATGCTTGATCTTGTAGATCCACTTGGAAGTCACAACTGACTTCCCTTCAGGTCTTGGAACTACATCCCAAACATCATTCTTCATGATCGACTGATACTCTTCGACCATGGCATCCTTCCAGTCTTTCTTTTCCGTTGCTTCTTCATAACTGGAAGGTTCTTTGTTCATAATGTCACAGAGTAAGGCAACATAACTGGTGTGAGATCTAGTTCTCTTCCTTGCTCTATGTTCTTCTTCTGGAATGCCATACCTTTCTGCATCTTGAATGAGCTCTCTAGCCCATGCAGGTTTCCTCTTGTGAGAGTTCTTCTCACGAGTTGGATCTACAGGTTCTTGTGGATCTTCAATTTCTCGATATGCTTCTGGATTTGCTCCAGTCATGGTGGTATCTTGAAATATGGTTTCCTTTGGTTCTTCATGATCTTCAACAGGTGCCTTTCTTGACTTGATGAAAGTTGAGACTTCATCAAATGTCACATCCCTGCTGACATCAATCTTCTTGAACCCTGGAAAGTATATTCTTTAAGCCTTCGATCTTTCACTATACCCCACAAAGATACCCTTCTTTCCTGAAGGATCTAGCTTTGTCCTCTTTTCCTTTGGAACATGTGTATATACTGGACAACCAAATATCCTGAGATGGCTGACCTCAGGTGTCTTACCAATGAAGACTTCTTCTGGTGTCTTGTTGTCCAATATCTTGTGAGGTGTTCTGTTTTGCACATATATAGCTGTCCTAGATGCTTCTACCCATAGATGCATAGGCAGATCCTGGTCATGCAACATTGCCCGAGCTGCCTCCATGATTGTTCTATTCTTTCTTTCTGCAACTCCATTCTGTTGAGGATTGTAGGGAGCAGTCAACTCCCTCTTAATCCCTTAATCACTGCATAGTTTCTTGAAATCACCTGAAGTGAATTCTCCGCCATTATCGGATCTGAATGTCTTGATCTTCTTGTCAGTTTTATTCTCCATCAAGGCTTTGAATTCCTTGAACTTATCAAATACTTCATCTTTGTTCTTCAAGAAGTAAACCCAAGTCTTCCTAGAGAAATCATCAATGAAAGAGACATAGTATACATACCCACTCAGAGAGCTGGATGACATTGGACCGCATACATCGGAGTGGATAATTTCCAAGATCCCTTTTGCTTTGCTTTCACTGCTTGGAAATGCATTCTTAATGTTCTTTCCTTTTGCACATCCTTTGCAAACTCCTTCATGCTTTGACTTGATTTTAGGAAGACCTTCTACAGCTTTGCTTGCAATTGGTAGTGCTCTGTAGTGCACATGTGCAAGCCTTCGATGCCAAAGTTCACTTGGCTCCATGGATTCATGTACCATGGCATGTTCAGGTTGTCCCTTCAATTTGTACAATCCTCCCTCTTGCTCTCCAATCAACACTGCATCATCAATAGTTTTACCTTTTGGCCACATTAGGACTTGGCCATCTACAAATGCAACCCTCATGCCCTTTGCATCCAATGCAGAGATGGAGAGTAGGTTCTTCGTGAGCCCAGGTACAAATAACACATCTTTCATCTTCAAAGACTTTCCAGAGTCTAGGTTGTAGGAGGCTTCCCCACTTCCTTTGATAGGGTATTGATAATCATCTCCAAGTTTCACCTTATGGGGTGATTCATGTTCAGATAAATTTACAAAAGATTCTTTAAACCCAGTCATGTGTTTAGAAGCCCCACTGTCAATTAACCAATCATTACAACCATGAGAAATAGTACCTGTGAGGGCTGAGATTAGAACATATTCATCTTCACTAGATGAGACATCACTTCTGCTCTAGTTTTCTTCCTGGGAGGTTCATCATCCTCGGCAGCATGAGCATGATATCTTCTTTTGTTGTTCCTCTTATTCTTGTTGAAGTTGTTGGTATCTTCTTTTCTTTTCTTGGGACATTCTGAGGCAAAGTTTCATTTCTCATTACAATTGAAGCACCTCAGATCTTTCTTTTCTTTGTGGTATGGGTGAGAAGATTTCTTCTTGTGATGGGATGGCTCCCTCTTGAACTTGCCTTTCTTGGTGTGTGCTGTGAGAGCGTGATCTTCATTCCCCATCTTTTCTTCTCGTTCCAAAAGCCTTGCTTCTTCTTGTGAGCATTCCTCCCACAGTCTGCTGAAGGATACCAACTTCTTTCTTGCACAGATTCCTTGGATAAAGGAATCCCATGACCTAGGTAGGCCATTCAATGTGGTCATGACAACTTCACCATTGTCCACAATTTCATCCACAGCTTCGAGTTGTTCCTTGATCTGGGAGACCTTAGAAAAATAAGATTGAATGGTTTCTCCATTCTGAAGCTTTACCCCTTTCAATTGGTTCCGCAAGGTCATCTTTTGATTTATGTTCTTCCCTTCAAATAGCTTGGTCAGGGAATCAAACATCTCTTTGGGTGTCTTCAGAGATGACACATGTGGGATGAGATGGTCCTTGATAGAATCAACAATGATCCTATTTGCCTTGACCAAGTTCTTCTTGTGGAGGGCTTTAGCCTCTTCTCCCTCTGGGACAGGGACCTCAGAGCTTATGTAAGAGTCCAACTCATTTTCTTCCAGGATTAACCCAATCATATACTTCCATGCTCGGAAGTTATCATCCCCTTCAAGCTTATCATCAAGCTTGGTGTGGTGAGACATCTTTAAAGAGTAATTCAAATGGAAATAGAAAGGATATAGGTCTTACCACTTGATTTGTTGAAAACTAGATCTGGTCCCGGATTAGGGTTTGTCAGAGAAACCCTAAAAATTCAAAATGTGAATTTCAAAATTTTGAAAGGATAGAAAGATGCGCCTTGATGAGCTGATCAGCCTGGTATATTCAGAATTTGAAAAATGCAAAGATTCACCCTTTAGAAATGCTTTTCAATCTCCCAAATTCACTAGGGAGGACCCTGAATTAGGGTTTGAGTTTCTTGGAGCTTCACCCAACCAAAAATCTCGATCCAAAGCTCTAAACTTCGATTTTTCCAAGGAGCTTCCAGCTATGTCTTCATATTTTAGAAATTCCTATTTTTGAGGAAACCCTAATTTTTAGGGCCAAAACTGAAAGTGCTCATAATTGAATTCTGATTGGACAGATAGATTCTCCTTCATGAGTAGAGTCAATCTACCTTACTGCTTTTCCAAAATCTGTGGAGAGAAACCCAATAAACAAGAAACCCTAGTTTCTGCCACTGCACAATGTCTTCTTCTCAGGCTAGCTCTGATACCATGTTAATTTTTGAGCATTAATTCAATATACTCTAGGATCTTTACTAAGAAAATAACATGTACAGCATATCAATCATATCAAGCATGTATCAAGCATATCAAACAATCACATAAGACAATGGACACACAAAGTTTCACTGGGGAAAACCATAAAGGTGAAAAACCCCACAACTTCCTCAGAGATAGAGAGAGCAATGATACAACCAAAGTACAAGAGATAGTCTTCTCCTAGATGTTGATCCTCCTCCTCACATGTGCGCCACTTTCTGAGTGATAGAAGAGTGAGTAATGAGACGAATGAAATAGAGATCTCCCGATCTCTATTTATACTTGTCCCATGCTGCCTAATAAACCTATGGGGCCGACTTGTCTAACTCAGCCTAATAACCCTAGGTTACATTATATCGAGCCGACCCCTCTACTAGGTGGTCTAATAACCCATTAGCAAGTTACATCACTTGCGACACTTGTCAATACAAATGATGACACTTCCGTATAGAGGAATAATACATCTCTATAGGAGTACAATAATATATAGATGAAATACATTATGAAGTTACATATACAACACAATTATATATTTAATTTCGTTGTAATTGATAATTGAATCAATGGAAAAAAAAATTGAGTATTAGAGGGGATTTGAGTCAAATAATTGGAATATCCTGCACCATTCCGTGACTCGAAAGGCACCATGAGGTCACCGACTAAATGACAATTAAGTTCCCCCATACTTCATCTCTTTTAATTATGAGATTCAGATCTCCTCCCAAAATCAATCGAGTCAAGTTTTTCCTATAGCCTCAATGAAATCTTCTAGGTAGAACTCTAATGGAATACTATACATCTTAACCCAAACCGAATGCACATAGGTCTTCTCCAATTTTGGGTCAAAACTAGACACCCATTTTTTCAAGGATAAAGTTGTAGACCCCCAAACCAACCAAGCCTTCAAAATGATAGCTACATCATTTTATTCTTTGAAATGGACAACCACCCTCCCACCAACGTGCAAAGTCTAGGAAAATAGCTAATAATTGGCTTCCAAACTCACTCCATCTAAGAAACAAGATTCCTAGAAATATATTGGCCATAACTTACACACCAAAGATTTATTTGACAAATCCACAATCGAAGCCTTGGAGATACCTTATCCTAAGACCACTTCCATTATATCCTTCAATAATTTAACAAACTTCATCCCTCTTCTCCAGGGACTAATATGAAAGCTACCTCCATTCTTAGCATCAAAATGCATGCTATGTTGAAACTATGGGCTTTGCCTCCAACAATTTGACAGGTTCAAAATTTGACAAGGAATCACTTACATGGCTTCTTGTCTTATATCTTGGGCTTGAACTATTCTCCAAAGGGCTAGGTTCCTTTGAAACTATAGGATTTTCCTCCTCCAACCTGATAGGTTCAAAATGTTAAGTTTTTACTTATTATTTGAGCAACATATAGCACATAAACAATTATTGAAAGATATACAAGCACAGCATAAAAGACAAGAGACACAATTTGTCCTAGGAAACCCTCTTGGTGTAGAAAACCTAGCAAAGCCTTCCTCAATATAGAAATCACAAAGTACAAGATAAACCCAAGACAAAATAGCTACTCCCTTGCTTGTGCGCTACTCTCTTCTCCACTAATGCGAGCTTGCTTGAGTGAAAATGAGATTATTCAAATGAGAGAGAGCACGCCTATTTATATTCTTCCGTTGAGATGATTAATTCCCCAATGGGGCCGACTTGTCTAACTCGATGGTCAATTACATAATATAATAATCTTTCTGGGATTTTTCTAGGCCGACACATGTCTTAGGGTTTACATTGATTCTTTCAATGACCTTTACATTATTAATTACATGACCATCAACTCCCGTAGGAGGAATACAATAATATAAATAGATTATCTTCCGCAATTACATTATTTTAACACTCCCTCTTAACTAGGAAGGTATTCTGTGGGTAACAACATCTGCACAACTGACTTGTGAACTTCTATATGTCGTAGGAAGGCTTTGGATCATCATCTGTCTTGGGTTATCAACTGTGGAGTAGTAACATCATCATCTGCCGAATATGATCATCATCGGCAGCACCATCATCAGCAATCATCCTATTGCTGAAACATCATCTACTGGAACAACAGCATCATCAACTGAAACATCTTCTACTGGAGCATCCTCATCAGCAACCTCATCAGTTGGAACACCTTATGCTGTCTACAACCTCGTCATTTGGAACACCATCTGCTGGAACAACACCATCAACTGGAACACCATCATCATCAGTTAGAACACCATCTGCTGGAACAACACCATCAGCAGCACCATCAGCTGGAACACCTACAACAAACATCAGTAACAAGTACTGATACTATCAGTCATCCAGTACTGATCTTCCCTCACACCTGGAGAGGCATCAGCTCGTGAGAGCTGGAACTATCATTCAGCCAATATTGATCTTCCCTCACCCCTTGAGAGGCATCAGCTCGTGAGAGCTGGAACTATCAGTCAGCCAGTACTGATCTTCCCTCACCCTTGGAGAGGCATCCATCCCTCTGGACAGGCATCAACTCGTGAGAGTTGGAACCATCAGTAAGCTAGTACTGATCTTCCCTCACCCTTGGAGAGGCATCCATCCCTCCGGACATGCATCAGCTCGTGAGAGCTGGAACCATCAGTCAGCTAGTACTGATCTTCCCTCACCCTTGGAGAGGCATCCATCTCCCTACGGACAGGCATCTATTCTTTCGGATAGGAACTCTATCAGTCTCTCTTTCTAGAGAGGTCCCTCTGGACCACACCAAGCCTGTCTCGAAAATACTCAAACTTCACACGAGCCAGAGGCTTAGTCAGCATATCAGCAACTTGTTCCTCTTGTAGGAACATACTCGAGCTTCACAGCTCCCCTCTGCACCATATCCCGGATATAGTGGAAATTAATCTCGATGTGCTTTGATCTATCGTGAAACACAGGATTCTCTGTCATCTTGATACAACTCTGGTTGTCATAGAGTATCTCCGTAGCATCAACCTCTGCATCGAATAATCCTGTCAACATCTTGCGAAGCCACACTGCTTCACCACAAATGTCTGAATGAATAATGTCCAGAATACCTTTCGCCTTGCTATCGCTAGTTGGAAATGGGTTATTAGTGCTCTTCCCTTGAGCACACCCTTTGCATACTCCTTCATGATCCACTTGGATCTCTGGTAATCCAGTCACTACCTTACTCACAATTGGAAAGGCCTTGTAGTGTACATGAGCTAGTCTTTTATGCCATAGCTCACAAGGGTTCATGGTACTAGCCATCATTGTTGCATCTACATGACCCTTTAGTTTGTAAAGTCCTCCTTCTACTCCAATGACTACTGCATCATCAATAGTCTTCCCTTTAGGCCACATGAGAACTTCACCATCTACAAATGCAACTCGAAGACCTTTCTTATCTAATGCTGAAATAGATAGAAGGTTCTTCTTTAACCCAGGTACATAAAGTACATCCTTCATGTTCATGGACTTCCCAAAGTCCAACTTGTAAGAGGCTTCTCCCATACCTTTTATGGGATATTGGTAGTCATCTCCGAGTTTTACTTTGTGTGGAGATTTCTTCTAGATGAGATGAGATGAGGATTCTTTGTATCTTGTCATGTGTTTTGAAGCTCCACTATCCACTAGCCAAGTATCACTCCCATGAGATACTGAACCAGTGAGTGCTGAGATAAGAACATATTTTTCACTGGAGTCTTCATTGTTTCTGGTCTTGTCATCATCATCACTATCTTCCGCTGCATGAGCATGAAACCTCTTCTTCTGCTTCTTGTGATGTCCATGATTGTTTGGACAATTCCTTGCAATGTGTCAAATCTTGTGGCATGAGTAACACTCAATTGAAGAGAAATCTTTTCTGGTCCTTCTCTTCTTCTAGGGTCTCCTTGGAGAGTCCTCTCGGAGACGAGGGTTGTTTTTCCTCTTCTTCCTACCTTTAGTGTGGGTAGCTAAAGCTTGATCTTCATCGTCATTTAACTTCTCTTCTCTTATGACAATTCTTTCTTCTTCTTGGACACATTCTTCCCATAATTTTTTGAATTTGATTAGTTTCTTTCTGGCACAAATGCCACGAACAAATGGTTCCCAATCTTGGGGGAGACCATTCAGAGTAGTCATTACTACTTTTGCATTCTCAATCATATCCCCAATGGCTTCTAACTGTTCTTTGATCTGGGATACCCTAGAGAAATATGAGTGCATGGTTTCAGACTTCATTCATTTTACACCCTTGAGTTGATTTATCAAGGTCATCTTCCTGTTGATGTTCTATCCTTCAAATAGACTAGTCAAGGCATCAAACATCTCCTTTGGTGTCTTCTTGGAAGACACATGGGGGATCAGGTGATCCTTGATGGAATCAGCAATGATCCTCTTTGCTTTGATGAGATTCTTCTTGTGCCTAGCCTTCTCTTCCTCTCCCTTTGGTTCTATAAGTCCTTCTTTCACATAGTCCTCTAGCTCATGCTCCTCAAGGATGAGCATGACTCTATACTTCCAAGATCTGAAGTTCTCAGCTCTTTCAAGCATCTCATCAAGCTTGGTATTGCTTGTCATCTTGCTATAATGAGTACTTCAAATGGAAATAGAAATAGATTTGATACTTACCAGAAAAATTTGTCCTTCTAAGATCTGCTCTTCCTTGGCCTAGGGTTTGTTAGAAAAACCTAGTTTTCCAACTTCGGGATTTTGAAAAACTAATTGGATGAGTAAATTCGCCTCCTCAAAGTGAGTTGAGAAAAGTACTCCTTTTCCAAAATCAGTGAGCAGATGATCCAAAACCTTGATGCCCTAGTTCTCCTGGGCTGCAGTGGTGGACCAAAAAATGAACATGCTCAGAATGAAATTCCGCTTCAACAGAAAAATGCACCCTAGGGAGGCGAGGTAGATCCACCCTCTTTTTCGACAAAAATGTGGTGGCTCCCAAAATAAGAAACCCTAGCTCTTACAGTTACGGGGGCTGCACAATGTAATCTTTCGGGCTCACTCTAATACCATGTTAAGTTTTTACTTATTATTTGAGCAACATATATCATATAAAAAATTACTGAAAGATATACAAGCACAGCATAAAAGACAAGAGACACAATTTATCCTGGGAAACCCTCTTGGGGTAGAAAACCCAGCAAAGCCTTCCTCAATATAGAAATCACAAAGTACAAGATAAACCCAAGACAAAACAGCTACTCCCTTGCTTGTGCACTACTCTCTTCTCCACTAATCCGAGCTTGCTTGAGTGAAAATGAGATTATTCAAATGAGAGAGAGCACGCCTATTTATATTCTTCCGTTGAGAAGACTAATTCCCCAATGGGGCCGACTTGTCTAACTGGATGGTCAATTACATAATATAATAATCTTTCTGGGGTTTTTCTAGGCCGACACATGTCCTAGGATTTACATTGATTCTTTCAATGACCTTTACATTATTAATTACATGACCATCAACTCCCGTAGGAGGAATACAATAATACAAATAGAATATCTTCCGCAATTACATTATTTTAAGACCATCTAAGAAACAAGATTCCTAGAAATATATTGGCCATAACTTACACACCAAAGATTTATTTGACAAATCCACAATCGAAGCCTTGGAGATACCTTATCCTAAGACCACTTCCATTATATCCTTCAATAATTTAACAAACTTCATCCCTCTTCTCCAGGGACTAATATGAAAGCTACCTCCATTCTTAGCATCAAAATGCATGCTATGTTGAAATTATGGGCTTTGCCTCCAACAATTTGACAGGTTCAAAATTTGACAAGGCATCACTTCCATGACTTCTTGTCTTAGATCTTGGGCTTGAACTATTCTCCAAAGGGCTAGGTTCCTTTGAAACTATAGGATTTTCCTCCTCCAACCTGATAGGTTCAAAAACCCACAATGCTTCACCCCTATTAGAACTCTTCTAAAATTTTGGGTTTTCATTATTCTCCAAACAACCTAACCTTCTATCTCCTTCATCTATCCTTGGCATAGAAACCCCCAAAACCAATAAGACAATGTCAATAGGGTTCCCTAGGCATGGATTTTAATTAGTCCCCATTTGACATTTTTAATGTTGGGTCTATATCATTGGTAAGCATGTCTATCAAACCTCCTACCTTTGCTATACCATATTTATCCAATGTTTAATTGGATACAAGGACGAAGCTAAAACCCTCCCACATAAATGTAACATGGACTTCCCTAGAACTTCTTCCTTGCCTTGCCACCCATCCAGCTTCAATTGAGAAAGATGGAACGACCTACAATGAGATCTACAAAATAATTAACTTGATTAACGTTTATCCCTATATGTTACTTCTCAAGTGCCATCCAAGTTTTTCCTAATTAAAAAATGAATGATTTTTGTAGTTGTTAGAAACCTTTATACATTTAAAGATAAGACTATTGAGTAAAATATTGTTTAAAAAAACTAATTGTATATTTATATATAGATAGATACAAAAATATACAATTTAAAGTGTTACACAAGTGTTTGCTGCCTCCATTTAACTATTGAGTAAAATATAAATAGATAAATAATAGATATAGATAGATAGATACAAAAATATACAATTTAAATATAAAAATATATAATTTGAAATGTTACACAAGTGTTGTTTGTCTCCATTTAACTATTGAGTAAAATATTGTCAAAAATACATTTGTATATTTATAAATAGATGGATAAAAAAATACAATTTAAAGTGTTGTTTGTCTCCATTTAATCCATCTAACTATTGAGTAAAATATTGTCAAAAATACATTTACATATTTATAAAGAATATTTATAAATAGATGGATTAAAAAATATAATTTAAAGTGTTACAGCAGCATTGTTTTTCTCCATTTAATAAAAAACACATCTATACCATCTATACCAGCATTGTTTGTCTCCATTTAATAAAAAAACACATCTATTTGTAGCTAAATTATTTAGCAAAATTTGGTATACAAATTTTTTTTATTTTAAAATGGTTTATTTTTATTTGTATATGATGTTGAACATGAAATTGGAACTTTAAATCAAATGAAAAAAGACATATAAAGGGTATATAACCACATCATTTCAATGTGTTTTGTTTTAATATTATGGATATATTTATTTGTGTTTATAGAACTAAGTTATTTTGTGTATAAGCATATAGTGATCGTGTATGTTTTCAACTAAGTTATTTTGTGTAAAAGCATATAGTGATTGTTCGTTTTCAACTATTGAGATTTGGAATTGTTTTTCCCAAAAATGTTTCACATTACTTTAGAATTGTGATTTTGTTGTTCTTTTTAACTATTGAGATTTGAGATTTGTTGTGATTATATTTTATTTTACTTTCATTCTCTATAAATCAAAGAGATGAAGAATCCATAATAAAAGTGAGAATAAATATTACTCTCACTCAGTTTGAGAAAATGAAGATTGGGAAATATATGGTGAAAATTAATTGTTCAAAAGTTAGAAAGAGATTTTTAAAATGTACAATGAAAACCTTGACAAATGTAATCTCTACAAAGGAAAATTATGTTTATTTTTCCAAACATGAAAAATGAACAGAAGATTTTACAAAGTTTTATAATTTAGTGGAAGCTTTGCCAACATTTACAAAATTTTATAATTAAGTAAAAGATTAATTAAAAAGTTATATGCAACAGTTACAAAGAGATTTTTAAAATGTACAATGAAAACCTTGACAAATGTAATCCCTACAAAGCAAAATTATATTTATTTTTCCAAACATGAAAAATGAATAGAAGATTTTACAAAGTTATATAATTTAGTGAAGGATTTGTCATTTTATAATTGAGAAAAGATAAATTAAAAAGTTATATATACATATAAATCTAGTAGTTTTAAAATTTTAATTCATAGTTGTAAATTTTGAGCTTGCATACAGCTAGGGTTGGAGATTTGGGGCTTACATACAGCTAAACCTGGAGAGGTGCAAATTCCAATTTGTCATTTTGAATGATAATTCATAGGGACTAGTTATAAAAAACCTTTTAAAAAGGTGAAATTTAGAAATTTATGATTTCATGAAATTGCTACATACAACAGTAGATATTTATGTTCACTTGAGAGGTGCAAATTCCAATTTGTAATTTTGAATGATAATTTATTTATGTTCACTTTGAGAGGTGCAAATTCCAATTTGTCATTTTAAATGATAATTCACAAGGACAAGTTATAAATCCTTTTGGGAACTTATGATTTCATGAAATTGCTACATACAACAGTAGATATTTATGAGGGCTTAGAGCAGTGACCCCCAATAGAAATGTTTCTTGATGTCTTTGATGTCATTAAATGTTAGGGGATTGGGCAAGGTGACTCGGGCTCAGGCCTTGTCCAGTCTGATAAAAGATACTGGCCCTGCTATCATTTTCCTACAGGAGACTATGTGTGTGGATTCTATAGCCATACAAAAGCTTTGTAATATTCTGCCATATTGGGAGGTTTCAGCTGTCAGCTCAAGTGGTCAATCTGGGGGTATTGCTGTAGCTTGGAATCCAAATTTTTTTGAATTAAAGGCCTTTCATACTCTTGGGGCATTTTATTAAAAGGTACATTTTGTAGTTGCAAAAAATCTATATCCATGCTCAACTGTTATGCCCCATACAGAGATAGGCAAACTTTCTGGACAAAGTTAAGAGATTCGGGGCTTATGGATACACCGGATTTAATCTTGGCAGGTGATTTAAACTTCACATATCAAGCATCTGAAATCTGGGGCATCTCAGCCAGGATGGATGATTTGGGGGATTTCTTTTTAAATTTGCTTATGGAAAAAAACCTTGTTGATGTCATGCCACATAAGCTATCCCCTACGTGGTCTAATGGTAGATTTGGAAGTGAAGGTGTTCACAAGAGAATTGACAGATTCCTTGTTAAGGCGAACCTGCTGACATTTTTTCCAAAGCACAGGTCATGGGTTCACACTGTCAAATTCTCGGACCACTGGCCCATAGTTCTGCAGATGGAACAATTTGAGCAGTTTAATTTAATTCCCTTCAAATTCAATGCTACATGGCTCGAAGATAATTCTTTCTGTCTTTTGGTTAGAAATTTCTGGACTCAATGTGAGGTTTTCGAATCAAATCCAGTTCTGAATTTTTGTTTTAAGCTGAGAAAATTAAAAGAAGTTGTTATAAAATGGATCAGAGATAAGAAGCAGGCAGATAAGGTTGAGTTACTTCAGCTAGAATCTCAATTACAGGAAGCCATCATTGCAAATATTAACAATACCCTTTCTATGGATGCTTTTGAGATATTGAAGAAGTTGGAGTTGAAAAAAGAAGAACTTATCTTGCAAGAAGAAAAAGCTTGGAGATTAAAAAGCCGTGCAGTCTGGATATCTCTAGGTGATAAAAATACCAAGTTTTTTCATGCATTTGCTTCGGCAAGGCGGCGGTCTAAGTATATTTGGGAAATACAGGATGACAATGGGATACAGTGCACAGGTATCGACAACATTAAGTCTGAAGCTTATAATTTTTTCAAAAATATATACTCTGATCCTGAGGAAGTCTGTCAAAGAGCTCAGATTGAAGTGGCATCATTATACCCTAGGTTTTTTGATGAGCAAGATGCAGAAAGCATAAAATGTAAGGTTACAAAGGATGAACTTGAGCAGACATTAAAACTGTTTGCAAAAGACAAAGCACCTGGGCCGGATGGTTGGCCAGTGGAGCTTTATATTCACTTTTTTGAGTTATTGGGTGAGGAACTATTGGAGATGGTAAATTATTCCATGACAAATGGCTACATCCCAGGGGGACTAAATTCTACATTTGTTACTTTGATTCCTAAAAAAGATAAGCCAGCTTCTTTTGGAGATTTTCGGCCTATTGCTCTCTGCAATTTGTTATACAAGCTTATATCAAAAATTATTGCAGACAGAATGAAGAAGGTACTCTCTGCACACATCTCTGAGGAGCAATTTGGCTTCTTAGAGGGGAGACAGATTCATGATGCAATAGGCATTACTCAAGAATTGATTCACAGCATCAAGATACACAAAAAGAAAGCCATACTGCTTAAGATGGATCTAGTCAAAGCCTATGATAGGGCTAATTGGGCTTACATCAGATTGATACTAATCAGGATTGGCATGCCCTCAGCTATCATTAAGTGGATTATGGCTTGCATTAGATCCATGAATATTTCCGTTTTGGTAAATGGTAGCCCTACTGAATTTTTCAGCTGTTCCAGGGGTTTGAGACAGGGATGCCCCTTATCCCCACTCCTGTTCATATTGATAATGGATGGTTTTAGCAGACTGGTGAACAAGGCATTGATGGGAGGTCAGATCAAAGGTATCAAATTCACAAAAGACTGTGTTTTTACACATTTGATGTTTGCAGATGATGTTCTTGTAGGAGGAAATGACACAGTGGAAGAATGGTTAATGTACAAAAACATCATTACTACTTTCAGCAATGCAACAGGCATGCTTGTCAGTGAGGCCAAATCCAGCTTTATACATCATTCTATTCAAGAAGGTCAGATAAGAGATATTAGATCTGTCTTGCCATATAATTGGTCTACTTTTGAACAGGGTTTTAAATATTTGGGTTATATCCTTAAACCAAACAATTATCTGATCCGTGATTAGCATTGGCTTTTGAAAAAAATAGAGGATAGAATTGCGCAGTGGTCCTATAGGTTGTTGTCAATCGGTGGAAAGCTTATACTGGTGCAGTCGGTGCTTTCCAGCATACCTGTGTACTGGTTCTCTATGTTAGAAGTCCCTATCTCCATCATTAAATCTATCAAGAGATATTTTTTCAACTTTCTGTGGAATGGAACTGCTTTCAGTGGAAAGATACCAATGGTAGCAGCTGAATCTCTAGCAAGACCATATAAATTCGGAGGCTGGGGAATTAAAGATTTGGAGGTGTTTAATATAGCTCTCAGATTAAAAAGTTTTTGGCGTGGAATTCATGGCATCTCCCTTTGGTCTAAAATTCTACATATAAAATACATTAAGACAGATATCAGTACCTGGATCAGAAATCCAAAATTGACTAACTGGGACTTTTCTCCTATGTGGAGAGGGTTCATGAAAGTTTTCCATTGGATTAAAAGTGACCTAGTTTGGCATGTTGGGTCTGGGACACATATCAGGGTAGGGGTTGATCCCATTATTGGGCTTGAACAGGAACAGGGTCTTCCTCCTATTATTTCTCAATATTTACAAGTCATTGGTCTTTCCACGTTAAACATGATACATCACCGGAATTTTGGCACTGCTGGAAGCTCGAAGTGGTTATCGGCACAGGAGATTGGTCTATCTGGGTATCTTGCTAGCATTTGGGATAATTTTACAAAATCATTGAACTCTGCTGGTGTCCATTTAAATAACTCTGAGGATAAGTTGGTTTGGAGTGGTAACACTGAAACTGGCACTGTCACGGCTAAAGCTGCTTACAAAAGAATTCTCCAGCACAAGTATATTTTCCCGTCGGACTGGTGGTATTTGAGGATTTGGCAATGGCACATACCAGTCAAATTAAAATGTTTTTCCTGGCTGATTTTACAAGATAAGTTAAAAACCTGGGATAATCTATGTAAGCGAGGATGGACAGGTCCAAGTTATTGTGTTCTTTGCAAAAATGAAGCTGAAACTAGACTGCACCTGTTTGTACAGTGCTCTTTCTCTCGCAAAATTTGGGAAATGATATCTATAAATTTTAAAATTACTCAATGCTGGGCAATTGGGGATTTTAATTCGTGTTTCTTACACTGGTATAGACATTGCAAGAAGCACTTCTTTCTGGCTGTATGCATACCCTGGGCAATTTGGCATTCCAGAAATTGTGCCATATTTCGAAATTCTTCACCTGATCACATCAATTGTTACTTGACAGCTCTCAAAATGTATAACTCCTGCAAGTTGGATGAGGTGATGTTGAAAACTGACAGAGTTAGTACTTTTAATCTCAAGGTGGATCGCCCTGTTTTGTTTTTTGATGGTGCTTCACAAGCAGGTATCTGTGCAATAGGTGGAGTTATTTATCTAAATGACTCACATTTCTATACTATCAAGCTCAACTGTGGAAAGGGAACAAACATGAAGGCGGAATTAATTGCACTTTGGTGTGTTCTAAAGGTTGCCAACATCTTTGGATTGAACAACATAAAAGTATATGGTGACTCTCGGGTAACCATCAAATGGGCAGAAGGAAAATTTAAGCTAAATGTTTTAAATCTGAGACACTGGGCCTCCAGGACACTTTTTGAAATACAAAAACAGCAGAACATCATTTTTGAACACATTTATCGTGAGCACAACTGTATGGCGGACAAGCTTTCCAAACATGCTCTAGAAGGATGTGAAGGTCACTTGATATGGGAGGATTGGTGTGAGGGCTGTATTCTGGACTGTGGTTCTATCTATTTCTATGACTAATCTGCTGATGATGCTCTTGCCTATCTTTGTATTTAATGATTTTGCTGGATCTATATTTTGGTATGTATTTTTGGATGAAATTAGCCAAGTGCTTGGGTAATCTATCATGTATGCTCAGATTTGATATATCCTTTATGGGATAGGCACATTTTTGTATGTAGATCAGATCTTGTAAGATAACATCTTTAGTTATGTCAGAAGGTTCCAGCTGGATGGATCAGGAACATTATTTGTACTATTTGATTCTAATATGAATATCAATAGTAGTCTTTTTTTCTCTGGAAAAACAGTAGATATTTATGAACATAAAAAACACAATAAAATGCACCAAATGCATTGAAAGAGTCAAAACCTATACTGAAATGGATAACATTACAAGCAAAAGTCCCCAAAAGAGCTGCCTTGCAATAAAAAGACACATTTAACATAGCTTCAATCAATTTTTATTTTGATAAAACAATATTGAATTTTATCAATACCAACAAAACAATTGGACAATAGCAATATTTAATTTTATTAATACCAACAAGAATTTCAATTTATTTTTACTTTGAACCACTTGAGCTGCTTTCTTAAAAATTATGGCATTTTGCAAGTAAAATAGGCATGTTGACCATAGAAAAATCTAAGACATACTTGCACACATGATTCTTAGCTCAAACCCTTGTTATCCTGCATTTGAGCCAAATCACGATAGTAAACCCACGGTGAATATAGTACTAAGATGAATGCTAGAATCCCATTAACTGAAGAGAGAACCTTACCTCAATCAACTTTTAATCCTTGTCCCAACTTGAACACACACTTTGAATGCTCGCTCTTCAAGGAGTTGTTCAAGCAGATCTGGCGACTACTCTTTCCCTCTGCACTTTTGTATAACGAAAGAATCTTCTTCTCCTTCAAGTAAAGTTTCTTTCCCTTGGCACTTTTGTATAACGAAAGAATCTTCTTTCCCTTAAGTTGTCCTGAAGTCATTTTTGAGGATTCCCTTACTAAAATTCGTTCATTAGATTGTGTAAATTTTCTTTTCCGTCTAAATGAAACCTTGCCTACTAGTGTTTCTAGATATTTCGCTTATTTGTCAACTCATCGAATACATGCATCGCCACCAAATCCGTCAACATATCTATTAGCTCAACACATGAAACATATGTATACCCTAGTTCCCTCAGCAACAATGATGTCGTACTCGATGTCTGTCACGCTATGAAGTTGGAGCTCTTGCGACAATGATGATCCAGGTTCAAAGCCTAATAGGCTTGCTCCCGAAGATAATGTGGTTGACCGAGTTTATATGATCCAGGTTCAAAGCCTAATAGGCTTGATCCCGAAGATAATGTGGTTGACCGAGTTTTTCAAGATATGGGTTGTGTTAATGTGGCAACACTAGTTCCCATGATTATGCAAGTGTGCTGTTAAGGTGGTCCAAAGCCAGAATTAAGAGAGTTCTACACTCGAGAGGTGCATGTCCAAGAGAAAGAGAGATGGAAACTGGCTATCAATCTCAGACCTAAAGAAATCTGAGGGAGAGAATCCAATCCATCAAGACAACAACCAGGACTATCAGAAGAACACAAGTCCAACCCGTTCCAATCAGTCCAAGAATATTTTGCATTTCGGAAACTTCCAACCAAGAATCAAGACAGTAACCACAGAGTCCGATCCTTGACCCATCTCCTAACAAGCCAAACAAACTAATAGGCTTCTAGGGAAAGTGGTTGAACAGTGAATCGAAAGTGTTGAGGTTTTTTAGTTAAAAGGATTCAGGATATATGTCTAAAACTGCATGCAAGGATGCATTTTGGCAAGTTCAATGGGATCCGGGTAGCCCTTACTTCTCGGGTGATGAGGTTGGACTTCCTAAATCTGGAAAGGTGTCGTTTACTTGTTCACTTACAAACAGAAAAAGACTTTTCCAAAATCCAGTTGGAAAACAAGGTTATTCTAGAGCAGATGCTAATTTGCTAACACGTATGCTTCTCTAAACACAACATCCTCTTCGGGGAGTATAAAAATGTTGGTCTGGAACAAATTGCCTCATTTGAAGAGTTCAGGGAAGGAGCTCTATTTCAGAACGGTTCTTAAATTAAAATTAGACTAGACAACCCAGAATAAACAACCAACAGGAGTGGCTAGGATGAAAATTCAAGATGACATCTAACAAGGTTGTCGACATGTGAAGAATAAAAGAATAGAGGTGGATTAAGAGAGGGTCCCATTTAGATGCATGCATTGTCATGTAATTGGTCCCCATTGAAAATTCTGCCCATTCCTTAAAAACCTTAAAAACCAGCATAGATCAATCTTAAACTAGGATTTATTAAGCATCGAGAGTGATCCAATTTAATTTCTTGAGGTGTAATTTCTTTTTAATGTGTAAAAAATTTAAAATTTAAAAAAAAAATACACTTCAAGAAATTGGATCCCTCTTGATCCTTAATAGATCCAGGTTTGAGAGAGATCTATGCTGGTTTTAATTTTTTTATTTTAAGATCCAACAAGAATTTTTTTAATTACTTTTTATTTTAGATGAATTATGAGTCTACATGATTTTTTTTTAATTATTTTTCTATTTTTGGGAACATAATGTGACAAATGTGACAATATCTCCCCCATACTGGGCTAAGAGCACCTCACTTCTCTCGGTGCAATCACAATCAAGAATATGGAACTCCTGACCAAACACCAACACAACCCAGCCCAACAAACAAACATGGGTGAAGGGAAAACTATTACTTCTTCCCCTGCAGACCTTCGAAATCTGCAGTGCATGGAAACAAGGAGAAAGAGAAGAAGCCAATTGATCAAATTGGAAACCTAAATCAGGTCTAGACCCTAGTCCAATAATGTGATACCAGTAAAATTCTGAAATCATTGAACCCTCCTCCCAGGTGGTTTTCAATTAGAAATCTTCAAGAAACTCAGATCAAGCTCACTAGGAAAAGGGAACAGCCTGCAGGAGCATGCCCTCTATGATAGGGAATAGGTCACTTGTGACCAATTAAGTGATATAATGGAGATACGTTCACTAATTGAAGATCACCCGACAAGGAGGAATGTTGGGGAGCGAAGATCAAAAGTGGAGGTACTCTACGCTAATGATCCCCCAACTTATCTGAAATGTTTTGGAGCTCTGTTTTTGCTCTGGAACAAAAGAGGCCTTTTTCCTCTCCTCTGACAAGAAAATCATTAGAAATCAAGAGTGTAATGAGGGCTTGGAAGCCACGCATAGCGGTTCTTACAGAATATCCTTTAGAAGAATTAGAAGTAGATACAATAGTACAAAGAATTTGAAATGGCCGCTTCCTTTGCTTTATCTAATATAGTGTTGCTTTATCTAGTTATAGTGTTGCCACTAGCAAGTTTAGTGATGTGGATGCTTTATCTAATATAGTGTTGCTTTATCTAGTTATAGTGTTGCCACTAGAGGAGTTTTAGTAATATGGAGGCCGATGAATTCAATTCAGTAACCTGTCCATGTTAGATCCCTACTGCATACGGAAGGTCATTGGATAATAAGAAATTCTAGAACGGTGGTAGACTCCAAATTGCGAGTGTCAAACAGAAATAAACGAAGGGGAGAGATACTGGTAGAGCAAGAAGGGTTGGACTCCTTTGACCTCGTAGAAGAATACTGGCAATGTGATCAACGGTTCATGTGGTCTGTCAAAAGGAAACAATCAGACTCTAAAGCAGCAAGGTTAAACAGAATTTATTTCTCTCCAAAATTAAAAAACCAAGAAGTTAAAACTTTACTTGTAATATAGATAAGGATCTCAACAGTAATATAGATTTCAAGCCGTTTTACTCATCAGATTCTAAAACACATAAGTCAATAGCGTGGACAAGTCATGAATACAACGAATCACTGGTATAAGTGGAGACATCGGTGGCAGAATGCATTGTAACACAACATGCCTAATGGTAAAGAAGTGTGATTAGAATAAAGCGAATGCTAAAATAAGTTAATATATACTTCAAGTTAAGCAATCTGATGCTGTTAGTAACAAAGTTATCAGAACTAGAATTGGCCAACGGTCACACCTGTACAGAAAGGAATGGGCCTGTGAACCGGTTTACTAAAAAATACAATATATATATATATATATAAAGTTTGATAGTTTTAGGGTTTGGGAGTCGGGGGGTTCAATTTTCTTTTCCTTTATTTTTTTGTTTCCCCCAGGAACTGCCCCTGGTGCCACTCTGAATTGGCTGTTCGGTACTAAACCGGTCTGAACCAGCTGGCATCAGCACTGAACCGCCCCCTTGATCTGGTTCAGCCACTGGTTCAGAGGCTGAAGGTCTGGACTGGCTCGTCCTGATATGCTTAGTAATGCAATCATGACAAGGACTGAAATTAAAAATATATCGAGTATTGACAAATTCTGGTGGGTATATACCTACCGGAATAGTTCTAACAAAAATAACTTCCCATCATTTGAGAGTTAAAGTATCACATTAACAATAAATAGTTCATCAATTATCCTAACTATCAAGAGCCATAATTGTGTCTAACTTCTTTATGCTGTTTTTTTTTTCTCTATATCCTGCACAAGCTTTCTCGCTGCTGTCCCTGCATTAAATAAATATAAACTGCAAGGATATAGGCTCAAGGTTCATTCCAATTGGGAATCAGGACAGAACACCTTGCATACAGGGTCATTATTCCAACCCAAATTCTGTTTATGCTCATTCCACTCCACTCATGTATTGTTATGCAAGGATTATAGGCCCAAGGTTCATTCCAATTGGGAATCAGGACCGAACACCTTGCATACAGGTCATCATTCCAACCCAAATTCTGTTTATGCTCATTCCATTCCACTCATGTATAGTTATGCGGCAGGCAGATGTTTAAAATTTAAATTAATATGTCACACAGATACATACACAATGTCCACCTATTACTATAATTTTGTTTCATATTTCTCAGTATAATAGCCACACAGGCATATCCTGACTTTCACTTATGTCCACACTAACTAATCTAACGGTAACCTACAGTTTATAGCCTTATCATACAAGTTTCATAACCAAATCTTTGAATGGAGAGAAAAGGGGATTTTATGATAAAACCAGAAACTGGTGCTGCTGCCTCTTTCTCAATATTGTAAAAGCTAAAGCAGAAAGTGGTGCAACAAAGAATTGCTATTTAATCAACATGCATTTGACTCTTTTGTCTTGAAGCATTGATATTGTAAAGAAAAAAAATTACCATGAAAAAATAATAGCCTACAACTCAATAAATCATAAAATCAGAAATTCCATTTCTTTCAAATTTATTTTACAAAGGTTTGCTGAATAATTAATGTGCGCTTGATTTTTTGAATTGAAGCATTGATATAGTAAAGGGGCAAAAATACCAGGAAAAAAAATAGCCTACAACTCCATAAACTATAAAATCATAAATTCCATTACTTCAAAATTTATTTTACAAAGAATTGCTGAATAATCAACATGCATTTGAATTTTTTGTATTGAAGCATTGATATTGTAAAGAGAAAAAAACTACCTGAAAAATTAATAGCTTACAACTCAATAAACTGTAAAATCAGAAATTCCATTTCTTTAAAATTTCTATTAAACTAAAAACCGGAAAATCAAATTTTTTCAAATTTCTTCTGATAGTACGATTGTCAAAATTTTGAATGTTCAAACATATCCTATGTTATAATCATGTACTGTAACTTTTCAAAGCATGTTTTCATTTTATCAATGAAAATCTTCCCAAATATTCCTTTGCACTAAATCTTTCAAGTAAATATATCACTCTCAAGTTGGTTGGTTTCTCCATTTCCTTTGGCAACGTTTGATGATGCCCTTGTCATACTCTAACATGTGCAAGTTGTAAAGACCTCTCTAACATGGAAAACTACCTGCACTTCCAAACTCCATATGCAGCAATCTCCTTAGTTGGTGACAGTTGAGCCAGCTAGCATCTCCAGAGGTTGAAGCTCACAAATGCGATTGACCTTGGGCAGCAGTACCCCATAATGACTAAGAGGAAATCTCTACAGCTTCTTCACATTTTATATTTCCAACATGGCCAATAATGTGATTGATGTAATAATTTGGATGATTGTTTGGGATTTTCCCAAAAGTTGAAATTTTGGACTTGCAATGTTTTGTTGGTAAGATTAATGATGTCTCATATTGTATATTGCTGCTTGCATACATTTTGATCTTAAAGAAGAACTAAGCATCCCAATTGAGAATGATAAAAGGTGGGAATGGGCACCCCTTGAAAATGCAACCCCTCTCCACAGATAGGGGTGCGAGTTTCTTCCTTTGCAGCCACTGCAATCTCTGGGAATAAATTCTAACACGGATGGAAAGTGTTGATACTATGTTTGCCACCTACAGCCTTCATGAAGATACATATCACATAGTTTGCCCGATTTTAACCTAGCACAACAAAATTAATGGGGACGGAAGGGTTGGTTAACAGCAGATAGAGAAGCTATTCAATGGAATTAAGCTCAATGTGTGCATGTCTGCTGCTAACCAAACCTTTCCCACGATGTCTGATATTGTATATTGCATATACTTTGATCTGAAAGAAGAACTAGGCATCCCAATTGGGAATGAGAAAAGGTGGGAATGGGCACCCCTTGAAAATGCAGCCCTTCTCCACAGATAGGGGTGGGAGTTATTTCTTTGCAGCCACCGCAATTTCTGGGAATAAATTCTATCACGGATGGAAAGTGTTGATACTGTGTTTGCCACCTACAGCCTTCAAGAAGATACCTATCACATAGTTTGCCCGATTTTAACCTAGCAAAACAAAATTAATGGGGCTGGAAGGGTTGGTTAACAGCAGATAGACAAACTATTCAATGGACTTAAGCTCAATGTGTGCATGTCTGCTGCTAACCACACCTTCCCCGAGGCATATTCCCACCCATTTGTCCACATTAAGTTTTTCATCCCAGCGGATAGTGGTAAAAGTCCATCAACATAGTCTCAACAATAAATCCAATTTATACCTGCATGGGTTGATAGGGAGGCAAGGTGCAGCACAAGCACGTCGCGTGATGAGAGAAGTGGGCTTGTACGGTTCGTTCATGAGCTCTCATAGCTCAATCGCTCTGCAATAACTCTCATGGCACCACATCACATCACAAGACTGCCATTAACTCTGAGCCATATGGCTGGTATAGGTGACGATACACAGGTATTAAAGCGCTGGTTCATAGCAGTATGAGGGGCATTAGGAGGAAACGATGGGACTTGTTACCAGGCCTTGATGCTACTCAGTGTTGGAAGATGGGGATCCAAAGACTTCGGGAACTAGTCTGGAATCTGGTACTTGGTTTGAAGCCACCAGCACTCCAGTCGGTAGTTTGGCCAACCACAAAGGCAGACCAGAAGGATTATTGGCCAGGTAGGGAGAATTTTT
The DNA here is from genome assembly GCA_027924585.1 of Larix kaempferi. Classification (NCBI taxonomy): domain Eukaryota; kingdom Viridiplantae; phylum Streptophyta; class Pinopsida; order Pinales; family Pinaceae; genus Larix; species Larix kaempferi. The sequence goes on along the minus strand of BSBM01000694.1, from coordinate 2,498,315 downwards.
ATGCCAATCAGGGTGAGAAGTAGGCCTTGCAGGTGCAAGGAAATAGGAACTCTGCAGGCCCGGACACCAGTGGTAGCATCCGCATATGCATATTGCAGCAGTTTCCCTTAACCAGTGAAGCAGGAGGTGAAATATCTGGAAAATAGGGTTCGTTAGAAGAGAAGACAGATCCGCAGCTACAGAATTGAAATGAAATGAGCCCTTGGATTACATATACAGGTTTCTCCAGTAATAGTGACACAAAATACCTGAAAACTGTGGACTTATATTAGCATGTCAAAACTCTAATTGCATGTGTCATAGAAGAAAGGGGTTCTCACCACAATGAAATTCTCAAGAAACTTGACCAGTTAAACCAGAAATATGAGAATAGTAATCATGCCATTGGGGATAGAATGCTGGTAGTGAGGAAGCCGTAGTAGCAGAGCATGACACACAAGCATAAAAAGAGGGTCACGATGACAGGAGGACAGGGACAATTCAGACTTTGGTAAATCCCCACGAGGAAAGAGACTTATCATGAGACAAATCCTATTATTGTTTTGGTATGTGCAGGCCTGACTCCTGAGATAGCAGCCGTAGCAAAGGACAGTTTATAATATTGATGTACAGACCTTCTAGCTTATAGACAAAACAATAAATCTAAAATTAAATAACAGTTACCCAAATCACTACATCAATCACATAACCCACCATGTTGGAAATGTGAAACATGTCGAAGTAGAGCTCTCTGAATAAACCGAGTTCGGACAAGGAGTTAAGGAAGGACAGGTGGCTTTCCAATGTTAGAAAGGTTGCATTTTATCTTTACCTGGAGAGTATGGCAAGCGCAGCAAACCCTTCATGGAAAAGATTGTCAATAATGACCAAATTAGGATCTCCAAAGCAGGCCATTATATAAACACCAATTTGGACGGTGGTAAGTTCATTGCACCTTCATACGTTGACTTATCCTGCGAAAACCGGGTTGGATGAGTGAAGCTAATAACATTGCGGCTCCAGATAAGTTTTCCTCCATGATTTCTGAAGCTGCAACACAAGATAAAGAGTATGATATGATTTATTAAAAGAAGAGCAGAAATTTAAATTTAAGAAAAAAAAATGGGCAACTTTTATGCGTGTTGGAGAAGATGGCCGCAGAGTTGCTGGTGGATTGGGAAGCACCGTGGGCCAAAAAAAACAGAAGATGAGAATTGAATTTCCTGGGAATAATTTATTGAAATTTTCAACTGAAACTGAGTGTACCATACCATCTGATGCAAGCAGATTGAATTTGTGTGCTGGGTTTTGCATACCATATATCATGCAGATTTCCTTTCTTTTGAGTCTTGAGGCAAAAATTAACTCTATTTTATCTTTTTTCTACCATTATCCCTTGTGTGTAGGCAAAAGACGACCATTGTCCACAGCGTTGGATCAGGATTCCAGCCACTACTCGATCTCAGAGATTTCAGCTCTTGCTGATCCGACGAATTGTAACCATATATATAGAAAGATTAGGGCATTCAAGTGAAACCCTAGAAAGAATAGGGCGATTAAGTGAACTGTGACGGTTAGGTAAATGGAATTTTATTTTAATAAAATACTCGTTTTTCCTATAAATACAAAAATTGGTCAGATTTTGTTTTCAACTTAGTTTAAAGGGAATAATCAATTATTATTGATACTAATAATTTAATTTTCAGTTTACGAGTGTTGGATTTGGATTCCGGCCACTACTCGATCTCATAGATTTCAGCTCTTACAGCCAATCTACAGATTTTGGGGTTGTCCACTTTAAATAAAATCCAGAATCAAAGGGTGGGGGAAGATAACTTTTCGAAGTGGTTGTCTGCTAGCGAGATTGGTTTCTCAGGTTATTTAGCTCGTGTTTGGCAGGAATATATCAAAAAGTTAGATTCAGCTGGTGTCAAATTGAACAATGACAAAGACATGCTTCTCTGGGGGAAACCCTGCATCTGGTATTGTTACTGCAAAAACTGCATACTCTAGAATTGTACAGGAGAAATTCATTTTTCCTCAGAATTGGTGGTATAAGAGGATTTGGACCTGGTCTATTCCTCTGAAGCTGAAATGTTTCATTTGGTTAGTATTGCAGGATAAGTTGAAGACATGGGATAACTTGTGTAAACGAGGATGGAATGGTCCTAGTCTTTGCGTTCTATGTAGAAATGCCGATGAAACAAAACAACATCTATTCGTCAATTGTCCCTTCACTTGTAAAATCTGGAAAGTGGTGTCTATAAAGCTCAATTTAACACAATGCTGGGATGTGGGAGACTTCAATAAATGCTTATTAAACTGGGTTAGGCACTGCAAACAACATTTTTATGTTGCTATCTGTATCCCGTGGGCTATTTGGTACATTAGAAACAGTGTTATCTTCCGGAATCTAGTACCTGACAGCGTGCATTGCAGCTTGATTGCATTGAACATGTTCTCTACATGTGTGGTGGACTTACAGAATTTGAAAACTCTCAGAATTAGCAGTTTCGACTTCAAAGTGGAGCAGCCAGTTTTATTCTTTGATGGTGCTTCAGCAAATGGCTTATGTGCAGTTGGGGGTGTTATTCATCTTAATGATTATCATTATTTCTCTGGCAGGTTGAATTGTGGCTCCGAAACCAATATGAAGGCGGAGTTAATCGCACTGTGGTGTGTCCTAAAAATTGCTAATATCTTTGGGCTGGTCAATATCAAGGTTTATGGTGATTCTCGGGTCACCATCAAATGGGCGATGGGAGAATTCAAGCTCAATGTTATGAATCTGAGACATTGGGCTATCAGAACACATTTTGAAATTGCTAAGCAGCATAATATTAGTTTCGAACATATTTATAGAGAGCATAATGCTAGGGCTGACAAACTTTCCAAGCTTGCACTTTCTGGCATTGAAGGACATCTTATCTGGGAGGAATGGTGGGATAACTGCTTATTGGACTGCGGGTCTATTTACTTCCTTGACTGATCTGTTGTTGGGTCCTGAATTTTGGTTTCTTGTATGAATGGTTATTTATATTTTGGTATTATGTAAGGGATGTGGTATTGGCTTCTTTTGCCGGGACTGTATTGATGATTTCAGTACCTCTCAGCTTTGAGCTCTCTTGTAAATCAGTATCTGATTCAGACTGGATCATGAACTCTCTTTGTACTATTTGATTCTTATTGAATATCAATGGTAGTTTTTTTTCGCTGGAAAAAAGATTACTAAGGCATTCAAGTGAAACCCTAGAATGAATAGGGCGATTAAGTGAACCCTAACGCTTAGGTAAATGGAATTTTATTATTAATAAAATACTTATTTTCCTATGAATACAAAAATTGTCAATTTTTTATTTTAATTTAGATGAAAGAAAATAATCAATTATAAATGGAATTTTATTATCAATAAAATACTTTTTTTATTTTATGGAGAAACAATGCACGAAACCTCTTAGGACTCAAGGCTCGAACTCATGACCTCCCCTGTAACAAGAGAGTGTTCACACCTCTTACCAATTGAGCTAACCCTTGGGGCTATTATCAATAAAATACTTGTTTTCCTATGAATACAAACATTTTCAAATTTTGATTTTAATTTATATTAAAGAAAATAATCAATTATTAATGATAATAATAATTTAATTTTAAGTTTATAGTTTAGTTAGAGCTCATGAAAATTTCCAAATTTTGATTTTAATTTAGATAAAATAAAATAATCAACTATTATTGATAATAATAATTTAATTTTAAGTTTATAGTTTAGATAGAGCCAATGAATTGGCTTAGCCCAAGAGACATTCTATCATAGATTAGGTGAAATTTTCAAATTTTGATTTTAATTTAGATAAAAGAAAATAATCAATTATTATTGATAATAATAATTTAATTTTAAGTTTATAGTTTAGTTAGAGCCAATGAATTGGCTTAGCCCAATAGACATGGTCAACTCTACCATAGATTAGGTTGGCACTTGATAACAACATCCAATAAATGTATTGTATTGTTTTCAAAGTTCAAGTTTTTTATTCATATGGGTGTATGTTTATGGGTTGAAGTGTTAAATTATATGTTTAGTTTTTTTTTTGTACTTTATTTATGTTGGAAGGGGATATTATATTTTATGATGATGGTGATGATAGTTATTAACGTCCAACTTGGGTTTATCAAACTTTTAAAAAGTAAGGAGTCACTTGTTTTTCTTTTTAATATTTATATGCTTGAAAAGCTTTAAGAGAAACATTTATAAATTGCCATAGTTGTGATGAGTTAAAAGGTTAGAAAAGTCACTTTTGTAGCAAATATTTTGAAATTGTGTTGTAATGTGAGTGTACATAGGACATTCTATGAGAAAGTGATTTTCATCTTCAACCCTCTTGGTGTCACAATGATGACAAATTCTTTCATCCCATGGTGTTTTAGGATTGTCCAACACCTTGTTTCACTATGGAGCTCATGAGAGTTTGTTCTTATTTTTGCAATGTTGATTTTATTTCTTACAGTCATTAAAAACGAGAGATATTTTGATCAATTGATCACCTCTAACTCATTATTGCACCACTTTTTCTCCTTAAATTTAGATGTAATAATAATTTTATATCATTGCCATTTTGTAGAGTGACATCTTCCTTGTCTCATCAATGATTTAGTAAAGACTTGGCACATTTATGACAACCACACTTAAGTTGTAAGTGGTTTTGACTAAATTATGAAGCAATCTTAGGAAACCTCTTGTCTCCCATGTTGTTTATCTTGTTCTTGCACAATAAGTACCTAGCCATAGCCATGCTCTCAATCGAGGAGAGATTGTTTTTAATTTTGAGATTATATGTTATAAAGCGCTTTTGGATTTGCTCTATCCTTCTCCATGATTATCTAGAGATGTTGCAACCCCAAACTTCACATCCATATAAGATAACGAAAGTGATGAGCGTCTCAAGAAGGAGTTTTTTCCTATCCCAAAGCTAGAGGTCTATCAATTTACAATTGTTTTCAAGTCCATAATAACCTTTCTAACTTCCATTAATCATTTTCTCAATGATATAGTTCCAATTAATCTTATAGACATGTGTATTAAAGTGATTTGTAAAAAATATTATGTATATAAACAAATAATATATTCTATGCAAAGTTGTCTTATAGTTATTTAATTATGTCATAAGGTGTTTTTTGTGGAGGTGCATCTCTAGCCACTATAGCCAAATTCATCGTCCAATCAATGAACGGTCTTCCACCATGTGTCAACCTCCTTGTTCATTGGTTTCCATGCTTACCTGCTCCCTTTGCTCCCATTAATCCCTCAAATTGACAAGACAAAGCTTCTAGGGCTTCTTTCATAGTAAGATAGAGCTTCCAAGATCTTATTGGGCTATAGTTTTCACGCTTTGCTTGCATTAATCCCCCGACTTTACAGCAAGACAAACCTTCCAAGACGTAGGTGCGAGTGACCGCTAGGAGCAATCACTGAGAGGGTGCCACACATCCCCATGACACGTGCCAAGTAAAAGGCAAGGAATGATCCGAATTTATAAGGGAATGAAATGAAACATAGAAATATTCCAAAACACAAAGATAAAATAATACTCAATTTCTATTAATAATGAAATATGCAGAAATTGTGACAAAATGCAAAGTGAAATGAACTGGCTAGATTGGTGGCATCTTATCTCTAAGAAGAGATGTAATGACTATACACATTCACAATAAATGAGTTACAATGAGGCCAAAGGTCCTTTTAACATAAAGCATCAATGAGAAAACCCTAAACATTGAAAACACTAACCCCAAAATATGAAACGACAAAAGGTTTGTGGGCCCAGTTGTGGTTAGTTGGTACATCAACTTCCTAGGGGTATAACTTTTGCATTCAAACTCTGTTTAGGGCGCTTGGTCCATGATTCTATCAATGGTTGTTTATTCCATGGGCTTAGGGTTGAGCTCTTGTTACACCAAAATCTCGTCATCATGAGTTGTGTGTTCTCTGCATGCCTTTATTCTTAAAGTACCTGGGCTGAAAGACCAAAAGAGAAGTTGATACTTATCCATCTAAATTTGTGTTGTCACCCCGACGTGCCCTACTCTCTGGAAAGGTGCGTCGGGATTAAGGTGACGCGGTCTGCAACTTAACAGAGTGCGTCGGTGACGCCCTATGTCTTTTCACAAGGTGTGTTGTCCTTCCATTGGCGCGAGTTGTCCTTGTGCAAAGTGCGTCGTTGTTGGTTAAAATGGATAAAGAGAAGCTTCGAGCGACTTCTCGAAGCTTGGATGACATGGAGGCTTATCCCTACGTATATGGGAAGGTGGCACTCGATCCCCTTGCCTAGTGGGATGATCCCTTAAACCTCTCCCCTAAATATTCAACCTCTCTTATCCCTTTAGCCCTATATATATGAAACCCCTCTCCATTGTAAAGGGAGGAAGGAGAAAGTACCTACATGCTGGCGGAATTTGGCTAGGAGACCCTCTTCATCCATAGGATGCTAGAAGGCTTGAATCTTTTGAGGCAAGATCATTTGAGTTGGAGTCATAGCGTCAAGGCATTGGTTGTAACTCTTTACTTTGTATTTGCTGCAAATTACATTTAATACAATTTCTTTCCATAAAATTATTGTCTTGATAATGTTTATGATTGACTTCCTTGACTGTTGATCTAGTTAGATTCATAATCATATGCTTTCATTGTTTGTTTGTTTGTTTCCACTTGCTCTATCTTGTTTTGCAGCCGGAGATGGAGGAATTGGGAGTTAAATCAAACGAGGAGAAAGGAGTTGCATTCACAAGGTAAGATCATTTACTTTGCAACTTAATCTATCTAGGAAAGGAAATTGTGTTGTGTACACGTTTTGTTCTAGATCTGAACCATTTAGACTAGAGAGATCAGTTTTTGTCCACATCAACAGATTGTCTATAAACAAAAATGGGGACCATACTGGGAAGTTTTGGCTTGTTTTCAATTCATGATTTTTGCTTGATTTATCCTCTAATTGCCTCTCCTTCCACCAGATCTGATCATCATAGAGTTTCTGGGACATCTATACTCTGTTTGGGATTTTGATTAAGCCTTTAATCTTTTTATTTTTTGAGAGTTTTTATTTTTGTTACTTGGATCCTGCCCAACGCATCTGGGCAGTTCATAGACTGTGTCACTATATCTCTAACGCTATTTGTTTTTTAGCAACTTGTGTCGCTGACGTGGTTTGTCTGTTTTCATCCTGCGTCACTGACGCTCTTACTCTGTCTACATAGCACGTCGTTGGGACCCCCAAAGCTCTAGTGCATCCTTGCAGGGTGTGTCGCCCTTCATTACTTGGTACACAAGTGTGAAATCTCCCAAATTGATTTTTTGGCTTGATTTTTGAGGTCTGTGTGTTTCTTTTCACGGTCACAGAACCCCCTAGGTACAACATATCTTATCGTTGGCTTACTTTTTGAAGTTTAAGTATTGATTAGAGTCCTAGCTAGTCAAGCGGATTTATTACTCGCAGTGGGCCATTTCAATCCCTCATGAGCACATTCAGTCTCGTGACTCTTTATCGGACCATCTAATCTGTTCAATCTGACTTCTAAGCCCCCTATATTTGGTTGTTGTGATTTTTTCTCTATTTCGTGTGTTTTGTGTGTTTTTGAGATTTTTGGATTAGTGCATTTTTTCGAGAATTTCCAATCACTTAAAGTTTGCAATAGCATTTATTTTCTGATCATCTGAATATAGGTTGCAAGAGTGGTGTAATTCGCAGATCTATTGGGTATCTTAGTTGGAAAATCAAAGTCTTTGATTGTTTTCATTTCAAGCTTATTGCTTGAAATTGTCGTAAAGAGTTTTTATGCTTTGGAATGAATGCTTAAAAAGATCCTTGAAAGAGCTTAAAAGATTGTTAGTTACTTGCATTTTCTTGGTTTTGAAACATCATTGATCATCTCCTTGAAAATAATTAAGTACATCTTGGCTTTCTCAAGTATTTCAAAGATAGTGAAAATTCTTGCATTTTTTATTTTCTTCCACTTTGTGATTCTTGTTTCAGGATTAAGAATTATTGCATTCAGAAACAGAAATTCACCTTTTCATTTTTTCGTAGATTCGCTTAACTTGAAAAGAGAAAAAGAAAAATACTTTGATTTGGTGTGTCATTCTCATTTTTCTTGTTAGATTGTTGGAAAGAGTGCTTTGTTAGTCTTTTGGTTTATTTTGAAAGTATAGAGGTAATTTGTTCACTTTATTATCGGAAAATAGAAAAAAAAAATTCTCCTTATTGTAACTAGTTTTCGTCGAAAAAGAAAAGAGAGACTTTCACTTTCATATAGGACAGATTGCATATGTTTAAATTCCAAGTCTTTCACTTCATGGATTCACCTAACTGTACAACTTAAAATCAAGCGGTATCCTAGGTTAAAATTGTATAGAAAATCGTGTGCTAGGTTAGATACGTGTTCCGACGTCTTTAAGCGTGGCAATTGTCGTTATTTTTCTGCACTGCATCCTGAGGGATTGTAGTTCTTCCACGTACCAGTCGGTATATCGAACGGCCTTTCACGTGCCTTCGGGTATATAGAAAGGTACTTCACGTACTCGACAGTATATCGGAAGGCTCCTGTCATGCGGTTGTACATTATACAACACCACTACGAATTGGAGCTCCCACGTACCTTGTGTATATCGGGGGACCCTACTAGGATTCCTGAAACCATTCGATTTAACCATTGGCCTTCTTGGCGTGGAAATACATCGAGAACAACACTCAGGGAGCTCCTACGCATGTGCTACTAGGTAGTCGGGTTATACGGTTAGGGGTACGATACTAATCCTCCCTGGTTAAGCTCTGAAAGATTGGGCTGAGTATAATTGTTGGACCCTGTGGTATATCGCGAGTTGCGACGCCTTGATAGTGAGGTTCCAGACTTTTGAATCCCATCTATCTCACAGTTTGCTTGTGGCTTTAGCTTGAGTAGGCCTTGAAGTGTGTGTGTTTTTTTAAGATACTTTTAGGAGAAGTTTTACTTCATCCATCCTGGTTGAGTGACCTTTAAGAAGATCACGTAGAATACTGAATTTGCCACCTGAATATCCCTTTGATCAAGAGGAGAACTCAAGAGCAACCATGGACCAACCAACAACATCTATGTCACATGATGAAGGAAATTCTAACTTAGAACTAGGAGTGAACTACCCTCCTCCCATAAACCCACCTATCACAGATCCCATGGGACCTGTGGTGGTGGAACAACCTCCTCAACATGATACATACTTTCATCATTCGATAGAAGGTAACCCTGGAGCCACTAATTGAATTTTCAGTCAACCCCAGGATGACACAATATCAGTTGTTTTTTGTCCGACAACATCATTTTGGGACACTTCTTTAGGCCACCATGTTACCGATTTTGGTTCACTTCCAATGGTGGAAACTCCACCTCGTCGATGGATTCCCAACAACGAATTTCTTGCACCATTCTACGAGACTATAAGCCATTTGCGCAGATTTGGCGAACAACTTAGACATCAAAGTTTTCCTCATAGATTAGGTTCGAAAGTACCGGTTTTTTAACATTCCCCTATACATTCTTTATATTTTTATTCACCAGGAATATCCACACCCAACATGACCACTTACGAACCAGGAAAACCCTCATTCCCACGAGTACACCTCAAAGTCAGGCGACCAGTTCTACACCTTATTTGACCCCAACAACTGGAGGGCAACTTTCAACTCCTGTTAACTTCATAACTGGAACGCAACCTCCACCTCAAAAATTGAGTGGAAAATATCCCATAGTTAGTAGTCAACATATGAGTACGGGTCAACCTACGATTAGTGGTCAACATACGGTCACTGGGTCTACCACAATTGCTGGACAATTTTCAACTCGGGGGAAACCCCTAGTTGTTGGACCAAATCTAACTGGGGGACATCATCCAGTTAGGGGACACAACACGAGCGGAGGAAATTCTCCACATATGAACTATATCATGGTTGGTAATCCACTCCCAATCGTGGGACAACCTATGTGGATACATCAAATGGAGGGACCATATTTTTGGACCCAACCCCCATGGGGCCATACACACCCGGGTAACCATAATATCTCTATATGTCAAAATTATCCAGGGAACGTTTTCTGGACTACCTTAACCAGGAAACATGAACACCCCATGGGGGAAGCATAATGTTCCATCGATTGGACCTCCAGCCAGCGGACCACCCCCACCACCTCCACCACTTGTTCCACCTCCTCCCCCACCACCTGTCCCACCTCCACCACCTCCACCCGGAGGACCACCCCATTCCGCAGGTAGACCACCTTATTCCGACGGAGGATCTCCTTCTGGTCCACCTCCTAATTCGAGAGGACCTGCTTCTGGTCCACCTCCTAATTCAGGAGGGCCACCTCCTAATTTGGGAGGCCCCCTACCTAATTCGGGTGGCCCACCTCCATATGGCCAAAACTATATACGAGGACCATACGATCAATCCCTCCATGTTCCTACTGGTACACACAGATGCCTTATCAGTATTCTTAGTATCCACATCCAAACCAACAACTTCCATTTCTGGCTACCCTGGATCTATCAGACCTGTCTCGTTTGACTAATGATCCTATTTAACATGATATAAATTGGCCAACTATTCCTGTGAAGTTACCATCAGACATCCCGAAGTTTGATGGCAAACCCAGTGAGGACCCTAAGAACCACGTAATGGCTTATCATTTGTGGTGTTCTTCCAATTCCTTAATGGACGATTCCATCCATTTAAGGTTATTTCAACGAACCCTTACTAGTACCATCGCAAAGTGGTACATTGAGTTGCCACCACATTCTTTTGCCGATTTTCGGTCTTCAGCTATGGAAATTTTGACTCATTTTCAGCTCCCGATCCGCTACGAGACCGACACGGACCTTTTGACCTCTCTCCATAAAAAAACCTCCACCCACATTTCCGATCATATTCATGAGTGGAGGAGGAGGAGACGTCTCATTAAAGCTCCCATTTCGGACCAAATACTCGTCGATTGGTTCACAAAGTCACTATTACCTATCATAGCCAAAGACATGGCCATGGGTGGGGCCGTTATGGAAGAAAAATCTATATCACGTGCACAATACTTAGACCTTGTCTATGCTCAATCTAACACACTATATGATATCATTCCTAATGCCCCTCGCCCTACGTACGATCCAACAAAACCCCCTACGGGATCACATGTCGATGGCATTATTGGTTCCATTCATACCCAACCTGCTACACAATTAGGTGGATCACGGAACCACCATAATTCAAATCCACCCCCGTCACAAGTTGCAATAACACCAATCGATCGCACAACCCTGCTTCCACTACTAATGTGAATTCATTTCAATCTGCTTCACCTCAAAAATCCAGTGGTAAAAAGAAGAACAAAGGAAAATCCAAGAACCCTTCTAACTAGCAGGAGCCAAAAAATATTCCCGAAGACACCAAACAAAAACGGAAGGTCAAATATCATTGTTTACTGTGCGGTGACGACCACTTCACCAAAGAATGCCCACATCAGGAAGAAGTGCAGAATTTTCTCAAGGGAAACCCCACACCCGCAATTTTAACTGATCCCTTCCCCACGCAACAACAACAAATGGTTTCCCAACATCCACCTCCTTCTCAAAGAGAACCTTCCACAACCACTCATGTTCTCATGATGCACAGTGAAATGGTCAGCTTGTCCACTTGATCGTGCACATATGACTCTACATCTGATAAGGAATATAACAGAGGTAATACTGAAAAATCCTCCACATCTACATCCACCATTCCTTCACCTCAAGGTCCTCTCGTCATAGAGAAACCTTTACTAGATTCAGTGTTGCATCTGGACCCAAGAGAACGATTCGAAAAGCCATTTTCAATCCAAATGCTCAAGCTGCTCAAAATTACAACATTGTAGAGGATTTAGCACAAGCTCCTTGTGCTATGTCGATGCTAGAGGTCTTACAAAACTATTCCAATCAGCGTAAGACCCTCTTATCTGCTATAGGAGTTGTAGATCTTGATTCCTCCAACACGATCATGTTCAAACAAGAGTATTTCAAGCTGAGTCTTTCCCACCAACTTGCATTTCAAATCATTGCTATCGTTTCTGGGAAAAGCATCCATCGTATTGTCTTAGACGAAGGAGCCTCTACCTCGATGATGTCATTATCCTGTTGGCGATCCATTGGCTCTCTCGAGTTGAATCGTTCCCCTACTACACTGAAATCATTTGACAGACGTGGATTTCAACCCCACGGGTTGTTACAATCTTTAGCTATAGATTTGGGGGGTAAGACCATTTCCATCAACATGGAAGTAGTCTCTGTCCCGTTGGATTATAACTTATTACTTGGTCGAAACTGATTTTATGCCATGACCATGGTTGCATCATCTATCTTCCGTATCATACAATTTCCCCACCAAGGGAGAATTGTCACGATCGACCAGTTATATTTATGTACACCTGACACCACTACTCATCCTGCGGATAATATCCCATTTCTAGGATACTCTTCGCAGATATATGAGAGTGTGGGGGTAGGACTCCTTAAAGATTCATCCCTCATGGGAGTCTTTCCAACATCAAATCCCCCTTCCCATGTTTCCACGGTGAACATGATTTCTTCTATGATCACATCATCTTCCCACTCGATTGACCAATGGGTTGTACCCGACCCTGATCATTTAGATATGATTGGATATGTGATGCCTCTCGGCCCTACAGAAGCTACTTACGAGGCCATCCAATCAGCACTTGATCTACCAGATGTCCAATCTTCAATGGAATCTACTCCAAGTTCTCTGCCATTACAACAGACCTCATCCTTACCTGATCCCCTACTTCATACTTTTCATCCTGACGAGTCAATCATGGATATTATGAGTGTGGATGAACTCCCATCGGAAGACCTCCACCATCGATCGTATTTCCTTCCGCCATTAGATATGATAGAAATTGCCATTGAAACTATTGTTTCACTGGATGTCTTTCCTTACCCTCAATCTCCTATTCTTACATTCGATACGGTAACTAAGGGAAACCTGACAAACATCACGCCTACCTTTCTGATCGACATCTCGATAAAACCTGGAGTCATGGAACAAATACACATAGGCCAAACTTATTCTCCGGAAGAAGTCACCATTTTCACGACCTTGTTTAAACAATTCCATAACGTCTTTGCATGGAGCTACGAGGAAATTCCTGGGATTGATCCTGCCATTGTTATGCATGATATTCAAACATATCCCGACGCCAAACCTGTCCGGCAAAAACTTCGGCCTATGCACCCTAGGAAAAATGAGGCTATTAAAGCAGAAATAGAAAAGCTCTTGAAAGATGGGTTTATATATCATGTTCCCTTAATAGACTGGGTCTCTAATGTCGTCTCGGTTATAAAAAAACAAGGAACCATTAGATTTTGTGTCGATTAAATGGACATGAACAAGGCGTGTCCCAAGGAAAATTACCCTACCCCGTTTATTGACCAAATTATCGACAACTGTGCCGGTAGTGTCATCTTCTCATTCATGGATGGATTTTTTGGCTATAATTAGATACAGATCCACCTAGCTAACCAACACAAGACTGCTTTCATTTTCCCATGGTGTACATTTGCATATCACAAACTCCCCTTTAGCCTTAAAAACGCTGGTGCCACATTCCAATGGGCTATGTCGTATGCTTTCCATGATGTGAAGGATTTTGTGGAACCTTATCTAGACGATCTCCCTGCTCATTGGAATCGTTGTGACTTCCACATCGATCATCTGAAGGTAGTATTCCTCAGATGCCAACGGTATAATACCCACTTAAATCCTCATAAGTGCACTTTTTGTGTTGAGTCCGGACGCCTCTTAGGCTTCATTATTTGAAAAAATGGGATCCGCATCAATCCCCTCAAGGTAGAGGCCATCGTCGCCTTGCCACCACCTACAGATATTACGTAACTTCAAAGTTTGCAGGGGAAGGAAAACTACCTGCGTCGTTTCGTGTGTAATTTCGCTGAGAAAACACAGGGATACATGTGGTTGTTAAAGAAGGACATCCCGTTCATTTGGGATGACTATGCTCAAAAATCCTTTGACAAACTCAAACATGTCATCACTCATGCACCCGTGCTACAACCTCCGTATTACACCAAGGATTATATCCTTTATCTTGTTGCTTCTAATTCCACTATCTCTATGGTTTTAGTATAGGAAGATAGCCACGCCCAGGAGCATGTGATACACTACCTTAGTAAGGGTTGTATTGAATCTGAAACTTGATATTCACATGTCGAAAAGTTAGCTCTCATAGCAGTCATTGTTGTTCAGAAGTTCCGTCATTACATCCTTCTTCGCATGACCACCATCATCGCCGACTCTAACCCCATGTACCACATTCTTACACACCAGGTACTATGGGGCAAGTATTCACCCTGGATTGTGATTCTCCAAGAATTCAATCTCCAATTTGAGAAGGTCAAGTCAAAGAAATATTTGGTATTTTTGGAGCTTATATGCGATCTTCCCCGTACCAATCAGGAACCTAAGTCCATTGACTCTCTCCCCGCTGAGTCTTTGTTTCTAATCGGCACCTTTGACCCATGGTCTGTAGACATCTCATTATATCTCCAACTCGAACGCTTCGGTCCTCAATTATCTCGTGATGAACGTCGTCGTTTCCGACACCACGCAAAGTATTATCTCATCATTGGTGATACACTCTATCGTCATGGTATCGATTCCATTCTTCGACGATGTTTAACTCATGAGGAGGCCGAGCATGTTTTGAATGATTGCCACTCGGGGGCACGTGGTGGTCATGTTTTTGGGATGGCTACAACTTAGAAAATATTACATGTTGGATACTATGGGCCTTCCATCTTTAAATATTGTATCGAAGTCATTAAAAAGTGTCCTCCTTGCCAGCTTTTCCATTATAAAAAGCGCTCACACCCAGCCCCACTACATCCATTTATCGTCGTTGGTTCCTTTTCCAAATGGGGAATCAATTTCATGCATTTTAAGCCTAGTTCGGTCAGGGGGTCATGGTTACGTTATTGTTGCAGTTGACTACTTTACTAAATGGGTCGAGGTTATGCCTACATACAAGGAAGACAATGAAACTGCCGCACTCTTTATGTTTAACCATATCATTGTGAGATTCAGAGTCCCTCAAGCCATCGTCATCGATCACGGATCACATTTTCAAAACAAGATGGTAGATGAACTGAGCACGAGATTAGGTTTTCGACATGAAAACTCAACTCCCTAATATACCCAATCAAATGGACAAGTAGAGGCCATTAACAAGGTCTTAAAAACCATGATTTAGCGTATGGTAGGAACACACAAGTCCAATTGGCACGTGATGCTCTTTTCATCCCTTTAGGCATACAGGACTTTCGTTAAAACTACCACTGGTTTCACACCCTTTCAGTTGGTCTATGGACTAGAGGCAGTATTACCTATCGAGTGTGAGATTTCGTCACTAAAAATCGTTGCTGAACTTTTACCAAACACCACCGCCGAGGAAGAACGATTTCTATACTTGGAAAAACTCGATGAAACCCGCCGCGATGCAACTATGGATAACGAAGCACATAAGAAGCGCATCAAATACTAGTACGATAAATCTGTAAAACCTTGTGTCTTCAACGAGGGTGATTTGGTCCTTATGTACGACCAAAAACATGATAAGCTGGGGGTAGGCAAACTTGAGTCCATGTGGCATGGTCCATATGTGTTAAAGTGTGTTTTGGAAAAGGGAGCCTATGAATTAGTGGATTATGATGGGATATATTTGGGGGATCCTAGCAATGGGCTCTACCTAAAATGATACTATGCCTAAAATCATTATGCATCAGTACTTTGTATATATTGTACATGACGTGTGTTTTGTTTGGTGTGACACTTTATTTTAAGTGTGTTAGGATCTTATCTTTTCGCTTATACCATGTTATGCCTGAATGTGCAGATGGAAACTTGCTTTGGATTTGCGGATGGCACTAGCCAACATACCCATAATATTGCTTCAGCGACATGGGTACTCTATTCCCCTGTTGGTGAATTAATTAGTTCATGAGGAACTTGCCTAGGTTTTGCAACCAATAATGCCATTGAATACTATGCAGTGATTGGGTTACTAACCGACGCTTTTTCCTTGGGTGTGGATCACCTTTTTATCTACCTCGATTCACAGTTGGTGGTCTCTCATTTGAACTGTGTCTACGCTATCCGCGAACCCATGTTACTCCGCTTATTTCGGCAAGTACGTATCTTGGATAGGTCCTTTGAGTCCATTCGGTACCTACATATCCCAAGAAACATGAACGTAGTTGCTGATTCCCTGGCAAATTTCATATTGGATTGGCATATCGCACATTCATAAACATTTTTGATAAAAAGATTCATAAAACACATAACATGTAATCTACTCATAGTGTATAGGCAAACATCCATAATATCCCAAATTCATCATAGAAAACACAGTATATAAATCCGCTAAATAGTGTTTTTATATATATCATCATGTCCAGTAAGGTACGAAAAGTGGTACTGGTACAAAAATCTGAAGCTCATAAGCTTTCAGTAGATCATCTCTACAAAATATGAATCCTATGGCTTTCAGTACATACACCATACATGGACCTATGACTGAGGATGCTCGTAATAACAAATAATGGCCCGAGCTACTTGACGGAGCAGCCAACCAAAACGTCCTGAAACCTTGGTTGTATGGCGCTGGTAACGACGAGGCAGGTCATCGATGGATATGTCAAGGATATCCAATGTCAATCTCTGGAGGTTTTCCTCCAGCTCGTCAAACTCCTCTGCCGCATCCTACTGAGCAGCGGCCATCTCTCGCACCACTCCTCTCCTCTCAATCAGAGAGGAACCTACCGGTCGAGATGGACCCACATCTGTATAAAACATGTATGAACTATTAGTAATACACAAAAACATAAAAAATGATCAAACACACAAAAATAACAAGAATTTTGTTCTTACCAATATCTCCCCTCTGCTCCCCCTCTGGAAGTGTTAGGTCCGGATCTCCTCTGAAGTCGGTACCGGCATATGCATAATCCTCAATCACGAGGAGCTATCCGTGGAGCCACCTGAAAAAGGTTGGCCCGTATGTAATGATAGGCCCTCCACCTCCATGACGACCCATCACTTCCGACCATCGGACCATATGTGGATCTTGGGGATCGAGATCATCCAACTCTACCTGAGGTCGCAGCAGTGGAACCTTCTCCAGGAAGAACAAAACCACAATCGATCAGTACCCAAATTGTTTCAACTCACCCCGTCGGCACTTGGTGAGCTAATATTTCACATTTGTGAGGAGTCCATCGCACCAGTTGAAGACCGTTAGTCCCATATACTCAATGGCATACAACATGTGGGCCTCGGTGGCCCGATGAGCAGCCTTACTGCCTGCCACCCTCTCAATAGTAAAGAGTACAGTCCTCAGGGGTTGATCTCGTATGTTCTTGATGGGAATCTTCCCAGCAAGCATCTGTGTCCCTGGTGTACAAAACTATGCCACCAGACTCTCTATCGACTCATCACTACCCCGTGGCCCGGATAGTGAAACTGGGGCTCCCCGTCTCATTAACCCCGTTAGAAAATAAATATCTTCCACATCCAAGGTGAGGATGTGGGAACATACTCTGAAGTGTTATTGGTCTGGATCCCATAGTCTGGTCAAGTAATCAAGCAATTGTATTTGGGCCCTCATGCCCTATACATGGAAGAATTTAAAAGTACACATCTTTGTAATGCATTCATACATTGTGGATCATTCGTTGCTTGGGAATCCTCAATTTCGTGCTCTCTTTCTTTCCACTGGACCATTGTAGTGGCCAAAGTCTACACACACATGGATTAAAGAACCATTAGGTCCTTCCCATGGCTTTAGGTTGGGTCTTTTTGGCCCCATTTTTTAATTTGACTTGTGGATCTGCGTCGACGCACCCCGCATTTGCGGACAGTGCGCTGATGACGCGATTTTCTCATGAGGAAAGTGCGTCAGACCCCTCTTAACGCACTTCCTGCAAGAGGAAAGCACGTTGCCCAGGGCACGCACAATCCCCTTCTTTTTGAGTCCAAAAATCCCCAAAAAACATACTTAAAACAAGATTTGATCCATTGAAAATGTAAAGCATAAGGTTTAGTCCTACATGCAACTAACAGGGCGTGAAACGACTGATCGTATCGTCTGCAATCAATGTCAAAAAAACGAGCTCCAAAGAGGTGTTTTTACTATTCCAACTTGGTAAAAAACAATTGGCAACTATTTCTTTACTATTTGACTTTTTATATAAAAGAAATGGAATATTCCTTTTTTAATAATTTCTTTTATGGGTTTTTTACTATAGTTGGTGTCTTCTTAACATTTTAAAACCCCGTTATAGATTCTAACTTAGTTTTTTGAGTTCACAAATGAAATAAAGTGATGTTTTGACTTTATTGGTGATCATAGAAAATGTTTGATGCTTTTTATAAAGTGTGAATAAGTTTTGAGTGTTTTTTGTGCTATCATTGCGCTTGGTAAAATCAAGTATTAACATCATCGAGCTCACTCTTTGTTCCTTCTCGTGCTCGTAAAACTTCCACGAAAAAGGAACCCCTTGGAGTTCCTCTTTAATCTCTTTTCCAACTCCCTAAATTAGAAAAGATTGCAAGTGAACTTGATTCTTTCACGCTTGTAAAAGTATCTGAAAGGTCATCTTCTCAGTGATAGTTTACCCCTTTTTCGTATTGGAAGGACTATTTACGAAAAAGGAACACTCCAATTATTCATGACTGGAAGAGTTCTCTCTCATATCGTTTTATCCTTTTTCGGATGAGGAGACTAACTTTTACGAAAAAGAACCATTTGGAGTCTTCTTTAGTTCTTTTCAGACACTTTAAATATGAAATGACGCCGAGTTTTCCTTCTCTGGACTAGTTAAAATCTGACATTGAAGGGCCCTTTTTGGGATGAACCCCTCCTATCTCAGGTTCGTAAAACATGTGATATTGGACTCGTCCGAAGAATGAGCTATACCAAGCATCTGTTACCCTCCTCAAGATCATTAAAAAATAAAAGAGGTACTCATCAATCATGATGGGGATAAGGAAAGAATTTGTGTTTCTTGTAATTACGGGAGTACTTAGCCACTCTTGAACATGGCACTCGTTTGCATAAACATTCAAACACTTGGATAATTTGCTTGTCCTCGAGTCCCACCACTTCCATGAGTCTTTCAAATCCTTTGAGTCATTCAAAGAAATGCTTCCATCATTAGTTGCATTAGGTGTCAGTGTCATTCTCGTCATGGCAATGCTACCAAGTCATGCCATTCCCATGTTCAAGAGAGGTCTACTCATCGAGTCAATCTTTGCAGTCATTACACCTTCTATCATGTCGGTCACTCCTGAGTCAATCTCAAATGTCACTCTATAGTCTGATCTACTCCAAAAATATTTGACCTTGTTTTGTGTCGATGATGGGGGAAACATCATGTCCCTCCTTCGACCAGTTTATCCTTGTCGACTTCAACACACCATCTGAGGATTATACCTAGAAACTGATCAAGAACCTTGGGCCTACATACCTCAATGACAGGTTACCTCGCTTTCAACAGTATGTTCACATCATTGACTTCTTATTGAAAGATTCCACTGAGTGTTCGACCTTAGCTCATTGATTCACATTTAATGGTATGTACTATGATACCTTGGGGATCATTGACATCAATGATGATTTCTCTCGCACTTGTTAACGGTATACAACAATGAATGGTAATCAAGTGGCTTCTACCATGTTCGACTTTAAAACATTGTAATCACATGGTTAGATTCGTATCATTGCGGGTTTAGCTTGAAGACCCTAGGTTAACTCAAGTATCTTACCCAGGTTGCAATGGATATGTTTTGAGTCATTTCACATGGATCCACTTTTGTATTAGTCGTGGTTGTGTTATCATCTCATCATGGATCTACGCTTGTGCCTAGTAGCCATGATTGTGTCCAGTCGGTCTTTACTATCATGGATTTGCAGTGTATTGGTCAACAACCATGTTATGAGTCAATTGAGACATGTATCTCAGAGTCAGTTGTACTGCAGGAGTTTTTGTTTGTCACTCCAACCAATGATCCTTGCCTCGATCTATCATATTACAAATCATTTCACCTACCTTATTTTTCCAACTTCATGCTTTGGGGGGCATTCTGTTACACCAAAATCTCGTCATCATGAGTTGTGTGTCCTCTGCATGTCTTTATTCCTAAAGTACTTAGGCTGAAAGACCAAAAGAGAAGTTGATACTTATCTATCTAACTTTTTGTTGTCACTCCGATGCGCCGTGCTCTCTGGCAAGGTGTGTCAGGATTAAGGTGACGTGGTCTACAACTTAGCAGAGTGCGTCAGTGACGCCCTATGTCTTTTCACAAGGTGCATTGTCTTTCCATTGGCGCAAGTTTTCCTTGTGCAAAGTGCGTCGTTTTTGGTTAAAATGGATAAAGAGAAGCTTCGAGCGACTTATCGAAGCTTGGATGACATGGAGGCTTATCCCTACGTATCTGGGAAGGTGGCACTCGATCCCCTTACCTAGTGGGATGATCCCTTAAACCTCTCCCCTAAATATTCGACCTCTCTTATCCCTTTATCCCTATATATATGAACCCCCTCTCCATTGTAAAGAGAGGAAGGAGAAAGTACCTACACGCTGGTGGAATTTGGCTAGGAGACCCTATTCATCCATAGGAGGCTATAATGCTTAGATATTTTGGGGCAAGATCATTTGATTTGGAGTCGTAACGTCAAGGCATTGGTTGTAATTCTCTACTTTGTATTTGCTACAAATTACATTTAATACAATTTATTTCCATAAAATTATTGTCTTGATAATGTTTATGATTGACTTCCTTGACTGTTGATCTAGTTAGATTCATAATCATATGCTTTCATTGTTCGTTTGTTTCCACTTGCTCTATCTTGTTTTGCATTCAGAGATCGAGGAATTGGGAGTTAGATCATACGAGGAGAAAGGAGTTGCATTCACAAGGTAAGAGTCATTTACTTTGCAACTTAATCTATCTAGGAAAGGAAATTGTGTTGTGTACACGTTTTGTTCTAGATCTGAACCATTTTATACTAGAGAGATCAGTTTTTGTCTGCATTAACAGATTGTCTATAAACAACTCTATAGGTGTCAATTGCTCTACCACATCTGATGTGTCCAACAGTGGTGGAAAATAATGTCGAAAAAGGTCCACATTGAATATTAGGTGTAAGCCAATGAAGGGGAGAATACTTAACTCAAAATCATTATCACCCATAGCCTTGGTGATGGTATAAGGCCCATAGCAAAGTGGACACAGCTTGCGACGGGGTCCTGTAAGGCACTCTTTTTACAAATGCAACCAGACCTTGTCTCCCACATGAAACTTGTGTGGAACCATGTGCCGATCATGGTGTTGCTTGTACTTAGCATTAGATTTCTGTAAAATATTTGCAACAATCCATATCAGAGAAAGGTTAGCACTCATGGGAACAAGGGTTTGAATTATATTGTGGGTTCAAAGATTTGCAGCAATAACTAACCTCCTTTTGGTACTCTTGGAATACATTTGCTGGGCCATACATTATAAGCATCACAGTTGGTCCACAAACACTACAAGGTTTTCCTTTCCTTGGATCTTTGTTCACCATTGCAGGAGAATCCATACATGGATCCATTACATCAATTGGTCTGCAGCATTTGCAAGGTTTCTATGTTGTTCCTGAAGATACTATTACCTCTACAACAACTCATATTGTTCTACAAATCCTTGGAATCATTTGTATCCCTCTACACTCATCGCTCTCACATTCAAACACTATTACAACTTCATACGGTCATGGAATGGGTTAAAAAATGTATTAATCATATATAATATTTGGTGACCTCATTCCAACCATTTATCATCTTTCCCATTGTTGTATAGCCTTTAGAGAAGCACAACCATGGATGGAATGGAGGACAACCCTCTTCTTCAAAATTTACAAATATGTTGCAGCTTCTATAAAGTGTACCATCGGATATACCATATCTCATTGGAAGGTATTTTTCGTCATCTCAAATGGGTATTTCACGGAATCTTATTTGGTTTCTTGATTTGAGATATATCATCAAATGAAGCTCTATAGGTAGTTGACCCAAGATGGTCAAGTGTACCATGAGTTTCGGTAGAAATTTTCTCACTCTTTAAGCTACTACAATAGAAGTTCCATATATCAATGGAAAAATATCTTCAATATCTCAAATTGGTATTTGATGGAATTTGATTTCAATGCCTGTAGCCAAAGTTATGAACAAATTTGCAGCAAGACATCAACTGCACCAAAAGTCACAAATTTTTCATTAGTTTTTAAATTTTTAGATTTATTAAATCCTATTGTAACTTTTTTTTACCAAGTAATTTATTGGGCATGTAAAGGTCCCCAACATTAATTAGGGACTAAGAGAAACCTTTTCATTTCCATTTAGGTTATGGGTTATCCACAAACCCATAGTTATGGGTAAACCACACAGAACCCTTATTTTCATTGGCAATTGGCATATGTAAACATGTTGGTACGATACATAATGGGGTTTGTTTTTTTTTGCTTGGTGAAATGATGGGGACCATCATTTATTAAGGAGGGAGGATGGATTTGAAGCTTAGGGGGTATATAGTCTAAGTTCAGATGTAAGATTCATAAAGCCATTTTTTTAAGTGTAAAAGGGAGCATGATGACATGTAATTAATGGAGTTAGTTATTCAAAGTTGACATTGTCAACAAGACACATTATAAAAAGGTAGTAGGGAGAGAGTTAGAATCGGGAAGGAGAGTTCTCAAAATTTGTCTCACTACATTTAATGGTTCATCTTAATAGAATCCTTCTTCTCCAACTCTCTCTCTCTTTCTAATATTTTGTGGTGTATTTGATTCATGTATTTTCATTAATGTTCTTATGATTCATTTCATGGCAAATTTGTATGTTTTCTCTCCTCCTCTCTCAACATTCAAGCCTTTTGGATCTCACCCCTCAAGATTATGGCCCAACAAATGGATTCTAATAGTACCAAAAGGAGGTTGGTGATCAAACCTTGTCTCCCACCTAAAACTTGTGTGGAACCCTGTGATGATCATGGCACTGCTTGTACTTAGCAATGGACAAAGTTGTAGAAGAATATCGAGACATCTTCACCTCACCTACCAAGGTGCCTCTACACTATTAGGTCAAGCAATCAATCAATATGAACCCTAGTGCGTCTTTACCTAGTGGGCCAGTATATCGACACTCTCTCATGGAAAATGAGGAAATTGAGCGCCAGATTCAAGAGCTTCTCCAAAAGGGACACATTCAACCAAACTCTTCACCCTGTGGAATTCCAGTTGTGCTCGTGTAGAATAAATACAGGACTTGACACCTCTGTATTGATTACAAATATTTAAACAAAATCACAATTAGGAACCAGTACCCAATTCTCGAATTGAAAACCTTCTCGACCAACTCAAGGGAGCCAAGTAATTTATCAAGATTGATATTAAGTCCAACTGCCACCATATTCCAATAGAATCAATTGATCTATGGAAAGCTGCTTTCAAGTCTAAAAAAGCCTTTTTAGAATGGTTGGTCATGCCCTTTGGCTTAAGAAATGCCCCAATAAATTTCATGAGGCTGATGGATGACGTCTTGTAGTATTTAACCAATTCCTTTATGGTTGTATATCTGGATGACATCCTCATCTTCAATAGGAGTTGGGTAGAACACTTACAACACATTTAGCAAGTCCTTCACACTCTACGACAACACAAGATATATGCTCACTTAGATAAATGATCCTTTGGCATGAATAGAGTCCAATACCTCAGATACATTGTAGATGAGAATGGGGTACATGTGGATCCAGCTAAGATCCAAGTCATTCGTGACTGGCCAACCCCGATAACACTAACCAAGCTTCGGAGCTTCTTGGGCCTTGCCAACTTCTATCGTAGGTTTGTGTTGGGATTATCTCATATTGTAGGGTCCCTCATCTAAGTGATCAAAGCTGGTGGCAAATACAAATTTGGGTGGACTAAGTCACAACATAAATCATTCAATGATCCGTAAAATCATTTATGCTCAACCCCGGTGATTTCCTTGTTCAATCTACAACATCCTTTTGAGATTGAGACAAATGCTTCAGACTATGTTGTGGGTGTCGCTCTCACTCAACATGGTCATCTGGTGGCCTATCATAGTGAGACACTCTCAAATGTTGTCTATAAGTACCCCACCTATGACAAAGAGATGTATTCCATTGTATAAGGCTACCAATGGAAGCACTACATTCTAGGGGGGAGACAATTATCCATATGGATCACGAGCCTCTACACTTCATGCAGACACAAGGAAAATTATAGAATGACCACCATTAAAAGTGGTCCACATACCTGCAGTAGTTTCACCTCAACATTAAATATAAGAAATTGACCACCAATCATGTCACGAACTACCTCAATCGACCTCCAGTTGCACCACGAACCATAATGCTCAATTCTTGCAGGCATGAGACCTTCAAATGGTCCTAAATCACTTACAACAATCCATATTTTGCTACAGCCTATGAGTTTTTGGGAGCGGGCAAGATTGTTACCGACTTTCATTTGCAAGATGTACTATTATTCCATCTGGGTTATCTCTGTGTTACTTCAAGCGAGCGTGCAAAATTGATTTGGGAATACCACTATAATCGGTTGGCCGACTCTTTGGAATGGAGAAGGTGGTAGCAATACTACAAAAGTATTTCTATTGGTCGAACCTTCCTCGGGATGTCAGTAATTATCTCAGATATTGCATTGCATGCTCCATCACTAATCCAATTAGTAAAAAACAAGGACTATACACCCCTCTACCTACTCCCGACAAGCCCTAGAAATCCATCTTGATGGAATATATGTTAGGACATTCTTCAACCAAGCATGGTAATGACTGTGTTCATTGTTGTTGAATGATTCTTTAAGATGGTCATTATAATAGCCTGCAAGAAGAGTATCACAGTTGAAGCCAATGCTAGCCTCTTCTTTGAGCATGTATGGGTACACACAGAACATCATCTTAGATCAGGACAAACGGTTCTTAAGTGCATTTTGGTCGAGTCTCTGGTCATTGTTGGACATCAAGCTCACCAAATCCACCACCTTCCACCACCAAACTAATGGTTAGAAAAAAGTCATCAACATGATGATTGTGCACATATTGTGCATGTACAATTCCAAGCATCCATGCACATGGGAGAAGATCCTTCCTTTTGTTCAGCACAATCTACAATAGATCCCTCCATAGCTCAACCGACAATAGCCTTTTTTAGGTCATCTTGGGATTTCCACAATTGGGCCCCATTGATGTAACGTTTCCCTTTGTGCCCACATAATCAAAATCCTCTCATGCTCAATAGGAGGTCAACAAAGCCACCAAATTCATTGAATGGGTTCAACACATCTGCAAATGGGTCCATGATATTTTATAGAAAGCTAATGCTAAGTACAAGCAGTGCCATGATTAGCATAGGGTTCCACACAAGTTTCTGATGGGAGACAAGGTTTGGTTGCATTTGCAAAAGGAGCGCCTTATAAGAACTCATCATAAGCTATGTCCACTTCGTTATGGGCCTTATACTATCACCAAGGTTGTGGGTGACAATGCTTTTGAGTTAAGTATTCCCCCCTTCCTTAACTTACACCCAATATTCAAGGTGGACCTTCTTTGACCATATTTTCCACCACTGTTGGACACATTGGAGGTGGAAGAGTAGTTGACACTTACAGAGCTCAAGCCTAACTGCATGGAATAGATGGTTGTTGATAGAATCATGGACACATAGGTTAAGGGCACTCGTAAATAGTAGCTCCAACTTTATCGGGTTATCAAAGCAGGGTAGCTCCCGCACCAAGGCAAGTGGTTGGCAAAGCATCAAGTTCAATAATAGTTTCCCCATCTAATAGGGCAATCAACACAATGGAGATTGTTTCTCCCTAAGGGGGAAGGCTCATCCAGATGGATAATAGTGGCCTTCCACCTAATCCATTGCCTCAACACATAGTTTCCCATATTGGGAGTTTTGTTATGATTTTTCGGCTCTGGAACTTTCGAGACCATTTTGAGGCCCTAAATGATGTTTTGTTTTTTTTTGTTTTTTTTGTTTTTTTTTTTTATTCTGCTCTCTCTATTAACAATTAAATGTAACTGATCGCCCTTCACCCACATCTACGAGTGAAAAGGGTGCTCACCTTCTTCCGACTCATGTTGGGATAGACCTTGCTGCCAACTATTGTGGCACTGGGTTCTATGTCAATGATCTGCTTCCACTTAACTGGCTCTAAATCATAGTCAGAGTTTGGATCTGACTCTGAGGCTTTCAACTCGGCCATGAATGGCTGCTTCGAGTGACATTCATCAGTGTTGTTTTAGGTTTGTTTATGGAACTTACACCTCTTCCTAGTGTCTTTCTTCGTCTTCCCATCACCCTTATTTTCTTGCGGCTTAGATTGGTTGTCCTAAGGTTTTCCATCATTGCTTTATTCTTTATTTTGTGGGCTAGGGATGCCTTTGCCCTTCTTGTGTTGCGATGTGTTCATAGACCCAAACTCCCGCTTATTCATCTGATTTAATTTTTGCTAGATATTGACAGCATAATGACAAGCGGCCCTAGTGACAAGATGTCCAAAAACTCCATTTTTGTTTGGATGTACCTATGTAGACCCCCACGATATTTTAGAACCAAATGTCACTTGGAGTCTCTGATACTCAACTTGGTACACAAGGTATGGAAAGTATTTGTGAACTTCAGCAATGTTTGGTCCCTCTCCTAATGCAATGTGGTCCATCTCATGTATTGGTCGTCATAGTTTCCAATAGAGTAATATTGTAACTTCCTTAATGACATCCACGAAAGAGGCCCAAGTGGGATTGGCCCCAAACATTTCAAACTCCTCTGTGGAGGTTTGCTCACAATAATTTTCCCACCAACTTTTGACATGGGAAGCAACCTTAAGGAGCGCAAAGGTGATCCTTTTCCTATTGAAAATTTTGTGGACAAAGAAATATCTTTCTAGTATATTTAACTATTTTTCCAAAGTATCTGCATCTATTTGACCTTCAAATACAAGAATATAAAAATTAACTTGTACCTTGAATGGGGCAGTGCCTCAAAATTCCGAAACATAAAGATACAATAATACTCAATTTCTATTAATAGTGAAATAGTATATTTAACTATTTTTCCAATGAAACACATAAAAATTCCGAAACATAAAGATACAATAATACTCAATTTCTATTAATAATGAAATATGCAGAAACTATAACAAAATGAGGAGTGGAATGAACTTACTAGAATGGTGACAACTTATCTCTGAGAAGAGATGTGACAGCTATGCGCATTCACAAGAAGTGAGTCATAATGAGGCTAAATGTCCTTTTAACATAAAGCATCAATGAGAAAACCCTAAACATCCAAAACCCTAACCCCCAAAAATAAAACACCAAAATGTTTGTGGCCCCCATTGTGGTTAGTTGATATGTCAACTTCCTAGGGGCGTAACTTTTGCATCTGATCTCCATTTGGGGCACTTGGTAGTCCATTGTAAAGGTCTAGCCGATAAGTACACATTCTAAATGGCCCAAAATATGGCCACGGGCTATCTAATGGGAATTGTCATGCCAAAAAACATCGTTTTGGGCCTCAAAATGGCCCCAGAAGTTCTAGACCCGAAAATTCATAACAAAAATGGCAAGATGGGAAACTGTGTTTTGAGCGAGTGGATTAGGTGGATGGCCATTGATGTCTATCTAGATCAAGTAATTATGATAGTGAGGCAAGTGGCACAGTAGGTGTATAAATCTCAGGGTAAGGTTTAATATGAGGAGCTTGCATTAATCACGAACAAGTTGGCATGAAGAAAGGGGAAATTAAGGTCGACCTCTGAAGGGACAGGGGATTGTCCAATGAATGTGAAATAGGACTGAAATTATCTCGTACATGTGTGGTTGGGTGGGCTTTAAGATGGCTCTTAACTAAGAGTGGGTGCCTATTTTCAGAAGCAAACAAATTGTTGGCAAGACTAGGATTTGGACAATGAATTGGAGGTTGAACTAGACGGGAGGAATTGGTAGCATCCGACTACTCTGTTTATGGGTTGTCATGGCGTCTAGACAGAGAGCATGATGCAAGCATGGAAAGGGAGGAAGGAACCCATCAGTTTCTGACACTCATACCTTTAGGGAGGAGGTTCCATACCACATTGAACAAGTTATAGAGAATATGGAAGTGTGGTCTTTGGAAGGGAAAGAATGGGAGCAAAACAAACAAGAGGGTAGCAGTCCCTATTGGATCGTCAAATACATCCTTGAGAAAGTGATAATGGATAGAGAACACCTAGAAGCAGAGCTCCTCATGAAAATTAGTAAGCTCTGAGATGAATTATACAGTATGCATAAGCAGTTGGATGACTTTGTAGAAGTTGCTAGTGCTCCATTCCAAGTAGCAGTCGGCGCGTGCAATTACTCCAATGCCACTCATTTATCCATTTCTTTTAATGGATATCAGTAACACTATTGATTTAAAGTTTATAGTTCCTTATGTCATAAGTTTGTACATAGTTAACAAGTTGAATATTTTTTTTTGTTTTAACACTAGATACATTCTGAAATTTTGATAGCTTAGATGTAATATACCTAATCGTATATTACAATTATTAAGATTTATATTTTGTATTAACTTGTATATGTAGATGTAATCACAATCATTATTAAAGGTCATGATTGATCATCTACTAGTGTATTTATACACGCCATTTGTAAACTATTCACATATCATAAAATTATATAAAAATATTATTAATAATACATTGTAGGAAAGTCTCTTACAAGTGGTATCAGAACCTTCGGTTCTCTCTCTTCACTCAATATCCTTTCATCTCTCCATTTTGCTACATTTTCTCACCTTCCATCCCTTCTTCCACACTCACCTCACCTCCTTTGGCACCTCATCTCCTGCACATCACTCTCCACCCTCTCCACATGATTCCCTAAATCCCTCGCATCCCCTCGCTCCTTTGTTTCTTTCAATGCTCCATCCATCTCACTACACTTCCGTTGCATGCCACCCCAATCCTCACCTCACCTCATACACACCTCACCTCACCTCACCTCAAATGAACCAGGTCTTTCCCATGCTCCGGTAATACCCCAAATTTTAAGCCTCAGACATATGTAATTGTTATTTGTTTATTATTTGGCAATAGGTGTTGGGACAATGGTCTTTAAGGCACGAGACACTATTATGTAATTAATAAAATGATTGGCTCAACATGGACAACAAATGAGAATGGGGGGACATGGATTCCACTAGGTGAGGGGGAATGGGGACTAGGAGTTGTTACTCTCCCTAACATTACTTGTTGGACCCTATTCTTGATTGCTTTGGCCTATAGAGTTACTATTGCACCTTATTCATGATTTAGTGGACCCCTCTTGGACTAGTGCGCCCTCATGAAGATTTGGTGGGTCCCACTTGGTGAATGCACCCTCCTTGAATGAAATATGCTTTGTTGTGGGCCCCACTTGCACTGAGGCACCCTCTCCCTAGATTCTAGGAGCTGGAAGCATAGTGGAAAACATCGCCGAAAAATCGCCTATTTCCCGAGAAATCGCAAATTTTTTAGCCTGCCGAATTTTTCCGCCGACAAAATCGTGATTTTTTGCAAAAATCAAACCTCGCAATTTTTTGAAAAAATCGGCAATTTTTCCTAGAAAATCACGTGAAGACCCAAAAAATCGCCATGGATTTTTAAAAATTTGACCAGTACATCAGACATTGAAGCTAGTAACAGTAAATGGTAATGTTAAGTAACAGTAAATGGGAATGTTAAATTCTTAAAGTAAAAGGATGGAAAATAAAAGATAAGGAGAATGTCACTTTTGGAAAATAAAAGATAAGGAGAATGTCACTTTTACTTAAATTTTTAACATTACCATTAATTGTTTTAGGATGTTTGAGAGTGGTTCCAACCTCATCGGACTTCATATGCAAAAAGTAGACTTTTAGATCCCATTCAGGTTCAACAGACTTAATAGTTTTCAGGATTTCAGGATTGCAACGTTTCCACTAGATTCTATCATGTATGAGGGTAAGGGGTGGAATTTAATAAAGCACATCAAACTAGGTACATACCTTGATGTTGGTGGTGTTGATGCCTGATTGTTGAAGTTGATTGGACTCCTCTATCATGACCTTAATAAAAATATACCCTTCAGTCAAGCAAAATCACTTATTAAGCATGGAAAGCTTTTTCTACCTTGTCTTAACGCTTGGATTAGGAAGTTTCATTAAAATTGTAGGGTGTTGACTAATGTCCTTGAAGGATTAACTTCAAGATTCGAGGTAGAGGCAAGGGCTAGAGCCTAGAGCCTAGAGGAGGGGGGAATGACCAATGTTTCAACCAGTGTTGAAACTTCCAAATTTCCAATCTTTGAAACTTTGATGTATCATTTTTTATTTGGCATCCACTACATCATATATATCAATGCTTTCTCCATATTTATGTGCCAATGTGTTTATGTAATGTTGTTGTTGCTTGATATGTTTAAAATTCTGAAGAAAAAAATGCCGATTTTTGCTGATTTTTTCGCCGATGTTGTCGAGAAGTTGTATTCGGGACCCTTGCCGATTTTTTTCCAATGCCGATTTTTTCCACTATGGCTGGAAGCATGATTTTAGCTTCCACCTCCTTTATTTTAGCCTCCACCTCCACAAGTGCATCACACTCCTTTATTCATGGAAGGTGCTCCCTATTTTTGTGCTTTGAGCCATTTATGATTCCAATTTGATTCTCTCTCTCACCTCCATTGACTAGTGCACCTTCCTTGAGACATTCTTGGCCTCCACTCCTTGATTTTTTATAACCCTTCATTATGGTGCTATTTCGGGTATACCCTCACTTTATCCTACACTTCATGAATTCGAGTTAGTGAGCATAACCACACTATATCTCTCTAATCGATTCGAGTTGGTCTCTTTGGGTTTGAATTGGCCTCTTTGTGCTATAAATCCATGTGCTACCTTATTGTGAACCAGAGCTTGTGAACTAGTGTGTGAAGAAGAGGAAGCCTTGTGAGAATCTTGTCTAGACTTGTGATGTGAGAGCTTATCTCATCTCATTGTGCCCTGTGTGTTGGGTGTGAGATTATGCGTTGAGATATTGTGATTGTGTTGTGATATCAAAGGGTTTTTGGTTTTGCTTCTACAATAAGAGTTCCTCATCTCCATTGCATATCTATGTCCAATCATGCAAGTGAAGCTTGAAGGTGGATGGTGATGTCCTGAGAGACTTGTGTAGTGAAGGGAGTATCATTGCACAAGGTAGTGTGGATGGAAGGGAAAGTACATGGGGAGGGAATGAGTTGTGTTTTCTCAGTTTGTGTGGCCTGACTTTTTCCTATTGCTTAGCGCTGAGAGTACTTCTACCTGTGGATTCCATGGTCTTAGCTCGGGGGTGACTGTCATGCTGAGATATTGATAAGCATGACATGTCTATGGCTGGGTGGAACATTGTCATGTTGCATCTAGTTTCACTTCATTGAGATAAGTGTTTTATTTTATGTTCATTCATTATATTTTGCTTATGATAATACGTCCTTGGAGGCCGACTTGATATATGTTTATGTTTATAGATGATTATGTTGAATGTAGGATGGATAGTCTTCCTTTCGAAATCTTAAAATCTGATTTTGTTCAAGTCTCTATGGAAACATTCTCTTCTCGCTCTCTCTCTCATAGATTATATGGCTGTAGTGGCAGCTTTCTCTTCTATCTCTCTCATGGATCTTCTGGTTGTAGATGGTAGTCTTTTCTTCCGTTTCTTTATGGTTTTAATGGATGTAGGTAGCAACCATGTATTATGATTTTAGTATTTCTTAGATGGTTGTAGGTGGTAGCCATGTATCCTGATTTTAGTGTTGCTTAGATGGTTGTAGGTGGAAGCCATGTATTCTAATTTTAGTTTTGCTTAGATAGTTGTAAATGGTAGCTTTAGATCCGATTGTGCTGATGCTTATGTGGTTGTAGGTGTCAGTCTATAGATATGCTTTCGTATGGTTTATGTTGTGCTTTTGAAGCTTAGAAATGCAGTATGTTAATGTGAACTAATAATGCATTGCACATTCTTAATGGACATAACTTTCAAAAAAGATAAACCACTGCATTATCTAATCCATGTTTGCTTAACAAGTTGAATATTGTAAACAGGAACAATTACAATTGAGAATGAGGCATATGTCTTCAGATTGATGACGAAAGATTCACAACACAGATCAAATCCTTAGTTTAAATGTATGTTCAATTATTATTTTCAAATCTACATTACCTTAGCATGAGCATTGGGGAAATGTTATGCATTCGAATACTTGCATTTCATTTTAAAGGGTTGAATGATTACTTTCATGGCTTTTGGCATGATGGCATAGCCTTAGTTACCTTTATTTCTGTTGTGAATTCCCTCTAATCAACCTTCCCTTGGGTGTTTTGGTATCTTTGGCTTTGGTGTCGAAGCCAAGTACACAACAAAGTGGTATCGGAGTTTAGGTTTCAACTTTGCAGCTATTGGGCATTCTACAAATTTTTAACTTAGTGTTTATGCATTTGGAATATGATTGTTGTGGAAGGGATTTAGCTCTTAATTTTTGGAATTATATTTATAAGCGTAATATCCCTTCTGCTCAATGAAATATATAGAAAGAGAAGATTCTGGTCGATTGATGTATGTTTTAGTTAGCTTATGTAATTCGTTGGAATGCTAGTCTCAGGATATATGCAATTGAATTGTTATATATATAATTTATGTTATTGTATCTGCAGACCCAAACACATTGGTTTGTTCATGTATTAGCGTATATGCAAAGCTTGGAGAACGCTACTTTCTTTTGTGAAAGTTTCATATATGTTAATGATTTGAATTGCTAGCTTGGAAGGGTATCTTGATAGGAGAGAATGCAACCCCCATTCAATTGTTTTAAGATATAATAATTAATCGATATGGTGTTTGGAAGGGCGTCTCCCTAGGAAAGAACGCAACCCCCATTCAAATGTTTCAATTATTTCATCTGTTTAATTTTTTATGTATTCCATTCAATATTCAATGTGAGGATTCCTTTGTTGGTTTGTATTATTTATTTTATTCATTACTTAATGCATGGAGCTGGATTGTATCATCTATAATACATAAAATGCATGAAACTCTTATAAATGTTGGTGTTGGTATTTCCAACACTACTAGATATCGTGAGCTAGCTTGTGTGAGTTAAGTTCACATAGGAACTCTCACTTGCCCAGCTGTGACAGCTATCACTGGGGCTATTTCAGATGTATAAATATCTCTTATTCCATATAATTTAATTAAGTGCTTTTGATACTTCTTCATCATGATATCAGAGCCATCTCTGCAAACCTCTTCTCTCTTTTGTGGAAGAGGTTATCACTGGGGCTATTTCAGATGTATAAATATCTCTTATTCCATATAATTTAATTAAGTGCTTTTGATACTTCTTCATATTTAATTAAGTGCTTTTGATACTTCTTCATCATGATATCAGAGCCATCTCTGCAAACCTCTTCTCTCTTTTGTGGAAGAGGTTTTACAGAGTTGTAGTTCTTAACTAGCTTAGTGGAGCAGTCACGCCACTTGTAGCATAGGGAGGGGCTGTGATCCTTGCTTGTTTTCTCAGATCCATTGACCTGTATCAATCAGTTTGGAGAAATAAATGTGTAAGACATGGATATGGTATTGTTCATATTTTCTGCAGAAGGGATCTCAGATTTTTTCTGAGAAAGCCATCCATTCTGGAATCCGCCTCGTGTGTATTATGTGAATCTGCCTACGTTTAGGAGGATGACAATTTGTTTGGAAGAAATCGTTTTGAGAGGAAGGTAACCACTGCTGTCCGTTATTTCATTTGTTTGGCTTGGCTTCATGAGTGACCTGCCATTGCCAAGCTGAGGGCTCGGGATATCATGGTGAGACTCCATTGAAGACCCCCCGTCACTTGTTCTTAACGCAGGACATGATCCAAGGATCCGATTGTGACTGCACGTGATTTTGAGATCTGTGGTTTCCGCAAAGGCGAGGAGTTGATACCCGTGCAGTCTCCCTCGCAAGAAGAATTGACCTGAGCTCAGGGTGAATTGCCTTGTATCTTGTGGGTGATTCATCATCGCCCTACTTAGATTGCCTTATTTTTATTCATATCGGGGTTCATTGGATTTGGCATAGTGGAAGCAGATCTTGCATGCTTCCTTGGTGCTCCTGTGGCTCGTATCGGACATGGTTTCACATCTGGTGCCGTTTATTTCTTCTCTTGATCCAGCACTGGTTTTCGAGGTTGTGATCTGTGTTGAGCAGGTTTTTTGAGTAGGGATCTCTTATTTCCCTGCTTGTGTTCTGAGCAGCTCACCCATGGCTAGCTGCATTTTTTTTTGGATCGTTGTCGAATTCTTGAAGCTTGATCCATACCGGGATTTCTTTATACATCATAAAATTAGTGCCGTGTAAGATCTCAAAAACCACATCTCTAATCTCTGATTGGATGGTGTGTTGACAACAATCTTTACCTTCTCTTGGCCTCTACGATCTCCTCTCATTGAGGAGTAGCGGATTCTTTATGTTGGGTCTCCTCTCACTATTAGATCTGGTGAGGACGTTTGCTTCTCAGATCAGTGTGCTGTCTTGTTCAGACAACACTCCAAATCGACGGCACCCCAAAACTCCTCATTTGTGCTGGTAGCGGCTATGCAACATCCACCCTGGAAATTTCTTGATTGTGGTCGTGGCATTGTGGTCGTGCTCTGCGTCTTCTGATTCAAAAGAGTAAGGATTCGATTTTTCGATTGGACGTTGCTAGAGGTTGATTTGGCTACATTATGGGGCGCATCCGCTTTGTTGCAGTAATACAGATCGAGGCTTTTCTCCTCAAATCGATCCCAGATTCTCTTCGACGCTTCAAATCGTTAGCTTCATATTGGTTCCAGTGCTTGTAAATGATTCAGGCCTCAAGAAGCCCAGATCTAAGGTGTCTCCTAGACCCCATCACCTTCAACTTGGTAGCTGGCCTCTGCATGTGATCCACGTTGATTGATTTATGCTTGGGATTTCTGTCAACTTACTGTGGCTGTAAAGACGTCACTATTGCTCCTCATTCTCGGATCTTTTTATTGTTGCTTTTATTGCTCAAAGATGGGTAGGAGATTGTAGGAATTACGTGAGAAGAAGGCTATTGATCAACTTTGTCATGAGTTCATTTCCTTGCAATCCACTGTTGCCTTGTTGCAGGCAGAGAATGTCGAACTAAAGAATCAATTGAGGATTAATTTGACTTGGAAATCTCAAAAGGTTGATATCCTGCAAAGAAACATGGAAACTTCCCTTGGAGACCTTGAAGACAAATTTCTAGCAAAGGTCGATCTTCTCAATAATTATATGGAGGACGAAATAAAAGCTCTCTCAACAACAGAGCATGATGCATTAAAGGAGCATGTTTGCAGGCTGGAAGAGACTAATGCCCAGCTAACTAATGAGGCTGCTGACTTATAGGTTTCTGTTGATGAGCTTCATGCAATAACAACTTCTCTTCAAGCAAAAGGTGATAGGATGTTTGATGAGTATACAGCTTTGAAGGAAGCACATGACTCCTTGTTGCTGCAATTCACTGAGAAGGATGAGACAATTCAAGGGTTATTGGTTTGCAGACAGGACCTTGAGGAAAAAGTCTGTCGACTACAGAATGCTGAGATGAAGACTATTGAGCTTCCCAGCTCACCTATTGATGATTGCAACCCACATGTTTGTAAGAGTGATAATGTCTCTATTTCATCACATTCTTTATTATATACTAATGGTTGTGTTTCTCCTAGCTTTGAAAAACACACTACAGGTATTGGGTATCGCCTACTGAACAAAATGGGCTACATTAGGGGAGGACTTGGGAAGAATGGCCAGGGAATTACTGTTCCTATTTCCCCTGAGTTGCAGACCTCAAGAGCGGGTCTTGGATATGATGCTGCTACTCCCTATTTATCTTCAGCTGGCCTTGTTGAGTCAAGGAATGTTGTATTTGTTCCTAGTGGAATTCAGAGTGAAGAGCAATCTGTTCATGAATGTGTTGCTGAGTTGGTTGCCCATAACAAGCCAAAACATGAGAATGTTGTTGTTGCTTCTATCAGTGAACTAGAACCTCAACCTACCTGTTCTATTCAGCCCGAACAAAACTATGTGCCATATAGACATCCTCATAAGAATCGGAGGAATGTACCCAGGAAACAAAATTCTTGGAAGACTGGCAATTCTACTTTTCAAAATTTTCAGTAAAGATGTGAAAGACAGAACCTTGGACCAGTGTCGACTATTCATTGTGGTTGGATTGATGAATGGTCATGGAATCATTTAAATGGATGTTTGAGGAATTCATATTGATGTGTGTCTTCGATTGTACAATGTTCCTCTTACCAATGATTTGCTTTGAGTGGTCCAGTGATGTTTGACCAGTGATGGCAATTGACTGAAGCTTTGATTGGTTTGCTTTGTTGATTGATATTTGATCGATATCTATTGTTGCATCCCTCAGTTGTGTTTTATGGGGGAGAATTGGAGATTTGGAGGTTTTTTGGCATCACTTTTGCCTATTGTATTCGAGGGTTTTTGGCCGTATATTTTCCATCACTACCCTTGGAGCCTTCATTTTATTGCCTTTTGTTTGCAGCATTACGCTCAGATATCTGCTCTCTTTCTAAAGAGTGGTTGCACACCACATTTGTCAATGAACTGTATTGATGCCTCACTTGTAAATGGGTATCTAAAATGGCTTTGTTTGTCGGAACCCATAATGAGGAATGTTGTCCATGATGGCATATTTTGATGGTACCTTTCGTTCTGCACTTTTGAGTAGTGGATTTCAGGCCACTCGTGCAGATAGTTTGTTGGAGTGTCACCAGGCTTTCGTCTCCATGTACTGTTTTGCTTCGCAGTGTCTTGGAGCTTGCCACAATGGAGTGTTTTGTTGGACATTATCACCAGTTTCAACTAGCACCTTCATCCTTTTGCCATCAGTTGTGACATTCACTACTACCATCTTTTCCACTCAGTTCAGCATTGCGGGGGGGTGGTATCCAATGTTTCCTTGGGGTGGTGTGCATCAGCAATTTGGATTATACATTTAGGAGTTCGAAACTTGATACTTGGATCTTCATCAGTTTCAGCTCCATTGCCTTTTTCCGGCATGTGTGATTTTCTCTCTTTTGGGGAGGATTTTTTCCCATGAGATTTTCTCCTTTTCTCCGTTTATGAGAGTAGTTTATACATGGGTACCTTATCAGGCGTAGTTACCGGGACCCATCTTTGTTTCCTCCCTACGTTTCGCTTATGGGGGGTGTTGGCATTGGTATTTCCAACACTGCCAGCTGTCGTGAGCCAACTTGTGTGAGTTAAGCTCACATAGGAACTCTCATTTGCCCAGCTGTGACAGCTATCACTGGGCCTATTTCAGATGTATAAATATCTCTTATTCCATATAATTTAATCAAGTACTTCTGATACTTCTTCATCAATAAATAGATTAGTAAATACATTCTAATGATGTTGCCTAGAAGTATATTCTTTATATGCATTTTATTGTTGTTTGCTAGCTATTGGGGATGGTGTCTCCCTGAAGGATCAAAGCATTTGTTTTACATGTATCCTGGTTTGTATGTTGTGTGGGAAGGGTGTCTTCCCAAGAGGAGAACACAACTCCTTCCCCCAAGTGTTGGAATTCAATGCTTTGGTTTACATTATTATTATATGTTATTTGTTTGTTTATTTAATTCTAAATTTATTACCGCATGAGGTTATTGCATTATGCATTATGTGTGGAATTATTGCATAGTGTGCAATTAGTGGAATGTTCTCCCAAGCATTTGTTTAAAATCTATGTTGATTGGTATTGCATATACATACTACATAGATTGCATTCATATGTTTAGGCTGTTTTTTGAAAGGTTTGCTTGGATATGCTTTGAATTAATTAATGTTGGAATACATTTATTGTGGGTTAATATTGTAATTAACATTTTGTTGTGGGTTACATTAATTTAGTATTGGAAGGCATTTTATAATATTGGGATGATGGGTAATTACAAATATGTTATGCATTGGGTAATTGATTTAATATTGCATATTTACTATGTGTTACATTACATAATAAATTACATAAACAATATGCATTGGATTCGAAATACAATGTGTCGGATTGCTACAGCACGTGCTGGAAAATGAGGGGCGTATCCCTAATCCCTTTACATGGTTGCAAATGTTGTTGGGTGTTAAATTGATATATGTATACTAGATATGAATTAGGGAATGAAGGGCATAGCCCTAATCCCTTTACAATAATTGATTGTATTAAGTGAATGCAGTAGATATGCAATGGTATGCATGAGACATGCAATGAGATTGCATAGTGCTTGCATATTGTATGTATTAGAAGTGGAATGATATTACATGAGTGATTGTGTGCATGAGAATTGAATAGTAGGTGCACATAACTGAAATTGAATAGTGTGTTCTTATCATATGCCTTGAATTGAATATTATACTTTATAGATACATGTGCTTTGATGTGATGAATGGATTAGTTAAATAAACTATTGAGTAAATGATCATGAGAGGACTTACTCCTCTAGGAAAGCTCTGGGTAAATAACGGCTTGTTTATATTGCCTGGTAACAGGTTGATGATAAGTATGGATAAATAAGATCATTGGTATGATATGATAATTATGTGTGACTAAGTCAAATACTCTTAATAAGTGAAGTACTCTTATGTGTGTTCTTGAGATGTGGTAAAGGTCTTGTTGAAATGTAGTTCATGTAATTGATGTTAATGTGTAAGTTGTTGGTCTTACCAGGCTGGTAGCTACAAGACATAATATATTTGTACAATAGTCAATATTGCATACATTAGCATTTGTTTATATTGTTGTGATGTACCTAGAGTTAATATGTTGTTACATGTAGGTTATGGGTATGCATGTTAATAAGTGATTACATGCTTATGTGTTTAAAGGGTTATGTGTCATGGTGTCACATGCATACACTCAACACCTAACTTGTGATTATGAGATTGTGTGACTCTAGCATATAAGTTGGCATCATTCTAAGTGCACAATAAGTCATGGCATGGTTTTAAAGTAAATGTGCATCCTATATGTGTATATGTAATGGTAAGTGATGATGTCCTAATGGTTAAAGAGCATGTTGAACATAGATGCAC
Organism: Larix kaempferi; assembly: GCA_027924585.1. Taxonomy (NCBI): domain Eukaryota; kingdom Viridiplantae; phylum Streptophyta; class Pinopsida; order Pinales; family Pinaceae; genus Larix; species Larix kaempferi. Next base: position 2,458,985 of record BSBM01000694.1, on the reverse strand, counting down.
GATGAAAGAGTAGCATAACTGGTATAACCATGTTAATTGTATATGAGTTATGCTTATTGGACTTGTTCCTCTCATGAAAAAATAATATGCACATTAGCCTAGCCTTAAAGATGTAATAATGTTATTATTTGATGTATGTCCTCCTTGTGTAGAGACATGAGTGATAAATGAACGGTGTTGCTATTGCAATAGAGCTTAAGAATACCTTATAATTTAATGTATCGTTGTTGGAAAAGTATACACCTGATACTATTCATGTGATTGATTGGGATGTGATTCAGGTCGAACCGAACGGGGATTTTTCGATACAACCAGTTTCCATATTGGGAAGAAAAGTCAAGCTGCTCGAGTTTATGGTTGTTTATCCATGTTTCCTTGTGGACCGTTACATGTCCCTAGTTTAGCACGTAAAGCCATTGGGTGAGAGTGGTGATATCTGAAGGGCGAGTGCGGGTAGTCACAACTCACGAGTTGTGTAGACGAAAGAGAAAGCACATGGCGAGGAAATGAGATGCGGCTACTCTGGTTGATTACTTAGGAGCTGGAAGATGTTATGAGGGAGGCATACCCTCATTTGTTTTGGAATTATGTAAAAGCATAAGTATGCATAGAGGATGATGCATTGTTTTAAGGTGGAGAGGAATGTAATATCCCAACTTTTAAGCCTCGAACATATGTAATTGTTATTTGTTTATTATTGTGACACTAGGCGTTGGGACAATAGTCTTTAAGGACCGAGATACTATTATGTAATTATAAAATGACTGGCTCAACATGGACTACATACGAGAATGGGGGGACATGAATTCCACTAGGTGAGGGGGAACGGGGACTAGGATTTGTTACTCTCCCTAACATTACTTGTTTGACCATATTCTTGATTATTTTGACCTATGGAGTTACTATTGCACCTTATTCATGGTTTAGTGGACCCCTCTTGCACTAGTGCGCCCTCATGAAGATTTGGTGGGTCACACTTGGTGAATGCACCCTCCTTGAATGAAAGATGCTATTTTGTGGGCCCCATTTGCACTAAGGCACACTCTCCCTAGATTCTAGGAGCTGGAAGCGTAATTTAAGATTCCACCTACTTGATTTTAGCCTCCACCTCCACAAGTGTGCCCCACTCCTCTATTCATGGAAGGTGCTCCCTGTTTTTGTGCTTCGAGCCATTTATGACTCCAATTGGATCCTCTCTCTCACCTCCCTTGACTAGTGCACCCTCCTTGAGATATTCATGGCCTCCACTCCTTGATATGTGATAACCCCTCTTTATGGTGCTATTTCAAGTAAAGGAGTCCCCTCATTTTAGCCTCCACTTCATGAATTCAAGTGAATGAGTCTAACCACACTCTATCTCTCTCTAACCAATTCGAGTTGGTCTCTTTGGGTTTGAATTGGCCTCTTTGTTCTATAAATCCACGTGCTACCTTCTTGTGAACTAGAGCTTGTGAACTAGTGTGTGAAGAAGATGAAGCCTTATGAGAGTCTTGTCTAGACTTATGATGTGAGAGCTTATCTCATCTCATTGTGCCCTGTGTGTTGGGTGTGAGATTATGTGTTGAGATATTGTGATTGTGTTGAGATACTAGAGGATTTTTGGTTTTGGTTCTACAACAAGAGTTTTTCATCTCCATTGCTTATCTATGTTCAATCTTGCACATGAATCCAAATGGTGGATGGTGATGTCCTAAGGGACTTGTGTAGTGAAGGGAGTCTCATTGCACCAAGTAGTGGGGATGTAAGGGAAAATATATGGGGAGGGAATGAGTTGTGTTTTCTCAGGTTGTGTGGCCTGATTTTTTCCTATTGCTTAGAGCCAAGAGTACCTATACCTATGGATTCCATGGCCTCAGCTCGGGGGTGATTGTCATGCTGAGAGATTTATGAGCATGACATGTCTATGGCTGGGTGGAATGTTGTCCTGTTGCAACCAATTGCATTTCATTGAGATAAGTGTTTTATTTTATGTTTATTCATTATATTCTGCTTATAATAATGTGCTCTTGGACGCTGACTTGATCTATGTTTATGTTTATGGATGGTTATGTTGAATGTAGGATGGATGGTCTTCCTTTTGAAATCTCAAAATCTGATTTTCTTCAGGTCTCTCTGGAAACTTTCTCTTCTCTTTCTCTCTCTCTCTCTCATAGATTCTATGGTTGTAGTCGCAATGATCTCTTCTATCTCTCTCATGGTCTTTTGGTTGTAGATGGTAGTCTTTTCTTCCATTTCTTTATGGTTTTAATGACTGTAGGCGACAACCATGTATTCTGATTTTAGTATTGCTTAGATGGTCATAGGTGGCAGCCATGTATTCTGATTTTAGTGTCGCTTAGATGGTTGTAGGTGGCAACCATGTATTCTGATTTTAGTGTTGCTTAGATGGTTGTAGGTGTCAACCATGTATTCTAATTTTAGCATTGCTTAGATAGCTGTAAAAGGTAGCTTTATATATGATTGTGTTGATGTTTATGTGGTTTGTTGGGCCATGGAATTGTCCATATTTTACACTATCTTTTCCCTACTTTTAATCCCTTCTTGCATTCCCGTGACCTTGTATTAATGATTATTAATCCATTTTTATGCTTATTTGCGGGATTTATACCTAAGGTGGTTTCCATTTGCATTTCCTTAGTATTTCATGTGAATTATCATTAAACATTGGAAAAATAACATATTTTGCACTTCTCTTTGAAACATGGATGAGTTTGATGATTTTTGCAGAACCAACTCCAGGCCAGTTGTTGTTACTCCAGGATATATTGCCGCAACTCATATGGTTGAAGATCAACGGAAGTGGATACTTGATATTTCTATATGAGGAATTATTAAGTCAATACTATTGTTGTTACTGCTGCTACTACTCCATGAAGCCACCTTGGAGAAACATATTCATTAGAGGTGATGGATTTTTATAAATCCATTTTTTCTATTATTCTTATATGTCTCAAATTATGATGTAAATTATTTGAAGATAAAAGGGACAAGATGGTGGTGGATGAGAGTGCATATTTAGTTTATTTACAAAGATTTGAAGACTTCCATGTAATATATGATGGACCCAACAAGTTAAATGCTATTAGGAGCCACTTAGGATGATTTTTGGGCATGTTATGATGACTCTGTTAGATTATGGTAACTTCGGAATGTCCTCCATGATTCAGATACCTTGCATTGAGGTACATTAGATGCATAGGCATCAGTATGGAGTAGAAGGTGAGAGACACTCTACTCAGTGGCATGAGTCCAGTGGTCGCTGCATGCAAAACTTCCGAAGTGTTTTGACCTTTGCATGCATGAGTTTTGCATGACCTCTCAGCGATCATTGGATGCATGCAAAAGTGACTTTTGCATGCACCGAGAATTAAGGTTTTGGTAAACCTAATTCATCAGTGAGATTATTTATAGAAGAAGGGGGTCACCGGATGAGGTTGCTCAGTTGTATTATTAGAGAGTGATAGTGTTGGAGTGAGGAGGGCACAGTTGTGCATGCAGGGCGACTTTCTGAAAGAGAGAGAGGAGCTGTTGTAGGAGCTAGGAAGGTCAGATCTGAGCTGGATCGGTGACCTTCAGCTCCAGAGTCACCAGGAACCCAGGTTTGTGGACTGAGACAGTCCATCATAGAGCATTATGTTCAGTTTAGAGGAGGACGTGTTCGCTTGGACGAGGGCGCATTTCCCAAGGAGGGAGAAGCTCATTTGGAGCCAGATCGACCGATTCAGAGTCTGAGACTTCCAAGATAGCCTTGCCTCAACATTTGAGGAAGGTTAGGGACGATCAGAGCTTAGATCTGCTGAGATCTGGTCTGGTACGAGCATCAGAGATCCAGAGGGGAGGGCACACTTTTGCATGCAGTGGAGGTCGCATTCTTCAGAGGGATGCCTTCAGAGAGAGCATATCAGAGAAGTGTGATACAGAGAGGCAGATCAGTCAGAGGCACCTGCAGAGATACTCAGATCCAGTTTACTAGTTAGGGCTTACTCTTCCAGTGCATGCATCAGCTGATGCATGCAGATCTAGAATCTGTCCAGTTCAGGGATTGAGTTACCTTTGAGGTAATACTGTATTGTACTTGTCCATTTATATATATGCTCTGGGCTCGAGAGAGAAGATAGCCTCACAGTTTGCTGGTTTTCCTCGGTTGGGGTTTCTAGGGTATATTTGGTGTTTATGTGTGATTGCATGTGTTTCAATTTGGTAGAGAGATCTAACTGCTGAGTTTATATTTATATGAGTATGTATTGATATCGAGACTCAAACTGCTTGGGATCTTAGGGTGATTCAGAGGGAGTAGTGATCTCTGAATCAAAGATTTACAGACTCACATCTCTAAATTCGAATTTGACTTCAAAGGCATTCTAAATAGCATGGAGGTTAGCAAAGGATTTGGGATTAGATTTGAGTTGATTTTGAGATCCAAATTATTAGTAATTTGTTGAGGATATTTTGGATCTTCATTAATTATTTGTTATTGAAAACTCATGTATAAATAAGAGCTCCTTCTCCATTCCAAGGGGAGGACTCTTAGAGCAACAAGTCCAATTTATGATGGAATAAGAATTAGATTTCTTTTAATCTTTTTTGTAATTTAGATTGTAGTTTTTAATTTCTCTCTTTTCTTAATGTATATTGCAATTCTTAGTTTCTCAAATTTGTAATTAGACTAACTTCTTCTTATTGCTTAGCATAGGATGTATTTTACTTTTATTTATTTATTTCTATAGATGTAATTTTAATTCATGTTTCTTTATTTATGCAAGTATGTTAGATTCATAGATTAACATGGTTGCAACCATAGTGTGCAAGTGTGAGTGTGATTTACTTTCTGCAAGTGTGAGTGTGTTTATTTCTGCAAGTGTGTTTTATGCAAGAGTGTTCAATCAACGCATGATGATAAGGGGTCATAGAAACTACTTGAATGGAGACTCCTCATGTTCTCCCTGCCAATTGTGAAGATTGTTTTTCATCTTTCTTTTCTGTAAGAGTGAATGGGTTTATTTTACTGCAATGTATATTAGATTACCAATGCTAGAAGAGGAAATTGTGGCCAACATAGATTTTGCATGATAACCTTGAAATAAACAGACGTTACCCTGGATTGATAATTTATGTTGTGAATTGTCTATTTTAATAAACAATTAATCCGCCTAACATGGTTGTAGGTGGCAACCTATAAATATGCTTTCGTATGGTTTATGTTGTACTTTTCAAGCTTAGAAATGCAGTATGTTAATGTGAACTAATAATGCATTGCATGTGGTTAACGGACACAACTTTCAAAAAAGATAAACCACTGCAGTATCTAAAGCATGTTTGCTTAACAAGTTGAACATTATAAGCGGGAATAATTACACTTGAGAATAAGGCATATGCAGTCAGATTGACGACGAAAGACTCACAACTCAGATCAAATCCTTAGTTTAAATATATGTTCAATTATTATGTTCAAATTTGTATTATCTTAGCATGTGCATTGGGGAAATGGTATGCATTCGAATACTTGCATTTCATTTTAAAGGGCTCAATGATTACTTTGACGACTTTTGGCATGCTGGCCTAGCCTTATTTACCTTTATTTCCACCGTGAATTCCCTCTAATCAGCGTTCCCCTTGGGTGTTTTGGTATCTTTGGCGTCAATGTCGGGGCCGAGTACACTACAGCTCCACTCTCGGCTCTCATCTCTTGGGCCACTCATCCCACACCTCCACCTTCCTCCTTCGATTTTCCAACCTGTGCCTCTTCTTACTGTACACGCGACTTGCATACACTCTACCACCCATGCTTCTATGCTCATCTCTGTGCCATCCAGCCATCTCCCCATCCACCTTCCTGCACATACCCCTCACTCCATCCCTTCCCACTATGCCTTGCACTGTCGTGATTCCCTCCTCGTCCCTCTATATTCCTTTTACCATGTTTAATCATTGTTCTCAAGCGTTTAACGACAGAAATCTAACTATAAATTTGAAGTCTTTTTTAGGGTACAATTGAAGGTTTTTTACTTTAGATCAATAGGGATTCCCCCTTTAGGCTCGCAAGCACTAACCCAAAAAAGAGAAACCATGTGAGGTGACAGTGGTGCTTTCCCTATATGTTTCATTTGATTCCTTTTAGTTTCAAGTGGATACAACATTGAAAATAGAAAGAATATAGTGTTGGAACATGATGTATCTAATGGTAAATATGTGATGCAGTTGAAGCCCATGCTAAAATACTTGAACAAAATAATTTTATATTGCATGCACAACCAAAACATGTAAAGTCTATTGTAATATCGTTTTATAAATATCTCAAGTTAAACAATTTAATGTTGTCCACACTTAGTAGAGCAATCACAACAAGGGTTGAAATATTGACAAATCCCAATGGGTATAAATCTCTCACTATAGCAATTTCTCACCATTTGAAGGCTTTAGCTTCACATTCACATCCTTAGCACTTTCCACAATTAAGAGGCAGCACTATTATCAGACTTGTATATACTCATAGGAATTGGATACACACCCATAGGATCCCCTTTAGTCAGTTTCAGGTTGATTCTCATTGGCTTTAGGTTGAGATGGATCACCATGTCCCTCATGCTTATAGGATTTATCAACATTGCCACCTATAGGAGATACACTCAGAGGAACACCTCACCTTCAAATGTCCCATCTATTATGAGATCAAAGGGATGTGTTATTGTCTTTACTAGGATTCATGTGGCTCCCTCTCCACATTTTTCAGTTATCCAGATCAACAATGTTTAGCCCTTTTCTAAGGGAAGTTCTTGTGCATAGATCGTAGTGCTTGCCTGGGCCTCCCCATCTTGAGCCTTTCACGAGGATCACGTCCTTCTTCCTATTGTCTTGTCTACCAACATAGATCCATCTTAACTCCAAATCTATCATGCACTGAGATGGATCAAATCCCTCGATGTGCAAACCATTTTTAGAGTGCAAAAACCTAAGGAAAGATTTGCATCTCGAGAAATTTGACCTCTTTCAACTCATAATATGTTGGTATTTAATTATAATAATTATTACCCTTTCATATTATCCTTTAAAATGGTAACAAAGCAAAGTAAGAGATCCTAAGGGCTTTTGAATTGACATCTTGTCTCAAAAGCCTTATTTAACAAATAACTTAGATCTACATATATTCCAATTAATTCTTTTAGTATTAATTAATTGGAATATATATATCTTTGCTTTTGAAATTTAGGTTAAGACGACATTGTAAAATTTTTGTTTACTTAATATTTTATTATTTTATTAAAGTGACACATGTCACCTCCATGTTGAGCACGAAATTACACTTCTCCCTCATATTGGGCTGTAGAAAGTGCCTCTTTGGCGAAACTAAATGCAACAAGCAATGGGTAAAGATCCAGATGTTGTTGGATACCAAAACACTGAGACATCAAACTTCCTCTTGACACCCCCAAGTCGGTCGACTTCCACGACACTTTTGCAGAGTTGCCATCCCAGACCCCAGGTTAGACTTCACAGAACTGACCATCAGATCAACTCTTGGAGGGCCAAGAGCGAAACTCCCTCTGCATAGAGGACTACTCTCCAGACTATGTTGAGCAGCTAACCATACATTCAGAGTTCACTCCCCCTGGCATTTATTATTAGGAGGGTTGCGCCTTCTCATTCTACAGCACCACCCAGGATTCATCCCAGGATTATACAACCAGACCCCCTTAGCTCTGGACAATCTCCAAATGACATGAATAGACAATGCATCGACCCCATCATGGTGACTGATGATTCGGTAGAGAAGCCTTTTCTCTTGCCCCACCATTATTAGCCTCAGCTTCTAGCTTCAGTACGTCTTGACCTGTTCTTGTGTGCTCCTCTGCATTCATTTTGTATATCTTTCTTCTAGCTATGTATTTAGTGATTTTCTGTTTGAGACCATAGCTACAGGAACTGATTTGGCACTCCCACTTGTATTTACACTAATGTAATATTTTAGTTCCATTGACCTATTTCTGTGGTCATTCATTGGACATTGACAAAATTATCTTGTGTCATGATCATTTCTAAATTCTTAATGCTGCTGCTTTTTCGCTATATCCTGTAGAACTTGTCTTCTTGTTCTCCCTTTGTTGGATAGATATAGAACTGCTTGGGATTTTAAGCCAAAGTTCATTCTAGTTGGGTGTTGTACCAAATTCCCAAAACACAGGGCCACTATTCAGTGCCCAACTCTGTGTCAGTTTGTTCAATTCCACCTTGCCTACTTACCAGAAATAGGATGTTGCGAGAGTATTACTGGGAAAAACCTGTAAGAAACAGAGAACGCATTAGTAACATCATTTTTAGCACATTATATGGGTTTCTTAAAGAGTAAATGAATTTTGAGGGAAACCACCTACATTTCTCATTAAACATGTCTGTTTCAGGGAATTCATAAACCTTTCTCAACATATGTAGACTTTCAATACAACAAAAAAACATTAATTATGAAACTAAGCAATTTTGTATATCTAGTTTCCTGTTTCTTGCAATTGCCAGTTAATTATCTAGTTTATTGTTTCTTCGACAAATGGAAATACATATATTAAAATTAATATCATCTGTGTTTTATTTTTCATCATATGTGGATGATATGATCCATTCATGCACTCAACCCTAATCATCTCTACTATTTGGACTTTGGTTTTTTCCGCTCGATCTCATTTGCAGTGCAGTTTAATCTATACCCAGTTTTCTAGTTCGTCTCCATTCAATTTATATATTTGCATTCTGTTCAACTCAATTTGTATTATATCATGTATTTCCAGTTTGTTTCTTCGAACAGGCTAGTTTCTAGAGTATTATCTATCCAGACCCGTGGAACAGTCATGACCCTAGAGGCACAACATTCATAATATGAAATTGAAATAAGCCCTTTTATACACAAGTTTACAATTTGTAATAAGTTGCCAACTATTTCAAAAGATTGTTAGACTGTTATGGTCTTATTCTAGGCCGAATTGACATTAGGTGATACGAATATCTCCATTACAAATATGAACAGGGATGGTCAATCTTTGTTAAAACTTTGGGTTTGAATATAAATAGGATATTGAATATTCATCTTCTACTAATTTGCCAAAAAAAAAATATTTTGCATCAAAATAACCCAAAAACATTACTTGTTTGAAACTTCAAAATTTTAGTTTCCCATACCATACACATTTCGAGTTTCTTGGTTTTGGTAACATAACCACCTTGTATAATTATGCAGCAGCTATTGAATCAGTATGTTACATACATACATACACAACCCTAGTCCAATTCTGTTTACAGTTTTATCTTTCTTATTTTAATAGCCAGAGAGGCATATCTTGACCCACTTATGACAACAACTCAAATAATATATCCTACAAATTATCCTTATCATACAGTTTTCACTCTCATATCTCTGGATGGAGTCATGGACAGAAGTGGAACTTTCATGATAAAACCAGCAAGTATTCTGATGCTTCTATCTCAATACTTAAGCACTAAAGCAAATGGCTGTGCGACCTGAAATCAACTTTGTAACTGGGGAGTCTCGTGATGTTGAAGGTTAGGGTTTGTTGGTTTCTCCCTTGGTAATTTCTCAAGTCAATGGATCTGGATATGCAGTTGGTAGATTATTCTGAAGATTCCTTATCAGAAGTTTAAATTTTTGTGACCTATCTGAGTATGTCATCCCTAGTCAAGAAAGTGACTATTAGGACATGTGGTGATCAGGAGGGTAAAAAACACTTGGTAACAAATACCTTGGAAAGTGGGTATGGCACTTCCTCCATGTAGTTGTCAGAGCTGCAGATCCACAGGGACGATAGTCATTATGTGACCCAGGTGGTGAAACAGTCCTGGGCAGTGTCCATACTGATCATGAGGTGTCAAGGGTTAATGCTCTTGAACTTGATGCATCTATCAGTGCTGAAAACCTTTCCATCCTTTGCACAGGACCCAAATTCTTTGATTGGTAAGATTTTGATCCAGCATTTTCAACCTAATCAGCTTGATATCGAGGCAGGTGGAGCAAGTTTTGTCGGGGATCACCAGATGTTGTTCTGCTGAGAGGTCATGAGGAGATTTCTGTGAAGGAAGGAGGTGCTCAGAAACAAAGAAAGGTTTTGAAGAGGCAATAAGGGAGGTGCTCGGTTAGTTTCAAGAAGATTTGAAGGTTGATCAGATTTTGTAGTACACATGGAAAACCTTGGTCTGAAAATTACCGGAGAGAAGATTTTTGATGGACTCTTTGAATTCATGTACTAAGTGTCACTGGACCTTGGTGGTAGGCTATATACTGACTTATTACATTCTCACTTGAGGGTGGTTAGGTGTTACTTTTTTTATCCGAGGCTGATGCTCAAAGAATATTTAGGGGGATGCCGGTTTGAGGGTTCCTCTTAATTTAGCTCTGAAGATTTGGCACCCCTATTTTTACCCTCGGACAGAGGCAGTTCCGAGTATGACCATTTGGGTGAAACTTCCATGGTTGCCTATGGAACACTGGGATGACGGTTTCTTGTGGGCTATTGGAAACTTGCTAGGGAAAATTGTTAAGGTCGACAAGTCATATTAGACTAGTGTATATCATTTGGTGGCTTTGGATTTTGATGGAGATTAATGTTCGTGGAAGTTTATTTGAATCAGTGGAAGTGAATGGGAATTTATGTATTCAATCAGATTTGGACTATGTAAATGTACCATTTCAATGTTGTCGCTGTCATACATATGGTAATATCATCAGAGATTGTGAGACATTTTGTCTTGAAAGTTTGGAGGAATAAGGATTCTTAAAAACCTTCATCCCCAATGCTCATATTCAATAAGGAAGAGGGGCCTTGAGACTATTCAGATAAGGGTGGCCTTGAAATCACAAACTCTAGGAAGGAACCCATAAAAGGAATGGTGGGGAGGGGACATTCAAGTTCCCTTGTTCCGCACTTTGGGTCCTCACGAATGTTTGCAGGGAGATTCTGCATCAGGAGTGTTACGCCTCAAATTGCCTGAAGCATGCCCTTCAGGATGTACGAGAGTGAGGGGACCTTTGACCATTGTAAAAGGCCAAGTCTATGCTTCCTAATGTAAAAGTGTTGATCTCTGACTGCATCAAGACCCTTGGTCTAGTCATGGCAGGTCCTCTTGGTTCTCATTCCAAGGAGTGCTTCCCTAGTGGCTCTACTGACTACCCATTGATGAGCAGAAGTCCCTCATCATGTTGGGAATTTATGCCCTGGATGGGTATCTAGTGCACCTTGGGATGAGCCCTTTAGAGCACATGGCTTAGGGGCTCCTAGCCACATTCATGTTTATGCTATGTAGAGGTGACTGCACTTGTGAGGGTTGTCATACCTACTTTAGCAAACCTCATTTATGCCCACTTGGACCTCTCTTTTGATGTATTACCCCTCCTCTTGGTCTCCATGTGCAAAAATTATGATGACATCATCCTTTGAAGAAGGCCTTACCTTGCTAAAAAGGAGGATGTTGAGGGAAAAGCACATCATTGTGTTAATTTTTCGATAATTTCATTCCATTATCATTTAGGATCACTAAGATAAAAACATGTAAAACATATCTACAACATATCAATCATAGGCACAAAAACAATCACACAAGAGACACAGAGTTTCACCGGGGAAAACCAAGAAGGTGAAAAACCCCGCAACTTCCTCAGAGATAGAATAAACCCAAATACAAGATCACAAGGATCAAACCCAATAAGATGTCTCTAGCATATGCTCCTCCTCCTCCACAAGTGCGCCACTTTCTCTTTTAGCTATGCGAGCTTGAGAAGTGAGTGAATGAGATAAATGAGAGACACAACCTCTCTATTTATACACTGACTTGACTTGCTAATAAATCACTGGGGCCGACTTGCTACTCAAGTCTAATAACCCAACCACATGAACTAACTGGGGCCGACCCCTCACTGGTGGTCTAATAACCCATCAATACAAATGACGACACTTACAATGTAACTTGCGACACTTGCAAATACAAATGACGACACTTCCAATCAGAGAAATAATACACCTCTGTGGGATATACAATAAAGTACAAATGTAATACATAGAAGAATATCTTCCGAAGTTACAAATACATCAACACTCCCTCTTAACTAGGAAGGTATTTTCTAGACACAGGTCATCAATACATATCGGCGCAAGTCTTCAATTCTAGAGCTGGATCATCATCACTAGATCACGGAGCATCATCATCATCACTGCTGCTGTACTCGACATCTCGATCATTGGGCTATCTCTGAATTCTTCTTGTCATAGGAAGTTCTACAGAGCCAACCCTTTTGCATGCTGGATTTAGGCCCACCTCTTGCAGGTCTTCATCAACACTGGCCATACTGTGGAATCCTTGGGACTTATTACGTGCGCCACAAAACCTCGAAAGAGCATCCCAGGATCCTTTATGTGCCTAAGCACGACCGGCAAGATCTCCCAGGGCAATATTATATGTGACTGTCACAAAACCTTAAAAGAGTGTCTTGCCTAGCAAGATCTCTAAAGAGCATCCGAGGCCTTTTACGTGACTAGCACAACCTGTCCGGATCTCCAGGACGTATTACATGTGACCCCCACCACAAAACCTTGAAAGAGCATCCCATGACTGATTACGAGCATATTGCTCAACCTATCGGATCTCCCAGGGCAATATTACATGTGGTCACCACAAAACCTCGAAAGAGCATCCCAGGACTGATTACGAGCATACTGCTCAACCTATCGGATCTCCCAGGGCAATATTACATGTGATCATGGCAAAACCTCGAAAGAGCATCCCAGGACTGATTACAAGCACACAGCTCAACCTATCGGATCTCCCAGGACATTATTAAATGCCATAGGACAAAACCTCGAAAGAGCATCCCAAGACTGATTACAAGCGTACTACTCAACCTATCAGATTTCCCAGGGCAATATTATATGTCCTCCCAGAGCAAAACCTCGAAAGATCATTTGCCAGATCTCCCAGGGAACTATTACATGCCATAGGAAAAACCTCGCAAGAGTATCTGCAAATCTCCCAGGGCAAGATTATATGCTCATCTGCACAACCTGTCCACAACCACGGAGTATAAACTTGATACTCACCATATATCATCCCGATCATCATCATGGCATTGTCCTGATGCATATCATCTAGAGTATCGTCTTGATACTCATCACTGCCTTGTCCTGATGCATATACATATACATGATCCAACTGATCATACAAAGCATCCAACTGATGCATATACATATACATGATCCAACTGATCATATAAAGCATCCAACTGATGCATATCCAAAGCAGTAACTGGAGCATCGTCCTGATGCTCATCACACAACGCTTACATCCACAGCCATGGGAAGGATCCTCCTCTCACCATGCTTGGAATGGTTCCTGCAAATGTGTCCCATCACTTCTTCCTCAAAGTATCTTCAATCTGAAGAACACCAAGCCTCTCTCTGAAGTACTCAAACTTCACTCTGGCTAATGGTTTCGTCAACACATCTGCAACCTGCTCATCCGTCGCAACATACAGGAGATTCACTGCTCCTCTCTGCACCATATCCCTAATATAGTGATATTTGATCTCAATGTGCTTCGACCTATCATGGAACACCGGGTTCTCGGACAACTTCACACAACTCTGGTTGTCATAATATATACAGGTAGCATCCAACGGGAGATCAAATAACTCAGACAGTAGCTTCCTAAGCCATACTGCCTCATAACTAGCTGAACAAGTTGCGACATACTCTGCTTCGGCTGTACTCAGTGCTACGCAGGACTACTTCCTGCTAAACCAAGAGATCACACCTAATCCCATACTGAAGCAACACCCAGAAGTGCTCTTCCTATCTGCAGCACTGCCTGCCCAATCTGGATCAACATAATCCTCCAGGTTAAACTTTTGATTCGCATTATACTTGAGCCCATAATCAACCGTACCCTTCAGGTACCTCAGAATATGCTTTACAGCAACCAGGTGAACACTTCTTGGATCCGTCAGGAACTGGCTCAATGTGTTCACCGCAAAACAAATATCTGGTCTCGTGTTCGTCAAGTACATCAAGGACTCAATCATTTGACGATACACAGTGACATCAACCGGCTCAGATGAAGCATCACACAGAAGCTTCAGGTTCGATGCCATAGGTGTGGCCATGGCCTTGCAGTCCATCATCCCGAACCACTTCAGGATCTCTACTGCATACTTCACTTTTCCAAGGAAGATTCCATCTGTACTGTGCCACACCTCCATGCCTAGAAAGTAATGTATCATCCCCAGGTCCTTCATCTCGAACTCGGCTGCAAGTTTTCTCTTGGTGTTGACAATCAATCCATCCTCACCTGTAACAAACAGGTCATCCACATATAGTAGTAATATCACAGGATTGCCTTCCTCAACCTTGTAGTAAAGGTTGGAATCTGCTTTACTCTTAGTAAAGCCCAAACTGGATAGGAAACTGTCCATCCTACCATACCAAGTCCTAGGAGCTTGCTTCAAGCCATACAAGGCTTTTTTCAACCTGCACACATATGACTCCCTGTCATGTGTCTCAAAACCAAGTGGCTGCTCCACATACACTTCCTCTTCGACTACACCATTCAAGAAAGCTGTCTTGACATCCATCTAGTGTATATTCCATTTCATCACTGCAGCTAGAGCAAGTACTGTTCTGATGGAAGTGTATCTGGATACAGGAGCAAAAGTCTCTTCATAATCTATTCCCTCTTTTTGGGAGAAGCCACAAGCTACAAACCTTGCCTTGTATTTCTCTATGCTGCCATTTGCAACATGCTTGATCTTATAGATCCACTTGGAAGTCACAACAGACTTCCCTTCGGGTCTTGGGACCACATCCCAAACATCATTCTTCATGATCGACTAGTACTCCTCGACCATGGCATCCTTCCATTCTTTCTTTTCCGCTGCTTCTTCATAACTAGAAGGTTCTTTGTTCATAATGTCACAGAGTAAGGAAACATAACTGGTATGTGATCTAGTCCTCTTCCGTTCTCTGTGTTCTTCTTCTGGAATGCCATACCTTTCTGCATCTTGAATGAGCTCTCTAGCTCATGCAGGTTTCCTTTTGTGAGAGATCTTCTTACGGGGTGGATCTTTAGGTTATTGTGGATCTTCAATTTCACGATCTGCTTCTGGAATTGCTTCATTCATAGTGGTGTCTTGAAATCTGGTTACCTTTGGTTCTTCATGATCTTCAATAGGTGTCTTCTTCGATTTGATTTATGCTGAGTCTTAATCAAATGTTACATCCTTGCTGATGTCAATTTTCTTGAACCCTGGAAAGTATATTCTGTAAGCCTTCGAGCTTTCACTGTAACCCACAAAGATGCCATTTTTTCCTGAAGGATCTAGCTTTGTCCTCTTTTCCTTTGAAATGTGTGTATACACAGGACAACCAAATATTCTGAGATGGCTAACTTCTGGTTTCTTACCAGAAAAGACTTCTTCTGGTGTCTTGTTGTCAAGTATCTTGTGAGGTGTTCTGTTCTGCACATATACAGCTGTCCTAGCTGCTTCTGCCCATACATACATAGGCAGATCCTGGTCATGAAGCATTGCTCATGCTGCTTCCATGATAGTTCTATTCTTCCTTTTTGCAACTCCATTTTGTTGTGGATTGTAGGGAGCAGTCAACTCCCTCTTAATCCCTCAATCACTGCATAGTTTCTTGAAATCACCTGAAGTGAATTCTCCGCCATTGTTAGATCTGAAGGTCTTCATCTTCTTATCAGTTTGATTTTCTATCAAGGCTTTGAATTCTTTGAACTTATCAAACACTTCATCTTTATTCTTCAAGAAATAAACCCAAGTCTTCCTAGAGAAATCATCAATGAAAGAAACATAGTATACATACCCACTCAGAGAACTGGATGACATCGGTCCGCATACATCGGAGTGGATGATTTCCAAGATTCCTTTTTCTTTGCTTTCACTGCTTGGAAATGCCTTCTTTGTGTTCTTTCCTTTTGCACATCCTTTGCAAACACCTTCATGCTTTGACTGAATTTCAAGAGACCTTCTACAGCTTTGCTTGCAATTGGTAGTGCTCTATAGTGCACATGTGCAAGCCTTCTATGCCAAAGTTCACTTGGCTCCATAGATTCATGTACCATGGCATGTTTAGGTTGTCCCTTCAATTTGTACAATCCTCCCTTTTGCTCTCCAATCACTACTGCATCATCTATGGTCTTACCCTTTGGCCACATGAGTACTTGGCCATCCACAAATGCAACTCTAATTCCCTTTGCATCCAAAAATGATATGGATAGGAGATTCTTTTTGAGCCCAGGTACATATAGAACATCTTTCATCTTCAAAGACTTCCCAGAGTCTAGTTTGTAGGAGGCTTCACCACTTCCTTTGATAGGATATTGATAGTCATCCCCAAGTTTCACTTTATGAGGGGACTCATGTTCAGATAGATCTATAAAGGATTCTTTAAACCCAGTCATGTGTTTGGAAACCCCACTATCAATAAGCCAATCATCACATTAGTGAGAGATAGTACCTGTGAGAGTAGAGATTAGGACATATTCATCTTCACTTGATGAGTCATCACTTTCTGCTCTAGTCTTCTTCTTGGGAGGTTCATCATCCTCATCAGCATGAGCATGATATCTCTTCTTGCTGCCCTTCTTCTTCTTATTGAGGTTGTTGTTGTTCTTCTTCTTGTTCTTGGGACAGTCTGATGCAAAGTGTCCCTTCTCATTACAGGTAAAGCACCTCAAATTTTTCTTATCTCTTTGATGGTGATGTGGAGCTCTCTTGTGATAAGATTGATCCCTCTTGAGCTTGCCTTTCTTGGTGTGTGCTGTGAGAGCTTGATCTCCATTCCCCATCTTTTCTTCTCGGGCCACAAGCCTAGCTTCTTCTTGTGAACATTTCTCCCACAGTCTACTGAAGGAGATCAATTTCCTTCTTGCACAGATTCCTTGGATGAAGGAGTCCCATGACCTAGGTAGGCCATTCAAAGTGGTCATTACAATTTCACCATGCTTCCACTACTTCATCCACAGCTTCAAGTTGTTCCTTGATTTGAGAGACCTTAGAAAAGTAGGATTGAATGGTCTCTCCACTCTGGAGCTTTACCCCTTTCAATTGGTTCTGCAGAGTCATCTTCCGATTTATGTTCTTTCCTTCAAACAATTTGGTCAAGGAGTCAAACATCTCTTTAGGTGTCTTTAGGGAAGACACATGGGGTATGAGATGGTCCTTTATAGAATCAACAATGATTCTCTTGGCTTTGACCAAGTTCTTCTTGTGTAAGGCTTTAGCCTCATCTCCCTCTGGAATAGGAACCTCTTCACTTATGTAAGTGTCCAACTCATTCTCTTCTAAGATGTTATCACACTATCTCTAGCTGTTTGATAGTGGGTGTCCCAACAGGGATGGTAGAGGCGAACAGCTAGGAAGGTGTAACCAGCATTAGCCAGGTCCTCTGTTCAAGGAACATAAGTCACATCGGACAAGGCTACTGTCGCTTTAGACGAGGCTCGTGGCCAAGTCAAGGGGGAGACCCCGCTCAACTAGTGATGGTCAAGAGACAAAACACACCCAAATCCCAAAGGTAGAAAGAAGTATAAGACAGGAATTGAGTGTAAATAGGTCCTACGCTTAATCTCAACCACGGGTTGGGCACAGGTATGAAATAAGTGTATAATAATGTACTGTGACCAGCGATCAAATAAGATAAGTAAAATGAGATTAGATTATTGTTTGTGGCTGGAAATAAGCAAAGAACATTCAGTAAGCTAGAAGTGGAGAAAGGAAATGAAGTTACCCAAGGAAAACAGTTAAGTAGTGAAGCAAATGGACCTAGGGCATCAACAAATATGCGTTTTAAAGTGCTTCTAGCGGTGAATAGCTTGATGTTTATTGATAAAATGACAATTAGAACTCGAATCTAAGCAAACCAGAACCCCAAACAGACCCAAACAGGCAGGAGAGAAAAACGCCCCAGGTGGGCATTTTAGCCAAGTGGACCAATGCCTAAACTATGGGTAAATGGAGTCTAATGGATCTGAAACTTTGGATTTATACGTTTAAGCACAAATAATAAGCAGGTTTGCAATAAAAAAAAGGTTTTGATGGTTGGGAATTTAGTTATCAATTTTTAGGGTTTTCTTTAATGTTTTGCAGCCTAGCATTCACAATGGAATTGGAAACAAGAGAAACAAGCGGTAATTGCCTACCTGAAACAATGGAGAATAAGAGTTTGATGATGAACACAAATTCTGAAGTCCAAGTATCGAGCAACTGAGCATTTTCCTTCAACACTTGGAGCATCCAGTTGACCAAGTGCGCCCCTGTACCTGCCAGAGAGAGAGCTAAGTCAGAAACTATGGCAAATAACAAGGAGAAATCAGCAAATAAACGACAAATGATGAAAGGAAATAAGATAACAAAGTAAGTTTTACTCCCTTTTGTTGATATCCCGAAGAGAAAGAGTAACGTGGAGCTGCCAGGCTCAATGGCTGTGTCCCCCTTCAAGTGGTCAGTTCACCTGCACTTCGTTTGGCCAAGGAAATGGATGGAAATAGTGCACGAACACTCAACAATGCATCAACAATAAGCTAAGAGTCATCATCTAAACACTTAATCACCATGTACCCAAGAAGATCGAAAGAAATGCTTCTCTATTCACAAATCACAAGTTTACAAAAATGCCAAGAGCAGTAACAATGGAGTGAGTGCCTTCTCTTATAGAGAAAGGCCACTCTCAAAACCTATTCTCTCCAAAATGGAGGGCTGAGATCAATCCCCAACCACCAAAACGGAGGGCTGAGATCAATCCCCAACCACCAAAACGAATGGAGGAGATCTCTCCTAGTGGGGGTGCGAATTGCCCAAGGATAGCGCACTAGTGGAGGAGGGGTCCCTTGTAGGGCCCATATAAACATCAAATACAATGCTAGGGGGTGTCTATGTGATGTTTTAGCCCCCTAGATAATACATCATGGCCCCACATACAATAATACATGCAAATCGAATTCCCCCCAAGTGGAGAAAACGCCCCCCATGGGCAATTCGTACCATATGAAGAGCTGGTCCAATGGAGGGACCCACAATACATAAATACCATGTCAAACATTACCAATTTACCTTAGGAATCACCCTTTTATTTGCTAGCCATTGATTTTTGCCCTTTGCTATAGTTGCCTTTGTCAATTTTTTATTTTCCATGTATTTTATTGCTGGTTTTTATTGCTGAAGCTGTAAATTGGGCTTTTGACCCACCTAGAGTGCCCGAATTGCCGAACCATCTGCTGCAATGTGATCGTGGACCCCAAAAATAGTAGGAATGACCACTCGAACGACCCCGATCCATCACTTAGGCATTATTTGCCCAAAATCCATGATTTTTAATTAAAACAGGTCATTAATGACCAATAATAATTAAAAACCTCACAAACGCCTCGATCTTTTTGCATTCTGTCACTTGGAGGCTCATATGGGTTCCCTGTAGATAATAACCGACCAAAATCAAAATTCCGGTCGCAACATTTTTTTCGGGCCCATTTTTGGCCTGGTCAACCTAGTTTGACCAAGTCAAATCTGGTCAACAATGGTGCTAGCTGAATACCTGTATGCAATCATGAAGTGAAAGGCTTCCTTATACAAGTTAGTACATTACTAAACAATATGACGATAATATGGTGATAAAAAATGCATTAAATCTCGAAAAAATACAAGGCCCCAGGTGAGGTGGGCCCACCACATCCAAAAGACTCAACTGCTATGAACAACCTATAGACTTGACCACCTAGCTGACTTTGGGTGATGTGGCATACAAGGTGAAGGATGAGGGATGACAAGGACAAAGATCATGTGACCTTTTGGATAACTCGGGAAAGCGGGGTCCACTGAGATAAGTATACCATGACAAAACACGGGGAAGGGCGGTGCCTCACAAATGGGTATAGTGTAGGGAAACCGCCACTGGTCATCTAACAAGTACCTTACAACTCACATCCGTGCCCGAAGACTCCGTAAGGTTATTTTCTAGAGTCGTCAAACTGGGTGTTCGGTAAACTGTAACTTGAGACTCTAGGAGACACTAGAATTAGCTGTCTCTTACTCCATCTCACCTCCTTGCCCCACAGGACTAGGTGAGGAATTAACCACTACAACTGCTGACATGTATGGCTGACCTATGTCCATGTATGTTTACAAACACATTGCATGGATTTTACAATGAATTTCATACTTAGCTTTTTTGGCTAGATTTTACATTTACAAAAAGCCTTTTGGCTTGCTTTACATTTCTTCATTTCTTTATTTACATCAAAGCCCTTTTGGGCTACATACATATTTCAATAGATATAACATGGCGCTCATACTGCAAAGTAATGGGGGTGAGCAATACATGCTTCGATGACCAATGGGGAACACCCGATGAGGCTACACAATCCTAACTGCATTGCAACAGCAGGGGTGTTGATGTATATGTAACTTCGGAATGTATTTCACCCATGTATTTCATCTATGTATATTGTACTCCTATAGAGATGTTATTATTCCTCTATATGGAAGTGTTGTCATTTGTATTGACAAGTGTCGTAACTTGCGGATGGGTTATTAGACCACCATGTGTGGGGTCGGCCCTGATTAAGTTAACATTGGGTTATTGTACTAAGCTAGGCAAGTCGGTTCCATAAGTTTATTGGGCAGTCAGGACAAGTATAAATAGAGATCTCTCGATCTCTATTTGTATCACTTCACAACTCACCCTTCCATCACTCGGAAAGTGGCGCACATGTGAGGAGGAGGATCAGCTGCTAGGAGGAGTCTATCTCTGTATACTTTGGTTGTATTATTGCTCTATCTATCTCTGAGGAAGTTGTAGGGTTTTTCACCTGAGGGTTTTCCCCACGGAAACTCTGTGTGTCTATTCTCTTATGTTTGCATCTTATGATGATTGATATGCTTGCTATGATTGATATGCATTGATATGTTGTACATGTTATTCTTTCAGTAAAGATCCTAGAGTATATTGAATTAATGCTAAAAAATTAACATGGTATCAGAGCTAACCTGAGAAGAAGACATTATGCAGTGACGGAAACCAGGGTTTCTTGTTTATTGGGTTTCTCTCCATAGATTTTGGAAAAGTAATATGATAGATTGACTCTCCTCAGCAAGGTGAATCTATCTGTCCAATCAGAATTCAATTCTGAGCACTTTCAGTTTTGGCCCTAAAAATTAAGGTTTCCTAAAAAATAGGAATTTCTGAAATCTGAAGACACAGCTGAAAGCTCATTGGAAAAATCGAAGTTTAGAGATTTGGATCGAGATTTTTGGCTAGGTAAAACACCGGGAAACTCAAACCCTAATTCAGGGTCCTCAGTGAATCCAGAAAGTCTAAAAGGCATTTCTGAAGGGTGAAACTTTGCAGAACTCAAAATCTGAGTATACCAGGCTGATCGGCTCATCAAGGCGCATCTTTCTATCCTTTTCAAAAAGTTTAAATTCACATTTTGAATTTTTAGGGTTTCTCTGACAAACCCTAATCCAGGACCAGATCCAGTTTTCAGCAAATCAAGTGGTAAACCTAAATCTTTTCTATTTCCATTTGAAGTACTCTTTAAGATGTCTCACCACACCAAGCTTGAGGATAAGCTTGGAGGGGCTGATAACTTCCGAGCATGGAAGTATAGGATTGGGTTAATCCTGGAAGAAAATGAGTTGGACTCTTACATAAGGGAAGAGATCCCTGTCCCAGAGGAAGAAGAGGCTAAAGCCCTCCATAAGAAGAACTTGGTCAAGGCAAAGAGGATCATTGCTGATTCTATCAAGGACCATCTCATCCCACATGTGTCATCTCTAAAGACACCCAAAGAGATATTTGATTCCCTGACCAAGCTATTTGAAGGAAAGAACATAAATCGGAAGATGACCCTGCGGAACCAATTGAAAGGAGTAAAGTTTCAGAATGGAGAAACCATTCAATCTTATTTTTCTAGGGTCTCTCAGATTAAGGAACAACTAGAAGCGGTGGATGAAATGATGGAGAATGGTGAAGTTGTCATGACCACTCTGAATGGCCTACCCGGGTCATGGGATTCCTTTATTCAAGGAATTTGTGCAAGAAGGAAGTTGATCTCCTTCAACAGACTGGGGGAAGAATGTTCACAAGAAGAAGCAAGGCTTGTGGCCCGAGAAGAAAAGATGGGAAGTGAAGATCAAGCTCTCACAGCACACACCAAGAAAGGAAGGTCAAAGAGGGGGCACTCTCATGCCAAGAAATCTTCACACTATCATCAACATAAAGATAAGAAAGATCTCAGATGCTTCACATGTAATGAGAAGGGTCATTTTGCTTCAGAATGTCCTAAAGAACAAAAAGAACAACAACAATTTCAACAAGAAGAAGAAGGGCAGCAGGAAGAGATATCATGCTCATGCTGCTGAAGTTGATGAACCACCCAAGAAGAAGGCTAGAGCAGAAAGTGATGATGATGACTCATCAAGCGAAGAAGAGTATGTTCTAATCTTTGCTCTCACAGGTACTATCTCTCATGGTTGTAATGATTGGCTTATTGACAGTGGGGCTTCAAAGCACATGACTAGGTTTAAAGAATCCTTTGCTAATCTATATGAACATGAGTCACCCCATAAGGTGAAACTTGGGGATGACTACCAATATCCTATCAAAGGAAGTGGTGAGGCCTCCTACAATCTAGACTCTGGGAAGTCTTTGAAGATGAAAGATGTTTTATATGTACCTGGGCTCAAGAAAAACTTAATCTCCATATCTGCATTGGATGCAAAATGCATGCGGGTTGCATTTGTAGATGGCCAAGTCCTAATGTGGCCAAAAGGTAAAACTATTGATGATGCAGTAGTGATTGGAGAGCAAGCGGGAGGATTGTATAAACTAAAGGGACAACCTGAACATGCCATGGTACATGAATCCATGGAGCCAAGTGAACTGTGGCATAGAAGGCTTGCACATGTGCACTATAGGGCACTACTAATTGCAAGTAAAGCAGTGGAGGGTCTTCCTGAAATCAACACCAAGCATGAAGGTGTTTGCAAAGGTTGTGCAAAAGGAAAGAACATAAAGAAGGCATTTCCAAGCAGTGAAAGCAAGGCAAAAGGAATCTTGGAAATCATCCACTCTGATGTATGCGGTCCGATGTCATCCAGTTCTCTGAGTGGGTATGTTTACTATGTCTCTTTCATTGATGATTTCTCCAGGAAGACTTGGGTTTACTTCTTAAAAGGCAAGGATGAAGTGTTTGATAAATTCAAGGAATTCAAAACCTTGATGGAGAATCAAACCGATAAGAAGATCAAGACATTCAGATCCGACAATGGCGGAGAATTCACTTCAGGAGATTTCAAGAAGTTATGTAGTGATTCAGGGATTAAGAGGGAGTTGACTGCTCCCTACAATCCACAATAGAATGGAGTTGCAGAAAGGAAGAATAGAACAATCATAGAAGCAGCACGGGCAATGCTGCATGACCAGGATCTACCCATGCATCTATGGGCAGAAGCAGCTAGGACAACTGTATATGTGCAGAACAGAACACCCTACAAGATATTGGAGAACAAGACACCAGAAGAGGTATTCTCTGGTAAGAAACTTGAAGTCAGCCATCTCAGAATATTTGGTTGTCCAGTATATACACATGTTCCAAAGGAAAAGAGGACAAAGCTAGATCCTTTAGGAAAGAAGGGTATCTTTGTGGGTTACAATGAAATCTCGAAGACTTACAGAATATATTTTCCAGGGCTCAAGAAGATTGATGTCAGTAGGGATGTAACATTTGATGAAAACTCAGCATTCATCAAATCAAGGAAGACACCTGTTGAAGATCATGAAGAACCAAAGAAAACTAGATTTTAAGACACTACTATGACTGAAGCAATTCCAGATGTTGATCGTGAAATTGAAGATCCGCAAGAACCTGTAGATCCACCTCGTGAGAAGGACTCTCACAAGAGGAAACCTGCATGGGCTAGAGAGCTCATTCAAGATGCAGAAAGATATGGCATTCCAGAAGAAGAACACAGAACAAAGAAGAGAACTAGATCTCATACCAGCTATGTTTCTTTACTCTGTGATATTATGAACAAAGAACCTTCCAGTTATGAAGAAGCAGTGGAAAAGAGAGAATGGAATGATGCCATGGTCGAGGAATACCAATCAATAATGAAAAATGATGTTTGGGATGTAGTCCCAAGGCCTGAAGGGAAGTCCGTGGTGACTTCCAAATGGATCTACAAGATCAAGCATGCTGCAGATGGCAGCATAAAGAAATACAAAGCAAGATTTATAGCTAGTGGCTTCTCCCAGAAAGAAGGGATTGATTATGAAGAAACTTTTGCTCCTGTAGCCAGGTACACTTCCATCAGATCAGTACCTGCTCTAGCTGCAGTGATGAAATGGAAGATACAACAGATGGATGTCAAGACTGCTTTCTTGAATGGTGTAGTTGATGAGGAAGTGTATGTGGAGCAGCCACTTGGTTTTGAAACACATGATAGGAAGTCATATGTGTGCAGGTTGAAGAAAGCCCTGTATGGCTTGAAGCAAGCCCCTAGGACTTGGTATGGTAGGATGGACAGTTTCCTATCTAGTTTGGGCTTTACTAAGAGTAAAGCGGATTCCAACCTTTACTACAAGGTTGAGGAAGGCAATCCTGTGATACTACTCCTGTATGTGGATGATCTGTTTGTAACAAGTAATGATAGTTTGATTGCCGATACCAAGAGGAAGCTTGCAGCCGAGTTTGAGATGAAGGACTTGGAGATGATGCACTATTTTCTAGGCATGGAGGTGTGGAAGAGTGCAGATGGGATCTTCCTTGGACAAGGGAAGTATGCAGTAAAGATCCTGAAGAGGTTCGGGATGATGGACTACAAGGCCATGGCCACACCTATGGCATCGAACCTGAAGCTTCTGTGTGATGCTTCATCTGAGCCGATTGATGTCACTCTGTATCGTCAGATGATTGGGTCCTTGATGTACTTGACGAACACGAGACTAGATATTTGCTTTGCGGTGAACACATTGAGCCAGTTCCTGACGGATCCGAGGCGTGTTCACCTGGTTGTTGTAAAGCATATTCTGAGGTACCTAAAGGGTACAGTTGATTATGGGCTCAAGTATGATGCGAATCAAAAGTTTAACCTGCAGGGTTATGTTGATTCAGATTGGGCAGGCAGTGCTATAGATAGGAAGAGCACTTCTGGGTGCTGCTTCAGTATGGGATCAGGTGTGATCTCTTGGTTTAGCAGGAAGCAGTCATGCGTAGCACTGAGTACAGCTGAAACAGAGTATGTTGCAGCTTGTTCAGCTAGTTGTGAGGCAGTATGGCTTCGGAAGCTACTGTCTGAGTTATTCGATCTCCCACTGGAGGCTACTAGTATCTTTTGTGACAACCAGAGTTGTGTGAAGCTGTCTGAGAATCCGGTGTTCCACGACAGGTCAAAACACATTGAGATCAAATATCACTATATCAGGGATATGGTGCAGAGAGGAGCAGTGAAGCTCCTATATGTCGCGACAAATGAGCAGGTTGCAGATGTGCTGACGAAGCCACTAGCCAGAGTGAAGTTCGAGTACTTCAGAGAGAGGCTTGGTGTTCTTCAGATTGATGACACTTCGAGGAAGAAGTGATGGACACATTTGCAGGAGCCATTCCAAGCATAGTGAGAGGAGGATCCTTCCCATGGCTGTGGATGTAAGTGTTGGATGATGAGCATCAGGACGATGTTCAGTTACTTCTCTGTATATGTATCAGGTGGATGCTGGAGATGATTAGTTGGATCATATATATATATATATATATATATATGTACACATCATGTTGGATGCTGGATATGATTAGGTGGATCATGTATTTGTATATGTATCAGGTGGATACATTGTATGATCGGGTAGATCATGTATGATGATGTGTATCAGGTAGATACTATGTATGCATTAGGTGGATGCATTTTATGATCAGGATGATCATGGATGACGAGCTTTAGGATGTTGCTCCAGATATGCATCATGACGATGCAGTGATGAGTATCAGGACGATACTCTAGATGATATGCATCAGGATGATGCTATGATGATGATCAGGATGATCATATGTATCAGGATGATCATATGTATCAGGTGGATACATTACATAATCAGTTGGATTATGTGATGAGTTCCGAAGACACAGATGCACAGTGCCTTTTCGACATGGTGGTAGATGTGTTCTCCCATGTGCGTTGATGTAAGTGCAGAGCCTTTCCGACATGGTGGTAGATGTGTTCTCCCATGTGCGTTGATGTAAGTGCAGTGCCTTTCCGACATGGTGGTAGATGTGTTCTCCCATGTGCGTTGATGTAAGTGCAGAGCCTTTCCGACATGGTGGCAAATGTGTTCTCCCATTTGCATTGATGTGAGTGCTGAGC
This sequence comes from Larix kaempferi, assembly GCA_027924585.1. Lineage (NCBI taxonomy): Eukaryota > Viridiplantae > Streptophyta > Pinopsida > Pinales > Pinaceae > Larix > Larix kaempferi. The sequence continues at coordinate 2,432,566 of BSBM01000694.1, read as the reverse complement.
CTTTCCCAGATGGTCAGAGGAAAGTCCTTCCATGCCGGTGAGTGTAAGTGTTGTGTTGTGTGCATCTGGACTGTGCTTCGTGGACGATGATTAGTATGATTATGAGTATCAGGATGATACTCCGTGGTCGTGGACAGGTTGTGCAGTTACATGTAAAAGATCCTGGGAGATCCGATAGGTTGAGCAATATGCTCATAATCAGTCCTGAGATGCTCTTTCGAGGTTTTGTTGATGCACGTAATCAATCCTGAGGATTCCACAGTATGGCCAGTGATGATGAAGACCTGCAGGTGGTGGGCCTACATCCAGTATGAAAAAGGAATGGCTCTGTAGAACTTCCTATGATGAGTAGATTCAGAGATTGATTGAGATAGCAGCAGCCTTTACGATGATGATGATTCGTTGATGATGATCCAGAGAAGAAGACTTGTGCTAGGAGATCTGTGTCGAGAAATCCCTTCCTAGTTAAGAGGGAGTGTTGATGTATATGTAACTTCAGAATGTATTTCACCCATGTATTTTATCTATGTATATTGTATTCCTATAGAGATGTTATTATTCCTCTATACGGAAGTGTCGTCATTTGTATTGACAAGTGTCGCAAGTGTTGTAACTTGCCGATGGGTTATTAAACCACCATCTGTGGGGTCGGCCCTGATTAAGTTAACATTGGGTTATTGTACTAAGCTAGACAAGTCAGCCCCATAAGTTTATTGGGCAGTCAGGACAAGTATAAATAGAGATCTCCCGATCTCTATTTGTATCACTTCACAACTCACTTTTCCATCACTCATGAAGTGGCGCACATGTGAGGAGGAGGATCAGCTGCTAGAGGAGTCTATCTCTGTGTACTTTGGTTGTACTATTGCTCTATCTATCTCTGAGGAAGTTGTGGGGTTTTTCACCTTAGGGTTTTCCCCACTGAAACTCTGTGTGTCTATTGTCTCTTATGTTTGCATCTTATGATGATTGATATGCATTGATATATTGTACATGTTATTCTTTCAGTAAAGATCCGAGAGTATATTGAATTAATGCTCAAAAATTAACAGGGGGCAACTGACAGGAGCAAATCTCAGGTTTGAGAATGCATCTCACACACTAAAGAGCCGAGGCACAATAGACAGGGAATCATGGCATACTCAGAGATCAGTGGGGAAATGGATCCTCAAGGTCACAAATCGGAATCCAAGTCGGGACAGACTATCATGGATGAGTTGAATGGATGGAGAAAGTGATGGTGGATCCAAAGTCAGCTGCCTAGGGGGACTAAGTGACCAAGTCTATACCAGTAGTGAGGATATGATCCGGTGTGCATAGACAGGAGCCTACTAGAGGGGGTAGATTGACATCATCAAGGGCCCAATCACATATCATAACAATAGCTAGATCACCACATCAATCATCATATGCAAAGTTAGTGTACTAACATGTATAAACAAGTCTAAGCAACAATCATGAGCAATAAACATCAAATGCAATACCTGCCACACCATATACTTGCTGCTGAGGCTGTCTATGAACTGGATCTCTATTAAATCCAGGCACAAATAGTAAACCAGCAATACTCTGTGATAGTCTCAATCAAAGCAAGACTGGGCAACTGTATCAATGGGCTCATATCAAAGCCTGGCAAGGAAGGGTGATCCTGCAGTAAATGCTAAGTAACATGTCTGGGCAATACAATAAGACCACCTGTCCCCACTGATATATCTGCTCGGGGCAATCTTAACAAAACTGTGTGCCTCCTCTGAAGGCATCCGATCTCTGATCTGGGAAAAAAAAATGTAGTACGGTCCCTGACCATACAGTCTACAACATGGTAGCTCCAGCTAACATGGATGTGATAACATAGGATTAACCCAATCCTATACTTCCAGGCTCGGAAGTTATCAGCCCCTTCAAGCTTATCCTCAAGCTTGGTGTGGTGAGACATTTTAATGAGAAACTCAAATGGAAATAAAAGATTTAGGTCTTACCACTTGATTTGCTGAAAACTGGATCTGGAGCTGGATTAGGGTTTGTTAGAGAAACCCTACAAATTCAAACTTTGAATTTCAAACTTCTGAAAGGATAGAAAGATACGCCTTGCTAAGATGGTTAAGCTGGTATACTCAGAATTTGAAATATGCAAATTTTCACCCCTCAAAATTGCTTTTGAAACTTCCGGATTCACTCAACAGGACCCCGAACTAGGGTTTGATGAAGCCCACCCTTCTGCCCAACCAAAAAGTTCGATCCAAAGCTCTAAGCTTCAATTTTCTTGAGGAGAATCCAGTCGTGGATTCAAATTCCAAAAAATTCAAACTTTTTTTCGAAACCCTAATTTTTAGGTCAAAACTGAAAATGCTCAGAATTGAATTCTGTCTCGACAGAAAGATGCGCCCTTCCAAGGAGAGTCAATCTAGCCTCTTGCCTTTGATGATCTGTGGATAGAAACCCAAAAATTAAGAAACCCTAGCTTCCGCAGCTGCTCAGTGCCTTCTTCTTAGGTCAGCTCTGATATCATGTTAATTTTTCGATAATTTCATTCCATTATCATTTAGGATCACTAAGAGAATAACATGTACAACATATCTACAGCATATCAATCATAGGCACAAAAGCAATCACACAAGAGACACAGAGTTTCACCGGGGAAAACCAAGAAGGTGAAAAACCCCGCAACTTCCTTAGAGATAGAATAAACCCAAATACAAGATCACAAGGATCAAACCCAATAAGATGTCTCTAGTAGATGCTCCTCCTCCTCCACAAGTGTGCCACTTTCTCTCTTAGCTATGCGAGCTTGAGAAGTGAGTGAATGAGATAAATGAGAGACACAGCCTCTCTATTTATACATTGACTTGACCTGCCAATAAATCATTAGCGCCGACTTGCTACTCAAGTCTAATAACCCAATCACATGACCTAACTGGGGCCGACCCCTCACTAGTGGTCTAATAACCCATCAATACAAATGACGACACTTACAATGTAACTTGCGACACTTGCAAATACAAATGACGACACTTCCAATCAGAGGAATAATACATCTCTGTGGGATATACAATAAAGTACAAATGTAATACATAGAAGAATATCTTCCGAAGTTAAAAATACATCAACACATTGGGGTTATTTGGGGCATGACATCCTCCTTTGGCTCAACATTCCACTTGGTTGAAGTTGTTTGCATCAATTTATCATTATTTTATGTATTTTGGAGATTTAGTTCCCGACTTGTGGGTGACAACCCTAATTTTGAATTACTTTTGTTTTTAGTAAGGTAGGCTTTGAAATTAAAGAGGCTAGGTCGCTCCATAGAAATAAAGAGCACCTCCCTTCGCATTTGTAGCAAGAACAAGGGTTCAACCATGATCTTATTACTTTTTATCTTGGTTTACATGAGTTGTCAAGGATAGTGCACCTCTCTCTCTTTGGCTTTTCTTTTGGTTTGAAGGATGAATGGTGATGTTTTTGGGTTTTGCTAATCTTGCAAGGTTGATTCAAAGAATAATTGTGATAGCTTGTGGCTAAGAAAAGATCTAAGGTACTTCTTGCTCTTTTCTTCGTTGGTGTTGGTAAGATCTTCTAACCTCTTGTCTAGCATTGCCTCTTGTGTACCTTGGCGAGGAGAGTTAGGGTTTTATTTTGCACCTTGTTAACCTTGTTAGAAGAGACTTTCTTGTTAATAGAGCTCTCAATAGTGGCCTTAGAATTACTATTTGTCCTTACTATACCAGGTACCTAGGACAAATTTGACCTATCTAGAGTTACTAGTCCTTGACCTAGTTCATAAATATTGAATTGTCAAATTGAGAAAGGACATTGATTTTGATCTCTTGTTTCCCTAGGGTAAAGACTAAGATCTAACCCCTTCTCTTTTTCAATCTTTTATCAAATTCATGTTATATATATTTTGAAAATACAAAGAAAAATATATTGTGAAAACCTTGGAAATTAGAAAATTGAAAAAACCAAAAATATTTATCTTTTGAAGCATCTAATCTGATAGAAAAGTGCACCCCCCTAGGTTTCATGGTGAATCTCTGAGGGCGTCTCACTTTTGGGGCTAGTTTGTGAGCTATAACACCTTTTATCCTAGTTTTTTGGTATTTTACATTAAGCAGAAGGGAAGTATGGGGTTCCTCTGCTAGGGTAGACAGACTGCCAGACTTTTTTCAGATTCATTTTGAAGCTGATGAATTAGTGGGCATTGAACCTGTTTCTATGGGACCCACTTGGAGGAATAACAGGCAGGTGGTGAAGGAATCACAAAGCAACTAAACAGGTTTTTTCATTTTGTTTCAGAAACCCTTCTTTGGGGGTTTGAGTTACAGGTCTTAAATTGCTCCCTTAAGATGCTCTGATCATAACCCCATCTTACTGGAAATGGATCTTGGTATTCCTAAGCCACGAGCTCCTTTCAAATTCAATTCGGGGTGGCTTGAAGAATTTTGGAGACTGGCTGTGGAATGGTGGAAACCCTATGATCCTAATCTGTCTACTTCTGCCAATAAGCAATTGGTAATTTCCTTAAAACCGGTTAAAGGACATGTAGTCAAGTGGGCAGGAGATTGTTAGAAGAACAGAGATATGAGTATTGAAAGAAGTGGAAAAGGAGATCTTGAAATTTATTACAACAGCAATGAAATATTTGACGATGGGGATGCAATCTTTAAAAGAATTAGAAGGTAGAAAGGAAAAATTGTTAAAGGATCGAGAAATGCACTGAAGGATGAAAATCTGGGCCATTTGGCGGGATCTAGGGGATCAAAATACAAAATACTTTTGTTAATTACAGAAAGAGCATTAATACTATCTGGAGTATGAAGAATGAGGAAAGAGTGCAGGTGACCTATTTTCATGATTTGGCTGAATTGGGGGTCCGTCATTTTGAAAATGTTTACAAGGAACATGAAAGGGCTAATGCAGCAGAGATTATTAAAGTTGCTACTTAATTTCCAAATTTAAATTTGGTCTCAGATGGTGACAACCAAAGGATCTATGAGGTCTCCAAAACAGAATTACTAAATGAGATGTCTACCCTTCATAAGGATAAGAGCCCATGCCCTGATTCATGGACACTAGAATTTTTCCTGAGCTTCTTTGATTTGTGAGGGGATGAATTACTAAGAGTAGTAAACGAAATTAGACTATCTGGTAAAGTTCCTATTGCTATTAATGCTATAATTATTGCCCTTATTCAAAAAGCTGGTTGCCCAGATAACTTTGATGATTTTAGACAAACAGCTCTATGCAATTGTGTCTACAAAATTATCTCAAGAGTCCTAGCTGTTGGACTAAAGAAAATTCTCCCCTAAACAATTTAACTCTTTGGAGGCTCATCAGATACATAAATCCATTGGTTTAGGTTAAGAGGGTTTTCATTCAATCAAAACTAGACATATTCCTGCCATGTTGATGTTTGTAGATCAGACAGGAACTTCCCGCACAGGTTAGCATCAAATGTGCAAGAAGTCGTCCAAGGAAAATCTATTTTGTAATTCACTTTATTAATAAAGTGAAAGTTTTATATTTAGTTGTTGAGTCTAACAAAGTGTATTTTAATACATTAATGATTTTGACTACCCTCAACCATACAACTCACCAAAAGATTAGGGTTTTGGTACATTGGGGTTTCAGCTAAAGTATAATGGCAAGTCAAGGTAGGAGGTTAAGACACAGTCATTCTTTACTCAAAGACAGTTTGGTCAGAAGGTGAAGAAACTCATCTCAGGAGTAGAGTTAAGAGTGCCAAAGAGGAGCCCAGGGCAGATTTTCGTGAGCAAGTTGCAGCAAAAGTAGATCCGTAAAGTCATACAGATAGGTATGGAATTCTGTACAATCATACAGACAAGTCCTTACAGTCATACGAACTGCCATACAACAAGACAGTGTGCAGGGGCTGGTTTTCTCAGTTTCTAGTGGGCATATTCCTCAGTAGGTGTGTAGATTTTTGCCTTGTTTGAGTGTACCGCACAGCTGCATGTTTTTGGCAGTTGTGGAGGTTTCCTTGTAAGCTTTGATCCATAAATGAAATGCTGATTTGAAGGAGTAAATTGTGTATGTACTATGTTTATTCTTCTGCTATTCATTTTCCAGCTGTATGTGTGAAATTGTGAATACTGCTATGTGAAGAATCTCATTTCGGTAAATTAAATATCAGTGTATTAATTTGAGAACATAAGGACAACATTCACCTAGGACTTGGGAAATTTTATAGTGGTGTTGAAGATGGACTTATATAAGGAGGCATATGACAGGGTTTGCTGGTTATATTTGAGATGACTACTTATTCATGTTGAGTTTTCCCTTCCTATTGTCACCTGAAATATGGGTTGTGTGACTTCTACGAACTATGTTGTTTTTAATTAATGGTTCAGCATATAAGTTCTTTAATGTTAATTTATTCAGAGATCACTACTCCCTCTGGATGCCCTGAGAACTCAAACGGTTTGAGTCTCTATAAATAAAAAATGCAATAATGACTTAAGATACAAACACAACAGTTCTCTTAACACTTCTACAATAAACCACAACAATCACACAACTCAGGATGTACCCTAGAAACCCCAAACGGGGAAAACCAGCTATCTATGGGGCTTTCTTCTATCTCGAGCCCAGAGCAAAGTAAGCAGAATACAAGTACATACAGGGTACCTCGAAAGGAACAACCAAACCTAACAGGGTCAAAACCCTAGATTTGCATGCAACAAACTGATGCATGCACAAAGGAAATGTGTCCTAATTGTCAACTGGATCTGGATCTGTCTGTAGGTAACTCTTAGTCGGTACTGTCTCTCTCACACCACTGCTCTGATCGGCTCAGCCAAAGAAGAAGGCCAAAGTCTACATCTGAAGAATGAGCCCCTCTCTGTGCATGGAAAAGTGCACCCTCCCTCCAACTGTCAGAAGCTCGTACGGAATCAGATCTCAACAGATTTGAGCTCTAATCGTCATAGTCCTTCATCAAACAATGAGGAAAGGATACTCTGAAAGTCTTAGCTGCTCAATCGGTCAACAGGATGCAGAACGAGCTTCTCTCTCCTCTGGAAGTGTGCCCCTCCTCCTCTGAAAGTCGCCCTCATCCAATCTCTGAAGAAAAGACACTGATGAACTCTCTCTGTCCAGAGTAATTGGGAACCAAGTGCCTCTGATCAAGTGAGGTCTGATCCAGCTCAAATCCCCTCACTCTCCCTCCTGCAAAAGATCCTCTCTCTCTTAGAAAGTCGCCCTTCGCATGCACAATGCACCCTTCTCACTCTGACTGATCTCTCTCTGATAAGCCTACAGAGTAACCTTTACCAAGGATCTCCTGCCTCCTTATATCATCTCACGGATCAATTAGGTTTACCAAAAACCTAATATCAGTGCATGCAAAATGTCACGTTTGCATACATCTTTTAATTAACAGTTGTACATGTAAAACTCATGCATGCATGAGGCAAAACACCCCAGAAGGTCTGCATGCATCCACTGCTGGATTCATGCCATTGAGTAGAGTGCATCTCACTCTCTACTCCATCTTGATGCCTATACTACTGATGTACCTCAATGCAAGGCATCTAAATCATGGAGGACATCCCGAGATACCACTATCTCTAAAATTTAAGTCCTCTAGAGACTTAAGACAGGGATGCCCCTTGTCACCCTATTTATTTCTTCTTGTTGCGGAAGTTCTGAGTCGAATGATCTCTGATGTTAAAAGACAGAAATTTGTCCATGCCATTAGGGTTTGGGGGGTTGAAGAGATAACACGCCTTTTTGTGGATGATGTTCTACTGTTCTGATATGGCACTTTAGAGGAGGGATGACAGTTTACGCAATCTTACAACTTTGCAAATCTGCCACAGAGATGGAAATTAATAGTCTTAACTTTTAAGTCTGTTATGTTTACAAACAAATTAAACGAGGAGATGATTCAATCCTTGAAGGGTATGTTTCCTTTTAAATCTTCAGGCCTAGTCCTAAAACCCAATGGTTATGGTAAACAAGATTGATTGGCAATGGCTTTTAGCAAAAATAGAGAAGAAAAATCACTTTCTGATGCAACAGGCGGCTGTCCCGAGGAGGTAGATTGCTTTTGATGAAATCTGTTTTGGAGGCCATTCTAGTGAACTGGCACTCTCTGGCACATATCCCAAAAGGTATATTGGGAAAAGGTAAGAAAGACCTGCTTCAATTTTCCCCAAAGGGAATAATGATAACCTGGGCACACATTTGACCAAGTGGAAGTCTATTGCTAAACCCAAAGATAAAGGAGGGTGGGGCATTAAAAACATACTCTTTTGGGTTTGCATTGGCAGCAAAATCACTTTGGAACCTTGCTACCAAAGAAAATTTGTGGAAGAGAATCATATCAAAAAATTATATTGCTCCTACAACTCTTCTTGATTGGATCAGAAGAGAAAGGAAAAACATAGAGAATATTTAAAATCACTGGAAAGACTTGACACGGGCATTTCCTTTAACCAGATGTTTTTTTAGCTTGGAAGACAGGTAATGGTTCACAGGTCCAGGTAGAGGCGGGATGCAATCAAGGGTTGTGGTAATGACATTTTTCTCCCAGCTAAATAATTTAATTTGTTCAAGGTTTAGGAAGGTGCACTCTGAGTCATTTTGGTAACCCACTTACAACTACTATCTTGCAGCAAGTGTGGCAGACAGCTCAAGATTTAAGATTGGCAGTGGATTTTATTCTTCACTGGGAGAGCTTTACAATGGAACTGCGGAGAGCTCACATCAGGCTCAGAGATACTGAAGATGAATTAGTTTGGGATAAGAACAAAGCTGGACGGTATTATACTGCTCATTTGGGGTATTTGGCATTAGAAGGGGATGACAATCAAGCAGTTAGCTGGTGGTGTGCTAAGCTGTGGGAGAACAAAGCGCCTTGAAAACCAAACCTTTTATGTGGTTACACTAGAATTACACAACAAAGTTCTCACTTGGGAATTACTACAAAATAGAAATAAGGCTGGGCAAAGGATTTGTTTATTGTGGAGAAAAGACGCTGAAACCTGTTCTCATATTTTCATTGAGTGTCCTTTCACCAAACAAGTTTGGAGGGATATGGAGGAAATCAGGGATGTCTTGGAAACATAATATTTGGATTGATGAATCCATTGAAGACTGTCTAGACAATTGGTATGAAAGATCTGATCTGAAACGCCTGAGGGCTGTACCTTTCTTTGTTTTGTTAGGCATTTGGGTAGCCAGGAAACTCTCTTGTTTTTTAAGACAGAAATATTCCCTCTTTCCAAATCACAGCACAAATCAATGGTATTTCTCGTCATTGTCAATTTTCTCGGAAATCTGTGGCTCAAAGATATGTGGGTGAAGTGTAAATTGGTAAATCCAAAGCCTGGGGTTTTTCTGATGGTGCCTGCCACTGTGTCAGTGTCAGGAGGCAAATCGTAGTTTGGGTGGTATTCTCTATCTTTCTGGTTCTCACTATTTCAAGTTCAAAGGTAATTTCAGTCGGGGCATAAATAATATGGGAGAATTCATGGCTCTCAAGCATTTAATGAAGTTAGCTCAGGAGAAAGGTTTGGCACAATTCCAAGTATTTGGGGACTCAAAGCTGGTCATCTCCTGGATGAATGATCCACTACAGATTCAGAGTCTACACTTACTCCCTTAAGCTGATCAGATCAAAGCAAATAGGCCATTTTGATCAAATCACCTACAATAATTTGTTTCACGAATTAAATACATTGGCTGATGACTTGTCCAAGGCTGGACTTCTTATTCCTACTGGACAGTTAATTCTGGAAGAATATCTAAATGCGCAGGTATCTGTGCCTATGATTCATAACCTGATGTAGGAACTTATTTTGAAATTGTAATATGCCTGTCTTTGGACATTTTTGTACTTTTATAGTACTACAGATTCAGAGTCTACACTTACTCCCTTAAGCTGATCAGATCAAAGCAAATAGGCCTCATTTTGATCAAATCACCTACAATAATTTGTTTCACGAATTAAATACATTGGCTGATGACTTGTCCAAGGCTGGACTTCTTATTCCTACTGGACAGTTAATTCTGGAAGAATATCTAAATGCGCAGGTATCTGTGCCTATGATTCATAACCTGATGTAGGAACTAATTTTGAAATTGTAATATGCCTGTCTTTGGACATTTTTGTACTTTTATAGTGCTGTAGGAAATCTTTAACCCCTTATGACCTTGATGTCTTTGACAGTTTCTGGTATTGGTGGACTCTAGTTCCCCTTTTTTGTACTGCAACCTGTCAACCAGAGCACCTGTAGAATGTGGTTTTTGTTCTCTCTGGAATCAAAGATGCATTTTTTTCTTTGGAAAAAGAAGGGCTGTGCAACCACCACTTGCAGGGTAATATGCGTTAGATAGTTTTGTATTATAGCGTTGATATTGTAAAATCTAACTTCATTTACTATTCAAGAACTATTATAACTGCTAGAAACATGGCATTTTGTGGAGAACACATTTACTAGAAAATGAATGTGTATTCATAAAAAAGACACATCAACAGCAACGAAATGATGTGTGCAACCTGTGTAGCAAGCAGAAGAATTTTTCTTTAACCCCGATCCATGTGAGAAAGAAGATCCTTTTAAAACTTCCGATGATGTATTTTTATGCAATGACATAATTGCTCCCAAAAACTCAAGACCTTTATAGATCCGTAACCAAAACACCCAATAGAGGTGTTCATAAAATAAAATGACAGGACAGCCCATGTCATTTGATAAAGATGCGGCTTAAGTCGGATCCGACCACGAGGATCAAAAGAGCATTATTTTCACTGTCTCCAATCAAATGGCATAACAACTACAAACTTCTGTAGTCCCCTGAGAAGGCACCTGTCACTTCTCTTGAAAATGGCCATTTTCAAATTCACACCTAAACAAAAAACTCTACAGATTTATTAATTACAGTTCGCCTTGTTTTAAATTTGTTTACCTGCACTGCTGCTGCCCATCAATCTACTTGAGATAAGAGATGAGCTTTGCATGTTCTGTAATGTTGTCCATAAACTTACTTGGAAGTTGAGATAAGAGATGATCTGCATGTTATGTTCTGCCTTCGCCATTGCTGAAGGTTTCATAGCAGCCGACTTTTAGAAGAAATAAAGAAATAAATTAATTACATTTATGTGTATAAAATCCAGAAATGAGTCAATTGGGTCAATAAGGACTGTGAAAGTACAGCCAATTAAAAATAGTCAAGAGGAGGGCTTAATATGTTTCCAACGAAATACAGTGAACTAAAATAAATAAAATGTAATAAAACCAGATAAAAGAGTAAAACCCTTTAATGTGTTTCCAACGAAATACAGTAAACTAAAATAAATAAAATGTAGTAAAAACAGAGAAAAGAGTAAAACCCACCCACATTGAACCCTTGCCAAAATAGCGAAATGTGCCACAGCAAGGGAGTGGGGAATGGGCAGGGTAGTGGGGAATGGGTAATGTGCCAAAACAGATAAAAGAATAAAACCCACATTGAACCGTTGCCTAAACAGCGAAAATAATAAAACCCTTGTTCGATATTCGATACCAGAGATAGAAAGCCTCATTTACTTCGCTATTGAGAACAGTATCACAGGTCAGAGCATTTGGATTACAATTCTTCTACAAAGTTATCCAAATTACAAAGAGAAGATGTTCCAAACCTGTTGCGCGTTGCAAAAGGTTGTTTCCAACGCTGGCCACATACACCAAGCTTAGCTTCCATATGAAAGAACTTCTGCAAATTTGTTTCCATCTCGATATCCGGGGAGTTATTTGTTGATCTTAGAAATAAATGATATGGTGATAATATTAATACTGAGAAAGAAGGAGTGGGAGAAAGTCCATACTAAATAGCCCAGGAAGCTGTAACAGCTAGCTAAGCTAAGATGTATTGAGATTCTCTTGCTTCTCTTACACATTAATTACCAGATCAGCAAAGAACGCCGCCGGAGACCCTGATAGACAAATTTGTTTTGTGTTGGAATCCAAGCACAGCGAGTCTGGACTCTGATTTTGTGAGTGTTGAATGAATAATCGTCTCCTGCTTTCTGCTAAAAGCATTCTGGCTCGATATGATATGACAGTACTGACTTAATATCGACACAAACCCACTGTTGAATGTCATCAATATCACATTGTGTACACCGACTTACTGTCAAAGTATTTCTGACAGCTCGTGTTTGTACTGCGGGTGGCCCTGCCCAAACGTTGTGTTTGCCGTGCATACGTGGTTTTTTCTTAGACATACCATCCTCTTCTTTCTTTCATTGTTTTTTCAATGGGGATTTGAATTTGGATGAGGCGAGTCCTACATTTACTTCCTTACCATACCATAATGGATGGTAATTTTTTAATATGATTATGAATTTTATTGAAGAATTATGATTATGAATTTTATTGAAGAATGAGAAGTTTTTATTATTATTATGGATGATCAAGGTTTAATTACCATGAGAGTGTTGCTTTTGAGGTGGCTTTTGAGATTGCCATGGGGTAGTGGCCCTTGAAGTTGCCATGGGACATCTAGAGGTAGTGATTGAGTATATGACGTTTTTATTGTATTTTTAGTACACATAAGTGGATTAAAACTCATCATTGTCACATTGCTCTTCCACAAAATTGTGATGATGGTGGGTTTTGATCCACTTATGTGTACCAAAAGTGCAATGGAAACCTCATAGGATCAATCACTACCTCCAAGTGCCCCATGGCAACCTCAAAAGCTAGACATTTTCATGGTAATTAAACATTGATCATCAGTGAAAAACTTCTTATTCTTTAATGAAATTCATAATAATATTCGACACTGACAATCCATACTTTTCAAATTATTTGATTTGTTCATTCTTATCTTGTTATTTATCCTCTCATCCACTAGATAGGAACATTTGGTAATGAGAAAAATTTAAACCCATTTTAAAGTTTTTAATCAGTGTATTTGACTTCATCCCATCATGTAAGAAGAGAAATAGTGTTAACTTTGGAAATAAGGGTTGTAATTTTTGACAACTAATCCCACCTTGTAAGGTATAAAGCTTTGGGTGTGGCTAATGATAGCTTCAGCTACATGAATGAGGATGGGTTAGAGATTGACCAAGATTTGAAATGAAGATGGAATTGAGATTTATCAAGATTTAAAGTCATAATCACTTATAGATATTATCAATTTACTTGAGATATATTTTCCATTGATCTACGTGGACGCCGGTGGCTAGCTACTTGTTCCATTGATTCAAAAAGGTTCCACAACTTGGTAGTTGTTTTTTTTTTTTCCAGGCCATGAACTTCCAACACATCTTTGGGGGGATTTCCCTTGCATTTTTGGCAAAGGGCATAGGCCACAAATATTCAATTGTGTGGTCACTCATAAAGCATGAGTTAAGCTTTGTAATGGTCCAAGAAACACCCCAAACAGAGTTTGTATGCAAAAGTTGCACCCCTCATTCCCTTTGTCGCATCATTTCCTAGGGTTACGATTTTTGCATCCGTTAAAAGACATTTTTGGCCTCTTGTAATGTGTTCTTGTGAATAAATGTAGTTGGCACATATCTCTTCAGAGAGCTACCACCATTCTAGTTAGTTTGTATTGCTTTGCAATTTATATCTTTTCCATTTCTTCATTAATCGAATTTGGTTTCACTTTACCGTTGCGTCATATGCAATATCTCTATGTATGTTCCCATTATACACGATTGCTTTCATTTCATTCTCTAGATAATCTAAATCATTCATTGTTTTAGTTGGCTAATGCCTTCCATGTCATATCCATCTTCCTCCAAGGCAAGCCACATTATTAATCACGATTCGTGACTATGTGAATTACACCCATGCTAGTGTATTTGAATGTTATATTGTAATTGAAGTTTTGATGAGCATGCCTTTGAAGAAAAGTTATACAAGATCTTGTTGAGTTCGTTGCAATGGAAGAACATTGAACATCAACTAGGATTGAGCATCGCTTATCTTCATTGGAGTGTCAAAACCATGATTTATCATGGAAATATCAAACCCCCTAACATTATTTTGAATGACAACATAAAGGTGTAACCTAAATATTCTATGTTTTGCGGCGTTTTTTCAGCGATTTTTTTGGCCGAAATCCAGTTGGAATTGTTATTATTGTAGGTATACATTGTTGAAATTACATAATCGGGGTGCCCAAGGGTTTTGGAGGGCACTAAATCTATTTCTGCAATAAAAAGTGTGATTTCAAAAATGAAAACTCGCTATCTCAACAATGATTTGTCGCCAAATTTGGAAAAAATGGCCTTGAAAGTGCAAAATGTAGAACGGTTAGCTTACTCCTAACATAAATGCTTCTATATCCAACTTAGTTTCGACAATGATTATGATTAAATATAAATAATCTCATGTGGTGACGAGCCTTATGCACCAATCAAACTCGCCTTTAAGGCGAACCTACCATTTGTCATACACGAGTGACTCCTCCAACCACCCATCCATCCATAGGCTCCAACTCCTCATCCCATCCAATGTAGATTTAAAATTTGAATTGTGCATGTTTCATATCATGTGATACATCTGGCATGCACGACCCCTTAATCCATCTATCTACTCCCGCTACTCATCCCATCCAATGTAGATTTGAAATTTGAACTAAATTGGACAGGATTCATTCTCCTTAATCTATTGACACTACATCAAAATTCTAGCTTGAACTTAGGCCACTTCATTTGCTTGGCACTACCTTCTTGGATTTCTCTTAGTAGTGGCTCTGACCTAAATCCCAATGGTTTTGTTCTCTTCAAAACCCATGACACAATATGTAGGATTCTCTTAGGTAGTAGTAGTGTCTTAATCTTTTGGCAAGCAAAGAAGGATGATTGAGTGTGGCCAATCCCTTGACAAAATTCCTCTGACTGCTACCAAATGAAAAACCTATTGCAAGATTAGCATCAACATAATGAGAGACTCGACCTCCAAAATGACGATAGTAGGAGAAGTGAGAAGTAGATAGGTAATTTCCCTTAGCTGAATGTCAGATACATGGACCATATAACTATGCTCTAAGATTGACCACAAATTATTCCACTAAAAATGGCAACACCATATACTGCACCTCAATTGATCAAAGGAGGTTGTGATATCTAGAGCATAAGGCATGCCCTCCATAAAAAATTATTGGTTTCCACCAACATGCCAATATTCTAAACAAATCAACAAAACGTTCAAATGACGGTAAGGCCATTGGTGATTCACTTCATAGTGTAGAGGACTGTAAGACCCCAACTTGGGTCTCCTTTAACTTTTACATACAGTCATATATTTCGCTACTTGTCAAAATTTCTGTTTCTATTTCTGTTTCTGTTTGTGGGTTTGTGTTCAATTTCAGGTCTGTAAAAACAATAACAATTACATTTGCAGGTTTAGAAATATATGTATTTACTGTTTCACCTACTTCTAACCATTTATGTTTGTGCAGGTGTAACAACAAATTCATGTGTATTAAATCATGAAATTACCATTTATTAATAACTTGATAAAGTGATAACAGGATTAGAAATTGCTTAGTATACCTTTAGGATAAATACCTGTAGGTAGCTAGTAGGTCCACCTTTGTTGCTGTCCCCGTTTGTTGTTTCTTCTTGCTTTTCCCTGCAGCCAAAAGCCTTTCCCACAGTTCTGAAACTCAACCAGCCAAAACAGTTTTGCCACCCTACCAACTGGCGAGGTCTCGCCAACCACCCAGCTCCAAAGGTACCCCTTTGGACCCCCGAGCCCAAACCGAGTACAAGCCCAAGCTGTTGTATCCCTTTAGAAAAACTATCTCCAACAAAATCCCTTCTTTGCAGCTCTGCTCTCCCAATTTCTGCTCTCCAAAACTTCTCCCCCAAAAAATCATAAGGTAAAGCTCCCCTCTCCTTCCTCCCTTCTCCCTCTTATCCCCTTCACTTGCCGACTCTATCCCTCATTACTACCCCTATCTCTAACATCAATGTTTTCCACCCCCTTCCATCTACCATATAAGTTCTCGAGCCCTCAACTTGGACTTTTATAAATTAAATTAATATTAAAAGGTGTTGGAATAATTTAAATTAATATTAATAGGTGTTGGTTGGGGTCACTTCTCAACCGTAATTTCCAATTAAATTAAATTTAATCCTTTTTATTTCATATAATAATTTTAAACATTTCCTTACTCATATTTCAATATTTAACCATTTAATTAATATTTTAAATTAATTAATCCAAGCACATTTTTATAAACTTGTTAAATAATGGTATATGGCATTGTTCGTAATTTACATCCTGGTTATAAACAACTACAACATACTTATAAGAAATTAGTGATATATATAAATTAAACCTTATCCATATATTTCGATTAATTAACAATAATGATCAATTGATTAACTACTATTAACCTAATCATTTAATTAATGGTTTCTAATGTTTATAATATGTTAATTCCCCCTAATAATAAATTCAACTAATTCAATTTATCAATTATGAACCATAATCCTATCAATGTAATTCATAACATTATCAATGTGTAATTATATTAATTAAATAAAATTTACTAAGATTTAATCGACTCATTTACCTGGTTCCATTTTAATTACACCTTAGTTTGTAATTAGCTAATTAACAATCATTACTAAAGATAAGCATAGTCTTGTTAAAATTAATAAACATCCATAACACATAATTAATTTAAGGGATCAGGTTACTATTAACTTATTTAACATTATAATTACATTTTCAACATTTCAACCCTTAGTCCTGGCTAATTAAACTCATTAACAATCAATCAAGCATTCTAATCAATTGCATTAGTCACTACCTAGGTTAACCATAGCTTTGTTTATTAATCAACAATAATTAATTATTAATGGACAATAATTAACCATTAATCAACATTATTAACCTAATCATCATTATTAACTTTAGTCGACATTATTAACATTGATCAACAATAGTTAATTACTAAATGACAGTAATTAATATTAAGCGACACTAATTGACATTATTACTCAACAATATTTCATGTAATTCATAATATGTAGACGAGTTATGTAAGCGTAGCTACTGCTTACATTCCTCACGTAAGTACACTAAAGTAATAATTCACATACGCCAATCATAAACAAGGAACTTATTATTTACCGACACATGTTTTAACATGGTTTACAAGGTACAATTCATTAGCTTACTGAAATCCAAGTTACGACAATTCATACATCACTGATTTTGACACATACTAATCAAGGGTTTTACACACCTACAGTTAGATCTTGTTTTCACCCCTACTTCGCGCTACACCTATCTACCTACATCATCACTAACTTCCACATCCTATCCTGTCCTCTGTTGGACTACCTTGGAATGTCAAGTCATGACCGGTTCCAGCTAGAACCCGTAAGCGGAAGTGTCGACTACATCGACCAAGCTTCCCCAGCAGGAAACCACCAGTAATCATCACACACCTTGGGGAGCGCGCCGTAGCACAGCCCTCCCATGACTCTGGGTTTCGGGGATAAACGGTGGGTAAAGCCTCCACCCCCCTAATGGAACAAGGGACTATGTCCACCCGACATAACAACAGCGTTGCACTTGTACTCGGTCTGTCATCGTATAACCGATCTGGGCGGTTGAGTTTCCTGAAACCCTACCCCACCCATGTCATAACATACATCATAATAAACAGCATAATAACCATACGAAAGTAAATAATGCATCACTCGCATACCATTTTATCTTTTGAAGTCTGTGTCCCCGAGGCCCTCCCACCTCGTAGGATCCAGCTATCACTTAGCCGTTTCAACCTGTAAGTCAGTCCTCGACATACAATATAGAATATCGTGCATAAATCCTCAATATGTACACACATATATTTCAATAACATAACAACAATAAACTCATTCATTCGCCATGCACCTAGCATAACATTCATTATTTCAACATATAACTGTAACGGTATCCACGTACCCATCATTCAGTAAATTTCCATATATTTGACATAATTAACACATGATACATATCTAAACATGACTACTGATCATTATACTATCATCACACACACACATATATATATCGACAAAATAATAGAACCATATGTCCACAGTGTCGTCAACCGACGAGGTCTCACAATCAAACAAATACAAACGGGGTGTTACATACACCCACCCTTCAGGAAACTTCGTCCCGAAGTTATGATCAAAATAACGTGGGATAATCATGACGCATAGTCTCTGCGTCCTCCCAGGGAGCAGAACCTGGGCTATATCGGTCCCACTGGACCTTAACTTGGTCCACCAAATGGTGCCTCAACTGTTTAACCCTGAGGTCCAATATAAGTAATGGTTCGACCCTGATGGTTCCCTCGTCCGAAACCTGCAGTTCCTTCCAATTTATTTTATGTGACTCATCAGCTACATAATGTCGTAAAACAGATACATGAAAAACATTATGAGTTTTGTGCAAATGGGGGTGGCAGTGCAAGACGATACGCGACGGGTCCAACCTTTTCTAAAATTTCAAAGGGTCCTATAAATCGCGGTGACAACTTTGTCCCTTTCCCAAACCTAATGGTACTTTTGCTAGGCCTGATGCGGACGAACACTGCATCGCCAACCTTATAGCTTCGGTCAACCCTATGCACATCGACATAGCTCTTCTGCCTATCCTGGGCTTCCTTTAACCGTTGTCTAATCTGAACAACCTGTTCTTCCATCTCCTGAATCAACTCGGGTCCTATAATTACTCGATCCTCTAACCTTTCCCAACTCAATGGTGTCCTGCATGGCCTTCCATATAAAGCTTCATATGGAGGCATCCTAATTGAGCTATGGTAATTGTTGTTGTAAGCAAACTCTACCAAAGGTAAGTGCTTTTCCCAATGAGTTTGTTGATCCATGACATACATTCTAAGCATGTCCTCCATCACCTGATTCACTCTTTCTGTTTGCCCATCTGTCTCTGGATGGTAAGTAGTGCTTAGGTTCAATTGAGTACCCAATGTTGACTGCAAACTCGTCCAAAACCTGTATGTAAACCTGGAATCTCTATCCGATATTATCTTCTTGGGAAACCCATGGAGATGAACAACTTCATTTATGAACACACGTGTTACATCCGTGACATCATAGGTCTCCTTAACTGGAATGAAGTGAGCAGTTTTGGTTAGTTTGTCAACGATGACCATAATGGAATCATGCCTATGAGAGGTAAGAGGCAATCCCACCACGAAGTCCATGGAGATAACCTCCCACTTCGACATAGGAATTTCATGCGGCTTTAACAGTCCTGCCGGGTGGTGATGATCAGCTTTCACCTGCTGACACTCAAGGCACTTAGCGACGAATTTGACCACATCGCTCTTCATCCCTGCCCAAAAGAAGAGTTGCTTCATGTCTGCATACATCTTCTTTACACCTGGGTGTGCACAATACACTGCTCTGTGGGCTTCCTTAAGGACAGTCTCTCTAATATCTCCCTCCTCAGGAATATACATCCTCCCTTGATACCGTAACAAACCATCGGCTTCCAACTCAGAGCCTTCAAACTTTGGTCCCACCGGTTTCCCATTCTGGAGTGCCGCTGTGACCTTTAGGTACCAACTATCCCCGAGTAGCTGCCCTAAAATTCTTTCCCTCAAATCTACCTTCAAAGGTATAAGAGAGAAAAGTCTTGGTTTTCTGCTTAAGGCATCCACTACCACATTCTCCTTCCCCTTGATGTAGGAAATCCCAAAATCATAGTCGCTCATGAATTCACTCCATCGCCTTTGCCTAGCATTTAGGTCTCTTTGAGTGAAGATATACCTTAAGCTTTGGTGATCAGACTTGAGTTCAAAGCTTCGTCCAACGAGGTAATGTCTCCAAAGCTTCAAAGCTAACATCACTGCAGCCAACTCTAGGTCATGAGTTGGGTAATTCTCTTCATGTGTTTTAAGCTTTCTCGACGCATAAGCTATTACCCCACCTTCCTGCATCAATACTGCACCCAAACCTTGCCTTGAAGCATCGGTGCAAACTGTGAATTCCTTCTCCATATCTGGAACTCGTTGAATTGGTGCACTCGTCAATAGTCTTTTTAGCTTGGCAAATGCAGCATCGCATTCATCTGTCCATTCGTACCTAGTGCCTTTACGCTGTAGGGTAGTTATGGGTTTTGCGATTTTTGAGAAACCCTCAACAAACCTTCTATAATACCCGGTTAACCCCATTAAGCTCCTTACTTCATGTGCATTCTTTGGCACGGGCCATTCCATTATGGCCTTCACCTTTTCAGGGTCAACATAAATTCCCTCACCGGAAATTATATGCCCTAGGTAATGGATCTCCTTCTGATAGAACGAACATTTGGACAACTTACCATACAACTGATGCTCCCTTAAGCATGACAACATTATTCGCAAGTGTTCCTCGTGCTCCTGTTCATTCTTGGAGTAGATGAGGATGTCGTCCAAGAAGACTTGCACAAACTGATCTAAGTATTTTCGGAACACGCTATTCATGAGACTCATGAATATGGCTAGGGCATTGGTCAAGCCGAAGGGTACCACCACAAACTCATAGTGCCCAAACCTTGTTCGAAAAGCAGTCTTAGGTATATCACCTTCCTTAATCCGTAGCTGGTGGTAACCTGACCGTAAGTCAATCTTTGAGAAGACTGTCGCCCCTTTCATTTGATCAAAGAGGTCATCAATTCGAGGTATTGGGTACCTATTCTTCACGGTGGCTCTATTCAAATCTCGGTAATCTATGCAAAGACGCAAGGAACCATCCTTCTTCTTCACAAAGATTACTAGCGCACCCCACGGTGAAATACTTGGTCTGATGAGCCCTAGATCTAGCAATTCCTTTAACTGCATTTGCAACTCACAAAGTTCTGGGGTCGTCATCTTGTAAGGTGTCTTTGATGTTGGCTCTGAACCGGGTTTTACCTCAATGGTAAAATCAAGTTCCCTCTTAGGAGGTAACCCAGGTAATTCCTTCGGGAATACATCACTGAACTCGGCCAACACTGGATAGTCATCAAAGGAGGGTCCCTTCTCACTGTTTACCGCTTCAACAATGTACAACTGGCATCCCTGTCGCATACATCGCTTTATGTTCATCATTGATATGAAACGTAGGGACACCTTCCGTTTGATTCCCTGGATCTTGATGGCCTCTCCATTGTCGTTAATGCAAAGAACTTTCTTTCCATAACAGTCCAAGAAAGCTCGATGTTCCTCAAGCCAATTCATACCTATGATGAGATCATAAGTTCCGAGGGTGGTGACGTACACTTTGACTTGTGTAACACACACCCCGAGATCCACTACACACTTATCGACACTAGGTCCTACTGCTTGCTTTACCCCTGAAGCCATTTCGACTAAGCTGAAATCGTCATGCTCGTAGGCTGCCAACCCACATTTGTCTAATGCATATGGAGAAATGAAACTATCTGTAGCACCAGGATCAAACAATATTCTAAGCTTGACATTATTAACCGTACCTGATGATTCCACCACAGTGGATTGGTGCTCAGCCTGATGGTTGTTTACTGCAGCTGAGATCTGATGCCTACTACCCCCACTCCCCATTGGAGCTTTTCCCTCTCGATGCACTGTACCGAATCGTAATTCGAGACAGTCACGTTGGTAATGTGGACCTCCACATCCCCAACAAGCAACCTGTAATGGAGTGGGCGAGATAACATGTTCAGACCTCTGAGAGGGGTTCCTCCCCCTAGGACCCCTTCCTCTACCGGCTGATCCTCTAAAATTCCTCACACCCTGGTGGGTTCCTGTGGCTGGCTGGGGCACCGCCCTAGTTGCCACTGATCTGTCTACCGCTGCGACTCTTGGTGTGCTCTTGTTCCCGTAGGGAGGTGGCCTCGCATATCCTCCCCAAGGATAGCTTCGAGGGGCCTTCCCCACAAACCCTGACTGCTGAGAGTTGAATGACCTGACGGGCTTTGCACCCAACATCTCCTCAGTGTAATGAGCACAATCTACTGCCTCGGTGACCGAAGTCAGTTTCCACATCCATACCTGAGCCCTGATCTTGGCATTGAGCCCATACATGAAGCACTCAACCTGGCATTTGTCATTGTCCAAATAAGGGACATACTTGACTAATTCCATGAACCTCTCTTCATACTCCTCCACAGATAGATGCCTTTGCACCAAGGCATGAAGAGCCCCTTCTTGTTCTTCCTGGTAGGATGCGGGTAGGTACTTCCCTTTGAATTTTTCCACAAATAGTTCCCATGGAACCGTGTCTGGTGTAAGGTGTAGCTGCCTTTCTTGGTTTCCCCACCAGTTCAAAGCGGCCCCCTTTAGTTGAAATATGGCCAGCTTGGACTTGGACGTGGAGGTGTACTCCTGCAAGGTCAAGCACCTGGTCATCTCTTCCAACCACGACTCTGCTCGTATCCCTGATCGACCCCCCAAAAATTCTGGAAGCCTTATGTTCTGAAGCTCCCTTTTGATATCCTGATGCGGAGTTCTTGGTGCTGCATTCACTTCTACCACAGGAACTTCCTCTCCTAGTGGAGGGGCATCCACCTCCACCTCCGAGGTAACACTTCCTCTCTGTGCTAGTCCCCTGAGTGTTTCATTCATCGCTTCCAATGAGCGCTGTATAAGGATGGTCTCTGGCGATGGTGCTGGCACATTCGGCTCAGGTAATGCCGTAGCCTGACCTCGCCCCCGACCTGCTCGCGTTCTTACCATGTTTATCCCTGTAGCATGGAATAATAGGATAATTAGATTATGATGACATCGAGACTAATTACCATCAAACTCAATAGTTAATTCAAAAGTGCACCAAGACTAGTTACCATCAAACTCAACAGTTAATTCAAAAGTGCACCAAGACTAATTACGAGCGGTTTTTACTTTAAGAGCTATAGTTCAGGACGTTTCGACCAGGCCATCTTGAGGCCACCCGGTACTAAATTTGCAACAGTAGTTCTACGTAGGTTTCGGTATTGGATTCCACACAATCCTCATTAAGTCGTCATCGACTCATCAAGACATTCAATTACGGTTTATTGCCTCGGTCTCATTAATTAATTAATAATTTAATAATAACATAACCTACGTTTTAAGTCTAGAGTCGTGTTTATCAAACATTTTGGTCATGGGGTAAAATCAGTGTCCTAGTGATCAGCTCGTCATGTTGATCTCCGTGGTGTCTTGTTTTCGAGATTTCGTGTCCATTTTGCCTCTTCGACTATACGTTGAAGTTTCGACAATGAGCATTTTCAAGGAGACGAAAAGCTAACATTAAATATATAATGTTTAATTATAATAATGATTAACTAATACTAGTAACAAGCCCATAATTTACTAATTTAACTTAATTAATGTTATAATCAATTAAATTAAGTATAATAATTAATAGTTAATAAAATTAATTATTAATAAAATAATTTCTAAATTTATTAATAATTAATTAATTAATTAATTTATTATATATATATATATAATAAAAATAACTATTAACAACTGTCAATAGTTAACAACTTAACTTAATTAATTATTATCAAACTTAACTTAATTAATTTAAACTATAAGGGTTAACAACTATTAACTTGATTTATTAGTGATTGATTTTATTTATTCATATATATGAAAAAAATAAATGAAATAAATTATAATTAAAATAAATTAAAAATGAAATAAATTATAATTGAAATAACTAAAAAACGAAACAAATTATAATTGAAATAAATTAAAAATGAAATAAGTTAAAAATGAAATAAACTAAAACCCTTACCTATGGCTTACCTAGTCAAACCCTAGGATTCCCTCTATGCTGGGTTGCATGTGGCCACGCGGCTGACATGCAATTTAAACCAATAAAATATTCAATCAACCCTTAAAAGGGCATACCCTTCCCCCTCGGCCTCATTTTCTCTATGGATTTTTCGGGAGCGGCCGCCAGTGAGCTCTGCAACTCCACCACCACCACCAACTGGCTCAGCCCTCGGTCATGGTGAGCAAGCTCTGCAACTGCAACGGTCGGAGGTATAGCTCTGCAATTTTTGTTTATACTTATATATATATATATATATTTTGTGTGTGTCGACTACTATGGCCGCGCCTCTTTTGGGGTTGCTGGCTCACGGCCGTGCCGGCCGGGCTACGCCCAGGCCACTGGCCGGGCTGTGCCCAGGCTGCAGGCTCACGACCTTGCTGGTCGGGCTGCGCCTAGCTCCCTGCGGGCTGCGCTCGTGGCTGCGCCCTCGGGCCGTGCCCTGGGGCCGAGCCCTGGGGCTGCGCCTGCGGGCCGCGCCCTGGGGCTGCGCCCTGTGGGCCGAGCCCTGGGGCTGCGCCCTGCGCGCGCCTGTGGGCTAGCTCGGCGCGAGCCCAACGTAATTTTTATTTTATTTTATTTATTTATTTATTTTATTATATATATATATATATATTAAAACGTTTATATATATATATATTTTGTTTTAAATTTAAATTTAAATTAAATTAAATTTCAATATATATTTTTTTTGCATATATAAATAAGTTTTTGTTTATATAACAATTTTTTTTTCTTTTGTTTTAATTTAAAATTAAATTGAATCAAAATTTTGTTCATATATAATTTTTTTTTTTTTTGGTTTATATATATAGAAAAAAATTTTGGTTTAAAAAAACAATTTGTTATATATATGTATCTATATATGAATTTTCTCTATATATGTGAATATAGTCTGCGTTGATTTGTTTTTCTTTGTATATATATATAAAAATTGACTCTTACTCTGTTCCAGTAACAATCCTTCGAGAGAATAAATTTTGAATTTAATTCACTAATTATTTATTGTCTCGTACGTGCTCAGCACTTCGTCTGATATTTTTACATCTAAGAATTTTCCGGTTATTGTTTTGGTAAATTTCGTGCTAATTAGCAATTAGCTTACGACAGGGTAAATTCCCCTTTATATATATATATATATATTTCAATGTTATAGATTCATATATCTATATATATATATATATGTTTTTCTGTCATATATTTTCTTTGTTTAAATGTTATATATATCTTTTATGCAACACTCTTTATGAAATTTTCTTTTTGTAAATGTTATATATATATATAATAGTTTAATTTTGAATGGAAATGCAATCACTCTTGTTTTTGTATATATATATATATATATATATATATATATAAAATATATTATAATTCTCTAACTCTTAGTGGTGTTTCATGCAGGTCAATCACTTGCACAAAAGTTATGGTTTCCAGTAAATCCTTTTTTTTTCTCACAGTCCTGTTCAATGTAATGAGCCCACTGGTTCCAGATTTGGAACCTGGCTCTGATACCATATGTAAGACCCCAACTTGGGTCTCCTTTAACTTTTATATACAGTCATATATTTCGCTACTTGTCAAAATTTCTGTTTCTGTTTGTGGGTTTGTGTTCAATTTCAGGTCTGTAAAAACAATAACAATTACATTTGCAGGTTTAGAAATATATGTATTTACTGTTTCACCTACTTCTAACCATTTATGTTTGTTCTAACCATTTATGTTTGTGCAAGTGTAACAACAAATTCATGTGTATTAAATCATGAAATTACCATTTATTAATAACTTGATAAAGTGATAACAGGGTTAGAAATTGCTTAGTATACATTTAGGAGAAATACTTGTAGGTAGCTAGTAGGTCCACCTTTGTTGCTGTCCCCGTTTGCTGTTTCTCCTTGCTTTTCCCTGCAGCCAAAAGCCTTTCCCACAGTTCTGAAACTCAACCAGCGAAAACAGTTTTTCCACCCTACCAACTGGCGAGGTCTCGCCGACCACTCAGCTCCAAAGGTACCCCTTTGGACCCCCGAGCCCAAACCGAGTACAAGCCCAAGCTGTTGTATCCCTTTTAGAAAAACTATCTCCAACAAAATCCCTTCTTTGCAGCTCTGCTCTCCCAATTTCTGCTCTCCAAAACTTCTCCCCCAAAAAATCATAAGGTAAAGCTCCCCTCTCCTTCCTCCCTTCTCCCTCTTATCCCCTTCACTTGCCGACTCTATCCCTCATTACTACCCCTATCTCTAACATCAATGTTTTCCACCCCCTTCCATCTACCATGTAAGTCCTCGAGCTCTCAACTTGGACTTTTATAAATTAAATTAATATTAAAAGGTGTTGGAATAATTTAAATTAATATTAAAAGGTGTTGGAATAATTTAAATTAATATTAATAGGTGTTGGTTGGGGTCACTTCTCAACCGTAATTTCCAATTAAATTAAATTTAATCCTTTTTATTTCATATAATAATTTTAAACATTTCCTTACTCATATTTCAATATTTAACAATTTAATTAATATTTTAAATTAATTAATCCAAACACATTTTTATAACTTGTTAAATAATGGTATATGGCATTGTTCGTAATTTACATCCTGGTTATAAACAACTACGACATACTTATAAGAAATTAGTGATATATATAAATTAAACCTTATCCCTATATTTCAATTAATTAACAATAATGGTCAATTGATTAACTACTATTAACCTAATCATTTAATTAATGGTTTCTAATGTTTATAATATGTTAATTCCCCCTAATAATAAATTCAACTAATTCAATTTATCAATTATGAACCATAATCCTATCAATGTAATTCATAACATTATCAATGTGTAATTATATTAATTAAATAAAATTTACTAAGATTTAATCGACTCATTTACCTGGTTCCATTTTAATTACACCTACCTGGTTCCATTTTAATTACACCTTAGTTTGTAATTAACTAATTAACAATCATTACTAAAGATAAGCATAGTCTTGTTAAAATTAATTAACATCCTTAACACATAATTAATTTAAGGGATCAAGTTACTATTAACTTATTTAACATTATAATTACATTTTCAACATTTCAACCCTTAGTCCTGGCTAATTAAACTCATTAACAATCAATCAAGCATTCTAATCAATTGCATTAGTCACTACCTAGGTTAACCATAGCTTTGTTTATTAATCAACAATAATTAATTATTAATGGACAATAATTAACCATTAATCAACATTATTAACCTAATCATCATTATTAACTTTAATCGACATTATTAACATTAATCAACAATAGTTAATTACTAAATGACAGTAATTAATATTAAGCGACACTAATTGACATTATTACTCAACAATATTTCATGTAATTCATAATATGTAGGCGAGTTATGTAAGCGTAGCTACTGCTTACATTCCTCACGTAAGTACACTAAAGTAATAATTCACATACGTCAATCATAATCAAGAAACTTATTATTTACTGACACATGTTTTAACATAGTTTACAAGGTACAATTCATTAGCTTACTGAAATCCAAGTTACGACAATTCATACATCATTGATTTTGACACATACTAATCAAGGGTTTTACACACCTACAGTTAGATCTTGTTTTCACCCCTACTCCACGCTACACCTATCTACCTACATCATCACTAACTTCCACATCCTATCCTGTCCTCTGTTGGACTACCCTGGAATGTCAAGTCATGACCGGTTCCAGCTAGAACCCGTAAGCGGAAGTGTCGACTACATCAACCAAGCTTCCCCAGCAGGCAACCACCAGTCATCATCACACACCTTGGGGAGCGCGCTGTAGCACAACCCTCCCATGACTCTGGGTTTCGGGGATAAACGGTGGGTAAAGCCTCCACCCCCCTAATGGAACAAGGGACTATGTCCACCCGACATAACAATAGCGTTGCACTTGTACTCGGTCTGTCATCGTATAACCGATCTGGGTGGTTGAGTTTCCTGAAACCCTTCCCCACCCATGTCATAACATACATCATAATAAACAACATAATAACCATACGAAAGTAAATAATGCATCACTCACATACCATTTTATCTTTCGAAGTCCGTGTCCCCGAGGCCCTCCCACTTCGTAGGATCCAGCTATCACTTAGCCGTTTCAACCTGTAAGTTAGTCCTTGACATACAATATAGAATATCGTGCATAAATCCTCGATATGTACACATATATATTTCATCATAACATAACAACAATAAACTCATTCATTCGCCATGCACCTGGCATAACATTCATTATTTCAAATTATAACTGTAACGGTATCCATGTACCCATCATTCAGTAAATTTCCATATATTTGACATAATTAACACATGATACATATCTAAACATGACTACTGATCATTATACTATCATCACACACACACATATATATATCGGCAAAATAATAGAACCATATGTCCACAATGTCGTCAACCGACGAGGTCTCACAATCAAACAAATACAACATATAATAGTAGTTCAGGTAGTAATGTCAAAACGGGGTGTTACAAGGACTCAACATCTTAAGTCCAAATGTACAATATGTTGAATATGGTTGTCATTGATGTCAAAGGAGTTCAATAATGACAAAGGAATAACCAAAGACATGATGGCAGGGCAAACTAAGTGAAAGACAAAGGAATGACAAAGGAAGTGATGACATGGCATGTATGATGATGTGGCATGTGTGATGAAGCCGGAAAGACACATGATGGTGTTCTAGTGCTATCATTAAGTCAGTGTTGCAATCTGACATCATTCTAAAAAAGTATGACAAGTTTGTGAAACTTTGGAAATTGACTAAGTATGGAAAAAGTGGTCAAAACTGCTCTAAGAGAATGCCTGCCATAATTCATGGTTTGAGAAAAATGCATGCACCATCATATCAGGATATAGCTTGTTGAAGTGGCTATCTAGTCATGGTCTCAGGTTTCCTTAATCATTTATGAGGAGAAAGTTATAAGTATGCCAAAACAGGGTTTCATATTGCTTTTACACCAAAGTAGCAAAATTGCCTAAGTGGTCTCAAGGAAATGCCCGCCATAGTTTGTGGGTTGAAGAAAATGATCACACCATATGGTCATATTGTAGAATGTTGTTTTGTGCATCTGACCATGGTCTCATATTTTCGAAAGATTCTTCTAGGAGGAAGATATTGATCTGCCAAAAGTGCTTCTTAAGCCTGATTTACACTACTCCAGTAAAATGCCCGTCGAGGAGAGAGAAAGAGGTTTCAAGGGGTGAAATTGGTTTGGATAGAATCCCCTAGTTGGCCTCTATCCAGTGGATGTCTCACTCTTCAAATTTGATGAAAAGAAAAATCACTTCATATTAACCTAGGGTTTGATAATTTTGCCTAAGTGCCAAATCAGCAGTTTGGAAGGCCACTTTCAAATGCCCGCCAGATGATGGGTGTGTGTCAATAAGTTCATCTTTTGACATGGTCTTGTTCATTGTTGAAGTAGCTATCCAACCATGCTTTTATTTTTCCTTATGGTCATCATATATGAAAGAAATCAATCTTCCAAAGTGAAGGAAAAAGTGTTTTACATATTAAAGACAAAAATTTGTCTGTCAAACTCACATGGCTAAGAGGCCATTTGGAAATGCCCGCAAGGAGGTGTCCTTGTGCTGATAAAATTAATTAGGTTGCATATGATTGTTCCTCGATGAACTAGATATCTATCCATAGGATCAGATTTGCCACTGGAGTTCACACGTGTGAAAGACAAGCCTGCCAAAATGAGAAAAGGTTATTTTGTTTTGCATATTAAGAACAAAAATTTGGCTAAGTGTTGAACTCACATGGCTAAGAGGCCATTCGGAAATACCCGCAAGGAGGTGTCCTTGTGCTGATAAAATTAATCAGGTGGCATAAGCTTGTTCTTTGATGAACTGGCTATCTATCCATAGGATCATATTTTCCTCTTTAGTTCACACGTGTGAAAGACAAGCCCTCCAAAAGGAGAAAAAGTTTGTTTTGATGTCCAAATAAAGGTTGAAGAGGCATTGGAAATGCCCCCCAAAGAGTGTCCTTGTGATAATAAATTCTCCATATGGCATGGACATATTCCTTGGTGATCTGGCCATCTAGCTATGGTCTCAGTTCTCTCTTTGAGGCTCACACGTGTGAGATTTTGGCCTGCCAAAATGGTGGAAAATAAGGTTAAATGACACCTTATGATATGCCCGCAAGGGCTTGTAAAAATGCTCGCAAGGGCTTGTAAAATGCCCGCAAGGGCTAAGGGTTATTCCTGCAAGGGGCTTAAAAGATAAAGCTCCCAAGAGCTTTATTATTCCAATAGGGGCTAAGGGTTATGCCCACAGGGGATTAATGAATAAGCTCACAAGAGCTTAAAGATGCCTGCAAGGGCTTAAATTAAGCCCGCAAGGTGCTTAAGGTAGAAACTTGTGAGAGCATCGGCTATTCCCACAAGCCAAGGGAGATAAGCCCGCGAAATTTTGGGGTATGCCCGCAGGTGAAAGGGGAGAATCCCGTTGGCTAAAGATAAAGGCTAGCCCGCAGATGAAGAAGCCGACGGGCCTGAGATGGAAGAATCCCATAGATGACCAAAGAAGGTTAATTGATCAAATTAATTAACAATTAAATAATTAACAGAATTCTGAATTAAATATTAAAAAGAAATAAAGATTTGAAGAGACACATCTTACAGTTGAAAAGGTGCAATGTTTAGAAGATGAGAATACTTGATATATAAACAGAGATCTGAAGAAGAAGAAAAATGTCTCAGTAGTTCATATTGAAGGTTCAGTAAGGAACAAGAACTGAATTGTATGTTGGGTTATGAGATGAATATTTGAAGCAGCATTGAGACCAAAGGAAGAGACCAGAATGTGTGCAAATTCAAGATGAATAATTGCATAACAGAAGTCAGAGAATAGAAGGAAAGAATTGAAGCTGTCTACAGCCCAGATCTATGTAGCAACAAGAAGACACAGACTGAAGAAAGCAAAGAATTATATATGACATAATTGAAGTAAGAAAGGTTTGGAGGATTGATATAAACACATTAGGGAGGTAGGGTGGTGCTAGGGAAGGAAACCTGCCTGCAAGGGGGTTGTAGCCTCCTTCCAGTGGTAGCTGGTAAATAGGGTGTCGAAGCATCCTTTCAGTTGTAGCTGATAAACTAGAGGGTTGTAGCTTCCTTCCAGTATTGGCTGGTAAATAGGGTGCAGTAGCATCCTTGTCTGTTGTAGCAGGCAGAAACCTGGGTGTTGTAGCATCTTTCAGTGGTAGCTGAGAAACTTGGAGATTGAAGTCTCCAACAAGTTGTAGCTTGCAAAAACTATTGTAAACATAATTTTGTAGTATATAAAGAGTTTGTGGTTTTCCCAATTGGGTTTCCACAATAAAATCTGTGTTCTGTGTATCTTGTTGATTCCATGTTTTAATTAAGTTTAATAAGTGGTTTAAAATGGTAAAAAGTTAACAATACTGATTCATCCCCCCCTCTCAGTATTGACCAATATTCCAACAATTGGTATTAGAGCGGGATCCTTCACTACAGTCTAAGCCACTGGAAGGAAGATCCTATTAAATACCACTATGGATCAACGAGAAGAGATTGAATCCCACAGATCTCTAGTACTTAATAAAGAAGACTATGCATATTGGAGCGAAAGAATGAGTGCATACTTACAATCATTAGGATATGGGGTATGGAGTTCAGTAAAATCTGATTATATCCCACCAAAAAGAATAAGGACTACATCTCAGAAAGAGTCCAAGAAAAATAACTCAAGAGCAATGGAGGCCATACTTGATGGATTATCTCAACCCATCAAAGAGAAGGTAGGAAAATGCATCTCAGCTAAGGAACTATGGGTCAAATTGGAGAAACTTTACTCAGTTGAAAAAAGAATAGAAGCAAGCTTTTCTATTCTCGAGGATGCTAGTGAAGATGAAGAAGCAGAAACCTTATTCATGGGAATAAAAAATAAAATATTTTAAGAAGAAGTAGAAGATCATTCAGATGTGGAAGAAGAGGTAGACCTAGAGGCTGAACTCATGTGTGCTCTGGAGGAAATTGAAAAATGTAGAAGAAGGAACAAATATTTGAAAGGAAAATTGTTAGAATACCAAGAAGAGCTAAAGTCAAAATAAGAGGAAGTCAAGACCCTCCAAAAGGAGTTGCACAAGTCAAAAAAACAAACAGGGGCTAGCATGAAAGAGGCCGAGAGCTTAAGACAGGAAGTTACTAAATTTAAGAAAGAAGTAAAGAAGCTAGAAGACCACATGAAAGAGGATGAGAGATTAAAACAGGAAGTTGCTAACTTCAAGGAAGAAGTAAAGAAGATAAAAGACCAGTAGACCATTAATGAGAAGCTCAAGGAAAAAATACAAGAATCTAAAAGACTTGAAGAAGAAGTTACTTTGATTAGGAAGAAGCTTGATGAAGAATCTATTAAATCAAAGTCTGAGAACAACTCAAAGGTTTTAGATGAAATCCTAAGTAGCCAAAGACCATCAAGTGATAAAACTGGATTAGGTTATGACAAAGAAAAGAATCCAGAATATTTGTCTCTTATACTCCAAGATAGAAATGAAAGAAGCTATGTTGTTGCACTCAAAAGCCCGATTAAGAAGGATAGTTATAAGTCTTCTCCCTCATCTCATAATAAAGACATAACTGATGTGATACCTAAAAGACCAATGACAAGCAGAGTCCAACAGATCTCTTTTGGTCATTGCTACTCATGTAATAATTTTGGACATATGGCTAGAGAATGTAAGCTGAGGAATAATGTTCCAATAAAAGTTCAAGAACAAAGGAAGGGATGGAAGAATATGGAAGTTGTGAAGCGGGAAGATCAAAGATTCCTCAAATATAAAGGAAGGTTCTATGGATATTGTCACCGTTGTCACAAGTTTGGTCACAAGGCTGTTAATTGCAGAACCAAGGGAAAAGATCAAAGTATAGAATCCAAGAAACAAAGAAGGTCAGTAAGCAGGGTACCTCATGGAAAGATGTGGAGGAGAAAGGAAGACTACAAAGAGTTAGAGGAAACACAGATTCCAAGCATCAATGAAGTTTCCAAAGATGATGTTCAACATACTAGTGCTGTAGATGAGAATGACATCCATTATGATGGAAATCAATATGAAGATGAAGAATACACCGATGGAGAGAAGGATCATGAAATTCTCTTCTAAAGTCTCTCATGACCTAAAAGAGAAACCCTAGAATTGGAATTATAGGGGATCATATACTCAGGGGGATTAAATATCAGAAAATTACAATTGGTATTTGAAGGTAATTAATATCACTTGCTAATAATAAAAGGATATCTTCATCAAATACAAGAAGTAAAGTAGAGGTGACAAAATTGAAGAAACACATTTGGTCCAGAAAACATCTATGAGACAAGCACATGGTTGAAGTGTAACAAAATCAGAAGGAGAATTAGGGAAGAAGAGATGATCATGGTTAGATGATAAGACTGGTGTATGGTTGACAAAGAGCAGAGTATAAACCCTATCACAAAATGGAGAAAATGTTGACAAAGGGAAGGAACATTGAAAGAGGGAGTTTATAAACTCATCATCCAGGATCTCATTCAAAATGGTTATGATTCAAAGGCCAGCTACAAGATGATAACTAGATTTCTTAAGACAGTGATCAATACCAAGTCCAAGATAAAAGGAGGAAGAGAAGCAAAAGAAGGGTAGTTGTCAAAAGGAAGAAGGATAGGAAATTCTCTATCAAGATGGTTATAGAAAAGGCATAACAAGTTATCCTTTGTCATTGTTTTCAAAGGGGAAGAATGTTTAGATGTTTCCATCAATGCCAAAGGGGGAGAATGTTGAATATGGTTGTCATTGTTGTCAAAGGGGAATAATGTTTAGATGTTTCCATCAATGCCAAAGGGGGAGAATGTTGAATTTGGTTATTCCTTTGCCATCAATGACAAAGAAATAACCAAAGACATGATGGCAGGGAAAACTCAGTGAAAGACAAAGGAATGACAAAGGAAGTGATGACATGGCCTGTATGATGATGTGGCATGTGTGATAAAGCTGTAAAGACACATGATGGTGTTCTGGTACTATCATTAAGTCAGTGTTGTAATCTTACATCATTCTGGAAAAGTATGACAAGTTTGTGAAACTTTGGAAATTGACTAAGTATGGAAAAAGTAGTCAAACCTACTCTAAGAGAATGCCCGCCATAATTCATGGTTTGAGAAACATGCACGCAAAATCATATTATGGTATAGCTTGTTGAAGTGGCTATATAGTCATGGTCTCAGTTTTCCTTAATCATTTCTGAGGAGAAAGTTATAGTCTGCTAAAACAGGGTTTCAGATTGCTTTTACACCAAAGTAGCAAAACTTCCTAAGTGGTCTCAGGGAAATGCCCGCCATAGTTTGTGGGTTGAAGATAATTCCCACACCATATGGTCATATTGTAGAATGTTGTTTTTTGCATCTGACCATGGTCTCAGATTGTCTAAAGAGTCTCTGAGGAGGAAGATATTGATCTGCCAAAAGTGCTTCTTAAGCCTGATTCACACTACTATAGTAAAATGCTCGCCGAGGAGAGAGAAAGAGGTTTCAAGGGGTGCAATTGGTTTGTATAGAATCCCCTATGAAGAACCTGCAACAAGTAATTAATGAAAATACAGGAGATAGCAGAAATAATAGAACTCAGGATCACGTGTATTGATCGCAGGCCACTTCGAGGGGGCAACCTCCTTTGAGCAAGCTCAATACAAATAACTTCACGATGCCTTCATAGGCCTCAACACACACTTATATACTAAGTCTAGGCGCCAATACTATGGGTCAAAACCATGGGCCAATACAAACTATGGATCAACAATACTACGAGCGACTTACAAAGCATATGCACCAAACAACAATAACACAAACTATGGATCAACAAATACTACGGGACGACTTACAAAGCATATGCGTCCAATAACAATATACTAACAAAGTAAATACATGGGTTCCTAACATCCCCTCCCCCTTAGAAAAAGCTTTGTCCTCAAAGCTTTAGATGTGGAAATTGTTGTTGAATCTGAAGGAGTGGTTCCCATGTAGCATCCTTTGGTTGCATGCCATGCCACTGAATTAAGACCTCTGTGATAGAGCGAGAACGAAGCTGGCGAGTGCGCTTATTGAGGACGGCCTCCGGCTCCAAAAGGATGGATCCTTCATTATCAAGTTCGGGTAAAATAGTTTGTTATCTGATGTTGGTGCCAAGAACTTTCTTTAGATAAGAGACATGAAATACTGGATGAATGTAGGAAGAAGGAGGAAGTTCCAATTTATAAGCAACAGATCCAATCTTCTGAAGAATCCGATATGACCCATAGAACTTTGGAGCGATCTTATGACTCCCTTTGAGTTTCAGGGAGGATTGCTTGTACGGCTGGAGACGAAGAAAAACCATATCACTTGCTTGAAAAGTGCGCTCAGAACGGTGTTGATCGGATTGTTGCTTCATGTGATTTCTTGCCATGTGAAGATTGTCCTGCAAAATGTGAAGAATCTGATCACGGTTGCGAAGGACTGTGTCGACTGCCTGAACTGGTGAATTGCTGGGGGTGGATGGAAGAAGAACTGGCGGTGCCTGACCATAGACTGCTTCATATGGGGTCATTTTAGAGGCAGTGTGATGAAAGAGTTCTGTCCAAAAATGACTGGTGAAAGTCGCATCACGATCCGAGACAATGGAAGAAGGGATGCCATGAAGATGAAAGATCTGGTCCAGGAAAATTTGAGCGACTGAAGAGGCTATATAGGGATGGCTGAGAGCACAAAAATGACTATATTTGGAGAGGCGATCAACCACAACCAAAATCACTGGCTTCCCTCCAGACTTAGGGAGCCCTTCAATGAAATCCATAGAAATATCTGTCCAAATCCATGTAGGTATGGGCAAGGGTTCAAGCAATCCCGGAAGGAGTGTCGTTTCACCCTTATTGCGCTGGTAGGTATCACATTCAACCACCATCTGTTGAATTGTCCTTTTCATGCCCTGCTAAAAGAAGTTATGTCGTGCCCACTCATATGTTTTGAGGAACCCAGAGTGCCCTGTCGATGGAGAAACATGGAGTTCATAGAAGACATCCTGTTGAATATCTGTGCTCTGGGGAAGCACCAGATGACCCTTGTATCTCAGGGAAGCACCATCCCAAGAGTAATGTGGTACAACAGAAGGGTTGTTGGCCAAGCGTTGGATGATTTGAGATAATGAAGAGTCATTGAGATAGCCCTGTTGAACATATTGCAACTAATTTGGAACAGGCATAGAAATAGCTGAAAGAGAACCTTGGTCATCAAATGTGCGAGAAAGAGCATCCGCTACAATATTGTCCTTGCCCTTCTTGTAAGTGATATCATAGTCATAACCCATGAGTTTGCTAACCCATTTCTGTTGTGCTGGGGAGTATACACATTGTTCCAGGAAATATTTCAGACTCTGGTGATCAGTCTTGATGCAGAAATGATTCCCTAATAGGTATGGGCGCCACTTCTGTATTGCATGCAAAATAGCCATCATTTCCTTCTCATATGTAGAGGCAGCTAAATTCTTACCTGAAAGGGCTTTGCTGGTGAACGCAATGGGGTATTCATCTTGAAGGAGAACAACACCAAGTCCATTGCCGCAAGCATCACTCTCAATAGTGAAGGGCTTGGAAAAATCAGGCATAGCTAGAATAGGTGTAGTACACATAGCTTGTTTCAGTTTGTCAAATGCACACTTAGTAGCACGTGTCCATGTAAAATCATCTTTTTTCAATAGAGAAGTTAATGGAGCTGCAATATTACCATAATCCTTGACCAACTTGCGGTAGTAGTCAGTCAACCCCAAAAAACCATGAAGGCTCTTGAGTGTCTAAGGACGCGGCCAATTGTTCATGGCAACGATTTTGGTAGGATCCACGCGAACCC
The DNA here is from genome assembly GCA_027924585.1 of Larix kaempferi. Lineage (NCBI taxonomy): Eukaryota > Viridiplantae > Streptophyta > Pinopsida > Pinales > Pinaceae > Larix > Larix kaempferi. The sequence continues at coordinate 2,395,876 of BSBM01000694.1, read as the reverse complement.
CTTCTGCTGAGATAATGTGCCCGAGATACTCGACTTCTTGCTGTCCAAAAACACATTTAGACCGTTTGGAGTGGAGATGATGGTCAGAGAAAAGTTTCATTACAAGATCCAGATGTTGGAGATGTTCAGCCCAGGTTTTACTATAGATGAGGATATCATCAAAGAATACCACAATGAATTTCCGCAAGTAGGGCCAGAATATTTTATTCATCAAGGCCTGGAATGTGGAAGGAGCATTAATGAGGCCAAAGGGCATGACCAAAAATTCATAGTGGCCATCATGTGTGCGGAAAGCTGTTTTAGGGATATCATCCTCATGAACCTGAATTTGATGATACCCAGAACGAAGATCCAACTTGGAGAAAAATTGAGCACCATGAAGCTCATCAAGAAGCTCATCAACAATAGGAATTGGAAACTTATCCTTGATAGTGAGGTGATTAAGTGCTCGGAAGTCAATGCAAAGGCGCCATGAGCCATCTTTTTTGCGGACGAGAAGAACTGTTGAAGAAAAAGAACTAGTGCTTGGGCGAATAATACCTTGCTTCAATAAGTCCCAAACGAGCATTTCAATCTCTATTTTTTGGTGAAATGGGTAGTGATAAGGCCTGATGTTGGGAGGAACGCTTCCAGGAAGGAGCTGAATACGATGGTCCTCTGGCTTGAAGGTGGAAATCCCACTGGTTCAGCAAAGACACCGGTATATCGATCCAGAATTTGTTGTAGATCCAAAGGAGTAGTGGAGATCGCTGATGGTTGCATCTGAGCGATGACATCATGTGAATTATTCTTAAGGAGTTTTTCCATGCGATGTGAGTTGATGATGCTGAGAGACCCTGGTTGTAATCCTGTCAATGTGTGTTTTTGTCCATTGGGGGAAAACTGCATCCAAAGTTCGGCAAAATCCCATAAGACGGGGCCAAGTGTGCGTAGCCATTGAGCACCCAAAACCACATCACATCCACTTAAAGTCAATGCAAACATGTCAGAGCGCAGGTTATAATCTCCCATAGAGATACGCACATTACCACACTTCCCTTTGCAAGGTAAGGTGCCCCCATTAGCAACCATGACTTCAAAGTTAGAGCAAGGATGGATAAAACAATCAGCCTGTTTGGCGATCCGAGGCTCAATGAAATTATGAGTGCTACCAGAATCAATGAGTATTGTAAGAGGAAGCTTCTTGAAGTAACCCTTGACCCGCATGGTTTGGGGGGTGGTGATTCTAGCTAAAGCATGGAGAGATATCTCTGGCTGGTCATCCGGAGACGGAGGATCAATAGGAGGCTCTGGAATGTCGACCTGAGCATCCATTGTATCTGGAGATTCTTCACCAATTTCAGAGGCAGGCGGAGAATCCATATCCAAGAGATAGAGCTTTCGCTAAACACATCTATGTTCCCGAGTGAATTTCTCATCACAATGATAACACAACCCTTTTTCTCTGCGTGCCTGCATCTCAGTTTCAGATAAATGCTTGATAGGAGTTGGTTGAGGAGCTGGCAGGATGAGAGGTCGTTGAGAACCCATATTTCGGAAGGGAACAAAAGTGGGTTTGGAGCACTGTTGGGCTGCAATCTTGTCTTCTACCAACTTAGCCAACCCCAGGGATTCCATCATTGTGTTGGGACAGAACATTTTGACCTCAGAGCGGATTGCGTCCTTTAGACCACTGATAAAACAACTCTAGTAGAAGTCATCAGGCAATCCTTTAGTGTGGTTGGCTAGTTTCTCAAATTCGGTTTGGTACTCTCTCACAGTGCCAATTTGGCAAAGTTTAGCGAGGGCTCCTGTGAAGTCATCAAAATCACTGGGACCAAATCGTTGCAAAAGGAGTTGGCAAAAATCGGTCCATTTTGGCTCTTCATGAGCCTTGATGTACCAATGGTACCATTGAAGAGATTTCTATTCCAAATGAAAGGATGTAAGTGGAACTTTGTTGACATCAAAAGTATTATGCAGACTGAAGTACAGTTGTGCACAATAGATCCATCCAGTCGGATCAGTACCATTGAAGCGAGGAAAATCAAGCTTTGGACCATAGAAATTGTTGGAAGAAGAGAACCCATTGTCTGATGAAGACTCGAACTGTCGTTTGTTGTTCATGGCTGAATGCTCAATATGGAGGTCGAGAAACTTTTCATCAAAATCCTGGAGTTTGGCTTGGATGGTTGCAAGTGCTTCCTCCATGGTTTTTGCTCCTTCATGGGTGACAACTATAACCAGGAGATTTTTTTTTTTTTTTTTGGTTGAGTGGGTAGAAAAACAAAAACAGAAACTGTTTCAGTAAAGGAAAATCTAGATTTGGGAAAATATCTGAAGGGTAATTGGGGTTTGGCTAGGTTTTGGACACTGTCGAATGGACAGGGAAGCAGAAAAGGAGGATTTCAGAAGCGGGGTGAAAGAATGAGAAAATTTGGCAGAGACGGACAAAGAAGTAGAATAAGGAAAGGAACTCTGTGGTAAAATTTGAAGGTGATTGGGTGAAATCTGAGAAATTTATGGCAAACCCTAAAAATAGACAAATGTGGAATTTCAGGCTTTGGGAAGTGGAATTTTGGATAGGGTCCTCAGGAATGAAATATGTAGAATGGGATTACAGGGGTTCCAGGGAAGTTTCAAGGGAAATAGAGTGAAAACAAGGGAGATATGGAGAAAAAAATGATTTTTTTTTCCAAAATGGAGCGGCTACAGCGCGGAAGGGATCTGAAACAAATAGATCTGCAACGGCCCGGGAGTGATCGAAAATAGAGGGATCTAAAATGACATCGAATGGATTGAAAACGGCTGGATCTGAAATAGATTTGAAACGGCTGGATCTAAAACGGCTGGATCTGGAACGACTTTCAGAATGGATCTGAACGGCTAGATCGGTAACAGTTAAGCTAAAAATAGATATGGACCCCAGGTATGTGCGGCTTCCTAACAGTTCAGGGGTTTCACTCAGCCACCATTGCTGTCTAACGGCTTGCGTATTGGGGCAGTACCCCTCATTCCACGGCTTAGGTAAAACTGACAACCGCTTTGCCACGAACGATAGCTCTTGGTTTACCTCACGGGTGGGAACTAGTCAATCAGGTAAGGGTCATTTCCCTTTTCGCTGGCAGGTCCTCTCAATGGGCCAGCTACTTTGGGGTTCCTGTGGTACTCCTCACAATGAGTTTTAGGGCTTATGCCCAAGTATTTCCCACAGTTAAGTGAATAGGGATTATTCCTAGATTCGAACTTGCAACAAATGCGAAATTTTTTTTTGGCAAAAATTCCACCCAACGTGCCCAAGAAAGTGCTCTGATACCAGATGTGAAGAACCTGCAACAAGTAATTAATGAAAATACACGAGATAGAAGAAATAACATAACTCAGAATCACTTTTATTGATCGCAGGCCACTTCGAGGGGGAAACCTCCTTTGAGAAAGCTCAATACAAATAACTTCATGGTGCCTTCATAGGCCTCAACACACACTTATATACTATGTCTAGGCACCAATACTATGGGTCAAAACCATGGGCCAATACAAACTATGGATCAACAATACTACGGGCGACTTACAAAGCATATGCGCCAAACAACAATAACACAAACTATGGATCAACAAATACTACGGGACGACTTACAAAGCATATGCGTCCAACAACAATATACTAGCAAAGTAAAGACATGGGTTCCTAGCATCCCCTAGTTGGCCCCTATCCAGTGGATGTCTCATACTTCAATTTTGATGAAAAGAAAAATCACTTCGTATTAACCTAGGGTTTGATAATTTTGCCTAAGTGTCAAATCAACAGTTTGGAAGGCCACTTTCAAATGCCCGCCAAATGATGGGTGTGTGTCAATAAGTTCATCTTTTGACATGGTCTTCTTCATTGTTGAAGTAGCTATCTAGCCATGCTTTTAGTTTTCCTTATGGTGATCATATATGAAAGAAATCAATCTTCCAAAGTGAAGGAAAAAGTGTTTTACATATTGAAGACAAAAGTTTGTCTAAGTGTCAAACTCACATGGCTAAGAGGCCATTTGGAAATGCCCGCAAGGAGGTGTCATTGTGCTGATAAAATTAATTAGATGGCATAGGCTTGTTCCTTGATGAACTGGCTATCTATCCATAGGACCAAATTTTCCTCTTGAGTTCACATGTGTGAAATACAAGCCTGCCAAAATGAGAAAAAGGTTTTTTTTTTCATATTAAGAACAAAAATTTGGATAAGTGTTGAACTCACATCGCTAAGAGGCCATTTGGAAATGCCTGCAAGGAGGTGTCCTTGTGCTGATAAAATTAATTAGGTGGCATAGGCTTGTTCCTTGATGAACTAGCTATCTATCCATAGGATCAGATTTGCCTCTTTAGTTCACACGTGTGAAAGACAAGCCTGCCAAAAGGAGAAAAAGTTTGTGTTGATGTCCAAATAAAGGTTGAAGAGGCATTTGGAAATGCCCGCCAAAGAGTGTCCTTGTGATAATAAATTCTCCAAATGGCATGGACATATTCCTTGGTGATCTGGCCATCTAGCTATGGTGTCAGTTCTCTCTTTGAGGCTCACATGTGTGAGATTTTGGCCTGCCAAAATGGTGGAAAATAAGGTTAAATGACACCTTATGCTATGCCCGCAGGGTCTAAGGGTTATGCCCACAAGGGTTTGATTATGCCCACAAGGGGCTTAAAATATAAAGCTCCCAAGAGATTTATTATGCCCGCAGGGGCTAAGGGTTATGCCCACAAGGGTTTGGTTATGCCCGCAAGGGCTTAATGAATAAGCTCACAAGAGCTTAAAGATGCCCGCAAGGGCTTATGTATGCCCTCAAGAGGCTTAATGTATGGGGGCTAAAGATATGCCCGCAGGGATTTGAAAAATTCCCTCAAGGGCTTGTAAGATGCTCACAAGGTGCTTAAGGCAGAAACTCATGAGAGCATGGGATATGCCCACAAGACAAGGGAGATAAGCCCACGAAAGTTTGGGGTATGCCCGCAGGTGAAAGAGGAGAATCCCGCTAGCGAAAGATAAAGGCTAGCGCGCAAATGAAGAAGGCCGCAGATGACCAAAGAAGGTTAATTAATTAAATTAATTAACAATTAAATAATTAACATAATTCTGAATTAAATATTAAAAAGAAACAGAGATTTGAAGAGACACATCTTACTGTTGAAAAGATGCAATGTTTAGAAGATGAGAATACTTGATATATAAACAAAGATCCGAAGAGGAAGAAAAATGTCTCAGTAGTTCATATTGAAGGTTCAACAAGGAACAAGAACTGAAGTATGCTGGTTTATGAGATGAATATTTGAAGCAACATTGAGACCAGAGGAAGAGACCAGAATGTGTGCACATTCAAGATGAAGAATTGCATAACAGAAGTCAGAGAATAAAAGTAAATAATTGAAGTTGTCTGCAACCCAAATCTATGTAGCAACAAGAAGACACATACTAAAGAAAGCAAAGAATTATATATGGAATAATTGAAGTAAGAAAGGTCAGGAGGATTGATATAAACACATTAGGGAGGTACGGTGGTGCTAGGGTAGGAAACATGTCTGGAAGGGGGTTGGAGCCTCCTTCCAGTGGTAGCTAGTAAATAGCCGGTGTCTAAGAATCCTTTCAGTTGTAGCTGATAAACTAGGGGGTTGTAGCCTCCTTCCAGTAGTTGTTGGTAAATAAGGTGTAGTAGCATCCTTTGTAACATGCCCTTTTTGCTGAAGAACATTTTATGTTGGAAACATTATGTTAACTTTTATTGTAAAGTTTTTATGTTGGAAAAGTGTCCAAGGATGACTGTAATTTGCACAATATTTTATTATTTAATAAATAAAATAGGAGACAAACACCTAAGGGGATAGGTCGGCATCTCTATTCATTTAAATGCCATAAATTTTAATCAAAGCTTCACATTACATTTCAAACACAAATCTACACCACGGTTGGTTCCAAAACCATAACAATTGCAAATATTCGCTATACAGAGGGTTTCATGCCCTAGTTTCGAATCATATAAATCAAAATGACAAACAACACTCGGTCAGGCCGGTTCTAAAAACATGATGAGGGTTCACCCTCTATCATTTAAAATATTACATTCAAGATATTAAGTTACTGGTAAAACAATGCCAGGATCTAGCAACAAGTTTTGAACGAGCTGTGTCATCAACAAGCTATGTCAGGAGAACCTACGAAGGGTTATGCCACTGGGGCTTACCGAGTGGAGCGAGCTATCAACTCCCATTGAGCTTTCAACACTATAACCTCCAAGATGAAGGCAATACCTGCCATAGAAATCACTACGAGGTTAAACACAATTCTAAAACAAGAAGTTACATGAAGTCAAATCGTAAATATTGCAAACAATAACCTTAAAGTCAAAACATTACCTCTGTTTGCAGGAGCAAGAAGCTGGAACGCTAATAGCATTTAGATTCAAATCCATCTAACAACCGCAACAGAGAAAGCATGCAGACTCTACAACTTCAACATTCATTCTGAGACATGACTTTTGAATCTAAAACCCTGGAAACCTCTATCAAAATGCATGGTGAAAGCCACAGGGCTATCAACACTCAAACTCCATTAAAAACCTTGAAACTATCAATATTATAACCAGAGATCCCACCATCGAACCTGAGCATGAAGTTTGCAAGCGACCTGAGATCAAACCCTACAACTATGCGGCATGTCGGCCTCTCTCCAAGCCCAAACCCATCAAATGAATGCTAAGGAGTAATACAAATCATAAGTATCGCATGAGTAGTTAGGTCAAAAACTCAAAACCCGAGGACAGAACCAAATCGATGGAGCAGATCAAGCCAGCTAGGGTCACGAAACTCAAAGCACCGGTACAAACAAAGTTCATTAATAACCCCATTAACGCCGAGGGCCAACGCAGAGGAAGCTTGTCGAATTTCTATATTACAACTCAGCTTTTTCTTACAAGTATTCACGCGGAATCCTCCACATGGAGATCCAACAGGACATTCCACCGAAAGAATGGATGGAAGCATTAAAAGTTCAGTGCAGACACGTTATTACCAAATCTCGAAGGACTGCAGGATCATTAAAGACTTGTCACCTCCATTAACGTAGCTTGGGCGCGAATCACACTGCATTAACGTTTCCATGTTATCAAGACTATTGCATAGCATTGCATATAGAATTGCGTTACATTATAACCTTATCGTCATCATTTGCATAGTTCACAATTCATATAATAGTTTCTATGATGCATAAGTCGCATCGCGTTTACATTATAAATAATATATGGTATTCACTTTATTCAAAACATTAATATAAATAGCCTTTGGTAACTGCATTATGTGAAACATTTGGTAAGTGCTTTAGAATTTGAGCCCAATGCAATAGGCATTGTATTAATTTGACATTTCCAAACGCGCACAATGTCAATACAATAATATAATAATTAATAGTGATACTAAATGAAGAAAACAATAATTCACAAATGCATAGTCAATAGATATAGGTTGCTTATGATTCTAATTGACATTTGGTCGAAATTTATATAGAAAGAGACCTCAATACATAGGTTAAAGACCACTACAATATCATAGAATTGTTATGATATTCCCTTAAAGTTCTAAATAGGATATCAAAGGATCAATCTAGATTTACATAATTTCACCATTTTCGCATTAGTAATATCATTCAATAATGGATGCGTCATGTCAACTTTGTTTTACAATAATATTGGTACTTTGAAATGTAGAACTCATTTAACCCTTGCACGTATCAGAATGAAAAAATTAACCTATGTTTCTTGACGCAAAACAATTAAATGTAGAAATGTCCATATATCAGAACATGTAGTGATAACAGTGACATCTGCAAATGGTATAAATAGCTAGGATAACACTTGTTAAATTGAAGGAACAAAACTGAAGATCCATACCTTTAACATCTTTCTTGTACAGAAAATACTTTCGCTATCTTATTGCATTGACGGCTAACAAAAACAAATATTAAATTACTTGAAGATATTGAATTGACTTAATACCTTACCTGCAAATCTGCGAAGAAACAAGTACAATGCTTTAGCTATCAAGCTAAGTAAAGCTCAGGGCACCCTGTAGGAACCCCTTCATCAACATTCAAACATAGTTGTCAGTATTTATCACCAGAATTGTATCTCATGAGAATATGAGTATTTTTTATAGAATTATATTCTACTTCAAATGAACTGCTGTCTTATTATGTTTAAGAATTTCAATTTGTCAATTGTGTTAAACTGCTATTGGTTAAGTAGTTAACAAACATTTATTTCCGCAATTAGCATTCTTAGTAATTAAATGCTACTTCAACAATTTTTAAATTTTAGTGAAATTTTGGGATGTTACATGTGGTATCAGAGCGCGAGTTCAAACTCTAGGCCTGAAATAGGCTCATGCGCGCAAACAGAAAATAAATCGAAAAGTTTATGTTACTAACTTTTATTTTAAATTTTATTTTGTATAAGACAAATTTACCTTTAAATTGTAGGTATGGAAATACCAGAAGAATCAGTAGAGGACAGATCACCTAGTAATGAACGTATTAATAATAATAATCCCGAAGGAATTTATGTTGAATTAAATAACCAGTCTTCCGAATTTTTACGTACTGTACAGGATTTAAAATCTGAGTTAAGAGCTATTAAATAAGAGAATGAACGGATCCTGAAGGTACAGGAGGAGTTAAAACAAAATTTGAGGGAGAACTGTCATAATGATGAAAGAGGCAGAAAATCATAAATGAAGTCTGATTCTGAAACAATGTCCCACAAACATAAACATAAGAAAGCAAGAAATGATAAAAAGAATAGTTATTGATCATCTGAATTTGATCAAAGTAATAATGACTCTGATCATGATAGCAGTCACAGTGATTACCACTCTAAAAAGAGAAAACATAAACATCATGAATAGATTACTGGAGAATTTAAAAAGATTAAGCCACCAACCTTTAATGGCGAAAGTGAGAAGGGTGAGACAGCACAAGCATGGTTGTCTAAAATGAAGAAGTACTTTAATATTTACGACTACTCTTCTCAATTAAAAGCCAAGATGGCTATTTACAATCTGACTAGGAAGGCAGATATTTGGTGGCAGAATCTTAAAAGAATTAAGAGTATAAAAGAAAGAGAAGTAACCTAGAACATGTTTAAAAAGCTGTTTAAGAAAAAGTTTTTGTTGGAACAATATTTTGAAGATAATTCAAAAGATTTTTATGATTTAAAGTTGGGTACAATGAACATGAAAGACTTGTGCAGCAAGTTCCTTAGCTTGTTGAGGTATGTACCTTATATGGTTGAAGAGAAGCCTAAAGTGCAAAGGTTTCTTAGCTGTCTACCTTTCAATATAAAAGACTGGATCGAGTATGATAACCATTCCACCTTGGAAGAGGCCATGAGAAAAGCTAATTTCTATTTTGATCAAAACAGAAAAAGAGAAGGAACAACTGGCTAGAAGAGTAATAAGTCTAATCATTTTGATCACAAAAAGAAGAGTTTTAATCAAAATTCTGGAAGTTTTAAGAAAAATTTTAATAACTGAAATTTTCCAAGTAATAATAATTACAGGGGTAATGCACCACATAATTTTAATGCTGCCAAGAATGTACCTAATAATAACAACAACAATAGGTATGCTGAACAAAAAGGACCTTTGAAGTGTTTCAACTGCGGTGGACCACACAAGAAAGCTGATTGCCCATGCAACAAAAGGACAATCAACAATATTCACACTATGCAAGCATAACCTACAGTTGGAGATATCGCTAGAGAAATGCCCAGAATAAATGCAGCGCTGGAAAATCGTCAAGCTGACCATCAAACATCTATGGTCGAAATTGAAGGTATGATACAAAACAAATCTATTTCCATTCTGAAAGATCCAGGTGCAAATCTGGGTTATATTTCACCTACTTTAGTGAACAATTGCAAATTAAAAGTAGAGAAAATTTGATAGTGCATGGTTAGTTCAGCTTGCAACTAGCACTAAAAGAAAGGTTACAGATTTTGTCAAAGATTGTGAAGTGTTTATAAGTCAGCTAAAAATGCAAGTTAATCTGAATGTTTTACCATTAGGTTCATATGACTTGTTGATTAGCATGGACTGGCTTGAACAACATAGAGTAATACTTAACTGTTATGAAAAATCTTTTACCTGCTTAAATAATGAAGGTAACATTGAAACAATAAAAGGAATTCATAGGAAGATTTCCGTAAGACAGATTTCTGCTTTACAAGTAAAAAGAGCTGCCAGAAAGGGCTGTAAAATGTTTGTTGTTAATGTTATTAATGACGAGTGTTCATCTAAAGAAGACAAGTTAAAATTAGAGGATATTCCCATCCTTAGGGATTTTTATGACGTATTTCCGGAAGAATTTCTAGGATTACCTCCGAAAAGGGAACTTGATTTCACCATTGAGTTAGTACCCGGTGCGGTACCAAACTCAGAGGCTCTCTATAGGAATAATATTCTGGAGTTAAATAGTTAAAATCTAAGCTGAAAGAATTAATAGATAAAAACTACATAAGGCCAAGTGTGTCTCCTTGGGGAGAACGAGTAATTTTTGTTAAAAAGAAGGACGGTACCATGCGATTGTGTATCGATTACCGCCAGCTTAATAAAATGACAATTAAGAACCAATATCCCTTACCCCACATAGATGATCTATTTGATCAAGTACGCGGAACATAGATATTCACGAAAATTGATTTAAGGTATGGGTATCATCGGGTTAGAATAAAAGACGAAGCCATATTCAAAACTGCATTCAGAACGCGTTATGGACACTACGAGTTCGTAGTTATGCCTTTTGGGCTAACCAATGCACTAGCAGTGTTCATGTGTTTAATGAACAACGTTCTGCATAAATATTTGGATAAGTTTGTAGTGGTATTCATTGATGATATTTTGATTTACTCAAAAACTAAAGAAGAGCATGACGAACATTTAAAAATAATTCTGTAAGTTTTAAGAGAACATCAGCTTTACACTAAGTTCACTAAATGTGACTTTTATAAAGATAGAATACAATATTTAGGTCACATAATTTCTAAAGACGGAATTTCTGTCGACCCTGATAAGATAAAAGCAATTAATGAATGGCCTGTCCCCAAAGATGTAACTGATGTACGGTCATTCATTGGGATAATAGGTTATTATAGAAAGTTTATTGAAGGGTTCTCTAGAATTGCTAACCCCATCACTTCTTTGTAGAAGAAAGGGAATAAATTCGTATGGGATCAAAGGTGTTAAGAAAGCTTTAATAAGTTAAAAGAATTATTAACTATGACACCAATCTTAAAAATTGTTGATCCCAATAAGAATTTCATCGTATGCACTGATGCATGCAACGATGGGCTTGGAGGGGTCTTAAGTCAAGAAGGTCATGCCATTGATATTGAGTCAAGGAAGCTAAAAATTCATGAAAAGAATTATGCAACTTATGATCTTGAGTTGGCAGCCGTGATACATGCACTAAAAATGTGGCGCCATCACTTGATTGGAAGAAAATTCATACTAATGACAGATAATAAAGGTTTAAAGTACTTGTTGGATCAAACAAATCTTAACGCCAGGCAAGGTAGATGGCTAGCTTTCCTTAGTGAGTATGATTTCGAGATTCAACACATTAAGGGGAAAGAAAACGAAGTTGTTGATGCCTTGAGCAGAAATGCCAAATTAAACTTTGTGGCAGCAATCAACATGTTTAAGGCAGATCTGGAAAATCATATCGAAGAAGGAATTAAGCAAGATGAAAATTACCGAAAATTATATACTAAAGTGGCTGAAAATTTATCTGAAAATTTAATAATAGATTACAACATCAATGAAAAAGGCTTCTTGATTTATAAAAACAAAATTTATGTGCCTAATATGTCGAAAGTTAAGCTGCTGATTTTGGATGAAGTTCATAAGAGTCCTTATTTGGGACATCCTGGTTATCAGAAAATGATAACTATGTTAAGAAAAGAATTTTTTGGCCCAATATGAAGAACGAAGTGGCTGAGTATATAGCTAGGTGTTTAGAATGTCAGACCATAAAGGTTGAACACCAACACCCAGCTGGATTATTGCAGCCATTGCCAATTCCGGAATGGAAATGGGAGATTATAAGTATTGATTTTATTATAGGTTTACCTAAGAACCAGAAACAAAATGACTCCATAATGGTCGTTGTGGACAAGTTAAGTAAGGTTACTCATTTTATTCCTGTTAAAACCACTTTTAAATATTCTAACATTGCAGATGTATTCATGAAGCAAATCTTTTGCTTGCACAGAATTCGAAAGGTAATTATTTTTGACCGGGACTCTAAGTTCACCAAAAAAATTTGGACAACACTGTTTAAAGGTTTAAACACTAAACTAAATTTCAACACTTCTTTCCACCCACAAACTGATGGTCAAATAGAAAGGGTAAACTAGATTTTAGAAAACATGCTAAGAATGTATGTCAAAGATCAGCCATCTAGGTGGGAAGATTATCTACATTTAGCAGAATTTGCATACAATAATCATTATCAAGCATCTGCTAAGTTAAGTCCATTTGAGATTTTGTATGGAAGAAAATGTTGTACTTCTATTTCTTGGGATAACCCTGTAGACAGATTAATGCTAGGACCAGATTTATTGAAAGAGATGGAGCTAACCGTGAAAGAGGTTCAAGGTAACTTAAAGGTTGCCCAAGATCGGTAGAAAAGTTATGCAGATTTGAAATGCACTAAAAGAGAATTTCAAGTGGGAGACCATGTTTTTATAAAGGTAAAACCCAAGAAAAGTTCTTTGAAGCTTGGGATTTATGCTAAACTAGCACCAAAGTATTGTGGACCATTCGAAATCCTATCAAGGACTGGAGCTGTTGCATATCAATTGGCATTGCCATATAATTTAAAAATCCACAATGTTTTCCACATTTTTGTTTTAAAGAAGTATGTACACGATGCTACTCATGTGCTGAATTGGAATGACATACAGGTGTAACCTAAAGGATATTTTCAGGTGGAACCGGATTGTATTCTCGACCGGAGGGAAATTATGCTTCGAAATCGCACCATAGGGCAGGTAAAGGTGCAATGGAAGCACCTTATCCCTAATGAAGCTACTTGGGAACTAGAAAGTAATATGCGGGTAGCATATCCAGTTCTGTTCCATGAGGAATCTGATGAAGAATAAGCAACATCGAGGACGATGTTGAGCTTAAGTGGGGGTGTTTGTAACATGCTCTTTTTGATGAAGAACATTTTATGTTGGAAACATTATGTTAACTTTTATTGTAAAGTTTTTATGTTGGACAAGTGTCTAAGGATGACTGTAATTTGCACAATATTTTATTATTTAATAAATAAAATAGGAGACAAACACCTAAGCAGACTGTTGAAAGAGTGGTTATTGACCCACTAGGTGGAATGGAATCTGGGGTAGAAGGAAATGGACAAGTGGCAGCATCATGATGCAACTAACTAGCTGGTTGTATGGGACAACTCCCTTGAAATGTGGTCATAGTGCCCTGGAAGGTGGTACTGGAGCTTGAGGCTCATTTATTAAAAAATGGACCACTAAAGACCTAGGTAGTCTATATAATAGCCATCAAATTATGAGCTGAGGTTCATCACTTTTCCTGACGAGGAAATTTACCTTGGGGTTTTGTTGTGCTTACACCCAATAGATTTGATGAGGGGATATGCTAAGTTTTTGATCATGTTGTGAGTCTGCCCATTACTGCTGAGTGCAGAAATTACATTGCTGAGTGCAGAAGGCATATTTTGAGTGCAGAAGTTATACTACAGAGTGCAGAAGTTTTACTTAGCACCTTGCTTCTACACAGATTCCATCTACTTAGTGGTTTAGTAACTAGGCTCGAGGGTCCATAGGAAGCCAACAGTTTTGCTGCTTCTTCTATAAAAGGTTGGGAGGAACAGGTCTCCTTGGGTGTTTGTCAGCCCTATCTTCATCTACAGGTTCTATTTTGTTTATATGTCATTAAGTAGTTAAATTTGCTTATTTACAAGTATTTAATTCCTATTTGCAGAATGTATTCTTGTTCAGATGCATCTATTTTCCAGTTTCTAAACCTAATTAAAATTATGAACAGTAATGATAAATTGAATAAATATTCTCTGCATTTTCCCCCATGCTAATGGATCTGCATCGTACTCTAGTACAGAGAAGAAATTAATGAAGATAATTTGATAGGTAGATTGCCAATTGAATGAGAAGATCAAGCCCTATTATATTTCATTAGTTTTTCTTATCATTAATATTCTGTAGTAAATAATAAAATTTCTGTGTTTCCTTCCTCATTCTCCCTTTCATCAGTTTAAGGTTTGAGTTTTACTATATTTTTATTTCATAAACATTTCTTGAAATAACAGCTGCAAATTAAATAATATCATTCAGTATTTGATTGCATTTCTATTTTTGACAGTCATAGAATAGACTAGGGTTTTCACGTTTCTATGTCCTCTTTTCAACTTTTGAGATAATTCTATTCTATTTCTTAACAATAGATTATTTCAAAATTAATACAAGTATAAAGTGCAGACATTTGCAGTGTATATCGATTTCAATGAAGGAACATGAATGTATCTACTCATATTACTCATATCACTGTATAAACACCCTATTAATATCATTTAAAAACAGTTTTCCAAACATTCGACATATGGCCAAAAACCCTAGCACATACATTCTATTCATTCGTTTGTCTTTATTTAGTATTATATTTATTTTCTTTTACACTACAGAGTCACTCTAGGTTTTTGCATTTAGGACAGAGATTTCAAAATCACATTTATCTGTATGGTCAATCGACCCAGGGATAATACCTCTTTCAACGAAGAACTCTCCGCGAGAAAACAAGTAAACTCAATATTGATTTTAAAATCGAAAAACATATTTATTATAAGGTGGTTCGAATTAGAAAACATTCATCACAGTTTCGTATCAACTTCAAAATCTGAACAGCTACCCTAAACCGTGGCCAAGCCACTTAGTTATTATTTAATAAATAGTATAGAACACAGAGATTTAAAACCGTAGACCTGTTCATCAAAACAACCTAATGGCTTTCAGCATCTCTATTTATTTAAATGCCATAAATTTTAATCAAAGCTTCACATTACATTTCAAATACAAATCTACACCACGGTTGGTTCCAAAACCATAACAATTGCAAATATTCATTATATAGAGGGTTTCATTCCCTAGTTTCGAATCATATAAATCAAAATGACAAACAACACTCGGCCGGGCCGGTTCTAAAAACATGACGAGGGTTCACCCTCTGTCATTTAAAATATTACATTCAAGATATTAAGTTACTGGTAAAACAATGCCAGGATCTAGCAACAAGTTTTGAACTAGCTGCGTCATCAACAAGCTATGTCAGGAGAACCTACGAAGGGTTATGCCACCGGGGCTTACCAAGTGGAGCAAGCTATCAACTCCCATTGAGATTTCAACACTATAACCTCCAAGACGAAGGCAATACCTGCCATAGAAATCACTACGAGGTTAAACACAATTCTAAAACAAGAAGTTGCATGAAGTCAAATCGTAAATATTGCAAACAATAACCTCAAAGTCAAAACATTACCTCTGTTTGTAGGAGCAAGAAGTTGGAACGCCGATAGCATTTAGATTCAAATCCATCTAACAACCGCAATAGAGAAAGCATGCAGACTATACGACTTCAACATTCATTCTCAGACATGACTTCTGAATCTAAAACCCTTGAAAACCTCTATCAAAATGCATGGCGAAAGCCATAGGGCTATCAACACTCAAACTCCATTAAAAACCCTGAAACTATCAATATTATAACCAGAGATCCCACCATCGAACCCAAGCATAAAGTTTGCAAGCGACCTAAGATCAAACCCTACAACTATGCAGCCTGTCGGCCTCTCTCCAAGCCCAGACCCATCAACTGAATGCTAAGGAGTAATACAAAGCGTAAGTATCGCATGAGTAGTTAGGTCAAAAACTCAAAACCTGAGGACGGAACCAGATCAACGGAGCAGAATAAGCCAGCTAGGGTCACGAAACTCAAAGCACCGGTACAAACAAAGTTCATTAATAACCCCATTAATGCCGAGGGCCAACGCAGAGGAAGCTCGTCAACTTTATATATTACAGCTCAGCTTTTTCTTACAAGTATTCACGTGGAATCCTCCACATGGATATCCAACAGGACGTTCCACCGAAAGAATGGATGGAAGCATTAAAAGTTCAGTGCAGACATGTTATTACCAAATCTCGAAGGACTACAGGATCATTAAAGACTTGTCACCTCCATTAACATAGCTTGGGCGCGAATCACACTGCATTAACATTTCCATGTTATCAAGACTATCGCATAGCATTGCATATAGAATTGCATTACATTATAACCTTATCGTCATCATTTGCATAGTTCACAATTCATATAATAGTTTCTATGATGCATAAGTCGCATGGTGTTTACATTATAAATAATATATGGTATTCACTTTAGTCAAAACATTAATATAAAGAACCTTTGGTAACTGCATTATGTGAAACATATAGAATGTGCAGCATTTGGTAAGTGCTTTAGAATTTGAACCCAATGCAATAGGCATTGTATTAATTTGACATTTCCAAACGCGCACAATGTCAATACAATAATATAATAATTAATAGTGATACTAAATGAAGAAAACAATAATTCACAAATGCATAGTCAATAGATATAGGTTGCTTACGATTCTAACTGACATTTGGTCGAAATATATATAGAAAGAGACCTCAATACATAGGTTAAAGACCACTACAATATCATAGAATTGTTATGATATTCCCTTAAAGTTCTAAATAGGATATCAAAGGATCAATCTAGATTTACATAATTTCACCATTTTCGCATTAGTAATATCATTCAATAATGGATGCATCATGTCAACATTGTTTTACAATAATATTGGTACTTTGAAATGTAGAACTCATCCAACCCTTGCAGGTATCAGAATGAAAAAATTAACGTATGTTTCTTGACGCAAAACAATTAAATGTAGAAACGTCCATATATCAGAATAGGTAGTGATAACAGTGACATTTGCAAATGGTATAAATAACTAGGATAACACTTGTTAAATTGAAGGAGCAAAACTGAAGATCCATACCTTTAACATCTTTCTTGTACAGAAAATACTTTCGCTATCTTATTGCATTGACAGCTAACATAAACAAATATTAAATTACTTGAAGATCTTGAATTGACTTAATATCTTACCTGCGAATCTGCGAAGAAACAGATACAATGCTTTAGCTATCAAGCTAAGTAAATCTCAAGGCACCTCGTAGGAACGCCTTCATCAACATTCAAACATAGCTGTCAGTATTTATCACCAGAATTGTATCTCATGAGAATATGAGTATTGTTTATAGAATTATACTCTACTTCAAATGAACTGCTGTCTTATAATGTTTAAGAATTTCAATTTGTCAATTGTGTTAAACTGCTATTGGTTAAGTAGTTAACAAACATTTATTTCCGGAATTAGCATTCTTAGTAATTAAATGCTACTTCAATTTTTTTTTAAATTTTAGTGAAATTTTGGGATGTTACATCCTTGTCTGTTGTAGCAGGTAGAAACCAGGGTGTTGTAGCATCCTTCAGTTGTAGCTGAGAAACTTGGGGATTGAAGTCTCCAGCAAGTTGCAGGTTGCAAAAACTATTGTAAACATAATTTTGCAGTATAGAAAGAGTTTGTGGTTCTCCCAATTGGGTTTCCACGATAAAATCTGTGTTTTATGTATTTTGTTGATTCCATGTTTTAATTAAGTTTAATAAGTGGTTTAAAATGGTAAAAAGTTAACAATACTGATTCACCCCCCCTCTCAGTATTGATCAATATTGCAAAATTTTTGTTCACTGGTTAATAGATAAAAAAATGGAGCTTTCGTCCCTGTTGCCGCCTAAAACACACTTGACCACAAATAAGTCTCTCGATCGTTATGTGTGTTCTTGAGGGAAACTATGAGCGTAGAACCCACTATCACCTCGATTCTAAAATCCTTTGTTTAGACCCCAAATCCAAAAAGTTCAAGGGGGTTGTCCTACTTACTAAGACTCTTTTATGAGTTTCTTTAAGAGTTGTAAATTAGTAATGTTCAATGACATGCATTCGTGCAGAGATGCAATAATTTTAATGAAAAACAAACCTTCTTTAACAATAAACCATATATTCCAAGGAAAAACAATAAACCATATACAAATGCAAGGGAAAAATATCAATTCATTAACCAGACCAGTGCCTACTTTACTTAGGTTATGGAGTCACATATATAATAAAAAAAATACCAAAGACACTCAAATGGCATTAAATCATTCACTAATAAAAAAATTCAAAATATCAGATTTAGCATTAACTTGTAGTAAATAAACAACTTAATGAATGAAAGATGCTTGTAATGAGATTGAACTGAATTCTAAAGCTTCAAAGTAAAGTACTAGAAATGAAATAACAATTGTATTGTTTTGCAAATGGTCCTGTAAATTTTAATTGGTTTTAAGTCTCTCTTCAGCTTAGGGGAATTAAGGTTTGTAATAGAAAATCAATGTTATTATATGCATACACCCCAAGAAGTTATCTCTTTCGATTTGAGAGAGACTGCCGGATGCTCAACAAGAGAACAAAAGGTTTTCAACTAGCTCCACGAGTCAACCCCAAAGCTTGCCGGGTGCTCAACAGGAGGACACTAAGTGCCACGAGGCTCCCAATAGACTCTACCCCTCTAGCTCCACATATCAAACTTCTTTTTCTCAATGTATAATTAAGATCAACTTATGAGTGCCTATTATTCTAGCCAACACTAATATTTTCCCTTTCTTGTCACCGAGGATCGGTCGAACCGGCAAGGGGAGTGAATACGGGGCAAAGATTGTGGCAGGGTTTATTTAACCTATAAATGAATAAATAATGAAATACAATTCAAGCCATCACGATATTGAAAGGGTGACAAAGCCAACTCACTTGCAAGGTGTGGGCAAATAAACTAAAGCAAAAAAATGACTCGAAAACATATTTACTAGCCAACATGATTTTGCATGGATGGGCAGAGCCTCTTCTCATGCAAGGCATGGGAAAACAATAATAACAAATGCAAATAAAAACATGAACTAAATCATATCCCTTTCAACAATTGATATGCAAGGGTGGCAAAGCCAACGCACTAGCAAGCAGTGGAATAGTCAAAATAACTTAAGGAAGCAAATGATATCCTAGACACACAACTCTCTTCTTAATGAATAGGAGGGGCAAGCAAATTAACAAAACGAAAATAACATGAAATAAACTAACCCTAGCCCCTCTACACTTGCAATGCAAAAGTGGACAAGCCCAACTTCTAATACATGCAAGGGATGACTGAAAATTTAAAGAGCTTATGCTAGAAATAAATGAAATAAAGAATCAAGCCCAATAGACTCTCTTGGGCTTGTTGCAACAAGGAAGATTATAGACTTATAATTTACAAGAAAATAGATGTCAAGAACAAGAAATTTGACCCTTTTTTGTGAGGTACTTGAAGTGGCCACTCTTGGATGATCTTTGAGCTTGCTAGTGACCAAATTTGGGCAACCCCCCCTGTAACATCAAAACCTTGCACAAAACAACAAACTAATATTGTGCAAATATGATGAAAATGAGTTTGAAATCAACTTGGAAATATTGCATATAAATTTATGAAAATTTCAAGTGTAATGTAGCATGTAAAAATAACTTGAAAATATGATCTATGAGTGCAAAATAAGCAAATAAAAATCTGCAAAACAGAAATGTTAGTTTAAAGATGCCAAATTATTCAAAAGTTGTTGAACAATGGAGTATCCCACCCAGGAATCCCACTCTTCAAGCTTGAGTAACCTGTAACAAACTAGTTTCAAATGAAAAAGGGGTGAGAAACCAAACAAAGACTTGAAAATCATATGTTCAAACTAGAAGCCCATGAACTTCTCAAATGCTAAGAAAATATCCCACATATTAACATGTAACCAACAATATCACAATGTTATTCTCAAGCAAAACAATTTGCTTGAGATCCACAAATGCAAGAATAAAACCAAGAATGAAACAATGTCACCTCACACACAAATCCAATGACAGTATTTCCTCCAAATATTTTCTTCATTCACTTCATAAAAATGGAAATTACAATGGCTCTCTTCTTTGGACAAGAATGGAAACATGAGAGCAAGAATGGAGCAAGAGAGCAAAAGAGAAAAAAATGAAAGAGAGCAAGAGCATGAGTGATTGTAACCCAAATGAGGAGGAGGATCCTCCTTAAATAGGAAAAGAGGGAGGGAAGAGTTCATTTGCATGAGTGGCATTTGTCACTTGGAGAGAAAGGGGGCCCATGAAGGCGGGTGCACTTCCTTGGGTTAAAAATAACAAACAATGGGGTAGGGGAAACCCCTAACTCATGTTTTATATTTCATTTCTAGGCCAAGGGGATAGAATCATGAAAGTGGGACCCCCCTTTTGGCTTATTTCAATTTATCTCATTTCCCATGGTGAGAGAGAGGGGGTTTCCCCCTTAGGGAGAAACTTTAAACTTGAAAAACACTTGCTTGGGGGGGCCCTTTTGACATTTAATTTTACCTTAGGGTCATAACATAACACTTGTAAACTTAATTTCCCCTCCCCAAGTGACTTTAGTCACTTTTCCAAAATTTGTCCTACTAATTATTTGTCAATTTTCTTGATTTCCTTGAATAACATAGGAAAATGTGTCTAAAACCTTAGCAAGACTTGTTTGAATGACTTCAAACTTTTCCCAAGGGTGTAGGGGGTCTCATACCATTGATTTTGAGTACCCATACCCTTATTTATGGGCATTAAGTGTCACTTAACCCTCTTTTACATTACAATTTTTTTTTACGTTGAGGGACACTTTTTAATTACCAAAAATTAAAAAATCTCAAGGAAAACTAAATTAAATTCCGCAAGACTCTGGATAATGTCTAGCATGCTAATATAGAAAATTCCTAGGCCCCAATCACCCCATGGAATCGATCATTAGAATGCCTTTCACCACTTTGGAGGTATTTTTTAGTGAAAAAACTCATATAATTAAAAATCACTAAAAAGGAATTTTAATTATCCTAGGAAAAAAACACTCGATGAAAGGACTTCCCTAATGATAAAGTCTTAGGAAACTAAGTTATACAAAAATTTACCATCATGTTGACATATCATTACAAAATCCTCTGCAGGGGTACGGAAATTTCATGGAGATAAGATAAGAAGAAGGGTTGCTTCGCTCGAATAACTTCATTAGTTACTTCTTTTTCATCTTCAAGGCACATCGTACATGTGCATGGTACGTGGTTTCCCACCTAGTTGGTTAGGTGGTCAACATTTTGGCTCCAATTGTGGGACGTGTGCTCGATCTGGTTTTCAGGCAAGGAGAGGATACGAGAACTCCAAAATATTTGGTTCTTATAATCTGTAAAACCGTTTCAACTTGACAAGAAAACCTTAGTAACACATGTTTCATTAAAAAACCAATGAACCATAAGTTTCTTTAGCTTAACAAAAAATGTTATTATTCCTAAGTACCTAAAATAAATGAAGAAAGTCAATGCTCACTCTAAGGAGCTTATTTTCCTACTCTAAGCATGATAAAATAAACATCTTAGGTAAAATCAAATATCCAATGTAACCACCTAAGCATTTTACCAACTTTAAAGTTTTTTGCCTAGTTTTTGGTTACCAGCTAAAGCAAGGACATGTTTATTAAAAAATGCAAACCTACGTAATGATCCCGAATGGGCAGGTTGGATGGGGAATCTAGGCAAGAATAATGTCATCAAACTGCTTCCCAATCCAATAAGTGCTCGCACATGATACTTCTATCCAAGATTGGATGGGAATAATATATATATGTGCATGATGAGGCAGACCAATCACTCTGGATAATGTTTAGCATGGTAATATAGTACATTCCTAGGCCCCAATCACCCCATGGAATCGATCATTAGAACGCCTTTCACCACTTTGGAGGTATTTTTGAGTGAAAAACTCAAATAATTAAAATCACTAAAAAATAATTTTAATTATCCATTGAAAAAAAACATTCGATGAAAGGAATTCCCTAATATAAAGTCTTAGGAAACTAAGTTATACAAGAATTGACCCTCATGCTGACACATCATTACAAAATTCCCCGCAGGGATGCAAAAATTTCATGGAGAGAAGATAAGAAGAAGAGCTGCTTCGCTTGAATAACTTCATTAGGCACTTCTTTCTCATCTTCAAGGCACATGGTTTCCCACCTAGTTGGTTAGGTGGTCAACACTCCCTTTAAAATTGTGGGTTTTATTTTATTTTATATTTCACGATGCACTCTATTTTCTACCATGCACTCATTGTTTTAGATCCAAAGGCTTGAATCTATTTCTTGGAACATTGATCTTTGTTTTAATAAAGTTGTATTGTTGTATTGAGGGATTCATCAAACATAGCTACAATCATAATAGTTTATAACCATACGTTGGTAGAGTTAATATATCTATCAACTTCTTGTCTCAAACAAAGAGTTTATTTTTATTAGATAATTGTAACTTGTGTGTTTGTTCTCGGTATCTGGTGTTAGCATTGCTTATATTATTTGGATAGCAGCAATTGCACATTGTTTATGTTCTCTGTATTATTACTACCAATTGCCCTAGAAGGTGTAAAGGAATGTTGAAAGGACTAGAGAAACCAAAAAGTAAAGTAGATGTAATGAAGTGAAAAAAAGATATCATGAAAAGATTCTTCCTAGTTATAAAAAAATCTATTTTCATTTGCTAAAGCATGACAATAATATTTAAAGAGCTAAACTTTAGGTGAATTTTAAAATTTCTTAGAAATGTAGAAACATTGGAGACACTATAAAGTAATGTTAACTATATAGTGGAAACTTCATTAAGAACCAATTAATTTAAAGGATATAGAAATCCATGTATATGTATGTATTCAATGTTGTCATTTAAATTGGCATATTGTGGAACCAACTTTTAACCTAAATATTGTTTTTTGTTTGAAGCCATATATATAAAGTATTTGTAATACTAATGATTTGATTAAGATATAAAATCTTTTGGGTAGGTAGACACACTAATAGACGAGACCATCAATAGGCATCGGTTCAATAAAAGAATAAAACATTAAATCCTGGAACAAGGTCTTAAGGCAAGTGGAGAATGAAAGTGTTAATTACAATAAAGTTATGTTTATGTACAAAACAACTGCAAATATAAAAAATACAAAATGTAGCTTATGTGTACATCCATCTACGTTGGAGAAAAATATAAACTCCATGCTTGTGAAAGAAAATATTTGATGGCACACTTGGTTGTGTAGCAAGGATAATAACTTTAGTCTATAATGAGGAACATCTAAATTTGTAATTACATCCTATGTGTACAAGTATCAGAAGTGGCATATAAAAAAGAAGAAGAGGAAATATAAAATTATAGTGCAAGGCTATGAAGAATATGGAATTTATAACTTTGGTTTTGACATTAGTGGTTAATGCAAGATGGTTATAATGATCAACCGACAATAGATTATGATATTTAAGGTATGTGAACTTAAATGATGAAAGTTTACATTTATTGAGAAAATTGAATGTGTTTCATGGATTACTATGGAAAAAGAAGCTTGTATCCTTTGCAAGTTGCCAAGCAATTTTCTAAGGAGAAGGCATGACATTAGAATAAAATATTGATGCAAGTGTATGTTGATCTGTGTAGGTCGGTCAATGGTCGATGACTATAAGGAAATTGTATTTGGTTATGTTACATTTCAAAGACATTTTTTATTGACCAATAATTGCAAGATGCAGTATTGTGCATTATCTAATCAATCAATAATTTCTCAAAAGCATAGGTTGTATCACCCATTTTTAATGTCATTTAATTCCTAAAAGGCATCCCTTTAAAGTGCGTGAATGGTTTGCATTTTACTCAAAAGATAATTTAAGAGAAAATAAGTGCACTTTTGTATTGGTTTGCAAATTTTATAAATTGCTAAGCTTTATTCCTTTAGAATTTGATATTCTTTTATAGAACACATGCGCCTTATTGCATGAGCATATCCCTGGCACCCCACTACCACTTTTTCGCCCATCAATTTTGTGAGGGATTGTAACTAAATAACACAACAATGCAATATGAAGCAAATGACACTAGTGCAGATTATTTAGGCATGAGGGCATCAAATTAGTATAGACCCCATGACGCTCTTGGATATGACTCTTCACTCAACGCTCCATATTGTAATGTACACATTGAGGCTCCATATTGGAATTCCCACTCTAGGGCTCTATATTATAAAGTGTGCACTAGTGCAACCATAGTGAATGCCAATTCTAATACTTGGCTCAACATTCACAGTCTAATCGCCTTCATGTGAGTGTGGTAGTCTGCACAATTTTAAAACACATAGGTACATATGGATATATACTACACCAATCCTAACACACCAAGGTAATTTAGAAACCTACACAAAAGCCTCCATTCACTGAGAATTTTTACTTATAAGTAACCTTCACAAAATCATTTGCAACCATTAGTAGAGGGTTAATAAATGTGAATATGATAATTTTGGTCAATCTTATAACTCTAAAAACTTTCAATAAACATTATTTTTCTTATAGTAAATTAAAGTGAGTCAAACCATTGCATAACAAAAACTTTATATTTAAATATTTACAAACTTGTATATAATAATAATCTATTTTTATGGTCACAGCTTAGCCAACAACCATATTGGTGTATGAGATCCCCTCCTTTGTGGGACAAGAGCTCCATGCAATTTAAAGAGGTGTATATACCCTACTCGCCCTTTATATTTGAACTTGGAATTTGGCCATATAATATTTTGTCAATTGTAATTTTTCACTGATAAAAATCTCATTTTTATTACATAATACATTCAGGTCCCTCAAATTCCCTTGTTACATTTAAGTTGTGCAACCTCAACGACTTATATTTGTAATTCCAACAATTCTTTTAGATTTTTAACAAAAATTCTCAAAAAATGTGATAATATTTGTTTATTAATAATTAAAATTTAAGAATACTTAATTTTTAAAATGTGAAGGATGAATTTCTAAAATACTTTAGAAATTAATCAAAATAATATTAGGAAATTAAAATATTCACTACCATTATTATTTTTATATTTATTTAGAAAATTAAATATATATTTAATAATATTATTATTTTAATATTTATTATAAAAAATTAAATAAATAAACCAATTTTAAATAATGTTTTTATTTTCATACATGATTATTTTAGGAATGTTCATTATTTCATAAAATTTAAATCATTTTTTTATCTTTTAAAATAAAATAGTTTTACTTATTGATTGTTGTTTTAAATTTTTAATGTTTTTTATAATTGATCAATTAATTGATAAGAGCTCTTTTATCAATTAATATAAAATCACTAATACATTTGATTATTGGTGACACTATGAATAACATTAAATTATATTATATTAGGAATGATCATTGTATCAATTAGGAATCATCATTGTTTCAATTAGGAATGATCATTGTCTCATAAAATTTAAATAATTTTATTTTAACATTTAAAATAAAATAGTTCTACTTATTGATTGTTGTTTTAAATTTTTAATGTTTTTTTATTTGATAAGAGCTCTCTTATCAATTGATATAAAATCACTAATACATTTGATTATTGGTGACACTATGAATAACATTAAATTATATTATATATATATATATTTTTAATTAATAAATATATTACTATCCATCTCTTCTATTAATAGAAATGAATATTTACATTTTAATCATAATCACAAAACTTTCTATTTTTTTTTTTTTTTTAACAGGAACAGAGAAATATATGTATATATAAAGGCTGTGCACAGCCATTCATTACAACCTTGTCCAAAAATTTGACAGAGAAACAGGAGCTTGAGTCATTATGAGCTCTAAACAAAACCCTGCTTGAGTTCTAAACAAAACCTGTCTAAGACTGTTCAAAGTAGTGCAGGAATAAACCCTTACAAACTGCTGATTTAAATATATACAGAAAAACATAATATCTTAAGCTTCAAAAATGTGGAACCTGAACTGAAACTGCATATTAACCATAATTTTTGCGGTAGACCGAGGCCGCATCCGGCTTTTCCTGATTTATCTCCTGGTTAACAGTCAGACTGCCATGGACGCAGCTTCCCTGCGACTTCCCAGTGAGCACTGCAATGTCCTCCTGCAAATTATCCACCTTGCCCATCAATTCGAACAGGTTTCTCTCCAGGTCATCGATTCTGGTATCCTGGCAAGCGAGCTGGTTCACCGTGTAGCTCAAATCCCTGGCCATATCCGCGTTCTGGTTAACATTTGTGCAGACTTCGTTATATGTATTACGCACTGCCAGTTTAACCTCGACCATGGTGCGGCTCAACGCAGCGATTGCCGCCATTATATTCTGCATTTTGCCCGCCCTGTGGTGAAGTAACAGATCAGGACGGGAGGAAGGGGAGCCCGAATCGCCCAGGGTGAGCCTATGCATCGCGCAGTGGAGTGAAGGGTAAGCCATTGCGATATACGTCAAGGGAGGGGCAGATGGCCCATTAAATTGAGTTTCGTGGGAGCTGACAGCACCACGAGGCCCCGTATGCCGAGCGCTGAGGAGAGGAGGCCGTGTGGCAGGGGCACGCGTTTCCTTGGTCACGGAGGAGGGCGGGGATGGGGGGAGAGGGACCCTCAATTCACTTAGCCCCTTAAAACCCATTACCATATAGTTTTTGACCATTACCAAAATTTTAAGGAATAAATTGGAAATCCAAGGCACCTTCTGAGTTCACAATGTGCCCAATATCAAGCAATGTCCCTTTGTTGGCTGCTTCATCAGCTAACTTGTTATTTGATCGACAAATATGAAAGAAAGAGGACTGAGAAAAGTGAGGATAAGATTTTATTCTTTGCATGTACCTGTAGGCTCTAGAGCCATAAGGGGCGGTGCTCCTTCTGATCGTTTGAATGACATGTCTGGAGTCCCCATATATTCTGAGATTGCCGATGCTGAGGGAGGATGTCATATTGAAAGAAAGGACGAGAGCGAGCCATTCAGCTTCATTATTTGTCTTGATTCCTAATCCCCACGAGATTGATTCAACTTTATTTCCACCGGGGTCAAATAAGACCCCACCCGCACCTGCCACCCCGACAAAACTTTCTATTTTTAACAAAAACGGTTAAGAGCTTTTATATAAAAAAAGAGGAATAAAGATTACATAGTTCTGAAGGCAGACTGATCCCAAGAGAGGACTACGTCCATGACTCCTTGATCATCTACAACCAGTCTTAACTTATCCTGATACTTTCGTATTCGATGGAGACTGAATCTTCTAACAAACTGCCCAAGAAAGAGCTAGGCTACATTTACTACTAGCAAGACCAAAATTTCTACTATCCTACTACTTACATACATCTCAAAACATTCCAGAAATTAATGATATGAAGTTTGTTGACTTTTTGTTTTTCTTGGAGAAGTTAAACTTTCTTTTGGCTTCATAGGGGGTGAAGCTCTTTTTTTTTATTTTTGCCAACCTTGGTCCAATCTGATGTTTCGACAATGACTTCGAGAATTGGCAATGCATCTTCAGGTGCATCCTGTGGAGCTGGACTTTTCGGTTCCATCAGTTGGATAACACTATCTAGTGGAGCTACAAGGGAATCTTTGTTGTTGGTGGGGATCCTTTGTTCTTCTGGTGTGTCCTCTATTTTAGCCTGAGGAGATTCCTTAACTTGTGTAGGATTTTCTTCAGGTATATCTTCATTTCTGCTTACTGTATAATGCTTGGAGTTTGCTCCATCCCACAAAGAGGATTTGCGATGAAGCTTTTTGGATTTGGGGATCTGAGAGGCTTTTGGGCAATCTTTTACAAGATGTCCGGTTGCGAAGCAAGATCTGCATCTGAACATCACATTTTCATAATCTAGTTTTTGCACCCACACATAATCCTTGCTGGTCAAATGGATCTCAACAGGAAAGCCATTGTTGAAGTCCATTTCCACACAGATGCGAGCAAAGGTAGTTTTGATGTAATCTTTTGTTTCTGGGCTTCGATTGTAGAAGGAGCCCAACGCATTGCCAATAGCTTCAAGCGAGGCCGAGTTCCATAGATGCAAGGGAAAATTTGGAAGCCGAACCCAAACTAGAGCAGATGAGATCTGGTCAGTAGTTGGGTCAAAAAGAGGGCTCCAGGGTTTCATAAAGAGCCCCGAACTTCCCCAAAACCATGGACCAGAGTCAAGAATGATATGTTTTTCCTCTGGAGAATCAAAATCCATAACAAAAAAAAACCCGAGCAAAGGGATAAATAGAAATTTCCTCATGAACAAGAGGTTTCCATACCTCAGAAATCCACTTATGGAGATCAACCAAGTGAGGCCAGAACCCATTGAAGCGACAAACCAAAACTGACTCTGCGAAATTTCTTGCTTCGATCAAAGATTCCTCAACCACTGCAATAGAGGGCGCTAGTATTTCCTGAACTATCAAAGCCGACTGGCCACAGGTTGTCTTGCCGAGTGAGATCGAGATCAAGGGACCTCGACTGGAGACAATAAAGAGAAAGCTGGCCGCCATTCTCCAAGCACCACGCTGCCAAATCATAACCACAAAACTTATTCAAAGTTATATATATATATATATATAAAATTTATTCCGCACATGGAAATTTCTATTTTTGCTTTGCAACTATGAGGGCTTGAGAGTCGACATAATGCTTTTGATCCAGGTGGCTAGGGCAGGAGCCCTAGCCGCCACTCCCTTCTCCCCTAGGTCTCCTTCCCTAGCTATGGGTTTTTATTTAGGGGAAACAATATAATTCTTAAGCATCGATATATTTAATGGTATCTTTTTGGAACCAAAGGAGAAGATACGATTGATAAATCTATATAAAAAGGGTTATATTACAATTAATATAGTGTAAACGTTTTTCGAGGAAAAAATATAATTCTTAATCTTAAACTTTTCATTTAAAATGTTTGAAACTTTCATCATAAAATGCTTAAGATATAAATATATAAAATAATTAAAAAATATAATTATGGTTTTTGTATGTGATTTCTTCTTTTATATATTGATACTTTTGAATAAAAAAAATTGAAACAACTAAATAATATAATTATGGTTTTTGTATGTGCTTTCTTCTTTAATATAATAATACTTTTGAATATATAAAAAAATTATAAACAAATATATTATAGAAAACTTAAAATACAAATTTGTAAAACAACTAAATAATATAATTATAAGTTTTGTATGTACTTTCTTCTTCTATATAATAATATTTTTAAGTGTATAAAGAAATTAAAAACAATATAAAAACATGAGAACAAGAAATTAAAAACATGTTAGAAAAACTTTGTTATAATCATGGTAAGTTTATATAATAATAAAAAATAAACTATTTTTAAAAATTAAAAACAAAATTCATCTCACTACAAAGTAAACCTATTTTTAAAAATTAAAAAAATAAGTAAACTCCTTTTTAAAAATTAAAAAAATAATTAATTTAAAAAAAATAAGTTTATATGTATTTGTGAGTGAAAGTAACAAGTTTTTATTTAAAACTTTGCATATATACCATCAGCACATGACAATCATGGTACCTAATGTCGATCAATTTTAATAACAAGTTTTTATTTAAAACTTTGCATATATACCATCAGCACATGACAATCATGGTACCTAATGTCGATCAATTTTAAAGTACTCGTCATGTTGAAATATTAGAGTGAAAAGTTTTTGTTTAAAATTTTAATCGTTTGCAAAGTTATAAAGAAATTGCCACTTCTTCTTAAAGAATGAAACGTATCGTTTTTAAATAAAAAAATGAATTTATCACTTCAAAGTTTTAAGATTTTTCTATTATGTAAAGAAAAAGCAAAATGTATAAAAAACACTGCTTTTCAATTGTAAATCAATTCCAAATCAAGTTTTGAAGGATACAGGCATCTCAATTGCAAGCTACAATTTTGAATGATAAACATGTAATGAATGCAGAGAATTGGTAATTGTGATTAAATAAAATGTAATGAGTTTTAGTATAAGGTTGAAACACATCTAAGGTATTTTAGATATCTTTTGATGCTTAGCTGAGAGCAACTAGAAGGGAAACAATTCAGGAGTAAATATAATCTTTTAAAGTGCAAAATGTAATTATTGAAATTGTCCAAAATGTAATCCCGTGCAAAATGCAATTATTGAAATTGTCCCAAAGGTAATTAGTTTAATTCTTTTGATCATGCAGATTAGAAACATATAAAGAATGTAGTTTCTTTAATATCTTAGTTATCCTTCTTTATTGTTGATAATAAATAGAAAAGTAATTTAGTTATGTTTCTTTTTATTGTTTATAAGAAGTAGAATAGTAACTTAGTTATGATTTTTTAATAAATAGAAAAGTAACTTAGCTATATTTATTTTATTTTTGATAATAGATAGAAAAGTAACTTGGTTATGCTTCCTTTATTATTTGTAATCAATAAAAAAGCAACTTGATAACTGAGTTTTTAGAATAACAAATTATTTGATAAGTCGGTATTTTGATAGCTATGTTAAGTGATTTGTTCTTTCGTCACTTAAACCAATCTAAAGAAGTCTCCAAGACAATTTATGCATGTAGTTTATGGATTTCATGGCTTTTTAAAGCTTCAATCGATTGTTTTTTTAAGTAATAAAGTTATATCTTTGAGACAATGTGTGCCCTATTAACTATAAGGGTTTTATTGTTATAGATCTTATTTTTTTTCTTTCACTTCTGTTTTTTTGATTTACATTGTTAATTATATGTATATAATAAAGGTTTAGACATTTATAGATTAAGGCTAACTTGGTATTGTACATTTATACATGTTACATTTCCAATTTTTTTTTCCAAATAATTAATGAGAGATTACATATTTTGCTAAGTGCAATGCCCAATACTACTCTTGGAGTTGCCCCGTGTTAGTGTCCATACCATCTCAAGAAAGCTTACATCCTACGATCCTCTCAAAAAAGTTTACGTCCTATTGTCCTCACTACATTTTCTAGCTTCTAGATGATGTTATGTTTTTATTGTGGCTAGAATATATATTTACTATGTTTTCCTCCAATTTATTAATGCTTAAATAATAAATTAGCTTTTATATACATCAATTTATTGAACCTGCTTTTATATACATCAATTTATTATTAGTGCAGTCCTTGTCCATAACAATTTGAGTTCATAACAATGATATGACAACAAAATTCATAGCAAATTATAGTTATAAAACTTCTTTCAACCATCAAGTTAATCCATGCCAACTGTTTTATATTTATCTTAGACCTTGGGCATTCAATTTTCATATGCCATATGTTTTGGAGACTTTGGTATTACTATTTGTTCAAGGGGCATTGGATAGGATAGTAGGTGTTTTTGGTTTCTAAACACTCGAGATTGGAGAAGATAGTGGGTGTTTCTAGTTTCTAAACACACCATATTTTGATTTTTGTTTTTGGCAGTGTTATTAGTCATTGCCCTTAAGACTTAGAGAATTGTTTTTTATTATTATATAAAATGCCGCCCTCCTTATAAATATAAATAGTTAAAACAAAACGAATATATACTCCCTCATAATTAACAAATAATATCATACTCTTACAAATCATATTATACTCTTTTATGGACATCATTTTTTTTTGCAACAAAATGAATTTATACTCATAATGAATTTATGCAATTTGGGTGGATATAACCTGAGCACCTATGTATTTTCATAAATGAAGTCATAATTAAACGAATAATAAAAAGAAATATATAAATAGAAAGGCAATTTGGTTAGGTATAGGGAGCACCTATCTACTTAGAGGCATATAATATATGAAATTGTAGGTATTGTCATTAGCATTCGACAAAACACTGTAAAGAGTAAGAAAATATTAATCATCCACTGCGCAATCTTCAGATATATATAATGCCAAAACTCCTTCCAGAGGAGTTGGGGATATCATTTCTTCAATTTCTATGTATTCGCTCATTTCAAGATATTACATTGATATTAATACCCAAACCTATTATAAGGGTTTTTATGTAAATTCAACACATTATTCTTGTGATATGTGTCTAACAACTACATGAAGGAAAGGGTAGGTAGACAAAGTTTAAGGAAAGGGCATGCATACAGAGTTTAAGGAAAGGATAGACATACATCTAGTTTAAGAGAATAATATTATGGACAATTTTTTTTCATGCAACAGAAGGAATGCCTAGAGCCATCATGGTGTAATTGAATTTATTGATGCCATTGATACCCATCTATTGCTTTTCCATATTGGGTTTTTGCTCTAGTAAAACTAGAATATATGAATGTTACTGTATTTTCACAGTGTTGTAATATCAATGAGGAGATTGCAAAGATGTTCAGGCTATGAGAAGAAGGGAGAGAGGTTGTTGGCATGCATTTTGAATATGGTCTTTGGAGGATTATGTGCTATGGAGTAATCCTGGTTCTACAGAGGGAACAATCTGTCTTTCATTAACATGATGTAAAATATTCTTATACTCCCATATACTTCTTCTCTGTTAGCTTCAGTAACTCCACCGAGATCAGGAATGGTGTTAAAGTTAGAAGAGACTTTGCAAGGTTTGCGTCCTGTGGTGGTAAGTAACACAAGAAAGAAAAACAAAATCCCTTCCTTTGCACCTTATGGATTGGAAAGTGATTTTAGATTACAAATGAATCAAACATTGTCTTGAAATATAGACTACAATGGAATCAAAATTGAGGTTGGGGCTAGAGCAATGTTTTAAAACTCGGACTTGGACTCAGAATTGGTTGAGGGCCAACTTGGACTTGGACTCAGAATCGGCAATGACTCGGACGATTTGATTTTCATGACTCGGTTTACTAAAAAACACATAAAATATTTAAATTTTAAATAAAAAAGCTATTTTAAAGATTATAATCCATCATTCCAAAGCATCAGAGACAAAATATCCAAATTCTATCATGTATATACCATATAAGGATGAACTTATCAAAATGGCACGAAGTGTACTATGCCGACCCAATGTGCAATACATAATACATATTTGGAAGACTAGAACAAAGTGAAAATACATAATCAAAGAGGCCTAAATGGCATGTGGAGTGATAGAGTCCAAAAAACAAAATGCTATGATGTCACTGGCCAGTAATAAGTATGTCACTACATCATTGATCAACATGATCAATCATCAAAATCATCACCACTGCTATGCCCAGAACTAGCACTTGGACTAGCAATGATATAGGCAATGGCATCTGGATCGGGCTCAAACCCCTCAAGATCATCTACAGCTGCTGCACTAGAAGAAACACTAGATGGACTACTAGCTGAATGTGTAAAAGCACGAGGTGGACATGGATCATGGCCTGCAAGTGCACGCATCTCTCCCTCTCAACTAGTGCCTACCATGTTTGGAAAGAAATAATGTTACATCAATAGTTATATCAAATTATTAATATAGTAATATTGAAACACTCATATATTATTCAATGATAGAAAAACATATTACGGATCTAGATTGTACATCTGCAAGAATTGATGATAGTATTGGGAATAGTGGATATTCCTCCAGACTACCATTACCGGCCACATCCACCTCAATATCAAAATTAGGATTGAACTCGGGCTCTTCATTCTCCACTAACCAATTTGATGTTGAATCAATATCATCCAACACAATGGGATCAATATCAGGGCTTTTGTTCATCAATTGGTTGCACCTTAAACTGATGTTGTACTGCACGAAGACTAGATCATTTACCCGATTTTACTCTAAACGATTTCCCTTCTTCGTGTGAATCCGCTCAAAGACAGACCAAATGCACTCACACTTGGAAGAACTGCATGATTGACTAAGGATTCAAATTGCAAACTTTTGAAATTGAAGGCCTTGGACACCAAATGACTCCCACCATGTTGCTGCACGTACAAAGATAGTTAAATAAATGAATTAGATTGTGAATTTGTCTAAATATTGAAGTTTTTTAATTTTAAAAATTAAATAACTGAATTTAATAAAACAATGGAATTGTTTACCTGGTTGGTCCACATCTCTTGCAACCTTAGCCATAGGTTTTCCAAAGGTACCCATGCCTCTAGTGTAAGTTGTAATCTATTGGTGTATCTCCAACTGCACCATCTCATTTGGGACCATGCGCCCAAGGCACTCATACAATCCATCTTTGACCTCCCTGGTTTGATCTTCTCCAAATTGAGCTCTATAATGGTACCTTGGGTTCAGAAAATACCCAGCTTCATGTATAGGATGATGGAGTTGATTGTTCCATATCCTATCGATGATATCCCAGATAGGCCCATACTTGGCCACTCTATCCTTGTATGTTTCCCTTATTTGCTCCTTTGCCTGATCCATGGCCTCATAAATGTAGCCCATGGCCAATCTTTCCCCATCCACCAACCGCAACACTTTAACAAGTGGCTCGGTAATTTTCAAAACCTCTGCCCCTTTTCTCCAAAATGAGCTTTCCAATATTTTCTTCTTGGTGTCTTTTCCATTTGCTCTGTGGGCCCATTTACTAGAATTCCATTCATCACTTGAAACCATTTGTTCCAAGTTTTGTCTTTGACCAATGAGAGATTGCAACGTGAGGAAGTGAGTTGCAAATCTAGTAATGGCAGGCCTAACAAGTTCCTTTCCCTGTGTGTGTTTCATCATCAAGCTCAATACCCATGAGTGGTTGTAGATGTATCTTGTGATTCTTTTGGCATGCTCTACAATGTACATGATCCAATCATGTTTGCATATGTCCTCAAGCATGAGGTCTATGCAATGTGCCGCACATGGGGTCCAAAATATTGTTGTGTATTTTTCCTCTAACATCTTACCAGCAAGAAACATAGTTAGAAGCATTATCTGTGATGACCTGCACAACATTAGCTGCCCCCACCAGCTCAACAACATCAACTAAAAGATGAAATAAGAGATTTGCATCTTTCACCTTATCGGATGCATCATATGATTTCAAAAACATGGTTCCCTGTGGGCAAGAGATAAGGAATTTTATGATGGTTCGGTTACTTGCATAAGTCCATCCATCTGACAAGATAGTCCATCCTATTACCACCCATGACGCTTTGAAATCATTGAAGTATTCATCCAAGGATTTGATCTCTTTCTGCAAAAGATATCCCCTCAAGTCATGCATACTAGGGCCTTTGAAGCCCTTACCAACAGCAACAACAAAAAACCACACAGGATGAAAATAAGGTGAATGAGCAGCATTGAAGGGAATATCTGCGTCATACCACCATCTAGCTATCTAATCATGAGCAATTTCTTTGTATTGTTTTTTCCAATGGGAATCTATGGTGGGTTGAATTAGTCGAGAAGCAGTTGCACTAGAGGTGTTTTGAGGTGAGATATAGTTTTCTATATTACCCCCTTTTTGGACAAATTTGTTTGGGGGCGAGGAACATAGTGAAAGGGATCCCCAAATTTGGTAGAAGGAATGGATGAGGAGCCTTCATATTCAACATGAGGCAGAGATCTCATCATTTCTAAAAGATGCCTCTTCTTCCCTATTTCTTCCTCTCTCTCTTCTTGAGTAGTCTTATCCACTTGATATTGATCAAATTGTTGTTGCAACTCCATCCTTATCTCTCCAATCACCTCTGAATCAACTTCACATGGGGAAACATTTCCTCTAATGGAAGCCAAATGTTGTTTAAGTCTATGAATGCCCCCTCCTTTAGTCCATTTTTTGCAATATTTGCAATACATCTTCCCGTCAACCACATCAACATGGATTCATGCTGGATCTTTCGATTTCGGGGCCATCTTGAAGTGTGAAGTTCATTGAGTTCACTATTGTTCAAGTTATTTTTCAACTATAACATGCAAAGAAAATGAAAAAAAGTTAGATATGAAAAAAACAGTAAAAAAAAGATAGAAATTAGAATTAATACAAGTCTGTAATATGTATGAAATTATGAATATGTATGACTTTGTAATTAGATAGAAATTATAATTAATTGCAAATTTTATTTAAAAAAACAGTACAAAAACAATAATCTTTTTAAAAAATTAAACAGTAAACAAATTAAATATAAAAAAAAACTGTAAAAAAATTAAATAAGGAAATAAAAAAAAATAGTAAAGGAAATTTTAAAAAAGTAGTAAGGAAATTAAAAAAAAACAGTAAGAAAATTAAAAAAAAACAGTAAGGAAATTTTATTAACAAAATGGTAAGGAAATTTTATTAAAAACACACTAAAAAATGTGGCAGGCTACAAACTATAAGGAAATACAAATTGTAAATTTTATTAAAAATAAATGTGGCAGACTGCTGACTTACATCTGGTCCTCTACGATGGCTCGAGACGGGTTCTAGTCTCGACTCTCCACAATTGACGGTGGGTCTCCAATTCCAGCGGCCTCTTGACTCCACGGGACCACGAATCCACTGCTCTGTGAGTCTGCAGCTCTCCAGCGGCTCTCAGGGTAGTGGAAAACAAGCAGTCTTGGGATCGGGCTCGGGCTCTCCAACGGCTCTTCAAGAAGCAACGACTCTCTCCAATGGTCACGGTCATGGTCTCAGGAAAGGGTGGGGGCATTGTGTTAGTTATTTAGGGGTAGGTCAAGGTTAGGTTAGGATTAAATTTAAAAAAAATTACAAATTCATTTTTTTTTAACTCGGGATGACTCAGGCGAGTCGACCCTTAACTTGGACAAGTTGGCCGGTTTGGTACCAAACCGACCGAGTTGAACTTCAACTCGGCTGGTTTGGTACCGAATCGGCCACCCGACCCGAGTTAAGGGCCGACTTGACTCGACTCGGGGTCAACTCGGTCACCGAGTTTTAAAACAATGGGCTAGAGGTTAACCATATCTATTAAGCATAATTTTATCAAATTAAATTAAAATTAAATTAAACTCCACCACCTTCTTTGACTTGCACGATATTGAATGCATATCTCATCAAATTAAATTCATGCGCATGAACTTCCTTCATTGAATTCTATAATAGTTCCATGAACTATTCTTGGTTCATCACCTTTTCAACTTTTGCAATTCTGTGTTGCATTGTCATTTGGTTCTTCTCCTTTCTTCCAATGTGTTTCTTTTATCAACGGATAAACAATTCTCTTGAGAGTGTGCGACTCACATTTTAGTCATAGCAGTTCTAATTTACACGTCTGAGGGTGGACATGGGGGACTGGCCATGACAGATGGAGGAAATAGAGTTTCATCATCAATACTCTCAATCGCAAGTGTACCGCGGGATTTTCGAATAACTATCTCATTTGACTCATCTGGTTGATAATTTGGAGCGTTAGTGGCAACAAATTTTGAGTGAATTGTCCCATGCTTAGTGTCAGCATACCGAACCATCATTGACTACAACTCTACAACTCCTTCCAGTGCATCCTGCATCAGAGTGTATCGAGCTTGTGCCTATGGACCTGGAACTTTGTCTTGCACATCAACTAGACTCAGAGATTGATCTCGAGCTGCAGCTTTAAATTTCTTCTTAATTTTTCCATGTGCACTTGTCTTCTTGTACACGCCCTTTTTGGCCTCGACATGGAATCTTGACTTACACGATTTTGTAAATAGTTTGATTTTGAATATAATGAAATTTTTTGTATCAACCCATGTCTGTCTCTCTTCATTTCCATCTATGCAAGAAATTTTCTTCTGTGCCATTACTTAATTCAACAATTAATCTATTATGCGCTCTTTCATATGCAAGATAACGTAAGAACACTTTAATACATGCATGTGACACTTCAACTTAACACATCACCTTGTGTAATCATGATAAATAATGCGACAAACACTTTCTAACATCACACTTAACTAACATACCCCTTGAATTCCTAATATGCATCATGTTGAACTCAAGGGTATTACTCAATCCTTTTGAGATTAGTAAGGAGGGAAGCAATTGCTTGTTGCATTAGATGCACCTGGATTGTTTGCATCTTCAATGTACTTTTGAGGAGATTTATTTACACAAAATTTATTGTGTGCATTTCTATCATGATTCTACGCCAGAGAGTTTTCACCATAGTCTCTTTGAATGTGATTGCTTTTGCGCAATGTGTCTTCATCAGAATAGTTCACTTCTCTTCGACAGTACATAGCCTTGTGTCCAAAAACATCACATCCATAACATCTTACAGTTTGACAATATTTTGCAACATGACCAAAATGATTGCATCCTGTGCACTTCATCCTATTGATCCTTCTTTGATTAGTATATTGAAAAGTGTGGTATTTGAAGGAATCATCATACATGAACGACTTAACAAGATTTGAGCAATGTTCTCTGTCGCAGACCTTCTTTGATGTCATATTATATCCAAGACCTGTTTTGTCTTCAGATGATCTCTGATCTTTCAGGATTTTATTTAGAATTGATGTGTTGTCTTTGAACTTGTCTTTTACTTCATCATCATTACTGGCCTTGTTGAATTCTTGGTGTGTGCAAATCATTGTGGGTTACTGGATCTGTTTCTTTCCCTTTATCTCTATTAACTTGTCTTCTAGACGAGATATCTCTTTGTCCTTCTCCTCAAGCTGATTTGTCAGCATCCTAATTTTCTACGCCAATTCTTCTAAAGAATCTTTTAGTCCAGACTTCTCTTCCTCAAGCAGTCTGACCTTGTCTTGTGTGCAGATTAGCCGTATCTCACAGTTGGTGATATTTTCACGAATTTATGCTTTAAGAGACTCTTGAAATGGTCTGTCTTGTTCTTCATACTTTGACAGATGTTACTACAAAAAATTCTTCTTCTTCCTTGACTTCTTCAAGTCATCCAGGGCACTGATCAATTCTCCTTCCCAATCAATATATGTAGCATCTTCATCTTCTTTAGATTGGTTATCAACCTTGACCTTAGCGACATGCTTTGTAGGTGTAACAAGATTTGGAGATGTTTTGAATGATCCACTGAAGAAGTATTTATCTAGTGATCCTAGTTTGCTCTGTGCAAACAGAGTATTTCTCTTCTTCTTTTCATCTCCGCTTTCCTCTTCTACACAAGCCATGAAAAGTACAACTTTTGGTTCTTCATCGCAGTCACTTCCTTCAGATGCATTGCTCTCTTCCTCAGTGTACAAACTCTTCCTTTGTTTTGGAATCCTCTTTTTGTTTTTAGGTCTATGTTGAGATCGCACATTCTTTCACTCATATGAAAACGATTCCTTGTCGTTGTCACTGTATTCATTTTCTTTGTATGAGCACTTAGGGGAAAAATGGCCTATTCCTCCACATTTAAAAAATTTGAAGGGAAACTTGTTTTTGTACTCACCTCATCCTCTTTTCAACGTTTTGACAAAGTTCGATTCCTCATCATCCAACTCATCACAAAAATCCTTGTCATGATCATGCTTGTCCTTCCCAGTGGCTTTAAAAGTAGTTTCCTTTCTGATGGGTGTCTCTTTCTCTGTTCTTATCTCATATGCATTCAAAATCCCCTGAAGCTCATCTTTCGTCGGGTCTTCAAGATCTTCTCGATCTTCTAACAAAGACACCTTTGCATTAAACCTTGTGGACATAGTTCTCAATATCTTCTGCACAACAGATTCTTCTTCCAAAGTGACCCCGAGACTTTTGATAGCATTAACTATCTCATCTACTCTTGAGAAATAATAGGTAATGTTCTCCTCATCTTTCATCTTCATAGATTCAAACAAACTATAGTATTTTTTCAGCTTTGCTTTCTTTACTTTTTTTTCACCTTCATAGGCACGTTTGAGCTTGTCCCAAACTTCCTTGGTTGATGCACAGTGCATAACCTTGATGAACTCATTACTAGTGAAACCACAAAGCATTGTGTTTCTGTATTTTGCATTGCATTAATAGATTCTCCTCTGTACCGGATTAACTGGTACTACTAATGGGACATCATAACTGTCAATAACATACTACCATACATTTGATCCTAGTGATTGCAAATATACATCCATCCTGACCTTCTAGAATATATAGTTGGTGCCATCAAACCTTTATGCTCTATTAATTGAGATACCTTCCTACTTTTCCATATCAACGAAATGATCTATCTTCGAGATGTTAATCTGTTACTGAAACAACTTGATCTGACACCAATTGTTGGAATCGGTTTAATATTGAGAGGGGGGTGAATTAGTATTAGCGTAGTTATCAACAATTTTTACCTTCTTTAACAGATTAGTCTTTAACTTAATATTTAATCCTCAATTATGCATTCAACATAAATAAAACATTTATCCACATATGCACCAAGACAATCAACACATAACACAGAAGATTTCATTGATGTGGAAACCCAAACGAGAGAAAACCACGTAATTCTCTTTTGTTATGAAAATATTACATTCAAGGAAGCGTCGAATTCCTATGTTTTCCAGCACCAACTAGAAGGAGGCACTGACCCACTGGATTTACAGGTATTGACCTTAAGGAATCTCCAACACCCTGTGTTCTCTAGCACCAACTGGAAGAAGGCTACAACCTCCTACTCCTTTCCCTGTCCTTCCTCCCAGATATATCATATGTGAATCTATCTTACTGTACTTCTAATTCATGCACACTTCTGGTCTTATGATATTGGTTATGCTGTGCACAATCCTCGTATGCAGACGAATCACTGTCACTGTGCTGCATACATCACTTGAATTCTCATTCCTCTCAATTATTCACTTCTGGTGATATCTTACTTCATATATTGTGTGCTTGTTGAATCTGCAGTTTGCACCAATATATGCTCTGTCAACTTGCTACTGCACAACTGCACTTGTCAACTAATATTGTGCTTTCAATAGATAGTTTGCTGCTTTGAGATAATGCACCGGTAAAAAATGGAACTGCGCACTTAATGACGTGTCCGTTCAGTTTAAGTTTCACAGTCTTTTAGATAACCTACGACATGATGTGCATCACTAAATTGGTCCTTTCGGTTTAACGCACTTGTGTCAGATCATGACGTGCTTACTTGATCCTGCTGCTACTCTAACATCACACATTAGATGGACTTCTCAACTTCGCACACTTCACTTTAGTCTTCGTGTATAAGCTAAAATTTTGCACATATTCTAATATACTTCAGTTTTGTTTCTGCGCTACTTCATTACTTACACCATCTGTGACTGTTTACATGTTGTCTGTAATTCTATCATTCAATCTTCACGTAGTTGCGCATACTTCTATTTTTCTGCCTTCCAGTGTTTTCACAATTGTCACATATCTACAACATCATTCTGTGCACCATCAATATTCTCTTCTGCTATATGTGTGCACTCGACTCCTCGCTAGATCATTATGTTCTTTCCTTGATCCCTTGATGCCCCGAAATATAAATATGTATTTTACACCTGAAGCTCTATAATCTCACCATAAAGCTAACTTCAAATCTCCAACTTGCTTCCCTATTTATAGATATCCTTTCTGGATCGTATGTCCACAAGTTGGTTGTGTCTTTCCTTCTTCCTTGCTTGACGGTCTGTGCTTCTGCCACATGTCATCATCTGTGTTGTTGATGTGTCATCCTTTGTGGAACTTGCACATCCATGGTCCATGTATAGTGGGACTTACAGCTGCAATGATGTATATTTGTGCTCTTCATGTACCATTGCTTTGAGGTTTATGCGCATCCTTGGTCCTCCCCTTGATAAGTCTTTGGACCTTGTTGTACCATACCTTGTGGGTGTTGTGCTCCTGATGTATTAATGCTTTGTGGAATCTGCGGACACACCAACTTCTACTTGGTGGGACTTTGACCCTTGCAGTACCATCACTTGTGGGTCTTGCGCAATTGCTTTGTCATCGGATGTGGAATTTGCGAATATACAAACTTCAATTGCTATACCCTTCTTGAAACTTGTGCGCCTTTTACTGGCTGAAAGCATCTTCTTATTGGCGGGTCTTGTGCACTTTTAGGACTATTTCGTTTCTTACCATTTGTGCACTCTCGATCCAAGGCTTGTGCATGCTTGCACACTTGTATATTTTCTTAACCAATTCCTTAGCTACTTGTTCACATGTACCTTTGTGCATCCAATTCCTTGGCTATTGTGCACATGTACCTTTGTCCATCCAATTCCTTGGCTGCTACCTTGAGAGAATAGGACTTGGTGGACTTGATATCTGCAGAGGTACAACATGTAGTAGGCTACATTGCTTATGTGCTTCTTGTAACTGGATCTGTGTGAAGTACCCTTGAATACACATCTTTAGACTGAATGTAATTTCTAGATATACTTCTTCACACTGACATCCATGTTCTTCACCATCTTGCGCATATATACT
This sequence comes from Larix kaempferi, assembly GCA_027924585.1. NCBI lineage: Eukaryota > Viridiplantae > Streptophyta > Pinopsida > Pinales > Pinaceae > Larix > Larix kaempferi. Next base: position 2,353,562 of record BSBM01000694.1, on the reverse strand, counting down.
TCTTCAAAGTGGATTCCATATACTTCTGCAAGATGTCATAGGAATGTTGTATCCACTTTGACTTATGATGACATCATTGAATCAAACTGAATCACTTGACATCCTCTTTGACATTAGTTGACATCAATGACAACCAAAGTTCAACAATCTAAACCCACGATTGAGCTTTTGAAAAATCTCAAGCGAACACTTGTTTAATCTCTCGACCAAGATTTAAAAACATGGACTGAGGGTTTAACCAAACCTTGATTGAGATCCTATTTTATATGTGCCCGCATCTTTCCAAAAAGTATCACCCATATTCATGGGAGTATATCTCAAACCCATAAATAGTTTTTTAAAAGACTTGATAAATTTAAGGAAAACATAGATAGTAATGTGTCAACTGGCCATCAAATGTATATTTCATCACATTATGTAGACCAATATGCATGGGAAGAATTAATGGACAGGAAATTGAATTGAAATATAAGTTCTCTACTTGAAGTTTCTTTCTTGACAATAATTTAATAATTCTAAGAAATTGTGTCCCATAATATTGAAGAGAGATGCCTAATTAACACAATGTGACCACTAGTATGCTTCCCTCTTACTTGTGGATAAAAACATTAAAGATCAAGTTGGCTTCTGACTCAACATAACTATTAACCATATCAAGGGAATATCCATATTCTCCTTGTTTCTTTAATTTTAATTTTGAAACTACTTTCATCGATGTTTGATCTTTACTCAATGCAACATTAAGAAAGCTCACTCAAAGACATGAAAGTTTTTTTAGCAAGTTTTTTTCTTGCAATTGGAACAATCTAGGATTTTTAGATTTCCTACCTACAATTTTATTATTGTTGGAAAAAAGTGAGTCCACATCACACTTTGTTAAATGATTTTCTTGGGAAAGTACAAAATCTATATTTACATTTGTATATCTTAGTGGCATGTTCCTCAAAATGAACAAAGCAACTATGAATGTGTTGCATTATGTTGAACCAATATGTGACCTTTTAGTAATTTTTTTATTAGGTACATACATCTAGAAGGAAAAGGAACTAGCTTAAATAAATGTGACCTATGTAAGATGTAATTAAGGTATATATTTTATATACATCATAGATATTCATCAAAGTGGACGAAATAACAATGAATATGACATGGTATTTTTTCATCAATCATATGCATCATTCTAACAATTTCCAATTATCAAAATCAAAATCTTAATTAAAATTGTAACACTGTGTTTGCAGTAAAAATAAATAATCTTCAATCTAGCATTTACAACTAACCCATTAACATAAAAAATTCAATCTTAGGTTAACCACAACATAAATCGGTTCAATTTTCAAGGTGGAAGCATCACATGAAAACACTTACGTCAAAATTATTGGTTCCAAAATCAAAACCCATGAACATTATGTCTTAATCTCTATTTCAAATGCAAAACGTGTAATTTGATTTTAAAAGTATTTTTAAAACAAAATTTTTGTTCTAGTCTAGAAAGATTTTCAAACAACAAAAACACAAATATGAATATAACATTTGTTAAACAACATGTTGGACCAAACATAAACAAGACTTATATGTAAGAATATTGTATCCAATTAAGAATTGTTTTTAACAAAAGATGAAAGTCATAAAACGACATGATGAAATTGAAATAATCATTTTGATATTTTGTTGAGGCCAAAAACAAACAAAGCCCTTTTAGGATTGAAATATATTCATTGTTTCATGTATTTATTATGTACCCTTGTGTCGGGTCAAGTCATGAACTTGCAATTTGCCCAGTGATAAAATCAACATGGTATCGGAGCCAATGGTTTGGTTCCTGGTTTGGATTTGCGAGAGTATTGGTCCATGTTATTCCATTCCAACTCATGGTTTTGTATGTGGGATTTCATGTATGAACATGATTTTCTTTCCAAAAGAAAATGTTTTTACCAAAGTTAAAACAATAATTACAAATAAAGGAAGTCAACAATAAAGATAAGTATTTGATGTCGTAAGTAATAAGCCTTATTTACTTAAAGATGATGTTTTCTTGATGATTAACATAAATGGTTAATTAATTTTGGTTTACTCCTATCATGGGGATCTCGTGTATAAGCTCAAGCATGGAATGAAGGATGCACTGGATTCCAACTCAAAGTGATGACATGAATAACTCAAATTGGAAGAGTTGCTCGATGAGGAATATAACATGGACATAGACTTCTATATTTAGAGGGAGAAACTACCCAAGATGTAGTAGTGAGGCCCAACATCAAGAGGAATCTTGGTACTCCAAGATTGATGATGAGTTTAGGCTTAAGAAGGAGCAAGGAGAACTCATTTGTCAGAGGGAGTTGGCTTCAGATCCTAGGACAACAAGATGGATTCTATGAAGAGGGAGCAGTATATTGCGATGGATGAGCAGATAGTCGATGTGTTGACCAAGCCTTTGTTAAGAGTGAAGTTTGAGTACTTCAGGGACAAGATTGGCACGATGCAGAGAGATGTATCTCATAAGAAAGAGGGATGAGTCACATATGTGATTCAAGGGGTAGTAGATGTATAGTGTGGTAGCGATAGGTGGTCATTTACGGGCATGTACTCTGAGAGAACTAGAGAGAGTGACCAGCTCATGATGATTGGAGAGCGTGACCATACTTTGTATGTGTATCCAGTCGAGCTGCATATCCAGTTAGAGCTAGTATGTATGTGTGGACTAGAGAGTGTGAGCATACTTGCGAGGGATGGAGAGAGTGACCATACTCATGAGGACTAGAGAGTGTGACCATACTTACTATGCATATCTAGTCGAGTATGTGTATCCAGTCGAGTATGTGTATCCAGTTGAGTATGTGTATCCAACCGAGTATGTGTATCCAATCGAGCTGTGTATCCAATCCGATGTGTGTGTCTAGATTCTGTGTGAGCTAGATGAAGTCCTGTAATGATGTAATGTGCACTCCTGGATCGTTCATATGTTTCTACTATGATTCCCTTGGATGTATGATCGTGATTGATACATGATTGAGATGATGGATTTCTCTTACAGAACTTCTAGTGATGTATAGATTCGTGAGATGTCACAAGTAAATGGCCAAAGTAAAAAGTTGTGGCAAAGTTTTTGTGGATGAGATGTCGATGTTTCTCCAGTGTGCAACAGTGGGTAGACATTCTACCGGATTGGTAATGTGATTTGACCAAGGAGAATGATACATTCACTCCCAGGAAATGGACATGTGATTTGGCTAGTGGTGAATGGCCCTGGTGTAGCCTTGCTTAGCCATGTGATTTGGCTAGGTGTGATTAGGGCTCGAGGTTCTTGCACAACCTTTGTTAGTCATGTGATTTGGCTAAGTGTGATTAAGGCTTGAGTCACATTGCATACTATGTAAGGGAGTGCTCGATGATGGAGTGATCTATCTCATTATAGAGCAGGATTGACTTGTTTATTTGATAGGGACTAAATTCCCCTTGTGGAATAAACAATGTCTAGTCTAATGTGGGTGCACACACATTAGATCCGCATACATGAATAGATTTGCATGTAAGGAGTTAATGTTACAACTCCGTGAGTCATTCTCCCTATACGAGGAGAATGGACAGATCAGAGGATCTGTCACTTATGCATTTGAACCTAGACTGGGTCAGGAGAGGTTCCATCCCTTGTTAATTTGCGTTTGTCCTTGGGACGCTGGGGACCAGCAAGGTGAAATCCCTTGTGATGCATTTGACTTAGAGGGGTCAGGTGATGCTAAATCCCTTGTGATGCATTTGACCTAGAGGGGCCAGGTGAGGTTAAAGCCCTTGTAATGCATTTGACCTAGAGGGGTTAGGTGAGGTTAAAAGCCTTGTGATGCATCATTGACCTAGAGGGGTCAGGTGAGGTTAAAGCTATTGTGATACATTTGACCTAGAGGGGCTAGGTGAGGTTAAATCCCTTATGATCGTCCATGAGGTTGAGTTCATGTTGACGATGGATCCATAAGATTGAGCTTATGTCGATCTTGGTGACCCATGGATTCAGTCATGAGATCCCACATTCACCTTGGGATGAGATAAGTGGACTTGGTGGTATCTTTGAGAAAGACCCTTCAAAGGAGAATATCCAGCTAGAGTCTCGAGAAGAGACTTGAAGTGCTAATAGTGTGCATGTCAACATAGGAGAAGATTCTCTGGTTGGTCTTTTAAGGAGAAGCTCCAGGCTGAGTCTCGAGGAGAGACTTGAAGTGATAACATTGTGTATGTCAGCATAGAGCCGATTCTCTGGTTGCTCTTTTAACTAAGGAGACGACTCCTTTGTGGAGTGTCCCTGTGTGGGATGACCCTTGTGTGAGATGTTCTCCTGTGTGGAGCATGGGACCAGATGGACGGTAGACTAGTTGTAGTCATCACCGCCTTCCAGTTGTAATGACTGGTAAATTGGAAGAAGAGTCTTCCTGAGGAGTTCATCCTCCTTTTGGTTTTAGACTAATAAAGTGCATGAGGAAATAATCCTCTGTGGTCTAGGATGACCAAGCTTATCAAATAGATCAAATATCTTCTTTGAGAAGATGATGTGGTTCCGGTGGGGATAGTTGTTCTGGTCAGAAGGACTTGATTAGAAGGGACAAAAATTCTCTTATATTTAGAAGACAAGAAGAAATCCAGTGCTGAAGATTGTGCCGGAAGAATACCTTCCTCGCTAAGAGGGAGTGTTGATGTTATATGTAGCATTAGAAGATATGCTTATAAATGATTTCATGTATTTACTATGTACCCTTGTGTTGGGTCAAAAGAGAGAAAATAATAAATAATATTTATAATGGAAAAGTCAGCCGACATGAAATAATAATTGTTTATTATGAAATGACATTTCGGCCAGTAACAAAGGGATGTGTCCTTTCACTTCATTCACTATAAAGTAAAAGTCATAAACATGCAATTTACCAAACTATACAATCAACAAATAGCAACCACATCATATCAAAATCCAATTCAGAAGATCAAAGCTTAATTTCAATTAATTGAGACCATATTTTTCCAAATTTTCAATTCATAAAAGAAACTAAGATAACCAGAAATAAATGAAAAACCATGTTAGGTGGTCTATATACAAAAAAAAATTGAAATAAAGCAACAAGAGAGAAATTAAATCTAATTTTTATAATGCAATATGAAGAGAACCCGAAATATTTCCAAACATAGTAGGAAAGAATAGAAATCCACCTTGTCATATGACGAATAAGAAAATAGATTCTGAGTTAGCATTGTATAATCATAAGGGTTTCCATCACTAAGAAAAATGGGCTTATTCCAATGCTTATGCAAATCAAAATCAACAAATGTTTGTTCAAACAATATTGAAGGATCCCCGATAGTCTTTCGGTGGCTATGGCTATGACTATTACGATAGTGAAAAGAAATACCCTTTTCTCAAGGGGAACAATCTCGAAACCACTCATAATAGAAAATAAATGAAACATATTTTCTTGGATGGAAACATTTTATGTACAAATATTTCAAGGCTAACAATCACAATAGAAATAAAAAAAGTCATTTATTTTACTCTCTTATTGAGTGGAAAAATAAGTTTAAAATATCAGAACCATTTAAATCTTGTTTCATAATAAGAATGCAAATGCTATTACTAGATTTATTAAAGAGCAATTGGGTAATAAATTACTTCATTTATATCTCAATTTCTATAAAAATTGACTAACATTTCATTAATCCTTACTATACCAAACATGACCAATTATCAAAACTACTTTGAATCTTGTTTCACACTCACAATGCAAATGCTATTACTAAATTTGTTAAAAAACAAATGAATGATAAATTGCCTCATTTATACCTCAATTCTCCTAAAAATGAGAGGAAATTACTCTTAATTCTTACTACAATAAACATATTCTTTGTGAAAATTATGAGATAGTAGCTAATATAATGTAATAATGGAACGAATTTTAAAACCTTATCAAACAACTCATAACAAAAATGAAATTGAATTGCAAAACTACATGGATAAATATTCAAAAGCTAATCATCCTAAAACACATCTTAAAAGCCATTTATTTTACTTTCTTCTCAATAATAAAACAATTATTTAAATTTTAAAGTTATTTTTATTTTGATTTTCATGGTAACAAATGAATATACTATTCCCATATTTGTAAAAAGAAAAGCAAATAAATGGTAATATTTTCCTTGAAGGTAAGGAAAATATAAAAACAAATATGAATCTATTATAATTATATCTATAATCATAGAAAAAGGAAGAAAATATAAAGGCAAATATAAATTTATTATAATTATATCTATAATCATAAAATATAGATTTATAGGAAAATATAGATTGACAAAAATAAGGGTAAGGAAAATATTAAGATAAATATAAATCTATTATAATTATATCCATATTAGTACTAGCAATTGCCCCAGAAAGTGCAAAGGAACGTCGATGGGAAACAAATAAGAAGTAAAGTGAATGCAATGAAGTGAAAAAGAGAATATTGAAAGAAATGCTATGGGGAGCTTACCATGTGGTTTCATTTGAGTGGTATAAGGGTGGCTCATTCAAAGTTTTTCTAAAGTATGATATTAACATCTTTGGAGGAGATTGCAAATGAGTTAACATCATACTTTTGAAAAACTTTGATTGAACATAGGCCACCCCCAAACACTTTATAGAAGAATACTTAATATGGTAGGAGGAATTTGTCCTTATCTTCCGATAGTGAGGCCTCCTTTGTTATCTTCCTCTTTTCACTTCTCCAACTTTCTTCTTTCTCTAATTCCCATATTCTTCTTCTTATGGCTTGGGTCTTTATCTCTCTATTGTTCCTCTTCGCACACTTTAATTATTTTTTATGAGGGCTTGCATCTCTTTCCTTATCCTTTATTTCTCTTCTTGGCTTAGTTGTTCATCTCTCTTTGCCACTTTTTCCCGCATAAGCAAACAGCACATTTGATTTCTTCGTGGATTTATTTTCTCTAATACTTCTTATGCAAACGAAAGAGGGATGGACCAAAATATTTATGAAGTCATAAATCTGAAAAAACTCTTGTGCACGGTTCTAGAACACATACCACTGTCAATGACCAACAAGTCTTATAAAGGTATCCAATAATTCCTACATAATAGGTTAAAGGCCACCTTGCTACATACGTAGGCTCCTACCAATGTGTAAAACAAAAGAGCTACCAATAATTATCTATTGTAAACAAAAGAGCTACCAATAATTATCTATTGTAAACAAAAGATCTACACTATTACATTCTCAAGGTGACACAACACTACTACAGAAACTCTACTAATGGCATGCAAGGAACAAGATTAACACAACTACACAAACTCTACTAATGGCATGCAACACACAAGATTAACATTCAATGAATTTACCATGTACAAGTCCTCTATTATAAACAAAAGAGCTTGTAAAGAAGATTGATGTTCAAGATCTTCCTCATTGTATATTGTTTTGGATGAAAATAATTGAAATCATATACGTGTACATTGTTGATGTTGTTTTGGTTGTTTGTTTGTATTTGAATGTAAAGGGGCTCGTTTATGATATTTGCATTATTGAAACATAATATTATTGTTGATGCTATTGTAGTTGTTTCTTTGTATTTGAGTTTAATGGGACTCGTTTTTACGATATTGGCATTATTGAAACATACCTTTTTATTATTAAAGTTGCTTCTTTATGAGTCAAATTTTAGGAAGCTTGAAAATAATAAACACTTAAATATTATAATGGTTAGAATGAATTTTTTCGAAGTCCAATCTTTAAATCCTTAGAACTAATCATCCTTTTCCTCAAGAACTCCAATCTTGCAATATTAGAATCACATACCTTGATTGCCAATTTTGATTCGAAAACACACCAATCTTAAAATAATATCACAAAGTACATTAATAAAGTAAAGATGAATGATTCAAGCACTTAATATCAACCTCTATGAATGATTCATTCAAACTCCCTGCATTAAATTTAAGTTTAAATGTATCTCTTTCTAACCTTGTAAGTCTGCAATATATCTCTTTGAAACATAATTTCATTGTTTGATGGCAATTGCATGAAATTTATCATCTTTACTTGATTCCAATTCAATTTATTCTTCACCAATGTCACCATTAACCAGTTTCCTCCATCTTCAAGAATGTTTCATTAAGAAATGAACTATGAAACATAGGATCTAAAACTCATTTTTAATAAATGAATTCTAATTTGAGTTTAAAGGCCTCTACATGATGTTTCCACATACAATATATGAAGTGCATAGTTTAACATCTTTACTTGATGCCGATTCAATTTCTTCTTCACCTATTTCACCATTAACTAGTTTCCTCCATCTTCAAGAGTGTTTCAAGAGGGGAACTATGAAACATAAGAACTGAAACTCAATTTTAATAAATGAATTCTAATTTGAGTTTAAAGGCCTCTATATGATGTTTCCACATACAATATATGAAGTGTATGAAATTTTTTTAAGGCTTAATGATTCAATGAGTAAGAACCATATTCAGTGGGAAGGGTATATTCAGGAGAAAAAATAAGAAATTTAGCTATGTACAAGTCATCGATGAAATGATGCTTGATCAAATAGTTGCAATAATGTCAACAATGATTTAATACAAAACAATATGGTGCATTGATTTCACAATGAAAAATGATTTATAGCAAAAGTAGGTGCATTGATTTCACAACGAAAAATGGTTTATAACAAAAGTAGGTGCATTGATTTCAACAAAAACATAAAAGACCACAATAGGGTGCATTGATTTTAGTGATGATACATAAAAAAAGATTTAAAGCAATCAAGTAGTTGCATTAGTGCATTAAAGCCCATCACTTTGTTTACTTGGGTGTGGTTTCTTTATTAATATTTGCACATTAAAACCATTATAATATTAAGATATATAAAATGCATTACAATAAAATGTAAATAGAATTATTATGAACATGTGATCCAAAGGGACATATAATTGAAATTAAGTTGGGAGGGCATATTATTCTAGTCAAAATTAAGTTGAAATTGTTGGAATTGTAGTTTTAGGTTGTTGGAATTGCATAATCGGGGGGTGTTGAGAGGTAATTGAAGGCGTCAAATCTATTTCTACAATCAAAATTGCAATTTGAATTATAAAAATAGTGATTTCAAAAAAATTTGCAAAAAAAATACAAACCATAGAACGTTTAGCGTACTCCCTTCTAATCGTACTTAGAAAGAGTAAAGGAGTAGCGGTCCATGTCCGTGCAAGTTGGCGACTTTCAAATGTAAATTTTTCTGCAAACGCTTGTACTCGCGTTAATATTGACGAGATGTTCAATGCTAATCTTTTGATTAGGGTGAAATAAGGGCATCTTTGGATTATGAACTTCGGCAATGATCTCCTATTGGATAAAAATAATTTCATACCATATTCTTTTTGGTGAACGATAGTAATTTTAGTGTCCATGCATGGATATATTAGGGGATGTGGCTCATAGAAATAACCCTATTTTTTGTTTAGGGTCCATCTATACTCCTAGTATCGTAATGTTCCCTTTCATTCACCTTTGATTTTGATGAGTAAAAACATGGAAGAAGTGAATATTGTTGAATTTATTGATCTCATTTTTAATCCCAACTATCCATTGAGCAAGAGAGATGTCCTTGAGAGGGGAGACATTGAGCACCAACTTGATCATAATCTTGGAATCTCTAATCACCATGAGATGGTCTAGTTTGAGCAACCGAGCTTGAAGAAGGCCTTGGTAAAGAGCTGCAACTTTTGCTTGGTTGTTAGTGATATTTTCTAGTCCCATTCATAATACAATTTTTCATGTCCATCGGAATTAAAGATGATTCCCGTTCCTACTACCCCTATACTTTATTTTGTTATTACAACTAACTTAAAAAATTATAAATTTGAAAAATGTACATTTTCATATACTATTTAACTTAGACTATGATAGAGAAATCTTTGAAACATTTTTATTGGTAAAATTAACTTAATATAGTATGTAATTGTAACTTTAAATTCAAGTATGTAAACATGTTGATTCAATCAAAATCCAATAACTAACAAAATGAAAATATACCATCATATAACTAAAAAAAAAAAAATATTATCGTAAAAGTAGTTGGTAAAAATAGGTTGCAATACATCACATACATATATTAAAGAAAGTGTATAGAGCATTGTGTCTTATGTTGCCGAGATTGATATCAAACCAACTATAATAAATTTTTAGTGGTCAAACATCCATGCATGAAACCTCCAAGTGTCAAATATTTGTGATTGTTTATTCATTAGGAGTTTGTGTTTCTTTGCATTGATTTTGATAATATGAAAACAAAAACGTGTCACATTTTGCCCTCTTTCAACGAAAAGGCCAGATACAGCCATATGTGGTTACTATGCTCGTAACCCCTTGGAGACATGTACAAAACACATCAGGTTGGAACAATCTAAACCAGAAGAAGCTTTCCAATTCCTTTATTCATCTTTAAGAGATAATTCATCTTTCAGGCATTGAATCTGCCATCATGTTTATTGGTCATAGGATCCTATATTGTATTTAAGACCTTTGCAAGCACCACCTCGTTCAGGAACAATAAAGAATATGAATATTAATCATTGATTGTACATATTTTAAGTGGAAATAGAGAAAAGTAAGATAAAATTAGATGAGGCATACAATCATGTTAGTCATTTATTAAGAGAGACTAATAAAACAATTAGTCCACCGTATAACAGTAATTTAGTCCAAAAAAAATAGGCAGGGAATGGGAAAATGCAATTATATAACAATATAGCTAAATCCATCAAGGCATTTTTTATTTTTTTCATATTCCCTTTCTATTGTTAACAGTCGTAAGATTATTATTTAACAGAGAATCTGCATAAAAACCATTTTTTTATTTGAACCCCAAGAGCTCACGTGTTTAGCATTGTGAGAATCTCAGCGATACATTTCAAAAAGCTCATCAAATCATTTTGTAGAGTAAATTATCATCAAATCATTTTCTATTGTGTTGACAAACATACTGATATATAGAGAGCAAATACTTTTTCATGGCATGACAAGACAGGAAAACAATGAACTGATTTCAAATCTTATCTTCATTGTTTTCACACAACTCATGTACAACTCATGTACATATTTTCAGTCTAGCATTCCTGGCTTCCTATAAGCTTTATAACACGCCTTCTGAGGAGGTTATCCATGTCTTGTCAAGAAAGCGTCACAACAAGAAATATGGAAGCAATTTTGGCCTTGAAAGTTGCATTGGGCAAGGCATCTTCATTATGTATTAAATACAACTAATAAACCTTATAACACGCCTTCGAGGAGGCCATCCTTGTCTTGACAAGATAGCATCAGAGCAAGAAAAATGGTAGAAACTCTGGCATTGAAAGTTGGCTGGCAAGGCATCTTCATTATGTATTAAACCCTATAATATGACTATTTTGGCCTCCAAAGTTAGGTTGGTAGGGCATCTTTATAATATACTAAAAGCTAAAAAAAAATATGAAGGGTCATGGTTAACAGTTGACTGAGAAACTCCTGCTTCTTAAAATTTGAATAATACTTCCTAAATAAATCATTCACCCTGAAAAATGCTAATGGTTAGGAGGAAATACTAAATTTTACTATGTATTTACTGTTTTCCCTCCCTGCAAGCAACGTCAAATGCTTAAGAAAAAAAACTACAGTAGCAGCAGTAAAAACCTAATAGGAAAATAATCATAGGAGCGGAATCACCTCAACTCTCGAAATTTATCATCCCATAGAGACTTGGAAAATTCAGAAGCCCCTCCATTACTCAACGTTATGAGATCTAGCCAGAGTTTGAACTTTAAAATCCATTCCAGACTTCTGAGAAACACCTCCCAAGCCACAGTGAAACGACCTTCCAAGCCATAGTGCCATAATGAGAATGTGGAACATGGTTACTAATTTACTCAATCAACATGGAATTACAATGAGAACATGAGTGCCTAATAAGCATAGAATTACATTTGAACCCTATCTTCGTCATGTATATCAATTTTTAAACCTAATCAATTTCAGAACAACATAGTTTACAAAACAACCTCCCCAACCACAGTGAGGAGGTGAGTGCGTAATAAGCATGGAGTTACAATTGAGCTTTGCCATGTAAACCGATCGATTTCATGACAAACTTGCTTAGATGGTCATAATACACACTCAAGTTATTTGGAATTCATGAATACATTGAGGAAAGCAGGTAGGTCCAAAGAGATTAACCAAATAGAGAACAATATAGAAGTAAAAAGCAGTTCCTATGAAGAATGGTATTGCTCCTTCTATTGCAAGGTAAGGACAGATTCAATTAAGACTTGCAAATGATAACAAAACATGGTAGAAGGGATTTGGGATCGAGGACAACAGCTCTCAATACTGGAAAAGAGACCAACTTTTCCTGCCACGGAATCAAAACCAAAAGGAGCTAAAAACTCTTCAAAGTTATCTAAGGGCCTGTGTACTCGGCCAACAATAACCGTACATACCAACAATGCCTTCTTCACTGTAGGGAACATCAAGTCATCTTCATAATAAGCAATGGAATCATGAGCTCTACCACTTGTGGCTGTAGTGTAGATTCCCTGCAACCTGCTTCCTTCACCGAAAATCCCGTTCTAATGATCCTACAAACATTGCATCCTTCTAGATTACATAGGCTAGAAGAACCATTTGTGCCTAAAGAACACATAATTGTGGTGCCATGGAACCTCAGAAGCTCATTCCCATCTGCCAGGCATCTGGGATGGTTATTGGGAAATTTGCTTGCCTTCGACATCACAATATCATGAAATTCCTCGAAACTGGCAAGTGTTTTCTGCATGTTGTGCACCTTCAGAATTCTCTCAATTCTCCCATGTGGGTTTTTAGTTTTCAACCAGTTTGTTCTAAAGATGATCTCCACAATGTTTCTGGAAGAATCCCCTTGCAATAGCTCAGTGACTGCAAAATCATAAAATACAATGACTAGCATAAGCATAGTGATCGTTACCCAAATCTCATGTTATTGAGAAATAGAGTTTTGGGAACATCATACCAAATATCATTCCAAAAGAACAAAAACATTATATCTTACTTCTCATAGTTTCAGAGACAATACTATCATTCATTAACTCATACTTAGAAATACAAAGAAGGACTGAAACACATTATGAACGGTCTTGTCTAGCTAAAATCAATGCACAAAACTTAGATGTACGTTCTTACCAGCATGTTTTGCAAGGTGATGAGTGTCAAGAGATTCCATCTTGCCAAACTACTCTCCACACTTCTGGTAGGTTGCCTTACTAATCAATTCCTTTTCACAGCCATTCGAAAAGCAAGGAGTGGAAGGATGACAGCTGTTTAATGAAGTGGCTGCATGCCCAACAAAGCTAAAATCACTATGATGGAACCCCTCATTAGTCTTCCCATCTCTAAAGGGCGGAATGTTTCTATCTCAGAGCCACAGTTTAATCTTCATGTCTCTGTGTTTCCTGTTTTAACTCTGAAATCATATATGGTTGCAGTTTTGAAGAATGGTTAATTTCCGTGTGTCATCAAACAAAGAAATATCTAAAAGAAATTCAATAGAAAGCCATGAATATAACATTGTTCACTATAAAATGCTAATCATTAAAGACAGAAATAAATTACCAATTTGCAAGCCAGGTGGACAAATTGATTCATCACACCTCTTAAAGCGAAAAAAGACGTTATAATAAGTATGCAGCCAAGAGTAAAGCACATTGCGAACTTCTGAGGCATCACCACTATGCGGGGAAGAAACATGGTGAAAGAAATAAAAATGAAGTATGCCAGTTGCCAAAAGCAATCCAAAGTACATGATGGATTTTACTGAAGGCATGGTGTTGGTGGATGATTGGAAATTTCCTGGAAAATCCCGCCTTCCCCGGTCTCTGTTCCTATCTAGCGAACCAAAGGCCTCCCCTCTGCTACTACCCCATCGCTCTGCATTTATATACACGAACAATCCAGATCTGTGACCACCCGACCTGGGCCTCTTCTTTGTAGCTTGATTATCAACCTTACAAGTGTACCTGTGAACAAAATATTGACTTAGTTTAACCCAAAGCAAGGATGGAGAAGTGTTATATTAAGGTTAAAGGGTTACCTTTAACTTTTTATTTTTGTTGGAAAAAAATAGGGGAATATGTTATTATAAAAATACTACATTTTGTAAAGATCCATGTATCTTACAGTCATAGAGTTCAAAAATTCATATTCAAACGACAGACTCCTCATCAGAAAGAACTATGTATACAAAAACATGTGTATCAGTATTCTCAAAAACTATCATCAATACAAACATAAATATACCTTGAAAGTCGAGAGTCATGCAGCTTCACTCACTTGTGTAACATGTTACTAAGTAAATCAAGTAAATGTTAGCACCATGGCATTCCATTCAATATCCACATTTTAATTGTGAGTGCCATGATGCATCCCCTGTCCAATGTTTGTATATGATTTTAAATGCCATACCATTCATTTAAATGCCCAACATCCCTGTACCTACTGTGGATTATATTACATACATTTATCAAAGATTAATGGGTTAGTTGAGCATGTAAGCATCAAACTTACAGTTTAATTATTTTCCTCCATGCAACTTTAAATGCATTTCCACGAAATGTCAAAATACAATCCTAGTTGCATAGATGCATATGGGTTTGCAGAAATATACACATGGAAGTGTCCTATTGAGAAGAAGGTTGACTATTGACCCATTTCTTTGTCTTTGTTTTACTTCTTCAATTACTTCACAAGATAGATTGAGGAAATATCCACCCTTTCAATATTCGGAAAATCTACAAAAGGAATTATATTGGGGCTAAATCTTTGTTGCTCAAGAAGCAAATTGTGGAGTGTAACTTTTTAGGTCGGGGTTAGCAATTCATCTTTTTTTGGTACTAACAAGGCTTTATGGTGAATTGTATTAAATTGATCATGTTTGCTTCTGATTAGTCTTTTTTGTAGGCTATTTCCTGTGTAAACACATATAGGCACTAGTATACAATAACATTAATGAATTCCATAGTGGATGTTGTATAGTGTGGGTATCCAATCACACAGTGCCATGAGTTCTTACCACATGTAAGAAATATATGTTGGCACTTGTACCATTTTGGACATTCCAACTGTCCACTAATAAATATTAAAATACAGTTCAGATAATAGATACAAACCGAGGACACGATATTATACTTTTCAAGTTGGGAACGATCTAAATATTTATTTATTTATTTATTTACAATAAGGAGGCTTATAAAGTCATTTCTATTATGTGTGAAACAATAGTATTTGGTTTATTAGTATTAGTTTTGCATCTATTTGATTGCAGTTGTGCATTATATTTTTGCCACAAAGAAACTTTATTTTGTTGCCAATAATATATAATAAACTTTCTTTTGAATTGATATATTACTTTGGTAACTAATGCAAGATCATAGATAAAAATGACATAAACTTACTCTTACTCTCAAGAAACTAATACGAGCTTGTAAAAGAAATATATAGCTAACTTAAAAGACTTAATATAAATAATATAAAAAATCTAGTTAACTGTGAGTAATATAAGAATAACAAGGTATCCAACTTCATGTGTCCTAAATAATGAAAGCCACATACAACTTATAGAAATATCCATTTCCATCTTTAGCAAAACAAAGTTTCTTTATAGTTTTTTATCCATAATTGCATGTCCATGCAAACCCCACAAATATAGAAAAGTCTGGCCAATTGAAGCTTATATGGATTTGACGCAAAGAATTTAATTTTGAACAACAAAGTGATGTTTGGAGGTTGAAAACTATTTTTATTTTCTCACTTCTTCTAAAGCAAATCTTAAAGTCATAATCAAACAACAAACCAATAAGGATGCTAAGTTAGAGGTTGTGGATAAGTTAGAGATGGTGGCATTCAAATGCATTTTTGAAGCCAAAATCTCTATCAAATGGTTCCCTAGTTTCCACTGAATTCACTCCCAAGCACATTCTAAAACCTATTGGGATTTAAATACATATCACTCGAGAATCATGAATTTTTAATGGATTTTCCCACTGTTGCATTTTTATTTAGTGAAAATCATATCAGCCATGTTAGATGAAAATGATACTGGTCATATCGCTCTAACAGGACTACTCAAAGTGCAGAAACAACACAAATTAACTAACTCTATCAAGCAAGAATTGTGGGCTCCCCAAGCTGCGGGCTCCTGAGCTACTCCCTCCATCCAGTGTAGAATGTGATAAGGCTGCTGCGGTTTCGGGCAAGCGGAGAACCTACAAGTGGCTTCCTCCTTATGGGTGTTTCTTGTAAGGACGAGACTCATATTAGGATTAGGTTTGTTCATACATGCTACTTACATTATAGAAGTTTAACTTGCGATTGTCATTTGTCTCATCTAATTGTATTTTCGATGAAAACCAAGGTACAACATAAATTGAATTTTCAATTTAATTTAATTCATCATTTTGGTCTAATAACAAAGCATTTTGATGGAGTTGGATGGGGGATATTTTTCTCATTTGGGTCATGAAAGCGGATTTTTGAACATATCTTGTTAAGTTCAACAATATTTAGCCCTTTCATTTTGTGAGTAATCATGGAAACTGTTCTCCCCTTTTACAAAACATATTCTACTGGTACAGAAGACATTCTTTCTATCTCATAGGTGTGCAAAGATTGAGCTGGACATGACACCCATGAAAACTCCACAATTTAATTTCTTAAAAAAGGGTAAAAGCAACAACTTTCATAAACTGATATCTTACCCCCTCTATGAGAGTATACAATGGAATCACCATCCCAATTTTCATCTGCAATCTTTGGCAAATAGTCTACATCCATTGACCGAATGGCACCACTAATAGTTTTGGGTTGTGAATCGTGAATCAGATTCTTTTTGTCAACCCTGCACCACCCAACACCTTGACAGTTGAAGATACCGAGAACTCCAGTATGCTTGTTCAAGTTCCAAATTTTTAGGAGGCTACGGAGAAACAAGACACACACAATAAATCTTCCATGTACTACCTTAAAATTGTAAATTAGAATCATCTGAAGATAAATAAGTTAACCATAACTAATAATGAATTTCCAGGATAAGTAAAGACTCTTACTTTTTCCCATCACGAGCTGGATCAGTAAACAAGCAATCTTTTTTTGGCCTTCCTGGAAGCTGTGCTCATAATAAGGATCCATCTGGAAGAATGATCTTCTTCAACAAATCAAACTAGTCATGTTCACCATGTTTGTCACTGCCAATATCAATCCAAGAAAATAAAATTGTCATCGATTAATAGGGCAAGACTAGGATATTAATAAGAAACTTAACTGCCCCAGCTAACCAGTTTGGTTATGAGCAACATGCTTCAAAACGAGAACATGGGTCAAATGTATAAAGCAAAAACAACTTAATATGTATTCCTATTTGATTGCAGTGTTCCATAAACCCAAGGTGCAAACTATAATATAGTTAAAAAGTCTTTGAAAGTGTAGTTAAAAAGTCTTTGAAAGTGAAAAATCATTAAGGTTTGTGCCTCGAGTTTCTTGCTTCCTCTCAGCACTAAATAGACCCGAGCTTAAGATTGATCTATGGTAAGAAAATAAATTCCCCTTTTTTCCTCTTGGAGCATTACACATACACATGCATGGACATACAAAGTACTGGATATCTCACCCCATGCCAGGCTGTAGAATCCTCTCGGCACAATTAGGACTAAAACCAATCAAAGAATTTACCTCACATAAATTGAGCATCCCCCAACAGCTCGGGCAGTAGCATGGTATTCAACCATTGGATGAAGACTCTGTATCAATAAATAAATAAATAAATAAATAAATAATCAGCTACTGTTCATAGACTTGAACCCGGGAAAACAAAGTTGGAGTATTGACAGTAGATATTAGAAGGGGCATTACATGGAACATATCCCAATCAGGCTGCATAAACTCACCCAAGAAAATGCTATTGTAGGCTGCAAAAGCAATATGAATGGTATGTGATGCAGGATCCCTTGGCCAGAAATCATCAGAGGCTCTTATGATAGCCGTCTGCTTGGAACTATATAAACAATATAAACAATTCAATACAAACTTCTTATTCTTATAGTCAAGCGAGAGAAGAAGTATCCTACTAACTATAACAACTACAAGTTCAACAAAAGGTTAGTCAGATTGGTCAGATTGTTTGTTAACTACAAGCAAACATATACAATTCTATAACACTGACCTGTAAACTGTAAAGACCGTCAGTGTTATGACTCATACAAGCAATTATGCGATTATCAGGGAAATTTTGAGCAATGGAAGCCTCCATTGCTTGATGGTACTAATTGGCCAATTTAACACGACCACCATGTCCTGCACCTAATGTCTCGATAACATTCTGGACATCCACTTTGACACCATTAATGTCAGCGCTTGCTAGGTATGAGTGAAGATCGTCATAAAATTGGAATACATTTTTGGGATGGACTAAGCCCAATCAATTCATTTTTATACATTCTAAGGCGTCGTCTGGTTCGTGATGAAGAATGCCATGAGGTTCAACAGGGAAAGACAATTTTGAATTATAATGCTCCAATGCAGAACCATCAGGATTAACTCCTCCCCAGTAACCAGTGATAGCATGCCAAACATAAATGTACCTGGAATCATACAAATCTAATATAAATTAAGAAGAAAGTAGCATGCCAAATCAACTATGGAGGTAAGTAGTAAGAAAGTACTTGGGTGCTCCTCTACGTGGACATTGGCGCCGTTTTGGCTTGGGGTTTAAGGCCATAGTCCCATTGCAGCAAATTAGGGAGATCATCCATGCTGCAGGTCGACGGTTCAATTCGCCGGGGGTTTCAAAAGGTGGGGAAATCGAATCTTTTGGTCAATCCGAAACCCCACTATAGGATGGAGTTTTGATGACAGAGAAGACTCTGATATCGCAAAACCTGTAGATATTGAGGCCTTCGAGCTGGGTTTTTAGGCGAGCAGGGTTTTTTTCGGCGAGTGTACAATACCCATCAATATAAACCTTAGACCTCTCAGTAGCCCAGAGCCTTCAGTATCCCCTTCTCTCAAACAAGCCTTCATGTTTCCTTCTTCTGCAATTCACAGAACATTGGCAGGGATGGAAAGAAACAACCCCAGGAAAGGCAGATTCTGCTGTAGAGAGAAGTCTGTTTGATGCCCTCGGGCTTATAGTAGACACAACAATATAAACAATTTTTTCACTGTATCGATGACATCTGTAGCATAAGACCATGTCCACTTCCTCAGCTGTTGGAAAGAAAGGTTTGCTACCAGTGTTGTGGAAGAGGCACCGTCATTGCAGAGGCAAGCTTGTCGAGTTGTGTTGCAACGGAATAGAACCGCGAGAAGAGACGACGATAGAAAATCGCGGACCGGATAGAACTAACACAGTGATAGACGCTTGGCATGGACACGTGACGCAACACAGAGTGTCACAGCGGATAACCTGAAAACCGGTGGACAAAAATCGAATACGTGGCAAAACATGGTTCGCTAAATAGACGAGGAATCTATGAACAAGAGCATGGATCATCTTTGCAGAAAGAACGACTTCGGCGTAAAAATATAAATCCAGAAACATAAATGGACAATTTTTTTTATGAAAAAAATGAAAACAAAAATAAATCTATTATAATTATATATAATCATAAAATATAGATCTATTATAATTATATCCATAAATAAAAAATTGATTAAATAACTTTGAATTTTTTTTTTCATTTTTCAATACAAAGAATAAAAAATAAAAAAACACATCATAACTATATAATTAAATGATATGCTTTCTTTCCAAGTTCATAACCTTATAATTAAATCATACTCAAGTCTTCTTTCTAATAAACACATCCTAACCATATATCCTAACCATATAATTAAATCATAGGCAAGACCTTGAGCAATAGCATAGTCCCGATAAAGACATTGCTCTAGATAATCATTGTGTTTTGTTTTAAAAACTAAAAATATCATATTCACCAAAGCAAGTTTAAAACGATTTTAATTCATAACATAATTTAATATTATTAATAAAATTTATTTAAATAAATAAATCTATTAAATTCTAAAATAAAAAATAAATATTAATCAATATATTATTATAAAAAATTTGATTTAAATCAATCATAATTACAATATTTATTGATTTATGTTATTGAAAATAAAATAATATTATTATATTATCAAATTTGAAGTCTTTCACTTTAATCAATCAAAGTCACAAATACTAATACAATATAATTAGATAAAGATTTTTCATTACATAAATTCATATTAAATTTAATTTTAAATATTACTTTCACTAACTTCAGATCAAATCAATTCATATAAATAAATAAAATCATTCGAAATAAGTTAAAAGCAATGACATATTTAAGAAATAACCATTTTAATACTAAATAATATTAATATAAAATGTAAATGTTAGGTATATTTATTAAAAAATGAGCTTTGATTAAGAACTTGTATTTTAATAAAACAAAAGTGGTTAATAAGTTAGACTTTTTGATAAAGTAAATATATGTTTTAAATGACTTTTCATTCTTGTCGATAAGAATTATGTTATAATGAAATATATTCCTGACATAACAACTTGAAATCTATTCTCAATGCTTCATATTCCAAAGAAATAATTACAACTTGGCATATACTCTCGGCTACATCATCGTAGCCTTGTTTTCAAGGCAGATTTTAATACATATGTATATCTTTTAAATTGGAGTGCTTCTCTATTCCTATGAGCAATCTCTGGGCAACTATATATATCCAAAGTTTGGAGTTTGGGCATTGTACCCTCCGTCCACACAACATTTGATGACGAGCTCGATATACTCTCTAAACTCTCCATCCCCTCGATCACCAACCTCTCCAACATCGGAAATCCACCCACGCTTCCCGTAATACCCAACTCCCTCACTTTACTGCACCTTGTTAATTCCAATACCCTTAGATTTGGCAATCTCTCCAATGGAGGAAGGTCTTGTAGCTGCCAACACCAATGCAATTGCAACTCCTCCAGTAGTTCAAAGTCACAAATACAATTGGGCAAACTTATCCCTCCGTAACACACAAGATTTAATGTCTGCAGCTTCTTCATGTTTTGCATGTCCCGGGGAAGATCCTCCACTACCTTGTCCACGGGATGATCGACCTCCAATTCCAGATCAAATTCCAAGACCAAATGCCTCATCTCCAACCAAGTGCCCATTGTACCCTCTTTAATTCCCGACTTGATTCCATCTACTATCATTCCCGGCTTTACATGCACACTAAGCTCCATCAAATTTGGAAAATTTGTAAAATCCTTCAAACTGCACATACCACTCTCTGCTTCGTCCACGCCCAGTTTACTCGGGTATATCAACAATTCTAGCTTGTTCAATGATGGAAGTTGACAAATCTCACGTGGAATCCCCGCTAACCTGTTACAAGCATTTAAATTTAAATGCTTGAGATTTTTAAGCTCAACTATCGTACGTGGCAACGATTTTAGTTCTCCACATTCGGCAAGATGCAAAAATTGCAATCGAGAAAGATTGCATATGTTATCAGGCAAACTATTGATATTGGTCCGATTCAACCCCAGAAACTCAAGTTGTTTGAGTTGCCACAAAGACTCTGGCAAGGATGTTATATTGGTGTGGGACAGATCCAACACCCTGAGAGAGGTGAGATTGAGAAAAAAGCCATTTGGAACTTCTCTTAAACTCTGATTTTGAGATAAGATCAAAGTTCCAAGTTTGGGGCATCTGAAATCTGTGGGCAGAAATGCATGAGTATCATTATAATAGCGAATTGCCATTCTTTTGCAATCGTCCATCACTTCTTCTGCAGGAAACTCGTCCAGCTTTTGATTTGTTCTAAATAAACATTTCTCTTCCTTTTCAGCAATAAAGAGTGCCAGATCACGAACAATATCGTGAACTTTTATGT
Source organism: Larix kaempferi (assembly GCA_027924585.1). Classification (NCBI taxonomy): domain Eukaryota; kingdom Viridiplantae; phylum Streptophyta; class Pinopsida; order Pinales; family Pinaceae; genus Larix; species Larix kaempferi. The sequence continues at coordinate 2,331,597 of BSBM01000694.1, read as the reverse complement.
GCTTCATATCTGTTTCAACATACTGAAACAAGCAACGTTCTACTAATTGCGTTACAAACCTGCGTCCTGCGGACATAAACTGGCTTTTGCCTCTGCTACGAACCAATCCCTCCCCAGTCCACATTTCCACCAAAGTCTCCACCTGAATCTCTGCATCTTCGGGAAAGGCACCACAAAATAGAAAACAATTCTGTAAGTTACAATCATCCAAACGATCGTAGCTCCATTTTAGTCGCCCATAGAGATGTTCATCAATGCCGCTGTACATTGTTAGAAAACCAGGATCTACATTTTGCATTTGAGTTAAAGCAAGATGCCACTCCTCTGCAGTAGTATTACCGGCCAATGCTGCTGCAACAACATTTAAGGCCAAGGGTAAACCTTTGCACTCTTCTGCGATTTGTCTGGCAATATCCTCAATACTTTTGGTAGGAACACCACCGGCTTTGAACGCTACTCTGCAAAACAATTGCCACCCTTCGTCTGTCGAAAGGGGCTGTAGTGCTATGGAGTAGTCAGTGGCCCCCATTCCTCGAATCACATCTCTGCTGCGAGAAGAGATTACCACCTTGCTACCTTTATCTCTACCGACGGGGATGCCGAGTTCTTCTTCCAGTTGGATGGAGTCCCATATGTCGTCCAGAATCACAAGAAATTTCATTTCCTTCAAACATGCAAAGAGCTTCAACTTTCGTGTCTGAAGAGCATTGGAAGTACTGCTCTGAGCATTAGAAGTGCTCCCTGGCTGTAAATTAATTGCCTCGGCAATACTACTCTGCAAGTCCAGAATGCTAAACTTTTGCGAAACAGTTAACCAGATCACGACTTGGAACACATTACCTTTGAGTTGCTTGTAGGTGTTGCATACTGTTTTCAGCAACGATGTACTATTTAATCCCGGCGCCCACATACCCAGACTTTGGTACTATTTGAAGTTGCGCCCCTGGACAGACCGCTGCCAACGAAAGAATGACTGGAAGACCACCTAGTGTTAAAATGACATTTTCAAGATTGTTGTAGCGCTCCTGGAGAACAATATTGCACTCTCTAATTTGCCTACAGAGCCTGGGCTTGCAGAAGCGGCGATCTAAACAACCCATCATTCAACGTGGGCGGGATGCTTCTTTGCTGATGATGAAATTGGGTGTCCGTTCCTTCTAAGAAGGCTTTAGCAGTGCGTAGATTCTCTTGCAAATTTAGAGTGTTTCGATCCAAGTGAATAACATCATCCACGACTTGAACGAGTGGAGCAATAACAGCACAAACAACGCTGCTTATGGTATTGGCTACTACTCCAGTCCAAATGACTTCCATGGCTTTTGCAACGTCAAAGCACAGCTGACCAATCAGCAGACTGAATAAGGAAAAGAAATTTGCAAATAGAGGAAGCAATATGAAGAACTAGCTGAGAGAATATGTAGATAAAGCAATATGAAGAACTACTATAAATAATAAAATATGTATGGAAGGTGAGGTGAACAGGGCGAGCAATGAATCCAAATGAATAAAAGACCTTGGCATCCGTGAGGAGGAAGGCAGCTGTATTGACTGTGAGTGTGGCCCCCACTAAGGAAGGCTGGCAGCACTATGAGTGTGACGGAAGGAAGAAAAAGAGTGAAGAGAATAAAACGATGAACGCACATGGAGGCCACTAGTACGAGAGTTACCGAAAACGAGTGGTCTAAAATCTCTATGATTTCACTTGGACAAAATCGTTTTTCAGACATGAATTTGTTTGATAGAATTTTTAGAATCTCAAATAATAGTATTAATCTTGTATAATTTGAATGTTTTGGGGTTTTCCAAGATGTTGAATTTATTTAGATGTTTAGAAAAACGATGTAATCAACACAAATTGTTGGATTTTTAAATTTCATATAACCAATTTCCAACCAAGTTTTGGCCAGACAACCAAATCAACAAAGTTTTAAACAGCTTCTACTGAACAAGCTCACTCATTTTGCATACCCACAATTTGGTTTTCCTTTATTTTTATAATGTCTAATGCGTGTATATTGTATATTGTAATCTAAACACGGTATATTGTATATTGTAATCTAGACAGTGTATATTGTATATTGTAATCGTTTAGACTCAAATTACTTTTGACTTTATATTAATTTTTAATTGAGTAAACATTTTTTAATGTTCTATAAATATTACATATTAAACTACATATTTTTCAAAATTTTTAAATTAAATATTTTCAAAATATTGAAATTTTTATTAGTGTTTATATGTGATTAGATCATTTTTATATGTTATAAAAAAAATGTTAAAAATTAAAATTAATTAAAAATATAAATTTTAAAATTTATTTATAAACGATATTGTCTCGAAGAGGTGCATTTTACAATCCAGCCTTCGAGCTAAAAAAATATATATGTTTTTAACCAGTGAATCTTGTTAATCTATTTAAGGAAGTCCAAAATATCAGATAATATCTAAACACCTATCAGTGTAAAAATAACATCTCAAATCAAATTAGATTTAAATATTTACGAAGACATATATATATAACTTAATGTTAATTGGTTTTTCTCTTTGAAGTAGTTGATTCATTTTTGGTTGTCAATTGAAAATATATAAAAAGTATTTATATATAAATTAAAAGCTTAATGCTTTTTTCCATGATGACTACATCATAAACTTCTTTGAGTGCATTTATGTTGAAAATAGTTAAGTCTTTCACACTTGTGGGATGGTATGATCTCATCATTTCTTATTGTAGTTTGAGATTATTGTTTTTTTTTGTTTTGATAGGTCATCCACCACAAAGTTGCAGATTTCAAATCCACCTAACCACAAGTCCACCAAGTCATTCGATTGAACCATTTGCAAGGGTTAAATCGTTTGGTGACTTTGTTATGTTTTTCCATATTGATGCCATGTTACCAGATTTCCATTATACAGGAAAATACCTGTCAATGCGGGAGAAGCTATCATGCAAAATTTGTTGTGTAAATACTTCAATTAATTACATTGATTTCAAGGGAAAGTCACACTCTTGTTCTGGAGATTAAGCACTGAAATGTCATGTATTTATTATAAAAACAAAAATGCAGATTTGTTGTCACCACCAGAATGATTATCAGCTTTACTTTCCCACTGTGTCACAAACATAAATAAAATAATAAATATATATAAACTAACAATTAAAATTAATAATATATAAAAAAGGCCATCAATGTAATATTATTCAACGATTCAATTATTATTCAATATGTATTATTTATGAAGATGGATATCTTCTTTATCCAGATACGGATTCTCCATAACACACGGATTCAGTGTTATATTGGTATCAGAGCCCCTTCTTGGGCATTTCGTTGATTTGGCTTTTGGCCAAATAATTTGAGAGTTTCTCCCAAATTAGGTCTTTGACTTAAAGAAATAAAAATTAAAAGAAAAAAAAAAGTGAGAAAAGAAGTAAAAAAAGATTTAAAAAAATAAGAAGAGGCATTACAGGCTAATTTAAAAACTTGGGACATTCTTATCCGGCGAGGATCGTGTGGGCCAAACTGGTGCATTCTATGTAAACAAAATTCGGAATCAGTAAGACACCTTTTTGTTGACTGTCAGTTTGGCAAGGACATATGGAAATTGGCATGCGCTGACTTGCATATTGATGATACCCGGGAAGTTGGTGAATTTGGAACTATTCTCTATAACTGGTGCAGGCAGGAAAAAACATTTCAATTCTTACCTATTTTCGTGGCATGGGTGACTTGGTATGCTAGAAATTGTGCAACATTCCAAGGAAGATTGCTTGAGGTAAGGTCATGTGGGATCAAAGTCTTAAATATGGCCTAGACTTACAAAATTGATATAGCAAAGCAAGGATCTTTGAGAAGTGGTCTGTTCTCATTCTTGGTTAACCAGCCAATAATGTTCTTTGATGGGGCAGCTCAACATGGAATGTGTGCAGCCGGTGGTGTGATTTATCTAAATAAGAGTCACTTTTTCAACTTCCGACTCAACTATGGTGCTGGTTCAAACATGAAGGGGGAGTTAATGGCTTTGTGGTGCAGCTTGAAGATGGCTAATCTCTTTGGACTTGTCGATATGAAGGTATATGGGGATTCAAGGGTAACAATTAAATGGGCCACTGGTGATTACAGTTTAAAGGTTCTGAATCTGAGTCATTGGTGTTTGCGCACTACAGCAGAAATTGAAAAGTGTAAGCCAATTACCTTTGAACATATATTTAGGGAGCATAATGATCAGGCGGACAGGTTGTCTAAACTTGCTTTTGATGGTGACTTTGGTATTCTCTTTTGGGAAGAACGGTTTGATCAACAGGTTTTGGATAAGGGTGATTTGTATTTTTTTGGTGATCACTGAGGATGAACATCTATATGGAATAGGAATTAGTGTTATGTATATAGGCTGTTACTGATCATTTTAGAGATCATTTTGAGAACTTGCAAAAGCCTGTGTGCAATATCATTTTGAGTACTTGCAAATGCCTGTGTGCTTGATCATTTTGATATTTTGTAATGAGCTTGTGTGCTAAAGATATGCTTTGTAAAGTCTTGAGACTATGAGACTGTGACTGATCTTTGTACTATTTGATTCAAGAATGAATAGCAATAGTATGTTTTTTTCGTCTGAAAAAAAAGAAGTAAGAACAAGAACCATGAAGTCAATGTGGGACGAATTGGATGAGATCTCCAATCGATTTCATAGGAAAATGGACGAAATGTGTGATTGGATGGAACAATCAGTTGTAAAAGCTACTCAAAAAGCTATTGACAACACCTTCAATAAAATAAGCCAACAAAGAAAATCGAAAGCTTCTCAAGACAAGGACTTAGAACCTAAATCTAAATATGATTTTCAAAGCCTTGAAGAAAAACTAGATAAAGAAAATAAAAATGAGGAAAATGAGGAAGATATCGAAAATCATTATGGAAACCAAGATGAGATTAATAATATTAATCAAGATAATAAACAAGAAAAGGATATCGAATATCCTACTGATGACGAAAATAACAATGATATATATGATAAAGATGGAGATGATATTGACCAAGTTTGCGAGAAGATCCAAGCCAGTGTTGTTGATAATAACAATGATCAATGCAACGATAAGGGATGGATCCCACAGTGTGCAAAAGATATCAAATGTTTCATATTTAAACTATACCTTGACTATCCTCTCACCTCAAAAGAACATCAGTGAGAACAATTATAAGATTAATCAGACACAAGATAAGATTGGCATCAAGTCTGCCAAGTCTCTCCAGTTGACGACAAGAAGAGTTAAGATCGATAACCAAGCAAGCGGTAAAAGCATAAACGAAACTTGACCAAATATAGAATTAATACAGATTCCGAAGCAAAAGAAACAAAAGGAAGGAATGGTCGTAATCAAACTTGCATGTCTCAAGTCATCAGTTCGACATAGAGCTAGAATTAAAAAAAAAAAACGACATCAACAAACTAAGCTTTGAGGACAAAGCTTCCCTTAAGGGGAAGGCAATGTCACAAACATAAATAAAATAATAAATATATATAAAATAACAATTATATTTATAAGAGGACACGACTCCTCTCAAAGGGTGCCTAACAATATATAAAAAAGGCCATCAATGTAATATTATTCAACAATTCAATTATTATTCAATATGTATTATTTATGAAGATGGATATCTTCTTTTTTTGGATACAAATTCTCCATAACACACGGATTCGGTGTTACACACTGAGATTTTGTATCACCTTGATTATTGCATCATTCGACCACATCGTCCATGCATTTGCAGATTTGGATTTCTTTGAATTGGATCCAAATCAAAAGCCTCTCATGTACCAACTCAATAGAACGCTATTTTTTATTGGCACACCAACTCACTAGACTATTGCTCTACCATTTTTTGAATTCAAGCCAAAAAAAAGGGAAATAAAATTCCATTTAAATTCAGATTAAAAAAAATGTATTACAAGGATTATCACTAACATACCGACTGTCGATTTGTTTGTACCAAATAAAATTAGCAGAGTTCGAAAATTGATACACGATTTAACATTCTAATCATACAGATTTTAAGATATTAATTGCAGAGAAGGAAGCACTGAAATAATTTAAAATTTAAAACTATATCTTGCTTGCAAATTTCTAGTTTTTTCTCAAAGCCAAATCTTTCTCGGCAGACCTCTCAATGGGGAGAACGATCGCGTGTGAGAGAGATTGTCCTGGATCTTGTGACCCAAAAATCAAAATCAAATAGATTTGTTACGTATCAACAATGCAAGTCTATCCAAATTGTTAAAAGAAGACCCACCGTACTGTGTTCCTATCTCTGCACCTTCTTTCAATTGCAATGCCTTTCTCATCTCTCTCTCTCCCTTGGTTATCAACTTGGCCTCTTTCTCCATCTCCTCTCTTCACCACAAACACTCCATTCTCATTCTCCTCTCGTTGAATCTCCTCCGCCATTCCCAATCTCTCCACCAGTAGCTTCGCCTTGAGGGGTGATCGCGTTGGAAGGGCCAGGCCAAGATGGGGACTCCTTGCCCGATGCTCTCCAGCGTGGAGTTCGAACCGCAATGGCTCATATGTCCACCCGTAGCAGGATGTCCTAAGATTCTTGATGGAAGGGCCAGGCCAAGATGGGGACTCCTTGCCCGATGCTCTCCAGCGTGGAGTTCCAACCGCAATGGCTCACATGTCTACCCGTAGTAGGATGTCCTAAGATTTGTGATTGAGGAATCCAACCCAAAATGACTAAACCCTGCACTCACATTGATTGCCTGCATTATTGTGCCTTTGGATGAAGGCTTGCAAATCCACTAAAATGGAGGAAATAAAAGAAGCCTCATTCATGTCTTTCGGTAGTTTCTTCACCGCTCGCTTCCAATCCCGCCACAACCTCCTATATTTGATGAGCCCAGAGTGCAATCTTGGGATTTGCTTCTGTAACCCTGGGGATTTGCTTTGAACGAGAGAAAATTTGTTTTGGAGCTTGCAACAGCTCGGGTTGTGGAAAGGGAGGTCGGTAAGGGGTTAAAGGCCAGGAGATGGATCATCAACCTGTAAATTTACCACCTGGAAGCCTGTTCTTTGCCTCAGTTGTGTGAAGAGGGGCCGAATGAAAGAGGGTGTCCGTCGTTACTGCTTGGAAGATTTTTTTTGGCCTTAATTGAGTGAAGAGGGGATGAATGAAAGGGGGAAGATCAAAAGTTTTAGTGGGCAGTTTAAAATTCAAATTTGAGAAAGTTTTAGCGGGTAGTTCAAAATTCAAATTTGAGTTACAACCGGCAGTTGACACCTTTTCATGTGATGGCATGCCATGGTATGAGCATCCTGCATTGCGTAATGCGTCATGATAAGTACGGTGATGGTCTATTTCATGCATGATAGATGTGGACATGTGTCCGTGGATCGATATCTCTGGTTTGATCGAAAAATTCTTGCTATTGATGGAGATTGAAAATATGTCAGAGCCTTTGTAACAGACTTTATTAGTCTATTACAGAGTGCATATTGCTTACCATACTGGAGCTCCAATGCATGAATGGTATGCATTGAGATTTAGGCGCCACATTCAAATACCATCGATTTTAGGTATATGATCTTAACTGAAATTAAATTTGGCCATACACAGATTGCAATTTAAAACTACAATTTAAAATATTTGACATGACATTGCAGATTTATAAACCATTGCAGCAACTGAATTGAATTCATGGCAAAACGTGTCAGGCTTAGTTCACTGTAACATTGTTTTTATTTATTTCCCAAAGGCGCTTCTACAGCGTAGTTAATTTTTCTTGACAGGAATCATCCAACCGACTTCATTATCTACATAAAATTAGAACATCAAAACTTGGTTGCTTATAAGAAATGATAAAACCTAATTGGAAGAATGATGGCATTCCCCTTTCCAGAAAAAAATCCAAAAACAGAAAGATTTATTATGAAGCTTAAGACTAAGCGGTTTATCTGTACTAACTACTATAACTAAAACAATAATGTTATAATAGATTTATAGATTCTAGTGTTGCTACAGCTTATACTAATCGATCATAGTCAATAACATTATGATATACAGAAACCTGCCTCATGCCTGGGGTATGACATTTGTATGGAGGAAAATCTGTTTCCAATCACCTCGATTCCATAGTGCATCACCTCGATTCCATAGTGCTTCACTAGTACATCTTCATAATTTTTATTTGAACATGGATATTCTTCACCATAGTGCTTCACTAGTACATGAAGAATAGCGCGTAGAAAACGTCCTTTGGTAGCCGAGACGTATTTCGAAATCTTTAGTGTGATTAATGATGTAAATTCACAGATCTCACGTGGAATCCCCGATAACCTGTTGCATCTATTCAAATTTAAATGCTTGAGATTGTTAAGCTTAACTAGCTCGAAACAACGTTGAAGATGCAAAAATTGCAATCGAGAAAGATTGCATATGTTAGCACGCAAACTATTGATTTTGGTGCCATTCAACCCCAGAAACTCAAGCTGTTTGAGTTGCCACAAAGACTCTAGCAAGGATGTTATATTGGTGTGGGACAGATCCAACACCCTGAGAGAGGTGAGATTGAGAAAAAAGCAGATTGAGAAAAAAGCCATTTGGGACTTCTCTTAAATTCTCATTTTGAGATAAGATCAAAGTTCCAAGTTTGGGGCATTTGAAATCTGTGGGCAGAAATGCATCAGTATCATCATTATAATAGCGAATTGCTATTCTTTTGCAATCGTCCATCACTTGTTCTGCAGGAAACTCGTCCAGCTTTTGATTCGAAAAGCAAAGAAGTTTGACTTGTATTAATGATTATATTTTTTATTTGCAAATCAAAAAAGTTCGACCTGTATTAACTTGATTTTTAATATATAATTATTTACAAATTTTTTTAATATTTTTGAGAAATTTATTATTAAAATAATTATTTTGAAAATAAAAAATATATTTCAAAATTTGTAAAATATATATATATATATATATATATATATTTTATTTTTTAATTAATTTAATTTTTTTTTCTGTAAAACATAAATTTAAATAAAAATGATTTGAATTATCAATTTAAAAAAAAACTTAAATTAAATTTTAAAAACTAAATTCTTTACCATGCCAATTTATATAGCAATCACCTAATCTTTAAAATCAATGAGTGCATAGACATATTTACAAAATATTAATAAATTAATATTGTTTAATTAATTATAGTTTAGTAATTAATTAAAAAAATCATTTAATTAAATAGCACTAATAATGTGATATAAAGATATAAAAAATATCATAATTTAATTAAAAATATAAAATATAAAATTAAATATTATAATTATATGGTAAAAAATTAATGATACACACTCGGTTGGCAGGTGCGGGAGGGGTCATTTTTTACCCTGGGGGACAGACAGAAAGATTATGCTTGGGGAATAGGGAAACCAACAAACAACGATGCAGAATGGCTCGCATTAATCAAGGGGCTGGAAACTGCAAGCTCTCTCGGAATAAAAGACCCGGTTGCTTTTGGGGACTCTCTCATAATCATAAGAGAAGCTCGAAGCTCATTATGAACTATAAAACTCCTTCCATAAAGATGCAACAAATTTTCAAAGCTCTTATGAGCGACTTCAACTCTGTCACTCTTCTTCACATCCTATGAATTAACAACCATCCCGCTGATCAAATGGAAAATAAAGGGGTGCATTTAGACTTTGGTTATATTGTTTACAATGGAAGTACTCCTAACCGTTGTTGGGTACCTTTACCCCTCTAGGATCCCTCCTAGGGATGCTCTACCTCCCCACCTCCTCTATGGTAACTTATGCTTTTTTGCCTCCATAACTTGTGGCACCGTTTCCTCCCTCCTTCACACAGCTGGCCCTCCTCGTTTTTAGTCCCAGGCTCGCACGCTCCATTTATTGCCTTCACATGGGCTTCTCTACCACCCCAGTCTTCCCTCCATCTTCGTCCCGCTCTTCCTTATCATTCTCACTTAGCCCCCTGCAAGCTACCGATTCAACTATGTAATGGGTGATTCATCACATGCGCTTCCCCTAGAACCCTCTCTGGGCGCTGGCTCTCCTGCCTCTCTCAGCCTTCATCCGTCTTCGTGTCTCTTGTGCAAGAAACCGCTTCCACATTCCCTTGCTCACGAACCTCCTGGCGTTCGTCTGCACTCTCCTCTGCATACCCTTGTTGACGACCTCTCCAATCTTAATTTTCTCTCCCTGGAAGACCTTAGCCCGGTTCCTTCCCCACCGCAACATCTTCTCAACTCTAATCTTGTCTCGCTGGGAACTATGGAGGAGCAACTTCGTTTACTCAGGGCAGAGAACGTAGAAATAAAGAGGAATATGGACTCACAACAATCTCATGAATGGGAGAATCTCTACAATCTCTGATACTGTGGATTATGCGGCCAACAACATTGCTAATGTGGACTCAAAAACAGAGGACAACTACCGAAGTATCTCAGAAATGGATGGCAAAATTGATAAGCTCAAGGAGGACATTGGCCGCTGTATTCTAAGCTTTCCCGACAACAAAGGATCAGGTATTGGACTTGAATAATATCTGGAAAGTACTCCTGGACCTACTGCTCAGCGTCACAGCTAGCTCAACCGTCCTTTGCTCATCTGGCTCCTTCCTCTTAGTACTTCATACCATTACCCATGCAAATTTTGTTTTTTCATACTTTTTATGCAGTTATTAGTTTAGGATCTTTTTTGACAAATAGACCCTTCAGCAAGGTGAAATCTATGCTTCATATGGATTTAAACACTACAAATATCCTTCTTTTGATATGTTATGTTTCTGCATCTTCATCCTTGGGCAATTTGTAAGAATCTGTAGCCACCTTAGAATAGGGTTTTTTCGAGTTAATAGTAATTTTGTAAACGCTGAACAGGATGCCATGGGCTTTGAATCCCTTTGGATACAGTCCAGTGACCTACCTTTGTAATTCTCTGTTGTTTTTTAATATAATGATCCTCAATCGTTGTTGTTGTTAAAAAAAAAATTTAATAATACACTATCACTAATAATAAAATATTGCTTAATTAATTATATTAATACTATTATATTATATTTATTAATATAATATAACTTAGTTAAAACAATTATTATATTTACAATATACCATTTAATTAAAACGATTAATATATTGACTATATCTATATAGTTATATTAAAAACTAAAGTGTTAAATAACTTTAAAATATTAATAAAATAATTTACTATTTAATTAATATAATACATTAATTAATTAAAATACTATAACAAAATAATAATAATAAAATAAAATAATTTAATTGAAAGTATTATTTTTTAATTATTTTAAAAAAATACATGTTTATTATATTAAATTTAAGAATAATTGAATATTTATTAGGTTTATCAATACAAGAGCCATGAGGTGGCGATGTCCCCGACAGTGTAGTTGAAAATGATGCCTAGCTTGGAGAAGCGTTTGAGTTCAAACTTGAAATTGTAAAAGCTTAAAATGGGTATAAATCTGTTAGGTTTCCGGAAAAAAAGCAATATATTTTTTAAAACCATGAAACTATTGTAAGTGCCAAAGAAATCAATATTTTTTTAAACAAAACCAGAAAATGCAAGTCAGCTTTTAGCCCATGCATCGAGAGATGGATGAGCAAAGTTTAGGCCAAGTATTATGCTGTCGACATAGCCAGATTAATCAAAAAATAAAAACCAAAATATTACCATTCAACATATTTTTACACCGAAGCAGAAAACAATTCAATATGCTCAATGTTTAGGTCATTATTGTGCTCTTGATTTGTGCAGATTAATGAATATGTTGATGAATCAAAATTCAAGATGCTGATGTTATGATTGTCTAAATCTAAAATGATGGCATATTTGATGCATTTGAAGATGGATCTTCTAAAAACTAAAAAAAAACAACATAATTGAAAAGCAGATGGAAAGAACAAATGAGAATCTAGAAAATAATTCTGGAGCTGGTTTGGAAACAATAGGTAGAGGCAATGCCATTGCACGATTTGTTCCAATTGTCTAAAGTCCATAGCAATGTGGTATTCATATATCTCCGAGTGCAATAAAACAAACAACCAAATCATACTATTGATAAAAATCGACATCTCAAATATGTTTTTAAATTAACACCTTTTTAAACCTCTTTTTAAATTGACACCTTTTAAAAGAGGAGGAAGTACCAAATCGTTTTCATGCCATTACAAATTACATTTTAATTAAAAAAAATTAATAAAACTGTGCTTCCAAATCCTATTAACATTGGTCATTTGTTAATGTATGAAAAGAAGACCATGGCAGCTAGCTTTACCGACAACAGAAAGCTTTAATGCAATAAAGATTTCAAGAGCCAAGAAAACGGCTACCAAATATGTTGGTGGTAAATTGTTTTTTCTACATAACACAGTAAAAATTATGAAGAACAACAATCGATGGGAACAACGTAGACATTTTTTTGCCTATGCTAATGTATTTAAACAAGAGCATGTCTGTTTGTTTTGCTGACAATAAGCAGATTTAAAGGCAATAAATATTTCAATTACAAAGCAAGGGCTGTCAAATATGCTGAAGGCAAATTGCTTTTTCTGTATAACATATTAAACATTGATGTCTATTATAATGGTTACAACATGAAGAAGAAACAACAGAGTGTAACAAGTTCTCTTAAATATATCAATGCAGTAATCAAATGCTTGAAAAGTATACCATATAAAAGAGCAAAATTGTAAAAGTAGAAAACAAGTATGTATGCCTCTAGAAGCATTCAAATGAAGTTCTTTTTTTTGAATATGTATTTATATGTTTTTATGAAAATCATGACAATAGAGTTTGCCAACATATCGGATGCACATACAATGGTTGTATACATTGGTACAAAACTGTGGCAGTTGACCATTCTGGTTGTAAGGTCACATCATAAGGAATTGTTAAACAAAATTTGGTACTGTGCATCGAGGAATGTTTCTTTTTAAATCCAAGGGATAAAAAACTAGTCGAAGAACTTGCAGCACGGGCATGTATCCGTGTTCACTTGGTAAGACCATGACTATATCAAAAAACAAAATTTCTATAAAGTTTTTTCTTTTCTTTGTATGGAAGCTATTGTCAATATGCACAAGTATTTTCCAGAGCTCGATATCTGCTTTGCAAAATTCCAGCGGAAATCATCATGGTCAATGTACTGGCAAGGGTGCTGTAGTTTTCTTCCTGTACATTGGGAAAAAGGAAAATATCATGATCAAAAGCACATGACAATTGAAACCAAAACATGTCATAGAAAAGTTAAAGGTGAAGAGTGATTGCAATGAGTGGAAAGACTTATAACCAGTAGACAAGAAAAGTAGGCACACAAGTATAATGCAAGAGATGAACATGTTGATCGATGCAGAAGATGAACATTTGCAACAAGATACAAAGGATGGGTTTCTGCAAGCGACTATTGAGTTTGGTCTTCATTTGCAGTCAAGATGGAATATATGTTGTGAACAGATGACAGTGATGCTGCACTGTGGTAGATGCAAGGACAGAACACATGAAATCTCTGATTTTGAAAATATGATTGGAGCATTTGCAATTGCATAGAAAATAATAAATTTGGAATGAAAAAAAAAATGGAAGGAAGTTTCAAGTTCAATGTTCCAAGAAACAACCGATCTAAAAATATATAAAAAATGCAGTTGACAGAAACAATTGACATGTGTTATTTTTAGGGTAAGACATCGACCGGCTTAGATGACAATTCAAGCGGTTTCTATAGCATGGTGAAGGTCAAATGAAGCAGACATGTAGAATAGATTTTGGATTCTCATTCCATGTTTTTATTTGGTGCAGTGACATTTTTTTTGAGTATGGGAAAAGACAAAGAAAAAATTCAAGACAACTATATGGACAACAAATGGATACAACTGGACATGTCAAGTGAAACAAGAAAAAGGGAAGAGTTGAGCAATGGACAATGTCTAATGACATTGCAATGTCGGAAAACATAATTATTCACTATATACCATTTTTTTTCTTATAGTTATTTGAGAATAAGTTATGAAATCAAAAGTAGAAAACTGATTTGGATGGCTAGTTATTTCTATATTTAGAGAGATTTGCTGGTAAAGATGTCTATGGCATTTGTTTTTCTGCATTGGCATAGGATGTCGATATTGCAAAGACATGCATGTTTGGATATGTGGCTTATAGGGATGTGCCAGGGCTAATTGAAATTGTTATGGTATTGTGAAGGAATCTAGGGATGGAGCCTTGGAATTTACATTGTCGTGATCTGTCTCTTGTTCATGGAAACATGGGCTGGGATTTGCTTATTGCTGTGTTGTTTTTAGTTATTTAGACTTGTTGTAGTTTTGAAATCTTTCTATGATTGATACTAATTCACTATTGTGTACTTTAGGACTATCTAAAATTTGTTGAAGCGAAGTATTTGTTGAATAACTGATATGATTGCATATATGTTTATTGTTGTTTTGCCAAAGCAAGAAAACAGACAGTAAAACATGGGCATTAACAACTCTTCTTTTTAAATTGCAAAAAAACATTGTGAAAGACAAATAACTGCCATTGTTACATTTATTTTCATATTTGGTTGTCAAATACATAATACAAGACACCACCAAAAGACGACCATCTGTAGGAATTGTTGGCAGGCGCCCCAGGCAAGAAAAGCATCAAAAAAATGTTCAAAATGCCAAGAAGCCAAGTGGCCATACTTAGTTGGCAATGATCAGAAGGCCGTCACAAGTAAGAGGAATTATGTATCCTATCTACAACTACATTTAACATGATAGAGGTACATATTTAAATTGGAAAGCAGACTTTGTGGCGATTAAAAAGATTAGGTTACAGGAGCATAACAGAAAACAGAAATATGCAGAGATGTGCAGACATAGAGCAGATATATGTTTTACATACCTTTTGCTCAGAGTTTGTTAAAGTTGATTATTCTGTTGTTCATTGCCAAAGTGAAAATTCCTTGTTGATTGAATCTGTGGAGATGGTAAATAGCTGATGAAACTGCTTTACAATATTGTTCATATGATACAGTTGCAACAGATGGACAGTATTCCTTCAACTGTGTCCCTCGGAGAGTGCATTCAATAACTCCCTCATCTGTTTCCAACTTGCAGTGTAAGATATGTTCAAATGTCGTGGGAGTCTCATGGTTGCAAAAGTAACAGAAGGCTATGCTTGAATCATAGGCAACTTGCATTCTGAACATGTGCATTGGAAAGGCGGTGCAAAGGCATTCTTAATTTTGAGTTTACCAAACATCTGTTACAGGTTTGCACACAAGAAATAGGAAAAATGTGACAATTAGTAGGAGTAAATAGAAGTTGCAAAGATAAGTTGAAAGTGCAGTATTGAATGCAAGTATGCAAATTGTGTTTTTCAAATTGTTATTTGAGATGCGATAGACGTGATAGGAATCTATGTCTCTAGTTTTAATCATTGCTATAGATTAATAGGAAGATGAAACTTGCAATGAAAAAGAATTTTTGGACATGTTGCAAGGACATGTTCATTTTTATCGATTTGAACAAGGAAATATATTGACTAGATCAATATAGACAACAATCAAATCTGGTTGAATGCAAGAGTTAATAGCAATTGAAAGTTGTCTATGCTGAAAGAAAAATAAATAGGAAAATACAATATTGGTTAAGCTTGTGAAGAAAAGCAGAATAATGTTTAGGAATGAAATAAATTGCAATGGGAAAAAGTTGAATTGCATTATCAGTATTGGAAAGGAATTGCAAAATGACTTTAACTATGTTTGTATAATTGGATTTTTTATGTCCAGAATTCTGTAAACACAGAATGAATGTAGAAAAGCGAATATTTTTTCATAGCACTAGTTCAAATTGAATAGAAAAAGGCATTTTTGATAGCTTGCCTGTGTTTTTGCTTCAATTACTGGCAACAAACTCTGGATTGCAAATTATCATGCAAAGGATCGATAAATGTTGCTTGGGAAGTCCTCATCAGGTGGTTGCCTTTTGGACCTGGTCTGATAATGTTTTTGATTAAATAAAGAGGAGGTTCGTCCTGTGCAAGTTGTTGTTGAACCCACAAAAAGAAACTTTTATAGTTTTCATTGACTTGAAACTGCAGAGGGAAAAAAATGAAACAATAAGATAGCAGAAAACATGAGCAATGAACAGAAGCACATGCCGGAAAAGGGAATTTCAGTGTGTTTAAGATGCAAAGAACAGAAGGAAAGGATTTGTTTTCTTTTGTTTTGGGAGAAAGTTCACTAGAACTAAACAATATCTCTATGTATGTAATTATTTTATATAGATAAGGAGTGAGCAGTGTACAGTGGCATTATCATTTGCAATTTCACCATCTCTGATGTAGAAATCCAACTGTTTGTTGATGTATTGGAAGCTGACCACCATTATTGCAACAATACCAACAACATATGTTTCGTCCGACGACACCAGCTCATAAATTTTCATGTCAGGAGGAAGACAACGCAATTTACAGACCTGTTCTATTGTTTCAATAGTGGTGGAAGGCAATATTGCTATTGAATTTATAGCATCTCTGCGATCATATTGGCCTTTTTTCTTTAATTCAAATCTAGTTATTCGTACGCTCTTCCCAGGAAAGAGAAAGTTACCAAATCGGTTTATGAGACTATCATTCATTGTAGCGGTAATTGTCATCAGACCATCTTTGTCTTCAAGGTTTGCATGCAAAATTTTTGTCTTCACGGGTGAGTTTTGACTTCGATTTTGTGCAGGACCATAAACAGCTAAAATATCCCCTTCAAAAACATTTGTATGTGACATAGTGCACAATTGTATGATAGACGATACTTTTACTGAAGCTTGTTTCAATCTGCAAAGACAATGAAATGAAATTGTCAAAAAAAGAAAGCATTAGTCTGTAGAAATGTTTGAATTTCGCACTGCATAGTGCAAATGGTAGGTTGAAGATCGTTATGCAACAAAAATTAAAATTGAAGTAAATGCATCACGATGCCAGCGAGACCAATTGTTAAAGTAGTCAATGAAATAAAGAGACAAGAGGTAGGGGGAGTTGACATGACAAATTCAATGCAAAAGAAAAAACATTACCTTTTTGGACTGCTTGTTGTTGCATCTGTAAGAGGCAAGGAGGGAATTGTGATTGAAATAGTCTCTGTACCATCATTTGAAGGAGTGCGACTTCTCTCAGCAGATGGACTGTTTGGTGTTCGTGTCATTGCCATGGCGGTTTGCTTTGTAGAAATATGTTTTTTGTCTTTTTGTTTGTTTGAAACAATATAGCTGCTTCTTGATGAATTTGCAAAGATACCTGGATGTGGAAGAAGCAAATACAAGCACCAAATTTTTTTGGTTTATATCGGACAAGAAAATAGTAGTTTTGATAAGCCACAGGCACAAAACAAACCAATGA
This sequence comes from Larix kaempferi, assembly GCA_027924585.1. Lineage (NCBI taxonomy): Eukaryota > Viridiplantae > Streptophyta > Pinopsida > Pinales > Pinaceae > Larix > Larix kaempferi. Next base: position 2,314,199 of record BSBM01000694.1, on the reverse strand, counting down.
ATGTGTGTGCCATGAAAGGTCGAAATATATTTTGCATTGCTTGGTAGGAAAGACAAATAAGGAGAAAATGCAAATGAAAATGATAAGAAATGCAGATGAAAAGTATTGGAAATTGACATAACACACAAACTTGTTCAAAGACATTTGACAACAAAGAATAATATTTGTTAGAGTGAATAATGGTTGCATTGAAAGATGTTGGATTATAATGCATTGTTGTTAGAATGAAATATACTTTTGACAAGGACATTGAAATTTGGAGTTTGACGACATTTTAAATAAAGTGTTATTTTTTGCTTCTAAGACGCAATAAATTTTGACCTCAATGTCTATGTCTGGGAAAATGAAGATTTTATTGTAACCAATGTCAATGACATGAAAACTATCAGTTTAGGAATACCATATAAAATTGCTTGATATAAGAATCACGATGACAGGTCTTTTTTTTTGCAGTGTTCTAAATGCATGGCCACATTGCAGAGAAAATAAAAACAAACCAAGGCTGCATTTGCTGAAAATGAATGAGACAAAGTATTTAAATCATCGACATGGAAGAATGATTTAAGCATGAACTATTAATCTAGTTAGACCTCAATTTTCGTATCTAATCATAGGTATAAATAGTATTGTTGAATCAACAATAAAGCTGATTCAAAGCAAAACTGTTCTTCTCTTGAACATATTTCAAGTTCTTGCAACCTGAAATAGGTAGAATCGATGGGTACTGCATCTATTCTCCTACTCAAATGTTCTGGTTACATAATTAATGTTAGATGTTGAAGTTTCAATTAGCATGGAGAAATTCTTTGTGGATTGCAGCTGTTTGTTTGCTTGAAACGTTGCAAAAGGGAGCAGCCTATGGCCTGCCCAGCTTTTTATTGAATTTATTGCAGAATCAAGGGAAAAAGAATTTCAATGGAATAGGGAACAATATGTTTTTATAGACAGGATGCTTGGCACCGATGTTGTTACCTTTTTAACTTGTTCACAGTTGGTTGAAATGTTTTAATTACTTGATATATGAAAGCTAAATTGTAAACCAAGGTATTGTTTTTATTGTAGCCAATACCAATGACATGAAACACTATCAGTTTAGGAATACCATATAAAATTGCTTGATATAAGAATCATGACGACGGGTCTTTTTTCCCCAGTGTTCTAAATGCATGGCCACAACACAAAGAAAATAAAAACAACCCAAGGCTGCATTTGCTGAAAACAAATGAGACAAAGTATGCAAACAGAGGCACAAAGACACACAAGAGCCATGGACATGGAAGAATGATTTAAGCATCAACTAGCAATCTAGTTAGACCTCAATATTCGTATCTAATCATAGGTATAAATAGTATTGTTGCATCAAGAGCAAAACCGATTCAAAGCAAAACTGTTCTTCTCTTGAACAGATTTGAAGTTCTTGCAGCCTAAAATAGGTAGAATCAATGGGTAGTTCATCTATTCTCCCACTCAAATGTTTTGGTTACGCAATTAATGCTAGATGTTGAAGTTTCAATTAGCATCGAGAAATTCTTTCTGGATTCAAGCTGTTTGTTTTCTTGAAATGTTGCAAATGGGTGTGGCCATGGCCTGGCCAGCTGTTTATTGAATTTATTACAAAATTGAAGGCGATATTAGTTAGTGAACCCTCTCTTCAAATGTTTTAAATTTAGTGCATAAATAGAAAACAAAGGAGGTGAAGATTGGTTCAACAGAAAGGATTTGAAGATTGGTTCAATAGCTTAATGTACCAAGGCCCATTAAGAATTCAATATCTACGTTTTGCATTCTGTATGCTTATGTTAGCAGTAAGAGGACACAACCCCTAGCCACATTTAAAATGTAATTAAATAGCTATGTTGGCAATGACATGGGCTAGCCCATGGTCATAGTTAAATAGTTTCCTTTCTTGTTAAAGTATTTGAAGATAGTTTTTTGTCAGGACATGGTCAAGCAGGTATTTATTATAGTGACTAATTTCCTATGAATATAATCAATTGCAAAAAATAAATTACAAACAGAATTCAAGGAAATGAAAAATTGCAAACTCAAATGGCTATTAACATGGCCAAGCAGTTGCAATTTCGTATTTGTAAAAATATGCACCAGTTAAGACAACCATTTTAAAAAAACAAACTTGCAAGATCAACTGCCAGAAGGCAGGGAAAAAACAACAGAGAAAATAGGAGAATCCCTAGCTCAACCATCTATCAACATGTCCAATCTAATGCCATTTCCTTCAGATATCTCTGTAGAAATGGAAAACTATACAGCATGTAAATGCATGCAATTGGGAAGAAGCCATCCTCCATAGGAATAACTTGTTTATGCCTTTAAGACAAGCACATCCAGGGCAGCAAGCAGAGAAGCATAGCACCAGAAAATGAAAACGAATAAGCCAAATTAGGAGCTGTAATTTATATTTTTAAATATATAAATAGATTTAATATCCTGAATGGAAACATTCTTCTCCATTTTCAACCAAATTTAGAAGATAAAGGATGAAATTTTTTTGAGTCATAATATGTGTAAACTAGTGAAGAAATTTATATTCTAAAGCCACAAGAAGTCATAACATGTGTCAGGCAGTGAAGAAATCTACACCTTGAAGCCACCAGTACTGAAGCGACCAGAATTGACTTGCACCGCTAAAATGTAACCAAACGCAACACGATTAATATATTAATTTTTTATTTATAATTTTATATTATGTTAAAATGGTCGAAAAGCTTGTTTCGGTGTTTTTGGGAAGATTGCACTCAGGTGCCAGGGGGCATCTTTCAAAACCGAACTCATGTCATGACATGGGAAAACGCAAGAAATTCATCTTTAAGCATTGAGGAATAGAGAAAAGGGAGAGCAATAATTGAATAGAGAAGGACATTAAACTCCAAAAACTAACTGGGATTTTCTGAGATTAAGGGGATCTTCTCTGCTATATATTTTTCGCTATCTTGTGAGATCGGGGAAGGAGACGATTGTATTCTCTTCGTTTATCGATGTTTGGAGATCTGAATTGGGTTGCTGGCATTAAATTGTTTTAAGGTTGAGCTGGGTTTTGGGAACCATGGCGAAAGTGGACATGAATATGGAGGTCAGAGCCGATGGAGTCCCCATCATCAAGATGACGAATCCACTAGTCAATGCTTCGGCAACACCAGGCAAGGGATTTAAATGAATTCTAAAAATAAAATAAAAAATCATAAATATGAGATGAAGCTGAAATTATTATGTATTTGAGGGTTTTAATGACCAGTTAAATATGTTTGTTTTCAGGATGTTCTAGAGTTAAAAATCATTGTTTTTGAAATATTAATTATTAAACATCTTATGCTATTTTTGGTTCACTTTTAGTAAAAGCCAGGGTTAATCATCAAATCCACTGGAATCTTGTTTTCGATATAAATCCTAGTTTCCTGATTAAAAGATATGTTGTTTGGTGTAAAATTCAATTTGGTATAAAAATATTTGCAAGTACTTTTAGTTCTGCTCAGCTCAAATGGGAAGCTCGCCATGGGATTCAGTAAAGTCGATCGGGATAATCGTTTTCTTTTGAGCGTTGTATGCGTTACAAAATTTGACAATGGAGAGGAGAACAGAACGCAGATTGTGTGGACCACAAACCGAAATAAATACATCCATATGGACTCTCTAAATCGTAACCGAAGTATTGCAGAGACATTGCAATTACTACGTTCAAGCAGAAAGTGAAAACATAGTGTTCAAATTTCAGTCAAGCTCTGCATTTTTTTGAATTAGGCAGAGTATGGAAAGAACATGATATGACAAAGTTAAGAAAACATCGAAGTCGATACTCCACATATACAAAGAAAACACAATCCATTATCAGTAGAACCCTGTGCACACGCTATTCAACACATTTGAATATGAACAAACAGGAGGATGAAGCCAAAGAGCACCTGTCCAATGCAAAATAGCAAAATGCAGGAAAACAGAGGCAGTCGGAGAGCACTTGTCCAACCATCGCGAGGAACAAGTTGCAAAACCTAGACGTCGCTGTGTGTCGAAGGGAAACGTCGGACAGAGAGCACATGTCCAACCATCGTGAGAATATAGCCACAAAACCCACAAGCCACTCTGTTTCGAAGGAAAACACCAGATGGAGCAGGTTGCAAATCAGAATAGGCACCCGAAACCAGAGGAAACCAAAAGCAATAGCCACCAATGCCTACATAATGAGCTATATAAGCTATCGAAACTGCCCACGGAATGTGAAAACAGCTGCAAACACGAAAACCCACAAGACCAATAAAAGGAGGGTCTAACACAAAGCCGTAGCACTGCATCATGCAGAAATAAATGATGAACAGGACAACAATTAAAATCATTAAGGACCCGTTAATAACAAGCATTGCAGGATAGCAGGTGCCAATAAAACCCTCCATCAACCATGGGCAAAAACCATCCGCAATTCAAACAAAACAGTGGCTGCCACGAAAACCCTGGCACGAACCATAACAACATTCAATCAACAACGTAGATATGATAAAACGAAAACTCCATGTCTACAGATGTCTCTGCAATATACAATGCTGAAGGCTCATGGCTCAAAAAGGTTTACCCATTTAATGAAGAAGTTGGGGATGTTAATGGAGAATGGACGCCTCAGTTTCTCGACCGGGCCACCTGTCTTGGAAAGCAATGAGCACAGTCGCCGATACCTGCATTAAATAGCAGCCATCATACCAGATCGATGTTAGATATGAACCATGCTAACGTCAAACTCTTGCATTTAGTGTTTAAACCACCATAAAGAGAACAACAAGCAATAAAAACCGTCGATTGTATCAGATCAACGCTAACACGGGGTTCATGACAGTGACCAATCCCAAGAGCCAATCTATCGTTGATCTCCTGGATTCGCATCAAAATCCTATCCGTTCATCTCACCGCCTGACAGCACATCAAACCCCACCAATCCGCTAACCCACCGATCTGCTGACGCAAAAGCACTGCCGGGTCCTGGGGCACACAACCCCAGGACGATGTAAGCGCCAAACTGCCCAATAAGATAGCAGATAAACATTCAATCCAAAAATTAAACTTAAATACAAAAAAATAAAACATACCTCCAACCTTTGTAAACGGGCTCCATGCCCTCCTCCCGCACCAACTAATGCCCCCGACCGAAAACATTATGTCGGGGACATAACAATTTTGATACATAAGTTAATGAAATTTGAGATTAAAATTTACAAAATTGATAATGAAAATTTATGATTTAAAAATAATAAACCAAATAAATGTCTTATCACCCATTTTTATTAAGCAACTTGTTTCCGACCCAACTATAATCAGTATGAATTGTTTGGTTCTGTGTCATATCTTACCTAAGGGAAAAATCAAAAGAAAATAATAGATTGAACGACAAAATATTAATGCTTTGTTATTATAAACTTTGTTGAATAAAATCAGCCGTGGAAACAAAAATAGAGTGAAGCTTCATATTAATGGGTAGGTAGGTAGTGTACCCTCCCCACTGGGCAGAAAATTAATCGCCGAATACCTACTTTCCTCTTTCGCTCTCGGCGGATCCTTTGTCTCCACCCGGTGCAAAGTGACAAGGAGATGAGTGGAACTGGAAACCACATACACTGCAAGGTTCGGTTCAAAGTCATCGTGCAGCATTAAATGCAACATGCCTTTAGGTTAGACATCATTTTCCACATCTCATGATCTTTTAGATTCCACATCCCACTAAATTAAATATAAATATGCTACCTAAAATATCCAAGCAATATTACTACTTTTTCTTAAATTGGAAAAATATCCAAATGTTACTAATGTTATTTTTGGATAATTTCGCATTTCAAACATAATTGATTCGAGTACCCAAATTCAACATAATAAAAAAGCCAAATTTCTCCTGTTGCTTCACTTGAATACCATTTCATGATTTATTTCCATCTTATAAAATTTAAATGTAACGTGGGCCGTGAAAGAAATTGCAGATCAAAAGCTTTGATTCTTAAAAAGAATGTCAATTAATTGCCCATCTCTCGTACCAATCCATCATGTAAAATTTAAATCTCACGTGTGTCGAGAGATAATTTGCAATTCAAAAGATTTGGAGTTCGATTTTTATATATAGATTATATCCCAAAGCTGAAGATATGAGTCATATAAATTACATCACTGATAATATTGATAAGGGTAACCAATTTTTTTTAAACTGGGTATACTTTCTAGTCCACTATGTACATCAATGTAGTAGTGTCAATTTTTTTTAAATAATTTTAAAAGTGTCACAAATTTTTTAATTATTGTATTTTTTTTAAATGTAGTATTGCTTCTTTTTTTCTATGTTGAATAAGCACTTTGTTATTCAATTTAAGGATCTTTGAATTTATAATAGTTTTATTTCTTAATATAATTTTTTTTATAAAAATTAGTTATGTTTTCAAAAATATATATATTATAAAAAATTAAAATTATTAATTTTAAAGTATTTTTTTTTGGTAAATTAGCTTTGTGATATGTTATAAATGTATGCACAAGAGTGATTAATTGTTAAAGAAAACATAAAATAAACTAAACTTTAAATTTAAAAAATCCATAAATTGCCATGTTTCTTATTACATTGAATGCATCTTGTATGACCTTCAATGTTAGACATTACAACTTGGCATATAATCCCGGCTACATCATCGTAGCCTTGTTTTCTTGGCAGATTTTAATACATATGTATATCTTTTAAATTGGAGAGCTTCTCTATTACTACAGGCAGTTTCTTCAATGCTGGGCAACTATGGATAACCAAGGTTTGAAGTTTGGGCATTGTACCCTCCGTCCACACAACATTTGATGACGAGCTCGATATACTCTCTAAACTCTCCATCCCCTCGATCACCAACCTCTCCAACATCGGAAATCCACCCACGCTTCCCGTAATCCCCAACTCCCTCACTTTACTGCACCCTCTTAATATCAATACCTTTAGATTTGGCAATCTCTCCAATGGAGGAAGCTCTTGTAGCTGGCAACACCAATGCAAATGCAACTCCTCCAGTAGTTCAAAGTCACAAATACAATTGGGCAAACTTATCCCTCCGTAACACACAAGATTTAATGTCTGCAGCTTCTTCATGTTTTGCATGTCCCGGGGAAGATCCTCCACTATCTCGTATGAATGCAATTGATAATCAAATTTATTACCGTATATGTCCACAAATTCCAAGTGCAAATGCCTCATCTCCAACCAAGTGGCCATTGTACCCTCTTTAATTCCTCCCCTCTCGATTCCATCTACTATCATTCCCGGCTTTACACATACATGAAGCTCCATCAAATTTGGAAAATTTGTAAAATCCTTCAAACTGCACATACCACTCTCTGCTTCGTCCACGCCCAGTTTACTCGGGTGTATCAACAATTGTAGCTTGTTCAATGATGTAAGTTGACAGATCTCACGTGGAATCCCCGCTAACCTGCCACAACCATTTAAATCTAAATGTTTGAGATTTTTAAGCTCAGCCATCGTACGTGGCAACGATTCTAGCTGTTCACATCCGCCAAGATGCAAAAATTGCAATCGAGAAAGATTGCATATATCAGCAGGCAAAGTATTGATTTTGGTGTGATTCAACCCCAGAAACTCAAGCTGTTTGAGTTGCCACAAAGACTCTGGCAAGGATGTTATATTGGTGTGGGACAGATCCAACACCCTGAGAGAGGTGAGATTGAGAAAAAAGCCGTTTGGAACTTCTCTTAAACTCTGATTTTGAGCTAAGATCAAAGTTCCAAGTTTGGGGCATCTGAAATCTGTGGGCAGAAATGCATCAGTATCATCATTATAATAGCGAATTGCTATTCTTTTGCAATCGTCCATCACTTCTTCTGCAGGAAACTCGTCCAGCTTTTGACTTGTTCTAAATAAACATTTCTCTTCCTTTTCAGCAATAAAGAGTGCCAGATCACGAACAATATCGTGAACTTTGATGTGCTTCATATCTGTTTTAACATACTGAAACAAGCAACGTTCTACTAATAGCGTGACATACCTGCGTCCTGCGTACATAAGCTGGCTTTTGTCTCTGCTATGAACCAATCCCTCTCCAATCCACATTTCCACCAAAGTCTCCACCCGAATCTCTGCATCTTCGGGAAAGGCACCACAAAATAGAAAACAATTCTTTAAGTTAAAATCATTCAGACGATCGTAGCTCCATTTTAGTCGCTCATAGAGATGTTCATCAATGCCGCTGTACATTGTTAGAAGATCAGGATCTACATTTTTCTTTTGAGTCAAAGCAAGATGCCACTCCTCTTCAGTAGTATTACCGGTCAATGCTGCTGCAACAACATTTAAGGCCAAGGGTAAACCTTTACACTCTTCTGCGATTTGTCTGGCAATATCCTCTATTCTTTTTGTAGGAGCATCACCGGATTTGAACGCTACTCTGCAAAACAATAGCCACCCTTCGTCTGTCGAAAGGGGCTGAAGTGGTATGGAGTAGTCATTGGCCCCCATTATTCGAATCACATCTGTGCTGCGAGTAGAGATTACCACCTTGCTACCTTTTTCTTTCCCGACGGGGATGCCGAGTTCTTCCAGTTGGATGGAATCCCATATATCGTCGAGAATCAGAAAAAATTTCTTTTCCTTCAAACATGCGGAGATTCTCATCTTTTGCATGTCTTGAACGGCAGGGCTGTTCTCAGAATTAGAACTGGTGATCTCCAGGTCTAAATTGATTTCCTTGGCAATAATTCTCTGCAAGTCCAGAATGTTAAACTTTTGGGAAACCGTTAACCAAATCACCACTTCAAACACCTTACCTTTCTTGTGGGTGTTGTAGGCTGCTTTTAGCAACGATGTCTTACCGATGCCACCCATGCCATAAATGCCGATCACCCGAAATTGATCATCGTCCGCATCAAGCCATGTGTTCAGCTGCATCTCAGCCGATTCAATCCCGGTGCCCACATAGCCAGACTCTGGTACTGGCTGAAGTTGCGCCTCTGGACTTAGCGGTACCGACGAAACAATCTCTTGAATATCACGTACTGTTGAAATGGTATTTCGAAAATTGTTGTAGCGTTCCTGGAGAACTATATTGCATTCTCTAATTTGCGTACAGAGCCATGGCTTACAGAAGCGGCGATCTAAAAAACCTTGCCGTTGTTGGGAGCTACGTATGACGCTTTCCGCATCGTCGACGGAATGTCGGAGCCCTTCGAACCCATCATTCAACGCTGGAGGAATGCTTCTTTGCTGATCATGAAATTGGGTGTCCGTGCCTTCTAAGAAGGCTTTCGCAGTGCGTAGAGTCTCTTGCAGACGTAGAGTGTTTCGATCCAAGTGAATAACATCATCCACGACTTGAACGAGTGGAGTAATAACAGCACTAACAACGCTGCTTATGATGTTGGCTACTGCTCCAGTGCAAATGGCATCCATGGCTTTTGCAACGTCAAAGCACAGCTGACCAATCAGCAGACTGAATATGGAAAAGAAATCTTGCAAATAGAGAAAAAGAAAAGCAATATGAAGAACTAGCAGAGATAATATAATATGTACATAAAGCAATATGAAGAACTACTATAAATAATAAAAGGTGAGGTGAATAGGGCGAGCAATGAATCCAATTGAATAAAAGACCTTCGCATCCGTGAGGACTGAGGAGGAAGGCAGCTGTATTGTATTGAGTGTGACGGAAAAAAGAAAAAGGAGAGAGAATAAAACACGTTGGGCCCAGTAAGGAAGGCTGGCAGCACTATGAGTGTGACCGAAGGAAGAAAAAGAGTGAAGAGAATGAAACGACACGTTGGGCCCAGTAAGGAAGGCTGGCAGCAGGCCTGGAATTTCAAATCTACTTTGCCTGTCACCAGACAATTTGATGACGGTCTTGTTATTTCCATGCCTTTCATTGTAAGTTTTGTTTAAATTCATGAAAGTCAAATTTGTTTGCATTTTTAGGACATTTCAAATTAACAATTCTAATTTTATACTTAAAAAAAAAAATACACCAAAACAATTATTCATAATAATAAATATATGAATGTAACTGTAGTTTGTATTATAAAAAAATTGTTTTACAATAACAGTGAAATTTCAGGAAATACATAATGAACTATATTTTTTTACCAAAGTGTATTTCAACAACAAAAACATCATGACTCTTGAACATGATATGGACAAAATTCAGATGATGTAGTTTAGAGTTATGGCTAGAATCACATTTTACAAAAAAAAATGTCTTTCATGGAACATCAACGAACCCTTCTTGTGGCACCAAATGTAACTGGTGGATAGTGTGTTGTTGGAATCTAAAGTTGTAGCCTGTAACAATTTTTTTTTTTTTATCAATTTAAAAATGTTTTAAAATTTATTACAAAATAAACTACTGCTAAAAGAACTCCTAAATCATAAAATCACAAATCATTTTAACAATAGAACAGACATTGAAGTAACTTCTGTAACCACAAATGATTCCATATTAAATTCAAATTTTCAAAATTCGTGCAAGAAAGATGCCTGGATTAAAAATAAGTTATAAGAGATAAATGTTTAAATCAAATATAAAAACATACACTCAATTCTTAACACATTACCTTTTTTTTCAAGCTTTCCAAAATCAAATTCTTTGTGGACAAAATTCTCATGATTTGGTTTTGATTTGGTTTTGAGTAACATAAAAAGAATAAATATATCACATTAAATATGCCTTATTATTTATTAGAAAATAAATTACATCTGGAAATGTAATTATTGTTGGAAATTTGACGCTATAAAAAGTATAGTGTGTTGTTGGAATCTAAAGTTGTAACATGTAACAGATAAAAGAACAATTTTATCAAATTAAAAATGTCTTAAAATTTATTGCAAAATAAACTACACCTAAAGGGAACTCCTAAATCATAAAATCAACAATAATTTTAACAACATAACAGTCATTGAATTTGTCAACTCAAATAATAATAATACCTATTATTTAAAAAATAACACTTGTCCATTTTTACAAAAATGGCCACTACTGCTGTAACTTTTGTAACCACAAATGATTCCATATGAAGTTCAAAATTCCTGCAAGAAAGATTCTTAAATTAAAAATAAGTTATAAGAGATAAATGATTAAATCTAATATAAAAACATACACTCAATGCTTAGCACATTACCTTTTTTCAAGCTTTCCAAAATTAAAGTCTTCGTGGACAAAATTATCATGATTTGGTTTTGAGTTATGGCTGGACTCAGATTTTACAAAAAGAGGTGTCTCTCAAAATGCATGGAACATTAAAGAACCCTTCATGTGGAACCAAATTTGAAGCTGTAACAAAAATAATGTAATATTGGAAATGTGATGTTGTTACAAGTAAATGTGTTGCTAGAATCTAAAGTTGCAGCCTGTAACACACACACAAAAAATTATTACATTAAATATGCCTTAGAATTTATTGCAAAATAAATTACATCCAAAATAAAACCCCTAAATCAATAACCATTTTATCCACATAACAATCATTGAATTTTCCAACTCAAATAATAAGAATACATATTATTTAAAAGAAACACTTACTTGTCGATTTTTAAGAAAATGGCCCTTAGTGATGTAACTTTCGTGATTCCATATGAAGTTCAAAATTTTCAAAAAATCCTGCAAGAACAATTCTTAAATTAAAAATAAGATATGAAAGACAAATGCTTAAATCTAATATAAAAACATACACACGGTGCTTAAAACAATGGTTTGAAAATAAACACAACTCACTTGAGAGGACTAGGAAGACTTCCCAACTCTCAAAGCTCAAGAACTCTTCTTGACTTTGTATCTCTCCATATCTCATAGACTGCATTCCAATCAACAGTTGATAATTCAGGTCCATTCAAAGATATTCTCATTAGTGCATCTAGTGTATCCAATCCTAGCTTTGATTTCCTAATGTCCTTAATTATATTCTGTTTAGAAAATCCTCTTTCACAGTCCACTGTACTTGCAGGAATAGTGAGTACAGCTTGCCATAATTTCATCATATGAGGATAATTTGTATGCCATTGTTTTGTATTATGAAACACCTTCCATGATTCTTTCATAGAGAAACCCTCACAAGCCAAATTTAATGAATCAACAAAAGGGTGCAGCTCTCTTTTGCAAGCTTTTTCATCAAATAAATGCACACTTCTGACATCATTTGGTATGGTGTGCTGCAAATGTTGAAAAAGTTTAGAAAGCCAACGCTCTGAATTTTTCTCACAGCTACGACGTTCTTCTGGATAATAACAAGGGCTGAACAATTTTGCTGCATTAAAAAGATAAAGATCTGGAAATCTTTCATTCAAAGAGTCTATGAGAGACTCAATATAGCCTTCTGTGAGTTGCTGACAACTCTCTTGTGTTCCTTCAATATGAGGTTTCATAGTTTGTTTCCTATCACTATAATCAATCTCCCCAGTTGGAATAGAGATATATTGTAACTCATGTCTATCTATGACTAACCCTTCATCTTTAATTTCAATATACCCATATTGTGACTCACATAGAAATTTTGAAAGATAAGTTGTACCTTCTGCAAATGTTTCTTTTCTCAAAAACCATCTAGACAATGTACTTATAGTTACTTCAGGAGCCAACCCAATAGTTGTAATGTCTACATTTTCTTCTTGAAAAGTCTTGTTCAGCTTATTCAATTCACCCAATACATCAGCAAGCATATGCAAACAAAACTGAATGGAATAAATCCGTGTCTTATCATACCATGATGAAGTTTTTTTTTCATTTTTCCACAATGTTAAAATGGCTGGCATAAGCTTCACAAGCCTTATAATAACTTCTCCCCTAGATAACCATCTCACTGCATGTATTTGTAGAACATCAAGAACATCAATCTGCATGACTTTAAGCAAATCATTAAGTTCATTATTTCTCTTTGGTGAGTTTTGAATCCACGAATACACTTTGTTTGCAATTTTTTCAACATGTATAATAGTTCAGGAATTTTTTTAGAAGCATCCGCTGCTGCTAAAGATTCACGATGAGCTACACAATGGACTGTAATAAGATTTGGAGTGACTTTTTTCAAAAATGAAACAAAGCCATTTTCATGCCCAATCATTGCTGAAGCCCCATCTGTAGAAACAACTATCAAATCTTTATATTGAAGACCTCTAGAATTTATTAACTGGTTGACACTATCATATATTGTTTTCCCTTTTCCATCCATTACATTTTTCAGCTTCATAAATTGTGAAATAGGTGGCCCAAGACCCTTCGAATCTAAATAAGTTGCATAAACAACAAGGTGCTGCTCTAAGCTTCGATCTGTGCTTTCATCCACCATTAATGAGAAGAAAGGACTTTCCAACATATTCTTTATCTGAACTTCTTCAAGGTGTCTCGATAGGCAATATATAAAATCATTTGCTGATTTACGATTTGCGTATGAAGAATACTCTTGAGACTTTGGCATACATGGTGTTTTCACATCCATGAGAAATTTGCAAAGTTTTTCGTACTTTGATAAAGACAAATCTTCTTGGCATACAAAATATGATATTTTCATTGTAGCAATAACTCTTTGCTTATTAGCATCTTCCACTTGTTTGACATGATCGGGAATTGACTTCATCTTTCTCTCCAATGCATTAATCCATCTTGTTTTAGCATCTTTATGTACTAATGATTTTTCATGAGTAACAAGAGAATCATGTTGTAATGTCATACAACCATTCCCTAAACCCCATGGCCCACTCATCTTATACTTCTCACAATACCTACATTTCATATATACTTTATCATCTTGCCTCACATAATTTAGCCAATCAAACTTATCTAACCATTCCATACGGAATTTCCTTTTTGATTGCACTTTCATTTTCTTTTCATTATCAACCTATTCTTCAACTTCATCTCTTTCTACATCTACATCTTCATCACTTACTCTTCCAAAAATTTCATCCAATTGCTGCTCCAATTCAGTATTATAAGCTTCTTCACTAATGTTTGAATCATTTTCAATTTTGGATTTTTGTTCTTTTTGCCAACCATACATTTCTCCAATGGTGACTTGGATTTTTTTTTTTTGAGACATTATAAATTTTAACAGCTACCCACCTATATACAGAAGTATGCCAAACCAAAAAAAGATTACTTAAATATATTTAAAAAAATATATTTAAAAAAATATATTTAAAACATGATTTAAAAACAAATCTATATAAAAAACAAACTAATATGGAACCTACCTATATACACAAGTATACAAAACCAAAATAAAATACTTAAACATATTTTAAAAAAAATAATTTAAAACATATGATTTAAAAACAAATCTATGTAAAAAAACAAACTAATACGAAACCAAAAATAAATACTTAAACATATTTAAAAAAAAAATTTAAAACATATGATTTAAAAACAAATCTATATAAAAAAACAAACTAATACTAAACCAAAAAAAATACTTAAACATATTTAAAAAAATAAAATTAAAACATATGATTTAAAAACAAATCTATATGTTAACAAATGGAGCCCGATTAGAGAAGCAAACCAATTGTTTAGAAGCTAAAAATTGAAATCATTGATCTCAATAGTATGAAGGGAAATAAACATCTTTAGGCATCACGGACCAGTTTCAATTGAACTTCCTCTTTCTTCTTCCCAAGTTCATTTATCATTCGGGAGAATGGATTCGATACAACAGAGATTGGATGCATAAATTCAGCAGCAAAAACAGGGCATGACATGGCTGTGTTTGGAGTGGAAATTGAAGCTGAAATGGCTGTGGGAGGCTGATAAACAAGAGAAGCAGAAATTGCAAGAAGAGTACAATCGTAGGAAATATCAGCTTTAGGTGTTCTGTAACGCCTTTACGGCTCCTTCCGTGGATGAATTAATGACATAAGACAGACATGAAAGGAAACTTCTGTAGTAGCCTCAAGGAGTTATGCTCCTTGGCAGACTCTTGATATAAGGCTATTAAGAATTGGCCCCAAAGAGCTACGCTCCATGTCTTGGGAAACTCATGATCTAAGAGCTATGCAAGAAAAATAGTAAGAGCAATCTAAAAACTCAGCTACCGAATATAGTCTATCTACAGTTACAGGAAAAGAAAGGAGAAAACACTTCTAATAGCTGGGCAATTACTCATATGAAATAGAAAGAATGATAAAGGGATTGGCCTCTCTTGGAGTGCGGCTCTTCATAGCAGAGCCGCTTCATAGCACATGCAAGCAGCAAGAGAGCAGAAAGGTCTCGGGCCTCGGATTACACAGAAAACATTCTAAACGGGGGTTTCGGCTCCCTCCCTCGCTCACTAGATCAATAATTAAGACATTAAAACCAAATTTTTTTGGGAAAGAAATACTACAGCGAATCGAGCTCTAAAATTAATTTCAAGGAGATTATAGAGAATCAACCTCATCCCACAGAGACTAGATCTATATTATTAACCACGTATTACTTCTATAAACCACAAAGAATCGATCTCTTCCTTAAATTGTCGATCTATTAATAATTAACTTTGTATTATTTTGAAATTAACCCACAGAGGAACGAACTTGACCTGAGAGAGTTGATATCCATATTTAAATTTGTATTTCTTGTGTTCAAAAGCAAACAGGAGACGGGACATCTCTATCAATACATGAAGGCAAGCCTAACCCTATGGGAAACTTGGGGATTTGATTCAGAACTTGGAAGAAAGAAAAAATTGGGAAATGCTTACCTGAAAACTGGCAGAACTTGAGATTCCTCTCGTTGAACAGGAACAGGGAAACTTCTTTCAACTGGACCACTAGTCTCTGTCCTCCAGGTCTCCAGCTTCCTCTTCGTGCCCAAAGCCCCAAACTCACCAGGCATCGACTCTCCCTGAGTCTCTTAACACTCCAGACTCCAGAGATAGGAATCGTGCAGCTATACCTTATTGGGCAGTGGAAGTCTGGCAATCTTTCAAGTCTTCGATCCACATTTGGTGGTGGCCACTAGCTATGTCTCGGTCTCAAGGAGGCGGTGAGGGAAGGGAAATCATGGTTAGGGCATGGATGGAGTTTACTCAGTTCAACAACCGGTGGCGGTGGCTGCTCTGGCTTTGATACAACTTGAAGGGAAAGTTGTAGTGGGCACGCTACAGTCTGCATCCCATAGCCACCAAACCTCACGAATTTAGATGCAGTAATCTGTATTGGATTCGATCCATAGAAAAACTTTGCAGCTAATTCAAAGGATTCTGCTCTTCCTGGAAATCCCACCAGCTTTATATGACCATTTTCAGTGTCTCGACATTCAAATACAAGCTTGTTCAGCCGACCGCTTCTTGAAAGCAATGGAAACTTTCAAAAAAGAAATGACAATCCACTCTTATCAGTTTCAGCTAAACATTCCATCAAGTGTCGAGAGAAAATGTTCCAACGACACAAAAGTAAATCATTTTCTTTTGCAAGAGCTCGTACTAAATTGGGGATTTCTTTTCAAGATGTTTTAGATTCAATAAAAGCAGTAAAGTTTAATCAATAATCAGTGACCGTGATACAAGACAAATGAAAACGGCTCAAGAACATAACTCGTAAAACTTTAACCAACTAGTGGCCAATGGAGTATCAGAGGAAACTGAAATTATATTGAAAAACTCAATGTAAAATCACGTTAGAAACAAAAATTTCAGGAGATAATTTACTATACATTGACATTCCTAATTGAGGAAAATTGCAGAGATTACCTTATGAAGATGAAGGATCACGCTGTCAACCTCCACTATCAAGTCACTTTGTAGCTTTGTAGTTGCAAACCTATGAAAGCGTAGTTTTTTTCAAAGCAATTAGAAATCCAAGCAGCGAGATTTCACCAGTTAACATACAGAAGGCAGAATATTTCCAACACAAACATTACAGATAGAACTGAATACCTCCACCGATGAATATCTCAAGGTATTTTGTACACAGAACTGACTGGTATATGTAATTGAGGCACTTACCAAGATTTCCTTTTCCTTGTTATTAAGTTATTGATGCTCATCTTGGTTGTAGTCGCGAGTCGCGAGTCGCAATTAATTCCATTAACTTGGATAATACCCTATTATAACTACTACCAGCGGCCACCAGCAATCGACTCCTCGAGTTTCAAACCGGACGGTGCCACACTGCCAAGTACCATGATGCATTCAATGCTCTAGGCTCCATCCTCCAGGCTCCGCCTAACCGACTTTCCAAGTTGCATGTAGCGGTAGGCCTGTGGCTGTAGGTACTAGCATTTTTTACGTTCAATGGATACTATTAAACGTCAAATCGACGGTCCGCATTTTATATCACACGTAGACGGTGACGTGTGGCAAATAATCTTGCCCGTAAAATACGTTCCAGATTGCTCAATACGTCTTCCTCCACGTCAAATTCCAGGCCTGGCTGGCAGCACTATGAGTGTGACCGAAGGAAGAAAACAAGTGAAGAGAATAAAACGATGAACGCACTAGTACGAAAGTTACGGAAAAAGCTCACTTCTGTAAACCCACAATTTGGTTATCTTCTATTTTTATAATGCCTAAGGCAGTGTATATTGTAATCGTTTAGAGTCAAATTACTTTTGATTTTATATTAATTCTTAATTGAGTACACCTTTTTTATTGTTTTATAAATATTATATATTAAACTAAATATTTTTAAAAATATAATTTTATTTTTCAAATTTTTTAAAATAGATATTTTCAAAATATCAAAATTTTTATTAGTGTTTATATGTGATTTGACAATTTTTATTTGTTTTGAAATTTTTTGTCAAAAATTAAAATTAATTACAAAATATTTGAGTGGAAGAGACCATTCGTAAGGGGATGTGTAACTCCTTCCCTAGAGATGACATGTGTTTTTTAAATAATAAAATATTATAAAAAATAACATCTCAAATCAAATTATATTTAAACATTTACAACGGCATATATATAAAACTATAAATTAAAACACTTTCTCAACATTTACATCTAAAAAAGGGTTTGTACCTCGAGAAATTTGATCCCTCTCCGAGCTTGGTAGATCCCCTTTTAAGATGGATCTATGCTTGTATACATTAAATTTATTTGTAGGCATTACATCTTAAAAGCAAATACTAAAATTATAGATTAATGCACTTCATACATCCCAAACCCAAGGCATTAAATTTGAGGAAAGACGCGGCCAAATCAAATAAGGAAAATCTATTGTTTTAATATTATTACTCCTGGCCTTGCCTATGCAAAGACTCTTTGCAATCTATTTGCATCGTTCCTTTTGACATTAATTCATAGAAGATGTTTGATCGATAATTTTACAAAGTTTAACTTTGTAAACACTTGCAACGTGTAAGTTTCTCTAGATTTGAGATCATATTGGCTACTTGCAAAATTAGATTTTATGATGTTATAATGTTTGAAGGATTTTCTAAGTTATCGTCATGAAACTATTAAATAATAATAATAATTAATGCCATAGTTAAATGTAAGGTGAGCATTTCTATACTCATTACGCGTCATAAAGTAAGGTTCCATCAATGTACCTCCAACATCCACTTGGGCCTACATATGCATCTAACCGAAATTCAATATTCACGCATATCTAAGTTATGGACAAGAGGCCAACCTTGGATATATCAAATTTGATACGTCATATCTAGGGTACAAACTAGGGAATTTAATACACTGAATATGTAGGTTATCGACGAATGGAACAATCATTTGAAGCTTAATATATTAAGAAACCATGAGGGTATCATTATACCCTCATATGCATTCGATCGCATTAATCGGAGTTTCTGCATTCTCTATTGTTTGATACTCGGATCGAATCACAGCACCAGTAAGTATCAATTCCTGCATCTACTTCCCATCCATCATTTTATTTCTCCTCGGACTTCTTAGCTTTTGAGATGACCAATATCAGTGTGGATAGGTTATCATTCAAAGGCCAAGGAGGTGGCCTATGAGGCCAGCTGTGTTAGCACTCATTGCTCTCCCTCATGCCCCAACTTGCTCTTTGTTGAGGCTGGCCACTGCTCTATTAAGGCTGTAGGGTTCACGTTGAAGAAGTGAAACACATTGTGTGCCATTCCTTGCCTTCAATTGTGATTGAATCCAATTCTCTTTGAAATCTTTGGAAAAAAATTAATAACAAGAAACATCATTGCTTCAGGGGTTGTTTGTTATGGGACAATGACTACAAATAAGTTTAATTAATTACAATAATGAAAGGCAAAGAAAGAGGATACGAATCATAAGTGCATGGAGCATTTGGGGGAATGGGAACAGTCGCTATTATAGGGTTAGTTTGGTATTTTATATTTTTTTTGAACTTAACTTTTAATTTTCAGAACCTTTATTGTGAATTATAAATTCTTGCAATTTGTGGTCACTTGATAAATTACAAGAACCTCGTCTGAACTCTTGATGTGTTAAAGACAGGGCTCCAAATGACGTTTTCAGCAAAAGCAGCACACCATAAAGTTTGATAAGGACAACATCAAGTTTAAGAAGGAAAATATATACGAATATATAAGATTTATGGGAATGAGCAAACGACCACAGGTTTAGTGGTTCCAAGGTGTTTTCGGCTTTCCCTTATCACCAGGTCTATAAAAAATTTACCCCTAACTTTTTTCTTGGGGGATTACAACAATGTTTAGCACGACTAATTCAAGCACATGTCCTTGTAGCCTAACTCAACCATTTGTTGATTAAATTTTAATTAAAGTTTATTTCAAAGATAAATTCTTTCAATTAAATTGTGTTTTCTCAAATTTATTTCAGAAAGTAACCATTGTTGAATCCATTTTATGATATTGATGCTCAAGCTTTTTATTGTTAATGCTGTAGGTCGCAAAATCCAGAAGAAGATGAGTTTAATTATCCGACTGCAATATCTGCGTCACTATGTAGTGGAAACCTTATTGAAGGTAAAAGAGACAATGTGCTTTATTTCAAATGCTTATTCTACTATCATAGTTGTAAAAGAGAAGCGCCATCATATGACACAACATAGAAGAATTATTTTATCTCAAAGAGAAGTAGGGAGGACATTGCACAAGGGGGAGGCAAGGTATTGATAAAAGATAAAATGTATCTCCTACGGTCAATAAAAAAGGTGAGCAGTGGAGGGGTTCAGGTCTTACGGCAAAAAAAATGGTTAAAGACAATTTGTGAAGAACCTGCAATAATTAATTAATGCAAATACACGAGATATCAGAAATAAGATAACTCAGAATCACTTTTATATTGATCATGGGCCACTTCGAGGGGGAAACCTCCTTTGAGCAAACTCAATACAATTAACCTCACAGTGCCTTTAATGACCTCAACACACACTTATATACTAAGTCTATGCCCAATACTATGAGTCAAAACCAGGGGACATATAATACTACGGGACAACTTACAAAGCATATGCGTCCAATACTATGGGCTAATATAAACTATGGATCAACAAATACTACGGGACGACTTACAAAGCATATGCGTCCAACAACAATATACTAACATAATAAAGAGAAGGGTTGACACAGGTTCCTAACATCCCCTCTCCCTTAGAAAAAGCTTTGTCCTCAAAGCTTTGGTTGGAGAAATTGCTAAAGAATATGAAGAAGTGGTTCCTCGGTAGCATCCTCGGGTTGCATTTCGGGCCACTGACGCCTTTGGAGTGTCAGAGAGGATTGCTTGGAAGGCTGTAGACGAAGAAGAACCCCATCAGCTGCGAGGAAAATGCGCTCAGAATGGTGTTGGTCGGCTTGTTGTTTCAAGCGAATTCTGGCCATGTGAAGATTTTCCTGCAGAATGAGAAGAATCTGATCGCGGTTTTGAAGAACCGAGTCAATTTCCCGAACTGGGGAGCTGCTAAGGGTGTATGGAAGAAGAACTGGCGGTGTCTGTCCATAGACTGCTTCGTATGGTGTCCTTCAAGATGTGGTATTGTACCACCAGAGCGCTGCTAGGAGATCCATAGAATTAGTTGGCCAAAGCTGTGTAGGGATGGGCAAGGGTTTGAGCAATCCTGGAAGGAGTGTCGTTTCACCCTTGTTGACCTGGAAAGTATCATAGTCAGCCACCATCTGTTGAATTGTCATTTTCAGTCCCTGCCAAAATAAGTTACATTGTTCCTGGTCATACATTTTGAAGAACCCAGAGTGCCCTGCTGATGAAGAAGCATGGAGTTCATAGAAGAGATAGCCCTGTTGAACATATTGAAACCAATTTGGAACAAGCAGAGAAAGAGATATAAGAGAAACTGGGTCATCAATTGTGTGAGAAGGAGCATCTGCCACCATATTGTCCTTACCCTTCTTGTAAGTGATCACATAGGGATAACCCATGAGTTGGATAACCCATTTCAGGTGTGTTGGGGAGGAGACCCATTGTTCCAGAAAATTTTCCAGACTCTGGAGATCAGTCTTGATGCAGAAATAATTCCCTAATAGGTATGGCTGCCACTTCTGTACTGCATGCAAAATAGCCATCAGTTCCTGCTGAGAGGTAGATGCGACTAAATTCTTACCGGAAAGGTCTCTTGAAGGCGGAAAGCTCATTGGTACAGCAAAGACACCTGCATATCTATCCAAGGAAGTAGTGGAGACCGTTGATGGGTGTATCTGAAGGGAATGGAGTTGAGCGATGATACCATGTGAATTCTTCTTAAGGATTTTTTCCAGGCGATGTGAACTGATGATGCAGAGAGACCCTGGTTGTAAGCCCATTAATTTGTGTTGTGACCCATTTACTGAAAACTGCATCCAAAGTTCCGAAAAATCCCATAAGATGGGGCCAAGTGTGTGTAACCATTGAATGCCCAAAACCACATCACATCCGCCTAAGGACAAGGCAAACATGTCAGAGCGCAGGTTATAATCTTCCATAAAGATACGCACATTGTGGCACTTCCCCTTGCAAGGTAAGGTGCCCCCATTGGCAACCATGACTTCAAAGTTGGAGAAAGGATGGACAAAACAATCAGCTTGTTTGGCAATCCGAGGGTCAATGAAGTTATGAGTGCTACCAGAATCAATGAGTATGGTAAGAGGGAGCTTCTTGAAGTATCCCCTAACTCGCATTGTTTGTGGGGTGGTGACGCCGGTTACAGCATAGAGAGAGAGCTCGGGTGGGTTGTCCTGAGATGGGGTGTCAACAGGTGGGTGTTGAATGTTGACCTGATCATCTACTGTATCTGGAGCTTCTTCATCAAGTTCTAAGGCAGGCGGAGAATCCACATCCAAGAGATAGAGCTTTTGTTGAACACATCTATGTCCCCGAGTGAATTTCTCATCACTATTATAACAAAGCCCTTTTTCTCGACGTGCCTGCATCTCTGTTTCAGACAAATGCTTGATAGGAGTTGGTTGCGGGGCAGGCGTGATGGGAGGTCATTGGGAACCCATATTTCTGAAGGGAACAAAGGTGGGTTTGGAGTGTTGTTGAGCTGCGATCTTGTCCTCTGCCAACTTAGCCAACTCTAGGACTTCCATCATTGTGTTGGGACAGAACATTTTGACCTCTGAGTGGATTTCATCCTTGAGACCACTGATAAAACAACTCCTGTAGAATTCATCAGACAATCCTTCTGTGTGATTGACCAGTTTCTCAAATTCTGTGTGATACTCTCTCACTGTGCCAATTTGGTGAAGTTTAGTGAGTGCTCCTATGAAGTCGTCAAAAGCACTAGGACCGAATCGTGGCAAAAGGAGTTGACAAAAATCTGTCCAGTTTGGCTCGGGATGAGCTTTGATGTACCAATGGTACCATTGAAGGGCTTCTTGTTCCAAATGAAAGGATGCAAGTGGAGCTTTTTGGACATCAAAAGTATTATGCAGACTGAAATATTGTTCTTCTCAGTATATCCATCCAGTCGGATCAGTACCATTGAAGCGAGGAAAATCAAGCTTCTGCCCATGAAAATTGCTGGAAGAAGAGAACCCGGTGGCTGCAAAATATTCTAGCTGTCGGTTATTATTCATGGCTGAATGCTGAAGATGGAGGCTGAGAAGTTTTTCATCCAGATCTTGGAGTTTGGTTTGGATGGCTGCAAGTGCTTCCTCCATGGTTTTTTGCTCCTGCGCGGGTGACAACCACAACCAGGAGTTTTTTATTTTCTTTTTTCGAAATGGATAGAAAAACACAAACAAAAACTTATTTAGTAAAGGAAAATTTGGATTTGGGAAAAACTCGGATTGGTAATTGGGGTTTGACTAGGATTTGGACACTTTTTGATGGACATGGAGACAAAAAAAGGGGATTTCAGAAGCAGGGTGAAAGAATGAGAAAATTTGGTAAAGAGGGACAAAGAAGTAGAATTAGGAAAGGAACACGGTGGCAAAATTTGAAGGCGTTTGGGTGAAAATTCAAGGAGTTATGGCAAACCCTAAAAATAGACAAATGTGGGATTTGGGGTCTTGGGAAGTGGAATTTGGGATAGGGTCTTCAGGAATGAAATATGAAGAATAGGATTGCAGGGATGCCAATGAATTTTCAGGGAAAACAGAGTTGAAACAAGGGAGATATGGCCAAAAAACAGAGTTGAAACAACGGAGATATGGCCAAAAAACAGAGTTGAAGTTTTTATTTATTTATTTAGAAATGGATCGACAATGGTGGCGCGAAAGGGATCCGCAACAGATGGATCTGCAACTGCGTGGAAGGGATCGAAAAATGGTTGGATCTGAAACGGTGAATGGATCTGGAACGACTTTCAGAATAGATCTAAAATGGCTGGATCTGGAGCGGAAGTGATCGACAACAGTTCAGCTGAAAATAGATATGGACCCCAGGTATGTGCAGCTTCCTATCGGTTCAGGGGATTCACTCGGCCACCAATGATGTATGATGGCTTGAGTATTGGGGCAGTACCCCTCACTCCACGATTCAGGTAAAACTGATAACCGCTTTGCCACAAACGACATCTCTTGGTTTACCTCACGGATGGGAACTAGTCAATCGGGTAGGGGTCGTCGCCGTTTTCGCTGACAGGTCCTCTCAATGGGCCAACTACTTTGGGGTTCCTGTGGTACTCCTCACAATGAGTTTTAGGGCTTATGCCCAAGTACTTCCCACAGTTAAGAGGATAGGGATTATTCCCAGATCCAAACTTGCAACAGATGCGAAAAATTTTTTTTGGCAGAAATTCCACCCAACGAGCCCAAGAAAGTGCTCTGATACCAAATGTGAAGAACCTGCAATAATTAATTAATGCAAATACACGAGATATCAGAAATAACAGAACTCAAAATCACTTTTATATTGATCACGGGCCACTTCGAGGGGGCAACCTCCTTTGAGCAAACTCAATACAATTAACCTCACAGTGCCTTCAATGACCTCAACACACACTTATATACTAAGTCTATGCCCAATACTATGAGTCAAAACCATGGGACATATAATACTATGGGACGACTTACAAAGCATATGCGTCCAATACTATGGGTCAATACTATGGGCTAATATAAACTATGGATCAACAAATACTACGGGACGACTTACAAAGCATATGCATCCAACAACAATATACTAACATAGTAAAGAGAAGGGTTGACACGGGTTCCTAACACAGTTTCATAATATTAAGCATATCTGATAATGAAATTAAATGCTCTACCAACTACAATGACACCCTCAGAACATACTTCAGATTCAAATGTTATATTAAATTGAGGACATGCAAGCAGTCTACAAGTCATATCTCCCATATTACCACTTGTGAGATGCCATTTTATTTTTCTTGGGGGAAAACCCTATGCAATCTAACAAGATCACTTATTTATTTGTGCATGCCATGAATGAATAGTATTGTATTCCATTGGTTTTAATGTAACTAAAGCAATTGCTCATACATGGACTGTAACTATCTATATAGCTATAGATTTTATTTACAATTAGGGAAGGAAAAATCAAATAATTTTCTCTAAGATAAAAAATATGAAGCTCATATCAAACCTATGAGACCACATATGACATTCTTACAACTTACCTGTAAATTCCTTTCCTTGATTGCAGTCAATGCAACCAGCTCTAGTGGGCCACCATTTCTCGTGGGCGATGAGCAGCGATAGAGGTGATTGTCAAAGGTATGGATGAATGGAGAAATCAATTATGAACATCATTGGCCTGGCCTATAATAATATTGGAATCAATGCCAATCGCTTGCTAAAAGCGCTGAAATTCCATCCTAATTTCTTGCCAAATGATTATTCTTTGAATTTCCAATCATGAAACATTTCTTTACTGTGTAATGGCTTTGCAAATCAAGTTTTTGTCATGGTCTAGACATTTGAATACATATGGCTTACCAATGTATTTTCCTATGGCCACCTATGGTTTCTTTAGTCACGTACATGTAGGAATCTATACATATCATGATGTTGTTAATAATGAGAATAATGTTGTTTATGATGAAAACCATTTATTGTGTGATTTTGTAGATTATTTTTAAAATTAATAATAATTAAATAATATAAAAGTTTAGTAATTGAGTTAGAATTATTTGATTTATTAATTTTCAATGTACTTATATTAAAGATAAAATAATGTAATATATTTATATTAAAGAGGAAATAATGTAACGATATATTGTAATATCATAATATTTAATTTATTTATGTACTGGATTTTGTAATTTTTTGTGTTGCTCTGTGTTGTGCTCTATGTTGCTCTACAAATCCCTGCATTCCCTGTGTTAACACCCAAAAAGTGCTCACTAGCTCATTTCCTTATTCACATGACCCATTTGTCCACTTTTCCACCATTTGAGCCTCTAAAGCCATCAAAAGGTCACCAAAAGACCATAACTTTTTCCCCTCAAAATGAATATTTTTCCTCAAAAAACATAAAAAACCCTCAAAAAGGGTCAAGAATTCCCAAAAATATTAAAAAGGGAATAAAAATATTAAAAATATTCAAAAAAGGAAAAAGGAGGGAAAAAGGTACCTAAACCATGTTGGTCAATACCATTGGTTTCCTCAAAACCATAATGGTATTCCCCACCACCAAAAACTATAAAAAGGTGGTAGGGGCTCCTCACTTTCCATCCATCCATCATCCTATCCTCACGCTGTCAAAATCTCTCATGAGACTTTTGGCCATTTTCAGTATCTTGGAGAAGAGACCATTGGAGTTGGAGATACTCACCCTTGGAGTTGCTCAACACAAATCCTCACCATTTGAGGTATCTTAATACAAAATATCTAACCTTTTATTTCTTGTTCTTTCCATGAATCGTTTTTAAATTTATTTGTTATATGCACATGTTAGTTTAGATTTAGATTTAATTCATAATCGTTTTTGCTTTCTATATTGAAACTGCTATCACATTGTTGATAGGTGCCCATTGCACAAAGCTTGGTTGCAAAACCAAGCCAACAGTTTTTGGTGACTCCGCTGGGGACGAATTCTTAGATATTGGTTTTTTGCTTTAGATCTTAGTTTTTGTTAGTTTTAATCATTTTAATTCATAGATCTGTCATCCTAGACAGCAGATCCATTGTTGTTCTAGATCTTGGCCTTTTTTATTGCCATTAACAACCTGAAATTTCCATTTTCGGGTTCGTTTTTCGACGTCCATTTTCGGCTTTCACCTCGCGATTTTTCGCTCGACAGTCGCGTGGCTCATCGCGACATCACGGTCTTTTTTCGCGTGGCGCGCCGCGGCTTCGCGGCCATTTTATGTGCTGCACATCGCGGCTTCACGGCCATTTATCGTGCTGCACATCGTGACTGTGTGACCGAAACCCGCGCTGCACATCGCGGCTTCGTGACCATTTTCCGCACTGCACATCGCGACTGTGCGGCCGAAACCCACGCTGCACATCGCGGCTATTTCCCCAAAACCCGCGATGCAGTTAATTTGAATTCGGCCAAATTTTAGAAAAAAATTTGCAGTATTTTTTGCCCATTTAGTCTATTTTACAGCATTATTTTTTCTGCATTTTTACAGCCATACTAAATCTTTTTCTATTTATATATGCTCCATTTAAAAGTCTTTTTAAAAATTTTCAGTAATTGAAAGAAAGATTTTTCTGCATTTTATTTAGATCAAAATTTTTTACTGTTTATTTGCTCAATAGCTTGCCCAAGCAATTTTTTAAAAGATCCATTTATTTCTTGAAATATTTATGTTATTTGCTTCCCTTTAAATTATTTCAAAGAACCATTATTTTTGAATAGTTTTTTCAAGCATTTACATTTCAAAAACGCCTTTATTTTTTGCAAACTGGAAGCGTATTTTCTTTCATTTGTAATCAATCGCCCAAGCGAGGCAAATCAATTTCAGTTTAAATATCACACTTGCACCCACTCTGCCACATAATTTAAACTGAGCCTTAAAATCTACCTTAACTCAACAAACTTTTTAATCCCACTTGGGGAGCACTTAAAAGAATCTTGTAGTTAGGTAGAATTGAGGGGATAGGTGTACCAATAACACCTCTCAATTATTTACATTTGAGACGTAGTGGTTGTCTTTAGGGTCACAAAAAATCCCTTATAATTTTGACACGGTTATCAACCAATTTATCGGGAAGGCCTCTCCCTTAGGAGGGTTGAAGTAGCCAGACTGGTTCCGGAAGTCTGAGTGGAATACCACAATCCATTCAGTAATCGAAGGATACCTTTCGAAGTTCTCGGTGTACACCCAAGAGGGGGTACAACGGTGATAGAACCAAACTGTAGATTCACCCAACCGAACGTGTCATGAACGGGGTATCCTAGTTGCCACTCTTTAGGATTGTCTACCCGGTGTCCCTCCCGGTAGGGGGATATCTAGCTGTTGATTCAACACTCTATATTGTCTGACTTGGATTTCATCACCTTGCACAGAATATCATTTGTTGACTCATAATACTTCTAGTTAGGTGTTTGCATGATACAATACCCACCTTTTGTCTAGTAACACCACTTTTTTCTAGGAACTGTTTGACTTTTGGTTTTCTGACCAATTTTGTTGCATCCCTCCACTTATTATAGCACAACTGCTATAATAAGTACTTTTTGAGGTTGGTTGTTGGCCTGAGAGCCTTTATTTTTTCACTCCCCTCTTGCACTCATCGTTGCACTAGGGTTTCGAGTTTTTTACATCACCACCTTACATTGAAATTTTTAAATATTTCTCACCATTGAGAATTTAAGACGATCTCGTCGTCTTCAGGGTGAACCCCCTCAGTTCGGTACACTTGGCTCTACACGTCATGGACGTAGAGCCTTATCCCTTGACTCGACACATCGTCGGCCAAGAACATAGTCATCCGATTCTGACACGCCTCACTTCACATCTGATTCTGAGGCTGAATCTGAAAACCCTACTGAAATATCACCAACCAACCCCATGACTGGATCACAATACGACCCACTTTTCACTAGTACTATTGGAGATACGTCGAAAAAACCTTCTACTACTGTGCCACCCATGGTAACAACAACCCCTTTAGGCATGCCTAATATAGGGGCCACTCCACCTTTAGGTATGCCCAACACAGGACTACCTCCTATTATGGGTATGCCCAACATAGGAATCACACCCCCTCTCATTACTACAACCCATATCCCAGGAATTCCTGGCACTATTCCTAACCCTCCTGCAACACATGTTGCACTTGGGAGCGCTGGCCCATCCCACACCACAACGGTTGGAGGACACATACCTTCAATACCTAGCATACCCTTAGGAGTCACTGGACCACTACATAATGCCACCATTAACAGTTATGTCCCAGTCACTACGCCACACCCATCTGCTAGTTTACCATGCATGGCTAGTCTGAACTTACCAGACCTAGTCAGGTTAACCAACGATCCTATCAGGCACAACCCTACATGGCCACCCATGCCTACAAAGCTCCCCTTGGACATCCCCAAGTTTGAAGGAAAACCTGGGGAGGATCCCCAAAACCACATAATGTCATTTCACTTATGGTGTTCATCTAACTCCATAATGGATGACTCCATTAGACTAAGACTGTTGCAATGAACGTTTATCTGGCTCTGCAGCCAAGTGGTACATTGAACAACCACATGGGACCCACCATACATTTACGTCCCTCGCCTCCACTTTCCTTCATTTTTTTCAGCTACCTGTATGCTATGATGCAGGAGTTGAAATACTGTTGTCTTGTAGACAAAACATAGCTACCCACATCACCGACCATATCCATGAGTGGCGCAAGCGCCGTAGCCTCTGCAAGATAAAACTGGATGACTGTATATTTTTGGACTGGTTTCTTAAATCACTCCTACCCCTCATAGCCAAAGATGTTGCTTCCGAACGACCCTAGTCAGAAGAAGAAGCTATCCTAAAAGCTCAACAATTCGACCTGATTTATGCCCAGTCAGGCTATCTCTACACCATCATACCAGACGCCCCATGAGGCGATTCTTCATGCGGTGATGCTCTGGGGGCATCACATGCTGCTGATGGTATTATCGGCCAAGTCACGGCACAAAATAAACCTTTTAGCATGGTGAGAACCATAAATGCCCCAGACCTCTCTAGGGCTACATCTAATTCTGGAGCGACGACTTCGTATGCTCCAATGAATCAGACTCATCACACCCATGGACCCTCTTGTCCACAACATTTCTATGGCCAAGCACCATCAACGTATGTACCACCCACATACTATAACCAACCGGCCACCCAAAACCCAATTCATTTACCGGCCCAACCAATGTATTACCCCCAGCAAGCTACACCAGCTAACCCAACACTTTCAATAGCTCGGGGTTACCAACAACCCCAGTAGGCAACTGGACCTCCTCCAGCCCCACCAACTTATTATCCACCACAACCTTCTCCCGCACTTGCGACACCCCAAAATCCTCCCACTACTCAAGGGAAAGTGTACACACAACACAATCAGCCCCAACACCAAAATAACCAATGCAACCAGGGCGGACAACAAAACCGCGGAAGAGGACGTAACCGTGGCAACAACCAACAACATAATCAAGGTCCACCACCTCCCAATCCTCCAAATAATAACAACGCTTCTCCCCCCAACCAAAATCCTGATCGTCATCCCAAGCAGGAGAAAAAAAAATAACCCGAGAACAAACCATCCATGTTCTATATGTGGAGTCTATGGCCACTACACTCACAACTGCCCCCATTTAGAGAAAGCACGTAAGCTTTGGGCTGAAAATGCCCAATGCGAGGGCCACGCTGGACAGCCAGCTCCACTTAATCAATCGCAACCCATGATACTGCAAAACCCATTGCCAAACTAGGGAGTAGTAAATGCTCTCCCAATGGATCCCCCACAAGGATCTGCTGCACCTCAGCAGCAAATCACCTACGCCGCAACTGATTATCAGCATACAGATTCAGGTACACACCATTTATTAATGATGTCATCCAATGACATTAATCTCCAGACCCGCAGGAATCAGTACGACCCACCCCTAGAAACTCCTCCCACTGACGCATCCACCTCCCTTCCACCAGATCAACCACTACACATACCAAATATGCCGTTGGACGGAGGACCTAAAATCCCTCGCATCCCTTTACGAAGGATTAACAACAATCCTAATGCTCACGTAGCATCCAATTATAACGTCGTGGAAGACCTAGCACAATCCCCCGCTGCTATGTCTGCTTTAGAGGTACTGAAAACATGCCCTGCACAACAAAAACTACTACTATCCGCCATCGGAGGAGTAGACCCTAACGATACACACATGATGGCTTTCGACTTAGACCAAGACGAACCTAGATTGCCATCAAATTTGGCCTTCCAAGTATCAGTAAACATTCGAAACCTTGTTGTGCATCGATGCATCATTGATGAAGGAGCTTCAACCTGCGTTATGTCCACTCTTGTGTGGCAGAAACTTGGCTCCCCCACTTTACAACCATCCACAACAGAATTACAAGCTTACGACAGGCGCTTAGCTCAACCACAAGGCCTCTTAGCGAACGTACCTATAGAACTAGGCGGCAAATTAGTTCTCATTGACATCGAAGTGATCAATGCCCAACTCGACTACAACCTCCTTCTTGGACGTAGCTATATGTACAAAATGAAAGCCGTCGCTTCATCTATGTTCCACCTCATGATGTTCCCACATGAAGGATGCGTTATCAAGATTGATCAACTCACATATTATGATCCTAACGCCCCCGCAGCCCCTCAAAATGCGCTACCAATGATTGAACAAACTGTTCAAACTGCACCGACATCATTTGTCTCGTCAATTGGTCCTAGAATCTACACCGAGTCACCTATGACTTCCACATTTCCATCGATACCACCACCTTTACCGATAACAAAAAATCTGATTTGTGCACCCTGTCGCACACCACACAACAGCCTTCTTCACTACCACAAACATCCACAGTTCCTATTCATATTGGAACAACGCCAATTCATACGATCCCATTCTTGTTCCCATTTTCTAGATTTGTCAGTTCGCCAGTAATGGCTACACTCAACCTTCCTGGTTTAACATTAGGGATACCTGTATGGTACTTACCTGCTCCGAGCCCCCCACCGACTCCGACTGTTATTTTACAACCGGTACAACCTATCCCTACTACCAACCACCCACCCCCTCTTGTGACTCGTCTGCAAAACAAACCACCCCCAATAGTCACTACAGCATCAACGTCTAGAAACGCCCCACCTCCGTTACGAAACACAGGGGGCAGAAGCCCACAAACTTATAACACTGGACCCATAACTCGCACCCCCCCAGCAACCCCCAAGGTAGCCAAGAACCCCCCAACTATTCGCATTCCCCCTAAATGCTCGTTGTGCAACGACGTAGGCCATGCCACTCATCAATGTCCACAATTACCTGCACTCCAAGAACACATGAATATGTTGGATGACGACACCGAAATTCCAGTGATAAGACTTGAGCCACCTCCTCAACCTCGCGACAAAATGCTTCACACTAACCACCCTTGTGCGATATGCGGTACTTATGGCCATTATTCACACCACTGCCCTGATCTCCCAGATTATAGAGCAGCCTTATATGAGATGAACAATGCCGACTTAGAGATATCTCCTCCCCTCATCGAGGAGATCTACCCTTCGAAATCATCTTCTTCAGAAGAAATCAATACCATCTATATGATTTCAACCACATACAAACCTAAACCCGTTGATTTATGGTCTGATTACTTCCGTACTGATGAGAAAATTCTAGAAACACTCACTGCATCGGACTACCCTTGAGATGATATGCACCATCGATCATACTTCCTCCCTGAGGCGTCTACATCCACCACGAAAAACCAGCTATCAATAAAATCAAAAGATTTTCTACCAACCAAGGTTGATTGGTTCAAAGACCCCATCCTAGCACCAAATGTCTTCGAAGAGGGGAATATGTCCAACATTTCCCCTATTATACAAATCGACATTTCCACCACACTCGGAAAACCTGAGCTCATCTCGCTAAGCGCATCATGCACTCAAGCGGAGACTCAAGCATATAATAAAATCTTCCAAGAGTTTCGTGATGTCTTCGCCTGGCCTTACACCGAGATGCCTGGCCTCGATGCTAACATTGTGGAACATCACATCGACACGTGGCCCAATGTGCCTCCTGTCCGACAGAAACAACGCCCAATTCACCCGTCTAAGCTCCCAGCTGTTAAGGATGAGATTAAGAAACTCCGAAAATTAGGATTCATATATCGTATTGCCTACACCACCTGGGTTTCAAACCCAGTGCCAGTAAATAAGAAAGTGGGCACCATACGTGTTTGTACTGATTTTCGAGACCTCAACCTCGCTTGTCCCAAAGACAACTTCCCCACACCATTCATTGACCAACTAATTGATGAATGTGCGGGGCATGAGGTTCTTTCTTTTATGGACGGTTTCTCCGGATATAACCAAATCAAAATCCGTAAAGAAGATCAATACAAGACAGCTTTCACTAACCCATGGGGCACCTTCGCCTATCGCGTCATGCCTTTTGGTCTCAAGTATGCTGGAGCCACTTTTCAACGCGCCATGACTTATTGCTTCCACAACCTACACAGAATCATAAAATTTTATATAGACGACCTCACCGCTTGATCCAAGAAATGATTTGACCATTTAGACGACCTTCGACAAGTTTTCTTGCGTTGTCGAAAATACAACATCCATTTGAACCCACTCAAGTGTGTCTTTTGTGTTACAGCAGGTCGCCTACTGGGGTTTGTCATTTTAGAAAAAGGCATCACTGTAGACCCCTTGAAAGTCCAATCCATTGTAGACTTACCGTCACCCCGTACATTAAGACAACTTCAAATCCTTCAAGGGAGGTCCAACTTCCTCCGCCGCTTTGTCCCTGACTATGCCACGACGGTCCACGGTTTCCTTCGACTACTACGTTTGCATAGCCATTTCATATGGGGCCAACAAGTAGAATCAGCTTTCAACGACTTAAAGAAAGCACTCACAAACGCCCCATTGATCTCTCCTCTAGATTTCACAAAAGATTTCACCCTCTACGTTTCAGCATCCGAATATGCCGTATCTGGAGTTCTTGTCCAAGAAGATACTGCTCGCCAAGAGCATGTCATCTACTATGTGAGCCAGACCTTATCAAGCCCACCCCTCCGCTACCCACATGAAGAGAAGATGGCCCTCGATGTCGTCTTTTCAGTACAAAAGATGCGACATTACATTCTCCTCAGCCACACCACAGTTGTAGCCAATTCCAATCCAATGGTTTACCTCTTGACACGTTGCCTCCTTTAAGGCCGCGTAGCAAAATGGGTGATTATCCTCCAAGAATATGACCTAAATTTCAAAACCCCAAAGAGCACCAAGGCCCTAGCACTCGCTCAACTCATCACAGATCTCCCATCCTCTTCGTCATCACCCGCCGTCCAAACGGACCTCATTGACGACCACATTTTCATCATTTCCTCTGACGACCCATGGTACGACGACATATTAATCTACCTCCGCACACAAAAAAATTCAACCCAACGTCGATCGTGATGGACGCCGTTGTATACGACACCACGCCCCCCGATATCTCCTATTAGGCGATGTACTTTATCGATGCGGCGTCGATACCATCTTACGACGCCGCCTATCTCATGACGAAGTAGAACAAGTCCTTAATGACTGCCATAGCGGTGCCTGCGGAGGCCATTTCTCCGGCATGGCCATCGCTCAAAAGATCATCCGCGCAGGTTACTTTTGGCCCTCATTATTTACTGATTGCATCACCGCAGTCAAACATTGTCAAAATTGCCAACTTTTTTCCCCCAAGGCAAGAACCCCACCCACGCCCCTTCATCCAGTTGTCATTGTTGGACCATTCTGCAAATGGGCCATCGACTTCCTAGATTGCAATCCCACATCATCCGATGGTCATAAACACATCATTGTGGCCATAGATTATTTCACCAAGTGGGAGGAAGCCATCCCAACTTACAATTGCAAAGCCGACACTGCAGCACGTTTTTTCCTCAACCATGTTATTGCTCGTTTTGGAGTGCCAAAGCAACTCATCTCAGACCATGGCTCTCACTTTGAAGATGCCGTTTGGAGAGAATTATCAACCCTACTGAAATTTGAACACCATTTCTCCTCCGCCTTCTACCCCCAAGGAAATGGCCAGGTCGAAGCGATTAACAAAATTTTGAAGACATTCCTCCAATGCACTGTTGACAAACACAAATCAATTTGGCATCACATGCTCTTCTTGACACTATGGGCATACCGCAAGTCAACCAAAACCACCACTGGTTTCACCCCTTTCCATCTAGTTCACGGTGTCGAATCCGTCCTCCCCATTGAGTGCCAGATTCCAGCCCTACATATGGTCGTTGAACTCCTACCGGACACTTCCCCAATTGAGCAACGCTTACTACTTCTGGAGCAAGCCGATGAAGATCGGCGCACAACCCTCCAAACCATGGAAGTAGCCAAGAACCGATCCAAACTGAGTTACAACAAACATGTCCACCCAAGAACCTTTACTGAATGGGACCTTGTCCTCGCCTATGATCAAGCTCACGACAAAAACAGAAAAGGAAAGTTTGTGTCCATGTGGCAAGGCCCATACATTATACATACCTGCCTCGGACAGGGGGCATACATTCTGACCGATTCAGACGGAAACCCCCTACACAACCCATGCAACGGGTTGTACCTCAAGCATTTTTACCCATAGAAAATCTAATGGACACCACCATCCATAGCTGTACAGTCTTATTTTGTTTTTCACAGAAAACACAAAAACCTAAAAATTTGTTTTTCCTGCATGACCACAGATGGATCCTGTTCCACTTTGCTACGTTGGTTTCGCTGATGGTGCAAGCCGCTAGTCCCCCAATCTCGCCTCTGCAACTTGGGTAATATATTCCCCTTCACATGAGTTGATCCACATCGACGGAGTGTGCATAGGTGCCGCCACCAACAACCAAGCTGAATACGATGCTGTGACCGGTCTCCTGGCCACTGCTCTCCAAATGAGCATAAGTCACCTTAACGTTTTCTTGGACTCACAACTCCTTGTTTCCCAGCTCAACAATGATTACCAGGTACGCAATCCCTGTCTTTTCAGAAAATTCCTGCGCACTAAACAAATGGTTTGATAGTTTGAATCCATTTCATTCACACATGTCCCAAGGAATCTCAACAGTGTAGCAGACCATATGTCCAACAACATTCTTGATTGGCACACCAATCAAACCATGTAGTAAATACAAAATGTGCCTCCACGGGCATAAACAAAATTAAAAAGTGCATCCACGTGCATAACATGTGCCTCCATGGACATATACAAAATCAAAGGTGCATCCACGTGCATAACATGTGCCTCCACGGGCATATACAAAATTAAAAAACTGCATCCACTTGCATAATATGTGCCTCCACGGGCATATATATAAATTAAAATGTTGCATCCACGTGCATAACATGTGCCTCCACGGGCATACAGAAAATCAAACATGCCTCCATGAGCAAACAAATAGACAATAAATGCATCCATGTGCATACACGACTATATACCAAAACATATATATATATATATATATATATATATATATCATATATATCATCATATAGTCAACATGTCATAGGTGCCCTCAGCACCCAATATACAAAAATACATAAGCCGTACAAAAAGGTACTTCCACATATTCTCATCAGCATTTGGGGGCAGATACAAGATCATCTAATCATCATGGTCTCCGGGCTCCTCTGGTTCCACCTCCGCTGGCCCCGCCGGATCGTGCCGAGCCCGAACCATCCTCTCTGCCGGCCCCGCTGGATCATCCCGCACCCGAATCCTCCCCTCCACCAGCCCTGCCGGATCATGCCGAGCCCCATCCCTCTACTCAGCCACCACCAATGCTGCTCTGAGCAGGATGGAGCACCACTCACGAGGCGCATCGAAAAAACGCTCGACGATGTCCCGATCCAAATCCCTCCACCCATCCTCTGGAAATCCTGCCAGGATCATGTCTAGTGTCTCTCGTACGCCCTCCACGGCATCATCTCAAGGCCCAGATCCTCGACCGTGAGGCCCAACCCCTCGAGCATGAGGAGGCGGTACCGCTACAGGAGGCGGAACGACCACCATCGCCTACCCCCTACGAACCACATGATCGGCCGGTGGTACAAGACCAACATCTACACAATCACGCAAGTCAAGCATCATATAAATATCTCTAACTATAATCATAGCAAAAGCATCTAAAAAACATATGATATAGTAGAGAACAAAACACAAAAACATACCATCTAATCCCCAGGCCTGTCCCTGGGCTCGAGGCATCTCCAGATCTCCTCGATAATCCATACCGACATATGGATAGTCATCAATCAGCAGGGGGATCTGCTCCCACTGCTCATACATATCCTGTGAAAAGAACCCGCGGATACCACCACCACCACGGGGCATCATCTTCCCCCACCGCACCATGCGCGGCTCACTCACAAACCCATCTCAAACTGGCACTCGTGGCCGCAAGGTTGGTACCCGCTCAAAAAAGAAGCAACACAGGAAGGAGGCATAGCAGAAATCCCCCCCCTCCCAGCGGACCTTGTCCAGATCTCTCCGGACACAAGCCAAAAGCATCTGACCCTACACGTAGTAGGTCCCCCTCAGCACAGAATCCACCATCATCGTTTGTCCCCTAGACAAACGATGCGGCGTCGCGGCACCCAACACCCGCAGAGCACAAGCCCCAACAGCCCACATATCCCACTCCCGCAGAGATCTCAGGCTCAAAGTGCTGTTCTGCATGATAGCCCCAAGAACACAGAATGTCTCCAGCAGATCCTCGATATCCAAACTTGCCGGGATCCTTGGCAAAAGATCCCCTACCTCCCCTAAGCGAGGAAACCAGGTAAGAAAGTAAACATCAGTGAGGGTGTTCTCTAACCTCTCACCTCCAACAATGAAAGCACCCTCTACAGGGACCCAAAGACCCACCAATTTGTTCAGTAGTGGTCCTACTGAACGCATCGGTGGAATCTGAGCAAACTTCAGGAGCCCACTCACCGCTAGAGTCTGTTGGACCCCCTGATCGGTCCGAATCTGAATCATCAGGTCCTCCTCCATCTCTCGTTCTCGCCATGACACTCGTGGTCTCCTCAACATCCTGCCAAAAAACAAAGAAATTTTTTTAGAAACAGAAAACAAATTTCAAAAAATTTCATCATGGCTTTTCCATCAAAAGCCGTGATGATCATCGCGGCTTTCATCCATGAACCTGCGATGAAAATCGCGGGTATTGACCCCACAGTCACGATGAGCATCGCGATTGTCAACCCCATAGTCGCGATGAACATCGCAACTATCAGCCCCGTAGTCACGATGAACATCGTGACTTTCAGCCCGACATCCGCGATGAACATCGCGACTGTCGGCCCCAAACCCACGATGTTCATCGTGGAAAAGGACGCTAAACCCGCGATATGCCACGTTGGAAGGCCAACATGGAATTTTGCGTCCTTCGGAGGCCCGCCGCTAACCAAAAAAGACATAATTCAAAAGGCTAAGGCGAATAGGGTTACCTGAAACTCACGGAATCAAAAACCAATGGTCGAATCTCCTAGAAATCAAGAAAGAGCTCTGATTACTCTGCCAAACTCGCACGTGACAATGACACGTCATATTGGGCCCACACCTTATTTATAGAAATTTGACCATTTTTCAAATAGCCATTGCGGTATCATACAACGTCCGTTTCTCAAACCGTTAGTACCATTGGAATCAACAAAGCGAGAACTTCATGATAGTCCTTTCCTTTTTCCATTTTCACCAGGTCCATTTTTTGACTATTTTTTCGTGCCCTCATTGCCTCGGTTTGCGTGCCACATCGTCGTTGTCTGTTTCTGATGAGTCTTATATCGTCGGATTCAGTTTTTCGCGCTCGTGATGACGCTTGAGATCATTTCTCGCTCTCATGCCCATTTTTTTCGGGCATCTTTCACATGCCCCCTCGTTGCCTCGGTTTACGTGCCACATCGACCGTTGTCTGTTTTTGACGAGTCTTATATCAACGGATTCAGTTTTCCATGCTCGTGATGACGCTTGAGATCATTTCTTGCTCTCACCTCCAGATTTTTCGGGCATTTTTCCCATGCCCCCTCGTTGCCTCGGTTTGTGTGCCACATCGACCGTTGTCCATTTTCAGCAAATCTTATACCGCCGGATTCAGTTTTCCGTGCTCGTGATGATGCTTGAGGTCATTTCTCGCTCTCACCCCCATAATTTTTGGGTTTTTTTTCAAAATACCACTCATCACCTCGGTTTGCGTGCCACATTGGCCGTTGCCCGTTTTTGACAATCTTTATGTCACCGGATTCAGTATTCCGCACTCATGATGATGCTTGAGACCATTTCTCGCTATCATCAATACCTTTTTGTTTGGTATAGTTTTACCCCTTTTTTAGGTCGAGCAATTCCTTTTACGAAAAAGGCACTTAGGGAGTTTCTGTTAAGCTCTTTTTTGACTCCTAAAACAATGAAAAGATTGCCGAGCAATCTTGCTTCCTTTCATGCTCGCTAAACGTATCTGAAAGGGCGTCTACATGGTATAAGTTTACCCATTTTCCAGACCTTGTAGACTAATTACGAAAAGGAATACTCTAGTCACATCGGTTAGAAGAGTTCTCCATTTGCATCATTTTATGCTTTTTTGGGCCTTGGAGACTAACTTACGAAAAAGAACACCAATGGAGTCCACTTACCGCTTTCAGACTCTCTAAACATGAAAGAGACCATGAGCAATCACCATCCCGGGCTCATAAAAACCCACAGGATGACACTCCACCACCACTACAGAGTCTTCTTAATGTTTTCAGACTCCTTCAAAATGAAAACACCCATGAGCACGAATAGTCCCGGGCTCACAAAATCCACAGGACAGTACCATTTCAGAGCACACTTTTATCCCTTCTTGGAGCTCATTAAAACTACAAAGAAGGACCCAATGGTGCTTCTCGGCGCCACAACAGATCATGTCTACTCATATGGCAACTCCCCCATTTTGGTCGCCTTTGTTCAGAGTATTATGCAGTATGTCACCCTGAGAATCCTTCGACAACACCCATCAGCTTCACCCCCCAGAGTCAATACATACCCTTCAGTCCTTAAAAGCTATGATCCCCACACCCACAAGTTAGGTCCCTATGCTTCCAGGTCAACCATGTCATCATGCTCTGAACAAAGGAAGTTTGAGTCCATCCACTCTATCACCCCAGTTACTTTCCATCCCCCAAGTATGTTAGTCCTACCATCAGTACTACCACACTTCAGTTCTACACCTCGCGCTCCTATCAAGGAAACATCATTGCCTTGTTAGTTGCTGGTCTCCCTCTGTCGACGCCAACCAAATTTATTCCAGAGGATAGACCTAGAGGTCCCTGTGTCTTGGACTCATCACCATTTATGATGAGTGCCTACGAATCATTTCGAGAAGAGTCCTCAGTGCCTCTCCAAATGATTATTTCTCACATGCTCGACTTCAACACCTTGGTCGCATCGTTGAGACTCGCACATGGAATTGGTCCTCTCAGTTATTTGTTGAAGACCCCGGATACCACCTGACTCTTCCACATTTGAGAGTCTACTTATGGAAACAACCAGTTACATTTTCCTATAGATATCTGGGTTGTGCATGGCGACAGTATTCAGATGTACCCCAGTTTTATACTCCCTTGAGTATACAGTTACATATACTCCTCAGAGTTGACTCAGAGTCATTGATTCCCTACAGATGTTGGACACCTTCAGATTTAGTAGTTCATCAACCCTTCTGAGACCTTGTTCAGAATGATTGTCGCTTTATTCCAGTGTATCAGTTATTGAGATCAGTCATGTTATGATCATGAATACATCCCAAAATAGTGTCCCCTTTGGACCATTATGATGTACCAACAGATTTTTTATGTATTATTCAGGTCCCCCTTCTTGGGACTAATTGTTATGTATATGTCTTGATACGAGCATGGGTATGCCCGCCTCGTCCATTATCAGAGATTATTCCTCATTCATATTGAGGCCATGTAATATTTTTTCTTTTTGCAGCTTCCAAGGGCCTTGGATCCAGTCTCCAATCAGTTTCTTCTCTTCCCCAAACCCCAGGAAAAAGACAAAAGAACTATAATGTCTATCGGCCATACGATGAGCTCCTGCCCTCACACATTAGGGGGCAATCTGATAACACCCAAAAAGTGCTCACTAGCTCATTTCCTTATTCACATGACCCATTTGTCCACTTTTCCACCATTTGAGCCTCTAAGGCCATCAAAAGGTCACCAAAAGACCATAATACACCCTTTTTTCCCCTCAAAATGAATATTTTTCCTCATAAAACATAAAAAACCCTAAAAAAGGGTCCAGAATTCCCAAAAATATTAAAAAGGGAATAAAAATATTCAAAATATTCAAAAAAGGAAAAAGGAGGGAAAAAGTACCTAAACCATTTTGGTCAATACCATTGGTTTCCTCAAAACCATAATGGTATTCCCCACCACCAAAAACTATAAAAAGGTGGTAGGGGCTCCTCACTTTCCATCCATCTATCATCCTATCCTCACGCTGTCAAAATCTCTCATGAGACTTTTGGCCATTTTCAGCATCTTGGAGAAGAGACCATTGGAGCTTGGAGCTACTCACCCTTGGAGTTGCTCAACACAAATCCTCACCATTTGAGGTATCCTAATACAAAACATCTATTCTTTTATTTCTTGTTCTTTCCATGAATCGTTTTTAAATTTATTTGTTATATGCACATGTTAGTTTAGATTTAGATTTAATTCATAATTGTTTTTGCTTTCTATATTGAAATTGCTATCACATTGTTGATAGGTTCCCATTGCACAAAGCTTGGTTGCAAAATCAAGCCAACACCCTACTTTGTCAATGAGGATGGCATCGAAGGGGACCCCATCCCCTCCTCCTCTACCCCCTCTTGCGGCTGGGGTTGATGCCTTCAAGGTGTTGGTAGCCTCCCTTCCAAAGAAACCAAAGGGTAAAATGGAACAACCCTGTTTTGTGAAGAAGGTAGTCGATATCCCTCTCGTTGCTTTGCCCCCAACTGCTTTTCAGAGAATCTCTTTAGCGTTTTTAGAGCATGCATTGGTGAGCTAGTTCACGGGCATGTGGCCCTCACGAAAATCGATGGAGTACTAGGTGGAAAAATCATTGAACCCACTAATCAATGGAGAAATCGGAGTATTTGCATGTCAATGGATTTTTCATCTTTCTTTTCCAGAATGTAGAGGATAAAGATTTAATATTCCAAAGTGGGTCATATTTATATGGATCAAGAGGATTATGCTTGAATAAATGGAATCTCAATTTCGACCCAGATGATGACATTCCATCTGCAGTCTCGGTGTGGGTTAAGCTTCCCTACCTGCCCATCCCCTGTTGGAACAACGATTGTCTTAGGGCCATCAGAAATGCATCAGGTAGATATATAGATAGATCATAACCCAAAGATCAGCAATTCGTCTGCGCTCGTATTTATGTTGAAGTGGATCTGGAAAAGGGATTTCCAAGTGAAATAAACCTTACATATGAAGGATGGTCTCACAGTCAATCATTAGATTACAAGCAAATCCCCTTTAAATGCAAGATCTACCATGAGTATGGGCACTTTGCTCGAGATTGCAAAAAATCCCGAACATAACCAGCAACAAATCACAGGTCCCAAAAAATACATTAGGAAAGGGAAAAG
The DNA here is from genome assembly GCA_027924585.1 of Larix kaempferi. Lineage (NCBI taxonomy): Eukaryota > Viridiplantae > Streptophyta > Pinopsida > Pinales > Pinaceae > Larix > Larix kaempferi. The sequence goes on along the minus strand of BSBM01000694.1, from coordinate 2,272,090 downwards.
GAGTTGGAAAAAAACCACCTCTAAAACTAGTTGGTGGTGCGTCGACATCAACTAATCCCTTCAATGCTCTATCAAAAGAAGGGGAAAAAGCTAAGGAAGGTGATATACCTGAAAACATAACAGAAGCAGAAGAAAATAATACAAAGGAAGGGATAAACAGGGAAATACTAGAAACAACAGACCATAATGCATAAAATGAAGAGCATTAGGAAGTATCAGAAGTAGAGTTCGATAGTGAACAACCTCAAACTCCATAGCGTGAGAAATCTACCTCAAAGCAAGCAATCCCTTTAGGGATTCTAACAAGAAACAAAGCCCACCACATGCGAAGTTTAGAAGAATGGGAAGGAGGTGATTCGGAAGCAAACAAAAAGCATGGTCGACCCACCAATAAATATGCAAGGGAGGCAGAGGCTAAGTCAAACAAAAATCTAGGCATGTATCCCTCAATCACCTCCTCTTTCAAATATGGGCAAGGTAGAGAGAGGGAAAGGAAGAACAAAAGTGCCAAAAGGAGGTAAGACCCATCCTCATTTAGGTAAGTAATGAAAATAGTCTCTTGGAACTATAGGGGTTTAGGTAGTACTCAGAAGGTGTGAGCGATGAAGGATTTAATAAATGTTGAAAATCCCACCATTCTCCTCATCCAAGAGACTAAACTTGAAGAAAAAGAAATGTTGTCCATTGGAAGCAGTATCTGGAAGGATAGTGCAAGGATAGCCTGCAGTGCGAGAGAATCCTCCGAAGGAATAAGTACCCAATGGAAAGAATCGAATTTTGAATTAGTAGACTCATTTATGCTACAAAACATAGTCTACCCATCCTTAAAGCACAAAGGCATTGGTTTCATTTTAAACCTCTTCAATATTTATGCACTATTTATTTATGGCAAGAAGCAGATTTTTTGGGATACCCTCAACAGCTTCAAGGAGTATAACCTACATATAAAAAGCATAGTAGTAGGAGATTTTAATACTATCCTCTACAACTCTGAGAAAAGAGGTGGAAATTTGTTCAGGTACCCATTTAGAGAAAGATTGGAAGACTTTCTTTCAGATTGTGATATGTTGGATATAGCTCCAAAATAGGGCAATTTTATGTGGACCAATAGGAGAATAGGCCCAAGCCATATCGTAGCATGTTTAGATATATTTATTCTTCATAGCGACTGACTTCTTGAAGGATGGAACATAACTTCAAATATAATAGCTTTAGGTGTATCAAACCACAAGCCGATCTCACTAGAATTTCTGGAAGGAGAATACCTCGGTTCAATTCCTTTGCGATTTAGTCCCCTTTGGCTCCAAGAATATGGTGTTATGGATTTGATAATCACAACGTTGAATACTCCCTATACAAGATTGCCAAGTTTTTTTTAGGAGTCAAAATTAAGAGAAGTAAATAACTTGTTAAGACAATGGGAAAAAGAACACTTCCGACCTCCATATGTACAAAAAATGTTCGTTCAACAGAATCTAACCCAGATATGCTTAACAATGGAGAAGGAAGAAGTCATTGAGCAACTAATCCAGGAAGAAAAGGAGTTAATGTGCAATCTTTTTCAACTAAACCGACAAGAGGAGGATTAACATTGGAAATTGAAGTCCCGAAGTATATGGCTAAAGGTTGGATATCTAAACACCATCTTCTTTCATAAGCAAACAAAGGAAATAGAATTGCAAAACAAATTTAAAGAAATAAATAAGCAAGACGGGTTAAAGCTAGACACATTCCCAAAAATAAAAGAAGAAGCCTACTTGCATTTTAAAAATCGATATACAAAAGATGGGGCTTGAGATATAAAAGAGGTAGAATCTTATCTACAACATCTACCCATGTTTTTAGTAAAACAAGACAATGATTTATTGACAAAGGAGATTGTAGAAGAAGAGGTTGTCCATGCAATTTGGGACCTTGAGCCTGATAAAGCTCCAGGACCAGATGGATTTTCAATCCAATTTTTTCGAGTTCATAGGAAACTCATTAAAAAGGATCTACTTAGAATGCTAAATTGTACAAGAATCAAGAGAAAAGTTGGAGGCGAAACAAACTCCTCCTTTCTAGCTCTGATCTCAAAAGAATAAAAGCCGATTGACTTTTCTAGATTTAGGCCTATCTCACTGTGTAATTCAACCTATAAAATTCTCACAAATATTTTAGCCAATGGGCTCAAAAGTTTTCTTCCCAAGCTTATATCTGAGAACCAGGGAGGGTTTATGCAAAATATGCAAATTCTTGATAATATTATCTTGGTACAGGAAGCCTTTTGTTCAAGCAAGGAGAGTAGAGAGCACAGGATCGTCATCAAGTTAGACATGGCTAATGCATTTGATATCATAGGACATTATTTTATTTTTTCAATCATGAGAAAAATGGGTTTTAATAATGCCTTTTTGAATTGGATCCAAGCTTACATAAGCTCTCCTTGGATTGTCCCACTGTTGAATGGACGACTAGCCAATTTCTTCCAAGCCACAAGGGGGGTAACGAAAAGTTTTCCCTCTTTCCCCATTGCTCTATATAATCATGGTTGAGATTCTAAGCAGGAAACTAGAATCTGAACGATTAGAAGGAAACCTCTAGGGCATGTCCATAGTTAGAAATGCCAAAACACTAGCAGTTTGTTGATGACACTCTCCTATTAGGAGGAGTAGTGATAGATGGGCATTTCAAAAAGGTGTTGGAAAGTTATATATCACTCTCCGGGGGACTTGTAAATAAGATAAAAAGTCAAATTTTAGGTTGGAATTTCCCAGAGTCTCTTTTAACATCAATCTCTGCCTTATTGGAATTTCCATTATCTAGCAAAAGACAATCCTTTAAGTATCTAAGCATACTGATTTCCCTTGGATCCTCTTCTTTTACAGACTAGGAATAATTAATACAAAAGTTCAAGAAGAAAATCCATGCGTGGGGGGAGATATGGTTGAATCCAGTAGGAAGAATAGTCTTACTAATGTATGTGTTAACCTTGCTCTCGATTTATCAATGCTCTGGACTCCTTACCTTGCTCCCGATTTATCAATGCTCTGGACTCCTTGCACCAAAAGGAGTTATAAACCAGCTGAACATGCTTCTAAGAAAATTCCTATGGCAGGGTGGTAAATCAAATGGGAGGAAGTTTCACTTAGTTAATTAGCACATGGTTAAGCTTCCAAAGTGTTAAGATTCAATATGCTAAGATAGATAAAATCAGTATTCCATTTGGATTTCAAAACAATAGCATATACAGGATCATTGAAAGAACAACAAGCACAACATAAACACAAGAGACACAATTTATCCTAGGAAACCCTCATGGGGTAGAAAACCCAACAAAAATTCGTCAATATAGATGATCAAAAGTACAAAGATGAAATCCCCAAACAAGATCTCCTTCTCCTCCTTTGCAGATCTCTCTCTCTCCTATGCAAGTTCACAAGTGAGTGAGTGTGTTAAATGAGGAACACACCTCCTCTATTTATACTTTACTTCACTTGACTTTTAACCATAACTAGGCCGACTTCTCCTAGGAGGGTCTAATAACCCCTAACAACTTAACTCAGGGCCTACCCCACTATGAGAGTCTAATAACCCTAGTTATAACATCCCGACGGAGGAATAAACATCTCTGGATAATAAAGTACAAATAGAATATTCTTAGAAGTTACAATATTTCAACACTCCCCCTTAACGAGAAGGATATTCTAACAACATCTGTAGGAGCAAGGATTCATCAACTACATCACAGTGATACATCTATAAATCATTGGAAGTTTTCTTTAATCATCATTAGTAACTCAAAACAGCTACTTGAATATCTTCACTACTGGAACATCAATATCTCCAGTACTGAGTCTTCATATTCTACAGCACTCAATCACTCGATCAGCTACAACAACAACATCATCTGGATCTCCCGATCAACAACATCATCTGGATCTATCAATCAACAACATCATCATATGCAACACACATGATCCAATTACGGGATGATCAATCCCTCTCACTTTAGGATATAAGTCCAAGGATGATACAATCCTGATCCACTTATGGGATGATCAATCCCTATCAATTTAAGACACCATATCATGTCTAGGGATGATGCAATACACTCATCAACTTAGACAAAGTCTAAGGGCCACTTCTCGAAGACACAGGTCTTCGAATCCATTTAGGACTAAATTCCAGGGATGATGCAATCCACTCGTCCAGTTAGACAAAGTCTAAGGACCACTTCTCGAAGACACGGGTCTCCGGATCCATTTAGGACTAAAGTACAGGGATGATGTAATCCACTCATCCACTTAGGAAAAGTCTAAGGACCACTTCTCGAATACACGGGTCTATTTATCCATTTAGGACTAAAGTCCATGGATGATGCAATCAAATCATCCACTTAGACAAATTCTAAGGACCACTTCTTGAAGACATAGGCCTCCGGATCCATTTACGACTAAAGTCTAGGGATGATGCAATCCACTCGTCCACTTAGACCAAGTCTAAGGACCACACATCGACCTCATCGTTGGTACAGGTATCCTCATCATCGACCTCATCATCGGAATAGGTATCCTCATCATCGACCTCATCATCGGAATAGGTATCCTCATCATCGACCTCATCATTGGTACAAGAATCCTCATCATTGACCTCATCGTCGGTATAAGCATCCTCATCATCGACCTCATCGTCGGTACAAGCATCCTCATCATCGACACAGGTATCATCAATACATGTATCCTCATCATCGATACAAGTATCCTCATCATTGATATATGTATCCTTCATCATCGATACAAGCATCCTCATCATCAATACATAAATTTCTTCATCATCGATACAGGTATCCTCATCATTGATACAATTATCCTCCATCATCGATATAGGTATCCTCATCATCAATACAAGTATCCTCATCATCGACCTCATCGTCAATCCAAATATCATCATTGACCATATCGCTCCCCCTTTCGAGGAGGTTCCTTTTGAACTACACCAAGTTTGTCTCGGAAATACTCAAACTTTACTTGAGACAGAGGTTTGGTCAATACATCAGCAACTTGCTCATCAATGCTCTCATACTCAAGCTTTATAGCTCCTTTATGCACCATATTCTGTATATATAAATATCAGATCTCTATGTGCTTTGAATTATCATGGAACACTGAATTCTCCATCATCTTGATACAACTCTGGTTGTCACACAGGATCACAATGGGGTCCATCTCTAAGTCAAATAGTCCTGATAATAGATTCCAAATCCATATGGCTTCACAACTAGCAGAGCAAGCTGCTATATATTCCACTTCAGCTTTGCAGAGAGCCACATTGGACTGCTTCCTGCTAAACCATGAGATCATAGCAGATCCTAGAAAATAACATCCACTCGATGTGCTCTTTCTGTTTGAGACACTTCAAGCCCAATCTGCATCTATATAACCATACATTCTGAAGTCGTGATCTCCAAGATAATATAGACCAAAATCTATCGTACCTTTTAGGTACCTCGTCAGGTGAACATGTCTAGGATCAACTAGATACTTACTCAGGGTGTTCATAGCAAAGCATATATCTGGCCTGGTATTCGTCAGATACATCAACGACCCAATAATTTGTTTGTACTGAGTCACATCCACTAATTCTGACGATTCATCAGTTAATAACTTCAAGTTGGTATCCATGGGAGTGGTCATGGCTTTACAATCCAACATATCAAACCTTTTCAAGATTTCCACAACATACTTTCCCTGGTTGAGAAAGATTTTTTCTGGGCCTTGCCATACTTCCAAACCTAGGAAGTGATGCATCAATCTGAGATCTTTCATCTCAAATTATGCAGGTAGATTCTTCTTTCTTTCCGTGATCTGTTTCTCATTTCCTGTCAGAAATAGATCATCCACATACAGTAATAGTATGACAGGTTCATCATCCATAACCTTAAGGTAAAGGTTAGGGTCAGCCTTACTTTTGGTAAATCCCAAGCTCGTCAAGAAGATATCAATTCTTCCATACCAAGCTCTAGGAGATTGCTTTAATCCGTACAGAGCTTTCTGTAACTTGGATACGTGAGTTCTTCTATATTCAACTTCAAATCCCTGTGGTTGTTCTATGTACACTTTGCATTGAGTATTAGCTATTTGTTCCATCTCTCGTTAGATGGGTCTACTGATATGAGCCTCAAGATCACTCAAACTCTATGGTGAGTTCCTTCTTGCTTCCATCTGAGAGAAGCATGTCATCTGTATATAGAAACCATCTTCAACCTTGTAGCAAAGGTTGAAATCCGCATCACCTGTGGTGATCATCTATCTCATCAAATGACTATTGATCCTCGGTACCTGTTGAACCCGTACAAAGCCTTCTTCAATCATGTGATTCTCTATCGAATCCTGGTAGTTTTCTTGATATGCACTTCTTCTTCAATTACACCATTCAAGAGAATGATCGTGTCATTCATGGGTGTAATCTATCTCTGGAAGTGTGTCTAGCCACTGGGGAAAACATCTCATCATGATCCTCTCCCTCTTTCTAAGAGAATCCTCTAGACATGAGCCTTCCTTTGTACTTCTATAGTATGTTTGATTTGTAATTCTTCTTGTTGAATAGTCATCACTTGTTCTTTGGAACAACTGTTCATCATCCTTCTTTTGTAGATCATAGCACACAATCTTTCCTACAAATGAAATTCAATTACATGATTAGTAACACTTCATAATAATCAAATCATGTTGACATTTCAATGATAACCTATTATGCATACTGATATGATTCACATAGTTATGCAACTATCTTGACCAATACTTTGGCACAACACTTTTCCATATCCTGTATGCATACAGTGGCTATCTAGATGCCTTCCATCTCTACCAGAACCTACTATCAAGAGTGTGCACAGCTCCCAGCATGTTAGTAAAGAGGTTTCATTCTAGGCAAGAAACAATGGAATGTTTGTCCAACTTACCCATCATATGCATATTAGTAGTATATTGTTCAATGCTATATGAATGCTTACACTATGCATGATATATTCTAGGAATACAAATATGCATACAAATATCATTAACTATTCAGAGATTCAAGAATTAATTCAAATAACAACTCAAATACTTATATTTTATGTTTGTGTGGTTGCCTCCCTCTTGATCTCTATTTTCCCTTTATGATAGCATCATGATTATATGTCTTTGAACTTATATCCATTCTGGACCACTATGCATGCTTAAGTGTGTACTAGTTTCATCATTGTGTCTTCCTCAAGATCTCATACATGATCATACATTCATTAGTATAATATTAATACATAAAAACATTTTGATTCTAAATAATCTTAAACATGTATGGTCATGATCATTTCATACACAAGTATACTTATATAAGATCCTAACACAAAGAAGGATTCTAACTTGATATAGGAAAACATACCTAGATTATCATGCTTTCTAGTTATGTCTAACATACCCAAACAATGTCTTCTTTGTTCTCTTCAATGATTTAGAGACCTTGTGCTAGTAACCTGCATATCTCATAAGTTAAGCATTGTAGAACCAAATTATACATACCTTGTAAGTAGAGCTTCTATGTGATCAATGAGTATGGATGAGCCTTTGTCTTCATGTCATCATGGTCCTATGGATTTTTCTTTCTTGATGTACCTTTCATGTTAGCAGACAACATCATCCTCATACAACACCACAAGTGCATTAGTACAATCATAAGTGTCATAACCCTAATCAATGGATGTCTTCTATTATTCACATGCATTCATACTTTTACTAAGGTTATCATACAATCTAAAATTACTCATGATTGTACTAACCTCAGTAATATGAAGACAAACATATCATGAACTTAATCATGAAATAGATTTCAAAACATACCTGTATCTCCTCAAGTCATACCTGTCGAGATTGCTTGTAGTCTTCTCTATAAGGTTAAAACCCTAACCATCCAACGTAGATCACTTGTAAACATATTATATAGGTTCATGGTGCTAGGATGATAAAATATCTGTGCCATTTAAGCCTCCTTCATTGCTGCCCTATGAGTCTCCCAAATTTGCTAGGGTTTCTTCTTACTTGGAAACCCTAATTTTCAATCTCCTTCCTCCCACAACATTTTGATGGAGGATTAATATCTATGATGAATAGATTCCAAATCCATTTTCAAATTTTCCATTGTTGCATCAGGTGTCTCCAACATTGTATTAGGTCATGCCATACCTAAAAAACTGAAAACCCTAAGTGAGAGATTCTTCCTCCTCTTCTTTGATTTCCTCCGTTGAGCCATTTCAGATGTGTCGTATTGTTTTTGGTGTATCTCTGAAATTTATGACCTACAGGGTCTGAAACTTCGGACTGTGGTATCCTGACCTGTCATATTTCCAACCCCATAGGTTTGAGCTTCATTGGATTCTCCATCAGAGAGATATGCTTAGTTTCCCAACATGACCTTTTTAATGGATTAAACAACATAGCGAACTTGTACAGAGTTCCACATGTCACTGTTTCAACTTCGGCCTCTGAAACTCAGATCTGTGAAAATACAGTCTGTGCCCTAACTGTCACTTTTTATATAATTCCATTTGGAGCTTCCTAGCCCGACATATGACCTTTTTACCCAGGTCACCTGTTTAGGGATTCATTTTGGAAGAGGCAGAAACCCTAACTCGTAAGGATCATATCTCAGAAAGTACAATGAATCTGAGGCTGAAACTTGGACAAAAGGTACATGAAAATTGCATCTTCGGCCTAACCAAGTTTCAGATCTTGAACCTTCTCCAAAAGTGATTTATAGTGAAAGTTCCACGATGACTAGGTTTTTCTATACAAAGCCCTAACTTTCAAATTGTCGAAAGTGCCATACATTGCCTTCCTTCAGGATAGCTTTGAAACCATGTTAAGATTCAATATGCTAAGATAGATAAAATCAATATTCCATTTGGATTTCACAACAATAGCATATATAGGATCACTGAAAGAACAACAAGCACAACATAAACACAAGAGACATAATTTATCCTAGGAAACCCTCATGGGGTAGAAAACCCAGCAAAAATTCCTCAATAACCCTAGTTATAACATCCCGACGGTGGAATAAACATCTCCAGATAATAAAGTACAAATAGAATATTCTTAGAACATCCCCACTAGGAGAGTCTAGTAACCCCAGTTATAACATCCCGACGGCGGAATAAACATCTCCAGATAATAAAGTACAAATAGAATATTCTTAGAAGTTACAATAATTCAACACAAAGGACCGAGGACGTTTGGGGATCAAGGACACTCATCTCATGAACCTTGCATTGGGGCATAAATTAGTTGGGAGACTATTCACAAGAGAAAGGAAATTATGTAAATTGGCCCTCGAGATGAAGTACTTTGGAAGGACGAACGCATCCATAATAGAAAATTTAAGCTAGGAAGGGAAAGGTTTGCCACAATAGTGGCGGGAAGTGGAGATGATATGGTGGAAGAGGACAGGTGGTATGGGGTGGAGGAGGGTGTCATGGACGATGAACCCCTACCAGCTATACGATAGGGGATATTGACCCAAAAGGGTTAGGGGGGATGTTGATGTGTGGTGAATGGGGGGGGCGGTATAGGATAGAGGGAGGAGGATGGATAGAAGGGAGTTTGTGGATGAAGAAGGGAAGTTGGATGGAAGGGGGGGCGTGGATGAATGGGGGAGGATGGATAGATGAAGGGGCGTGGATGAATGGGGGAGGATGTATAGATGGGGGGCATGGACGAATGGGGGAGGATGGACGGAGGGGGGAGTATGGATGGAGAGGGGAGGGTGGATGGAAGGGAGGGGGTGGATGGAGTGAGGGGTTTGGATGGAAGCGAGGGGGGCGACTCATGGGAGAGGGTGGAAACATGGGACTAAGGTGGCCTGGAGCTGTTGGCAGCCCCCTCATACAAATTTGTAATATCATAGTTTGGTAAACAAAAATCAAATTAAACCATAGTATGTCATAACATTTCAAATTAAAAGTATACTTTTAACTACACATTGTATCTATGTATATGGAGATCTGTCGACCCCTGGCGAAGATGGCTGGTCAGAGTACTAGGTGCATACCTGTGGACACCAAAACGCATGCACGTTATAAACATATTAAACAAGTAATTATTCAGTCAATCAGAATATTAAAAAATATTGTACGAACTATCATCATGTATGTCATAAATATAAATACATAAAAATAGAAATGCCATAATTAATAACAATATTGTGTGGGGTACTGAAAATACCTTCGTGTGAGGTGCCACAATTTTAGTTGCAGCTACCATTGCTACATCTAGGTTGGGAGATACTGTGTTCTCCCATGAAGGTGTCTCAGCTCTAAAAATATGTACATTGAAATAATAGTTTAATTCAAGCACAAATACATTAAAATTAATTTACAAATTATCAAGTGATGATTGAAAACACATTAAAAAAAGTGCTAACTTGCTCCATATAGCAGCCCTCGATCAGGCCAGGGAAAGTGTGCCTGCAATGGGGACAAATATGTGGCATTGTCCCCGTGGAACTAGAAGGCCCAACATCGCTACCACCAGTCATAGGTCTATCCTGACTCTATCGTGAAGGCCTTGCACCTCCGTCTCTATCAGGGTCAGACTGTCTCTCCACTGTACTAGCTGCTACAACAGAAGTATGTCTAAGCAGTCCTCATGCAACACTCGTCATGGTGCCCTCGATCTGATCAAGTTTTTGGGGTAACTGAGGGGGCTGGGGAGAGGGGTTGGGCTCGCACCTAGGAGGTGGTGGCCCTCTCAGTGGGTTTCTCCTAGCAGTGGGTTTCTCCTAGCAGTAGGTCGATCTTGGGCAGAGCCACACCCAACACCCTGGAACTCGGTTATGTCAAAGTAGTTGACATGTAAACCGAGCTGAAACTCATCCCACATTTGACGAAGGAAGTACTGTGGAACCTCCCTATTATTGTAGGGAGGTTTATCATAAACCATGAACCACCTCTGCATCCAATTGTCCCTCCATGGTTAGAAATGACACCGATCCATGCAGACACGTGGCTTTCTAATCTCGGGTGGTTGTTGTGTTCTTGGATCGATGAACATACTGTACAATTGGGCCTTTGTAATATTCAAATATTTTATTTCCTCCTTGGAAATGCCCGTGGAATAATAAGCCCGCATCCGAGCTCTATAATCAGTCATGTTAGTTAATTGGTGATGTGCATGGATGAGGGAGTCAATTGCGCTCTCAATTGAGGTGGCAAGGGACACTCGAGATGGTTCTCCAGTGTTTCTTATATCTCGAGTGTGCACTCTCATTTAATTTATATAATAGTTCAATTCATCTTGGTCAACATTTGGTTGGGGGTTTTGATTTTCTTGGGCATTTGGATTTTGTTGAGGGTTTTCATTGGTTCCATGATTAGTATTTTCTTGTATTCCACCGGACTCCATGATAATGTTTTGTTCATTCATTGTGTGGGTTTACAATCGGCAATTGAAAATTTCTCTATTGTTTTAATAATTTGGGAGTTGTTACAAATTTAAAAAACAAAAAAAATGAATTAAATGACAAAAACAATGAATAAAATGACAAAAAGAATGGAATTTACCTACCAATTGACTTGTTGACGAGTTGGTGGATGGATTTGGATGATTGTGGAGTGCAAAGAGTGAGTTGGGTGGCTTGTAACGACGCGCACACGGAGAAGCAGTCACGCTCGGCTGCAATTGGTGGAATGACAAACATTATGACCTGTTTTTTTTATATAATTTTTAATAGGAGCGCGTGCGCGCATCTAAGCACGCACATGCCAAAAATGTGCACACATAGAAACGCGCACGCCCTTGGTTAGGTACCGAACCTAGCAGCGTGTGCGCACATCCTTAGGCGCGTTCGTGTGGTCATTTTCTTCCTGCTAGCACACCCGCATTGCAATACTTTTGGAGAGCATCTTTTTGTGGCCCCCCTGAATAGATGTTGTAAGAGTAGTTGCCACAATAGTGGTGGGAACTGAAGAAGGTAGGGTGGAAGAGGGCATGGTGGTATGGGTGGAAGGGGATGTCGTGGACGATGAACCCCTACCGGATATAAGATAGAGGGGATCAATGCTATGAATATTAATGGCATATTAAATAAAATAATAGTTGTTAATTATTTAAGTAGTTCACTATTAATGTGACGGGACGTAACCCTTCACTACGAATTCTCAAGCCATATAAAAGGCGAGCTATGTTTTAATATTAAATCATATTTTATCTATTCAATTATCAATATGATCTATTATTCATGGCATGCTTAATTTATCAAGTATTTTGGTGAATTATCAAAGTGCTCATTGCTTGATTTGGCCACTGGTCATCAAATTCAGACCTTTTCTGAGAAATTCAGGGTTTCCCTAAGCTGCAGGTCTTTGACCTTCCCCCTCCCAAAAAAAAATAATAAAAAAATATCGTTGGCTACTTCGTCCATGCAGTTGTGCACCCTTGCTCACTCCAATTCACCTGTGCCTGCACTCTCCTACATGCATCTCCTCTTCCAACTCCCACACACGTTATCCACTGTCTTCTTACGCCTCCCTCACACTCCCTATCACCCTCACCCACTCCACCACCCCTTGCACCCTTTCCTCCCTCATCCATCTGCCGCCCTGCCTTCCCCAAGCTCTGCTCGCGCCATCCCTCCCTACCACCTTCCACCGCTGCCCCATCTCAGCCTCCTCGTCAACTCCTTGGTCATCAGCTCCTTTCCCACTAGCCCTCACTTCTTCCCCGACTGCCCTCCGTTCACCACCACCTCGACCACTCCTCCCTCTGCTATATTCCTTCTCTCCACCCCCACACCTGTTCCTTTATTCCCTCCTGTGCCTCGCCATCCTTACAAAGCCTCCCCGCCCACTCTACACTGCTCCTGCTCCTTCTCCCCCTTTTCTCTCTGCTCCACACCTTCCACCACTCGCCGCCACCGCTTCCTTCCCTATATCCCCGCGTGTTGTACTTCCAACCCCTACTCTTGCCTGCCCACGCGCCAGTCTTCCTTGCGCCTCCCCAGTTCCTCAATGACCACGCCCACAACATCCATTTGCGCACTCCTCGTCGCTCACAAAAATATGTCACAGCCCCCACGACTACACCTGCACACCATTCCTTCCGCCCTTTCACTACCTACGCTCGAATTCGACCGCCACTCCAACCTGACCATCCATTCCCTCTTCACTCTTTCCCTCACTAAGTTGTCTCCATGTAAGCCCTAATTTTTCAATAAAAATTCAAATATTATATGATATTGTTATTATTATAATATTTGTTTTTATAAAAGTTTTATTATCCAACATTTAAAACTCATCCCTTAATTCAATATAACATTATTATTATAATTATTATTTTTGAAATAATAATTATTTAAAAAAAAGGGAAAGAAGACAAGAAGTCAAAAATATATATTATTGAAAGAAGACGAAGAATAGCTATAATTGAAGAAGCCAAGGTCAAAGAAGATCAACGCTCTTCAGAGAAGACAAAATTGAAGAAGTCAAAGTCAAAATAAGACTCCTTCATCAAAAGAATTGAGGTTGTCTATCATCAGAGAAGTCAAAATAAAAGAAAGACTCGTCAAAGAAATCAATAGCCATTTATCATCGAAGAAGTTAGAAACCATGGAAGCCGGTTTGTGACTACAAATAGAGAAATTAGAAGCCAAGTTAAAGTGTTATCGAAGAGAAAACGAAGATTTACGCGATCAAAATACAAAATCGGAAGTAACGATTAAACTACACAAGATACAAGAACGGTTCAATGAAAACGAATTTCATACCAAAAAAATCATATCAAAAAATTGTCTGCGCAAGTTGACGAGTTAAAAGACGAAATTGATTTTAATCAGAGACTAAGAAATCAAGATGTAAGGAAAGAAATAAATGATTACGAAGCAGAAATAATACGCTTGAACAAAATCGTTAGCAATAAGGATGGAGAACAGACGCAGATACGAAAGAAATTAGAGGATCAAGAATTAGAGGTCGACCAGTGCCGACAACAAATAAAAGTTCTTCAACAAAAAAATGACGACTCAAAAAAGGCATACAACTTGGAGATCGCAAAAAGTAATAAAGCATTATCCAACCATTCCGAAGAAATCTTCAGATTAAGAAATCATAACAAGACACTAGTCACAAAAATTAAGAAGTTGAAAAATAGCCGAAAGACTGAACAATCTACGGAGGACATTGAAGGAAAACTTCTAGACAAATAGGAAGAAAATAGTTGCATCATAAGTCATAACGGAGATCTTAAGGAACAACTTAAGAAGTTTGAAGTTGACAGAAAGTCGCAAGTAGAATTGATTAAGAAGTTTCAAAATGATAACATGCAGTTAGAAAACAAGTCGGAAAAGATAAAGAACGAAACCTTTAAACCTCAAGGGACGAAAATATAACTTCCATACCAGATCAGTGATCAAAAGATGACACTCATAAAAGAAAATGACATCGTGAAAATTCCCTATCGACACCCCAACCATAAAAAACGATATTAAAAAAAATGGGAATTGTCGAAACATAATGATACTCATGTGATCAAATCTCTTGACGACATATCAATAGGGAATCCCAACAGTCAGCCGCAAATCAATTTGGGATGGATCGACCCATCCACATATCTGAAGTTGTGCTCTACACTTAGCAGTTCGTATCGACATGTTTCATTAGCCACAACATTGCAAAGAACGATGCGAAAACATTATAAGGCTTTGAGGACAAAGCCTTTCTAAGAGAGTGAAAATGCTACGAATATTAATGGCATATTAAATAAAATAATAGTTAATTATTTAAGTAGTTCACTATTAATGTGACGGGACGTAACCCTTCACTACAAATGCTCAAGCCATATAAAAGGCAAGCTATGCTGTAATATTAAATCATATTTTATCTATTCAATAATCAATATTATCTATTATTCATGGCATACTTAATTTATCAAGTATTTTGGTGAATTATTTGTGTGAATGAACTATTGTTTGCTTCAATCAACATAGAAGGGTTAAAGGGGATGCCGAGGAATGGTATATGGGAGGGCGGTCCTAAATAGAGGGAGGAGGATGGATCCAAGGGGGTTTTTGGATGAAAGGGGGAGGCTAGATGGAAGGGGGGGCGTGGACGAATGGGGGAGGATGGATGGAAAAGGGGCCATGGATAAATGGGGGAGGCTGGACAGTGGGGGGACGGAGGGGGGAGGTTGGATGGAAGGGTGGGGATGGACAGAGGGAGGGGTATGGATGGAAGAGGGGGGGGAACTCATGGGAGAGGGTGGAAAAATAGAACTGAAGTGGGGAGGTGGAACAGTGGCACCTGCAACTGATGGTGGTATCTACATACACATTTGTAGTTTCGTATTTTAGTAGACAAAAATCAAAATAAACCCTAGTAAGTCATAACAATTCAAATTAAAAGTGTGCTTTTAACTACACATCATACCTGTGTGTATGGTGTCCTGTCGACCCCTGGCAAAGATGGATGGTCATCATAGTCTGTACATACCCGTGGACACCAAAATGCGTAAACGTTATGAATATATTAAACAAGTAATTATTTAGGCAATCAAAATATTAAAAAATATTGTAGAAACTATCATAGTGTATGTCATAAGTAGAAATAAATAAATAATAGAAATGACATAAGAAATTAATAAAAATGATGCAAAAGTAAACTTAAAAATGGTAGTAAGAATATTATGCGAGGTACTGAAAATACCTCCATGTGAGGTGTTGCAATTTCAGTTGCAGCTTCCATTGCTGCATCCAGATTGAAAGATCCTACATTTTCCCATGACGACGTCTCATCTCTAAATAACTGTGCATTGAAATAATAGTTTAAGTCATACACAAATAATTTAAAATTACTTTAAAAATTCTTAAGTGTTGATTGAAAACACATTAAAAAAAGTGCTAACTTACTCGATATAGCAGCCTTCGGTCGGGCCAGGGAAAGTTTGCTTGCAATGGGGACAAATATGTGGCATTGTTCCCGTCGAACTAGAAGGCCCATCCTAGATACCACCAATCACTGGTCTATCCTAAGTCTGTCGTGAAGGCCCTACACCTGAGTCTCTCTCAGGGTCAACCTGTCTCTCCACTGTAGCCACTGCTACAAATGCGGTGTGTCTAAGGGGTTCACTTGCAACGCTCCTCATTGCCCCCTCAATCTGATCAAGTCTATGGGGTAACTGAGGAGGTTGGGGAAGGGGGTTAAGCTCATGCCTAGGAGCTGGTGGCCCTCTCAGTGGTTTCTTCTTGGAAATAGGTCGATCTTAGGTAGAGCCAATCCCAACACCCTGGAATTCAGTAATGTAAAATAGTTGACATGTAAATTGAGCACAAACTCATCCCAGAGTTGTCGAAGGAAGTATTGTGGAACCTCCCTATTATTGCAAGTAGGTTTATCGTAAACCACAAAGCACCTCTGCATCTAGTTGTCCTTCCATAGTTGGAAATGAAACCAATCCATGCAGACACATGGCTTTCTAATATATGGTGGTTGTTGTGTTCTTGGATCGGTTAACATACTATATAATTGGGCATTCATAATATTTAATGATTTTATCTCTTCTTTAGAAATTCCAATGGAATAATACTCTCACATCCTAGCTCTATATTCAATCATGTCTGTCAACTGGTGATGTGCATGGTCAAGGGAGTCAATTGAGATCTCAATTGATATGGCAAGGGAAAATTGAGACGGTTCCCCTATGTTTCTTATTTCTCAGGTGTGCACTCACACTCCGTTTAGGTAATGGCTCAAGTCATCATGGTCCAAATTTTGTTGGGGTTTTTGATTGGGTCCAAGATTTATATTTTCTTATGCTTCTTGGGTTCCACTGGAATCCATGTTAACATTTTCTTCATTCATTGTATAGGTTTATACTCTATAAATGAAAACAATTCCATTTTTTTACTAATTTGGGAACTATTAAAAATTTAATAAACAATAAAAAAATCAATAAAAACACAAATAAAAGCATGAACTTATCTATCCAGTGCAATGGATACTCACTCAATGGATGCCTTGATGGAATTGGTGAGTGTATCTACTCCTTGGTCCGCGTATGTGTCGGATTGATGAGTGAATATCCCTTGGGTTGTTTGCAAATGATTTAATGGGCTGCGAGC
Source organism: Larix kaempferi (assembly GCA_027924585.1). Lineage (NCBI taxonomy): Eukaryota > Viridiplantae > Streptophyta > Pinopsida > Pinales > Pinaceae > Larix > Larix kaempferi. The sequence goes on along the minus strand of BSBM01000694.1, from coordinate 2,254,966 downwards.
GAGTTACGCTCAAGCAATGCGCACGTGCCCTGGTTCGGTACTGAACCTAGTTGTGCGTGCGCGCTTTTGTAGGTGCATGCACGTGCCTTTATTTTTTTGCTAGCACGGCTCTGTTGCAATGGTTTTGAGGAGCATCTTTGTGTGCCCACCTATATATATATATGCTTTTAGTTTTATAAGCATTATTTTATGAATAACTTGATCCATAATTTATATGTAAGGGTAGGAAGATTAGTGATTTGCTGAGGCCTTTTCCTAATTTCAACTGATGCATGATGGATAATCCTTGTATAAGCTCATTCAAAGTTCTCTCTTAAAAATTATAAAAGTTCCTTTCTTACCATATAGCCCGAAAAATAAAAACAGGAAGTGTTCTGTGTGTAGAAAGTTTCATAGCCCAAGATTCTAAATTTTCTTCCACAGTAATAGATCCCCATCTTTGGTGTATACCAAGTTTAGTACTGAGTAATAGATCCTCAACTTTGGTGTATACCAAGTTTAGCAATGACAGCCTACCAAATCTTATATATATATATATATAACTTATTAATTTTTCCAATTAATTAATTTTTTTTTTTAAATTTTAATGTTTTCATGAAAATAAAAACAATTAATTTCATATAAAATTTATATTACAATTTTAAGAATAGTTTTTATTTTTTAATGCACACTCAGTAGCGTGTGTCCATGTAAAAGCATCCTTTTTCAATAGACCAGTTAATGGAGCTGCAATCTTCCCATAATCCTTGACAAACTTGCGGTAGTAGCTAGTCAACCCCAAAAAACCATGAAGGCTCTTGAGTGTCTGAGGAGGCGGCCAATTGTTCATGGCAGGGATTTTGGCAGGATCCATGCGAACCCCTTATGATGAGATAATGTGCCTGAGATACTCAACTTCCTTCTGTCCGAAAACACATTTAGACCGTTTGGCATGGAGATGATGGTAAGAGAAAAGTTGCATTACAAGATCCAGATGTTGGAGATGTTCAGCCCATGTTTTACTGTAGATGAGGACATCATCAAAGAATACCAGAATGAATCTCCACAAGTAGGGCCGGAATATTTTATTCATCAAGGCCTGGAATGTGGAAGGAGCATTAGTGAGACCAAAGGGCATGACCAAAAACTCATAGTGGCCATCATGTGTACGGAAAGTTGTTTTAGGGATATCATCCTCATGAACCCGAATTTGATGATACCCAAAACAAAGATTCAACTTGGAGAAAAATTGAGCACCATGAAGCTCATCAAGAAGCTCATTAACAACAGGAATTGGAAACTTATACTTGATGGTGAGTTGATTAAGTGCTCGGAAGTCAATGCAGAGGCGCCATGACCCATCTTTTTTGCAGACAAGAAGAATTGGTGAAGAAAAGGAACTAGTGCTTGGGTGAATAATACCTTGCTTCAGTAAGTCCCGAACGAGCATTTAAATCTCTGTTTTTTGGTGAAATGGGTAGCGATAGGGCCTGATGTTGGGAGGAACACTTCCAGGAAGGAGATGAATATGATGGTCCTCTGGCCTTGAAGGTGGCAATCCCAATGGTTCAGCAAAGACACCTGTATATCGATACAAAATTTGATGTAGATCCAAAGGAGTGGTGGAGAGCGTTGATGGTTGCATATGAATGGAATGGATCTAAGCGATGACACCATGTGAATTCTTCTTAAGGATTTTTCCATGCGATGTGAACTGATGATGCTGAGAGACCCTAGTTGTAAGCCTGTCAATGTGTGTTTTTGTCCATTGGGGGAGAACTGCATCCAAAGTTCAGCAAAATCCCATAAGATGGGGCCAAGTATGCGTAGCCATTGAGCGCCAAAAACCACATCACATTCACCTAAGTTCAGGGCAAGCATGTCAGAGTGCAGGTTATAATCTCCCATAGAGATACACACATTATGAAACTTCCCTTTCCAAGGTAAGGTTCCCCCATTAGCAACCATGACTTCAAAGTTGGAGCAAGGATGGATAAAACAATCAACCTGTTTGGCGATTCGAGGGTCAATGAAATTATGAGTGCTACCAGAATCAATGAGTATTGTAAGAGGAAGCTTCTTGAAGCTAGTAACCCTGGATCCGCATTGTTTGGGGGGTGGTGATTCCAGCTAAAGCATGGAGAGATATCTCTGGCTGGTTGTCCTGAGATGGAGGGTCAATAGGCGGCTCCTGAATGTCGACCAGAGCATCCATTGTATCTGGAGCTTCTTCACCAATTTTGGAAGTAGGCGGAGAATCCACGTCCAAGAGATAGAGCTTTTGTTGAACACATCTATGTCCTCGAGTGAATTTCTCATCACAATTATAACAAAGCCCTTTTTCTCTACGTGCCTGCATCTCTGTTTCAGACAAATTCTTGATAGGAGTTGATCAAGGAGCTAGCGGGATGGGAGGTCGTTGAGAACCCATATTTTAGAAGGGAACAAAAGTGGATTTGGAGCGCTGTTGGGTTGCGATCTTGTCTTCTTCCAACTTAGCCAACCCCAGGGCTTCCATCATTGTGTTGGGGCAGAACATTTTGACCTCATAGTGGATTGTATCCTTGAGACCATTGATCAAACAAATCTGGTAGAAGTCATCATGCAATCCTTCGGTGTGGTTGGATAGTTTCTCAAATTCGGTTTGATACTCTCTCACAGTACTAATTTGGTGAAGTTTAGTGAGGGCTCCTGTGAAGTCATCAAAAGCACTAGGACCAAATTGTTGCAAAAGGAGCTGACACAAATCTGACCATTTTGGCTCTTCATGAGCCTTGATGTACCAACCGGTACCATTGAAGAGCTTCATGTTCCAAATTAAAGGATGCAAGTGGACCTTTTTTTACATCAAAAGTATTATGCAGACTGAAATATTGTTCTGCACGATAGATCCATCCAGTCGGATCAATACCATTGAAGCGAGGAAAATCAAGCTTCGGACCATGGAAATTACTGGAAGAAGAGAACCCATTGTCTGATGAAGACTCGGACTGTCGTTTTTTGTTCATGGCTAAATGCTCAAGATGGAGGCCGAGAAACTTTTCATCTATATCTTGGAGTTTGGCTTGGAAGGCTGCAAGTGCTCGAAATTTTATTTATTTATTTATTTATTTTTCAGGAATGGATCTGCAACGGCGTGGAAGGGATCGAAACAAACAGATCTGCAACAGCATGGAAGTGATCGGAAATAGAGGGATCTGCAACGGCATGGAAGTGATCGACAACAGATGGATCTGCAACGGCACGGAACTGATCGGCAACAGTTATGGATAGAGGAAATCTGCGATTTTGAAGCTGAAAATAGATATGGACACCAGGTATGCTCGGCTTCGTAATGGTTCAGGGGATTCACTCGGCCACCAATGTTGTCTAATGGCTTGCGTATTGGGGTAGTACCCCTCACTCCATGGCTCAGGTAAAACTGATAACCGCTTTTCCACAAACCACAGCTCTTGGTTTATCTCACGGGTGGGAACTAGTCAATTAGGTAGGGGTCGTTTCCCTTTTCGATGGAAGGTTCTCTCAATGGGCCATCTACTTCGGGGTTCCTATGGTACTCCTCACAATTAGTTTTAGGGATTATTCCCAAGTACTTCCCACAGTTAAGTGGATAGGGATTATTCCCAGATCCGAACCTGCAACAGATGTGAAAAAAAATTGGAAGAAATTGCACCCAACGAGTCCAAGAAAGTGCTCTGATACCAGATGTGAGGAACCTGCAACAATTAATTAATGAAAATACACGAGATAGCAGTAGGAATAGAACTCATAATAACTTTATTTATCACAATCCACTTCAAGGGGGCAACCTCCTTTGAGCAAGCTCAATACAAATAACTTCACAATGTCTTCATTGGCCTCAACACACACTTATATACTAAATCTAGGCACCAATACTATGGGTCAAAACCATGGGCCAATACAAACTATGGATCAACAAATACTATGACGCAAATAGATGTCATGGGATGGTGCAAGGTAATGATACCCACTTATGACGCATTAGTTGCAATGGACTTCTTCAAAAATAGAAATCTGACCATTAAAATGAATTTTTAGAGGTACCTACACAAATTTTTAGAACATGGTGTAAAAAGATGAAACATAGACAATAAGATCACCTTCCGGAATATATAAATTTTATTTATGGAAAATAGGTATAACTCCCAAAAAATGTCATTCTTCTAAGACTGATATGTTATTTTTTTCAAAAACATAACGCATATGTTCACGTTAGGCCCTGGGTTTGGTATGTAAACTGTCTGAATCTGTAAAAACAGTTATGTAGAGTTGTAGATAACAGGTAGATCTAGTGTAGCGCTATTTTCCAAGATAATTTTTCTATATTTTTTTAAAAAATATAAAAAACGAAGCCAAGAAACTAGAAATGAAAAAGGTCAAATGAGCAAAAAACCAAATTGTGTACACACACAGGGAATTTTCATGGGCTATCAGGCTGCCCAGGCACGAAATTTTAGGTTTTTTGCGCTTTGCAAAGCTAATGGGGCATGAAAATCAAGCAGTTTTTGCTCTGGTGAGTATAGATGGGACGCAAAAATTCACAGTGGGAAAAAAAGAGGCGAATTTTTCATTTTTTTAAATCTTTTCTGGGGTTTTGCAGACCCAAGGGACAAAATTCTGAGGCTCAACTTAATGTTAGAGGTCCAAACATGAATAATGTGCAGAGAAAAAGGGTTTAAATGAAAGCAAAAATAAAATTTCACAATCAAATAAAACTGGATCATCCCCAACGAAGTCACCAATTTCTGTAGATAAATACGTCCGATGGATAGTTAGATTTACCCTTACACTAAACAGAGATTAACTAAGCTTAACCTAAGACAACTAACAAACAAATGCTACCTTCATATCCCAGATCTAATCAATGCATACAAATTTCAAGTATATTTGGAAAGAAAGAGTTGGTGTGACTCACTTTAACCCAGATGTTCGTCTCGTTTCCAGCTACCGTCTTGAATTCCACTAGCAGAACCTGTTTGAAACAAGCAAATATCCAGATATATTGTATACTAGTTTAGATATAAATCCAGTGAGATACATTTCATGCTAATGATTGAAACATGACACATGAAATGAGAAAATAAGACAAGTTTCATTAATGGAAACTAGGAGAAACTTACAAAGTGATCCCTTGATGTCCAAGCAAACCTTCAGCTCCAAATCTTCCTTCCTCAAGTTATCTCTACAAACCATATAGGATCATAGCTTTGATGCCTAAAAAATGTCCCTCCCTTTGGCTCATGGATAACCTCTTTCTTATAGGATTTGGGAGGCCAACAATATGGAGAGGAAGGTGGATCTAGATGAGTGTTTAGTGGATCAAGGAGTTGAGCCAGGCTAAATGAGGAGAGTGACTTAGGATCGAACAGATGCTCCAATCCCAAGAAAATCTACCAGAAGGTTAGATCCAAAATCCAAGCCAAAGGTTGTTACTAATATTTTCATGCCCCTTGAACTGAGCATGGCGCGAAAAATGTTGGGATTTTCGCGCCCCAATAGGTATGAAAGACGCGAAAATAGGGAATTTTCCGCGCCTTGAGCTATTGGCAGGGCACAAAAATTAGGGCAAGGAAAGATCAAATAGGGTGACACTTGGCCCATTGAGTTGGCATTCAAATAGGGTTGGTTGGATTTGTGTCCAAAGATTCTAGATGAGGCCGAGGAGGGGACCAACAAGGTACAACACTCATTAGGAGGAAGTGTCGCTAGGTCGCATAACATGAAAATGTGACACAAAGGCTCAAAGTGGGACTTTGAGGTATAACATCATCATAGTCTGTACATACCCGCAGACACCAAAATGCGTGCATGCCATGAACAGATTAAAGAAGTAATTATTTAGGCAATCAAAATATTAAAAAATATTGTAGGAACTATCATCATGTATGTCATAAATATAAATAAATAATTAATAGAAATGACATAAGCAAGTAATAAAAATGATGCAAAAGTAAACTTAAAAATGGTAGTAACAATATTGTGTGAGGTACTTAAAATACCTCTGTGTGCGGTGCTGCAATTTCAGTTGCAATTTTGTTAATATCATAGTGGGCGGCCTTCACTAACACCTCGGGGTTTTGGTGTAACGGTTTGCATCATTTGGTGTCAGAGCCACCACCTAGGTTTGAGTCACAGAGCGGGTGGCAATGTCGACATTGCAGTGTTCGAAAAAAACATTCAGGATTCGAATAAAAGTCTAAAACCTCGAACATTTAAACTTTCCAAATGTATAAATAGACCAAATGTCCTCAAATACCCTAGAACCTCAGTCATACAAATTTATAAGTGTCCTCAAATACCCTAGAATCCCAATCACATGAATTTACAACTATTGATAGGGATTTTAGCTATTCTTTTAAATCCCTACTTAACTCGGTGGAAAACATAACAAAAAACCAGTCCAAAAAGGTTCAAATCGTTAAATAATTTAGAAAGTGAAACCTTCCACTCCCAATCAATCGGTTCTCGACAGTTGTGAATTTGTTTTAAATAATTTGGAAAGTGGGACCGTCCACTTCACAATGATCCGAGTCGTGTGTATAGCCCCACTACTGGTGGCCCTGCTAAATTGGTTGAGTAGAATTAGAAGAGCAGGCAGAAGCCACAACACAGTGCCGCTCCAAGACAAACCACAGCCAACCTAGCAGCCTGAGTGTGAAGAGAAAGAAAAGGACACCCATGGCATCAACAACGAATAAATGGATTCAATAATGTAACCAACCAGCTACTTGCCCCCCCCCCCCCCCCCCCTTGCACTGATTTTTAGACAACCATCATCTCTTCAATGCCACAAATTTCTCCTATCCATGGAGTGTTATAGGGAAAGGAAGGTGGGAATCCTATCCATGTATTTACGGTTTTTTAATTTTCATATATCATGTATTTAGGTTTTAATTGCTTTTTTGTTTTTATGATGGAATGAAGAAAAATGGTTAAGTTAATAAAATATTTTTGGGTCAGAAATATTGATCTTAATTTTATTAAATAATATACATAATTTAAAATATATAATATTCAGATAATTAAATTTAATTATTCAAATTAAATTCTATAAAATCTTTCCAGTATTTTCATATTGATTAATATTTTTATGTTTTATCAATTAGATTTATTTTTAAAATCTCTAACCCACATTTTTTTAACCTATAGTAAATATTAAAATAGTAATATAGAGCACAATGAAAATAATTTAATGTTATTGAAGAGTAATATATTATTATTAATGTTATTATAAAATAAAAAGAAATAAAGAAAATGTGAGGAAAAAAAAAGAAAAAACAGAGAAAAGGCTTTAAGAACTGGCTGGCATGGTATGAGAATGAAGGGAAGGAAGAAAAAGACACAATGACATGAGTAAGAACTAAATGGATCCAATATGATGAATTCTCCACTTGCATTGATTTTTGCAGTTTTTTCAAGATTAGAAGATTTTGACTTTTTTTAGTCATTATTAATAAATTCAGTGATTTAATTTTTGAGTAGATAATGATTTTTCATTGTTCAAATCTCATTTTTTTATTGTATAAATGGATTCAACGGCCTCAAATATTCCTATTGCACTAAATTGTGCATTCTCAAGAGCTTATATATGTGATTCCAACAACTTATTCCATATTTCAAGCAAAGGTAGTTCTAAAACAACCCGAAACGTGCTCTAAATCATCGCTTCTTTATAATACTTAGTGGTTTTTAAACAACCATCTTCTAGATGCCCACAATTGTCTTTGTGACAACGATGTCCTCCATAACAACTGGTCAAACATTAGAGATAAAATGGATCCTTCACTATTGATATTCATTGCTAGCTAACTAGATGAGTGTTTATAGCCATTTCCTCTTCATCATGTGGACTCATCGTGCTATCTAACCTCCTCAACTGTCAATTTAGTTTTTATTTTAAATAATTTGGGAGGACGAATCTTCCACTCCATAATTAATTCTACATACAATTCCTTTGTCTCTCCTCTATAATTGCCACACAGTTGGTGGGGCAAGCAATATTGATGTAAGAGCATATCTAGTGCAGGAAGTTATCATGCACACCCAATTTACTTTGAGTATTTAGATGTGTTACAAAGTTTCTACATAAGCTACTATAGGTTACTACAGAAGCTGCTACAAGTTGTTGCAGATCGTGGTTGCTAGGGAAGCCACTACATGAGTGTGTTTGCTATGATACATATCCCTTACATGTTGCTACATGGTGGTCATGGAGGTTGGGCAACCATGCGTGGAGAGGACAACATGTGACAATTAGAAGCTTCGGTGTAATATCCCTCTTGGACCCTAACTTGCTATAATCGAAATGTAAAGATGTAAAGATGTATTAGTTCTTGGTGAGGAGCTCAAGGCAAAGGCCCCACCAGTGAATGTTATGGTATTGTTATAATTTCATAGGTCAAACCATGCATTAGTTAAATCATGGAGATGTATGATGTACTTTGAAAATAGAAAAATAATAAAAGTAGACCTAGGAGACTGAAGTGCACTGCAACGAAACGACGGTGGAAAAGGCATCCACTAGGGGGAGAGGTGAATGGCTAGGAATCCATGACAATCCAAATGATGATGACAGGTTTTCATCATGTTTCCATGAGCATAGTAAGTGAATTGTTGATGTTCACTCATTTGCTTAACAACCTATACACATTTGCCTAAGAACAAGCCTACAATAAGATTAATGGCTAAGTATACGAATGCATACTATTACATCAAAGTAATTTTACGATAAACACATAATTGTTATTATGTGATTTAAATGATAAAATTTCTTGGTGATATTATTCTAATTAATAAGGATGATTATTGAAATTATTGGATTTCTAGGGTTTGTGCTAGAAATTCTAATAGAAGTTTTATCGTAGGTGAGTGTTTTAGTTATTTTAAATAAGCACACACACACACACACACACGTATATATATACTTCCTTTAACTATAGTACACATAAATATAACATAAAATCTATTTGTTAAAGGATAAAGTAATTATATCCCATGTCGTGGAATATGAATATAAACACACACAAAAAAAGTTGTTGACTATCATACTACTGAAAGGAGAATCGATCCACACCAGAATGTATGTGCCATAACCACATTATTACACATTATATATATTGTTTGAATGAATATATATAAATTAATCATAGTACATATACAACTATAATGACTAGTTTCAATTATGGTTTGCTTACAGTAGTTAGAGTTTTGAGCAAACTCCTCATTCAGTTAGGGCTCGATAATGAGGAGATAGAGAGCCTTGGGGGAGGCGATCTGGGAGATCATTACACATTGCAAATAGATGTCATGGGATGGTGCAAGGTAATGATACCCACTTATGACGTGTTAGTTGCAATGGACTTCTTCAAAAATAGAAATATGACCATTAAAATGAATTTTTAGAGGTACCTACACAAATTTTTAGAACATGGTGTAAAAAGATGAAACGTAGACAATCAGATCACCTTCCGGAATATATAAATTTTATTTATGGAAAATAGGTATAACTCCCAAAAAATGTCATTCTTCTAAGATTGATATGTTATTTTTTTCAAAAACATAACGCATATGTTCGCGTTAGGCCCTGGGTTTGGTATGTAAACTGTCTGAATTTGTAAAAACAATTATGTAGAGTTGTAGATAACAGGCAGATCTAGTGTAGCGCTATTTTCCCAAAATTTTCCAAGATAATTTTTTTATATTTTTTAAATTAAGTAAGTCAGGAAAGACATAAAAAGACAAGGTCGAGTGTTAGGCCCCGCTATCATGGTCTTAACAAAGTCAATTTTACCTTTTTTTAGTGTGTAGGTCTTTCAGTATACTTGTGCGGGTTCCTTTTCGTTTTTGAAATAGGTGAGTCAGTCAAGAGTTATAGCTGAAATACATGACCTATGTTTTATGTAAATATGAAATGATTGCAAACAAAAATGAATAGAAAATAGAAAATACTAAAAAAATTATTCAAAAAAAAGATATTTGAAATTTGCATAGAAAGTTTTATAAGTGTGTGCAGTTTCATTAGTAGTGGACAAGTGGAGCATATACAGATTCGAGGATGAATAGCATGAAGTTACAAAACATGATGTGTTTTTGCTATAAAACATTCCAAGGCACAAGGTTCGGCAATCTGAACCTAGAACCAAACCTACGAAGTCATTACACACAGTATGGAAAAAGGAAAGCGCGCCAAAAAATATATATATTTTTTAGCATGTGCATGTTAGTAACGCATGCAAACTATGAGCGTGCATGCACTAATGACGTGCACACACTAATAGAGAACACACTAATTTTATATATTTGTTTCTCCCTCCTTCTTGCTATATCTCCCTTTCACAATATAATCCCATGCCCCCTCCCTCTTTATAACCCCACCTCCATCTCTCTCTCAGCCCCCCATCTATCCCCTTACCATAAAGCATAAGCCCTCGATTGAAAAAATATATAATAAATACCAAGCCCCCAATATATCTATTACCCTAATCCCTAACCCCCTCCTTTCTCTATTTCTATAACCCTCGCTCTCTACTCTTCCCTTTCCTATCTCTCTCTTTGTCCTCCTAACCCATCACCCTACATGCCACATATATCTAAACCACCTCCCCTATTTCTCCTAATACCCATCTCCCCTACCAGTAACCTTGCCTTATATCTCTCTCTCTCTCTAACCCCCCATTAATCACCCTCTTACCCCTACCCCCCATTGTATCTCCCTCTCACCCACACCACTAACCACCTCTCTCTCTCTCTCTCTCTCTCTCTCTCTCTCTATATATATATATATATATATATATATATATATATATATCCCTTTGGCCCCTACCCTTAAACACCCACTCACTATATGCCTCTCCACCTTACTCCCCCCTACCCTTAGCCACCCACCCACTCTCTCTCTTTCGATCTCTCACTTAGTCCTACCAATACCCATCACCCCCCGATATCTCTCTCTCCTTCTCTAAACCCCTAATACCCCATCTTTCTCTCTCTAAACCCCCAACCCCTAATCTCTCTCGAGTCTATATCTACTTCCCAAAACCCCTACCCCCTATCTCTTTCTCTCTCTCTCCCTTACCAATAATCATATGTCCATCCCTCTCACTCTCTCTATATCCCTCCTACACTACTCCCCCACTACCCTTAACCACCTTGTAATACCCCCAGTTTTGACTTGGAATGTATTTAATCAAAATTATGTAAATGATGTAAATATGCTAGTATGGATTCCTAGTGTGGATCTCAAGGCCAAGGCACGACTAGTGAATGACTAGACATGTATGATGTATATATTTTTATTTGGACCATATGATTGGCTTATCATGCCAATTCGAAATGTATGTAAATATTATGTTGGAAATTAATAAAAATGGTCCAAGATGGTTGTGTAAAGAGCACTAGAGGGGCTATGATTCCACCGGGGGGAAGAAGAAGGGGGCCTATGGAAAACCAAATCCTATGCTGCCATGTGTCAACCTTAGAACTCATCCAAAATATGCCACGCGCCTTAAAGGAGCCAATTACCTTCCCTTGACTAATAAATCTAATCATTGAATGCATGTGTGAGGTTGGCGGGGAAAGTAATCTCATGTAGTTATTGAAGCATGGGGGTTGTGACAGTTATGTCAGCTGTCAGCAATCGTATTTTTTCTATGGTCAGAAGTTATGTCAGTTGTCTTTTCACCCTTACCTCATATCCTTGGAGTCAACACTCTTTTGATCACTCTCTCATTCTCTCATACAAGCTTCTACACTACGTAGAGTTTTCCATTGTTGTTCATGACCAATTACCAAACTGTTTTATGAACCAGAAATTCGAATTTGAAGAAAAAGCTGTATTTTGGAAGGGAAAATAGATGGTTGTGGGTGAGCATGGAGGTTGGGAAAGATAGGAACCTTTACCCATTGAGTTCTTCTACTCTTGGATGCTTAAGAAGCCATGGATTAAGAATGCAAGTGGTTCTCCATTATCATACAACAGGTTTGAATCTTACTGCACATACTGGTAATTACTGTAAGGGTTGGATTTTTTGAGGGAACTGTGGATCAGTGAAGGGAAATTCCTTCCTTGTGTTGTGTGGGGCAGTTGGAAGGAGTGCCATGGCTGTGATGGCTTAGTGAGATCCCTATAGAGCTCAGCTGGAGCTTTTGGCTAAGCATAGAGAGCAGAGTGGGTTGTGGGAGGAGAGATAGAAGCATGTAGGTGTTTCCTTCACCCTGATGGCCTCATAACCCAGCTTGGGGTTGGCCTCTCAACAGAAAGAGTATATGTTGGACAGAGTGCCTATAGCTGGGTGGAAAATGTCTCTTACACAACCAGTTGCTTGGATCTTCTTTGTTTAAATATAAGTATTCTTATGTATTTGATGTGTAATGCTTTTATATTAATGTGATAAATATACTTGTAATTTGCATGTTATGTGTGTGTGGATCAATTTTATTCCAATGTGTATTTTATTTATGTGTCTGCACATGCATTTAGTTGTATGAATTCGTCATTATGGCTATGGGGCGAAATTCTGAGGCCCCAAATTCAGTTAATGTCCTCTTCTGATGGCCAGATTGGGTGAAGGGGGTGTCACAAAGTGGTATAAGAGCTTTTGGTTGCAATATCGGAGCTGTATGGGCCAGGAACACATAGTTACATGCAGAAGAAATACTCATGTTGATGTTGTGTTCTGTTAAGTACAGATAGAGGTATGGTGTGGACTTGCCACATTGGAATCACGTGTAGAAGGTTTCCCGGGATGAAGCGTGGGGAGGACGAGGATATGACCATCGAATGCGAGGGCAGATCAACGACTGTAGTTGATAGCACATGCTGAAAAATTGCACAGTGGTTAATAGTGGGAAGATGAGGATTTGACCATTGGATTAAGGGTAAGATCGATGGTTGGGGATCACCACGCCCTGGAAAAGTGCATAATGGTTAGCAATGGGCGGGTGGAGATCTGATCGTCGAATCTTATGGAATATCAACGGTCCAAACTCATCGCATGCCAATAAAGTGACCAATGGTTAAGTTGGCGGCTACCCCAGATTATTCCTCAAAGGAGAGGTCTGTTAAGTTGGCGGCTACCCCAGAAGTGGCAATTACCTCCATCATGACCACGAGCAAGGTTGTGGCTCTTTCATAGAAAGGTCTTATTTGTCATTTCACTGGTTTATGGATGTCTCCAAAGGCCATAGAACAATGGCTAAACAAAAATTGGAGACCTTTAATAAAGGGTGAAGTGATACATAACTTCTGTGGGAAGGTCTTCTACGTCTTCTTGTTTGAGCACAGGGAGGAAAAGAACTTGATATTCCGCAATGGTCCTTACTTTATGGGTCCTAGGGGGATGTAGTTGCACCAATGGAATGCATCCTTCGATCCTGATAAATATATTCCTACCATTGTAGCGGTATGGTTTAAGCTCCCTCAACTCCCGCTCCATTGCTGGGGATATGAAGACCTCAAGGTGATTGGGACCACTCTGGGAACATACATAGACAGGTTAGAACCCAAACCCCCGCTCTTTTCCTATGCAAGGATTTGTGTGTAGGTTGACCTGGAGAAAGGGATTCCTGAAGAAATAAATCTCTCTATGTACGGGTGGAGCCATCTTCAAAAGGTTGATTACGAGAAAATTCCCTTTAAGTGTAAGTATTGTCATGAATATGGACATTTTGCAAAAAAATGTGCCAGAAAGATAGCATAAGAAGAAGAGCTGAATAAGGAATAATATTGGAATGTGGTCACAAAGAAAGAAAGGAAATGCCCCTAGAAGACTCAAGCCCCTCCCCCTCCGGCTAAAGAAGCACCTTTAGGGAGCATATTTCAGGCCTTCGCTAACCAAGAGAAGGAAGATGGTGAAGAAGGAAGGACAAGGGAGGAAGGACTGAAAATAGAAGAAAATGAACATCCATTGACCATGGAGGTTGAAAATGAAGGTACTTAAGCTCTAACACCCCCTGTGCAGCCGACCAATGATGCTCGCTCAAAATTTTCAAGCTCAGTAATAAGGTCCAATTCGAGGAACACTCAAGAGGAAACGTCAAATCTAAGGGAAGAAGAAAAAGATCTACCAGGGAAAAAGGGAATAAAATCAAATAAAAAGCAGAGGGAAGAACAACAAGAAAAAAAAAGCGAAAGGGAAACAAGCCAGTTTAGATCAACATATCAAAATCATCTCTACATTAGGAAAACAACCACTAGGGGCTTATGAGAATCAAAAGACTAGGAAAACCCACTCAAACCCTCGTAAATAATGAAAATCGTCTCCTGGAATTGCAGAGGATTAGGATGGAAGACAAAATCAGAAGCAATTAGAAATATGATAAGAAGTGAAAAAATATCCATATTCCTCATCCAAGATACTAAAATGAGTGAGGAAGAAAGTGATGTAGTAATTAAAAAGGTATGGAAATATAGAGATGGAAGATCGATTGCAGAATCAAGAAACTCTGAGGAAATTTCCATTTGGTGGGATAAGAGCAGGTTCTCCCTGTAGACTAAATGGAAAAACCCAAACTGGATTATGGTAGAGCTGAAAGATACTAAAGAAAAAGAGAACATTCGAATTTGCAACGTGTATGGGTTGGTCCTACACTATATAAAAAAGACTTCTGGTTGTCCTTTGATGTATCTCAGGAGGTTGGATTTACACCTCCGCAACATTGTTGCTGGAGATTTCAATGTCATTATTTCTCCTTTCGAAAGAAGAGTAGGATCCAGAATCAGGGATTCCTTTAGGGAGAACCTGGAACACCTGCAGGCCTCTTGGAATCTCACAGATGTCAAGCCAAGGAGAGGCAATTTCACATGGAACAATAGGAGAATCGGTCCAGGTCACATTGTGACATGACTCGACGGGTTCCTAGTAAGTGAGCATTTTTTGTTAAAAAGAAACATTCCTACTACTAAAATTATTCCTTCCTTTCTCTTGGACCATAAGCCTTTACTGCTTGATTTTGTAAATCTAGAGTTTGGAGGGCCTCTTCCTTTCAAATTATGCGTGGAATGGACCAAGGAAGAAGAAGTTTTTAAAATAGTTAAGGAAGGGTGGAGGTATGGAGTAACTAGCACTCCGGGGTACATATGGCATGCCAAGATGATAGTTACCAAAGCTGCCATTAAATATTCGGCAAAAAAGCGCTAAGACCCTGCCAAGGAGAAGTGAAATATGATCTCAGAATTGGAAAATTTACAACAAGATATGGAAAGGTGCTAGGTTTCTAAGATCATCATAAAAAAGGAGAAATAATTGGGAAAATAAATTCAAAAACTTGAGAAAAGGGAAGAAGAGGAATGGAGAATAAAATCCATGAGTCTTTGGCTTAAGGCTAGAGACAAGAACACCAAATTCTTTCACAATCAGTATAAGGAAATAATGAGAAGGAACACTATTTTAGAACTTGAGGATGATAAGGGGGAAAAAATATTCCTTCGCAAAAAAAGAAGAAGCTTATAAATATTTCCAATCTCTGTATTAAGAAGATGATATGGTAGCTAGAGATTCTATTTGAAATAATATTCTAGCTTTGGTGACAAGTGAAGACAACAATTTCCTTTATAGCCAGATAACTGAAGAAGAGGTCAAGGTTGCAATATGGTCTCTGCACCCTGAGAAGTCTCCTGGGCCGAATGGGTTCCCGATATGCTTCTACATAAGATATTGGAATCTTATCAAATTTGATCTATGCAGGATACTTAATTGTTCCAAGGAAGAGATCAACTTGGGGGGGATACCAACTCTTCCTTCATCGCGCTAATTCCTAAGGAAAAGAAGCCCTCTTCCCTGAAGAGATTTTGTCCCATATCATTGTTTAACTCCTCCTATAAGATTCTCACTAAGATCATTGTCAATAGAATTAAAACACTCATTTCAAAACTTATTTCAGAGAACCAAGGAGGATTCATTGTAGGCAAGTATCACAGACAACATTGGTATTGTTCAGGAGGCCATTCATTCCAGCTATAGCAGGAAGGAAAAAGGTATGGCAATCAAGTTAGATCTTGCTAATGAATTCTACAATGTTCGACACAGTTTCTTATTCCAATTTTTAAAATGTTTTGGATTCTTTGAATATTTCATTAGATGGATTAATGCATGCATCGGGTAGCCGTGGATAGCTCCCTTGGTTAACGGTAGGCCTATGAGCTTCTTTAGAGCCTCTAAAGGGCTCTGTCAGGGATTCCCCTTGTCCCCTTCTGTCTATATTATTGTGGTTGATGCCCTGAGCAGGTACTTAGAAAAACATGTTGACAAGGGACTTCTTCCCTCCATCCACATCTTGAGGGGGGTCAAATCTGTGAACCATGCCCAATTGTCAAATGATACCATATTGCTTGGAAGTGCCTCTAAGGAAATCACAAGGAAATTTAAATTAGCTCTTAACTCCTTCCTGAAAGCCTCGGGGGGAAAGACAAATGCGGAGAAATGTAAAATTTACAGTTGGAATTGTTCCCAATCCCTCATGGCTGATATTTCAAGGATACTTGGATTCTGTGGGGTTGGAAATTGGATGTCCTTCATGTACTTAGGGATTCTTATCTCTCTTAAAAAATGCAATTCGGGGGTCTGGGATGAGGTTCTTCAAAAAATACAGAACCAACTCCTTTCATGGGGAATAAAGTGGTTGAATTTAGCTGGAAAAATAACACCGTTGAAATCAATCCTCTCCTCTTTGTCTATTTTCCTATGCTCTTCCATCCTAACTCCGATTGGATTCATGAATAACGTAAGTAAAGAATTCAGGAATTTTATTTGGCAAGGGGGTAAAGAAGAGCACAAAAAATTCCATCTTGCCAAATGGGAAACTATGAGAAGTGAAAAGAATAGAGGAGGTATTGATATCAGAGAGCCAAGGTTGGTTAATATAGCAACGGGAGACAAACTCTTATGGAGAATAGTTTTAGGCAAGAATGAATGGTGGAAGGAAATAGTCCACAAAAAGTATCTCAAAGATCTTAGGCTCTGATGCCTAGACAGGGATATTAGTGGGCAGGATTCCAGAATATGGGATCTGTGCAAATCGGCTTTCAAACTTATCAAATATGATCTTCATTGGGTCGTCAGAAATGGAAAGAAGATTAGTCACTTTGGGATGATATGATCCTTAACAATCCCCCTCTTAAGGAGATTGAAGGGATGTCAGATGTCAAAGACTGGCTAAAGGGAAAATGCATCCACACCCTTTTCGAACTCTCTTGCTGGCACATCAATGGGAATTGGAAGAATTTGGAGATACCTAAGAATATTTATGCAGGGTACAATAAAATCCTCCTTGAGCTGAATGGGAGAGCTCTGGTTCACATGAGGGACAAGGATGCTAGAGGATGGGGTCCAAAACATTGCTACAGTGTCAAATAAGGTTATCGTGCCATGCTTAAAGTGTTCCCGACTCCCTCTGTTGATGGTACTTGGAAAAATGTTTGGAAGCCGAATTGCCCCTCCAAGCTCAATGCCTTTTCTTGGATGACTGTGCACCAAAAAATATTGATGGAAGAGAATCTAAAGAAGCATTGCATTGAAGGACCAAGATGATGCATCCTTTGCAAAGCTGAGGAAGAAACCAGTAAACATATGTTCTTAAATTGTCAATTTGCCAAAGATGTTTGGAGAGAATTTATGAACGATCTGGGATTCGCCTTGCCTAACCAAATCAATGGATGGATAAAAAATTACACCAGAACATTCAGGCACAAAAACTCCTTGAAATATCTCTGGTGTGTGGCCCCAAAGCACATCAATTGGAAAATATGGATTTCAAGAAATAGAGATATTTTTGAAGGGAAAAAGGCTAAGGAAAGCAAAACTGCATTGAAAGCCCAACTTCAAATGAAAGAATTATTATCCTCCCATGGAAGGGAGATTAATATAAATGATGAGCTAACCTCTTCAAAACTCTCACGGGCTTCCTCCTTTGTTGGGACCAGCTCCCTTCAGTTCAAAAGAATGAACAACTCTAAGATCTGGGCATTGGTCTCCATCTGAAGGAATTTAAAAAATGGATTAAGAATCATAAAAAAATCACGCTCTTCTTTGATGGTGCCTCGAAAGGCAATCCAGGGGAGGCAAGTGCGGGAGGGATAATTTATGATCCAGGAGGACAAATAGTTAAAACCTTTGCATGCGGTTTCAGAAGGCGCACGAATGACAACACAGAATGGGCCACACTTATGAAAGGTATGGAATGCATGTTCGAGCTACACCTTGAAGAATTCAATGTCCTTGGAGACTCCTGGATCGTGATCCAATCTATGAATCACTTCCAAAACTCAATGGAGATCATGAATGGATTCCAACGAAGAATATTAATTTTTTGTCCACATTTGTTTAAAATCCATTTTCTCCACATTAAAAGAAACCTCAATGTGGATGCAGACAAATTGGAAAATAAGGGAGATAGAATTTCCCAAGGGGTTATATCATTTAAAAACTCCTCTCCCCATTTGAAATGGTTATGCGTTGCCCGAGGAAGGACTTAATGACTGATCTGTCCAAGGTTTTGTGGATTAATGTCATGGTAAGCCACTATTTGAATTGCCTGACAGAAGGAATGTTGGTGGATCGGGCTTACAACGGAAGGTCTCATCAAAAGCTGATTGCATTTACTTCCTATCCCATTGCTTGTGTTGAGTGTAATAGATGGTGGTACAAGGATCCCTACGAGATTAGGGACGCATCCTCGACACACTTAGAGATGGATAATATTAGAAACCTCCAGATGATTTTTTCCTCATTGCATTGTGGTGGGCTCCCCTCTCCATTCGCCACAGTGCTGGTGGCTCTCAGTAGGTCCGCTAGATTGCTGCTGCATCAAATTCACCTAACTCTTCTTCATCACGAACGTGCTATTTTCAACTACTTCCCTACTCTTCTTCATCACGAACGTGCTATTTTCAACTACTTCCCTACTCTTCTTCATCACGAACGTGCTATTTCACCTAACTCGATAGCTGTTAAAACCTTCATGAATTGGACTTTCAAATGTATAAATAGGTTGCGTGTCCTCAAATACCGTAGAATCGCACTCATATAATTTGGAAAGGGAAACCTTCCACGGTCCACCCCACAATCAGCCAATCATGCTTACTGTCCCAATCTCGACCGCTGTGAATTTCGTTTAAATAATTTGGAAAGTGGGACCCTCCTCTCCATTTTGCCACACGATAAAAAGAGGAAGCAGAAGCCACAACACACTGCCGCTCCAAGACAAACCACAGCCAACCCAGCGGTCTGAACGCGAGGGAGAAAGAAAAAGACACGGAATACCACTAAATGGATCTCTTCAATAATTGATCTCTTCATGTAAGCAACCGTCGTGCCCCCCTTGCAGTAACCATCATCTCCTTCATGTCACAATTTTCTATATGACAACGATGTCCTCCTTGTCAATTGATCAAACACCAAGAGAACAATGGGTCATTCATTATTGAATTTTCTTGCTTGTGGACTAGACAAGCATTTCTAACTACTTGTGGATTAGACAAGTATAATTAAAAGAGGAAAAAGGTACAACAAAACAATCAAAAAAATCAACACACTCCGCTCCAAGCCAAACCACATCCACTGGTCAAAAGATTACTACATTGCTTCAATAATTAAAGTAATTTTGAAGTAATACTGTAAACATTTATACTTGAGTTTTCACTGACTTGTGTCGATTAGCTTCCCTATCGGGCTAGATACTTCACTTGAGTGAAGGGGTTTCTTTTCTTGATGACTTTCAAGATTTTTTTTGGTTTAAAAGAACCAAATTTTAGATTTTTAATGTGTATATTCATGTATAGGGTCCCTCTCCTTAATTACGAGTACTTATGTAACAAGGTAGAGTTCAAGGAATTGAGGCTTTGGGAACCCAGTATGAAGGGATTTGAGGGAATATGGGTGGTATTTTAGTGGAGCGCGAGCATTCAATGGGGCTGAATTTGTAGTAGACCTTGAGAAGCCTATGCGACAAGACTGGTTGGTGTTATGCGGCTTTCTGTAAGCTTCAATATCGAGCCCGTATGGCGTTGACGTGGGAAGATGGTTACCAAGAGTTTGCAAAACTTTCAACAATCTCTCGTTCTGCAGTCATGATGTCTAACTCATTTCTCGGCATGTTGGACATGGGAGGAAATTCATGTATTATGTCCCTAGTGAAGATGGCTCTTGCCCGGAAGATAAGATCGCTCTTACTGTGACCAAAATATCATACCGGGGCTTTTCACTTGGTGAGGTAATTACTGGACATGTTGCATTTAGGGGAAGCATAAATGGATCATTGGAGAGGACTAATGTTATATTTAAAGTATGATGTCTCAGTTATAATTAATTCTAGAAAGACAAGTGTTATCTTATTTCCCAAAGTATTTTGTGTATTTAGAACTGTATAAATAGAAGGATAAATATTGTGTATTTATAATCTTATAAATAGAAGGATAAATATTATGATAAATATGGATAAATATGGGACGAAGTATGGATAAATATTCAAATAACCAGAAACAAGGAATTTTATGATTTTCTCATACATTATAAGGTATAAACGTTACTTAATATGATTTTTTCGTAATTATTATTACATAATTCTTAGTTTTCAAATATTCTTATATTACATAGGTTATTCAACCTCGTGAAGAGGAATTCAAAATCAGTAGAAAACTCTATTTTGCTAAGTATTTTGATGGTTACATGTCGGTGGGTGCAGTGCTCGGGCTAGAGTGATAATGTTATTACTTCACCACCATGGAAGGAAATTTCTACACCTCGAGATCCTTAGTAATGTTGTTCATGATGTGGATATTGTTGCAAACCGTGCTTTTGAGCCTCTTTTTGAAATTCAGGTTCAATATAAGGTCTATGCAAGGGATCCCACAAATATTTCATACAATATTCAATTTTCCAAGCACAATTAGGGCATTCATCAACAAAGGGGAGTTTGACATAGTAGTAAGAGAATAGAGGGAAGTGAATTCAATTGAGTTTCCTTCTCATGTAGGCATACTAAAGAGAGTTCTTGAAGAAGTTGAAAGAATTCAAAGTAACATTTTACAAGTCTATGGAGGATCCTCAAGAACAACAATCTAACCTTGAGAATACCATCAGGTTGTTGTTGGATTTGGAGCCTGAGTCAGATCCAGTTTGGCATTAGCTTAATATTCAGAACCACAAAATTTAGGGTCTCTTGGAAGGTTACACATTTAATCATGAGGAAAGAATAGATGTTCTAGATTGCCATGTCCATGAATGTGCCTTATCTTATGCAAGATGGAAGCAAATTCAACCAACCATACAACAAAGGGACAAAGTGAAGCATACAGTTTGCATATGGTGCATAAATACATCGTATTCCAAAAAAATTATGCATACAAGTTGTAAGAGAGGCATATTTGTTGAATTTTATGTAGCTTATGGAGGTATTCCCATAAGCTCATAATAATATTAATAATGTATTTATTTAGTGAAAAGGTTAAATCACGTAAAGACGTGACTTTACATAAAAGTTACCTTGAAGACCTATATATTGTTAAAGGTCAATTCATTATTGTACCAACTAATAACACCAAGTGAATTAATTCATCCATCTCTCTATAACATACCCAAAATTTTGCTGTTAGGATTTAGTGAATTTCAAAATTACTTTTCATAGCACATGATAAAGATAACTAAACCTCTTCCTATTTTGTCATAATATATAATAGGAAAACAAGTTAGTTGTTCCTTTTATGAGAACCTTATGCCATGAATAGAAAACATAGACCACTTGTGACTTACCACCTTTAGTCATTTCGTAACTAAAACATCCAAGTTCATAAGAAAGACCATTTAGCTAATCGCTACTATTCCTAAACCTCCATGGAGTACTTTCTATTCTTCCTCTAAGTAACATTGCATTCCAAATATCTTCTATTGAATTCTTACTCTTTCAATGCATACATTTAACGTAAACAAGAATATCATACCGAAAATTCATGACATTAATCCATGGCATTTATAATTTATCAGATACATCTAGATACAACAATACACACACACCAGAAAGGGACATACAAGTAATTGACACAACATCCCCATTGACAAAACCATAACACCAATTTTAACACACATAAGATCGAGACAATGATATAGGTGGTTCACCTCGACTGGGATACATCCACAAAGGCAGGTCATCACTTCTTTTATTAACAAAAACGCTGTACATCTTACAATTCTGCTATTTGCAAAATTCTACGATCTCAAAGCCTCTTTAGCAAAGACCTCTCTAATACAATCAAGGGCTAACCGAAATAATAACAAGACATACATATACTCACATTATGTCCCAAACTTTAGCAAATAAAGAGGATTTCCTTACCTTTTAAGTAAACACTAAGGTGGATATAAACATTATATATCTTAACACAATGTGACTAGCCTGGAGATCAACGCTGCAATTGCAGCGATCCTTAAACACAACCAAACTTATGGTAAAGGGTAAGAATTTCCACGGTTTAGATAAAAAAGAAATCCAACGCAGCATACATTAAAGGAACCTAAGATTATTAGTTTCCTGGCATTTTAGTCAGGGGTTAAAATAGAATCTGGTAGGGGATAATTACTGGATAGTTATAATACATATATTCTTGCAGCATGATATAGACCGGTTCTATATCCAACTTGTTCTACCTCATACTAGAGCATTTCGATTGTTGGAAATCAAACAATCTAAAGCAGAGATCCTACGACATAAAAACCCTGGTGGTAGCTCCTTAAATGTACAAAGATCCAGACAAAAGTTGACCCGTCGATGGAAGAGGCAAAGGGAACCGAGGGGAAAATAAATGACAGGGATTGCAAGTGAAATCTATTAGTGGTGTAAGATAAATATATAACGATGAGTCCAATCAACGGACAACCAAGTTAGCAACAAGGTAGGGATATCAAATCGATCACTTATCATTGTTAGTTGTCAAGCAAGTTTCTGAATACCTAGGTCACCTTCCAAATACCAAGCTACATCAATTCTCAGTATAGACTTCGAAAGATTCAACATTAATACAACGGGGATCTAGTCATTCGATATATACATATATGAGGAGGAATCTCGTCCTGTTCTCACTGTATCTAAAGGACAATAGCTTATCCTTTTCAACAGAAGTGCAGAAGTTAATCTACCAAAAAGACTTCAAACACATCACAATAAAAACAATTCACAAGGGGAATAAATCCAATGTGAAGTGAGGTCTATCTTTTCCTGCTGGCCTTAAAACACATACGCATTCAAAAGCAACAATATAAGTAATATAAGTAATCTAAGTAATAAATCCAATGTGAAGTGAGGTCTATCTGATCGAGCTCCGTTGGAGCTATCCTTTAACCATAATTTATAATCTAATATAAGTAATAAATTACTTCGTAGGTATCGATGGATAAAGAGAATGATTGAGATCGAGCTTGACTTAGTGAGTTGTCCTTTCTCTTACCACGCGGAACTGAATGAGATCTTTCCCAACATCGATCTATTACTCAAGATGAAATCCCACAAGGTTAACATTTAATTACAGGGTCTCGATCAACACATACATTCTATACATTAATCCCTACAACTGATATGAAAAATATCAACCCACACTGAGTACACAGAGGATATCAATCCATCCTTGTGTAACCACACTCTTTATAAAAGGAATACTAAAATTCAAATGTTTACAGGACTTCAATCCATCAAATGAAGAGTGCATGGAGGATATCGATCCATCCTCATGCAAGCACATCATCCATAAAGCATACAAACTTACACGTTATCATAAAAATTACAATCCCATATATATAGGGATCGATCCAAAAATCCAAACTTCAACTTACAAATGATACAGAGTTTTCACATAATAGTATTCAAGCTTGATTTACATGCAATGTCCTTCATTAGCCATATCCTTTCAAAAATAACGATATACTCAAACCCACGATTTCCATTCCACTACAATTTTTTTGAAATAAAAATTACACCAGATCGATTTCAACATTTTCTATTCAACTATAACACTCCTCAACTACACAAAGTCTAGGTTCCGACAGTTTTGAGATTTAAGATCAACGGCAGGTATGAAGAGCAGAGTTTTGAAACTCTCTCTGTCATTATATTAATACCATACATAGATCTCATAAGGATCTGCCTCAACCCATTGCAATCGTGGATAAAATTACCCCATATAAAACAAATAGTGTATATAAAACAAAACAGAGTTTTCCATAAGTTTATCAACAAAGCAAAACTAATCGAGTGGATCGCTTCATGCCATCTACACAGAACCATCATACGATTTAACACTAAAACATAACTAGATTGCACAGATTTGCTTAATGCGATCTACGACAGAGTCCTCGTACAGTTCATCAAAATGCATACTTCTTTTTCTTTCCCCCCTCATGCACATCATGCTAGGTCTTTTAACAAGAATATAGTCCTGGTAGGTGGAAGTCTTATGAGCACTACCTCATTCCTAAGTGGACAAATGGCAATCAGTTCTAGAACTCTTAACGAGACAAGTGGCGGTTTTTTCCTCAATGTAGTGCTTCTCGAGAAGGAGATAAACTCATAGAGATTCCGCAACCGAATGCCAAATGGCATCTTCATCATACGTTTATTCTCTAATGAGTAAATATTCCTTCTCTAGAAGTAAAACTATTAGCTCCTTTAAGTTACATGCATCCCTATCGACCATGTACCCATGTATAATAATCTCTTACTTACATGGGATAGTTTCTAAAATAGTTAACTTTTAAATTGAAAGATAGGTCTTATAATTTATTAGAAGATTGTGGCTAGAAGCTACTCTCCTGAAACTAGGATGATGGTAATTTAAGGATTTAGGTCAACAAGTAAATTACGTAATTCTTCCATAAGATGATTATTGGCATAATCCCTGTTATCTAATGTTAAACCTCATGGCTATCATGCCATTCTCCTTCTCCTTTCCCCTAGTGAATTCTTGCCTCATCATTTGTTGTGTCACAACCTTCAGCCTCCTAGTATAAAAACCAAACAATTGTAACTTAGGAATCGTATAACAGAGTTTACATGGTTTACTGGTGGGGCCTTTGCCTTGAGCTCCTCACTGGTAACCAGAGCGTAATTACATTTAAAATATAATATTAAAGGGTCAAATTTGAGGGACGTTACACACTCCTCCCCTTAAGAATAAGACCGTCCTTGGTGTTCCACAGTTTGTCTTTCCTCCTTACATTGCCTTTCACTTTCTTTGTTCTTCTGCTATGATCATTTGCATATTTCTGCGATTTCTGCAAGTTCTTAACCTGCACATGGTATATCTCATACATGGTCTCCCAACATTCTTTAGTACAACATTTTTCGCAAAATGTCAAATAGTAAATGTTTAACATTTATCATTCATCCTCATTTCTGAGAAACTCTTCCTTACTCAGGCATTCATAACATTCACACAAAAAGACATTCAATAGTCTAGTTACAGGACAAATCATTAATATTTGTTATATCATAAAGCAAATCCTTCAACAACACTTTGTTGATTATCAAACTCTCCCATGAGTTTGGAATTTCAGTAGTTCCTTTGCTGTACACAGAACTCTTCCTCGAGTTATGTTTTTTTGAAACTCAACAATTCAAACTTTGCAAACATAATACTCTCTGTAAACTCAATAGAATAATCAGATAGTCTCTCTCTACAGCTCATTAGTTAGCATTCCCCTCATCGAAAAATCTAGTGAGCTTCCTGCCCAATTCTATGGATTAAATTTTCCTAGGTCTTTGGGTCAGTATAATATTCAACGAGCCACCTGCTTTGTTCCACTTCCATGGGGAACATGACCACATTTTTAGGGAAGTTGCCTCCTGCAACTACTAATGAGTGAGTGCAAGATGCAGCCATTCTGTTTGAGCCCATGAAATATTATTTCCCCCTCAAACCTTCTCGTTTGAGTCCAGGAATTATTCTTTTCTCCTCAAACCTTATCATTTGAGTCCAGGAAGTTTACTTAGCAACAATCATTTATTATTTTCTTGTAGGCCTCATGCAACATCATAACAACAAAATATTTACAATTATATTCTCTTATTTTCTTTAACTACTCAATCAATTGAACACATTAGTTCCATTACACGCAGACTTGTGCATCATCTTCAATTCATTCCAATGTATAAATGTAACTCTTCAACATCCTTTATGTGAGTCTCAGTAAAGTCTGCTAACAACCAAACATGTTAGTATCATAGTTTAAACATACTGATTCATTTCAAATTGAGACTTTATCATCTAAAGATTTTCTTCTCAATAAACTTTCGATGTTAAAAGATCTCAGATTTAATCATTCATAAAAAGAGAAGATTAGGATTTTTTTTCTTATAATTAAACACAATCCCTTAACTTGATATACATTGGTCTTTGTTAACCTCCTCATGTAACAATAAATATCACAATTCAAAATATTCCTTTCCATGCAAGAGTTATTGCCTAAGGGTATTTCCTCATTCAATACTCATCATTCATAAGTTTTAAATATTACCCAATGATGCATATGGCATGACAACACAGTATCAACCTTTTTAGGTACCTAGAAGTAACAACTTTATCAAAACATAATCTATATTGAAGGAAAACAATATGATCATTTTGCATACATATTGTCACCCAACTGCAACTCTGAATTACACTGCCCGGAAAAATGGCCACAAATCTTCATCATTGATAATTATTTGTATTGCACAAGGACTTTCTAACTTAAGATTCATTTAAACATTAGACCTTAATTTCCACCCTATATGAAAATTCCATTATGACTATGAACATGATTCTCAAAGTCCCTTCATTACTTATATAATGACTATACATCTCAATCTCTAAATAAACTTCTAAGAACATATATGTTCTTATCATAAGTGGAACAATTAAAACTGTAAGGATAGTTCCTTATGGTTACAACATACCAGATTTTCACTCAGAATTTGTAATATATCCGAATATAGATCCTTCATGTGATGGATCTTTACCATTAATTAGTTAACATGCTTGACCATTAAAGCCTACTACTTTGGTGTAATTCCTCCATATAATTATCTGAAATGAACATTTTCATCATTACAACATGGTTCACCAAGAGTAAGATACACATTGAATTTCTCTTGGCACATTATTTCCTAGTCATAAAGAACTTCACAGCTAGCCTAACAAGGCTATACTTCTTGGATTAGTCTCGTATAAACAATTAACTCATAATTCCTAGATTTTGGTCTTACAAAATCTACATAACCATATTTTTTTTTCAACTAAATCATAACCAATCAAGCACTTTAGATAATTTACTATTGATGTCATCAACATTGTAACTTTGTAAAACTTCCTCGTTGTCCAATGGATCAAATTTGTAGAGTAGGAGAAGAACTTCATCGATTAGTTTGTATCGAATAAAAGATCATTAAATGCATAATGAAACATACACAATGCTCACATATAGACAGTGCTAAGTCATTACAACGCATAAGTAAATGGAACATACTTACTTGCAATTCCAATATGTCTTATCGGTTACCTCTTGTCGATCCTTGGAAATGAAATTTTTTTCCATTACATCTTTTATAAATGGAGTTCCCTTGATAGTTCTATCAACATCTATTTTCTTTCTCCGACTAATCCAAATAAGGACCGAGTGTTTGCAACTTGCGCTCTAATACCATATGTAACATACCCAAAATTTTGCGGTTAGGATTTAGTGAATTTCAAAATTACTTTTCATAGAACATGATAAAGATAACTAAACCTCTTCCTATTTTGTCATAATATATAAAAAAAAATAAGTTAGTTGTTCCTTTTATGATAACCTTATGCCATGAATAGAAAACATAGACCACTTGTGACTTACCACCTTTAGTCATTTCGTAACTAAAACATCCAAGTTCATAAGAAAGACCATTTAGCTAATCCCTACTATTCCTAAACCTCCATGGAGTACTTTCTATTCTTCCTCTAAGTAACATTGCATTCCAATATCTTCTATTGAATTCTTACTCTTTCAATGCAAACATTTAACATGAACAAGAATATCATACCGAAAATTCATGACATTAATCCATGTCATTTATAATTTATCAGATACATCTAGATACAACAATACACACACACTGGAAAGGAACACACAAGTAATTGACACAACATCCCCATTGACAAAACCATAACACCAATTTTAACACACATAAGATCGAGACAATGATATGGGTGGTTCACCCCGACTGGGCTACGTCCACAAAGGTAGGTCATCACTTATTTTATTAACAAAAACACGGTACATCTTACAATTCTGCTATTTGCAAAATTCTACGATCTCAAATCCTCTTTAGAAAAAACCTCTCTAATACAATCAACGGCTAACCGAAATAATAACAAGACATACATATACTCACATTATGTCCTAAACTTTAGCAAATAAAGAGGATTTCCTTACCTTTTAAGTAAACACTAAGGTAGATATAAACATTATATATCTTAACACAATGTGACTAGCCTGGAGATCAGCATTGCAATTGCAGTGATGATTAAACACAACCAGCCTTATGGTAAAGGGTAAGACTTTCCACGGTTTAGATAAAAAAGAAATGCAGTGTAGCATACATTAAAGGAACCTAAGATTAATCTGTTAACACCTAAAAAATGCTCACCACCTTATCTCCTTCACGACATGACTCATTTGTCCTTTTTCCCCACCATTTTTGCCTCGAAAACCTCAAAGAACCATTAAAAGGTCACCAAAAGGCCAAAAAACCCCTTTTTTCCCCTCCAAATAATTAAATTTCCTCAAAAGATAGCAAAAACCCTCTAAAAGGGCGCTAAATTCCCAAAAATCAAATAAAAGGGAATCAAAAATATAAAAAAGAGAAAAAAGAGGGAAAAAGGAAGAAAAAACCCTAAAACAACGGACCTAAACCATATGGTGCCAAAAACCATGGGTCAATACTCCACCACTAAAAAATCTATAAATAGGTGATGGAGGCTCCCCATTTTACATCCACAATCTATCCTAACTCCACGCTGCCAAAATCACTCTTGAAACCTAAGCTCACCATTTGAGCTAGTTTTCCCATTTGAGTACCCCTTTTGGCCCATCATCCAAACACATTGGAGAAGGAGAAGGAACCCATTGGAGCACGGAAGCAGCCCTCCTGGACTACTGCAAGAGCTCCACCAACCTCCACATCTGAGGTAAATGTAACTTTGTTTTCATTTTTTAATACAAAAGAAAAGTTCTCACTATATTATCATTGTCTTTTTATTTTCTGTTGATGCACATGTTAGCTTAGATCTTGTACTGTTTACTGAACTGCTACTAAGGAGGCCATTCTCCTTAGTAGGTGCTCATTTGCATAAGCTAGGGTGAAAACCCTAGCTATAGTTTTGGTGACTCCGCTGGGGACCTTTGAGTTTTTGGTTAAAATTTTAAAAGTTTTTATTTTCTGCAAGTATTTTTTCTGTTTTCCCTGTTCGGCTGTGGCTTTAGGCCGTTGGGTTTTTTCCGCAGAGCGCAGTTATTTTTCTCACAGTCACAGACCGGACTGAGAGTTCCCAGCCATAATCCGCGCCCTCAACCATAGCTCCCTATCGTTTTCCCATAGGTCCGACTACAGTCATTCAGCTTCGCCTCGCAGCCCAGACCGCGTTCCCCTGCCTGTTTTCTGTGACCCGGCCCGCCGAAACCCCTTTGCTTTCCGCAACCCAGCCCACCGAAACCCCTTTGCTTCCTTCGACCCGGCCCGCCGAAACCCCTTTCCTTCCCGCGCTCCCGGCCACTCTTACCTTCTGCGCATCCGCGATCCAGAGCACGAGTTGTAAAATCCTAGCCACAATCCAGACCACACAATCCCACCCTGTAGCCTCGCTCCAGCCACTGAGCCGAGTCCCATACTCGCGATTCAGACTGCAGGTTCCATCCCTACAGCTGCGTCCCAGGCTGCGCATTTCAATCACAGACCCGCGATCTTTTTTTTGCATATGTTCCCTGTTTTGGCCCAGACTTTCATCTACAACATTTTCTGCACCTACATAACCACCTGTTCTGTCTGCAGCCACAATCACTTAGAGCATGTTTCTGCAGTTTGCTTTCTGTTTTATTTACAAAATTTTTATAAAAAGTTTAAGCATTTACATTAGAAAAAGAAAAATTATGCATTGCAAGTTAAATTTCTGCATCATTATTGGTTAAAAAGTTGCCCAAGCGTGGCACTTTTGTTGGGTTCATCACCTCACATGCACACATTTTGACACCTAATTCAAAGTAAGCCTTAAAACACTACTTAACTCAACCAACATTTTAACCCCACTTGGGGAACACATAAGAATATTGTAGTCAGGTAGGACAAGGGGGATAGGGATCCAAATAACACCCCTCGGTTGATTACATTTGAGACATAGTGGTTGTCCTTTAGGGTACCAAAACCCCCTAGTATTTTTTGGCACGGTCACGACCAATTTATCAGAGGGCCTCTCCCTTAGGAGCATTGAAGTAGCCAGACTGGTTCCGGAGGCCTGAGTGGAATACCGCAATCCACTCAGTAACCGAAGGCTAACTACTCGCTGTCCGCGTATGGTGTTCCTTTTAGGCCCACACGGTGATAGGACAAGAGTTACAGATTCACCTTTTCTGGACGTGTCATGAATGGGGTATCTTAGTTTCTTTTCTTCTAGGATTGTCTTACCCGGTGTCCCTCCTGGTAGGTGGATATCTTTAGCCACTTGGTTCTACTACCCATATTGTCTGACTTGGATTTCATCACCTTGCAGAGGATATGTCTGGTCAAATCAGAATACTATTTAGTTAGGTGTTTGCATGCTCCCTTACCTCCCTTTGGTTTAGTGAGTCCACCATTTTTATTTTTAGTCAACCGTTTGCTTGTTGGTATTCTGACCATTTTTTCTGATACTCCTCTTATTGTAGCACAACTGTTACAGTAAGCGTATTGAGTTGGTTGTTGGCCTGAGTGCCATATTTTTTGCGCTCTCCTTCTGCACACTTGGCTGCATTAGGGTTTTGGGCCGTTTTTCACTCGACACAACCCCTAGACACTTGACCCCATCTATCACCATTGAGTCCCCGAGACACTCTCGGTGCCTCCGAGGCGAGCCCCCGCAGCACGGTTCACTTGACATCACTCGTCATAGATGTAGAGCTTCATCACTCGACACCACTCGTCATAGACCTAGAGCTTCGTCACTTAAATCCACTCGTCGACTCCATAGAGCTCCATCCCCTGACTCTGACGCTCTTTATTTCACATCTGATTCTGAGGTAGAGTCAGAAAACCATACCTACACAGCACCAACTAGCCCCGTGGCTGGCATGACCTCCAACCCCTTCTTTGTAGGAACTATCGGTGGAACGTCCACAACGACCCCAGCTATCACACTAGCTACAACCACACCTACCTTGAGTATGCCCTCGATGGGTCCCACACCTACCTTGGGTGTGCCCTCAATGGGGCCCACATCTACAATTCCCGTTACTATTCCAATTCCAATGGTTACCATACCCAACCCAACCCCATCTGCAACTCACATTACACTTGGTGGTGCAAGACCCTCCCATACCACCTTTGCTTCTCCGTCTAGAGGTAACATCCCCATCATGAACCCAGCTCCCACACTTGGGGGCAGTGGTCCCACTATGGCCACTCCCACTAGTATGTCACACCCTTCTACTAGTTTTCCATTCATGGCCAGTCTCAACCTTCCTGACCTAGCCAGATTAACCAACGACCCCATCAAACACGATCCCACGTGGCCTCACATGCCTACCAAACTCCCATCAGACATCCCCAAGTTTGAGGGAAAGGCAGGAGAGGACCCACAAAATCACATTATGTCCTTCCATCTATGGTGTTCCTCTAACTCCATCGTAGACAACTCTGTCTGATTCCATCTAGTACAATGGACTCTCCCTGGATCTGTAGCCAAGTGGTACATCGAGCAGCCTCATGGGACCCATGCCACCTTTACTTCCCTCGCCTTAACCTTCCTGCAGTTCTTTCAGTTACCCGTCCGCTATGATGCGGGAGTTGAGATCCTCATGTCTTGTAGACAAAATACGACCACCCACATCACTGACCACATTCATGAGTGGCGTTGACGTCGAAGCTTATGCAAAATCAAGTTAGATGACCGTATCTTCCTAGATTGGTTTCTCAAATCTCTATTTCCCGTCATTGCTAAAGATGTGGCATCCAAGCGACCCTAGTCCGAAGAAGAAGCCATCTTAAAATCCCAACAGTTTGACCTTATCTATGCCCAGTCTGGTTACCTATATACCATTATACCCGACGCTCCTCACGGCGATTCCTCCCGAAACGACGCACTGGGGGCATCCCATGCCACTGATGGCATCATTGGCCATGTTGCATCGCATAACCAACCCTTTTCCATGACACGTACTAGTAATGTCCCCAACCTTTCACGGGATACATCCCACTCTGGAGCAACCAATTCGTCTACTCCCATGGCACATAGCTGCCACTCCCATGGACCCACATGTCCACCTCAGTTCTTCGGCCACCCACCCCCAACTTACATTCCCCCGATTGTACCTCACCCATATTACCACCAGCAGGTCACACCCGCTCCTGTATCTTCTCAAGCCCCCCCTGCTTATTATCCGCCACAGGCAGCACCTGCGATATTTCAACCACCAGTCACACAGACATATCAACAACCCCCACAAGGTCGTGCACCTGCACTGCCTCCAACCCCACCTACTTATTATCCGCCGTAGCCTGCTCCCACACCTGCACAACCCCAGCACCCACCTGCCGCCCAAGGGCAAGTATACGCACAACAAAATCCGCAGCATAACCAAAATACCCAACGGAACCAACAAGGCCAGAAAAACTGCAGAAAAGGACGTAACCGTGAGAACAACCCTCCTCCCGACCAAGGCAGCCAACCACCTAACCCCCCAAACAATAATAACGCCTCTCTTGCCAACCAAAACCCTGACAGGCCGCCAAAGCAAGCTAAAAACTCCAACTTATGAGCGAATCATCCTTGTTCTATTTGCGGGATCTATGGCCATTACACACACGCTTGCCCACATTTGGAGCGGGCATGACAACTCTTAACCGATGATGCCCATCGCCAAGGTCATGCGGCACCACAGGCACTACCTAACCCCCCACCACCTCAAACTCAACCCTTGGTATTGCAGAATCCTTTACCAACCCAAGGCATGGTGAACTCTCAATTGTTAGCTCCCCCTCAAGGAACTGCGCCACCACCACAGCAAGTCACTTACATTACGCCTGCGCAACCCACTTTAGACTCAGGTACCTATCACTTGTTAATGATGTCATCTGCCAACATCAACCTTCAAACTCGCTGGTACCAATATGGCTCCACCCCTGAAGCCCCTCCCGCTGACAAAACTAGCAACACTCTTCCAACTGATCAACCATTACGTATACCTCCTGCCCCATTAGATGGAGCCCCAAAAGTCACTCACTTCCCACCTTCCTGCATCAACAATAACCCCAATGCTCGCGCTGCATGTAATTACAACATTGTGGATGACTTAGCTCAGTCCCCCGCGGCCATGTCGGCATTAGAGGTCTTAAAAAACTGTCCTACACAGCGCAAGACTCTGCCTTCCGCCATTGGTGCTATCGACCCGACTGACTCACGGATGATGGCCTTCGATTTGGACCAATCTGAACCACGCCTGCCTTCCACATTAGCATTCCAAGTTCTGTGTCCATTCAGAATCTTGTAATCCATCAGTGCATCATCGACGAGGGTGCCTATACATGCATTATGTCCACATTCATTTGGCAGAAATTGGGATCCCCTACTCTCCAACCGTCCACCACTGCGTTGCAAGCCTACGACGGCCATTCGGCTCAACCCCAAGGTCTCTTAGCTAATGTCCCCATCCAGTTGGCTGGTAAAAGAATGCTTATTGGCATAGAGGTCATCAATGCCCAACTTGATTATAACCTCTTACTTGGCCGCAGTTACATGTACGCCATGCAGGCAGTTGCTTCATCCGTTTTTCGTACCATGATGTTCCCCCATGAAGAACAGGTGGTCAAGATTGATGAACTCACCTATTACGATCCCAATGCCCCAGCTGCACCTAAAAATGTTCTCCCCATGGTTGAACAACTTGTTCACGGTGCATCTACCTCATTGGTTTCCTTAGTTGGACCCGGAGTCTACTCAGATACGCCGATGACTTCCATATTCCAATCCATTCCACCCCCGTCACCAACGACCGAAATATCTGACTTATGTACCCTCTCCCACAATACACAAATGCCCAACTATCAACCACCCTTTCTACCCCAATGACCGTTGGTACCTAGTCATGTCGGCACCACACCTATCCATACAATCCCCTTCCTATTCCCCCCTTCAAGAGTAGTAAGCGCCCCGGTGATGGCCACACTCAACCTCCCGGGGTTAACTTTAGGAATACCTGTATGGTATCTCACACCTCCTGTTTCCCCTCTGACGCTCAATGTCGTCTGACAGCTGGTGCAACCTATCACCACTGCCAGTCAGCCACCTCCCGGTGTCACCACTCCTTCCTCATCTACCAACCCGCCCCCTCTTGCCAAATACACTGGGGGCAGAGGCCCACAACCTTACACCGCTCCGCCTGCGCCAAAAGCCACTAAAAATCCTCCACCATTTTGGGCTCCCCCCAAATGTTCTTTGTGTGATGATTTGGGCAATGCTACCCATCAATGTCCACAATTATTTGCATTACAGGAGCACATGCAAATGCTTGATGATGACCCCAACATCCCAGTTGTCCAACTCGACCTTACCCCTAAGCCTTGTGATAAATCACTGCATACCAATCACCCTTGTGCAATATGCGATATTTACGGCCATTACTCACATCACTGCCCTGATCTCCCATATTACAGAGCCTCCCTCTATGAGATGAATAACATGGACCTCGAGACATCTCCTCCCACCATTGAAGAGATCCAACCCCCAAAATCTCCGCCAATAGGAGAGATCAATACCATTTATATGATCTCTACTGCTAGCGTTTCCTTGTTGATTGATTTGACAACAAAATGTTTCTGCAATGATGAGGAAATTATCGAGGCTCTTACCACAACTGATTACCCCTGGGAGGATATGCACCATCGTTCCTATTTCCTCCTGGAGGAGTCCCCCCCCACCACAGCCACCCAATTTTTTCGGTTAAGTCCAAAGATTTCCTCCCCACCCAGGTCGACTGGTTCAAAGAGCCCATTCCCGCTCCCGATGCCTTCGAGGAAGGTAACATGGCCAATATCTCACCTACAATCCACATTGATATCTCTTCCCCAGGTGGTGCCCCTAATCTCATTACTTTGGGAGCCTCCTACACCGAGTACTAGATCGGCGAGTACAAAAAACTTTTTCAGGAGTTCCGCAATGTCTTTTCCTGGTCCTACACCGAAATGCCTGGTCTTGACCCCACTATCATAGCGAATAACATTGACATGTGGCCAGACGTGCCCCCTGTTCACCAAAAACAGCACCCCATTCACCCATCAAATCTCCCCATCGTCAAAGCATAAATCAAGAAGCTTCGCGCAGCGGGTTTCATTTAACCCATCGCATATACCACTTGGGTTTCTAACCTCATCCCTGTTAACAAAAACAAAGGTGCCATTAGGGCATGTACCGACTTCCATGATTTAAACCAGGCATGTCCCAAAGACAACTTCCCCATGCCATTTATTGACCAACTCATCGATGTGTGTGCGGGGCATGAAGTCCTGTCCTTCATGGATGGTTTCTCTGGGTATAACCAGATTTAGATCCGCAAAGAAGACTAATACAAAACTACCTTTACCACCCCATGGGGCACCTCTGCCTATCGAGTCATGCCCTTCGGCCTTAAAAATGCTGGTGCCACCTTCCAGCGGGCCATGACCTATTATTTTCAGGACTTGGTTCATATCCCATTAGTCTATCTTGACGATCTCACAACACGCTCCAAGAAACAGTTCGACCACCTTAACGACCTCCGGGAAGTTTTTCTGCATTGTCACAAGTATCAGATCCGCTTGAACCCACTCAAGTGTGTCTTTTGTGTTCCGGCAGGACGGTTGTTAGGTTTCATTTAGGTTTCATTGTTTCCCACAAAGGAATTGCTGTGGACCCCCTAAATGTTCAATCCATATTAGACCTTCCATCACCAGGTACACTCCGACGACTACAGAGCTTACATGGGAAATCTAATTTCCTCCGCCGCTTCGTTCCTGATTATGCCACCACCGTTCATGGTTTCTTACGATTGCTTCATACCTGCATACCCTTTGTTTAGGATCACCAGGTGCAAGCTGCGTTCGAAGCCCTTACAAAAGCTCTCATGCAAGCCCCTTGATCTCCCCTCTAGATTTCTCTCAAGACTTCATCCTTTACGTCTCAGCATCCGACCACGTTGTGTCAGAGGTCCTTTTTCAAGAAGACTCTACTCGCCAGGAGCATGTCATTTATTATGTCATCCAAACCTTGTTTGGACCACCACTATGTTACCCATATGAGGAAAGGATGGCCCTTTCCATCGTCTTTTCCGTACAAAAATTGCGACACTACATCCTCCTGAGTCATACTATAGTTGTCACCTACTCCAACCCTATGGTCTACCTCTTGAACCATCGCCTCTTGCAAGGCCGTGTCGCTAAATGGGTAATTATCCTACAAGAATATGACCTGACCTTCACAACCCCTAAAAGTACTAAATCCCTTGTGCTCGCCCAACTCATAACCGACCTCCCATCCCTTTTGCCGTCACCGCCAATCCCTGATGAGTTACTTGACGACCATTTGTTCATCATCTCGTTAGATGACCCATGGTATGGTGACATTCTGATATACCTTTGCATGCAGAAGTTTCACCTCAATATCGATCGTGTTGGATGCCATCATATCCATCGCTGTGCCTCTCAGTACCTCCTTTTGGGTGATGTCCTCTACCGACGCAGTGCCGACACTATCCTTCGTCGTTGTCTCACACGAGAGGAGGCTGAGCAAGTCCTCAATGACAGTCATAGTGGCACCTATGGTGGACATTTTTCTGGGATGGACACAACCCATAAGATAATTTGTGCTAGATATTTCTGGCCCACTGTAGCTAGGGTTTTCACTCCAGCTTGTGCAAATGAGCACCTACTAAGGAGAAGGGACTCCTTAGTAGCAGTTCAATAAATAGTAAATTAAAGCACTAAAACAATATGAAATTTAACCTAGCATGAGCATTAACATAAATAATAAAACATGAAAATATGGCAAAAGATTTCTCTTTTTGTACTAAAGATTACCTCAAGTGTAGAGGTTGGTGAAGCTCTTGCAGCAGACGAGGAGGGTTGCTTCCAAGCTTCCAGCTTTGTTCCTTTCTCCTTCTCCAAAGGGTTGGAAATTGGCCAAAGGGGCACTCAAGTGTGAAAGTAGCTCAAGGGTGAGCTAGGGTTTCAAGAGTGATTTTGGTAGAGTAAGGGTGTATTTGACTGTGGATATGAAATGAGGGGCCTCCATCACCTATTTATAGGTTTTTAGTGGTGGAGTGTTGGCCCATGGTTTTTGGCACCATATGGTTTAGGTCAGCTGTATAGGGTTTTTGCCTCCTTTTTCCCTCTTTTTCCTCTTTTTTTTGTATTTTTATTCCCTTTTTAGAGGGTTTTTGCTATTTTGAAGGAACTTTGGATTATTTTTGGGAAAAAGGGGGTTTTTGGCCTTTTGGAGGCTTTTTAAATGGTTTTGTGGCCTTTTGGAGGCTTTTTAAATGGTTTTGTGGCCTTTTGGAGGCTTTTTAATGGGATTTTAAGGTTTTGGAGGCAAATCTGGTAGGAAATATGGACAAATGAGTCATGTAATAGGGTAGATGAGGTAGTGAGCACTTTTTGGGTGTTAACAGATTGCCCCCTGATGTGTGAGGGTAGGAGCTCATCGTATGGTCGATAGACATCATAAGTCTTTTATGGGTTTCCTGGGGTGTGGAGAAGAGAAGAAACGAACTAGAGCCCGGAACAACGGTCCCGAACAAACTGCAAAAACTGAAAGTACATGACCTCAATGATGAATGAGGAATAATATGAACATATGGACAAGGCAGACATTCCCATGCTCGTATCAAGATATAGAACAACAATAACAATGGGGTCCAAAATATGGGGACCTGACATATACATGGCCTCAAATAATGAATGAGGAAGAATCTCAGTATATGGACGAGGCGGGCATACCCATGCTCGTATCAAGATACATAAAAAATAACTGTGAGGCTCGAAAAGGGGGACCTGGAAGATACATAGAGAACCACTATGTACATCATAAGGGTCCAGAGGGGACACAAATCTGGGACATATTGCTGGGCTGACCATGTCTGAGCTGAAGAATTGGTACACTGGAATAACAACAGTGCTACTGAGTGGGGTACCAGAGGAATTGATGAGCTGCTGGATCATAGTGGCGGGGAATCATATCCTCAATGGTACACTGAATTGGAACTGAACTGGGTATTCAAGGAAGCATATAACTGGATGGCTTCCGAATACAATCGCCAACGCAACCCGGACATCCACGGGAACATATAACTGGGCATTCCAAAGTGACTCACCAATGTGCTAGAGTCGGGGGAAATCCGGGGTCTTCGACCAATAACTGAAGGGATATAAACCCTGCATGATTCTCAATGATGTGATCAAGGTGTTGAAGTCGAGCATGTGAGAAACAACCACTCGGAGAGGCAATGATGACTCCTCTCAAAATGGTCCGTAGGAACTCACCACAGATGGTGATGGGTCCAAGGCGCAGGGACCTCTGGGTCTATCCTCTAGAATAGAGGGGCTGTCATTTACAGAGGTAGACCTGCAACTATCAAGGCAATGATGTTTCCTTGATAGGAGCGCGAGGTGGAGGACCGAAGTGTGAGAGTACTGTTGGTAGGACTGACATACTGTGGGGGATAATTGGGCAAGTAGAGTGGGTGGACTCAAACTTCCTTTGTTCAGAGTATGATGGCTGGGATGATCTGGCAGCATATGAAACTGATTGGTGGGAAAGGGACCATAGCTGTACTGGATCAAGGATAGTGACTGGGATGAGTGATACTCAAGCTGGTGTAAAATGGCAGGAGACTGCAGACTACTCTGAACAAAGGCGACCTGATTGGAGGCGCTGCCAAGATGATCGATCATAGTGCCAAGAGGCACGGGGGGACTTCTTCACGGGTTAAGGAACTAGAAGAAGTTTGTGTAAAATGGTATTGTCGTGTGGATTTATACGAGCCCAGGACAGTTCATGCTCATGATTGCATTCAATTTTAAGGAGTCTAAAAGTGATAAGAAGACTCTGAAATAATGGAATGGTACTGTCGTGTGGATTTGTAAGACCCCAGGACAGTTCATGCTCATGGTTGCTTTCAATTTTAGAGAGTCTGAAAGCGATAAGAAGACTCCAGGGGGTTGTTTTTTCGTGTGTTAGTCTCCAAGGCCCGAAGAAGCATAAAATGATGCAATGAAGAATTCTTCTAGTGGGTGTGACTAGAGTATTCCTTTTTCGTAGGTAGTCTACCAGGTCCGGAAAAGGGTCAAACTTATACCAAATAGACGCCCTTTCAGGTACTTTAACAAGCATGAAAGGAAGCAAGATTGCTCGACGATCTTTTCATTGTTTTAGGAGTCAGAAAAGAGCTTAACAGAAACTCCCTAAGTTCCTTTTTCGTAAAGGACTTGTCCGGCCCGAAAAAGGGATAAACTTATACCGAACAAAAGGAATGGTCAGGCAAGGAGGAAGTGCTCAATCAAGGAACATTGATGATGACCAAGAACGAGGGTAGGGGGGAACACTGGTGGGCCTCCTTGTGGGATAATGAATGGTGGAAAAATAATGAAATAATTGCAGTATGAAAGGAGTGAAGGGCTCATGTAAAAATGTGGAACAATCAGATGGCGGTCGATGTGGTGCGCAAACCGAGGCAACAAGGTGTCGGGACACAATGTTGAAATTGAACCAGGTGCGAGCGAGAAATGATCTCAAGCATCATCACGAGCTCGGAAAAATGAATCCGGCGATATAAAAAGTGTCAAAAATGGATAACAGCCGATGTGGCATGCAAACCAAGGTGACGGGGGGCGTTTTGGAAAAAATACCCAAAAAAATCTAGGGGTGAGAGCGACAAATGATCTCAAGCATCATCACGGGCTCGGAAAAATGAATCCGATGATATAAGGTATATCAAAAACGAGCTACGGCCGATGTGGCATGCAAACCGAGGCGATAAGGTGTCAGGACACAATGTTGATATTAGTCCCGGTGAGAGCGAGAAATGATCTCAAGCATCATCACGGGCATAGAAATATGAATCCGGCGGTGCAAATGGTGCGAAAAACGGAGGTCAGAAGGACTCCAGAATGGTCAAAGGAAATAACTAGGTTAAAAAATGGTTGCAAATAAAGGTGAGCCCACCAAGCTAAGGATGCAATGGTGGGGAGAAATGATTACCCGCGGGGGAAGAATACCAGGTGTATCGAATAAAATCATATATACAAGTGACATGTGACCTCAAAAATGGTTGAGATCACGTATGTAACAAGGTGAGCAGGGTTAATGAATTGCCCCCATGCTATGTGCATGGGGTTTGTGATTGTGGATCACATATGTGTTGGCTGGAATAATGGGATCATTGAAACGCCGAGATAGATGTGATGGGGAAGGTTCAAAATGATTGATCATGCCCCCTATCCCAGAGTCGAGGTAATCTATGATTCCCCCTAACTCAGAGGTGTCAATGTGGTGTTGTTTCTAGTGAACGGGGGGTACATCTGGCCATGTCTCAATGTGGTGCTCTATGATAGCGGGGTCAAGACTAGGCATTTTGGTATAGGACCAGGAAAAGACATCACGGAACTCTTGGAAAAGTTTTTTGTACTCTCCGATATCATATTCAATGCAGGAGGCTCCTAAAGTGATGAGTTCGGGGGCACCTCCTGGGGCAGTTATTTCAATTTGGATGACAGGTGAGATGTTGGCCATGTTACCTTCCTCAAAGGCATTAGGAGCGGGAATAGGATCCTTAAACCAGTCGACTTTGGTGGGAAGGAAATATTTGGACTCAACCGCAAATTGGGTAGCTATGGTGGAGGAGGACTCTTCTGGGAGGAAATAGGAACGATGGTGCATGTCTTCCCAGGGATAATCCGGGGCAGTGAGAGCCTCTAGAATCTCCTCATCATTGCGGAAACTTTGAGTTTTCAAATCGGTTGATGAGGGAGTGGTAGTCGAAGAGATCATATAAATGGTGTTAATCTCTTCGGATGAGGGTGATACTGGGGGGTGGATGTCCTCAATTGTGGGGGGTGCCGTATCAATGTCCAAATTATTCATCTCATAGAGAGCTACTCTGTAATTTGGGAGATCAGGACAGTGATGTGAGTAATGGCTATAAATACCGCATATGGCACAAGGGTGGTTGGTATGCAGTGATTTATCACGAGGCTTAGGGGTTGGATCGATTTCGACAATCGGGATGTTGGGGTCATCGTCAAGCATTTGCATGTGTGCCTGTAATGCAGGTAATTGTGGACATTGATGAGTCGGATGGCCTAACTCATCACACAATGAGCATTTGGGGGGAGCACGAAACACGAGGGGGTTTTAACTGTTTTGGGTGAGGGTACAACAGTGTATGGTTGTGGGCCTCTACCCCCAGTGTGCTTGATAAGAGGGGGGGGATTCGTAGATGACGAAGGGGTAGTGACACTGGGAGGTGGTTGACTAGTAGTGGCAATGGGTTGCATTGGTTGTAGGACGACATTTGGTGTCAGCGGGGGAACGGGAGGCGAAATATACCACACGGGTAATCCCAAGGTTAACCCGGGGAGGCTAAGAGTAGCCATAACCGGGGCACTTACTACGCCCGAGGGAGGGAATAGGAAGGGGATTGTGTGGATGGGTGTAACATCAATGTGACTAGGTACCAATGGTGGTTTGGGTAACAAGGGTAGTTGATTGTTGGGTGTTTGTGTATTGTGGGAAAGGGTACATAGGTCAGATACTTCGGTCGCTGGTGACGGGGGTGGAATGGATTGGAATGTTGAGGTCAGCGGCGTATCTGAGTAAACTCCTGTTCCCACGGAGGAAACAAATGAGGTAGTTGCACCACAAACAGGTTGTTCAACCATGGGGAGAACATTTTCGGGTGCAGCGGGGGCATTGGGATTGTAATAGGTGAGTTGGTCGAGCTTGACCACGCGTCCGTCATGGTACGAAAAATGGATGAGGAAACCGCCCGCATGGCATACATGTAGCTGCGGCCAAGTAAGAGGTTATAATCAAGTTAGGCATTGATGACCTCTATGTCAATGAGCACGGTTTTACCAGCCAACTGGATGGGGACATTAGCTAAGAGACCTTGGGGTTGAGCCGAACGGCCGTCGTAGGCTCGCAACGTAGTGGTGGACTGCTGGAGGGTAGGGGATCCCAACTTCTGCCAAACGAATGTAGACATAACGCATGTAGAGGCACCTTCATCGATAATGCACCGATGGATGACAAGATTCCAAATAGAAACAAAAACTTGGAACGATAAAGTGGAAGGCAGGCATGGTTCGGACTGGTCCAAATCGAAGGCCATCAGTCATGAATCATTTGGGTCAATAGCACCAATGGAGGAGAGCAAAGTCTTGTGCTGTGAAGGACAGTTTTTTAAGACTTCTAATGGAGACATGGCTGTGGGAGACTGGGCTAAGTCATCTACAATGTTGTAATTTGATGCAGCGCGAGAATTTAGATTATTGTTGATGCGACGAAGTGGGAAGCGAGGTGCTTTGGAGGCGCCATCGAGTGGAGCCGGAGGTATACGTAATGTCTGATCAGTGGGATGAGTGTTAGTGTGTTTGTCGGTGGGAGACGCTTTAGGGGTGGAGCCATATTGGTTCCGACGGGTTTGGAGTTTGACATCGGCGGATGACATCATTAACAAGTGGTGGGTACCTGAGTCTAACATGGGTTGATCAGGAGCGGCATAAGTGATGTGTTGTTGTGGTGGCACGTTGCCTTGAGGGGGAGCCAATGGCTGAGTGTTCACTATGCCTTGGGTTGGTAAGGGGTTTTGTAGCACCAAAGGTT
Organism: Larix kaempferi; assembly: GCA_027924585.1. Taxonomy (NCBI): domain Eukaryota; kingdom Viridiplantae; phylum Streptophyta; class Pinopsida; order Pinales; family Pinaceae; genus Larix; species Larix kaempferi. Next base: position 2,211,873 of record BSBM01000694.1, on the reverse strand, counting down.
GATGGTTGGTGGGGGGTTGGGTGGAGCCTGAGGAGCTGCGTGCCCATGGCGATGGGCATCATTAGTCCAGAGTTGCCGAGCTCGCTCCAAATGTGGGCAAGCATGTGTGTAGTGGCCATAGACCCCGCAAATAGAACAAGGGTGGTTTGTTTGCAAATTAGGATTTTTGGCCTACTTGGGCAGCCGATCAGGGTTCTGGTTGGCAGGTGTGGTGTTATTGTTGTTTGGGGGATTGGGAGGTTGACCGCCTTGGTCTGGAGGGGGGTTGTTCCCATGGTTACGGCCTTTTCCATGGTTTTGCTGGCCCTGTTGGCACTGGTTATTTTGGTTCTACTGCGGATTCTGTTGGGTGTATACTTTCCCTTGGGCAGCAGATGGGTTCTGGGGTTGTGCAGGTTCGGGAGCAGGCTGCGGTGGATAATAAGTAGGTGGATGCTGCGCAGGTGTTGAACCTTGTGGGGGTTGCTGATACGTCTGCGGAACGGGTTGTGGGTTTGCCGCAGGGGTTTCCTGTGGCGGGTAATAAGCGGGTTGGGCTTGAGAGGACACAGGAGCTGGTGCAGCCTATGGGTGGTAATATGGCTGAGGTGCGACCAGGGGGGACATAAGCGGGGGATGCATGACCAAAGCACTGAGGTGGACAAGAGGGTCCGTGGGAATGGTGGTGATGTGCCATGGGAGAATACGAATTGGTTGCTCCTGATGGAGATGTACCCTGCGAAAGGTCAGGGCCATGGCTAGGACGTGCTATGGAAAAGGGTTGGGGATGCGAGGTAACATGGCCAATGATGCCATTTGCGGCATGGGATGCCCCCAGTGCATTGTGTCAGGAGTAATCGCTGTGAGGGGCGTTAGGTATGATGGAATATAGATAACCCGACTGGGCGTAAATAAGGTCAAATTGCTGGGCTTTGAGGATGGCCTCTTCTTTAGACTGGGGTCGTTCGAATGCCACATCCTTGGCAATGACAGGAAGGAAGGATTTTAGAAACCAATCTAAGAAGATACGGTCGTCTAACTTGATTTTGCAGAGGTTGCGGTGTCGACGCTACTCATGAATGTGGTTAGTGATGTGGGTAGCTGTGTTCTGTCTGCAAGACAATAGGATCTCAACTCCCGCGTCATAGCGGACAGGTAATTGAAAGAACTGCAGGAAATTCGAGGCAAGGGAAGTAAAGGTGGTGTGGGTCCCATGGGGCTGCTTGATGTATCACATAGCTACATAGCCAGTGAGGGTGCGCTGTAATAGACGGAGGTAGACAGAGTCGTCCACTATGGAGTTGGAGGAACACCATAGATGGAAGGACATAATATGGTTCTGGGGGTCCTCACCTTCCTTGCCCTCAAACTTAGGGATGTCGGAGGGGAGCTTGGTGGGCATGTGAGGCCACGCAGGGTCGTGTCTGATGGGATCATTAGTTAGTCTAGCCAGGTCAGGAAGGTTGAGACTAGCCATGAATGGAAAACTAGTAGAAGGATGTGACATACTAGTGGGTGTGACCATGTTGGGCCAATGCCCCCAAGTGGAGGGGCTGGGTTTGGGATGTTGCCCCCAAGTGGAGGAACAAAAATGGTATGGGACGGTCTTGCATTGCCAAGGGTAGTGTGAGTCACTGATGGAGTGGCGATAGGTATGCCAGCTACTGGAATGGGTACAGTGATCGGAATGATAGATGTGGGCCCCATCGAGGGCATACCCAAAGCAGGTGTGGTGGTGGATGTTCCACCAATGGTCCCTACAAAGAAAGGGGTGGAAGTCATGTCAGCCATGGGGCTGGTTGGTGCAGTGTAAGTGGGGTTCTTGGAATCTGCCTCAGAATCAAAGGTAAAATAAGGGGCATCAAGATCAGGTGATGGAGTTCTATGCCGTTGACGAGTGGAGTCAAGTGAAAAAGCTCGAGATCTATGATGAGTGGTATCAAGTGATGAAGATCTATGTCTATGACGAGTGATGTCAAGTGAACCATGCTGTGGGGGCTCGTCCCAGAGGCACCGATAATGTCTCGGGGACTCAATGGTGATACATGGTGTCAAATATCTGGGGTTGTGTTGAGTGAAAAACAGCTCAAAAAACCCTAATGCAACCGAGTGTGCAGAAGGAGAGCTCAAAAAATATGGCACTCAGGCCAACAACCAACTCAAAACACTTACTGTAACAGTTGTGCTACAATAAGTGGAGTATCAACAGAAATGGTCAGAATACCAACAAGCAGCAGGTTTCCTAAAAAATAAAAATAGTGGACTCGCTAGACCAAAAGGAGGTAAGGGAGCATGCAAACACCTAGCTAAATAGTATTCTGACTCAATTAGACATATCCTCTGCAAGGTGATGAAATCCAATTCAGACAATATGGATAGTATAGCCAAGTGGCTAAAGATATCCCCCTACCGGGAGGGACACCGGGTAGTCAATCCTAGAAGAAAAGCAACTAAGATACCCCGTTCATGCAACGTTTGGTTGGGTGAATCTACTGTTTGGTTTTATTGCTACTGTATCCCCATACGGGTGATACACCGAGAATTATGAAAGGTATCCTTCGGTTTCTGAATGGATTACATTATTCCACTCAGGCTTCCGGAACCAGTCTGGAGACTTCAACCCTCCTAGGGGAGAGGCCTTCCCGATAAATTGGTTTTAAACCGTGTCAAAAAATACTACGGGATTTTGGTTCTCTAATGGACAACATCTATGTCTCAAGTGTAAGCAACCGAGGGGTGTTATTTGGATGCCTATCCCCCCGATCCTACCTAACTACAAAAATTCTTATGTGTTCCCCAAGTGGGGTTAGAATGTTGGTTGTGTTAAGTAGTATTTTAGGGCTCACTTGAATTAGGTGACAGAGTGTGTGCGTGTAAGATGATGAACCCAAGTAAAAGTGCCATGGGGTGGGCAACTTTCTAACTAAAAATAACAATACAGAATTTAAACTTTGAAATGCAAAATTTTCTCTTTTCAATTAAAATGCTGAAATTTAAAAAATATTCTGTAAATGGAACATAAATAATACTACAGAAAAAAGGCTGTAGGGAAGTATGGTTGCAGATAGGACAGATGGCTGTGCAGGTGCAGAAAATATTGCAGCAAAGTACTGGGTTCAAAACAGGGAAAAAAGTGCAGAAAACAGACCGCGGGTCTGTGGCAAATTTGGGCGGTCGGACCACGGGAAACAACTCAATAGTCGTGGATAGGTTGCAGGATTTTGGCCGAAAGACGCAGTCGGACCGTGGGAAAAAGGTCGAACGTCGCAGACGGATTGCAGGAAAATGTATGAAAGCCGCAAGCAGGATGCAGGAAAAAGGCTGAAAGACGCAGGCGGGTTGTAGCAAAATGGCTGAAAGCCGCAAGCGGTACGCGGGAAAATGGCCGAAAGACGCAAGCGGGTTGCAGGAAAATGGCTGAAAGCCGCAAGTGGGACGCGGGAAAATGACCTAAACACGCAAGCGGGTTGCAAGAAAATGTATGAAAGCCGCAAACGGGACGCAGGAAAAAAAGGCCGAAAGAAGCAGACGGGTTGCAGCAAAATGGATGAAAGCCGCAAGCGAGACGCGGAAAAATGGCCGAAAGACGCACGCGGGTTGCAGGAAAATGGTTGAAAGCCGCAAGTGGGACGCGGGAAAAAGGCCTAAACACGCAGGTGGGTTACAGGAAAATGGCTGAAAGCCGCAAGCGGGACGCGGGAAAATGGCCGAAAGACGCAGGCGGGTTGCAGGAAAAAGACTGAAAGCCGCAAGCGGCCCGCGGAAAAAAGGGTTAACAGTCACGGTCGAACCGCATGAAACAAGCTAATAGCCGCGGTTAGATCGTAGGTAACAGACTGGAAACCTCTGGTAGGTCACCAGAAACAGTCTGAGAGCCGCGGTCAGATCGCAGGTAAATTCCTGAAAGACGCGGTCGGAACGCAACTGCGGGGGGTAAAAGACACGGTTTACAGCAGCTGAAAGGGACAGCCGAAAGGAAAAAACAGAAAATATTGCAGAAAATTAAAAACGTTTAAAACTTTAAAACTATAACCAGAAATTCAAAGGAACACAAGGGGAGTCGCCAAAACTATAGCTAGGGTTTTCACCCCAGCTTGTGCAAATGAGCACCTACTAAGGAGAAGGGACTCCTTAGTAGTAGTTCAATAAACAGTAAATTAAAGCACTAAAACAATATGAAATTTAACCTAGCATGAGCATTAACATAAATAATAAAACATGAAAATATGGCAAAAGATTTCTCTTTTTGTACTAAAGATTACCTAAAGTGTAGAGGTTGGTGAAGCTCTTGCAGTAGTCCAGGAGGGTTGCTTCCAAGCTTCCAGCTTTGCTCCTTTCTCTTTCTCCAAAGGGTTGGAAATGGGCCAAAGGGGCACTCAAGTGTGAAAGTAGCTCGAGGGTGAGATAGGGTTTCAAGAGTGATTTTGGCAGAGTAAGGGTGTATTTGACCGTGGATATGAAATGAGGGGCCTCCATCACCTATTTATAGGTTTTCAGTGGTAGAGTGCTAGCCCATGGTTTTTGGCACCATATGGTTTAGGTCAGCTGTATAGGGTTTTTGCCTCATTTTTCCCTCTTTTTCCTCTTTTTTTTGTATTTTTATTCCCTTTTTAGAGGGTTTTTGCTATTTTGGATTATTTTGGGGGGAAAAAGGGTTTTGTTGGCCTTTTGGAGGCTTTTTAAATGGTTTTGTGGCCTTTTGAAGGCTTTTTTGGCCTTTTGGAGGCTTTTTAATGGGATTTTAAGGTTTTGGAGGCAAATATGGTAGGAAATATGGACAAATGAGTCATGTAATAGGGTAGATGAGGTAGTGAGCACTTTTTTGGTGTTAACACCCACGTTGTTCACTGACTGCATCACTGTGGTCAAGCATTGCCATAATTGTCAACTCTTTGCCTCGAAGGCACGGACACCACCCGCTCCGCTCCATCTGGTCATTACCATTGGTCCTTTTTGCAAATGGTCCATGGACTTTATGGAGTGTAAACCCTCATCCGCCAACGGCCATAAATACATCATTGTCGTCATCGACTACTTCACCAAATGGGATGAAGCCATGCCTACCTTAAACTGTAAAGCCGACACCGCTGCCCATTTCCTTTTTAACCATGTCATTACACGATTCGGGGTCCCAAAATAGTTTGTCTCAGATCATGGTTCACATTTTGAAGATGCCATTTGGCGCGAGTTGTCCACTCTTCTTAAGTTCAAACATAAGTATGCCTCTGCTTACTACCCCCAAAGGAATGGCCAAGTTGAGGCCATTAACAAAATTTTGAAAACAATCCTCCAACGCACTATTGACCGACATAAGTCCAATTGGCATCACTTGCTTTGCCCCGCATTATGGGCTTACCAAACATCAACTAAAACTGCCACCGGTTTTACCCCTTTTCACTTAGTTCATGGTGTCGAATCTGTCCTCCCCATCGAATGTCAGATCCCCTCCCTACACATCGCTATTGAAATTCTCCTCGACACCTCACCACTCAAACAGCGTCTACTGTTATTAGAACAAGCTGACGAATACCATCGCGCAACCCTCCAAACAATTGAGGTTGCCAAGAATTGCTCCAAAGTTGGTTATGACAAACATGTCCACCCACGAGATTTTCGTGAAGGAGATCTAGTCCTCGTTTACGACCAATCCCACGACAAGACAGGTAAAGGGAAGTTTGAGTCCATGTGGCAAGGCCCTTACATAGTGCACACTTGCCTTGGACATGGGGCATATATTCTAACTGATTCAGAAGGACACCCCTTGTGCAACCCCCAAATGGGTTGTATCTTAAACGCTTTTACCCTTAACAATCCTTCGAACCCGCTAGTCCGTGATGTACAATTTGATTTCTTTTTGTTTTCCACTTTTTTCCCGCTACCTTACATTCGTCATTTTCCTGCATGATCACAGATGGACCATCTTCCACCTTATTACGTTGGCTTCGCCGATGGAGCAAGCCGTTGGTCTCCAAACCCGGCCTCTGCAGCTTGGGTCTTATATTCCCCTTCACATGAGTTGATTCACCTTGATGGACTATGCATAGGCGCTGCTACCAATAACCAGGCTGAGTACGATGCTGTGACCGGTCTCCTGACTGCTGCACTCCATATGGGTATACGTCACCTTCGTGTGTTCCTTGACTCCCAGCTTCTTGTCTCCCAACTCAACAACTACTACCAGGTGCGTGATCCTTGCCTCTTTAGAAAATTCCTACGCACAAAACAACTAAGCCGACTGTTTGAATCCATCACATTCACTCATGTCCCAAGAGATCAAAATAGTGTCGCAGATAAAATGGCTAACAACATCCTCAATTGGCATATCGATCACACCATGTAGACCATCCATCATGCATCATCATCACAACATATAAACATATAAAAAAACATAGAAATCCCAAAGAGACTGCATCTACAAATAAGGGCATCCACGTGCCTATCATAACACATCATTGTCATCCACGTGCAATAAACAACACAAGACAATACAAGCGCATCCATGTGCATACAAAAATAATCACCACAAAAAATGCATCCATATGCATATATATATATATATATACCATCATCATACAAATGTACTGAGTGTCCTAGCACTCAGCTATACAAAAAATACACATCGAGGAGCCCCAACAACATCCGTGTCATAAAGTACATGTCGTATATAAAAAAATCCCGAATGCCCATACGCATCGAGGGCTATCCTCAACACTCTCTACTAAGAGTCATATCCCTTGTTTGACCCATCATCACTCCTTGCCGCAGCTGCCTCTGCTGCAGACTCATCCTCTCCTTGCTCCTCCTTGGGATCCTCCTCATCCCCCTGTCGATCTCGAGCCCTCCTCTCCTCGGCCAATATCGCCACCCGAATCAGAATCATCTGCCAGTCCCGTGGAGCCTCGTGGCAGGCCTTGATCACTCTCTGATCAAGCTCCCGCCACCCCTCGTCGGCAACCCCAACCAGTAACTGATCTAAGGTAACTCGCAAGGACTCCAAAATCCCATCCGCATCCCGTTGTCACACCTCCCCCCGGTCCAACAAGGCTGGCATTACTATGTGCCCCCTACGCTCCCTATGCCCCTGCGGTGGCCTCGATCCCACATCTGCATCACACCCAACATCATCATACAACAATTGAGAAGTTGGATACATACCATCTGGACCCCAAACTTGCCCAAGAGGTCGTGGTGCCTCTGGATCTCCTCGATAGTCCATCTCACTATACGGGTAGTCATAAAAAACCATCGGCATCTGCAGCCACTGCATATAGACCTCCCTCGTAAAGTACCGCCCGACCTCCCCACCACCTTGTTGACACATCATCTGACCCAACCGCACCATCCGCGGCTCCCTCAACCCCCCAGCCTGGATTGGCACTCGCGGCCGCAACATTAGAACCCGCTCCATGAAGAAAGCAAACAAGAACGACCCATAACATAACTCCCCTCCTGATACCTTCACCTTGCTTATCTCCTGCTGAACACAGGTGAGGAACATCTGGCCCCAAGCAAAGTAGGTTCCCTGTAACACCCGCTCCACCAGCTGCATCTATCCCCTCGACACCCGGTGAGGCGCCTATGACCCTAATACTCGGACAAAACATGCCACGATCGCTCGGACCGACGACTCTTGTAGATCGCAGACCAGAAGTGCATTCTTATGCACTTCTGATGTGGGGAAGCAGTATCGGTCCAGCATCTCCTCCATATCCACGTTCATGGACCTCCATGGCTGGGTATCTGCCACCCTACCCAAAGAAGGCAGTCCCGTCAGAAAGTACACATCCGCCAGGGTGAGATCTAGTCTCTCCCCCTGCACCATGAAATCCTCCATCCCGGGCTCCTAGAATCCCACCAACTTGTTCAACAACAATGCTGCTGAATGCATCATAGGCACCTGCGCGAACTTCAGCAGTCCGCACAGCCCCAAGGTCCCCCAGACATGTCGATCATGCCGTATGTACTCCATGATATCGTCAGGTATCTCACAATCTCTCCATCGTACTCTCGGAATCCTATCAATCACACAATGAAAACTAATAAGAACCTCCTCAAATAACCCATCATTTCCACCCCAGAATGATGTCCCGACAAACTCCACAATCACGCTCCAGACCGCGGCTGTGGGGTCCACTATCGCGATCCCAAATCATGTCTGTTGGGGCTGTAGTCACAATCCCAGATCACGGCTGTGGGGGCCACAGTCGCGATCCTAGATCGCAGTTGTTGAGGCCACAGCCGCGGTCAGGGATTGCGACTGTCAAGGCCACAGTCGTGGTCTTGGACCGCGGCTATGGGGGTCACCATCGCGATCCGTCATCGCGGTCGTCTCCTAGAAACCCATGATCCACGCCCCTCATGACTAGTACCATCCCCCTGAGGACCCACTACCCCCTCGAATAGAGAAGAAATTAAAGGTATAAGCTCAATGAAATACCTGCAACTCACGAAAATGAAAACAACCGGTCGGATCACCCACAAATGCCAAATACGCTCTGGCCCACTACAATCTCCTATCGAGGTCAACCGTACAAATGACACTTGGCATTATGGGTCCACTTCCTATTTATAAATAGTTGACCCTTTCTTGATTCGGCCATTTCGGATCCATACGGAGTCCATTTTCCAAACCGTTTCCACCACTAGAATCAGAACGACGAGACCTTCAAGGTAGTCGACTCGGTTTCTCGATTTTCCTGAACCCTTTTTTCAAGAATTTTTTGTAGGCACTCCTCGTCACCTCAGTTTGCATGCCACATCGGCCGTTGTCTATTTTTGACGATCTATATATCAACGGATTTAGTTTTCCGCACTCGTGATGATGCTTGAGATCATTTCTCGCTCTTACCTCTGTGATTTTTAGTCCTTTTTATAGCCACATCGGCCACCATTACTTTACACTTGTTTTGGCACTACAAGCATATACATGCACCTTCCGCTCCCTTCATACTGCAGTTATCTCCTTATTTTTCCACCATTCATCATCCCGCAAGGAGGCACCACCAGTGTTCCCCCCCAACCCTTATTCTTGATTCTCATCGATGTCCCTTGATTGAACATTCCCTCCTTGCTTGGAAATTCCTTTTGTTCGGTATAATTTTATCCCTTTTTCGGGCCGGACAAGTCCTTTATGAAAAAGGCACTTAGGGAGTTTCTGTTAAGCTCTTTTCTGACTCCTAAAACAATGAAAAGATCGTCGAGCAATCTTGCTTCTTTTCATGCTCGTTAAAGTACCTGAAAGGGCGTTTATCTGGTATAAGTTTAACCCTTTTCCGGGCCTAGTAGACTAATTACGAAAAAGGAATACTCTAGTCACACCGGCTAGAAGAGTTCTTCATTGCATCCTTTTATGATTTTTTGGGCCTTGGAGACTAACACACGAAAAAGAACCCCCCCGGGGTCTTCTTATTGCTTTTAGACTCTCTAAAATTGAAAGCAACCACGAGCATGCACTGTCCTGGGCCCGTATAAATCCACACGACGGTACCATTCCATTATTTCAAAGTCTTCTTATCGCTTTCGGACTCCTTAAAATTGAAAGCAATCACGAGCATGAACTGTCTTGGGCTTGTATAAATCCACATGACAGTACCATTTTGAGCACACTTTTTATACCTTCTTTGAGCTCCTTAAACCACGAAGAAGGACCCAATGGTGCCTCCTGGCACCATGACAGATCATATCTAGTCCCCACATTATGGCAGAACCCCCAGTATGGTCTCCTTTGTTCATAGTATTCTGCGATATACCACCCTCAGGGTTTCTGGATTTCTTTCATCAGGTCATTCCCCCAAGTCTCTCCCATTGCAGTCATATCCCCTGATCCCTTAAGCTATGATCCCTTCCTCTCAAGTCAGTTTTACATGCTGCCAGGTCAACCATGACATCATACTCTGAACAAAGGAAGTGTGAGTCCCTCCCCACTCTATGACCCTAGTTATTCCCCACCCCTGAAGTATGTCAGCCCTACTCTTTGTACTATCCTCTCTCGGTTTTACACCTCGTGCTCCTGTTAAGGAAACATCATTGTCTTGGTAGTTGCAAGGTCTCCCTCTATCGACACCAACTAATCTATTCCAGAGGATAGACCCAGAGGTCCCTGTGCCTTGGACTCATCACCATTAGTGGTGAGTGCCGACAGACCATTTTGAGTGGTGTCCTCAGTGCCTCTCTGAATGGTTGTTTCTCACGTGCTCGACTACAACACCTTGATCGCACCATTGGGATTCGTGTAGGGTATACATCCCCTTATTTATTGGTTGAAGACCCCAAACTTCCCCCGACTCTAGCACATTAGTGATTCACTTTGGAACACCCAGGTATATGTTCTCGTGGATATCCGAGTTGCGTTGGAAACAATATTCGGAAGCCATCCACTCGTACACTTCCTTGAGTACCCAGTACAGCTCCAGTCCAATGTACCATTGAGGTTGGATACCTTTAAGATCCAACAACTCATCAGTTCCTCTAGTATCACACTCAACAACACTATTGTTATTCCAGTGTATCAGTTCTTCAGCTCAGACATGGTCAGACCAGGAGTATGTCCCAGCTTTGTGTCCCCTCTAGACCATTATGATTTACACAGCTGTTTTCCATGGATTGTTCAAGTCCCTTTTTTTTGGGCCTCATTGTTATTTTATATATCTTGATACGAACATGGGTATGCCCGCCTCGTCCATATATTGAGATTATTCCTTATTCATTCTTGAGGTCATGTATTTTCAAGTTATTTGTAGTTCCTCCAGGACCGCTGTTCCAGTCTCCAATCCGTTTCTTCTCTTCTCCACACCCCAGGAAAACCATAAAAGACCTATGATCTCTCTCAACCATACGATGAGCTCCTTCCCTCACACACCAGGGGGCAATCTGTTAACACCTAAAAAATGCTCACCACCTTATCTCCTTCACGACATTAATCATTTGTCCTTTTCCCCCACCATCTTTGCCTCTAAAACCTCAAAGAACCATTAAAAGGCCACCAAAAGGTCAAAAAAACCCTTGTTTCCCTTCCAAATAATTAAATTTCCTCAAAAGATATCAAAAACCCTCTGAAAGGGCCCTAAATTCCCAAAAATAAAATAAAAAGGAATAAAAAATATAAAAAAGAGGAAAAAGAGGGAAAAAGGAAGCAAAAACCCTAAAATAACGGACCTAAACCATATGGTGCCAAAAACCATGGGTCAATATTCCACCACTAAAAAACCTATAAATAGGTGATGGAGGCTCCCCATTTTACATCCACAATCTATCTTAACTCCACGCTGCCAAAATCACTCTTGAAACCTAAGCTCACCATTTGAGCTAGTTTTCCCATTTAAGTACCCCTTTTGGCCCATCATCCAAACACCTTGGAGAAGGAGAAGGAAACCATTGGAGCACGAAAGCAGCCCTCTTGGACTACTGCAAGAGATCCACCAACCTCCACATTTGAGGTAAATGTAATTTTGTTTTCATTTTTTAATACAAAAGAAAAGTTCTCGCTATCTTATCATTGTTTTTTTATTTTCTGTTGATGCACATGTTAGCTTAGATCTTGTACTGTTTACTGTTTATTGAACTGCTACTAAGGAGGCCATTCTCCTTAGTAGGTGCTCATTTGCACAAGCTAGGGTGAAAACCCTAGCTACAGTAGGGGATAATTACTGGACTGTTATAATACATATATTTGTGCAACATAATATAGACCGGTTCTATATCCAACTTGTTCAAGGATACAAGGACAACTTTCACACAATAAACTGTTGGGATCACATTTCTACCTCATACTAGAGCATTTCGATTCTTGGAAATCAAAGATCCAAACGAAAGTTGACCCGTCGATGGCAGAGGCAAAGGGAACCAGGGGAAAAATAAATGACAAGGATTGCAAGTGAAATCCATTGGTGGCGTAAGATAAATATATAACCATGAGTCCGATCAACGGACGACCAAGTTAGCAACAAGGTAGGGAGATCAAATCGACCACTTATCATCGTTAGTTGTCAAGCAAGTTTCTGAATACCTAGGCCGCCTTCCAAATACTGAGCTACATTAATTATCAGTATAGACTTCGAAAGATTCAACATTAATACAATAGGGATCTGGTCATTCGATATATACATATATGAGGAGGAATCTCATCCTGTTCTCGCTGTATCTAAAGGACAATAGCTTATCCTTTTCAACAGAAGTGCAGAAGTTAATCTACCAAAAAGACTTCAAACGGATCACAATCAAAACAATTCATAAGGGGAATAAATCCAATGTGAAGTGAGGTCTATCTTTTCCTGCTGGACTTAAAACACATATGCATTCAAAAGAAACAAAAAGGACTCTAATCGAGCTCCGTTGGAGCTGTCCTTTCACCAAAATTTATAATCTAATATAAGTAATAAATTACTTCATAGGTATCGACGGATAAAGAGAACGATTGAGATCGAGCTCAACTTAGTGAGCTGTCCTTTCTCTTACCACGCGGAACTGAATGAGATCTTTCCCAAAATCGATCTATTACTCATGATGAAATCCCACAAGGTTAACATTTAATTACAGGGTCTCGATCAACACATACATTCTATACATTAATCCCTACAACCGATATGAAAAATATCGACCCACACTGAGTACACAGAGGATATCAATCCATCCTTGTGTAACCACACTCTTTATAAAAGGAATACACAAATTCAAACGTTCATAGGACTTCAATCCATCAAATGAAGAGCACATGGAGGATATCAATCCATCCTCATGCAAGCACATCATCCATAAAGCATACAAACTTACACGTTATCATAAAAATTACAATCCCATATATACAGGGATCGATCCAAAAACACAGACTTCACTTTACAATCGATACAGAGTTTTCACATAATAGTATTCAAGCTTGATTTACACGCAATGTCCTTCATTAGCCATATCCTTTAAAAAATAACGATATACTCAAACCCACGATTTCCATTCCACTACAATTTTTTTGAAATAAAAATTACACCACATCGATTTCAACATTTTCTATTCAACTATAACACTCCTCAAATACACAAAGTCTAGGTTCCAATAGTTTTGTGATTTAAGATCAAAGGCGGGTATGAAGAGCAGAGTTTTGAAACTCTCTCTCTCATTATATTAACACCATACATAGATCCCATAAGGATCTGCCTCAACCCATTGCAATCGTGGATAAAATTACCCTATATAAAACAAATAGTGTATATAAAACAAAATAGAGTTTTCCATAAGTTTATCAACAAAGCAAAACTAATCGAGTGGATCGCTTCATGCCATCTACACAGAACCATCATACGATTTAACACTAAAACATAACTAGATTGCACAGATTTGCTTAATGTGATCTACGACAGAGTCCTCGTACAGTTCATCGAAATGCATATTTCTTTTTCTCCCCCCCCTCATGCACAACATGCTAGGTCTTTTAACAAGAAGATAGCCCCAGTAGGTGGAAGTCTTATGAGCGCCACCTCATTCCTAAGTGGACAAATGGCAATCAGTTCTAGAACTCTTAATGAGACAAGTGGCGGTTTTTTCCTCAATGTAGCGCCTCTCGAGAAGGAGATAAAATCATAGCGATTCCCAAACCGAATTCCAAATGGCATCTTTATCATACGTTTATTCTCTAATGAGTAAATATTCCTTCTCTATAAGGAAAACTATTAGCTCCTTTAAGTTACATGCATCCCTATCGACCATGTAACCATGTATAATAATCTCTTAGTTACATGGGATAGTTTCTAAAATAGTTAACTTTGAAATTAAAAGATAGGTCTTATAATTTATTAGAAGATTGTGTCTAGAAGCTACTATCCTGAAACTAGGATGATGGTAATTTAAGGATTTAGGTTAACACGTAAATTACGTAATTCTTCCATAAGATGATTATTGGCATAATCCCTATTATCTAATGTTAAACATCATGGCTATCGTGCCATTCTCCTTCTCCTTTCCCCTAGTGAATTCTTGCCTCATCATTTGGTTGTGTCACAACCTTCATCCTCCTAGTATAAAAACCAAATAATTGTAACTTAGGAATCATATAATAGATTTTACATGGTTTATTGGTGGGGCCTTGGCCTTGAGCTCCTCACCGGTAACCAGAGTGTAATTACATTTAAAATATAATATTAAAGGGTCAAATTTGAGGGACGTTACACTCTCTACTATAGCGAAGTGATAAGAAGGATGTAGTTTTGATCTCAGGATAAATCTTGTGTCTCTTTTGCTTGTCTATATTTATGTGATCCTATTGCATATGTGGTTGATATGAAATAGATATAAATTTATATAAATTTAAACAACTCTAAGTGTTTGTAACATAGATATAAATTGAATACATTTTTTACAAGTGAGCGCTTTGTTACTTTTGGTAGTTTGTGGATTTCTCGATTTTCTTTTCAAGATCACTTTCAGTAGTTTGCTCTAGCATATAGTTTTTATTTATAATTGACAATCTATTAATCTTGTCCAGTTTCAAGCTACAAGGTGTCTGGAAACATGTCTTGAAACTGTGGAAAACCATCAAAATTGGTCATTGTATTGTAATATGTTGTAAGTTCAAAAAAACATTTCCTGTAACATGAATCCAATTTTATTTAAATGGATTTTCATATTTTGGTTTATCATGTGAAGACATAGTTAAAAATTTCTACATTGCTTGCAATTTGAAACAATGGCATATTGAAATGTATGTATGACGGTCATTGGAAATTATGTTCACCCCTAACAAGCTTTAATAAATGAGGTACAACTTGAATAATTGATAAAAGGTGATCATGTCTTTCATGATATTCTAGAAGTAACCATTAAAAAATAATGAATATCACCTCCAATGTCTCCAACAATCTGGAATGGATTCCCATCCTTCAAGAAGGTACCATTGGGAATCCAAAAACTTTTGACCACTTTGATGATTTTTCTAGTGATGCCCCATAGATGTGAGTGGGATTGGAGTCGCAAGCATGACCATGAGAAGTGACAACATGAACCAAAAGAGCGCCATAAGTGTAGTTCCTTGCATCGATACAGAGAGAAAATATTATGGCAATTACTACAATCCTTCAAATCCTCATTTCCACATTTCACAAGTGCATTGTTGGATTCTACAAATTGCAAAATACACAATGATTTGATAACCTATCAAATGTGTAGTGAATACATTCTAGCATGCTTTACAATGATTTGATAACCTACCAAATGAACAGTGAATACATTCTAGCATGTTGCTTGTTTCTCGGGAGCTTGTCTTCCAATCGCTTCTTTGCATTTTGGAGCTTCATACAACTAGATAATTTACCATGTAGGAAAAAAAAAGGAGGTGATTCCAAGTAAAACATAACTTGAATCTGAATAACAAAGATCAAATCCTTTTGAATCCAACCCTTTGTAGTGTCAATATTGCCTTAGTTAATAAACCTATGTCTTCCTAAAATTTGAGCGCAAATGCTGTCACATCTGGGAATTGCATGTACTCTACATTTCATCCGAAGTAGATATGTCTTTGTTGTAGTGGTTGAGCCTTATGATTCACCCTATAATAGGCTAAACAATTTTTGTTAATTGTGCCTTTCCCTTATAGTAAAACCAATGTAATATACCAAAACTAGCATATGAAAGGGGTATGAAAGTTGACTGAAATGATGCACCTCCTTCAGCATCTCTCCCCAAAAAATACAACAATAATCCAATCTTCAGTCTGTACACTTGCATTTTCTGTTGGTCTTAAGTCTCTCACAACACTGATTCATCAGATCTACTATTGAGATCATGTTCTTTTGTATAATTGCCATATCTACTTGACTAGTACGTCGTCCTATAAAAATAAAAAATAAAACTCAAAAATTCCATTCACCTTTATATATTACAATCTCACATCATGTTGTCTCTTATTATTTATCAACTTATCCTACAACCTTAACTACTTTATTACTTTTATAATTATCCATACATCACCATTTACCATTTTTTCAATTCATTATTATTTTTATACTTGTTTATATAGTAACTTCGACCCAAAATTCTTGTGAACTAGTAATGGGGTCTTGGTATTATTTAGCTATGAACAAAAGTCCTAGGGTTTGATCCTAGGTAATAGTTTTTTTTACTGTGCTATTGGTTTTCAATCTCACAAGAGCTATTGGAAATTTCGAGGACATTTCCACCTCATGGATCTTGTTAAATTACATCATTAGTAATTTTGAAATGTGTGACAATGTTTTTAAAATAATTTTGAAAAGTGTAACAATATTTTTTAAAGATTGTATTTTTGTTTAAATGTGTTTTTTTTTCTTTTGATGAATAGCATGGCACTTTGTTATTTAATCTAAGGTTTGAATTTATATTAGTTATTTTCTTTGTTATAAATTTTTATAAAGTTTTGTTATATTTTCATATATATATATATATATATATATACCATAATTAAATTAATCTTATCAATTTTCAAATTTCAAAGTTCAAAGTTCAATTTTTTGATTGTTAAACGAGCTTTGTGACATGATATAAATTTATACACTAGAGCCATTAATTATTAAAGAAAAAAGATGAATTTAAATTTAAATTTAAAAATTCATAAATAGTCATGTTTCTTATTACATTGAAAGCATCTGGCATGGCCTTCAATGTTGGGCGTCAGAGAAAATATTTTTTTTGTGGACATGGATGCCGATCCAAAGTTGGAGGCATGCAATTATGCATTTGAAGAAGCTAGCAATGTTAGAGATTTGGGCACCATGAAAGAAAGCTTGAAAATGCTTGATAATGCTATATACGAAGAAGAGGCACCTTGAATGCAAGCTCAAAATCTACCAACCCAATGGACTTTGTGTGTAAAAGGGCGTGCATAAAGTTCCTTTTCTTAGAAAAATTCCAATGCAACCTACACCATGTAGAGGGGCGTAGATTGGGCCTGATCAATCCATCATTGCTTCCTCAATTTTCTTTCAGGCACTTGCCTTCTTTGAAAGAGTAATGAGTGATGAAATGGAATGATGAATGGACAAATGAGAAATTTTAACCACAACCATGATCAAATCATGACTTCCTGCCTATCTCTTTTCCCTCGGCCTACCCTCTCATCATCCATAACACTTTATACAGTAGGCTTTCTCTTCACTGTATTCTATTATATTGGTTGCATGCAATCCAAGGTCACATGGAAACTCACGAGAGAAGCACTAGGAAAACATTAGTCCCCAAGGATGAGAGTGTTAAAACAAGCACGTGCAACAAAGTGATGGAAAAGGTTAAATCCATAATCAAATTGTATTCACTCCAATGTTACAAACATATAACACAATCGGTGATGCCACTTCATGGAGAGATTTTTTCTAGATCTTAACACCTTGCATGGTGACTAGGCTATGCAATCTTATCCAAATCACTTAATCATAATTTAGGATAAATTACTATTATCCTAAATCATAAATATAAATAAAGTGACAAATAAACTATGTGATTGGTAATGTACTCCATAGGATAACATTCCCCCCCTCAATCACAAGTCTATATATCTATATCAACAAAGCAATAAACTCTAATGCTTAAGTTTAAGTTGATATGTTGGATCTTTTAGAAGTATTCATTTGTGCTTCATTGAATCTGCCTAAAAAACCATCAAATTGAATGTTGAATGGTCCATCTGAAATGAGCTGAAAAAGAGTTGAAATTATGGAGTGAATAGCTTACATGTCTAAACATTCCCTGTTTGCTTGATAATTCCATCATTTGCCAAGTGATTTAGTTAGAAATATTGGCAGCTTCTGCTAATTGGTGAACATATAGTATCACCATTCTACAATTAGCGAATCACTAAAATGCTCTTTGAATATCTTGACATTGGTATGTCTTGATCAACATCCTAATGCACCATGTATTTAAGTTGTCCATCTACATACTATTGTTTCCCATTTGGTAGTTTGGAGTCTACCATCATCAGACTATTGATTCCCATTTCTCAATATGGAGTCTGTCATCTACAAAATTTTGTTGTCCATTTGGCAATTTGGAGTCTGCCATCTACAAACTATTGTTTTCCATTTGACAATTTGGAGTAAGCCATCTACAAACTATTGTTGCTAAAAATTGAAGTCTGACAACGATCATCAATATCCCCCCCTTTGTTAACTGAAAGGTGAGGAATCCTCGTATCCGGAAATTTTGGTTGACCACTAACCATTTTCACTTCATAGTGTACCCCACCTTAAGCTAAAAGAGAGTACCATTTTGATTTCAACTCAAAGTGGGCATGTGGAAACAACCACATGTTATGTCATCCTGTGAGGGCCATGCTTGAAATCTATTCCATAAGGGGACAACTTTGGAGTTATATTCTCTTGTCATGCACAAGGTGAGAGTAATGAAAATTTACCTATTGCAAGATGTGTATTTACTCATGTTTCAATTCAATGGTAACACTGATGCAACTTCTTGGTTGTCGAAGACATTCCCAAGGACTGATCCATCCATAGTGAATCTTTAATCTTGCAAGATTGTTTCTCTTGGAACATTTTTCTGATGCATGATTTTTCTTGCCACAATGTTTACAAGGATGGAGATCATAACATTGATCTTCCATGTGACCAGTGCAATTAAAATGTTGGTATTTTGCATTTTCATGCTCGACTCGAATAGGTGAAGTTAAAAATTCTCGAAGCAATCCAACACTTTGGAAGTGGATTGGTTTTGAATAATTTGGGATATGCAAGTTGTTGTCGTTTTCATAACCTATAGTGTGCCAATTTTTGTTGACTTGTATTTCTTCCCAAGATCTAATGATTGGCTTGGAAAGAGATCACTGAACTTGGACAAATTCATCTTCATTTGCATCCAGAGTTGTCTTGTGGGGTTGTTGTTGAGTGCACTATTTATTTTAATGGCCATCGTCATCATCATCATCATCATCATTATCATAGAGAGAATTATTTTGAACAAAAATTAGTTCAGAACACTTCATTGGCCATTGATTTTTTATATCTGTAATTTCATCGTTCAATAATTGGGATTGAGATTTAAGAAGTCCGACTTTAGCTTGCATTACTTGCAAACAATTTAGCACTGATTGAAGAGTGGATATGTTGAGTATGATTGTGTTGTCTTTGAAGGTGCTTATTAGAGTGTTCAATGACTGTAATAATTATAGACTTTGAGTCATTTCAAACATTAAATGAGGCCTCCTTGTGCAGGTAGGTTGTGATTACAATTTGACTCAACAAAAGAAGGGCTTCTTGCAACTCTTCGCTTTTTACAATAGGAGACTCAACAATTTCAATTTAGACTCAAAAAATTGAAGGGTGTCAATTTCAACTGAGAATGCACCCAAAAATTACAAATTCAACATGACTTGATTTCAAAAAGACAAGTAAACTTACAAAACAACTATTTGTAAGTTACAATTTTACTGATTCAAAAATAGAGTTTGATATTCAAATTTGACATCTTTGATGATGTTTTGAGTCCTTGAATATAAGGTGCATGATGTGTCCATTGATTCATCAACTTGAATTGGAATTATTCCTTTGATTAATTTGATTGAGCACTTTGATTAAGGGATTGTTGCACTAGATTTGAGTAGAGAAAGGTTGCCTCTGTCATCAAATTACCCAGCTCCATATTGGTAGCAAAACTATGAGAGGTCGATTGCAGAAGTTGCAAATTGCAATACTTAGCCACTTGTTGCACTAGATTGTGAAGAATTCGCTGAGAGATTGATCTATCCATATCTCTATCACCTTGAGTAGATCGCAATTGTAAATTGTTTAGAGAAATTTCATTGGGTAGAATTGGTTTCGTGCAGATCTTTGAATCCTTTTGAAATTGCTATGGCATATGGGATCTGCCCTTAATTGAGATTTGTACCCTAAATACATTGTGGATAGATTCCTGGAATAGATCACTATGTGCAGAAGTCAATTACTCATTATGGGTACTAATCGGGTTCAAATATCCAAATGGATCATAATGAAATCGATTTGAAATGTAAACCATCAAATCAATCATGAAATCCTTATAACTGCTTTTCAAATTTCCAATATGTGATGCCATGTCATGGATAGATGTATAATTTCTTGATGGATTCAATGTTTGGTCCTGTAGCATACTTTGGTGTGTGCATGCTTTCCTTCAACATCGGTGAAATGAACTATTGCTTCAATATCAAGTTGTTAAGCCCTAAATTGTGGCCCATTCCCCCTAAATTAGGAACTTTATATTAGTATTGTTATAAAATTGATGTTGGCTTGAGTCCATTAGTAGTAATTGTGCATCTTTGTTTCCTACACACACACACACACACCCACACACCCCAAGGAGACATTTCCATTTAAATCATCTTGAGTTGTCTTGTGTATTTAGTACATTGTATAAGGAGGTTCCCCCTTGAAGAGGATTTTTATTCATCTCTTTTCTTCACTATTAAGACGTGGATTACTCTTTCTTGTCTATTTATGCTCTTTTGGGGAATTTGTTGCGTAACATTTGGTATTAGAGTTTGAATGCTCCCAAAACAAGTCATCTTGGCATTTTCACAATAATTTTTTTTTAGGGAGTTTCATACAATGAAACTTGGAGGTGAAGTAGAAGAAAGACCAAGATATATTTGTTACAAGTTTCAGATCTTGACTCATTATAGATTCGGAGTTATATCTAGTGGAAGTTAGGGTTTTTTACTAGCCCAAAAACTAGTCTAAAAAAGGTGTCATTGGAAAAGATGTTATATGTGGAGTATGTGAGATCCAAATTGAATAAGACATGTTTCATATGAAATAATACAAACCGTAGTATATGTGGTATCAAATTCATATTCATATCCAAAAACTTGGACACGTGGAAGGACATGCAAGTTTTCTGTCTAGAAAAGTTGAAAAATCAGCACATTGTGGGAAAGTTGTAGCCATTTATTTTTGTCACATCAAAATTCAACGAAACTTGTGAAATTGGAAAGAAGACATATACCATAGTCCAAAATTTCATACTTATAGAGTCCAAAATTTCAGAGTTCCATCAGGTGGAAGGTAGGTCATCAAAACAATTTCCAAATCAGGGTTTTAAAAATGTAGCCATTTCAAATTTGAATAACTTCTAGTAGAAGGATCTATTTGGATTGATCCCAAAGGTGTGATGAAGATCGTACATATATATTTTATTGTTACAAAGGGGAAAAAAGGTGGTGGAAGAGGCCACACCACTCCACTCAAACCGACAAATGATTCATCGACCCTGACCTACAATGAAAGTGAAGACCTATCATTTTGGGTGTCCAAGTTGGAAGATTTGATTATAGGGTCTATTAGAATGGTTTATTTAGATGATATGGAGAATAAGATGGAGGAAAGGATGAGATAGGTGGATAATAATATGGATTAAAATATGGAAATGAATGCTAAGCTCATAAAAAATCCAAAGGAAAAGCTTCCTAAGGGTGAGGATGTGGCCTAGGGTACTCAAGCAGATAAAGATAGTGTCAATGTTGAGCAACCATCCCTTAATAAGCATACTCAAAGAGGATTTTATTCTAATAATGAAAATAATCAGGGATAGTCTCCAAAGGGTATCCAACTCCCCAAGATAAACATGATGAAGTTTGATGGCCGAGACTCCATAACATGGATATTCCAGATGGAGCAATTATTTGAAATACACCAGGTGTCAAATCTACAAAAGGTAACTATTGCATTTTTATATTTAGAACCTCAACAGTTTTTGTGGTACCAATGAATTTGTCAATGAAAAAGGAACTCCATTATATCTTGGTCCATTTTTACAGAAGAATTGATATCATATCATGATGATGTTAAGAGAAATTCCTTCTTTACCCAATTGATAAATCTAAAGAAAAAGTGTTCGGTAATTGAGCACCTTCAACAATTTCAAAAGTTGATTATCGGAGTGAATGACATACCGAATGATAAATTGTTGGATCTCTTTATTGGAACTTTGAAGGACAACATTCAACATGAGGTGTGTCTATTCGAACCAACATCTACAGAGAAGGATTTCATGGTGGCAAGGAAGGTTGAAAGTAAAAATATGGCAATGGCTACTAGAAGGGAAACCTATAACACTTATAGAGAGATAAATGTTCATTCTTATAACCCACCTCAACCTATGAGGTTTACATCTCAAGAAATGGATGAAAGAAGAAGCAAAAGAAAAAGAACCATATCAAACTAAAGAAATTGAAGATATTACTCTCGATAAGATTACTCCTACCATATCTTGTCATGCATTGGCTAGAACTAGCACTCTTCAAAATTTCAAGATCGAAATATATATAAAAAAGACAAAGGTAATAGTGTTGATTGATTTTGGTAGTACTCATAATTTCGTTCATTGTAAAGTTCTCAATTTGTTTATATATCCAACACCAAAGTTTTAAGTAATGATTGCAGATGGAGGAACTGTCAATTTCTTAGGGAAATTCCATAAGATCACTCTTACCGCGGGGGGATATGTATTGAATAGTCCAACGATTGCTATCCCAATGGGTGTTGTTGGTGTTGTCTTAGGGTTCTAATGGTTACAATCATTAGGAAAAATGGCTTTTAATTTTCAAGAACTTTTCATCAAATTTTCATGGGAAGGAAAACAATTTGAGTTAAGGGGTATCATAGGGAAACCAATCAAGGTGATAAGCTCTAATGGAATGAAAAAATTGTTGAAAAATGGTCATCAGATTGGAATTGCGCAATTATTCTCACTAGAGCTTCAAACATCTAAGCCTCTATTCCCCTAGATCTCCAAAGGGTCATTGATAAGAATTCCAAGGTATGTGAATATATTCCAAAAGGTTTTCCACCTACTCGATATCGTGATCATGTTATTCACTTGGTTCCAAGAAATGTTCCTCCTAACATCCAACCTTATAGATAATCCTATGGAAAGAAGAGATAAATTGAGTGTATGGTTGAAGAAATGTTAGAGGATAGCATAATTAGACCTAGCCAAATTTTTTACTCTACACCAGTGGTAATGGTACACAATAAGGAGGGATCATGGCATATGTGTCTAGATTATAGTGAGCTCAATAAGCTCACCTTTAAATATACGTTTCCCATTCCCATCATTGATTAATTATTAGATGAACTACATGGAGCAGTTTACTTCACAAAGTTGAATATTCATTCAAGGTATCATCATATTAGAATGAAGGAAGAAGAAAAACAAAAAACAACATTCAGAAATCATGAAATTCATTATGAATTTCTAGTCATGCCTTTTGGCCTTATGAATGCACCTTCCACATTTCAAGGTTTGATAAATTCCATTTTCAATCCCTTCCTTAGAAAATTTGTGTTAGTATTTTTTTTATATACTAATCTATAGAAAATGTTTGGAAGAACATGTTAACACAGTGCTACAACTACTAAAGGAGCAACAACTATATGCAAAACCTTCCGAATGTTTCTTTGGGATAAAGGAGGTAGAGTATTTGGGTCATATTGTATCTCATGAAGGTGTCAAGGTATACCCTAACACAATTAATGCCATGATGGACTAGTCAATTCCCAAAACCTTAAATAATCTTAGAGGATTCTTAGGTTTGACAAGGTACTACTTCAAGTTTGTTTGAAACTATCGAAGAATAAAAGCACCTCTAACAAGATTATTCAAGAAGGATTCATTATTTTGGACTTAGGAGGAAACTCAATATTTTGAACAACTTAAAGAGGAAATGTGCAAAGCCCCTATCTTGACAACCCCAGACTTCATAAAAACCTTTATTATGGAATATGATTCCTTAGGAAATGGCATTGGTGTTGTTCTAATTCAAGAAGGAAGGATCCTGTCTTTTGAAAGTTGTCTAATCAGGGGAAATAACTTACATAAATCCATTTATGAGAAGGACATGTTGGAAATACTACTTGCACCTAAGCAATGGCGTCCTTACCTATTCAACCCTAAATATGGGCACATTACCCCATATTTTGTGGCTCATTACATATTTATGATGCCTGCTTTGGTCTATTAGTGGTAATTTTCATTAGTATCATTATATTAGTTATGTTGGATTTGGTCCATTAGTTGTAATTGTACCTATTTTTCTCCTATATATAGGAGCAATACCTTTTCATATGAATCATCTGACCTTTTCTTGTTTGATGTACTTAATACATTGTATAAGGAGGTTTCCCCCTAAAAGAGTCTTGTTATTCATCTATTTTTTTCATTATTAAATCGTTGATTATTCTTTCTAGTCCCTTTATTCTCTTTTCATGCTCTTTTGGGGAATTTGCTGCTTAACATTTGGTATCAAAGCTTGGACGCTTCCAAAAAAAGACCTCTTGGCATTTTTGCTACATTTCCAGAAAAATGAGGGAAGCAAATTGTCCATATATGAAAGATTGCTTCTGCATATTAAGATTATTGAGCAAACATTCACTTTTCATTCTTCATTGTCACTATATCTAATGCAATTTTATGTACAATAGGATCAATCACTCAATCAAACAATTAATCATGTTCACCACTTTTTTTTACTTTTCACAATCTCAAGAATATCTAATTGTTAAAATGGAGAATGCAAGAAACTAACCAACCTACAAAAAGCGGCTACAAAATTATTCGTGCAAATGCTCTTAAAGAATGAAAATGCAAACCAAAGAATTTACCTACAATGTAAGAGCAATATAAAAATGATGCAACTCAATCTATGATGCTCGTACAACCAAGAAAGTACTTTCGATTTTGAAAGCAAGCCAGCACTACCAAAAAACGATTTAGCAATATATCCTATGGTGCTCTTGAACCAAAATAAATGACTTTAACAAGCACACGACTAACTGATGCACCAACCTACTATGCAAGCAACCTTACGAAACCACAGAAAATGAAAAAATTTCACCCAAACAAAACTCACAACCAATCTTTTTGACACTCAAGACATGGTATATGCATGTTGTTGGCCAACAACTATCATAAGTACATGTTTTTCCCAAAGACAACCCATGTATGTATACGACTATTCAAACAATAGTATGTGTATGTATGCTACTCTAACTAAACACAACTTGCATATGCAAGGCTATAGGATGGGGAAATCAACCCAAATTCAAATTTCTTTTAACACTGGAAATATGATTGAAAGTTTGGTCAAAATAAAAGTCTATAGCATCTACTGTTATCCAAAATTTGAAGGAAAAAATGAAAATCATACAAGGAATCACTGAATGAGTTCATCCCCAGTATGGTTGCCAATTTTGTTGTGGGAAAAATTGTCCTAGTAACTAGGTTCAAGGTTACTAAACAGATCAATTGAAGACAACCTACTCTAATTTCCTACTCAATCAATCAATCCAAAAATCAATGAAAGAGAAACTGAAAACTTATCAAAATTCTAGTGGATATATCCTTCATAGGTGCTTGTCACTCCCAAACCTTGTCCTTCACTTGAACCAATTTTCTCTCAGAGATGCAAACAAAAAAACCAATACACCTTCCTCAAACAACTTTGGCTATATAATGAAAAATACCAAAATTCAACATTGAACTCATGACTAATTATGTAAATTGATTTCTCATGCTAGAATCAATTATTTCCAAAATACTACACATTAAACAACCATAGAATGAACAACAATATTTTGTGGGAGGGAAAGAAGAGTGATCTTATATGTATAATTAAGAGACAACGATAAAGAATAATATATCACCTGAGTCCTTGATGCAGTGCCTCCTTCAGTAGCCTAGATTCGAAGAGAACCCAAACTATTTCCAACCATAGTATGAAGAATTGAAAGCCACTTTTCCATATGATCAATAAGAAAACAAATTATGAGCTATCATTTCTAATCATAAGGATTTATATCGCTTTGAAAAAGGTGTTTGTTCCAAATCTTATGCAAATCAAAATCACCTAAATGTTTGTTCAAACAATATTGAAGTTCCCTAATAGTATTTTCCTGGCTGAGACAATTACTGTAGTGAAAGGAAATCCTTTTTTCTTGTAAGGGACCAATCTTGAAACTACTCATAACAAAAAAGCAATGCAATAGATTTTATTCGATGGGAACATTTCATGGCTAATAATCCCAAAACAAATATGAGGAGCCATTTATTTTATTTTCTTCTCAATAAGAGGGAAAATACTTAAATATCATAACCATTTTGAATTTTGTTTCATAATAAGAATGCAATTTCTATTACTATATTTGTTAAAGAGCCAGTGGGTGATAAATTACCTCATTTATACCTCAATTTCTTTAAAAAATAGACATTTTGGTTAATTCTCACTACACCAAATATGACCAAATATCAAAACCATTTTAAATCTTCTTTCATAATAAAACTGCAAATGTTATTACTAGATTTCCTAAAGAGAAAATGGATGATAAATTACATAAATTCCTTTAAAAATTAGAGAAAATTAATTTTAATTCTTACAAAAACAAACATGTATTTTTGCCAAAATTCTTAGGTGCTAGCTAAGAGAATGTGACAATGGAACCAATCCAAAACAAACATGTTTTTTTTCCAAAATTCTTAGGTGTTAGCTAAGAGAATGTGACAATGGAACCAATCCTAAAACCTTAACAAATCACGCATAACAAAAATGAAGTTGATTTGCAATCTCTAAAATGCATGCATAAATAAATTCCAAAGATAACCATCCTAAAACACATCTCAAGGGCCATTTACTTAACTTTCTTCTCAATAATAAAGTAAATATTTAAATTCCAAAGCCATTTTATTTTGGTTTTCATTATAAGAATGAAAATCCTATGCTTAGATTTGTTAAGAAACAAATGGATGATAGTCTTTTCCTTAAGGGTAAGGAAAATATAGAGGCAAGTATATATCTATTATAATTATATCCATACTCATGAAAATATAGATTTTATAGAGATCTATTATAATTATATCCATAATCATGAAATAAATCCTTCAAATATGGAAAATTAATCTTTGAATTTTACATTTCGATCCCCTTTCTTAAACAAAACCTAACCATGATAACTAAATCCTATGACAGACCACCCACACAGGGTAGACTAAGTGGTTGGGACTCCCATTGTGGGTTGTGTGTGAAAAAATGGGTTATAGTGGAAACCGTGAAATTTGTTCCTGGATATCACATGAGTGATTCTAGACATAGTTATTGATTCCTTTATCCCATCATACAAAAAAAAACAATTATATGATGGAACTGTTTCTATTGGGTCATGATACCTAATTCATATAAAATTTGCATTTTTAGATGAAATTCAATTTATCTCATTGAAAAACCTAAAAAAATAAAAAATGATGATGTCGATGCCTAGCTTGTGTAAGAACCTCTTTCCACAATTCTAAGTAGTGTTCCTTCCTGCATGTGGTACATATATGATCTTAATGAGAGCATAGCCGCATGAAAGTAATCAAATTTTATATGAATTGGCAAAATGTTTGGGAAAATGACAAAGTTTATATAGACTGGAAAATGTTTGGGAAAAGATCTAGATGTTGATAACATGGAGAAATTTTTAGATATAGTTTATCATAACAATCAAATTCTATATTATATCTTGAAAACATAAGAAGAAATAATTGTACATGAATTTTACTCCTATTTTTGTTAGGTAAGTTTTCACATACCTAATGAGGTGCTGTCCAATGTTCATTATGTTCACTTTTGCTTGACTTAAATAATATGTACATGAAAAACTATTGAAAAAAACCAGCAACATTTATATTACCGGTTTTATTTTCAATACAAGAGTATGTTATGGTTTTTTTCAAACCTCCGGGCATTGTTAGAGGATTGAAAATATCCATCTACATTTATGCTTGTTGATACACACTTGAAAATAAAATCGACAACATAAATGTTGTCGGTTTAGTGTGTATGGTTTAGGGAATTCAAAATAAACTAATTCTAATTAAATTTTTAATTTTAATTTTATATTTTCATGCAATTCATTGAAAAAAAACTGGGAATGTTTATGTTGCCAGTTTTTTTTTCAATTGTGCATGTATTGGCATTTATTCAATTTTATGTACATTGTCGAAGGTTTGGAAAAAATCCAACAACATTTATGCTTGCCGATACACATTTGAGAATAAAACTAGAAGCATAAATGTTTCCATTTGATAAAAATGAAATTGAAATTACAATTAAAAAATTTTAAAAATAAATAAATGGAATTATAAAATTAAAATTTAAGGTTTAACTCAATAGTTCACCTCTCGGTTCGGATTCCATTAGTCAGTGTTGAGATTTTTGTTGTTTGTGGGTTGTAGTTGGTTGGTTGGTTGTGATCCTTGGTGAGTGATTTTTTCTTTTTCAATGACTTGCTTGAGGTTTTTAGTGTTCAATAGTCTGCATGGGTTTGATTGCTGAACAATCCACTCATAGATTGTTTTATTTATCTTTTAATAATGAGAATAGCTTGATCAATCTATTACCTCGATTGAGGTTTATCTAAACCCATGATTGAGTTTTTGAAAAATCTCAGTCGAACACTTGGTTAAGCTCTTGACCAAGATTTCAAAAGATGGATTGAGGGCTTAAGCAAACCTCGATTGATCTCCTATTTTATGTGTTCCCACATCTTCCCAAAAAGTGTTACCCATATTCATGAGAACACCCTAGATCTCAAACCCATAAATAGTTTTTTAAAATACTTGAGAAATTTAAGGAAAACATAGATAGTAATGTGTCAGATGGCCATGAAATGTATATTGCATCACACTATGTAGACCAATATGCATGGGAAGAATTAATGGACATGAAATTGAATTGAATTATAAGTTCTCTCCTTGAAGTTTCTTGACAATAATATAATAATTCTAAGGATTTGTGTCCCATAATATTGAAGAAATATGCCTAATTAACACAATGTGACCAATATGTCGATTCAAAATCCAACTTGATCTTCAATGTTTGTATCCACACATAAGAGGGAATCATACTAGTAAGTCTTCGTTCCTATGCCATAACTATTAAAAATATCAAGGGAATATCCAAATTCTCCTTGTTTCTTTAATATTAGTTTTGAAACTACTATCATAGATGTTTGATCTTTACTCAATGCAACATTAAGAAAGCTCACTCAAAGACGTGGAAGTTTTTTTTAGCAACCTTTTTTCTTGCAATTGGAACAATCTGGAATTTTAAGATTTCCTAGCTACAATTTTATTATTGTTGGAAAAAAGAGAGTCCACATTACACTTGTTAAATGATTTTCTTGGCAAAGTACATAATCTATATTTAGATTTGTATCTCTTCAAAGGCATGTTCCTCAAAATGAACTAAGCAACTATGAATGTGTTGCATTATGTTGAACCAATATGTGACCTTTTAGTAATTTTTTATTAGGTACATACATCTAGTAGGAAAAGGAACTATGGATATGTTGCATAGAGCTTAAATACGTGTGACCTATGTAAGATGTAATTAAGGTATATATTTTATATACATCATAGATATTCATCAAAGTGAACAAACTAACAATGAATATGACATATGGTATTTTTTCATTAATCATATGCATTATTAAAACCATTTCCAATTATCGAAATCAAATTCTTAATTGAAATTGTAACATTGTGTTTGTAGTAAAAATAAATAATCTTCAATCTAGCAAGCACACAAAGAATCTTACAACTATCCCATTAACATAAAAAACTTCAATCCATGTTGGGCCTAGCCCAAGTGGGGCATTTTGAGCAAGAAGGATTTTTCGAACTACGAAGTTGAGTGCAGTTAAGTTGGAATGTTTTTGTATAAGTTTTTTGGATGCTGCGAAGTTGCACGCAGCGCAGTGTAGGAGGAGCTGCGAAGATTAGTGCTACGAGGAGGCAGTGCTGCAATGTGTCTAGTCTATGTGGATCCGGAAAAGCAGAGTGTTGGATGGAAGATGGCACAAGATTCTGGTTAGACCGTCGATGGTCTATTTTTGGTAAAGATGCTCCAGGAGTGCTAGGCGACGGGTAAGGAGCAGAAGCAGAAGAAAGCGACTGGTCGCACATGCGAAAGAACCACTATCTGAACCAGTCGCACGAGACCGTTAGAGGAAGAACGGCTCAGTGAAAGCGACCTGTTGGCATGCATGCAACATGAAGGCCGATAGCGATGTGAGGCATGCATTGAAGGCGGCCACGATGGAATATTCGCTACCAGAAGCCAGCAGTCCTGTTAAGGGAAAATCGTGACAGTTTTGTAAACCTAAGGGCTTTTATCCTTCGAATTGTAAAGACATGACCTACGGGCATGATCTATAAATAAGGCATATTTAGTATGGGAAAGGGTTACTCTTCATTTTGTGTTGTTGAATCTCTCGTTTTGTATTGTTATTAACTAAATAGATCTCTGTTGAGTGACAATTTTGTAAGGCGCCGCAAGATGTGTGCGCAGAGGCCTATTGAGAGAGAAGAGAGTCTGCAGCTGAGTGCGCAGACAAAGAACTGTTGTACCCTTCCGAAAGACTAATATAACAACAGTTATTGTGGACGTAGCCTCCATCCTGGGGGTGAACCATGTTAAATCCTCTGTAGTGTGATTGTTTACGTTTTGCACTTGTGTGTTCGCTTACGAATGAATGTCTGAGTTCTCATTTATCAGTTGTTATGTTAATGCTTTTATATGTATTCGCCAATTGAGAAAGATGTGAATAATATGTTAAGTATTGTGTGAATGGATGAATGATGAATGCTCAGTAATCCAAGTCTGAGAAAGTATCAGTTTATGAAATAATCACAAGTGTATGTAGAGTTTGGGTTGTGTAACTCTTTCGACACACCGCACTGGAAGTGTGCAACATTGTAGGTTTTGTCTGATTGCATTTGTTATAAAGCTGAATAATCCAAGGCACTAGATGAATTACTAAGTGTTAAAGTAAAGTCTTCATAGTGGTTACATTTGGAATAGGAAGCATATAAGTCAGTTGTGCTATCCCGTGATTCACATTCTATTCGAACCGTGTAGTTTGTAGATGCATTAGTTGCGCAAGTATCTTCACATGCAGAAGTAAGGACCGCGACGCAGTCTATCGTCGCGCAGTCCTTATCCTGCCGCGCAAGTCTAATAGTGCGCTGCGCAGTAGTCCTGTCCAACAACTCATCACATCATTGTGGAAACTTGATTCCGCAGTGCCCCCATAGCTACACCTCGGGTGAGACCTCAGCCTGTTCGCAGGCTGTTGCCGAAATGGCCAGTGAGAAGGGGTTTTGTTGGTTCCTTGAAACCGCGAAGAACCTGGGTCTACATTGGAAGCCTCTAGATTAGTATATTAAGCCAACAAATGGTTTTGTTGCCGTGCTAAGAATCTGTGATGATTTGAAGTCGTGATGTGCGAAGTAGAAGAAGTTGAGTTGGGCATCGACTTTTGGTATCCAGACAAGAAAGAAATCTGGGCTTGGTGTGACAAGATAGAGAGAGACTTCGCACGGAAAGAAAACAGACACCAACATCTCTCTGACATCGAGTGGTTGAATAAATACCTGTGGAAAGATGTTCACAAATTTTTATGGGAATCTTTTGGGAACGAGACACATGAGTGGTTGTCAAGGCTTGTAGAACACAGAAACTGTATCTCGCGAAGCACACCGACTGAGTGGACACCGGAGCTGATTAAAAGGATCAAAGCACTAGATAGTCCATTCTTACGAGCAGTCGACTTCTGGGTCGATAGTACATTACAAAGTTTTGTGACGTTGTTCGCTGTGGACATGCTAAAGTCCTACAGCGCAGTCGAAAGAGAGTTTTTCAAGGGAATCAGAGGTAAGTATCTGAACAACCTCAGTCTATATATTAAAATGCTTTTAGCTGAGAAAGGTGCTTTTAGAATGCAGTAAAATGTTTTTGAACTCTTTAATGGTCAATAGCATTTTTAGTGAGTTAGACGAAGAGACACATAACCTAAGAAGTGGGAAAAGGTATAAATATACACCTATGAAGACTGCTAGTGGACATGGACTCTGCGTAGACATTGATTCAGAAGATGAACCTAATAGCCAAGCCGTACCTCTATCTTCCACCTATCATCCTATTACTCTGCAGAAGCCACGGGGTGGGAACACCGCGCCTTCCATTGCACAAACTTAGCCTATCCAGAACCCCCCTATTGCGAATATCCCTAGAACTCAGACCATTCCGTTTATCTTTTCTGCTCAGCAACCTACACAGAACCCTCCACCACCTAGAAGAAGCATGACCGAGGATATTAAGCTGCCAATATTCAAAGGAACGAGTCTAGAAGACCCTG
This sequence comes from Larix kaempferi, assembly GCA_027924585.1. Lineage (NCBI taxonomy): Eukaryota > Viridiplantae > Streptophyta > Pinopsida > Pinales > Pinaceae > Larix > Larix kaempferi. Next base: position 2,179,717 of record BSBM01000694.1, on the reverse strand, counting down.
ATCAACATTGGTTTCTATGTGAAGCTATTTGGAGTGTTAAACATAAGCAAGCACAACTCGTCACCACCTTTAGAGACAGAGCCTTGCATTGGTTCATGAAATACTCATAGGGACAGCAGAGAACCTTGGTAGAAATCAAGGTTGCACTCTTAGTAGAATTTAAGAAGCCGAAGTCAAAGTCACAGTGCATCACAGAGTTGAAATAGATCAAACAGAGACGTAATGAGATGGTCTGGGAGTTTGATCAGAAATTTAAGACACTGCTTGATCAAGTAAGCTTTGTAATAGCCCTGCAACAGCACAAGGAATGGTTTATGGCCTCGTAGTTTCCCCATATCAGACAGTCGTTGATGCAGTAGAAAGTGGCTTCGTACGCAGAAGCCTTGTATATCGCGATGAAGATGGAAGCTTCACCCATGGGATAAACTAGCACTGGCATGTCGCAGATTCAGAACCATTTAGCTACCCTGACACTACAGTTACAAGATATCAAGAAAGGAAAGAAAGAGAGATAGGAAGTCTGGTGTACAGGCTGTAAAGGGGAAGGACACACTAAGGATCATTGTCCTTTATTCCAAGAATTCCTTAACATGGGTGGACCAAGCCCATTAAATCCGCACCCAGGGCCATGGTGTGAAATTTGAAGAACCAGAGGACATCGGCCAGAAGACTGCCACATGATACATAAATTTGTAAGAACACCTAAAAACCGATACTGTAATTTCTGTAAGTCAATTGGGCATGATGAGTCCAATTGTCGCGCATATGAGCTCATGCTAGAGAGAAAGAAAGATATTGAGCATATGTATGGAGGAATGTATAGATTCTAAGGAGAGACTCTGCAGAAACAAGAAAATGCACCACAAGATCAGGGAGCATACAGAGGCCGCAGAGGATACCGCGGGAGAGGAAGGAATAATGGCCCAACACAGGGATGAGGCTGAGGTCAAGTAATCTATTATAATTGTGGCCAAGCAGGCCATGTATCTAGAGATTGTACCAACCCATGTACTACATGCAGTTACTGTCAATTGTTTGATCATGTTATTGAAGACTTCCCAGTATTAGAGGTAGAAATGTAGAAAAGGAAACAACCAGAGGTGCCGAACCCAAATATTCAGTTGATCGCAGCAGAGAGTAGACCGATGGATCCAAGTATCAACGTGGTGATGCGAAGTGGTGCTATGATAGGGAGAGATAGAGGAGCAGAAGCTTTGACTTCTGGAGATTTTAATACTAAGAAGACTCCTCTTGAAACAATATGGATAAGGAAAGCTGCTGGGAAAGCACCTGCTTTCAACGTGAAGAAAAATAGACAGGTCTTTGAAGAAGCGCGAGATATCTTCAAAGAATCAACACCTAGATCGCCACGAATCCCACTACGCAGTGAAATACCGCATATGGAAGATATGTTGGCTGCTTATGATAGAACGAGCACCACAGTAAAGACATGCACCTCTGTTGCACAGTTCCTCAGGAGCTGCATGAAGTTGCTGAAGAGTCCAAATGCTATAGCAGAGTTGCAGAAGGTGTTAGACCAGTATGAACCACGTGGCGAAAATGAAACTACTGATAGCGCAGTTCATCACATCAAGAAACACAAGAGAACGGGCAGATAAATGAGACTTGGTGCACAGATAGGAGATTACGAAATGGATGAGATCATTCTTGATCTAGGATCAGAAGTAAATGTCTTAACCAAGCAGACATGGCAGCAGATGGGGAGACCAAAGTTGTCATGGTCACCTATCCAGTTGATAATGGCCAATTAAGAGAAAGTCATACACTTTGGACGATTAGGAAACGTGATTGTTAACATTGATGGAGTGCAGAGTCATGCAGATTTTGAGGTTATCGAGATTTTCGATGATAGTCATCATTTTCCTGCGTTGTTGGGAATTGATTGGGCTATCGATAACCTCACCATCATAAACCTGAATACAAAGAAGATGATATTTGAAGGAAAGCATCTCAGGTTCATCGCACCATTGGACCCCGCGGATGGAGACAGATACAGTGAGCTAATTCAGGAGGAATCCAGAGCCCAATATTTGGACCGACTATATAAGATGACTTCCAACCAGGAAAATTGCATTAATCCTACCGCGGATGGAACACTCAGGCTGGATATGCGACAACTCTTACACTTCAGACTCTGATGCAGGATTGGTGAATTGGCAAATTCGCATGCATGAAGTATTTGCAAGGATATGCGCGCAGGTTACAAAGTCACTACGCTGGATTGGAAAGGAGGTAATCCCAATCCCAACTTATGATGGTTTAGCTAATGTTTATTTCTTTATCAAATATTATACTATAGCAATTGCAGATGAACATCGCTTACCAGCACTAGATATGGCACTGCGCGAGACACCTGCCAGATGGTGGGCTGCGCATAAGCAGACATTGACCACATGGGAGAAATACACCTATAGTTCAGGGGAGAAACTACCAACTTCAGGTATGAAAGATAAACATACAAATGTTCTGCAAGTACAACTAGTAAGCAAAGAGATTAGGGTTAGAAAGATGAGTACCTTATTAAGAAGATTGATCCAAGCCTCTCTATTCCTTTCTCTTCAATGCTATTCAGTGTCACAATGCCCACACCTGCAAAACAACTTCATACCTTTCTCAATCACATTTGACTACATATATAAGATTGATATTCATAACAGAAGAAGACATCAAACTATAAGCAAACTGTAATCAAATCTGAGACACACATAAATAAGTCATATTTGGAAAGAAAAGAACGTTTGATCTGTATTAATGAATGAAGCAAGTACATAAAATTATACCTTCCTTCAAGCTTGGCACTTCACGAAACCTAGATTCAAGGTCTCCTGCTTCTGTTCTCCAAGGATGCCAACCTCTAATCAGCTATTCTAGGGTTTATTAGAAATTGAGGCATAAGAGAGGAGAATGAGGGTCTCCATTCCTCCAGCATAACATTGTTATGGGCTTGGTCCCCTCTCATGGCCCTTCTACCTTCCTTATATAGTCAATGAAGGAGAGGAAAAGTAGTTATAACCGATCATGAGGTTCCAAAACTAACTCAATTTGACGAAAAATCAAGATTTTAGCTGCTTTAGGAAAAAACTCTACTTTTATATTGCAAACTAGCATTTGAACTCTACTTTTATGAAGCAGAGTAGGGTTTTCAAGGGAAAAACACTACTCTTGCATAGAATACCAGCGTTTTTTGTAAAAATGGCCCAAAACAGGGTTTTCTAATGATTTTCAAGAGGTGGTTTGGTCTGGAAAAGTGTTCCTAAGGGTTATAACCATCAAATGGGCCAAGAGTGAGGTAATTTCAACCATATTCAGTGTCCCTAATGACCCTTCAATCCAAAAGTGTCCTGTTGTGTGACTAAACTTGATCTCAAGAAGTGTCATCCTGCGACCAAGTGATGCAAGTGTCGTCACAGACGGAGAAATGGCATTTTAAGCTATAACAGATTCCCCCTAATGTATGAGGTCAGAGGGAGTGAGGTAAACGATGGCCAAAATATATTATAAATAATAAAGAGTTGAATCATGGAAGCGGAGGAACTGGAGAAACCAAGAATCATAGGCTCAAATGAAGTACCTGAAAGCAAAGGCAATGTCAGACAAACTCATCCTTGGGGTAACTGTCCATGTTAAAATAGTGGAACATGACCTCCAAGAGAATACAATAATGATCCAAATGATGATGCATATATCATGGCCACTAAAATACAAGCGTGGAACCATGAGGAACATAAGTGTAAACATAGCCACATAAATACAAGGTGGATCTATGTCAAAACTGGAGAACATAGCCATAAAGAACAAGCTAGATCTATGTCTCATCAAGAGCCAAAAAGAGTGTGGCTCAGTCTTGCGCAACTTGGGCGATAACATAAATAAGGTGATGCTATCAAGGATCCCAAGGTCTTCATCCAAAAAACAACCCAAGGTACAAACCTATCCATGCGAATAAATGAGTTGATGTCGAACATGGGAGGAATCATTTGATTACCGGTCATTGATGTACACCATTAACAAACGCGAGGGTGTCCACCAATAATGAAAATGGAACCCAAGGTACCTAGTACATTCAAGAAAGTGCGAATAAATGGTCTTTCCATCGAACACTTGAAGAATCTATCGGATAGGATACATTGATGTATTCCCATCTATCCAATAGAGAGGGAAACTGCCACTAATGACTGCAATCCCAAAGGTACTAACCGAAACTCTAAACTTCATTCCTAGAGCACAATGAGCTGAAGTCAATGGGAAGAAGTCCATTGGAAGGAAGGCCTTAAGGCATCCTCCATCATCCAACACGAGGGACACTCAACAGGTACAAGTTGATTTGGAGTAGGACTGAACACATGATGAAACATACTGACACCAAGGAATGGCCGACACATGAGGTCAAGGCAACTGCAAAATGGCCGACACAGGTTATATCCTTGAACGGTGAGCACGACACAAGAGTGACTTAAGTAGCTTTTGACATAAAGAGACCACGATGCAAATCTGCAATGTAGGAGACATTAACAGATTCTCCATATGATTGGAAGACTAACCAAACGGAGGAGTAATAACTCTGAGATCAAGTTTATCCTAAGGCCAACACTAGAACCCAACTTGTTTGATAGACTCAAAACAGGTGCTTTGTTCAAGGAGGTAGTTGACTTGCTACCATCATATTGAAAGATATTTTAACATTTTTCCCTTCCCTTACCTATTTCATTTTTTAACGAGCTTGACAAAGAACTAAAGCATGATCGATGGTATTTTCAATATGTAAGGAGTCTGAAAAACCTAGAATAAAAATCCATACACCTATCCGTGGATTTTATATCGAGCCTGGATTGGTCTGTGCTCGGCGGTGTTTTCTTGCTTATAGAGTTGAAAAACTTAAACAGTCCTCTATCAACCATCTCGTGGATTTCACATCGAGCCCGAGTAGGTGAATGCTTGCTTGGTGTTTTCACATTTCGAGAGTCTGAAACCCCTAAAGATGACTCCAAAGGTCCTTTTTCATAAAGTTAGTCTCCTTCCCCGAAAAAGTGTAAAATAATGGAAGAAGAACTCTTCTAGCGCATACCAGAGTATACCTAGAGTATACATTTTCTGTAAATTATCCACCAAGGCCCAGAAAAGGTTTAATTCTATACCTAAGTGGATGTCGGTTTAGTTATTTTAACGAGCCTGAAAAGACAACTATGCTTGGAAAACTTTTCCTATTTAAGAAGTCTGAAAAGGGCTTAAAAGAACCCCATAGGGATCTTTTCTGTAAAATTTTAACGAGCCCGAAAAAGTAAACTTGTGACCTCCTTACTATTTTTAACGAGCTCAAAGGAGATAGAAAAATGCTCATAACTTCCTTACTGTTTTTAACGAGCTCAAAGTGAAGATGAAAGAAATGCTCGTAGCCTCCTTACTGTTTTTAATGAGCTTGAAGGAAAGGTGAAAGAAATGCTCGTAACCTACTTGTTGTTTTTAACGAGCTCGAAGTAAAGGTAGAAGAATTCTCATAACCTACTTACTGTTTTTAATGAGCTCGAAGTAAAGGTAGAAGAATGCTCATAACCTACTTACTGTTTTTAACGAGCTCGAAGTAAAGGTAGAAGAATGCACGTAGCCTCCTTACTGTTTTTAACGAGCTCGAAGGAAAGGTGGAAGACTGCTCGTAACTTCCTTACTATTTTTAACGAGCTCGAAGGAAAGGTGAAAGAATGCTCTTAACTTCCTTACTATTTTTAACGAGCTTGAAGGAAAGGTGAAAGAATGCTCGTAACCTACTTACTGTTTTTAACGAGCTCAAAGTAAAGGTAGAAGAATGCTCATTATGGGAGGAGAAGAGTGTATGGGACATGCGAAATTGGCTCCAAGCACATGGAACAAAACTATGTCTAATGCAAGGAACACGAGCAAGATAAGGACACTCAAGGAGTGTCTCCTCTAGGTAAAAGGTGTCAAATTGCAAAGGAAAAATGATACAGGGCTTAGTGGAAATGAAATCAGAGATGGAGGCTTATATAACAAGCCAAAAGCGTGGAAGCCGAAATCAGTCTCATTAGCGCAAGTGGGATCATAATAGATGCATATGCAACTTGAACACGAAGATGGGAGCCTTATCAAGGATGGCCATAACTATATGAGGAAGATAGCTATGAGGCTTCTCTCAAAGTCATGGTAAATCTAAAAGGGCTCCCGAGCCTATGAGAAAAACTCAGCATGGGCACCAAAATGGCATAAGGGTGCTGACTAGGGTGACCCATGTTAGGTAGGCTCTGCTGTCGGACTGGTGCACAATGCATAAAGAGATGGCTAACACACCAATATCCAATAGGTTCGAGCCTATGGCAAATTCGGATGGAAAAAGGTTCAAAAGAAACATAACAGCGGGGAAGCCTAAACCTATATGCAAGGTTTCGAATATACCTGACATGGTCGCACAAGGTGTCGAAAAGGACCAGTAAGCAAGTATAAGTCCAGCTAAGAATCCTGTCTTCAAGAAACATTAGTACCGAGATCATATCTAAAACATATGTAAAGAAAGACCCGATACAAGTCACTGCGGTAGAAATACTTTCAACCTCACTATCATCAACAACGGGCATAAACAAGGTAGATTTTTCAGATGAAAATTCTATAGTACCCAAACCTGAGGACTTACAATCAACAAGATCGACTTCAGGATGAAGATCAAAGTCGAAGGACATGATGGAATCTGCAGAAACAAATTCATCATCACGAGAGTTGAAAATTCTAGAAGCAGAATCAAACTCAGCAGGAACATTGATTTGCGGATCTATAGGAGAGTCCAACGACTCAACAGTAGGAAGATCAGACTTTAAGGTCAAACCAGGGCTGGACATAACTCTGACTGGATCAACATCCAAATTAATGGCAGAATGTACTATGGACTCTAGGAAAACTTCATTAGAAGGAAGTATATCGTCCTAGATAGAACACATATCTAAACATTCAGATGGAAGTGTCACTTGGTCAAAAGCTGGGACTAAGTCCCGAGAAGGTAAGAATGAACTCAGAGACTCCTTCTCCATAGCAGTGGAACTCAAGGAACAATATGCCACATAAATTCCATGTGACATAGTAGTGCCTAATGACGAGGGATCTGACTGGTATACAGTTGGGTAATAAGGAGGATCAACGAATGCAAGTTGGTCGATAGTGACGATGCTTTCGTTATGAGGAAAATACATCACATGAAAGAGCGTAGACACCACAGCATGCATAGCATAAACGTAATCACACCCGAGGATCATATCAAAGTCCACAGGGTCCTTTAAAACCATAAAATCAACTAAGACTGTTTTTCCACCCAAAGTAACATGTACTTGACGGAGGAATCCGATCGGTTCACTAGGTCTTCTATTGAAGGTCAATGGCCAATTAACAGCTGGAATAACATTAGGGAAACCCAAATCTTTCCAAGCATAAGTGGATAAGATACTAACAGAAGCTCCTTCATCTACAATGCATCGATCAACCATGTGGTTCCCGATATCAACCTTTATCTGGAAAGGTGTCGAAGAAGGAAGGTGAAGCTCGGCTAGACTATTCCAATCAAAGGAAACAATCCTAGGGTTTGGTAGGGGTTCACATGACACAGATGAAGTGCCCCCTTTTTCAAGAACATCCAAACTAGTAATGCAGAAGACTTCCACAGTAGGTGCATCAATATTTGTAGGAATGATGGGATCGATCGAAGATTGCATCGATTCGATCACTTCACTCTCCGAAGGAAGAGTGGGGTCGACCAAATATTGCATTGGTTCAACCACTTTATCAACCAAAGTTTGATCTGACTGTAGGGAATCTATAGACAGCTTAGGAACAGAGATTCCTTCAGACATGGACCACACTCTTCGTGCCTCTGGAATGGCAAGGCATCAGTGAGTAAGGTGATCTCCCTTACAAAGTTTACAAGGGAACTTTGGTTTCCGTCCTATAGGTCGAGATTCCTTTACAACATCAGTACTCTCAGCATGACTAGAATTGGATGATAGTTTTCCCCCAGCATGACTAGCAGTGGCTGGTTTCTCAGAAGCAGAAGACTTTTGAACTAAGGACCACACTTTTTGCACTTCTGGAAGTACAGGGCACAAGTAATTAAGATGGTATCCCTCACAAAACTTGCAAGGGAACTTATACTTCTGTTTATTGGGTTTGTCGACAATGTCAACTCCCTCAGCATGACTTGCAGTGGATGATCTGGTGTCTCCAGTATGACTGATAGGAACTGGTGACTTGTCATTAATATGTAATGTCCCCTCCTATCATACCAGAAGCTAAAGAGGATCATTGTGCCAAAACCGGGCAATTGGCCCCAATGTTTACTAAATACAACATCCACATATATAAAAAGACAGGCATGCAGATGTACAATCTAAGCAAACACAGCAGAAGTAAATCGTTTGCAAGATTAATACACATCCATCATACATTCCAGATTTTCATGTCATTCATCAATTAAGCAATATCAAATTATCAAATGAGAATACTTATCTTAAACCAGGTAGTCCTTGAGCAACCAGTTACGCTTCTGCAACGTTCCACCCAACCGTAGGCCAGTGTGCTCCTCAATCTCTCAGCACCACTGCCACCCCCGAGCTGGGCATGATCTCCACAAGGAAAAGGGTAAAACAGGCTCTCACATAGCCAAAGGTATATCAAAATCAGCCAAGCCAATCAGCCATTGGGTTTTTCAGGCTGTTAAGAGATGGGTGCATATACCCTCAAAGCATACGTGTTGGGCATGAGAAAAATGCCTATACAGTGAAGTTCCCAACAGTGGGTTTTCCTGAGCTTCAGAAAAACGTGGGTAGACTCAAAACGAATTGGCAACTAGGAAAATCGACTGGGAGGACAACCCATTTCAGAAAAACGCCCCAAGGGCAAAAACAACCTCTCCCTCTGTCCAAAATCGCGTCCCTCCTTCCCCAGCTGCTGCAAAATATCAAAACACCTTTCTAGGCATGGAAAAAAAAACGCAGGGTTATGGGGAAAAATGTGAGGATAACTTCCAATGAGCTCAGTCTTCCTGAGAGGAAGGACATCATCCATGAGGAATGGCCCTACGTAGCATTTCGTGGGGGTTTTCTTGCCCAGCAAGCCAAAAATACGATTTTCAGGTTGATGGCTTGCCCATGCACGAAAATCTGGCTGCCATACCTTTCTAATCCCAAGACAATAACTGCCCCAACCAATCTTTGGAAGAATTAAATGATTGGGTGCATGAGACAAAATGGGTAGTTGGTGGTTTTATGGGTTTCCCCATTGACACATGGATTAATACCATTGGCTCAAGGGTTTGAATAATTTCCCTCCCTATTCCTTGTAAAGATCATGCCCCCATCTCTTTGTTGCATTGCGTAGCTGGTTGTGGGTTTTTTCATTAAAATTGCATATTTACATGGTGTCCGATTTTACATTGTGCACAGCTAGCACAAGGACTCTATGCATCTATTCTAATTGCCGATACATAGAACGATAAATCAATGGCGGGGCCTTGGCCTTGAGCTCCTCACCATGAATAAATAACAGTATTTACATCATTTACAATATTAATGCAATAGGGTCAAGCTGGGGACATTACATTCCCCTCCCCTTGGAATAACACCGTCCTCGGTGTTCCAACACTTGGGAAATAAATACCCGCTTTACATATGTCCAAAATTCACAAAAACTTTGCAGATCTGCCCTGCATTCTGTTCTTTACTTTGAACTTTCAGGACCAAGTCCTTTGATCTTCACGAGCTGCTCCTGCTGATTCGGATCTTCTATCTCATCCATACGTATCAAAACTTTATGGCTGCTACCTTCTTGAGGTTCTCTTGTTGGGCAGTTGCGGAGGTAATGCTCCCCCCCACATTTCCAACACTTCACGGGTTGCTTCATCTTTACCTGCTCAATTTCCTTTGAGTCTTCCCACCCGGAGCGTTCCTTAATCAGACGATTGGATGAATGCTTCTTCACTGCTCCACTTTTCTTTCCCTTGCTGATTGCTTTCATAATGCTTTTTACCTCTTTCTGCAGACGAATAGAGTCCTGCAAGACCCTGTGGGTCATCTTGTTTTGCTGCTTTTGCATCTTGAGCATCTCTCCAAGATTTTCTTGGGTCTTGGCAATTGTTTGAAGAAGACTTCCCGCCAATCCTAATAGCCCTTGGTCTGCCGCCATGGTCAATGGAAACAACTAACCACACTTTTCTCACTAGCACACTTGCCTGCACCGGCTGCAACCAATTGATTCAATTTTCACCTGTGAAATTCATCATTACAATTCTCGTCAAGCTCAGCATAACCCAAACATTAAAAATCAGTCAATGGTTTTTCCCCAGTTGACATGGATAGTCCATGCTTTACTCATGAGACTCCCACACTTTTTATGCTTGCCCAACATACACATGAATTCCTTCATGTTCATCCATTCACAGGAAATTCATTATTTAGCATTCACAATTCACTTTAATCAAATAAACACACTTTTACTTTCAGTCATGCATGCATTCAACATTTTTCTAATTCTATAATTGCATCAATAAAAGGGAAAGAGAGAGAGCAGTAAGAGTTTCTCCTCTTAGTCCTGTTCCATTCTGGAACCCACACCACCACTGTGGTTTTCATGCTCCTGTCCTCTTTCACTTCAACGTGAATGCTTGACCTTCCCTTCTTGGCTATGACACATAGTGTATATGGTTTGTTCTAGACCTCTCAACCATGGAGTTCCTCCACTTGGTTGGTCTAACTCTTGGCTACTAGGACTCACACAACTCCACTAGCCCCATCTTTCATTACTGCTCATGCTGAGCTCTTTAGGGTGGTTACATGTCCACGTGCATCCTCAAGATGCTTCAAGGTTCTTTCTTCCAACAATACCTGCGTTGGATGTCTTCACTTTATTCCATAGGACCCTTCTGTGCTTTACAAGCCTTGGATCTCCTATGGGTATAATAACGAATGTTGGGATAGCAAGCAGGCTACTCCTCAACATCAATCAATCAATGCTCAACCAGCCACTTCTGGATTTACCAAGCATCTTTCAGTCCTTTCAGGGTCCTTGCTTCCTATATTGACCAAGGTTTCCAACAAAGAAACAATAATGCATCAGCTCACTGTTGCAATATTTATGCTTGAAACCTTCAGTTTTTTTTTTCTTTTTTTTTTTTAAATAAGAAACTAATGATATTGAATACTTATCTGTATTGTGCATTTCCTCGCTACTCCACAGGTTTCCTTCTCTGCTTTACAAGCCTTGGATCACCTGTGGGGTGGATGCTTGGCCAACACACATGCTGCTCCACAACATCATCTGAATAGGCAATGCCAAGCCAGTACGTCGACTGGGTTTATCAGGCATCCCTAAAATCAGTATGCTAAGCCAGTACGTTGACTGGGTTTATCAAGCATTTCAAAATCAGTATGCTAAGCCAGTACACCGACTGGGTTTATCAAGCATTTCAAAATCAGTATGCTAAGCCAGTACGCCGACTGGGTTTATCAAGCATACAGTAACCATTTCCAAGCCAGTTCTCCAACTGGGTTTGTTAGGAAATAACACCCTTCATCAATACCTCCACAACATGCAAGTCACCAATGCCAAGCCAGTACAATGACTGGGTTTGTCAGGCATTAATTTAACAACATGCCAAGCCAGTACACCGACTGGGTTTATCAGGCATCCAACAACCTTTTGCCACAACACCCAAATAACCAATGCCAAGCCAGTACACCGACTGGGTTTATCAGGCATACATAATATGATTGCGTGGCTCCTTCTCTTATGCAAACCAGTGGTTCCTTCCAGGAACTCCATAGGTGACTCACTCGACTGCAGGCTAGCATGGCCCCACAATACCCACTCACACTACACAAGGATGATACCCCCTTTTTCTGCAACACAGCTCCTCGGGCCTATCCATCCCTTCTAGTGTCCTTTAGTGTGAGCGTAGAAAGGTTACCACTTCCCATACAGTCCTCTTGAGCACCCTTTCTTCACTTTGCCTCTTATGTGCAACACCAAGTTGCATTTGTGTAAGCTGTTAGCACAAGAAGGATAAGAAGACTCATCAGTATTGCTGCTCTAAAATTATAACCACATTTCATAACATTCACTATCAAGTATTGAAACACCAGGAATGCGTCCATTCCCTTAGGGTGTAGTCAATATTGAAACCCTAACATAACCCATCACCGGAAATGTATGCATCCCTTCCCGATGTGAGCCATGTAGGCCTTAGTCACACTCAAGCAGTCTGGAGCAATAGTAAAATAAGATAGAACATGCTCTGCATATTAACCCTAATAATTGAGACATGAATGTTCTTGTCTAGGGTCACAGAATACTCATTCATTTTGCAGCTGTGTCTCACATGCCTTCTAGGCATAGCTTTACCATCTCACTTTCATGGTTTGCCATCATGCGGTTTGGCTGAGACATTATCAATGGCGTTTCACCCGAAACCCATTTCCAAAGCATGGGGTCTTTCCCATCTGGTTTGGCTTCTGCAGGCCATCACACATGATCTTCCTGCAATGTGTCCTCTTGGCACACTTTATCAAATAGCCAAACAGTCAGCAACATTTAGCAATAAGCTTCAAATATGATTGTTCCATAACCAATCAATAGCATTAATAATTAAATTCAATATGAATTTACAATTCTGTCTACTACAGAAATTGGTTTTCTTATCCATGAGGCTATCCTCATATTGTTTGGCTCCTGTAAGTGACACCACTCTTCCCGTTATGGTCTTATGCCCGCTGCCATACATGAGCATCCACTTACAGCATGTCCTCCTGACACATTTCATATAAGCCAAACAGTCATTAGCAATTATTAGCACAATTTCAGATCCGAAACATTTACAAATCTGAGATTTACAACTGTCCTTACTAACAGAACTTAGAGCTCTCATCCATGAGATTCCTTCTCATAAGCTCTAGATCAAATTTCACAGTCATATCATTCATACAACTCTGTCCTTCCACAGAGCATTCTAGCAGCCCATCGATCATGATTGGGCTCTTCATGCACCTACTATTCTGCATTCATAACAACCCATGAAATGATCCTAGAATTATCATCAATTCATCACTTCATTCATTATTTATTTTGCAATAGCATATGCATCATCCTTATGTATTCACACCATGCATCACAAGATTTATAAAATCTTTTCAATGCACATCTACTAAATGCTACCTTGCATTGTTTCATGAGTACTATGCATTCAAGCCTATTATGATCGAACATGACTATCTCATATAATTTGCATTACCATATTTAGGACCACCAGTCCTCACTTGCTTTGGTTATGAAGCACATAACCAACATACACATGGCATGATATAAATTCATATGAATGCATTGAGATTTCTAAACAATCATAGGGTGTAGGGATCATTTCCTTCACTTACCCACACCTCACCAAGCTTGGTAGGTTAACAGTCCCAATCAGCATTCAATACCACATGCAAACTAAATCAACATAGCTCAAACATAGTCGAAGGAATCTTACCAAATCCCCTTTCGACATTCGTGCAATTAGGCTCCAATAATCATTACCTGCATGGTTACCATTAACATCGCATGATGTTACCTGATCGGTTGGCCTCTTACCAAAGCTGTTCAGTCCTTTTGCCAATTTTATGATCATAGATTTGTTGCACCATCCTTTCTGCATAAGGTTGTTGGCTTCATGCAACAACATCCTCAGCACATTTAGCCATGCTCTTTGTTATCTTTGGTCCTACAACCAATGCCAACATCAAGAGTGATTATCGACCACAATATTCTCCATTAGTGGTTCATTGCATATGTAGACTTCATTATTTTACCAATATGTAATATCCCATTCATGCACAAGCATTTCCATTTGCACTATGCAATGTTTGTTAAGATGCCATCTAGTGCATATACATCTATGTAATCCCTTACATTTTTAACATTTTTATGCCATATGACAAGTTCATAATTATAAGTACGATAACAAATAGGGGTTAAAGAATTCTTCCCTTTTCGATCCCTCATTGCAACATGGAATTCCTCTTCCATATCATGCAATTGTAAGAATTGCCCATATTGACAACAAAATTTGTTTGTCAAAACAGCCGCTGGCACTCTTCTGCACTAAATATCTATGATATATGTAGACCTCATTCAAACTCTGGTCATGCATCATTGTTTCCTGCTGGACAAGCTTTCCAATGCCTGTCTTCATGCTCCATTCCGACATCAGGTGCGGAAACTGCATCTCTTCAAAAATGACAACTTCACTCCAATTCTGCACATTTTACACAGTTGCATTTTGGTCCGGAATGCCAACTTTAGCCACCTATGGGAGGAAATCCATGAAGAATCACAAAAACTTATCTATCGGGCGAAGTTAGTCCATATAGCAAGGAACACTCAGCAGTTCACGGATTTCAATTCCGATGCACCATTCATCTTCTATGAATTTATGGGTTTTACTACTTCTTACTTTTCACATTTTTACAAAATTCCAAATTTTGGGCCAAAAATGACTATCTCCCAAACGGTGCATTTCTGGAAAATCTTCGTCTAACGGAAACTGTCCGTCTTAATGAGAATATGAAATGTTTAGTTCAGTAAAATTTTTGATTCCCACATCTAGGGTCACTTTTACTGCCCATAAGCTTTTCAAAATCCCGAAAAAGTGGCCCGGAACAGTGCTTTTTGGCCTTCTTGCTCACCCCGACTCCACATCCTTTGGATTTTGGCTCCAATATCCTGAACTTAACATCGTGCCTGCTTCATGGCTATGCCTGATCAATTTCAGCTCCAACTGACCTTCCGTCAAGCCTCGGGACTCTGTCCTTCAAAAGTCACTATTATCCATTTTCTGTCAAATCGGAGTGTAATGGGCTCGGGGTCTTCACTGGTTCTTTCATGGCCCCCGTCAATGGCCTCCAAGCCCCACAGGAATCATCCCATTCGGAGCCCTCGGGTGGAAAATCCCTCCGCAGTTGCGGGGCAGTTCGGCGACGGCTTCTGCAATTGTGGAGCAGTTCGTCGAACGCTTCCGCAATTGTGGAGCAGTTCGCCGAACGCTTCCGCAATAGCGGGGCGATTTGCCGAACGCTTCCGCAATTGCGGAGCCATTCAGCGAAGGCTTCCGCAGTTGCGGAGGCATTCGACGAATGCTCCCGCAATTGCGGAGCCATTCGGCGAAGGCTTCCGCAGTTGCGGAGCCATTCGGCGAATGCTCCCGCAATTGCGGAGTCATTCGGCGAAGGATTCCGCAGCTTCGGGAGGCACTCGGAAATTCTTTCCGTTGTTTCAGAACGGTTTTGGCGAACTTTTCCGCAAACTTCGGGGAACTCTTCCGCGAACCGGTTTGCCGAACTCTTCCGCAAATTTCGGAAGAGAAATCCTTTCGAAACTTCACTTAGAGAAATTTCTGCTTTTTCGGAGCATTTCGCCGAATTTTTCCGCATTGCGGGACAACTCGCGGAATCCTTCCGTAAATTTCGGAAGAGAATTCCTTCCGAAAATTTCGGAAGGGAATTCCTTCCGCAAATTTCGGGCGACTTCCCGAACTTCTCCGCATTTCGGAAAAACTCGCGGAATGCTTCTGCAGTTACGGGAGACATTCGGGATTTCTTTCCGAAACAGACTAAAACCAAAATTTGAAAACTTTCTTTCAGAGATAACTTTAATTGGATTTGGCCCATAGAGGCCCAATGCTGCAACCAGCAGCTCTGATACCAAATGTAATGTCCCCTCCTATCATACCAGCAAGCTAAAGAGGATCATTGTGCCAAAACCGGGCAATTGGCCCCAATGTTTACTAAATACAACATCCACATATATAAAAAGACAGGCATGCAGATGTACAATCTAAGCAAACACAGCAGAAGTAAATCGTTTGCAGGATTAATACACATCCATCATACATTCCAGATTTTCATGTCATTCATCAATTAAGCAATATCAAATTATCAAATGAGAATACTTATCTTAAACCAGGTAGTCCTTGAGCAACCAGCTAAGCTTCTGCAACGTTCCACCCAACCGTAGGCCAGTGTGCTCCTCAATCTCTCAGCACCACTGCCACCCCCCGAGCTGGGCATGATCTCCACAAGGAAAAGGGGAAAACAGGCTCTCACATAGCCAAAGGTATATCAAAATCAGCCAAGCCAATCAGCCATTGGGTTTTTCAAGCTGTTAAGAGATGGGTGCATATACCCTCAAAGCATACGTGTTGGGCATGAGAAAAACGCCTATACAGTGAAGTTCCCAATAGTGGGTTTTCCTGAGCTTCAGAAAAACGTGGGTAGACTCAAAACGAATTGGCAACTAGGAAAATCAACTGGGAGGACAACCCATTTCAGAAAAACGCCCCAAGGGCAAAAACAACCTCTCCCTCCGTCCAAAATCTCGTCCCTCCTTCCCCAGCTGCTGCAAAATATCAAAACGCCTTTCTGGGCATGGAAAAAAAACGCAGGGTTATGGGGAAAAACGTGAGGATAACTTCCAATGAGCTTAGTCTGCCTGAGAGGAAGGACGTCATCCATGAGGAATGGCCCTACGTAGCATTTCGTGGGGGTTTTCTTGCCCAGCAATCCAAAAATACGATTTTCAGGTTGATGGCTTGCCCATGCACGAAAATCTGGCTGCCATACCTTTCTAATCCCAAGACAATAACTGCCCCAACCAATCTTTAGAAGAATTAAATGATTGGGTGCATGAGACAAAATGGGTAGTTGGTGGTTTTATGGGTTTCCCCATTGACACATGGATTAATACCATTGGCTCAAGGGTTTGAATAATTTCCCTCCCTATTCCTTGTAAAGATCATGCCCCCATCTCTTTGTTGAATTGCGTAGCTGGTTGTGGGTTTTTTCATTAAAATTGCATATTTACATGATGTCCGATTTTACATTGTGCACAGCTAGCACAAGGACTCTATGCATCTATTCTAATTTTCGTACATAGAACGATAAATCAATGGCGGGGCCTTGGCCTTGAGCTCCTCACCATGAATAAATAACAATATTTACATCATTTACAATATTAATGCAATAGGGTCAAGCTGGGGACATTACATAATATGACTAGCAGTGATCAATGAAGTGTCCCCAACATGACTGACAGTGGTTGAAGACAAACTTTCAGTGTGATTTTCAGTGACTAAAAGTTTTCTCCCAGTATGAACTCCAGAGGCTGGGTAGGTGCCCCCTGCATGATTTGCAGAGGTAGGGTGCTTGCCCCCAGCATGACTTATAGTGGCTGGGTTGCTACCCCCTTGTTTTGGCATCCTCTTCCCATTATTCCTCCGTCTATTCCTTTTAGACTGCTGGTTACTAGTATTGCTACTTTCGCCACATGAGGTAGAAGGAGGAGAAGATGTTACTGGCAAAGAAGGCATAGGGTTCTGATGCTCCTGATTTGAGGTGCTTACAAGAGAAGCTTCAGGAGCATGCAAGGCATTCAGAGTGGAAAAAAACCAAACCAACAACCCAATAGTGGATCCAAGAAGATTCAGAGTAGCCATTAAGGGAGTACCAATGTTTCCAATCAATGGAACAACACAAGGATCCCCTGGAACAGGGGTACCTTGATTGGCGCTCACCGGAATGATAGACATAGTTTACTGCTGAAATGAGAAAGAAGTTCTCTAAGGAAAACTAAGACAAGTAGCATAAAGAGCACACCACTAAAAAAGGTCCTAAGTAAATCAAACCAAGAAAACAGATTCCTTCCAGAGAAGAGTCTGGGGTGATGAGGGCGTAGAACAGATCTCCGAAGGAAGAAGGACAGTTACCCGAGGTCCACCATACAATGACTAAGGGTGCAAGCGCTAGAATCACCCAACCACCCTCCCAAAGACCTATAAGGGATTTCCTCCCATGTCTGTCCTAGGTACAACAGATATAACCCTCCGCCGTCACCTGTGTATGATCCTATGGTCAGATACTAAGGATACCACCACACCAAAAACTCCTGTGGGAACAGTCATTGGTCGAATCAGAAGGCGTGGGTAGGGTAACTGAGCCTAAAACTCAAAAGAGTCCCCAAACGCGAGCCGATCCTGGTATATGCTCGAAACAAAAAGTAGGAGGTTTATTCCCGACAACTTGATCTCACAAGACCTACTACATAGATCCTAGGCAAGTTTTGAATGAAGTGGGTTTACTTGTGATAGTCGAACTACGATTTTTGCGTAATGTGTGATCTTGGGTGGTTTAAGGTGTTTTAAGCCCAAGATCCTAACCAAAACTAGTTGGTGAATAGTGTAACCTAGAAAAGAAAATGTTACCAATACATTTTATTAGGGTTCATTTGAAAGGTTACTTGCTTACTCAAAAAGGTAGTGGGTGTGTGAGAGTGGTTATAACCGAGATAGAATACTGAAATGAAATGCTTAACACTAAAAAAATATTTTCTTTTCAATGCATGTCTTAAAGATACAATCTAGAATGCATATGCAAATGCAATTTTAGTCTTTTCGAATGCAAAAAGATAAAAATAAAGTCTAAATGTACAAAATTAAACTCAAAACCTAAGGATGCAGCTACTCAAACAAATAAGTATGCAAAAGAAAATTTCTTCTTTTTGATGCAAAGCACTCTTAAATCCTTTAAGCCACTTGCAAGGTACTCTACTCAGAAAATAAATCAAATTTTTTTATGCTTTTCAAAGGTGAGAAACAAAACTGGAAATGAAAGTAACCTACGATCAAAGGAAAAGCAAAGAACTTTCAGGATTCCTTATTGAAACAGTAAAAGCTACCAATATGACTTTTAGATTCTCATTGATGTAAGCATGCCAACCATTGGGAAAAGCGTACGAAACCTACTTTTAGACCCAAAAAAAGAAAATGACCTACAAATAAGTATGGTTTGGTAAAGTCAGGTCTGCACATAAATAAAGCAGTCAAGGTCCTGAACAGCAGCAAAGACACTTGAGCTTTCACTACAAAAAGAAAACTAAAAGCATAAGGGAGGATTAGAAACCAATCTAAAGAGAAATTTCACTCAAATAGATACAAACAGGGTCAAGTAGACTTAGTAGATTTCAAATCCAGTGGAAATGGAGCAAGCACATTCAGTCAAATTCAAACTAGGGTACAAAACACCAAATTGGTCCACAACCCCCCAACTTGGGTCAACAAGCCCCAAAAACTTTCCAAACAAGCCCAAATTGATCAAAGAAGGTCCAAATCATGAACATAGGATCAGTACAAGGATAGGATACAACTTACAGTGGTTTAACTCAGACCTAGGGTCATCAGGGACCCCAAAAAATGCAGCCACAGCCCCCCAAAACAGATAAAAACTCAAAAACTCAGTTTCAGGAGAAAAATGCTACTGTGTAGAGATAAACCAGCATTTTTCTTGAGAAAAAGCTACTATGTAGAGATAAACTAGCATTCGTTTTGGAGAAAAAAGCTACTGTGTTAAGAAAAAGCAACATTTTTCTGGGAAAAGTTGAAAAAATGGGGCTAAAACCCCACACACCTGAGCCAGTAAGGGTTTGTAAAGGCTAGGAAGGATCTGTAAGAGTCTAATAACTGATTCTAATCAAGAAATTGAACAAAGACCTTCAAACAATAACTGAAGAAATGACCTTGGATACCCCTAAGTAGATAGGATTTCCCCAGTGGAGTCGCCATTCTGTTGTGAGGGAAATACACATATAGTTCAGGGGAGAAACTACCAACTTCAGGTATGAAAGATAGACATACAAATGTTCTGCAAGTACAACTACTAAGCAAAGAGATTAGGGTTAGAAAGATGAGTACCTTATTAAGAAAATTGATCTAAGCCTCCCTCTTCCTTTCTCTTCAATGCTATTCAGTGTCACAATGCCCACACTTGCAAAACAACTTCATACATTTCTCAAATACATTTGACTACATATATAAGATTGATATTCATAACAGAAGAAGACATCAAACTATAAGCAAACTGTAATCAAATCTGAGACACACATAAATAAGTCATATTTGGAAAGGAAAGAACGTTTGATCTTTATTAATGAATGAAGCAAGTACATAAAATTATACCTTCCTTCAAGCTTGGCACTTCACGAAACCTAGATTCAAGGTCTCTTGCTTCTGTTCTCCAAGGATCCCAACCTCTAATCAGCTGTGCTAGGGTTTATCAGAAACTGAGGCACAAGAGAGGGGAATGAGGGTCTCCATTCCTCCAACATAACATTGTTATGGGCTTGGTCCCCTCTCATGGCCCTTCTACCTTCTGTATATAGTCAATGAAGGAGAGGAAAATTAGTTATAACCGATCAGGAGGTTCCAAAACTAACTCAATTTGACCAAAAATCGAGATTTTAGCTGCTTTAGGAAAAAACTCTACTTTTCTATTGCAAACCATCATTTGAACTCTACTTTTATGAAGCAGAGTAGGGTTTTCAAGGGAAAAAACGCTACTCTTGCATAGAATACCATCGTTTTTGTGTAAAAATGGCCCAAAATAGGGTTTTTTAATGATTTTCAGGAGGTAGTCTAGTTTGGAAAAGTGTTCCTACGGGTTATAACCATCAAATGGGCCAAGAGTGAGGTAATTTCAACCATATTCAGTGTCCCTAATGACCCTTCAATCCACAAGTGTCCTGTTGTGTGACTAAACTTGATCTCAAGAAGTGTCGTCATGCGACCAAGCGATGCAAGTGTCGTCATGCACGGAGAAGTGTCATTTTAAGCTATAACAAGGAGTATGATTTTGAAATAGTAGTTAAACCTGGCAGATTGAACTTGGGACCTGATCATCTATCAAAGATCGAGTCAGGAGAAGAGCCTACGAATATTGAAGACAATCTACATGATGCGTAGTTGTTTGCTATCCAGATAGTTGATGATTATTATAAATACATCATAGACTTTTTGACTACTAGTTTGGCACCTATGGAGTTCACTACGCAGCAAAAGAAGCAGCTGGTAGTGAGAGCAAAAGACTTCACCATTATTGCAGGTCAGTTATATAAATTGGGACCGAATGAAGTACTACGCAGGTGTGTGTTAGAGCATGAGAAGCCATTTTTATTAGCAGATGCACACTCAGGAGTAGTAGGAGGTCACTACGCAGGAAGAGCCACTGCGCAGAAGATACTGCGGGCAGGGCTGTGGTGGTCTACCATTCACAAGGACTCGAAAGAGCATTGCCAGAGCTGCGATGTCTATTAGAGGACATGAAGGCCATCGCAAAGAGACGAGATGCCATTAAATCCATAGTTGACATTACAGGCATTTTAGAAATGGGAAATTGATTTTGTGGGACTTATAAACCCACCAAGAAAAAGAATTGGTACGAGGTACATTATTACTGCAATTGATTACCTCACCAGATGGGCAGAAGTGAAACCAGTAAAGGACTGTAGCGTAGGTACTGCCACACATTTCATATTTGAAGACATCCTTACAAGGTTTGGATGCCCAAAGATTTTAAAGCGTGATCAAGGCACTCACTTTTTGAACCGAACCATCAAAGAATTGACAGAAGAATTCTGCATTCATCATCAGGGAAGTACACCTTATCATCCGCAAGTGAATGGAATTGTTGAAGCATTCAATAAAGTACTGGAGAATGCGCTGGCCAAGGTATGCAACGTGAATCGGGATGATTGGGGCTTGTGCATTCCCGATGTTTTATGGGGATACAGAACCACATGCAAGAAATTGACTGGCCATACACCTTTTAGGCTGGCCTATGGACACGAAGCAATAATTCCAATGGAGTACATTGTTCCCAGCTTGAGAATAGTTGCGTTTACAGGAATGGAAGATCGCGACGTGCTAGAAGAAAGGCTTCTACACTTGGTTGGTATGGAGGAGGATCGCTTCATCGCAGGCTTTCACCAACAAGTGCAGAAGGAAAGAGAAAAAGCATGGCACGATCGCCATATCAAAAACAAGATCTTTCAGGTAGGTGGTCTAGTCCTCATGTATGATAGAAAATTCATGAAATTTCTTGGGAAGTTTAAAATGCATTGGCTTGGTCCATATACTGTTTTACATGTAACTAATGGTGGCGCAATCCAATTAGCCACATTAGAAGGAGATAACTTTCAAAGTCTAGTCAATGGAAGCAGACTAAAACCCTATCGGGATGGTCCTTCTTCACAGAACCCATGATGATCAGAAAGAGGGAAATTTCTAAGTGCCACGTATCGTTGAAATTGGGCACTAGAAAGGGGGAAGAGTCTGTATGCAATGTATGATGAGGAACTTGTATATACCACGCATCACTGTTAAGATGTGTCGCTATAAAAATAATAAAAAAAATGGAAAAAAAAGAAAAGCAAAGAAAAAGAAAAGAGTAACCGCGTAGTTGCGAAGTCCAAAAGGCAATTGCAAAGATCAAGTCAACAAGGAAAGATGTTAAGTTCAGAGGCAAGAATTCAGGCACCGCAAAGTAACTGCATAGGAGTAATGATGACCTGTCGCGTAGTTCGATGCAACACTCCAGAAAAATAGCCATTACACTGTCGGTCGGAGAAATAACTATTATATAGTACTTTGTCAGTGACCGCTTGGACATTTGTTATACCTCTATATTCCACAGTGTCGCATCTCTGCCACAAAAAGAGTTGACGACACTTCCCCTATTGTTTGAACCACCCAGAAGATGAGTGAACCTTGAAGGTAAACTTACCCTAACAAGTTTTCACCCAGCTGAGACTTTATTTACCCACACTACCGCGCCTTGCTCAGTTATAGGTGCGCGGTAGTCCACACTACCGCATTATGCTTTGTCTCTGCCACGCGGTACTACCGCGTTATGCTTAGACCACAGGGCGTGGTACTCTTTTTATAGTATTTTTTCCATGGCTTGTGGGATTTTGGATTTTCGAAGATAATGGAAGATTGGGGTCCCTGATTCGATCTCAACTCATTCTCTGTGATTAGAAACCCTGATCCACTTATCTCTCCCTAGATCCACCCATCTCTCTTGTTAGTTAACCCTACCATACACTATAAAGGAGAGGCATTCCAAGGGGAAAAGAGGGACTCTTGGTAGTACCAAACTTATGATCTTGCAGCCTTGTGGAGATAGCTAGAGGAGGAAGCACTTGGAGCTAGAGGATTGGCTTGGGCATCAATCAACCTTTCTAAGCATTCTTTAAGTTGTAATAAGATAACTTGTCTTGTTTTTTCCATTTCATGTGTATTGTTTAAGTCTTTAGCATGGAATGCATCTAATCTAGATTTGAATCTAATTTTTACATTCAAAGTATTTGGAAGCTTGTATGTTTGTTCTTTGGTTGATCTTAACAGGTTCTACATTGGAGCACTTGGATCAAAAGTCAGAAGCTGGACAAACGTCGGATTGAAAGGTAAGTCATATCTTTCATTTGTTTCTGAATGCATATGATCTTGCTGTAAAAGTTAATTCAGGAATTTCAAGGTAGCATTTGTTGTGTTTTGTTCTTAGCTTAGAGTTAGTGAAAGTCTGCTTTAAGTTAAGGGAATTTTGACTTATCCGTAGGGAAAAATTCCACCAAACAAGAATGGCGACTCCGTTGGGGATAGTTTGCTGTTTGATTGATTCAGTTCACTATCATTTATCTCTTAATTGTGATTTTTTATTGCACTTCAAACCAGTTTGAATCTTGGTCCTTTTTTACCTTTATTCACCCCTCCTCGCTGTATTTTGTTTCCCTGTATGATCACTGAGTCCCCTGGGTTAGCAGCCACCCTGAAAACTCCATTTTCTTTTCTAAAGTTGCGCCTTTTCCTTGCCTTGCCACAGTACCGCACCCTCTGAACTGCTTATAGCAAAGTAGTACCACATTCTCTGAATTAGTACCAGAGCGGTACTGTTACAGTGCCGCGCTCCAGTCAGACCCTGACACCCGGTAGTGTCTGCAATATTTTTATTTTTTTTTTATTTTTATCCTTGCTTGGTTTCCTGAGTTTTTCTCTGCCTTAGGTAGTGTTTACTATTGCCTGTTAACATCCTGGTCAATTTATAGTCTGCATGGTGTGCTTATTTCCCTGCTTGTGAGCTTGATTGTTGATTGAATTAGTGACATTTTTGACATATTGGGTCATTTTTCCAGTTTGATTGCATTGACTTGATTTTTTCGCCACAACCAACCCAACACCACTGTTCTCTTTTACTGAACTCTGTAAATTTTACATTCACATTATTTCCATCATTTTTAGTAATTAAAAAATTATCATTTGAGAGCAATTCTGTTGAGTGAATTGAAAAAGTCTAGTAGCATTATTTTGCATTAGGAAATGAACCAGTGAATTTGTCACAAAATTTTTCATATTTGAAGCATCTTAGTTGTAGAATCAGTGCATTAAGAAGAGTGTTTATTTCAGTTTGGCTCTGTTTACAAAAAGAAAAGAAAAATATTTTACTTTGGTTTTTAATTGCTTGTGAAAAATTTCATGCATGTTTGATCGAAGAACTCCCTCTTTTCCTTAGCTAGATTTCATCGAAGACAAAGGCTTATTTTTTATTCATTCTCATTTGCATGGTTTGAGTCGTCATAACACCATCAAGTTTCACGTCCACTACCTGATTGAGTAAGACAACCACTAAAATTAATCTCCCTAATTAAACCAACATTAACCTCACTTGAGGAAATCAAAAGAATTTGGTAGTTAGGTAGGACACCGGGGATAGGCATCAAAATAATTCCCCCTTGTCATTTTCATCTGAGACATAGTCGTTGTCTTTAGGGAACTAAAATCCTCTAGTATTTATTGACACAGTCACAGCTAGTTTGTGGAGGGGCCTCCTGACTGTTTCTAACTTTCAGGGGTTAAACGGCCGCGAGATTGAGAACCGGACGGACTCTGTGGAATGCCGCACTCCACTTAGCCCTAAGGCAACATCGATCGCTGTCTTCTTCGGAAGGCTAAAGTGCCCAAAACCTTTTCCAACGTGTCATGAACGAGGTAGCTTAGTATCTATTCTACTAGGGCTCTCTTACCCAGGATCCCTTTCGGTAGAGGGATATCCTTCATATATCGGTCTCTCATGTTGTATTGTTCGACTTGGATTTCATCACCTTGCGAAGGATACAGCTTGTTGAGGTCTCCAGCTCTTAGTTAGGAGTTTGCTTGATATCGCATCTTCATAGAGGGTCATTTTTTTTTGTAGGGACTGCTTGTTGGCATTCTGGCCATTCTTTTTTATCAGCTCGCTTATTGAGACACCGGTCTCAGTATAGATTTTAGAGCTTGCTTTTTTGGCCTGCGAGCCTTGCTTTTTCTAGCTCCTCTTCTGCACACTCGGCTGCATTAGAGTTTTTGAGTTCTTTGTTTACGATACTGCCCCCGATTTTCATTTTCCTGTCATCATGTCAGATCAACCATGAAGATCACGAAGAATACAGGGCCAAATCCCTCCACCACCACCACCGCCACGGACTACTGGTACGCCTGCATCACGCATTCTTGCTCCTCTTGGCCGCAGTGCTGGTCGAGGGAACATTCCACCGCCGATACGTACAACGAATTCAGTTCTCACTGTAACTGTTACTCACAGCAAGTCTCAGAATCTATTGTAGCTTCTGCAACCACTAGCATATCTGAGACTTCCACTGTCACCTCACCCACTATTATTCTAGATTTATCTGCCACAGTGGACACCATTACAGCGGCTGAACCTAGTACACCCCATTTACTAGACCAGAGGTCATCCTCTTACCTAATGTCAACACTTTCCGTCCATCAGACACTTTTCACGATGACACAGATGGATCTGTTGGCACCACCGAAGGGTCCGACCAGGATATACCTGGCTTGATTTCAGTCCCAGGCAGGTACGTTGAAATCGTTGAAGATGCCCGACTTCCTGACACACCTTTTGAACCTGATTATGGTTCCATCACTTCCCAGGCGGAGCTCCCGCCTGTTATCAGTACGTCACCCAGTGTTCATCCGCAGGAAACGAGTTCTTCTAGCAACGTACTTCGTACTATATCTCTACCCAACCTCCCTCCGGGACATGAAATCATGGCTTCCATCTAGTCTAGTATGGTTAGTCTAGCGAACTCCCCGTTAGCATCGGCACGGTTTAGACACAACACAGAGCAAATGCTCTCGTCAGCTTCTAGATATCCTCCTGATACTCGTCCTTCTGACTCTCGGGATCCCAACTTTCCGTCTAGCACAGAGTTACACTACTCCTATGCAGACGGTTCCGGACCTTCAAACATTACTATACCTAGGTCCCTGCCGAATCCCGAAAACCTTTTCCAAGACTTGAACTCGGACCCAGTTTTCGATGGTCCTCCTATCATTGAACACGCTATGGACGACGCCGATACCCCTGGGATAAACTCACCACACTTGCTGTCATCACCCATGTTTGGTGCACATTCTATGAGGGATAACCCAGTTTTTTCTCCATCCTCGCCTATCAGATATGGAAGACCCCCTCCGCAAATCGGTACTTTTGGTGCCATTGGCCAATCCACACTATCATATTTGGCCAGCGGCGGAAGAACACCTAGTCATATTGCTGGATCTTCCGATTGGACCGGAGGATCACCTTCGGCCACTATTTATACTATCTCAGGAGGTGGACAACCGACTGCAGTGGTCCCCAACTCCAACTACCAAATTCCCCCTGGTGGGCCATCAACCCAACCAATTGGAGGACAAACTTTTGTTGGGAACCCTGTTCCTAGTCAACAACCTCCCCCTAGTGGGCCATCAACCCAACCAGTTGGAGGACAACCTTTTGTTGGGAACCCAGTTCCCAGTCAACAGCCTCCTCATATAGGGCCATCTAACCCATCTGTTGGCGGACAACCCATTGGCTCCATCCAACAACCTTCCCAACCAGCATCATCTGCTCAGTTCGGTATGTACAACACAACTGGCAGTGGGAAACCTTATTCCGGTGTTCCAACCGGGCCTTACTCTCAACAACCCCTGTCAGGCATGCTTCCTTCTTGGGATACTCAAATCCCACAAAGTGGGGGGTACTCACTTTTTGGAAACTGGAACCAAGCTGGGGGACAATCTCAGATTCCCCCCAACTTGAATTCTGGCTTCCCTTACCCTTTAGCTGCTACAACTCCATGGAACCCATCACTTCAATTTCCACTCGTTCCCCAAGGAGGAATGAGTCTTCCATTGACATCACCGTCGTAGCCACCCCCCAACCCTGCTATGGGAAATCCCCCACTTACACAGTATAGTGGTAACATTCCTGGAACACAACAATTATAAGGAACTTTTCCCCAACAAGGAACAGCAACTATCCCTAGGTTTCAGCAACCCCAGGGTACTATACCCACTCAGCAGAACACCCACCAACCGGTTACTTACAATCAACCGGTTAACCAGATGGCTTACTATCCACAGAATTTCCAGCAGTACCCCCTGGGAAACACATATGGGTATAACATGCAGCAGTATGTTATGCAGAGCCCTCCAGGTTTCTCTGCACCACATGGTTATTACTCATACCCGTAGACCAACCGTCAACTTCCCTTTTTGGCCACACTTGATTTACCTGATTTGTCGAGGCTTATCAACGATCCTATATGGCATGAACCTCACTGGACACCTATCCCAGCCAAAGTACCATCGGACATTCCTAAGTTCGATGCCAAGCCCGGGGAAGACCCCAAGAACCATGTGATGACCTTCCATCTTTGGTGTTCATCCAACTCCTTGATGGATGATTCCATCTGACTTCGGCTCTTCCAACGCACACTTACCGACACGGCAGCAAAATGGTATATCGAGCTGCCACAACACTCTTTTCGTGATTTCAACACTTTGGCTATGCAGTTTCTGACGCATTTCCAGCTCCCCATCCGGTATGAGACTGGAACAGAACTGTTAACCTCACTACGTCAAACCACTTCTACACACATTTCGGATCACATCCATGAGTGGCGACGACGCCGTAGGCTAATCAAGGCACCTATTCCGGATCAGCTACTCGCTGATTGGTTCACGAAATCCTTTTTGCCTCCCATAGCCAGAGATATCGCTATGCGCGGGCCGGTTACAGAAGAACAAGCCATCTCGGCAGCCCAGTACATGGATTTAGTATATACTCAATCCGGTACTTTACATGAACTTCTTCCACATGCCTCCCGCGTTCACATTGATCCAACGAAGCCTACCACTGAACCCCCCATTGATGGTATTGTCAGTTCAGTCAAGGCTCATCCTGCTACCAACTGGACGGGACAACAAGCTTCCGCTTCCCCTGCTTTAAACCAGGCTGCTTCGAAAGCTTCCACTTCTCCTGCCATTTCCTCCGAGGTGAACGCAGTTCAATCTACGTCACAACCATCCGGGGGAAAGAAGAAAAACAATCGTGGCAAAACCAAGAAGAACCAACAGGAGAACCCCAAGCCACAACCCACACATAATGACCAGAAACAACGTCAAAAGGTTAAGTTTCCCTGCCTCATTTGTCAAGACGATCACTACACATGTGACTGTCCCTACAAGGATGAAGTCAACAAATTTGTTAAAGGATCCTCTCGCTCGGCAGTGTTAACTGACCCTTTCCCTCAACAGCAACAGCAGATGGTTGCCCAAGAAACCCCACAAGGGGGAAACCCGACCAATCCCACCCGCGGAGAAACGTCCACAAACCGCGAAATCCTAATGACGATTAATGAAGAGATTAATATCACCACTCGTTCAAAGACTTACGACAGCCCTCCAAGTTCAAACAAACAACCCAAGATAGCCAAAGGCAAATCTCCTGTTGAAGATCCGATTCCTATTCCCCCCCTATCGGTCATCTCCATATCGAGAGACCGCTTACGGACACAGTGCTACGCCCACCCAAGGGCACCATACGAAAGGCAACATTTAATCCTAATGCGCGAGCTGCCCAAAACTACAACATTGTTGAGGATTTAGCTCAAGCACCTTGCGCTATGTCGACTCTCGAGGTTCTCCAACACTGCCCCACGCAGCGTAGAACCCTACTTTCAGCACTGGGGGCAATGGACCCAGATACTTCAAACTCTAACATGTTTAACTTGGAGCATGCCAAACCTAGGCTTTCTCACCAGTTAGCCTTCCAGGTGCATACAAAAATCCGTGGAAATGTCATCCATCGCACTGTGTTAGATGAAGGTGCTTCCACGTTGATTATGTCTTTGAATTGCTGGAGAGCCTTAGGCTCACCCGAGGTCACAACTTCTCCCACTACTCTCAGAGCGTTTGATGGAAATGGTTTTCAGCCTTATGGACTCATTCCCTCAATTGGTGTTGAACTGGGGGGAAAAACGGTATCCGTACACATCGAAGTCATAGATGCACCTTCGGATTACAATCTCCTACTTGGTCGGAACTGGTTCTATGCCATGACCGCCATAGCATCTACAGTCTTCCGGATCGTGCAATTTCCTCATGAAGGGAGAATTGTCACCATTGATCAACTGGATTACTGCATCCTAGACTCCCATCCGAACTACGCCAACACCGTCCCGTTATTGGATCAACCTCGGTACGGGTTCCAAGACATTGGTGTTGGCCTCATGAAAGATTCTTCCCTCATTGGAGTTTTTCCAGAGCTGGGAACCCATCTTCAACCAGTCAACATGATTTCATCGCATGTCACCCCTTCCGATGATTCATGGGTGATTCCGAGTCCCACTAAGATTGAAGGCTATGGCAATTCCATGCCTTTGAATAGAAACCTTGCAGCATATGACGCGATCCAATCAGCCACAGATTGGGTCGACTGTTCTACTGATCACACCGTGGCACAGCTCTCGGCTGAAACTCATCCACACCCACCACTTTTCGATCCTCTCAACTTGATTTTTCCCACTGACGAATCAATTATGGAGGTTATGTGCGGTGATGAGCCACCATGGGGAGATTTTCACCATCGATCTTCATTCCCCACCATTCAGCCACTTGAGCCTGATTCAAAACCCAGTACTTCACTCGGGATGGTTCAAACCAAGTTCCCCACTTCCCTCGACGAAGTATTTTCTGAAGGAAACTTGGCCAACCCTATGGCAACCACTCCCGTCGATATTTCAGTGAAGCCTGGTATTGTGGAAAATGTTCATATCGGCAAAACATGCACTCCCCTCGAAATGGAGTTCTATAGTGCCTACTTCAAAAACTTCCGCGATGTTTTTGCTTGGAGTTATGAAGAAATGCCAGGAATTGACCCCTCGATCGTGGTCCATGAAATTCCAACTTTCCCTGGCACCCGACCTGTTCGGCAAAAGCTTCAACCCGTCCATCCTCGTAAGGCAGCCGCCATTAAAGAAGAAGTTGAAAAACTTTTGCGTGCTGATTTTATCTATCCTGTCCCATTGACAGAATGGGTATCAACATCGTTCCTGTAGCCAAGAAACAGAGAACGATTAGAGTCTGTGTTGATTACCATGATTTGAACAAGGCTTGTCCAAAGGACAACTACCCAACTCCGTTCATCAACCAGATCATTGATAACTGTGCCGGGAGTGTCATCTTTTCATTCATGGATGGATTTTCTGGCTATAATCAGATCGATATCCTCCCAGCCGACCAGCACAAAACGACCTTTATCTGCCCTTGGGGGATTTTTGCATACAAAAAGTTACCCTTTGGCCTTAAAAATGTCGGGGCAACTTTCCAACGGGCGATGTCCTACGCATTTCATGACATCAAACATATTGTAGAACCATATCTTGATGATCTTCCCGCTCACTCTCGGACCCGGGAAGACCATCCAGACCACTTAAGTGCCATTTTCGAAAGGTGTCGTCGCTACAATATACGTTTGAACCCACATAAGTGCGTCTTCTGTGTAGAAGCTGGAAAACTGTTGGGCTTCATAGTCTCCAAAAGCGGGATACGTTTAGATCCTGCAAAGGTAGCCGCTATCTTAGCCCTGCCTTCACCCACCAATATTCCAGAACTTCAATGTTTGCAAGGGCATGCAAACTTTCTACGCCGTTTCATCTGTAATCTGTCCGAGATAATAAAAGGCTACATGCGGCTTCTCAAGAAGAATGTTCCCTTTATTTGGGATGACGAAGCCCAACACTCCTTTGACAATCTAAAGGCAGCCTTAACCAAAGATCCTGTGATCCAACCCCCCGATTACACACGGGATTATATTCTTTATCTTGCAGCCTCGACTTCCACCATCGGTATGGTGCTAGTCCAGGAAGACCACAACGGCATAGAACATGTGGTATACTATCTCAGTAAGAGTCTTCTTGACTCCAAATCTCGCTATTCACATGTTGAAAAACTGGCTCTGGCAACAGTATTTGTTGTCCAGAGATTCCGTCATTACATCTTACTCCGCCAGACCACCGTTATAGCTGATTTCAATCCAATGTATTATATCCTCACGCGTCAGGTGCTTGGGGGCAAATACTCCCGTTGGATTTTCATCCTTCAAGAGTTTGACTTGGAATTTGTTAAGGCCAAGTCTAAGAAGTCTCTGGTCTTTGCTGAGTTAATTTGTAACTTGCCCCGTCCTACTGAGCAATCCGAACCCATTGATTCTCTCCCTGACGAATCATTGTTCCTCATTAGCACGTCTGATCCATGGTACGGGGATATTCTTTTATATCTCCAAACCCAACGCTTCCGTCCTGACCTCACTCGCGATGAACAACGACGTATCCGACATCACGCTAAGTACTACATCATAGTCAACGATACTCTGTATCGACGTGGTGTCGATACCGTCCTTCGATGCTGTTTGACCTTAGATGAGGCGGAACGCGTTCTTAATGACTGCCACACTGGAGCATGTGGTGGTCATCTCTCTGGGATGTCTACAGCCCAGAAAATACTGCGAGCAGGATACTTCTGGCCCTCAATTTTCAAAGACTGCATTGAAACAGTCAAGAAGTGTCCGCCATGTCAGTTTTTTCATAGTAAAGCACGCTCGCATCCTACTCCACTCCATCCTGTTATTGCCATCGGCCCTTTTTCCAAATGAGGCATAGATTTCATGCACTGTAAGCCCACTTCAGCCGGGGGGCATAGCTATGTCATAGTAGATGTTGACTATTTCACGAAATGGGCTGAAGCAATGCCTACATATGCTAAGGACGGAAAAACAGCAGCGCAGTTCATATTCAGTCATATCATAGCTAGATTCGGTGTCCCACAATCTATTGTGACCGATCATGGCTCCCACTTCCGGAACCATATGATCGAAGAACTAAGTGTCAAGTTGGGTTTTCGCCATGAAAACGCAACCCCTTACTACCCACAAGCTAATGGCCAAGTTGAAGCCATTAACAAAGTCCTGAAAAGAATGATTCAGCGTATTGTGGGTACCCAGAAATCCAACTGGCACTCAGCTCTGTTCTCAGCACTATGAGCATACCGAACCTCAGTGAAAAGTGCTACTGGGTTCACACCATTCCAACTGGTGTATGGCCTAGAAGCCATTTTGCCGATTGAATGTGAAATTCCATCACTCAAGATAGCCATAGAGCTGCTTCCACACACCACTTCCGAAGAGGAACGGTTTCTATACCTAGCCAAGCTAGTTGAAACCCGCCGCGACGCTACGTTAGCTAATGAAGCCCATAAAAAACGCGTCAAAGCTCAATATGACAAATCCGTTCAACCTCGGATCTTCAATGAAGGTGACCTCGTACTTACATATGACCAAATGCACGATAAGCTTGGAAAAGGAAAGTTAGAATCTATGTGGTATGGCCCCTTTGTTGTAAAACGTGTCTTAGAAAAAGGAGCCTATGAACTAATTGATTGTGATGGTACGCCATTGGCACGGCCCCGCAATGGGATATATCTCAAGCGCTTCTACGCGTGAGGTTTCCCTACGCGGGTTACTTGTTGTACATAATGTACTTAGATTGTTTTTACTCTTTTTGGTGTGCGCGTGGACCTTATGTATCCAATCTTACTTTGACTTGTGGATTTATGCGCAGATGTCTGCCTACTTTGGATTCGCCGACGGTGCAAGCCAACATACCCGGAATCTCACTTTCGCAACATGGGTGATCTATTCTCCCACTGGCGAGTTGATATCTTCAGGAGCTAATTGTTTGGGTCCTGCAACCAACAATATCGCGGAGTACCATGCGGTCATTGGTCTCTTGACGGAGGTTGCTTCACTCGGAATTGACTCCCTATCAGTCTTCTTAGACTCCCAACTCGTGGTTTCTCATCTAAACCATGTTTACACAGTTCGCGATCCTATACTACTTCGTTTATTTCGGAGAGTACGCCTCTTGGAACGATCATTTAATTTC
Source organism: Larix kaempferi (assembly GCA_027924585.1). NCBI lineage: Eukaryota > Viridiplantae > Streptophyta > Pinopsida > Pinales > Pinaceae > Larix > Larix kaempferi. Next base: position 2,146,528 of record BSBM01000694.1, on the reverse strand, counting down.
ATTACATATCAACACATACCAAGAGAATTCAATTGTATAGCTGATTCATTGGCTAATTACATATGGGATTGGCATCTTGCCCATACATAAACACATCATAAAAGATAAAATGCACAAGTCATTGTAAATAATTTAGATCATAAAAATAGGTCCATATCACTGTATATAAGAGTGTTTTTTCCAAAATACATAAAGTTTGTGTCAAAGACAAAATTTGGGACCAAATCCCATACAAAAATTTGGCTCTCAAAGCCTACATATCGTGTACATGCCAAAAAAAAAAAAAACTAAAAAGACCATCTATGGAGATCTGGGATATCTATCATGTCCCTCATCAGACTCCTCCCGCTGTTGGTGGTAACATACTACAGCTTGGACCACCCTACGAAGAAGTCGACCGATACGACTAGGCACACCTACAGTATGCCCCTGGAAATGATAAGGGACGTCATTCATCCTCATAGCAGGGATACCATGAGTCAATCCCTGTAAGTTCCTCTCTATGTCCTGAACGCCTCCTGCTTCGTCTTCGTCCTCCTCCTCGTCAGGAACAGCTTGACAGTCAACACCACCGCGACGTAAGGGCGAGTACCCAGCTGGTCTCTGTGGTCCACGATCTGCGACATGCATGCGAACATACATCAGAAATATTTTACACATTCTAAAAAAGCAATAAAAATTATATATTCTAAGAGAAAAAATATATATCCATGAAGGTCATACCTGAGTTGTCCCAATCATCATCCTCTGGCAGTGCCAAATCGATGTCCTCACGGAAATCCACCCCTGAGTAGGGATAGTCATCAATCATAACTATCTGCTCCTCTAGCCAGGAGAAGAAATCCTCGCCAAAGGCTAACCGCTGAGGTCCCCCGAGACATCCAACATAATCACTCCATCGAGCCATCCATGGATCGGTAGGTGGACGGGGGGGCATAGATATCTGTGGGCGCAGTAATGGCACCCTCGCCAAAAAGAAGGTGACCAGGATACTCCCATAGCCAAATTGGGAATTCGTTCCAACCCTACACTTGTGCACTTGTTCTTTGAGATTGGCCAACACTGCTTCACACCAGTTAAATACTGTTCCCCCCATACACTCCGCTGCGAGATTCACTTGTGTACAGGACGCTTGATGCGGACCCACACTTCCTGCTGCATGCGTGATGGTGAACAATACGGTTTTTACAGGGATTTCTATAACATCCTTTATGGCCACCTTCCCGCTTTTCTTACTCGAACCCTGACAGCAATACCGAGCAATCAAGTCATCTGTACTCGTTTCTGAGGCTGTGTATCCAGTAAAGTTCACTTGGGCCCCTCTTTTCGAGAGGCCCATGAGGAAATAAATATCCTCGAGTTGAATTTCGAGAACGTGCTCTCCCACTCGGAAAGCTTGAATGTCAGGATCCCATAATTGAATAAGATGAGTGAGAAGCTTGGGCTGCTGACAAATCCCTTTGGTCTTAAAGAACTTCAACAAATCACATGCTCGCAATGCGGTCACAGTTGGTAAATGATTTTCTGCTGCCAAATCAGCTACTTCGTGCTCTCTTTCCTTCCAACTGACCATTTTGCTTCAAACAAGTTGCAAACTCCTGCAAAAGGTCATGGGAAACATTTAGTAACTATTTAACAACTTAGTTTCAGCAAAAAATTTGAGAAAATTTGATTTTTTCATCTCAAAAATCGCCTTCATCGCGCCTGGGGCAAACTCTACCGCGCGGTACTGTACAGTACCGCGCCTCGATTTGGAACCATAGTGCGGTACTGTCTCACAGTACCGCGTTTCTCGATAGAGCCCCCACGTGGTACTGTGAAGGGCGATTTTTGCCCAATAGGGCTTGCCCAAAAAATTAATTTTCCTTACTGAAAGCAAATGATTCATGCATGAAATGAAAGAGCAGTTTAAGAACTCTTACCTGGCACAGACGGTTGTTGAAACAGTGTCCTGAAACTCCCGATATGGATCCTTGAAGTTTTTGCTCCTCAAATGGGTAAAATCTCCTCTTTGGGTAAAAACACAAATGAAATGGTAAATTTCTATTTTTAACCATCCTTTTATAGCTTTTTCACTTATTTTTTAATAATTATTTTTATATGGTTAAAATAAAGCCCATTTTCACATTATTAATGTCTGGTTTTATGAGCATTTATTGACAGGATCTCCTGTAAAAAGTGATACATTCACACTGGCATTTATTCATTGTTTGACCTTCATTTCGAGCCTACTTTATCTTTTTCATGCTCTGGATTAAAACTTGAAAAAGATTCCAAGCGCTTTCACACTCATCTCGTGCTTGTCAAACCCAAGTAAATGATGTCGAGTATGGTCGGCTTTACTCATGCTCGTTAAACGATGAGGAAAGTATTATCCTGGTTGTATTTTATTCTTTTTTCGGACCAAAATAATTAAAAATTACGAAAAATACCATAGGAGTCCATAGTTAAGCTCTTTTCAGACTCCCTAAAATTGAAAAGATTGCCAAGTGATCTTGACTCTTTCACACTTGTAAAAGTATTTGAAAGGTCGTCTATTCGGTGATAGGTTACCCCTTTTTCTGCCCGTCTAGACTATTTACGAGAAAGGTATACCTCGGTCAAATTCGGCTCGGAGAGTTCTCTCGGGAATTGTTTTACACTTTTTCAAGATCGAGGGACTAAATTTACGAAAAAGTACATTACGGAGCTTCCTTTAAGTTTTTTAGGCTCTCTAAATGTGAAAAACTACCGAGGTTTCCTTCTTTGGGATCATTAAAAATTAACATCGAAGGATCCACTTTGGGACGAACCCCTCCTTTCTCAGGTTCATAAAACATGTGATATTGGACTCATCTATGAGATGAGCTACACCGAGCATCTGTTATCCTCTTCAAGCTCGAAAAACAACAAAGAGGTACTCGTCTATCATGTCGGGGGAATATGGGGAACAAGTCAAGTTTGTTTATGGCAGCTTGTCAGTCGTTACCTTTGAACATGGCATGTGTCTGTCTCTTGTCTATATTGGGTATCCATTTTTCACTGAGTTATGGTCATCATCCTGAGTCGTCTCCCTGGCCACGAGTCTACTCATTCGGTGTCTGTCCTCTGCTATCAATAATCCCTGCTGCCAAGTCCTACTACATGCTGTTATATGTTCAAAGGGTTGCATTGTTCAGAGTCGTTCATTGTGTCAGGCCTCCGCTGTGTCAGTACATACTCCATTGTTTCATCATCTTATCATTCCTTCTGATTTTGCGTCGATGATGTGGGAATCATTATGGCCCACCTTCGACGAGTCTATTCCTGTCGACGCCAAATCACTATCCGGGAATTGGACTTAGGAATCAACCATTAGTACCTTGGTACCTGCATGCCTCAATGGCAGGTTTCCTCGTGTTTGACAATAGGTTCACATCATTGACCTCTAATCAAGCAATCTCTCGGATGCTCAACATCAACTCATCTATTCGCATTTCGTTGAGATGTACTATTGATACCTTGGGGATCATCGTCATCATTGGTGATTTCCCTCACATTTGTTAATGGTTCACATCATTGACCGGTAATCAAATGGTTTCTACCATGTTCGACTTCAACACCTTGTAATCACATGGCTAGATTTGTATCTTTTTGCGATCGGGTAGAAGACCCTGGGTGTACCTCAGTATCTTGATTACGTCCAAGTTGCGATGGAGATATCATTTGTATTGTCACACAGATCCACTTATTATATTGGTCGTGGCTATGTCATTATTGTCTCATGGATCTACGATTGTTCATAGTAGCCATGATCTGTCCACAGTCTATATCATCTCAGTACTCATGGATCTACAATGTATTGGTCGGCAGCCATGCTTTGAGTCATTTGTTTCCGAGCATGGGGATGCCCGCCTCGGTGGTATATCTAACACTTTGTTTCTGTTTTAGCTCCTTGTCGCTCTCCTCGATGCTATCTCTGCACAATATTCGTAAAGTCTTTCGGCCATTAGTCCCTTCTGACCTCACACTTTAGGGGGCATCTGTTATACCTCTATATTCCACAGTGTCGCATCTCCACCACAAAAAGAGTTGACGACACTTTCCCTATTGTTTGAACCACCCAGAAGATGAGTGAACCTTGAAGGTAAACTTACCCTGACAAGTTTTCACCCAGCTGAGACTTTATTTACCCACACTACCGTGCCTTGCTCAGTTATAGGTGCGCGGTAGTCCACACTACCGCGTTATGCTTTGTCTCTGCCACGCGGTACTACCGCGTTATGCTTAGACCACAGGGCGCGGTACTCTTTTTATAGTATTTTTTCCATGGCTTGTGGGATTTTGGATTTTCGAAGATAATGGAATATTGGGGTACCTGATTCGATCTCAACTCATTCTCTGTGATTAGAAACCCTGATCCACTTATCTCTCCCTAGATCCACCCATCTCTCTTGTTAGTTAACCCTACCATACACTATAAAGGAGAGGTATTCCATGGGGAAAAGAGGGACTCTTGGTAGTACCAAACTTATGATCTTGCAGCCTTGTGGAGATAGCTAGAGGAGGAAACACTTGGAGCTAGAGGATTGGCTTGGGCATCAAGCAACCTTTGTAAACATTCTTCAAGTTGTAATAAGATAACTTGTCTTGTTTTTCCCATTTCATGTGTATTGTTTAAGTCTTTAGCATGGAATGCATCTAATCTAGATTTGAATCTAATTTTTACATTCAAAGTATTTGGAAGCTTGTATGTTTGTTCTTTGGTTGATCTTAACAGGTTCTACATTGGAGTACTTGGATCAAAAGCTGGAAGCTGGACAAACGTCGGATTGAAAGGTAAGTCATATCTTTCATTTGTTTCTGAATGCATATGATCTTGCTGTAAAATCAACGCACTCAAGAAGGAAGTGCAAGCCTTAAGAGAAGAAGATAATGAAATGGGCAATAAATCGCAACCCTTACTAGAGGACGGCAACATGATCTCGCAGGAGATCAAGGAGAAGTTAAAGGAGTTGCGCGAAAATCAAGAATAGGTGGAAGGCCAGATTGGCAATGAGATAACACCTGATATGTTGGAAACAGTCAAGCAAGTTGAGAAAGACACGAAGGAAGCAGTCAAAAAGTTGAGTGTCACATACAATGAGTTCGTTGCAAAGCTAGCTCCGCAGGCGGCGGAACAACTCAGAGAAGTTGAAGTTCCAGGTGGCTCAAAGACGAGCCACATGTAAATGTTAGGGGCTTGTTGGGCCTGGCCCAAGTGGGGTATTTTGAGCAAGAAGGATTTTTGGAACTGCGGAGCTGAGCGCAGTTTAGTTGGAATTTTTTTGTATAAGTTTTTGGAATGCTGCAAAGTTGTGTGCATTGCAGCATAGGAGGAACTATGAAGATCAGTGCTGCGAGGAGGCAGCGCTGCGATGTGTCTAGTCTATGTGTAGCCAGAAAAGCAGATTGTTGGACGGAAGACGGCACAAGATTCCGGTTAGACCATCAACGGTCTATTTTCGGTAAAGATGCTCCAGGAGTGCCAAGCGATGGGTAAGGAGCAGAAGCGGAAGAAAGTGACTGGTCACACATGCGAAAGAACCACTACCTGAACCATTCGCACGAGACCATTAGAGGAAGAACGGCTCGGTGAAAGTAACCTGTTGGCATGCATGCGACATGAAAGCCAATGGCGATGTGAGGCATGCGCTGAAGGTGACCACGATGGAACATTCACTACCAGAAGCCAGCAGTCTAGTTAAGGGAAAACTATGGTTGTTTTGTAAACCTAAGGGTTTTTAGCCTTCGAATTGTAAAGACATGACCTATGGGCATGATCTATAAATAAGGCATATTTTGTATGGGAAAGGCCCTTACTCTTCATTTTTTGTTGTTGTGGTATTGTTGAATCTCTCATTTTGTATTGTTATTAACTGAATAGATCTCCGTTGAGAGACAATTTTGTAAGGCTCTGCAAGTTGTGTGCGTAGAGGCCTATTGAGAGAGAAGAGAGTCTGCATCTAAGTGCATAGACAAAGAACTGTTGTACCCTTCCCAAAGACTAATATAACAATAGTTCTTGTGGATGTAGCCTCCATCCTGGGGGTGAACCACATTAAATCCTGTGTAGTGTGATTGTTTACGTTTTGCACTTGTATGTTTGCTTACGAATGAATGTCAGAGTTCTCATTTATCAGTTGTTATGTTAATGCTTTTATATGTATTCGCCATAGGAGAAAGATGGGAATAATATGTTAAGTATTGTGTGAATGGATGAATGATGAATGCTCAGTAATCTAACTCTGCGAAAGTATCAGTTTATGAAATAATCACAAGTATATGTAGAGTTTGGGTTGTGTAACTCTTTCGACACATCGCACTGGAAGTGCGCAACATTGTAGGTTTCGTCTACTTGCATTTGTTATAAAGCTGAATAATCTAAGGCAGTAGATGAATGACTAAGTGTTAAAGTAAAGTATTCATAGTGGTTACGTTTGGAAGAGGAAGCATATAAGTCAGTTGCGTTGTCCTGTGATTCACATTCTATTTGAACCACACAGTCCGTAGATGCGCTGGTTGTGCAAGTATCTTCACATGCAGAAGTACGGACCGCGATGCAGTCTATCCTCGCACAGTCCTCAGCCTGCCGTGCAAGTCTAATAGTGCGTTGTGCATTAGTCCCATCCGATAACTCATCACATCATTGTGGAAACCTGACTACACAGTGCCCCCATAGCTACACCTCGGGTGAGACCTCATCCTGTTCGCAGGATGTTGCCGAAAGGGCCGGTGAGATGGGGTTTTGTTGGTTCCTTGAAACCACGAAGAACCTGGGTCTACATTGGAAACCTCTAGATCAGTATATTAAGCCAACAATCCACAACATAAATTGGTTCAATTTTCAAGGTGGAAGCATCACATGAAAACACTTAGGTCAAAATTATTGGTTCCAAAATCAAAACCCATGACCATTTATGTCTTAATCTCTATTTAAAATACAAAACATGTAATTTGATTCTCAAAATATTTTTAAAACAAAATGTTTGTTCTAGTCTACAAGATTTTCAAACAACAAAAACACAAATATGAATATAAAATTTGTTAAACAACATGTTGGACCAAACATAAACAAGACTTATATGTAAGAATATTGTATCCAATTAACAATTGTTTTTAACAAAAGATGAAAGTCATAAAACTACACGATGAAATTGAATCTATAATCATTTTGATATTTTGTTGAGGCCAAAAACAAACAAAGCCCTTTTTAGTATCGAAAGATATTCTTATATATTGTTTCATGTATTTACTATGTACCCTTGTGTCGGGTAAAAGAAACAAAAGAATAAATAATATTTAGAATGGAAATTCAAGCCGACATGAAATAATAATTGTTTATTATGAAATGACATTTCAGCTAGTAACAAAGGTATGTGTCCTTTCACTTCATTCACTATAAAGTAAAAGTCATGAACTTGCAATTTACCAAGTGATAAAATCAACATGGTATCACAACCAAAGGTTTGGTTCATAGTTTGGAGTTGTGAGTGTATTGGCCCATGGTATTCCATTCCAACCCATGGTTTTGTATGTGGGATTTCACATATGAACATGGTTTTCTTTAAAAAAAATTGTTTTTACCAAAGTTAAAACAATGATTACAAATAAAGGAAGTCAACAATAAAGATAAGTATTTGATGTCTTGAGTAATAAGACTTATTTACTTAAAGATTATGTTTTGTTGATGATTAACATAAATGGTTAATTAATTTTGATTTACTCCTGTCATGGAGATCCAGTGTGGAAGCTCAAGCATGGAATGAAGGATGAGTTGGATTCCAACTCAAAGTGATGACATGAATAACTCAAATCATAAGAGTTGCTCGACTAGGAATAAAGCATGGACATAGACTTCTATATTCAGAGGGAGCAGCTACCCAGGATGTAGTAGTGAGGCCCAACATCAAGAGGAAGCTTGGTACTCCAAGATTGATGATGAGTTAAGGATTAAGAAGTAGCAAGAGGAACTCATTTTTCATAGGGATTTGGATTCAGATCCCAAGACAATAAGATGGCTTCTATGAATAGGGAGAAGTATATTGTGATGGATGAGCAGATAGTCGATGTCTTGACCAAGCCTCTGTTAAGAGTGAAGTTTGAGTACTTCAAGGATAAGCTTGGCATGATGCAGAGAGATGTCCCTCATAAGGAGGAGGGATGAGTCACATATGCGATTCAGGTTGTAGTAGTTGTATAGTGTGGTAGAAACAGGTGGTCATTTACGGGCATGTACTCTAAGATAACTAGAGAGAGTGACCAGCTCATGATGATTGGATATCATGACCATAATTTGTATGTGTAACCAGTCGAGTTGCATATGCAGTAATATCTAGTATGTGTGTGTGGATTGGAGAGTGTGACCAACTAAGGAGGATTGGAGAGTGTGACCATACTTGCGGTTGGAGAGCGTGACCATACTTGCGAGGATTGGAGAGTGTCATGTCCCAAATTTGGAATTGGGTCACAATGGCTTAATCATGTTAGCCATATTCATTAGAGTTTGTAAAATTGATGTTAAGGGTCAAGTAATTGCCAAGGAGGAAAATTACTAGTTTCCTAGGTTTGGGGTGGAAGCTTTGGGATTTGGAATAAGGGGGATAATAAATGATGTTTGAACATTAGAATGGAATAAATATTTAAGAAATGAGCTAAATAAATATATACAAGTTAAAATCAAAGTGACATTTGATCATGAAGACACATGGAGGAAGTGGGACCCATATATGGCTAGATTTCCCCACTACACTTGGCATCATTCTCTCACCAATTCGAATTCAAGGTGAATGGTAACATACTTGGGGAGTAAAAAAGGTATTATTCATGGCATGACTCATCCAATGTCGAAATATAGAGGAAGAGAAACTCCCATGGAAGAGGAAGAGGCAATTTGGAGCTAGTGAGACATTTGGACTAGATTCCCTAGCTTTATGACAACAACGATGAAGATGCTATGACACCTATGACACAAATCAGACCTGAAGGCTGACATATTACATATATGACATGCCAGGGATAAAAATAGACTCCAATAGGGTGCTCAATGGTGTTATGGAATCTAAGATGCTTCCACCAGTGATTTGGTGGAAGTGGGAGACTAGGAATTGTTGTACAAGTGGCATTCTTTGGAATCTCTCCCCAACTTCTGTTGGCATGAGTATATTGGAAGGAATTCGACCCATCGAGGATATTAGAAATTTATAAATGTCAATAAAAAAGAATCAAAACCATATTTTTATCATTTGTATAATTTTCAATTGCATTTGTGAAGAGGGAGAGCTAGTGGATGACTAGTTTCTTGCCTTAGCCAATTTCGAGGGTGAAAGATTCCCAACCAAGTTGGTAATTGGAAAGGAAATTTAGACCTTTCATTTGGAGATTTAATGGATTCTTTATTTTCAGGTGTAAGCTACAGGGAAGCTCATGGTTTCTTCTATTGCATCTCACTTCTTCAACCATTTCCCGTTTTGATGGCATATTCTTGATCCTTGAGGGAGGGCATTTTTGGTGAGCTATTGTACTCTTTGGGGGAGCTTATAATTCCCCATTTCTTTTGTAATATGAATTAAATACTCTGTTCTTCATCTCCAGAACGTTTCAGGTCGAAATTCAAAGTAGAAATGTATAAATCTCATTTTTAATGAAAGAACAGTGTCATTTCCCCACTACCTGGATGTATAGCATTATAATGCTGATGATTTAGAATGAATGGATGGTTATCTGATACATTTATGATTAATCAATTTCCATGGATATATTTTACAAGTTTCATGTACTTTACTTGAGCATTTGAAGTATTTTTACTCAGTTTAATTGCATTGGGAGAAGAAATAGTGCCATTTCCCCAAGGGTCAAATTGGTGATTTTATGCAGCTAAATGGGAGAGGTTTGGAACAGATATAATAATAAATTAATGGTGCACATGAGACCTTAATAAAATCCTTAATACATTCCCTACCTCTTTTCATAAATTTGAGTGGTTTTGGAGGCATTTGGGAAACCATTTTCAGTACTTACCCCAGGGGGATTTGAACCCCAAATTACTAGTAAAATTGCATACTTGATTCAGAATCTTAAGAGAGTTTGCAGAGGTATTTTTGTGGCCATATCTCATCCTTGAACATCATATTCAAGTACTAATATCATTCATACAACTTCCATGAATATTTGAAGGCATTTGGAGCCAATTTGAGACCTAGAGACCAATACTAGTCAAAGGGAAATTACTAGTAAAGTTCCCTATATTGGCCAGAATTGAAAGAGGATTTGCAGAAGTATTTTAAAGGTCCAAAAGAATCCATGAAACACATATTTACGTTATAACATCATCCATATACCTTCTCGGAATATTTGGGAGCAATTGGAGCAATTTGGGGACCTAGAGCTCAAAACTAGTCAAAGGTCTAACTAGGGGAAAAAGTGAAAAATTGCCATTTTGATAAAATTCCTAACAAGGGACATTACAGAGAGTGTTACCATACTTTCGAGGGTTGGAGAGAGTGACCATAATAATGATGACTAGAGAGCGTGAGTATACTTAGTATGTGTATCTAGTCAAGTATGTGTATCCAGTCAGATGTGTGTGTCTAGATTCTGTGTGAGCTAGACGAAGTCTTGTAATGACATAATGTACACTTTTGGCTCATTGATGTGTTGCTACTGTGATTCCCCCAGATGTATGATCATGACTGATGCATGATTGATATGATGGTTTTCTCTTACAGAGATTCTAGTGATGTATATATTCGTGAGATGTCACAAGTAAATGGTCAGAGTACAGAGTTGCGGCAAAGCTTATGTGGATGAGATGTTGATGTTTCCCCAGGGTGCAACATCGGGTAGACATTCTACTATATTGGTAATGTGATTTGACCAAGCAGAATGATACATTAACTAATAGGAACTGGCCATGTGATTTGGCTAGTGGTTAATGGCCCTAGTGTAGCCTTGCTTAGCCATGTGATTTGGCTAGGTGTGATTAGGGCTCGAGGTGCTTGCACAACCTTTATTAGTCATGTGATTTGCATAAGTTTGATTAACACGTGAGGTCACATTGCATACTCTGTGATGGAGTGATCCATGATGGAGTGATCTCATTATAGAGAAGGTTTGACTTGTTTATTTGATAGGGACTAGCTACCCTTGTGGAATAAACAATGTCTAGTCTAATGTGGGTGCACACACATTGGAGCCCTACAAATGAATAAATGTACATGTAAGGAGTTAATTTTAAAACTCTGTGAGTCATTCTCCCTACACGGGGAGAATGGACAGATCAAAGGATCTGTCACTTATGCATTTGACCCTGGACTAGGTCAGGTGAGGTTCTAGGCCTTATTAATGCGTTTTCCCCTAGACATTGGGGACTAGTGAGGTGAAATACCTTGTGATGCATTTGACCTAGAGGGGTTAGGTGAGGTTAAATCCCTTGTGATTCATTTGACCTCGAGGGGGACATCTAAAGGCCTTGTGATGCATTTGACCTAGAGGGGTTAGGTGAGGTTAAAGGCCTTGTGATGCATTTTACCAAGAGGCATAAGGTGAGGTTAAATCCCTTGTGATGCATTTGACCTAAAGGGGTTAGGTGAGGTTAAATCCCTTGTGATCTTCCATGAGGTTGAGCTCATGTCAATGATGGATCCATAATATTGATCTTATGTTGATGTTGGTGACCCAAGGATTGAGCCATGAGATCCCACCTTCACCTTGGGATGATCCAACTGGACTTGGTGGTATCTTTGAGAAATACCCTTCACTATGGAGAAGCTCCAAGTAGGGTCTCAAGAAGAGACTTGTTCTAACATTATGTATGTCAGCATAGGCGTAGATTCTCTGGTTGGTATTTTAAGGAGAAGCTCCAGGCCGAGTCTCAAGGAGAGACTTGATCAAGTGCTAACATTGTGTATGTTAGCATATAGTCGATTCTCTGGTTGCATGATTTTGAATAAGGAGAATCCTTTGTGGAGTGTATCCCTGTGTGAGATTTTCTCATGTGTGAGATGTTATCCTGTGTGGAGAGTGCTCGTATGTGGAGCATGGTCCCAGATGGGTGGACTAGTTGCAGTCATCACCGCCTTCCAGTTGTAATGAATGGTAAATTGGAAGAAGAGTCTTCCTGAGGAGTGCATCCTCCTTTCGGTTTTAGACTTATAAAGTGCATGAGGAAGTAATCATATAGGGTATAGGATGGACAAGATGATCAAATAGATCATATATATTCTTTGAGAATATAATGTGGTTCCAGTGGGGGTAGTTGTTCTGGTCAGAAGGACTTGATCATAAGGGACAAAAATTCTCTTATATTCAGAAGACAAGAAGAAATCTAGTGTTGAATATCATGCCGGAAGAATACCTTCCTTGCTAAGAGGGAGTGTTGATGTTATATGTAGCATCAGAAGATATTATTACATATTATTTCATGTATTTACTATGTACCCTTGTGTCTGGTCAAAAGAAAGAAAATAATAAATAATATTTATAATGAAAAAATCAAGGCGACATGAAATAATAATTGTTTATTATGAAATGATATTTCGGCCAGTAACAAAAGGATGTGTCCTTTCACTTCGTTCACTATAAATCTGATGCAAGAGGGGACAACCAAAGCCAATCCCAACCTGCTGTCCTAGGATTTAAACTGGTTCCAAATTTAGTAGAACCTCCAAACTTAGAAGAATCATCGAAGTCTTTCCCCAAACAGTCGTTGAAGGCAAAACTTCAAACTTTCAATGAGCTGGATTTCATAAAAATTACGGGTCTCACCTGAAGGCTAAGCATTGAGCAAGTCAGAGCAACAAATTACTTATATACCGTCGGATCCAGATCAACGATGGACTCCAAATCTTATGTTCCAATTCCATAAAGGAATTTCATGTCTATTCTAGCCATTAATCCCCGAGCTCTTTCTCCTACGAAATGTTGTACAACCTGTTGATCATTTGGTGGCTTCCTCGTCCATTGATCTGTGATCAATGAGGGACGTCCACTTTGGAATTTCGTGGATCTAACTCCTACACACTTCACCCAGCGAAATCCTTTCTCCACCATCTATATCCTTACTTCGATCCGGATCATCCAAACTCTATGGAATGACCAAACCAAATCGTTGTGACTGTGCGTTGATTTCAGAGAATCGATCAATCAATATCCTTGACACCAAACTTGATCTTCTCACTAAAATTGCACATAACCTCTCAGACATAATACAACTTCAATTTGACTTGACAGGCTCATTCCAGTCCAACCATGAGCTTCACCTGCAACTTCATAGGCGAAGGAGCATCGATCCTTTCGGTGATCGATGACCTAAGAGTTATCAAAGCAACTACAATAATTTCCCCTTTAAGCATAGGAAACCTTCTACACTCATACACAAAGACATGTCAATCTGTCTGCAAATGTTCTATTCTCAATCAATTCATGAATTAGATACATAGAGAGTCAATTATCCATTAACAGGTCACAACAGATTAACCCATTCACATGCAAATTCCCATGTACATAAATCCTTCTCTTGTCATTCTATGACCACCATGAATCAAACACAGAACTCTACATATACTGGAGATCAGTACACTCAGAGAGAATTATTCTCCTATCATAATTTAGACATGAGTTCATCCATTCACACAGAGACATGCATAAATATTCTTCTCTATATTCAATCACGAGAACCCAACACATTCACATTGGTTCAGAACATGTGTTATGATCTTCATAGGATTGATACAACCATGATCACCTCCCTTGTCCATATTTCTCATTGTTTTTCCACCTCCTTGATGCCTCGTAGGCTTACACAATATATACAGAAGGATTTTGAAACCAATGATGTTTCAGATACAAAAACCTCTCAACACATTCCTAATTCACAGCAACTGTTTCTAAGATTAGCAACATACTTATCTTACCTCTATGACTCGCTTATGAGACATTAAATCTTCACCAAATGCGGCCACCATTTGTGGACTTTGTTACATGACCCACCTAATGACCCATCTAAACTAATGTATCATCATTCACCTAGAATCACACTCGCAATCCAAAGAATTTGTACAATATTTCATTCAAAGAACCCTGGATTCAGAAAATGAAGATCCCAAGGTCTTGATCAAACTTGAACTCTAGATGGAGAGAAGGATGCTCCTGCATCAGACTCCCAAGGAAGAAATAAATATTACCTCCTAGTCATAATATTCAATCTTCAATATGCATGGGTCCCAAACTTTATGTTGAATATTTTCAGTTGCTTCATGGTTGTCCTTTTGTCTTGTTGTTGACTACAACTCCCCTGGCTTCCATACTTTTTGTTGCAATGCTCCATTGGCCTTGCTTTTGCAATATTCCCTTGTCACTTGTCTCCTACTGTTGCTTTTCTTTCTTGCTTTGTTGATGTAGATCTTCCTTTTCTCCTCATGTATACTCTGAGACACGTTCACCATCAGCATCCTTATCATCTCAATTTCATTGTCCAGTCTATTCACTGGCTAGTACACATGCTTGTTGTGCATTTGTTGTTGTTTCTTTGGCTGAATTCTGTTGTTAATGTCTACTACCTATTGCATCCTTATATCTTCAGGATTCTTACTCTTATCTTCATTCATGTCATTTCCATTAGACATTATAATCTTCTCCCTATAATCAATTTGAGTTAAACCTGTAAACTATCTATAGTCTCCATCACTTGTATCTTTTGCCAACCATTCCTCTAAAAATATTATCTCATCCTCAAAATTCGTCATCTTTGAATGTTGAACTGGAGGTTCAAACTCACCCTTTGAGACTACTTCCCAATTATGTTCATTATTCTTGGTTATGCTTGCATCCTTTAATTTAAATTGAAAATTAAAATTTACCTCCTTGTCTTTAGATGCTATGGGCACCTCTTCTTCACTATAATACACTTTTGAACATGCTCTCATTACTATAATTGGACTTTCTCTTCCTTCTGAATCCTGTTTCCTCAACAATTCCTCTAGCAACTTGATCTCTTCATTCCATCTTGTAAAAATTGCAACTGAATGCTTATCTTCGGCCTCCCTTTGGCCTCTCTCATGAGCCAAATATTCATTTCCCTGCATAGCAATAGTCTTTTCTAATTGTCTTCCAACAATCTCTTTGTTCAATGGTGTATGGTATTCATCTTGGTTGTCTTCATGAGCCAAATTTATTTCACTTGCAGCAACAGGTTCTTATGACTGTCTGTCAGCAACCCCATTGTCAAAATGTGTGTGTCCCCCCTTGGATTTCTTCATGAGACCATGTTGTCTCATCCTTCATCCTTAGAACAAAATTCTGGATTTGTCCTCTTTTAGGGGTGTAAGAATACATTTATTTTTCTTCCTTCATATTCATGACAACTTCAAGTGATTGTTCATATTCATTGTCCTTGAATACATATTCTGTCAAGAACTCTTCTATTTCAGTCATCTCTTCTTAAATTTATTTCTTCACCATCCTACCTACACAAATCACTTAAGAGTTCTTCAATACCTGCAGTCATACACAAACCAATAGATTTAAAAACATAATGATCCTCATCTGAAGTCTCAACCATATTATCTTCATGTGGTTCTGAACTTATCAGAGAGTTCATAAAATTATTTATAATCCCTGCTACATCGTCCTCATTCACATCTTCTCCAAGTAAGGGGCCATGTTCTGGTTCACATTCCAAAAATTCCATCTCATATTCAACTGTCATGAGTTCTTGCTTCAATCTGGCAGGCATGTTTTTCTTTAGATGAACACCTATAGTGAATTCCATCTCACTTTCTTCTTCTTCATTATCCAACCATACCTATGGTTTTCTTGTAGCCTTGTTTCTAGTAGACTAATATGTATGCTTATTTCAGCCAATTCCCTGTCATACTCCTCTTGACTCATTCTCTTGATGCCTTTTTCCTTGGAATCTTTTCTTCTGCTGTGGATTTCCTTTGAACCTATACAATGACCTTCAGTAGCCATTGTCTCCATTTCCTCTTTCTCTGTGAACTTCATCTTGTTCACTTGTGGACTGCTCCCAAGCCTTACCTCAGCAAGTCTTCATACTTGCTTCTATACATCAGCAAGCTATCTCTCCTTGAGATTGTCCTTTTGGTATCCTTGGTTCCTTCTCCTCTAGAACCCCTTGAGAAACTTCCTTTGATCCTCTTGGGCTTCTGCAAGTCCACTTCCTCTAAGAACATTCAACTTGTCCCCTTCTTTTCCAACCTTTGTTGGATCCTTAGGTTCTGCCACTGCTTCCTCTTTTCTCTAAGAGTTCACAAACTCCTCATCAAGAACACACATGTTCTTTGTCATAGCTTTAAATCTATCTGCTGCTATCAACCTTTGTCATTGGTTTCAATATGCAAATAATATCAAACTAGAGTTAATATAAACACATCAATCAATACCTTAAAGATCTCTTCATGATATTGTCCTCCACAGCTCTTCCTTTGAATGACAAATTTTCTCTCATAGTTTCCTTTGCATCCACTTGCTTACCAGATCTATACCTATGTTTCCTCTCGAAAAAAAAAATAGTTCTAATTTGTCTTTGATACCACTTGATGTAGGAGGGGACTACCAAAGCCAATCCCAACCTGCTCTCCTAGGATTTAAACTGGTTCCAAATTTAGTAGAACCTCCAAACTTAGCGGAATCAGCTAAGTCTTTCTCCAAACAGTCGTTGAAGGGAAGACTTCAAACTGGCGGTGAGCTGGATTTTATAAAAAATACAGGTCTCACCTGAAGGCTAAGCACCGAGCAAGTTGGAGCAATGAATTACTTTTGGACCATCGGATCCAAATCAACGGTGGACTCAAAATCTTACGTGCCAATTCCATAAAGGAATGTCGCGTCCGTTCTAGCCATTAACCCCCGAGCTCTTTCTCCTGCGAAATGTTGTACGAGTCGTTGATCATTTTGTTGCTTTCCTCGTCCATTGATTTGTGATCAATGAGGGATGTTCACTTTGGAATTTCGCGGATCTAACTCCCGCACACTTCACCCAATGAAATCCTTTCTCTACCGTCGATCTCCTTACTTTGATTTGGATCGTCCAAACTCTCTGAAATGACCAAACCAAATTGTTATGACTGCGCGTTGATTGATCAGAGAATCGATCAATCAATCTCCTTAACACCATACTTGATCTTCTCACTAAATATAAAGATAAATATAAATTTGTTATAATTATATCCATATTAGTAAAATATAGATCCATAAATATAAATTAAAAAAATAAATAAATTAATTCAATTTTTTAAGAGTAAGAAAAAAAGGAAACAAAAATAAATCTATTATAATTATATATAATCATAAAATATAAATCTATTATAATTATATCCATAAATATGAAATTGATTGAATAGCTTTAAATTTTTGCATTTTGAAATCCATTTTTTCATTTTTCAATAAAAATATAAAAATAAAAACTCTTCATAACCATATAATTAAATTGAATAATACAATAGACTTGTTTTCAATAAGCAGCTCATAACCTTATAATTAAATCATACTTGAGTCTTATTTCTAATAAATACATCCTAACCATATAATTAAATCATACATAAGCCTTAATAACTAATTCATATAAAATTCACATTTTAAGATGAAATTCAATTTATTGATGTTGTACATATAAGTGAGAGCTAATGTCATTAATATGTTAATGCCATTAGACTTTTTGATAAAATAAATAAATATATTTTAAATGACTTTTCATTCTTAATGATAAGAATTATGTTAAACTTTTATAATGGAATATATTCCTAACATTAAATATATTTTAAATGACTTTTCATTCTTAATGATAAGAATTATGTTAAACTTTTATAATGGAATATATTCCTAACATTAATAATTATGTTAAAGTTTTATAATGGACTATATTCCTAATTTAACAACTTGGAATCTATTCTCCATGCTTCATATTCCAAACAAATAATCACAACTTGGCTACATCACTGCATCACCGTAAACTTAGTCTTGTTTTCAAGGCAGATTTTTATATTATTATCGGCCCACATTAATCCCTCCCATGCATCTTTCTCAATTTGTATCTCTTTTAAATTGGAGAGCTTCTCTATTCCTATGGGCAATCTCTTCAATGCTCGGCAATGCAGTATCTTCAAGGTTTGAAGTTTGGGCATTGTACCCTTCATCCACAATCTCTACAATGCTGGGAAATGCAGTATCTTCAAGGTTTGAAGTTTGGGCATTGCTGTAAAACTAATCTTTTGATTAATTTTAATGGCCTACATGAAGAGACACATGTGATAGGAAGTTACGTTTATTTTCATATTTATTAATATCTTGAATGTTGTTGGTTAATTGGAGGAGTAGTTTCCAAAACTCCTACTTTGATGGGCAAGCGGAGTATAACCGTTTTAGGAAACCGGTCCTCTCTCCACCTATAAAAGATCTTTCAGAATACCCATCACATAAGTCTAAAGAACGTATCAGCAAAAGGGTAGGAGGGAGAAACTGTTTTCCATCCAAAAAGAGTAAGAGGCGACTGCACAAGATTTCTGCACTAATGGATTCAGGTAAATCATTAAAGATTGTTTAATTTCAGACTTATGTGATACATGTGATAATCATGACAGTTCTAGGTCTTGTAATTATAGTACATGTTAATTATACGGAAGGAAAATAAGTTTACAAGTGGTATCAAAGCCTACGTTAAAGAACTTTCATGTTTTTTCCATAATGTTTGCTGAAATTTTTTTGATCATGCATGAAATAATTGTTAGTGGTCCCCCTTATTATAGCAAATAACTTTTATAAGAACCAGAAAAAAGAGACTCTCCTAAATGAGTCACCACTGGACTTCAATTCAACTTGAAATTATATTGAATGTACTTACTGGATTGCTTCGTTTAATCATGCATAGAGAAGAAACTATTACAAAAAAAAATGAAATAGAGTCTATGTTTTCAAATTTTTGAGTAGTAATGATATTGAATATATTAATAGTTACTTCTGTAATTACTTATGTAACTATTCATTAATTGATTTAAAATATTAAATATAATATATTAATAGTTACTTTTGTAATTACTTGTGTAACTATTTATTGAATGATTTTAAATATTAAATATAATATATTAATAGTTACTTATGTAATTACTTGTGTAACTATTCACTGATTGATTTAAAATATTAAATATAATATATTAATAGTTACTTCTGTAATTACTTGTGTAACTATTCACTGATTCATTTAAAATATTAAATATAATATATTAATAGTTACTTATGTAATTATACACTGTTGCTTTAATGTATATGCAAAGGTATTATATTGATTTGAGGTCTATATTATGGTATGGTTCGATAGCCACCAAAGTGGTCCAACCGGAATGACATGTAGACATCAGGTCAAATTATCTAAATTTAATACTCGTTTCCTCGGTATTAAATAATAATAATAATAATAACAACTTTGCAAATCGCAATTATTTCATCACAAGAATATTAGGTTGGCCCAAAGGTGCACCATTTTTAAGAGATTAATTAATTGGAATAGGATGGTTGGTGGGTATTATTGATTAAGGTTGGTACGGATACTCAAAGGTAATGGACTTACTTAGTTGTGAATATTTTATCAATTAGTCCTATTAGGTGAAAGGAAATCACCATAATTGTTAATAGTGTACCATAAGATTAGCCAAAAGGTAGGTCACGGTAATACTATTTATTATTGTTTGATCATGTGTTTTATGTTGACTAATTGTCAAAATTATTTATAACTCTTAGCATTAATGTTGTGAGCATGAATTTATGATTGCAGTGTCAGTTCCTATTTCGCTACATTCTCATGCCTCTTCTATTTCGATCTTAAATGGAATGAATTTCTCAGATTGGAAAGAACAGGTTCAGTTTCACCTCGGTGTTCTGGATCTAGATATAGCACTTGAATCTGAGAAACCGGCTGCTATTACTGGTGAAAGCAGTGCGGAAGAAAAGTCTATATTTAAAACATGGGAAAGATCGAACAAACTGAGTCTTAAATTTATGCGGATGACTGTAGCAAACAACATCAATTCAACCCTTCCAGAAACTGACAATGCTAAAGAATTTCTGAAATCTGTGTGAGAACGTTTATGAACTGCAGACAAGTCCCTTGCTGGGACACTGATGGCTAAGCTTACCACCATGAATTTTGATGGTATGCGTGGGATACATGAGCATGTCCTTTAAATGACAAATTTGGCTGCTCAATTAAAGACCCTTGAGATGAATGTGGATGAGTCTTTTCTTGTACAATTTATTTTGAACTCCTTGCCTCCTCAGTATGGGCCATTTCTGATTCACTATAACACTATTAAGGATAAGTGGAATGTGAATGAGTTGGCCAATATGCTAAATCAAGAAGAGGAAAGACTTAAGCAACATGGACAACATTCAGTTCATCTCATAACTCAAGGAGCCAAAAGGAAAGGGAAAAATCCTAGAAAAGGCATGAAGCGGGTATCACCCAAGGCATATGAGCCTAATCATGGTTCTCATGCTTATAAGAAGGAAAGGAGCAGTGATAAGTGTCACTTCTGTAAAAAATCGGGACACTATCAGAAAGAATGTCCGAAACGTAGCGAATGGTTCGAAAAGAAAGGTATGAATTTGATTTTTGTTTGTTTCGCATCAAACCTAACTGAAGTTCCCTCTAATACTTGGTGGATTGACTCTGGGGCTACTACTCATGTTTCAAATACAATGCAAGGATTCCTTACAACCCAGACCATAAATCAAAATGAAAACTTTGTGTTCATGGGAAATCGGATTAAAGCTCCAATTGAAGCCATTGGGACTTATCGTTTATTTCTAGATTCCGATTACCAGTTGGATTTGTTTCAAACTTTATTTGTTCCTTCTATTTCTAGAAATTTAATTTCCTTGTCTAAACTTGATCTTGATGGTTACTCTTTTAAATTTGAGAATAAAATTTTTCAGTTTGTTTAAGAGTACCTCTTTTGTTGGTTCAGGTATTCTTTGTGATGGTTTGTACAAATTAAAACTTGACGATCATTTTGTTGAAACTATTCTTACCCTGCATCATAATGTTAGTACTAAACGTAGCCTTACGAATGAAAATTCCTCTTACTTGTGACACAAAAGGCTGGGACATATTTCCAAAGAAAGGTTACTGATATTAGTAAAAGATGGGATTCTCTTGAACCTAGATTTTTCTGACCTTGGGGTATGTGTGGATTGTATTAAGGAAAAACAAGCCAAACACGCCAAGAAGGGTGCCACAAGAAGTACAAAGCTTCTTGATATTATCCATACAAACTTTTGTGGGCCTTTTGACAATCCATCTTTTGGTGGAGAAAAGTATTTTATCACCTTTATAGATGATTTCTCACGTTATGGTTATGTATATTTGTTGCATTAAAAATCTCAATCGGTGGATGCCCTTGAGGTGTACATTACTGAGGTTGAAAGGCAATTAGACAGAAAGGTGAAAATCATTAGATCTAATAGAGGTGGTGAATATTATGGAAAGTATAATGAATTAGGGCAGTGTCCTGGCCCATTTGCTAAACTCCTTGAAAAGCATGGCATATGTGCACAATATACTATGCCTAGAACGCCACAGCAAAATGGTGTAGCTGAAAGGCATAATCATACTTTAATGGATATGGTTAGGAGTATGTTAAGTAATTCAACATTACCTATGTCGTTGTGGATGCATGCTCTTAAGGCCGCTGTATACTTATTGGGGTTCCTAGTAAGCTAGTTCCAAAGACCCCTTTTGAACTGTGGACAAGAAGGAAACCAAGTTTAAGACACCTGCATGTTTGGGGTTGTCTAGCAAAGGTTAGAGCGTATAATCCACATGAAAATAAATTGGATTTTAGAACGATCAGTGGTTACTTTATTGGTTACCCTAGAAAATCCAAAGGGTATAGGTTTTATTGTCCTAATCACAGTACGAGAGTTGTAGAGACCGGTAATGCCAGATTCATTGAAAATGGTGAAGTCAGTGGGAGTGATAAAACACAAAATGTGGTTATCTGAGAAGTTAGGGTACAAGTTCCTGTACATATGGCTTCAAAGGAAATTGTTGTTCCTACCATTGTTGAACAACCTGGCAACATTGAACAACAAATTAATGAACCACCACTCCATAATGAGACTGACACCAATGAACCGATGGTAGAAGAACCACAACAAGTAGCATTAAAGAGATCTCAAAGGGAAAGGAGGTTTGCTATTTCGGATAATTATGTGGTTTATCTACAAGAATCTGATTTTGATGTAGGGACATGTAAGGATCCGGTTTCATTTTCACAAATCATAGAAAGTAATGATTCTGCTAAATGGATTGATGCCATGAATGATGAATTGAAATCAATGGACCAAAATGAAGTCTGGGATCTCATTGAATTGCCCGAAGGATACAAGAAAGTTGGTTGCAAATGGGTCTTTAAGACCAAACGCGACTCTAAGGGCAATATCGAATGACATAAAGCCAGACTTGTGGCCAAAGGTTTTACTTAGAAAGGAGGCATAGATTATAAAGAGACCTTCTCTCCTGTATCCAAGAAGGACTCACTTAGAATCACTATGGCATTGGTAGCTCATTATAATTTGGAATTGCACCAAATGGATGTGAAAACTGCTTTTTTGAATGGGAGTTTAGAGGAAGAAATCTATATGGATCAACCTAAAGGTTTCTCCTTTAAGGGAAAAGAACACCTGGCTTGCAAACTTAAGAAATCAATATATGGACTTAAACAAGCTTCTCGACTTATGGTATCTTAAGTTCCATAATACCATTACTTCCATTGGATTTAAGGAAAACACTGTTGATCGGTGTATATATCTGAAGGTTAGTGGGAGTAAGTTTATATTTCTGATTTTGTACGTTGATGACATATTGCTTGCCACCAGTGATCTTGGTTTATTACATGAAATCAAGAAGTTTCTCTCTATGAATTTTGAAATGAAAGATATGGGTGAGGCATTTTACGTGATAGAAATTGAAATATTCCGGGATCGATCACGTGGATTGTTAGGATTGTCTCAGAAGGCCTATATTGAAAGAGTACTAGAGAGATTCGGAATGGAGAAATGTTCAGCTGGTGATGCCCCTATTCAAAAAGGGGATAAATTCAGTCTTATGCAATGTCCGCAAAATGAATGGGAACGAAAACAGATGGAAGGGATTCCTTATGCTTCTACAGTAGGAAGCCTAATGTATGCACAGACTTGCACCAGACCAAATATCAGTTTTGCAGTTGGTATGTTGGGAAGATACCAAATTAATCCTGGATTGGATCACTGGAAAGCTGCAAAGAAAGTGATGAGGTACTTACAGGGAACAAAGGATTACATGCTCACATTTAGGAGGTCTGATAATCTAGAGGTGATTGGCTACTCAGATTCGGATTTTGTTGGATGTGTTGATAGTATAAAGTCCACTTTTGGTTATTTGTTCCTATTAGCTGGAGGGGCAATATCATGGAAAAGTGCAAAGCAAACTATCACAGCTTCATCCACTATGGAAGCTGAATTTGTGGCATGCTTTGAGGCCACGGTTCATGGATTGTGGTTGCGGAATTTTATCTCAGGACTTGGGGTTGTCGACTCTATTTCCGAGCCACTGAGAATTTATTGTGATAACTCCGCAGCTGTATTTTTCTCTAAGAACGACAAGTATTCTAATGGTGCTAAACACATGGAATTGAAATACTTTTCCGTTAAGGAAGAAGTTCAGAAACAACGAGTGTCAATTGAACACATAAGCACATTGCTTATGGTTGCAGATCCACTGACAAAAGGATTACCACCAAAGACATTTAAGGAACATGCCAATAGAATGGGTATTGAACGTAGCACATAACATTTGCTAATTTTATGTGATGGATTGCATTGTGTTATTTGTTTTATTTTGACACTTTGAGATCTTAATAAAGGTGTTTCTCATTGATAATTTATGTTTTAAATGTGTACGTACATGTATGAGAATAAATGTATAATGACAGGAATAGTCTTTGACAAGGGACATTATTGTTGAACACCTTATGAATACACTTCTCGTTTATAGACTATATTACACAGGTTACTAGTGTTGTGGTACATGGAAGGGATTATGTTTCCTTATTGACGTAGAACCTCCATGACTCACATTAGTGGATTGTTTAATTATAGTATTATGATGACCAACTGAAAGTTAAGATGGATATGATTTATGGCGCACTTAATGTTTACCTTTCTAAACTCTAACGTTAAGTTATCATATGTGCCAAGTGGGAGAATGTAAAACTAATATTTTGATTAATTTTAATGGCCCACATGAAAAGACACATGTGATAGGCAGTTACGTTTATTTTCATTATTATTAATTCTTGAATGATGTTGGTTAATCGGAGGAGTAGCTTCCAAGACTCCTACTTTAATGGGCAAGAGGAGTATAACCGTTTTAGGAAACTAGTCATCTCTCCACCTATAAAAGATCTTTCAGAATACCCATCACATAAGTCTGAAGAACGTATCAGCAAAAGGGTAGGAGGGAGAAACTATTTTCCATCCAAAAAGACTAAGAGGCGACTGCACAAGATTTCTACACTAATGGATTCAGGTAAATCGTTAAAGATTGTTTAATTTCAGACTTATGTGATACATGTAATAATCATGACAGTTCGAGGTCTTGAAATTATATTAGATGTTAAATATATATGAAATTATATTAGATGTTAAATATATAGAAAGAAAATAAGCTTACAATTGTACCCTCCCTCCACACCACATTTGATGACGAGCTCGACCACCAACTTCTCCAACATCGGAAATCCACCCACGCTTCCCGTAATCCCCAACTCCCTCACTTTAGTCCACGCGTCTAATTTCAACACCCTTAGATTTGGCAATCTCTCCAATGGAGGAAGCTCTTGTAGTTGCGAACACTCATGCAAAGGCAACTCCTCGAGTCGTTCAAAGTGACAAATACAATTGGGAAAACTTATCCCTCTGTACCCCACAAGAGTAAATGTCTGCAGCTTCTTCATGTTTTGCATGTCCCAGGGAAGATCCTCCACTACCTCTGCCACTCTATCAAAAGCCAAGAGAAAATTCCTCATCTCCAACCAAGTGGCCATTGTACCTTCTTTAATTCCTCCCGACTTGATTCCATCTACTATCTTTCCCGGCTTTACACGTACATGAAGCTCCATCAAATTTGTAAAATTTGTAAAATCCTTCAAACTGCACATACCACTCTCCGCTTCGTCCGAGCCCAGTCTACTCGTGGACATCCAGAATTGTAGCTTGTTCAATGATGTAAGTTGACAGATGTCACATGGAATCCCCGCTAACCTGTTGCATCTATTCAAATTTAAATGCTTGAGGATTTTAAGCTCAACTATCATACGTGGCAACGATTCTAGCTGACGGCTGGCAAGATGCAAAAATTGCAATCGAGAAAGATTGCATATGTTAGCAGGAAAACTATTTATTTTCGTGACATTCAACCCCAGAAACTCAAGCTGTTTGAGTAGCCACAGAGACTCTGGCAAGGATGTTATATTGGTGCGGGACATATCCAGCACCCTGAGAGAGGTGAGATTGAGAAAAAAGCCATTTGGAACTTCTCTTAAACTCTCATTTTGAGATAAGATCAAAGTTCCAAGTTTGGGTCATCTGAAATTTGTGGGCAGAAAGGCATGAGTATCATTATATTAGCGAATTGCTATTCTTTTGTAATTGTCCATCACTTGTTCTGCAGGAAACTCGTCCAGCTTTTGACTTGTTCTAAATAAACATTTCTCTTCCTTTTCAGCGATATACAGTGCCAGATCATGAACAATATCGTGAACTTTTATGAAGTCCATATCTGTTTCAACATACTGAAACAAGCAACGTTCTACTAATAGCGTGACATACCTGCGTTCTGCGTACACAAGCTGGATTTTGTCTCTGCGATGAACCAATCCCTCTCCAATCCACATTTCCACCAAAGTCTCCACCTGAATCTCTGCATCTTCGGGAAAGGCACCACAAAATAGAAAACAATTATGTAAGTTACAATCATTCAAACGATCGTAGCTCCATTTTAGTCACTCATAGAGATCTTCATCAATGCCACTGTACATAGTTAGAAAATCAGGATCTACATGTTGCATTTGAGTTAAAGCAAGATGCCACTCCTCTGCAGTAGTATTACCGGCCAATGCTGCGGCAACAACATTTAAGGCCAAGGGTAAACCTTTACACTCTTCTTAATACTTTTGTAGGAGTACCACCGGCTTTGAACGCTACTCTGCGAAACAAGTGCCACCCTTCATATGTCGAAAGGGGTTGTAGTGCCATGGAGTAGTCATTGGCCCCCATTCTTCGAATCACATCTTTGCTGCGAGTAGAGATTACCACCTTGCTACCTTTATCTTTGCTGATGGGGATGCCCAGTTCTTCTTCCAGTTGGATTGATTTACACATGTCATCCAGTATCACAAGAAATTTCTTTTTCTCTAGAGAATTAGAGAGTCTCATCTTTGCCATCTCAAGAATAGCAAAACTGCTCTCGGCATCAGAATTGTTGATCTCCAAATCTAAATTGATTGTCTTGGCAATAATACTCTGCAAGTCTAGAATGTTAAACTTTTGTGAAACAGTTAACCAAATGACGACTTGGAACACATTACCTTTGAGTTGCTTGTAGGTGTTGTAGATTGTTTTCAGCAACGATGTCTTACTAATGCCACCCATGCCATAAATGCCGATCACCCGCATCAAGCCATGTGTTCAGCTGCATCTCAAGTATCCTTCAAGGGTTTGAATTTGTGCTTCCATATCCTTCAAGTATGTTGGAACCTCATCTGGAAGACTGGAAAACCCCGTCGTAGGACCACTGCAATCGTCATTCTTCCCACCAGAGAGCGCACTAATTCCTTGCCCAAGAAAGTCTGCTTTGCAGGGCTTTGACAGAGTGTGGTGCTCCTTTCCTGTTTCATCATTAATCCTGGCCTGGTCGGCATCCTTCATGTGAGAATTCATCAGAGTTTCATAGCTTAATCTCTCATGGGATGCTATCTTCTTCCTGCAGAGAATACATTGGAGTGTTGATAGACCTGAGGCTGGGGAGCCTTCTTCCATTATGACGCAATTGATAGGAGCCTCACAGTTGGAATTGCACTCACCACTGGACATTATGTTGCCTCTTACCTTGCTATTGCACCAATGAACTCGAATGAGGGTAGAATGCTTTCCCCTCCCTCCTTAAAAATAGAAAATCCTTGAAAATCGGTCGAAATTAAATGTTGCATGGTGGCCACGTGGGTCGGGCGTGCAAGCTAATTCAGGACTGTCGAAAGGACACGGGAGGTGACTTCAATATTTAAGTTAGTTTTGATGCATGGAGTGCCAATTCTGGCTTGGTGACGGCTTGTGCTTCTAGACAAAAAGCATAGCCACTTCCTTAAGGATTTGTTGTGTCTAATCATTAAAATAAAAAATGAATAAGTTAGGGAATCTATGCAAACCCATGAGTTTTCTGATTGCAAACCAAAACCCCACAATCAAGCTTGACTCCAATGTTTGCCATCTTATTAGCGTATTTGTTCTTGAATCTTAAGAGGTGAAGGAAGTTGATTGATTT
Organism: Larix kaempferi; assembly: GCA_027924585.1. NCBI lineage: Eukaryota > Viridiplantae > Streptophyta > Pinopsida > Pinales > Pinaceae > Larix > Larix kaempferi. The sequence continues at coordinate 2,118,942 of BSBM01000694.1, read as the reverse complement.
GTATTAATTGACAATGTTGTTCAACATAGAGTCTCGAAAGACTACAAGATCCTCAATTCCATCGCTTTTAGTTAGTTCCGGGCCTTTGATCTTAAAGTCATAGAGGACTCCTCCCGCACCTGCCAACCCAATTTGAAAATTCACTATTATAAAAGATTTAAATTTACTCATTAAATATGTAATTTAAATATTAATGTTAATTATGGATTAATTAGATGATGTAATTTAAATATTAATGTTAATTATGGATTAATTAGATAATGTAATTTAAATATTGATGTTAATTATGGATTAATCAAATGAAATAAAGTGAGTAAACAAATTGATTTGTTTATTTAATTTAAATATTGGTATTAATTAATAATCATGAATTAATTGGATGAGATGAAATGAGTAAACAAATTGGAACTTATTTCATATTGCATTTCAAGAATCTTTATGATTGAATACTTGAAGTGTCATTATTTTTATGTTTTCTTAAAAGAGGTAAAGTTATATTCTTTATAATAATAGAAGGTTAATAAGACAAAAGGAAAAGGTGCTCAATTTTAATATATAAATTTTACAATTATTAATCTCAATATATTTGAATTAATTTTTTTAATTATGTATATTGGTTTTATTTTAATAATATTTATTTTAATTTTTAAATTTAAATTATTGAAAAAAATGTTTTAATTAAAATTAATTTATAAATTTTTTTATAATATTTCAACTTCTTATTGATGAACATTTTTCTTAAGTATTGGATTTTAAATCAACATTTTTAAAGTTTTTTTCTTATCTTAAAACTTGATAAAAATGTTAAATATAATATTATTCCATAAAAATAATTTGAATTTTAAGAAAATCAATATAGTCAAAATAAGAACAAATTTTCATGGACTTCTTAGTGAAACAAGACCCTCAACAATTCCTAAAACACTGTAAGAAGAAAAAGACTTACCATCTCACTAAACTTTAACCATCATCATCATCATCAATAATTAAGCCATTAACTTTTAAACTAATATTTTTTAAATATTTGAAACTTGTAATAGTTATTAGACATACCATTTTCCTCGAGAGCATATAACACTTAGTCAACTAAAAGTAAATAGTTGAATAAATATCCAATTAAAATACTAATGTAAATTATGATTTTGACTAGCCAAATTAAGATTTATAAAATCTTTATAATATTTTAATTTTCTTTTATTAATGATTTCATTATCTTTATAAATCATATCTTTAACTTTAATAATTAATATTAAATTTAATTTTTTCTTTGATTGTTTTCTTTTATATTCTCATAATTAAAATAAATTTAAAAATATATTAATATTTTTTAAATATATAATAATTTCTAATAATATTCTTAGTAATAATAAAAATCCTATAATCTAAATATTGGAACAAACTTTAAACTATGTGAAAAATCAAACTTCATAATCATATAATTTTCATTACATTATATTTTATAGATTAATTTAAAAATTAATTAAAATTTTATATATAAAATATTCATTTTTTTAACAGGAACGAGAAAATGTATTAATATATAAAAATAGATGTACATATCGCCTTTAGGTCAGCATTAAGGATTTCAAGGTCAGAGTTGTACAGCACATTTCCATAGACTTTTCCACTTCTATCAACTCATTTTGATAAACAAAAATATTGTTTCTTCCAAAACCTATGCTTCTACCTCTTACACTATAAACTCTAACAAACTAGCTACATCAGTGGATGCAAAAAAGCATAGCAAATTTTTTTTAGGAGTTGTTTGTCAACTTGGTTGTCCACTTCATTTTCTGCTGCACCATGCAGACTTATTCCATCAAGGAGGCCGCACCATGCTTGCGCAAAGGATCGCTATTGTCTCTACAAAGCCCGACCAAGACTACCTGAACTTCACTGAGTAATTCTTTCAACTAAACAAAGTGGGCCTCATTTCTTTCATTTGTATTCATCCCCTGATCCTGAATACAATGTTTAATGTCAGTCATAACAGTCTGTACCTCAACCTTCCAATCGTTTTGGCTTCTTTTCATACTCAACATCCTGCACTTGATATCTTCTACTTCACCAGTCAGAACCCAAAAGCTTCCTTCTGTATTGTCAATGCGGGTGTTTATGTTCGTGATATCAACTGAGATCCTCTTGTTTTCCTCCAATACCGCTGTAGAAACCTCACAGACACAACATAACATCTTTTTATAGTATACTGTGTACTCTATAAGTCCCTTATTTCACCTAGAACCTCCTCCATTGCACCGTTCTTCATACTTAAAAAAATGGATCTACAACAATCAACCACCTTACAATCCTCCTGGTCTTGGGGAACAACCACGCCAAAAATCCTCCTAGAGACATACAAATACATGGATCCCTTCTCAACTCTTCTAGACATGGCAAGTGTGAGAGTACGCGAAAGATCATCCATATCCATGCACCTAAATGTCGCATGGGAACCACAACAATTCAAGAAATGGATTTCCTTAACCGTGAACCATATGTCCAGTGTTGCACTATGTAGCCTCCACTGTAGCCACTTCCATCCCATTGCCTTAAAGTGGAGTCCAAGTTGGCCTAGGCCCTCCCTTGGAGAAAGTAATACCATGGAAACTTATGACTCCCAACAAGCAAGAGGTGAGGCCAGCTTAGATTTAAAAGCATGATGTCCATTTAATTAGGGGGGAGGAATAATCCACCTTTATTTCACCTTGTTTTAACTTGCATCCTACGTTGGCAACCCTATCAGCTTCCCTATTGCTCTGACGTTTGACATGGAAGAATTGAACCTTAGTGATATCAGATATAAAGGCCAGAATTCTCCTTTGGACTCTTCCAATCTCTTTACCTCTGTCGGCTAATATGTCTTGCATATTTTGGATGACAACTTGAGAGTTGCCAAAGACTTGAAAGGTTCCAATATTTAATTCTGCCATAATTTCAATTCCTTGCATCAAAGTTTCCCTATCAGCCTGATTGTTCATCCTCTTTTCCAGACCCCAAACAAAGGTATGGATATTTTTTCCTCCTATTCATTTTCATTAATATTATATATTATATTATTTTTTTATCAATATAATTATATTAAGAATATAAATCATATAAAGAATATAATGACATGAAGAATATAAATCATATATTATTCTCACCATTTTCTCAATAATATACTATGTCAAGTTAAATTCTTAATACTTAAGCTTGAACATGAAGGAAGGGTATTTTTCTCATAAAATCATTGTAAATGGAAATTCCCTTTTCTATTTTTCTTTACTCCTAATCGTCATTGGGAATTATATTTTGATAATAAAGTATTCTTAACATCTTTATAAGTATAACAAACTATTACATTATTGTTCCGTATTAATACAAAGTCTAAATTAAATATATCCAAGTTATTCCCTTATTGCTCCGTATTATTACAAAGTCTAAATTAAGTATATCTTTGAAATGTTATATAAAAATATATATATATATTACATTTAAATGTTATTGTTAAAATGTAATTTTTATTTTTTTTTTCAGTGGAAAAAAACCATATGATTGGTATTCATTGATATGAATCAAATAGTACAAATTCATAAGTCATTTTGTGAACATAACTTATACAAAAATGAAAGCCCTATGGAGCCCATAATCAGCTTCCAGATTACAGAGAAAATACATAGACTTCATCCTGAGTATGGTGTAACCAAGCAAGTGTGGGATCAAAGATCCATACAGCAAAGGTTCCAAAATAGCATTGCCTCTACAAAAATGACATGAAGACCTGCCCCGAGTCGAGTAGAAGACTCTCTTGATATTCTTCCCATCTAATAACACCTCAAACGTCTTCATGAGCATTTTTGGATAATGTATCAGCAAAAGTATTATGCTGTCTATATATATGTTCAAAAGATATAGCCTCGAAGAAGAGTATAGCTTCCTTAATTCTACGACACCAGTGCTGTAGAGAGATCACATTGATGTTAAGAACCCCTTGTGCCCATTTGATTGTTACCCGGGAGTCACCATAAACTGATATTTCATGTAATTTAAAATGTTTGGAAACAGCAAGAACACACCACAAACCAACCATCTCAGCCTTGGTATTAGTACTGCTAACACAATTGAGTTTTAACGTATAGTAATGATCCATATTTATGTATATAACCCCACCAATAGCACAACATCCATCAATAGCCAATCCATCGAAGAAAGCCACCGATATGAGATAAGTGCATTGAAAGGAAGATTGTTTTGAAACACTATTGTTTCCAATGCTCGTGCATTGAGTATTAGTAACCCCCATAATTATGTAGATGATATTTTGGATAGTGGGCTTGATGTCCTCAAATAGTGCAGCATTCCTTGAATGCCAAACTGCCCATTAAACCACAGCTGGAAGAGAAGGAATTTCTTTGCATTCACGATACCATTGGAGAGCACAATCACGAAACAGTCCAACCTTCCATGTCGAACACACATCTAATAGCTGAAGACTCTCATTCCAAACAATTTTGGTGAAGTTATAATCAACCAATATATGCTCCACCGATTCTGAATCATTCATGCAGAGAATGCAAATGTTTGGCCCAATCCACCCATGCTTAAGTAGATTATCCCAAGTTTTAAGACACCTCCTAAGGGCCTGCCACATGAAGCATTGTATTGTCACCGGTATCTTCCACCTCCAAATCACCTTATACCACCAATCATCAGGGAATGTACAACAATTACTGATTAATGACTTGTAAGCAGTCTTAGTAGTAATCATACCTGTGGCTTCATTACCCTTCCATATGAGCATGTCTGTATCTCCATTGAATCAGACACCTGCAACATTTATTTTAAAGATATCTCTCTCCCATTTAGTAGCTTCATCATCATGAAAGCCTATCTCCCACGCTGAAGGCCAATAAGGTTGTCTATTCCCCTGCCTGTATCTTTCAATTGTATTCAATGTCTTGTAATTGAAGCAATGAAGGTAATGTAATATTCCACAAGATAGAGTATAATATTCTCCCATACCCATGATAGGGTCAATCCCCACCATGATGTCAGAGCCATTTCCAGCCTACCAAACAAGATCTTTAGCCATATAGTTATAGATCTTTAAGAAGCCTGCCAAATTGGTGATGAGCCTCTAAAATTTTTTGCTGAATTCCTGAGCCATTTGATAGTATCATCTTTGATATATTTCACCTTCAAAATATCTGTCCATAGGGTTGGACCAAACAGTCCCCACCAAAATATTTTTAATCTTAACGCATGGCTAAACAGTGGCAAGTTCTTTATGCCCCATCCCCCCTTTAAAAATCGGTAATGCCAGTTGATCCCACTTGGCCATAACTAAATAGCCATAGCATGGACCCCCTATCCATAAGAAGTTAAAAAACAGTTTTCTCAGCTCATTTAAGATAAATACAAGAACCGGCATGAGAGAGAACCAGTATACTGGCATACCAGTGAGAACAGAATTGATAAGCGTGAGTCAAACACCAATAGATAATAATCTGAACGTCCAATTGTTTATCCTTTGTTCAACTCTTTTGATAAGCCACATCCAGTCATGTCGCCAATATGCACTAGGTTTGAGAAAATATCCAAGGTATTTGAAACCTTCCTCCAGAGGGCAGAAAGTGTAGGGAAGAATTCCTTTAAAATGCTCAATATCACCTGGTGGGATACCAAAATGATACACGCGGGTCTTTCTCTTATTAATTAGCATGCCTGAAGCATTACAAAAGTCATTTAATATGCATGCATAATTCTGCCATTCGGAAACTGAGTTCAATCCAACTGTCAATACATCATTGACGAATAATGTATGTGAAATAGATATGACATTGGAGAAGGTAATTCCATTGATCTTTCCCGCCGCCTTGGCTTCAGTGATCATCAAAATTAATCCCTCAATAATTAATAAGAAAATCATGGGTGATAGTAAGAAGCCCTGTCTGACCCCTCTAGTAATTTTAAAGAACTCAATTGGAGCACCATTAACAAGAACATCAATACAAGCTGTGGATAAGCATGCCATGATCCAGTTGACCATCAATGGAGGGATTCCAATCTGAAGAAGAATTAAGCGCAGAAAGACCCAATCCATCCTATCATATGCTTTTTCCAGGTCGATTTTCATGAACATAGCTTGTAATCTCCTAACTTTAACCGAGTGTATCAATTCTTGAGTGATGCCAATGGCGTCCATAATCTGTCTGTCCAAAAGGAAACCAAAATTTTCACCTGAAATACATCTAGAAAGCAAGGGTTTTAGCCTAACAAATATGATCTTAGTTATGATTTTGTATGCCAGATTGCATAAAGAAATTGGACGAAAATCCCCAAATTTGTAGGGTTTACCAATCTTTGGAATCAAGGTAAGGAATGCGGGATTCAGTCCTCCTGAAATGTAGCCTTCAACTCTGGAAAACTCCACCATCGCTAGTATATAATTACCCATAACATCAAAAAATTCCAAAAATAGTTCCACTGTCCAGCCATCAGGGCCTGGACTTTTGTCTCTGGCGAAGTCCTTCAATACATCTTCCACTTCTTTCAAAGTGACCGCCTATCCCAAATCCTCAGCTTCTGAATCCATAACATACACAGGAAATTTCCTCGCAATATTGATTTGAGTAATCAAACTGCCTAGTTTCGGGTCAGTGTATAAAGTACTAAAGTGTTGCTTGGTTGCAGTATGTAGTTCCTCCAAACCCTTGATGACATTCCCATTATCACCCTCCAGCTCCCATATAGAATTTTTGTTCTTCCTATGAGTGGCATATGCATGAAAAAAATTGGTGTTTCGATCACCCAAATCGATCCAAATTGCCGTGCTCTTAAGGCGCCAAGCCATCTGTTATAGGTCAAACTTACACCTCTCCGTCTGTGATCACCTTGAGCTGCTGATCACACAAAAGGACAACTTGGATGGAGGAGCAAGTTGACTTTAGATGATACTTTGAACTCACACCATTTCCTGACATTACTGGAAAAACCCAAAAAATATCATTTTGAGATATGAGCGCTACTCTACTCAAAGAGACTAGCGCCCATACGCTACTCCAGTGTATCATAGTAGCGCCCATATCCAAGTATATGCTACTCCTTCTTAGCATAGTAGCGCTCACCATTTAAAATCGAATGAGCGCTAGTTGATAAGCATTAAAGTAGCACGCTATACGCTACTCCACTAAACAATAGTCGCATACATCTTAAAATATGATTAAAAAATAAATTAATTTCTCGAGGGGGATTAGTTGCTGGTAGTTCCTAACTCCCCCAACTTCCTCCATAACTATACATCAACCTGAACTACTTCTTTAATCCTATAAATACAAAGAAGATTAAAGGAGAAGGGTTAGAAGTTGGAGATAGTAAGATTGATTAATGGAAAAACTTTGAAGAAGCTTGCATTGGAGGAGTTGATGCTGAAGATATCCAAGCCAGAGAAGAGCCAGAGCCCAGAATCTAGTTGCAGGAGCCTGTTTCATGATCAGGTATACTTGTACATCATTCTACTTTTGACAAATAAAGGTTGAAGTGTCTTTCTTGTTCCAATTAAAATGTGTTATGAAATGGCATCTTAATGTGGATCTATTTTGGTCAATTTTGAATGTTAAACATGGTTTTTGTTTCTTTCAAACTTTATATATTGCCCAAAATGTTTTGAGAAAGGTATTGTTATTGCAGGTTTACTAGAAGGGAAGTGGATTTGGAAGTTGAGCACAAGATCAAGTCAAGGCTAGGATCAAACTTCGATTGAAAGGTGTGTTCCCAAGATCCACAACTTATTTCTTTTTTGTAAATGTCTCTGTAATAGCATCAATACACTTACCTGTCACCCCAACCAAGTTGATAGCATTAGTTTCCTTGCTATAAGGTAGATTTGCCCGCCAACAGATTGGTGACTCCACTGGGGAAAGTTGAGTTTTGGCTCTAGGAAACCTTGTTCTTGTTTGTCTTCTTAGATTGTTTTGACTTCTTTGATGTGTCAAGAAACCCTGTAGGTATCCCCTAACTATTTCTTGCTGCCTTCATCAGTCTTTTGGTTTATTTCAAAGTCATTTTTCTAAGCTTTTGAGATATGAGCGCTACTCTGCTATATATACAGTAGCGCCCATACGCTACTGTCCTATATATACAGTAGCGCCCATCTCTGTAAGGGCGCGACTTTCCGTACTGCACAGTAGGGTACACTTTCTGAAGCATTCTTTTTTGGTTTACTTGAGTTTTAGCCATTCTTGTGGTTTGCTGACTTTGCTTTTGGATCTCTTTGACTGTTGTATGAGGTTTTTAACTGTTGCTTAAGTCATAGAACCTATTCTTGAAGTCTTTTTCCATCTTTTGAATCGCTTGTTGACCTTTGGAATTTTTGGACTATTTGTGACTTTTCGGAAGACCAGGTTGTGTTTTGTGTTGAACACTTCCACTTTTTTAGGCCTTGACTACCTGTTGCTATCTCACAAACCTGCATACTATTGTATCCGCTGTTTGTGGCAACGTTTGTCTACTTTTTACTCATCCTACCCTTTGTTTTAGGGTTTGGTCCGTTTTAAAGCTTATAGGGTGTCTTCCGTCTTGGGTCATTTCCATTCTTCCTGGACTTATTGTCTATTTATGGTTACAAGTGCTTTTAAACAGCTGTAGGCTAGTTCATTTCCCAGTTTCTTTGTGTTAGTAAGTGGCAGCTTGCTTGTCTACTTTTGATTGGCATAGTGGTCTTACTAGGGCTAGATACCTTAGGTCAGTCCTTTTGTGTCTTTCTCCTTTGTTTTCTCCCACTTTGTTTCCAAGTTTGGAGGCTTTTTCTTTGCAAAAAACCTGTAGATCAAGTCTTTTTCGAGCTAGGGTTTCAACATCTATAAGCTTAAGAACTTTTTAGCCATACTTACACACATTGCACATAAAGTTTTATTTTGCTTGCCATTTTTATATAGTTCTTTTTCGTTTATAGAAAAAGAAAAAAAAATTGGTATTTTTAAGTTTAAATAAAACTTGTCTTTGTTGTTACAAGATAACTTAGGATATTTTGTACAATTTCAAAAAAGAAAACAAAATTTTTTTAAGTAGGTTTGCTTAGATTTTCAGTTTTGGAAAGAAGTAAATGAAAAAATGAAAAGAAATTTGTTGTAGAAAGTTTTGAGTTTATTGCACTTTTGTTTTCTTGTTATAACCACGCCACACAAAAGCACTACCCTTTTTGAGTAATAACAACGCTAAAATTTGTTAATAAAATGAACTAGAAACATTTTTTCTTTTTAGGGATACACTACACCAACTAGTTTTGGTTAGGATCTTGAGTTTAAATCACCTTAAACCACTCAAGATCACACATTGCGCAAAAATCGTAGTAAGACTATCATAGGTAAACCCGCCTCACTCAAAACTTTCCTGGGATCTATGCAGTAGGTCATTGCGAGATCAGTTTGTGGGGATACCCCTCCTACTTTCTGTTCGAGCATACGCTAGGATCAGATTGCGTATTGGGGACTCTTTCGAGTTTCGGGCTTAGCTACCCTGCCCACGCTTTGTGATTCAACCGGTGACTGTTCCCCCAGGAGTTTTCGGTGTTGTGGTATCCTTAGTATCAGACTCTAGGTTCATACACAGGTGACAGCAGAGGGTATATCTGCTGTACGTAAGACAGACGTGGGAGGAAATCCCTTGCAGGTCTTTGGGAGGGCGGTTGGGTGATTCCAGCGCTTGCACCCTTAGTCATTGTATTGTGGACCCCAGGTAACTGTCTTTCTTCCTTTATTGATCTCTTCTGGGCCCTCATCATCCCAGACTCTTCTCCGGAAGGCACCTTTGTTTTTCTGGTTTGTATACTTAGGACTTTTTTAGTTGGCGTGTTGTTTGCCCCCTAGTTGTAGTGGCCACTAGGTTCTAGTCTGTTATTTTATATTTATAATCACGGAGAATAAACAACTTCGTAGATCAAGAAGGCTTCAAAACATTCCACCAGTTAGAACAGAACCTTTACAGCCGGCTAGACGACAGCAGGTAAACCCCGGTATTTTTTCAGAGATTACTCATGAAACTGAATTACCTGAAGAAATCCTTGTAACAGAAAACCTTGAAATTGAGGTTCCTGAGGAACCACTACCAGGTACCATAGATCAGCAACACTTTAGTACAGTTGAGGTGGAAGATCTTACTTCCGCGGAGTATAGCACTCCTTTCAATCCTCCTTTAACTAATACTAGAATTCTGCTTCTATCACCTGTTGGTTTCCAACAGCCCCTTTTCAGTGCAGATCATTCCTTTCCCGGACATCTGATGTCTAACTTAGGAGGTGAACAGGGGGTTCCCCAAACTCCCACTTTAGGTATGAACACCAACACAGTAAATCCCTCTTTTACTGCTACACCAAGTCAGGCACAAACCACATCTGTGCCTACTCCATCTTTCAGTTTCAACACTAGTACATTAGGTATGCCTAGTTCTACAACGATGGCATCTATTCCTACACCTACTGTTGGACCTAGCAGTACGGCCAACTGTGCAACACCTTCTGCTTCTCAACCATTATATCAGATTCCTAGTACTTGGATTTCCACACCCGTTGTAGGACCAAGTGCTTTTGCAAACATACCAGTCATGGGCACCATGACTGCACCGTCCACATCAGCTTCTACTGGTTTCAATACCTTTGTAGGCCCTAACATGAACACATGTAGTATGCCTGCAAATAATGTCCCTTTTTCCTTATTTTTAGGGGGAGGGGGTAATATCTTTAACCAGAAATATGGCGGGGCTAATACCCAGCCACAGTGGACGAACCCGCAAAGCACTAATCCACTCTCATATGGGTGGGTAAATTTTAATAACTCTTTCACACAACAACAACAGTTGGCAGGGGGCAACCCCTACCAACAGGTAGCTGGGGGTAACCCCTACCAACAAGTGACTGGGGGAAACCCCTATCAACAGTTGGTAGGTGGAAACTCCTATCAGCATATGGTTGGAGGGAACCCTTATCACCAGATGGCTGGGGGCAACCCCTACCAACAATTCATGGGTCAAACGATGGGTGGTTCCCCTTATCAAGTACCATCTTACTGGCCTCGTCTACCATTTCTGGCAACTTTAAATTTTCCATATCTTTCCAAACTGACAAATGATCCTGTGTGTCATAATGCGGCATGGCCATCAGTTCCCACCAAATTACCTTCGGACAATTCAAAGTTCGAAGGCAAAGCAGGTGAAGACCCTGGTGACCATGTCACTACCTTCCACTTATGGTGTTCTTCAAATTTGTTAAACGAAGATTCCATCAGATTGAGATTGTTTCAAAGGACCTTAACTGGTGCTGCAGCTAAATGGTACATTGAGTTACCTGCAGCAACTTTCTCTAGTTTTGGGGATCTCGCCACAGTCTTTTTGAACCACTTCCAGCTTCCTGTTCGGTATGATGCCGAAATAGAACTTTTGTCTACTTTTAGACAAAATAAAGCCACTCACTTATCTGACCACATTCAGGAGTGGCGAAGACGGAAGAGGCTCATTAAGGCCAACATACCTCCGGAGTTCCTGCTTGAGTGGTACTTGAAATCACTCCTTCCTTATATTTCTAAGGAAGTAGCTACATCTGGAGTATCCAATGAGGAAGAAGCCATCTTATGGACTCAGCAGTTAGACCTTGTGTATGCACAATCTGGGTTACTGTATGAGATCATACCCGATGCACCGCGATCGAACACCGATCTGAGTAGATCGAAACCTGGACCACATGCTGACGGCATAGTGGGTTCAGTTGACTCTGCAGCCTTTGAAGCACTGACCAAAGAGGTCCACGCCTTAGCTATCAAACAATCGACTGCAGATATTTCTTCCGTCACAACCTCTCCTTCTACTTCTGAGCTTGTCAACCAAGTCCAGAACAATCAAAAGGGCCCTCGGCAGCCCAATAACAAAAAGAAGGGAAAGAAAGGAGAGGAGAACCAACAAAAGCCCAAAAAAGACAATGCCGAAGAGGGTAACAAAGAGGAAAAGAAGGTTAAGTTCCCTTGTAAACTTTGCAAGCAGAACCACCTTACTCATCAATGCCCTTTGCTTGAAGAAGCCCAAAAGCTCTTAAGAGAAAAGAAGCTTGTCGTCCTGAAAGATCCATTCCCTAAAGGGAAAGGCTCAACTTCTGGCACCTCAAACACTGGGGGCACTACACATGCAACAATTGATCAAACATTTATAAACATGGTTAATTAAGATGCACTTCTGCAAATCAGAGCCAGGAACTATACCCCGGAAGCACAGAAAAAAGATAAGGAGATTCCAGAATCTTCCACTCCACTTCATATACCTGTGGACCCAGTGCCCAAGATTCCGAAAGGTGTCTTGAAGAGGGCATCGCACAATCCCAACACACGGGCTGCTTCTAACTACAATGTGGTTGAAGATTTAGCCCAAACCCCTTGTGCCATGTCTACTCTAGAAGTCTTGCAAAGTTGTCCTTTACAACGGAATGCACTTCTGGTAGCCATTGGGAGTATGGAATCCTCTAATATGTCTGCGCGATTTGATATGACTGATTTCAAATACCGGTTGCCCTATCACGTTGCCCTTCAAATCGAAGTCGTTCATGGTCCAATGACCATGAGACGAGCTGTAGTAGATGAGGGCGCGTCGACTTGCGTAATGTCAATTTCTTGTTGGAAAGCTCTAGGTTCTCCTGAGTTAGCCCCTTCTAACACACTGCTTACTGCATTTGATGGTAGAACTTTCCGTCCACATGGATTTTTTCCATCATTTGATGTCACTTTGGCCAGTAAGACAGTTGTTGTTGAAGTAGAAGTTCTGGACACTCCGCTTGATTACAATATGTTATTGGGAAGGAGTTGGACTTATGCCATGCGAGCCATTTTTTCGAGTGGCTATGTTCCCATTTGAAGGTAAGATCATTACAGTTGATCAACTTTCTTTCACTCAGAGAAACCACCAGACTTCTACGGAAACCACAGTTCCTTTGGTTGATCAAATTGCCCCAGTTAATGAGAGTTTAGGAGCAAGGTTATATGGTTCGTTAATAGGCACTTTCGACATCCCCTCCCCTGTTCTTTTTATGCGTTCTGATGTGGGTACTGCTACCGAAACATTCACGGTTGGTTTAAGAACTGATCCTTGGATCCTCCCTACTACGTCAGAACCTTTTGTGCCTCCATCCATTGCAGAAGTGACCTATATGGAAACTCAACATGCTGCAATGGAACATATCATGACTCCACCAGTCTCTATTGAGTCAGATATGGACTATGCTCCGGCATGGTCACTGAATTCTACTCACTCGTTCGATTGTTTAGATACAGTTTTTCCATCTGATGAAGCCATCTTAGAAGTTATGATGGGCCTGGACCAACCTTGGGAACATATGCATCATAGGTCCTACATGCTTCCAGATCTAGACTGAATTGAGAGAGGAGAATTCCCTGTGAGACCCGGTGGATTGGTTGATTTGTCATATTCTCCTTCTACTTCAAGAGCTGTTTATGCTGAAGGAAATATGGCTAATATTTCAAGAACAATTCCAATCAACATTTCCACCAAACCCGGGGTTGTGGAAATTATTTTTATTGGTGCTGACTGTTCTCCAGAAGAGATCGCTCTGTATACAAAATTTTTTAAAGAATTCCGCGACGTTTTTTCTTGGTCATATGAGGAGATGCTAGGTATCGACCCAGCCATCGTGGAGCATGTCATTACGACATATCCTAATGCAAAACCTGTGAGACAAAATCTCCGTCCCGTGAACCCTAGAAAAGCAGCCGCCATTAAGGCGGAGGTTGAAAAATTGCTCAAAGCCGGTTTCATTTATCCGATTGATATGATGGAATGGGTTTCAAACCCCGTTCCGGTTGATAAAAAGCAAGGTACCATTAGAGTCTGTACTGAATTCCGGAATTTAAACAAAGCTTGTCCGAAAGACAACTATCCCACACCATTTATCGATCAAATTATAGATGCTTGTGCGGGACATGAGATGTTCTCTTTCATGGATGGTTTTTCAGGTTACAATCAGATAGAAATCAAACTCGAAGACCAACATAAAACATCTTTCATTTTCCCATGGGGGACCTTCGCTTATCGGAAAATTCCATTCGGCTTGAAGAATGTTGGAGCTACCTTCCAGCGCGCGATGAATTTTGCTTTTCATGATATCAAACACATTGTAGAACCTTACTTGGATGACCTACCGGCGCGATCTCGAAAGAGACGGGATCATCCAGATCATCTTAGACAAGTGTTTGAAAGATGTAGAAAATATAATATTCGTTTGAATCCGAATAAGTGTGTGTTCTGTGTCGAATCAGGACGTTTACTGGGTTTCATTGTCTCCAATCGTGGTATAATGGTCAACCCGCTTAAAGTAGAGGCGATTGTAAATCTGCCTCCTCCTCGCACCTTGTGACAACTTCAAAGTCTGCAAGGCATGTCTAATTTCTTACGGCGATTCATCATAAACTACGCTAAAATTACCAAAGGTTTTATGAGGCTACTCAAACAAGACTCCTACTTTGTGTGGGATGAAGCTGCTCAAGCATCCTTTGAAGCTTTAAAAAAGGCACTCCTTTCAGCACCCTTGTTGAGCCCACCAGATTACTCAAAAGATTTCCTTTTATACCTGGCAGCGTCTCTTAATACAATTGGTATAGTTTTGGTTCAGGAAGACGATATGCTCCAAGAGCATGTTGTCTACTATCTTTCTCGCGCATTGATAGCTCCTGAGGTTAAATACTCGCACGTTGAGAAGTTAGCACTTGCCACGGTCTATGCGGTACAGAGGCTTCGTCACTATATACTTTTACGAACTACTACTATGATAGCAGAATTCAATCCTTTCCAGTATGTTCTCACCCGAAGAATCATCGGCGGGAAATATAATAAATGGATTGTAATACTACAGGAATTCAATTTGGTCTTCCAATTAGCCAAGTCGAAGAAATCACTAGTGTTCGCTGAGTTAATCTTAGAATTTCCAAGTGACCTAGAACACGTTGAGGAAGAAACATCACTACCTGACGAACATATCTTCCTCATTGCCTCCTCTGACCCATGGTACGGAGATATCTTAGTATATCTCCAGACTTTGAGGTGTCCTACCACTTTTTCTTGAGAAGAGCGACGCAAGCTCAAAAGCCATGCGAAGAACTACCTTATCATCTCAGATACGTTATATCGACATGGGGTAGATTCCATTTTACGACGCTGCTTAACTCGGGAAGAAGTCGAAGCAGTATTAAATGATGCCCATAGTGGAGCTTGTGGGGGACATCTTTCCGGGTTGGCAACAGCTCAGAAGATACTGCGTGCCGGATATTTTTGGCCCACGATCTTTAACGATTGTGTGGAAGCAGTGAAACATTGTCGACTGTGTCAGTTTTTCACTAAGAAAATGAGGGCACACCCAGCTCCTCTTCATCCTGTAATTACGGCAGGTCCCTTCACAAAATGGGGGGTTGATTACATGACATGCAATCCAGCTTCGGCTGGAGGACATCATTACATCATCGTTGCCGTTGACTACTTTACTAAGTGGGTAGAGGCAATGCCTACTGTTAAGGCAGATGGAGAAACTGTCGCTTATTTCGTGTTTAATCAGATCATAGCACGGTTTGGCATACCTAAAGAGATAGTGACTGATCATGGCAGTCATTTCCAAAATAGCATGATGACTGAGTTGCATACAATGCTTGGTTTTCGATAAGAACATTCGTCTTCATATTATCCACAGGCGAATGGACAAGTTGAAGCAGTGAACAAAACTTTAAAGGTTATACTACAAAGAACTGTTAATGCCAGTCGAAATAACTAGCACATCATGCTGTACCTGGCTCTTTGGGATTACCGAGCCAACGTTAAGACTGCTACCCGGTTTCTCTCCCTTCCAACTTGTGCATGGGATAGAAGCAATCGTACCGATTGAATGCGAGATTCCTTCGCTAAAACTAGCAGTTCAGTTACTACCAGATACTTCAACACTAGAAGAGCGTTTGTTACACTTAGAACATTTGGATGAGCAGCGCCGCGACGCGCTCACAACAAACGAGGTCCACAAAAAATGAGTCAAAGGACAGTACGAC
This sequence comes from Larix kaempferi, assembly GCA_027924585.1. Classification (NCBI taxonomy): domain Eukaryota; kingdom Viridiplantae; phylum Streptophyta; class Pinopsida; order Pinales; family Pinaceae; genus Larix; species Larix kaempferi. The sequence goes on along the minus strand of BSBM01000694.1, from coordinate 2,102,887 downwards.
AAATCCGTCAAACCTAGGGTTTTCATTGAAGGAGACTTGGTCCTACTTTGGGATCAAGACAAAGAACCCTTAGGACCTGGCAAATTCAAATCCAGGTGGCTCGGACCTTTTATAATTTCCAAAGTATTGAAGAAGGGTTCCTATGAGCTGATAGATTACAAAGGTAATAAGTTGGCCGAGCCTAGAAATGGGCTCTACCTGAAGAAGTATTACGCTTAGGCTGAAGTACTTTTTCTTGTAACATAGCTGTATATTTTTGTAAAGCTAGTTTTTGTTATGCTCATTAGGTTATCTTATGTGTGTTTCGTTTCGTGTACCAGATGTCAACCGAACACTTCTTAGGATTTGCTGATGGTGCCAGTCGCCACACCTGTCAGTTGGCTGCAGCAGCTTGGGTCATTTATTCATCCGCTGACCAACTTGTCTCTTCGGGGGGGGGGGTTTGTTTGGGTCCTACCACGAATAATGTGGCTGAATACAGTGCAGTTATAGAACTTCTCCGAGATGCTCTCAGTCATGGCATTTCATATTTGGAGGTAAGGCTTGACTCACAATTAATTGTATTTCAATTAACAGGTGTTTATCAGATTAGGGATCCTGGATTGCTAGGTCAGTTTCTACGAGTTAGACTATTGGAAAGACATTTTCATTCTATTAGATATGAACACATTCCAAGAAGTTTAAACACATTAGCTGATTCATTAGCAAACTATGTGTTAGACTGGCATTTGCATCATACATTGTCATAAACAACATTGCACACATAAAACTTAAACACATACACATGTAAATAACCGATACTGTATATAACTGATACTGTATCAAAAAATATGAGTTTTGAGTCACAGATCTATCAAGTCAAGTCATAAAAATACAAAACTGGGCATGGTATCCTTAAAAATAAATACATAGAATGTATCCCTCTCCTATGGAGAAGGAGGAACCTCCTCATCATCTACTGCATTGCGATAGCAAATGACAAGCCTAGCTATTTTCCGCAGCACCCTAAGCCATGCTGGGGGCACCCCAACAACATCTTCCTGCATATCAACAGGTATCTGATCCATACGGCATGCAGGAACCTCGTGAGTCAACCGACCTATTTTTCTCTCTAGGGTTCCCAACATAGCATCTGCTGCAGTAATATCAGCTGGCCTCACAAAGATGGTAGGATGTCCCTCAGGACGAACAGGCCCAACATCTGCATATGACACTTGATTAGAACTTCAAAATTCATTCATAAAAAATTAAATATTTGAAAAAGTTTGAAAAAATCAAATAATCCTCAAAATTTAAGCATACCAATATCTCCCCAAGCTCCACCTAGAGGAAGCACCAGCTCTGGATCATGACGAAAATCTAATCCAGCATATGGAAACTGCTCGAAAGCGGGCACTTGCCTCTCCCACCACCCCCAGAAATCATCAGTATGATAACAATAGTGAATTTCCCCACCACCCTGGCGGAGGAATATGTCACCCCAACGGCCTAGTCTGGGCTCACGTGGGTTAACCTGAGGCAGAGGCATCCCCAAACTGATAGCAGGCATCCTCTCAAAGAAGAAAGTACACAAAATACTACCGTACCCAAAATTCTTCATTGTGCTGGATTTGCAACCTGTCAATTGAGACTTCATGTTGGCCAGTAAACTAGTACACCAATCATAGACATGACCATGTAAGCATTGTACACCAATATGCATAGAGTGCCTGGAAGCTAAGTGTTGTGAAGCACTACCGGCTACTCGGTTGATCATGCTCACTATTACTTTCAGAGGGAGACCGTCAATAGTGGAAATTAAGACTTGGCTTCCCGATTTTTCCGCTCCTGCAACACAATATGTATTCACATATTCTTGCACTGATATTACACCCACACGAGAAGACCCTTTCAGATTGATTACATCTCCTCTCCTTGAGAGACCAGTAATAAAGTATATGTCGTCAACAATAAGCTCCAATGTTTTCCCACGGATGACAAAAGTATTGGTATCCACATCCCAATACTGAATCAGTCTTCGAAACAGTTTGTTTAAGGCCCTCATGTTTACGGTTCGATAAAACTTCAACAAACCGCATCTTCGGAGAGCATGGAGGGTATCCGGATCTTGCATAGCCAACCTATCCATGTCCTCATGCTCCCTCTCCCTCCATTGAAGGACCATCCCGCACAAAAAACCAAAATTTTTTGAGTCTCGGCGCTTGTAGGTAGGTTTGCCAAAGTGTACGCTACTGTGTATACTACATAGTCGTGTATGGGCGCTACTCTGCTTCAACACAGTAGCGCCCGCGCAGAAACACTTATGAGCATCACCTTGCAAGCCATTTTTTGCTTAAAAATTGAAAAATAAACCATGAAAATGCAAGACAGGTGGATTTTAACTTACTTGGTGGAGGAAGATTGACGGTTGGATGCTCGGTTCGATCGCAATGGAGATTTGAAATTTGCAAAAGGTTGCCCCAATCTTTGCCCTACAACACAAATTGGAAATTGATTTTTAAACAATGAAATTATATATAAATTGGATTTTGATTTTTACCCATAATTGTCAATTTTCTATAGTTTCAAAATTTTCAAAAATCCCTAATTAATTAATTGAAACACACAATACGGTATAATACTAATCCAAGTTCAATTTTCATTTAATTTTTGTCAGATTCGTCTCCTAATTTAAAAAATTATTGATGATAGACCTTGTCAACTAGTTAAATATTTCAAATCCATATATCATTCAAGATTTTTGCCGCATCGACTAATCTTTTGTTGAAGACCTAGTTTTGGCAGAATATGAAGATATGATCCTAGAAGCTGACCTTTAAGTTATTTTAAGCTCTTGTTTGGACTATCTAAACCTAAACAAGATTGCCAAGCAAGCTTGTCCTCTTTGAGCTCGTTAAAGTAATCGAAGACTCATCCACTCAGGTATAGAATTACCCCTTTTCCGGGCCTAGGCGGATTAACTACGGAAAAGGTATACTCTAGGTATACTCCTGTATGCGCTAGAAGAGTTCGCCTTTCATTGTTTTATACTTTTTCGGGGGAGGAGACTAACTGCACGAAAAAGGACCTTTTGGAGCCTCTCTTTAGGGTTTTCAGGCTCTCTAAATATGAAAATACCAAGCGAGCATTAACCTACTCGGGCTCGATGTGAAATCCACGAGAGGGTAAGTAGATGACTATTTAAGTTTTTCAACTCTATAAACAAGAAAACACCGCCGAGCATAGACCAATCCGGGCTCGATATAAAATCCATGGATAGGTGAAAAGAGGATTGTTTAAGTTTTTCAGACTCTATAAACAGGAAAACACCGGCGAGCATTAATCTGCTTGGGCTCGATACTAAAATCCACGAGCAGATATATGGAGTTATTGTTTAAGTTTTTCAGACTCCTTAAAATTGAAAACACCGGTGAGGAAGAACAGATCTCGGCTCGATATTAAAATCCAGAGATCAGTAAATATAGAGTAATCTTCTATCTCTTCTTCGAACTCTATAAACAATGAAGAAGGTCCTGAGTCTTCCTCCCATGGGCTCGTTAAACTTTTTACATGGTTGGATCTATTGAGTTTTCATTCTTTCTTGGACTCATTAAAACAACAAGAAGGGTATTCTTTTATCTAAAAAGAATAAGGGACGGGAAAGACATATCATATCTTCATTGTAAAAGGCAGTTTCAATCAAGTTCTATCCTTGAACACAGCACCTACTTGAGTCTATCTTGTTTAGTTTTTGACCTCAGGGTGAACCTTTCCTTTTACTCCCCCGGTTGGTTATTCTTCCAACCATATGGAGGGTCTGTCAATGTCTCTTACATTTCAGACTTATGCTTTACCCCATTATGTCAGAAATTGCCTGAGTCACTTTGTGTCGTGCTCATTGTTCAAGGATATACCCTGTGTCGGCCATTCTGCAGTTTACCTTGACCTCATGTGTCGGCCTTCCTAGTGTCAGTCTTGTTACATATTATTCCATATCATCTCTTACCAGTTGAGTGTTCCTCAAGTTGGATGATGGAGGATTCCTTAAGGCCTCCCTTCCAACGGACTTCTTCCCATCGACATCAACTCATTATTCTGGGATTGAAGTTTAGAGTTTCGGTTAGTACCTTGGAGATTGCAGTCACCAGTGGCAATTTTCCTCGCTGTTGAATGATGAGAATACACCAATGTCTCTTCTTCGACAGGATTCCCAAGTGTTCGACTCCAAGTCCATCTATTCACATTTGGCGAATCGTACTTGGTACCTGGGACCCCATCATCATTATCGGTGGAAGTCCTCGCGTTTGTTAACGGTATACATCAATGACCGGTAATCAAACGATACCCCCATGTTCGACTGTCAGCTCATCTATTCACATGGTTAGGGTTTGTACCTAGAGTTGTTGTGGATGAAGACCTTGGTATTTTGGATGACATTACCTCATTTGGTTATTCACCCAAGTTGCGCAAGACTGAGCCTCACGTATATTCGGCTCTCCATGAGACATAGATCCAGTTTGTTGTTATGGCTATGATCTCTCAGTTTGACATGGATCCACGCTTGTATTCCAAGTGGCCATGCTTTTATATACATCTCCTTGTTATGTATCAGAGATCATGTTGTATCACACTGCACATCTATATGATGTCAAAAATGTAATTGCTAGCTGACCATGATCTTTGTTGCAGGTGTTCTTGTGACTTGTTTTCTGCGGTTTTGTGCTCCTCCTCTGGCTTTGGATTATAATGTATTTCGGCCATCGTTTCCCTCTGACCTCACACATTAGGGGGCATCTGTTATAGGTCAAACTTGCACCTCTCCGTCCGTGATCACCTTGAGCTGCTGATCACACAAAAGGACAACTTGGATGGAGGAGCATGTTGACTTTAGATGATACTTTGAACTCACTCCATTTCCTGACATTACTGGAAAAACCCAAAAAATATCATTTTGAGATATGAGCGCTACTCTACTCAAAGAGACTAGCGCCCATACGCTACTCCAGTGTATCATAGTAGCGCCCATATCCAAGTATACGCTACTCCTTCTCAGCATAGTAGCGCTCACCATTTAAAATCGAATGAGCGCTAGTTGATAAGCATTAAAGTAGCGCCCTATACGCTACTCCACTGAACAAGATTCGCGTACATCTTAAAAGATGATTAAAAAATAAATTAATTTCTCGAGGGGGATTAGTTGCTAGTAGTTTCCTAACTCCCCCAACTTCCTCCATAACTATACATCGACCTAAACTACTTCTTTAATCCTATAAATACAAAGAAGATTAAAGGAGAAGGGTTAGAAGTTGGAGATAGTAAGATTGATTAATGGAAAAACTTTGAAGAAGCTTGCATTGGAGGAGTTGATGCTGAAGATATCCAAGCCAGAGAAGAGCCAGAGCCCAGAATCTAGTTGCAGGAGCCTGTTTCATGATCAGGTATACTTTTACATCATTCTACTTTTGACAAATAAAGGTTGAAGTGTCTTTCTTGTTCCAATTAAAATGTGTTATGAAATGGCATCTTAATGTGGATCTATTTTGGTCAATTTTGAATGTTAAACATGGTTTTTGTTTCTTTCAAACTTTATATATTGCCCAAAATGTTTTGAGAAAGGTATTGTTATTGCAGGTTTACTGGAAGGGAAGTGGATTTGGAAGTTGAGCACAAGATCAAGTCAAGGCTAGGATCAAACTTCGATTGAAAGGTGTGTTCCCAAGATCCACAACTTATTTCTTTTTTGTAAATGTCTCTGTAATGGCATCAATACACTTACCTGTCACCCCAACCAAGTTGATAGCATTAGTTTCCTTGCTATAGGGTAGATTTTCCCGCCAACACTATCTCCTCCTTGACCAGCCATTCCTCTTTCTTATGTTCAAGGATTTTAATGTTCTCACCCAATTCCCCATCCCTGTCACCATTAATGTTTCTGCAACGGAGTTCTCTAATCTGTTCTTCCAGATCTTCCGGTAATTGTTTCTCAACTTTTTGTTTCTCTTTTATCCAAAATGATACCTGCTGTTTTAACCTTCGTAACTTGATAACAAAGGAGTCCATAGGATTAGTATCCAGATCCAATCCGCAGCGATCCCAAAAAGTCCTGATCATCTTGCAGAAAGAATCGTCCTTAAGCCGTGAGCATTTGAATTTAAAAGGGTATTTTAATTTATAGTCCTCTTCATCAAATTGGAAATATACTGGCCAATGGTTTGAGAACTTGTTATCTCCAATCCATGCCCTGTGTCGAGTGCATGCCTTCAGCAAATAGGATTTGACAAGGAACTTGTCCAGTCTTTTATGAACACCATTGACACCTGCCCTGCCATTGGTCCAAGTAGGTGCAGTTGTACCTGACATTACATCAACTAAATCATATTTAGTCAACAAATTTCTAAAAAAATCCACCAAATGATCAAGTCTTGAGTTTGTTCCCCAAATTTCACTTGCAGATTTGGTAAAATTCATGTCCCCAGCAATTATTAAGTTATTCATATCCATAATTTTTGAATCAGCCAATGATTTCCAGAATGGCGTTCTGTCTTTGTATGGACCATACATATTTAACACAGTGAGCTGCAAATTGGATGTGATACAGCTCCCTCTTAGCAAAATACCCCAATGTGTTTTTTATGCCAAAAAGTTAAAAGAAATGGGTTCCAACCCACCAGGAGCCCACCAGACATGCCAAGTCCGCTGATGGCAGTAAACTCCCACCCCGGTAAGATGATAGCCATTTTTTTAATGGCTTTAAAATCTTCACACATCGTGTTATCTCCTCAATAAGCATAGACTAGTCATGGTGTCTAGGTGATATGAAGTCTTTAATTTTTGTTTTTTTTGCATGTGTTTAAGTTCCGGTATGATAGGTTGAAGAAGGTAACGAAGTCTGAAATAATTGTTTAAAGCTAGCTCTCCTTCAAAAAGAAAATTTCAGGTTTCGGTAGCTTAGGCGGGCCTGGCAATGGTTCATTAGCTACCGAAAACCATGTTTTTGTTGGTTTATTGTGTGAAAGAAAATATGCTCCAGCTACCGAAAGGGAAAAATTATAGCGTGAGTTGTGGGGCAGTTTTCGATGGCTTGGGCGAACACGATGGTGTTCATTAGCCACCAAAAGGTAAGTATTTTCTGCAGTTCGTAGCGCAAGTTTAGAACCTTCTGTAGCTGCCGAAAAGCAAAGACATTTTCATAATCCATGAGGCCATTTCGGGGGTTTGGGTGAAAACGATGGTGTTCATTAGCCACCGAAAGGGAGAATACTTTTCGTAGCTTACCATCCAAAGGTTGGGTTGTTTACAGCCACCAAAAGCAAATAGCACTAGTCAAGACCGTTTTCCGGTGGCATACGGTGTCAACGGTGGATTATCGGCTGCCGAAAAGGAGTTGGCGTTGATCGACAGGCACATCAAATCAGGGGTTTGGTCATAATACAGGGAATCCATCATGTCTTAGCTACCGAAAGGGTCTTTTCAAAGAAAGCACGTTTTACACCGAGGTGAGGCCAGACACCACCGCCATGACTCTGACCAAATGGAACTCGCTTCCTCTCCGCATAATAGCATTTCTAAAAATTCGTTCCTCCAGTACAATCATGTTGCATTAGCTATCATTAGTCCCTCATGATTATCCACCTTTTCATACCCCTCGGAATCAGTTCCCGAAAAGCCACAACACGCTTCCTCTTTCATCCTCACCACGTCGATCGAACGCATTTTCTGTCTGATTTCCCATCTCTCCCTCAGTCTCGAGTTTAGCAGCAGGTGCCAGCAAGCAGGTTATCGATGAAGAAAGGAGGAGGGGCAGTTTTGAGGAAAGAGTTGAACGACATATGCTACCTAGAGGCGCACCCCAAGGTATGTCAATTGTTCAAAAATGTCGGCTGCTATAACTTCTGCAAAAAACTTCAGGGTTCTCATCAATAGGTGACCAAAGCGTTTTCCCTCACGATTGACAACAGTAAGGCTGTGATAGGCAAGGAAGAATTCCAGGTGGATGAGGCCCTCATAGCCCAGGTAACAGAACTTCCAACAACTGGAGAAAACTGGTTTAATACGACTATCGCAAAGGAGTTTGAATTTCGATCCTATCTAAAACCCGAGTATGAAAACATGGTGTGAAAGAAAGACGTTCCTATGGCATATCTGGAGGATAGATGGTAGCTTCTGTTAAAGTCAATCTTGGGTGATATAACCTATGAGGGCAGGTATAACAGGGTGTTGATATACCATTTTAAGCTATTGGATCACTTCACAAGCAAGAGTCCCTTAAATCTCCCCTTTTTCTTCCACGAGAGCCTAACTAAAATGGCATGTCAATTCAAAGCCCAGCCATCCAAAATTGCTAGCAGGCTGTACCACCATGGTCTGATCAAACTCATGGTCTCTGAATTGTTGCAAAGGAAGGGCATGAAATGGGCCTTCTTCCTTTTCTGGAGTGGGCTCGAAACAAAATTACAGCCGAAGGATGGAAAGAAGTCTTCCACCCCCAGAAGTGGGAAAATGAAGAGGAGGGCTATTCCCTTAATTCAAACCGAACCCCTTTCCTCAGATCCAAAGGTGAAGAAAGCCAAAAGGAAACTGGAATTTAAAGATAAGGATACAGAAGAGGGAGTTGTTTTAGAAGAGACTCCTTCAAGGAGTACTAATCTTTTAAACCTCCCATACATCGATTCTGAGAAGGATGAATTGCAGGAAGCTGGAGCAGAAAAAGAGGAGGTGGTGATGGAACAGGAACCCCAGGAATCAGTCCCATCTGTGATGAAATAGGAGAACGCCTATGATAGTTTTCCCTCTCCTACACCTGTGGAGGAACAACGTCAACAGGTAGTTGAGGGATCAATTCATAACACAAAGATTTCTGCCTCACAGAAAATCAACCGACTCCTCCAACAGGCGTATGAATGCGAGATACTCCAGAGGGTTATTAAGGAGAAAAATGAGAGGTTGACTGAAAGATATAACGAGTTTTATGTGTCTTTTTAGGGACTGACCAAAACACATGACAAAATGAGAGGGAGAAACATTAGACTGATCAGAGAAAACATCAAGCTAAGGAGGAAGGTTGAGTCCCTGGAGGGTAAGGAAGAAATTCAGAGGCCTTACCCCAAGGTACAGTCAGACATTGACACCCTGGCAGCCGCTGCAATCAAATTTCTTGACCCCCTGGTTTTGGCCCAGGTGGAAGAGGAATCCAGGTATCAGGGGACAGAAAAATAGTTTTGCTAAAAATTTTGCAGGCTGGATCATACACCGTTTTCGGCAACTTGGGTGAACATAGGAGCTATTCATTAGCTGTCGAATCCCTATTTGGTGGTTTACGACATGCCGACAGAGCCCTCCCAGATACCGAAAAGAGGTAAAGGTTTCCAGCGCTTTGAAGCAATTTGGTGGTTTAGGCAAAGTGTAGATCTAATTCATTAACCACCGAATACCAGACTTTCGGTTGCTTATCACCTCCAAGCCTGGGTTTTGTTAGCTACCGAAAATACGGAAAGCGCAGAGGTCTGTCTTCAGGCATCAAACCCCTTTTTTTGTTTGTCCGAGCATCTTTAAGGCGTTTTGCAGGGGATTGATAAGCATTCAAGTGCATCATGATAACCTCTAATCCTAGACTGAGAGTGCCAGCAAGATTAACAGTGGAATATTCCTACCTATTTTTAGAAAAAATGCCTACAGGTTTTTGTAGGCAGCAATTTCAACTCGTCCTCTAGCCCCTAGAGGCTTGTTTCATCTATCACGCATAGGTGTATTAGCAAGAATCAGTTTTTTTTATCAGAATACACTGTCATACCTTTCATTAACTGTTCTTAGTTGTTATTTTTAGCATATTCGATCCATCTTTTGGGATCTAAAAAAACTTCGTAATGGTTATAAAGCAGAGAACTGAAATAGAATGTAGGTTCGATTTCGGAGAGACTGATCCATATTTGTATTCTCAGAATTCAGTGACTTCTCAGATAATATAAGCTTCTTTTACTATTTGCTTTCATATTTCTCTTTCTCATATTTCTATACTTACAGTGGATGGTTTATTTCCTGTATGTTCACTTGTCTATGCTAGACAACTGTTATCCCATCTTGGTATTTGAGAACTGAACATATATGTCATTTATTTGTTGTGCTTGTCCATTTATACACATTTTTCTGTGTATGAGTCCGCTAAACACGATAAGGATTCACTCCCTTTATATTTTATCAACCCTCTGAACAACAGTAGTCAAAGCCTTGTCTACCTGAGCATCTCTATGTGTGTTCTAAGTGTGTGAGTTTTGATATAAGTCATCCAGCTTGATCCAAACAAACCCCATCATTTAAGATAAGTTTAAGTTACCAGGCATCTCTGAAATACAACCTAGGAGAGCTTCCTGGAGTGATAACATTTTGGCTCCATTGTCGGGGAAAGATTATTGAAGCAGCAGCTTCCCTGGGAGACGACACAGTTCCAGCTTTGATGATAGACAAAGCTTGGGAATTATTTCAGTTGTAATCATCTATCTGGCAACTCCATCGGAACTAAGTGGCTTCGAGAAGACCAAGTACCATATCAAATCCTCAACGGCCACTAGTGACGCCTATTTAAAATCCCGAACAGATTATAAGGAGAGGAAGGACTATGCAGAGACAGATTTCCAGATCCATAAGGCAAACTACATCAGGCCTTACCAGAGGTATTTCTTCCATCTCATCAGATGAAACTCCTTTTGAATCTCCATTTTCTGAAGAAGCTGGTTCATAGGAAACTATAAGTAGAGAAGAAGATTTATGGGCCCAAGTATCCTTGTCCGTTTCTACTGCCCAAGTCACTAGCCCTGATTCTGCTACCCGAGATGACCTAGGAAAAGAAATCCTAGAATCCATCAAAGAAGAAGGTTGTTCCTCCTACCTGTAGCCCTCACTGACTGAGCCAGAAGAGAAGTACCCCTTTGTTTACACCAACGTACTTGCCATTGAAAACATATTTCAGGACCTTTTAGACTAGCGTGAGCAAAGGCTATCCTCTTTACTTGCACAGTCCAGTAAGAAAACCAATTGCCCAGAACAACCATCAATCTGTTTCACCCCCATTTTTGGCGACTCCACTAAAACAAAACCTCCACTTTCATCGTTTCCTATACCTCCTCAGCTACTGTCCACACCTAATTTTCTTTCTGCCATCCCTTTAGTACCCACACCCACCATGGCTGTCCCTTTGACCAAAATGGAGAAGATCCTCCTTGCTAGGTATGCCTCTCTAAATTTTCCTAATCCCCTTTCTGCTATGCCTACCGAAGATTACAGAAAATATATGCCTAAATTCACCGGGGAGAGGGATTTTACAGCCGAGGAGCACTTTGAGGTGTTTTATAGCTATGTCAAGAATATTAATATCGAGCACGAAGATGTATGGACTAGGGTGTTTGTGCAAAGTTTGGATGGTCAGGCAAGAAAGTGGTTTAAAGAACTACCCGCTGGATCAATAGATGACATTGAGGCCCTGGATGAATTGTTTTTGAAACATTGGGGGGAAAGAAGAGACCACCTTTATTATCTCACAGAATTTGATAATTTGAAGAGAGAAAGTGGCGAGTCTGTGTCAGCTTTCACGAAGAGGTTTAATAAAATGTTTAGCAAAATCCCTGCTGAAATCAAACCTACGGATACCTTTGCCAGGATCACTTACACCAATGCTTTTGACCCTGATTTTTGTCTTCATCTCCGAGAAAGAAGAGTTGCCTCTTTACTGCTCATGCAAGATGCTGCACTCGAAGTTGATTCAAACATGGTTGCATCTAACATCCTCAAAGGGAAAATCGACAAGAAAAGGCAGACCCCAGATTCCTCCTCCTCATCAAGAACTAACCTGGAAAAAATGGCTAAAATGTTGAACAGCCTGACCTGCGAAATGTCCAAGATGAAATTGCAAGGCCGTCCATCTGCGAGAAGTAAAGGACCGAATGAGTTTGTTCCCAGGAACACCAATGCCCTCCCTTACAAAAGAAATGGCCCACAGTTTCCGACCCTCCAGAGAGACAGGAATCCTGCTGAAGAACAAAGGATCAGAGCCCCTTTCCAGCATGCAATATTGGAAGAAGAATAGGAACTCATTCAGGGAGAAGTTGAAGGAGAAAACAATGTCAACTGCATGGAGGATAAGGTTGACCTCGCCTTCCTGACACAATCTGATTATGAGGAAGCCCTCATGAATGAACAAATCACCGAGGAATCACTATATCAAGCTGATCATCAAAGGAGCTATGATTTGAGGTCCAGGACTGTTGCTAAAAAACCTTTAACCCTTGCTCCTGGGAAGAAGTCTCCCACCCCCACAAAAGATCCTACTGCTCCTACAAAATAGTCTATCACTCTGTCAAAACAGCGACCTGTTGCTCCTGCAAAACAGGTCATCGCTCTTGCAAAACAGTAGCAAAGACCATCCCAACCAGCTGCCTCAGATCCTGGCCAACTTACAGCTCTAGCCCAAGAGATAAGAATCCCTGACAAGTTTCCCTACTCCTTCAATCTCGAAACTGAGATTCAGAAAATAAAAATCTCTTTTCCACTAATCGAGCTGATGAAAAATGATTCCTTCAAGTCATCCATACTGAAATCCCTCCAGCCAAAAGCACCTGTAGATGTTGACTTTGTTAAATTTTGAGCATTAATTCACAATACTCTAGGATCTTCACTGAGAGAATAACACATACAGTATATCAATGCATAACAATCACAATAAGTATGATAAGCATCACAAGAATCAAAAGCATGAGAGACAAGAGACACAGTGTTTCCGTGGGGAAAACCCTAAGGTGAAAAACCCCACAACTGCCTCAGAGATAGAGAGAGAAATGGCTCAACCAAAATACACTTGAGATAGTCTCCTAGAAGCAGATGATCCTCCTCCTCACTAGTGCGCCACTTTCTGAGTGAGAGAGATATGACTTTCCGAATGATCTAAATAGAGATCTCCTGATCTCTATTTATACTAACCTGTTTTCCTAGTGACTTTATGGGGCCGACTTGTCTAGCTAGGTACATCCACAATATAATATATAATTCAGGGCCGACCCCACACATGGTGGTCTAATAACCCATCGATAAGTACACACACTTGCGACACTTGTCAATCCACATGACGACACTTCCTTATAGAGGAATAACACATCTCTAATAAGGGTACAATAAATATGTATTAAATACATAAATGAAATACATTCTGAAGTTACATATACATCAACACTCCCTCTTAACTAGGAAGGTATTTCTTGATACAGATCTGCTAAAGAAGTCTTCTTCTCAGGATCATTGTCATTATCATCGTCATTGCTGCTGCTATCTCAACCAATCTCTGACTCTACTCGTCATAGGAAGTTCTACAGAGCCAGTCCTTTTTCATACTAGATGTAGGCCCACCACCTGCAGGTCTTCATCATCACTGGCCATACTGTGGAAATCTCAGGACTTATTACGTGCATCACAAAACCTTAAAAGAGTCTCTTGACTAGAAAGAACCCTAAAGAGCATATGAGGCCTTTTGCATCCTGTCCATATCTCCAGGACTTATTACATGTAACCCCACCACAAAACCTCGAAAGAGAATCCCAGGACTGATTACGAGCACAAGGCTCAACCTATCGGATCTCCTAGGGCACAAATTACATGTGGTCACCACAAAACCTCGAAAGAGCATCCCAAACCTGATTACAAGCACAAGGCTCAACCTATCGGATATTCCAGGACACAAATTACATGTGGTCATGGCAAAAACTCGAAAGAGCATCCCAGGACTGATTACGAGCACACAGCTCAACCTATCGGATCTCCCAGGGCACAAATTACATGCCATAGGACAAAACCTCGAAAGAGCATCTGCCAGATATCCCAGGGCACAAATTACATGCCATAGGGAAAATCTCGAAAGACTATCTGCAGATCTCTCAGGGCACAATAATATGTCCTCCCAAGCAAAACCTCGAAAGAGCATTCGCCAGATATCCCACGGTACAAATTACATGCCGTAGGCAAAACCTCGAAAGACTATCTGCAAATCTCCCAAGGCACAAATTACATGCTTATCTGCACAACCTGTTTCACAGCCACAGAGTATCAACCTGATAGTCACCATACATCATCCTGATGTACACATGATCATCCTGATCATCATCACTGCAACATCCTGCTGCATGTCATCTGGAGCAACATCCTGAAGCTCGTCATCCATGATCATCCTGATCATACAATGCATCTACCTGATGCATACCAAGTATCTACCTGATACATATCATCATACATGATCCACCTGATCACACAGTGTATCCACCTGATACAAATATAAATACATGATACATATCAACATACATGATCTACCTAATCATACAATGTATCCTCTTGATACATATACAGATCCATGGTCCAAGCATCCAACATGATGCTTATACAAAATACATACACATGATCCAACCGATCATATCTAGCATCCAACATGATGTGTACATACATATAAATTATCCAACTGATCATATCCAGCATCCAACATGATGCATACATACATATACATATAAATGATCCAACTGATCATATCCAAAAGAAACCAGAACATCATCTGATGCTCATCATCCAGCGCTTACATCCACAGCCATGTGAAGGATCCTCCTTCCAACATGCTTGGAATGGCTTAAGCAAATGTGTCCATCACTTCTTCCTCAAAGTGTCATCAATCCGAAGAACACCAAGCCTCTCTCTGAAGTACTCAAACTTCACCCTGGCTAGTGGCTTCGTCAGCACATCTGTAATCTGCTCGTCCATCGCAACGTACAGGAGCTTCATAGCTCCTCTCTGCACCATATCCCTGATATAGTGATATTTGATCTCTATGTGTTTCGACCTGTCATGAAACAATGGGTTCTCAGACAGTAGCTTCCGTAGCCATACTGCCTCACAACTAACTGAACAGGCTGCAACATACTCTGCCTCAGCTGTACTTAGTGCTACGCAGGACTGCTTCTTGCTAAACCAAGAGATCACACCTGATCCCATACTGAAGCAGCATCCATATGTGCTCTTCCTATCTACAACACTTCAAGCCCAATCTGAATCAACATAACCCTGCAGGTTAAACTTTTGATTCGCTTCATACTTGAGCCCATAATCCACTGTACCCTTCAGGTACCTCAGAACATGCTTTACAGCAACCAGGTGAACACTCCTCGGATCCATCAAGAATTGGCTCAATGTGTTCACAGCAAAGCAAATATCTGGTCTCGTGTTCGTCAGATACATCAAGGACCCAATCATCTGACGATACATAGAGACATCAACTGGCTCAGATGAAGCATCACATAGAAGCTTCAGATTCGATGCCATAGGTGTGGCCATGGCCTTGCAATCTATCATCCCTAATCTCTTCAGGATATCTACTATGTACTTCCCTTGACCAAGGAATATCCCACCTATACTCTGCCACACCTCCATACTTAGGAAATAATGCATCATTCCCAAATATTTCATATCGAACTTGGCAGCAAGCTTCCTCTTCGTGTCTGCAATCAATTTGTCATCTCCTGTTACAAATAATTCATCCACACATAGGGGTAGAATCACAGGATTCCCTTCCTCAACCTTGTAATAAAGGTTGGAATCCGCTTTACTCTTGGTAAAGCCCAAACTAGATAGGAAACTGTCCATCCTACCATACCAAGTTCTGGGAGCTTGTTCAATCCATACAAGGCTTTCTTCAATCTGCACACATATGACTCTTTGTCATGTATTTTGAAACCAAGTGGTTGCTCCACATATACTTCCTCTTCAACTACACCATTCAAGAAAGCAGTCTTGACATCCATCTGGTGTATTTTCCATTTCATTGCTGCAGCCAGGGAAAGTATTGTTCTGATGGAAGTATACCTAGCTACAGGTGCAAAAGTTTCTTCATAATCTATTCCCTCTTTCTAAGAGAAGCCACGAGCTACGAATATTGCCTTGTATTTCTCTACACTGCCATCTGCGGCATGCTTGATTTTGTAGATCCATTAGAAGTCACAACAGACTTCTCTTTAGGTCTTGGTACAACATCCCAAACATCATTCTTCATTATTGATTGGTATTCCTCAACCATGGCATCCTTCCATTCTTTCTTTTCCGCTGCTTCTTCATAACTGGAAGGTTCTTTGTTCATAATATCACAGAGTAAAGAAACATAGCTAGTATGTGATCGAGTTCTCTTCTTTGCTCTATGTTCTTCTTCTGGAATGCCAAATCTTTCTGCATCCTGACTAAGCTCTCTAGCCCATGCAGGTTTCCTCTTGTGAGAGTTATCCTTATAGGGTGGATCTTCAAACTCACGAACAACTTCTGGAACTGCTTCAGTCATGGTAGTGTCTTGAAATCTAGTTTCCTTAGGTTCTTCATATACTTCGATAGGTGCCTTCCTTGATTTGATGAATGCTAAGTTTTCATCAAATATTACATCCCTGCTGACATCAATCTTATTGAACCCTAGAAAGTATATTCTATAAGCCTTTGAGCTTTCACTGTAACCGACAAAGATACCCTTTTTCCTTGAAGGATCTAGTTTAGTCCTCTTTTCCTTTGGGACATGAGTGTATACTGGACAACCAAATATTATGAGATGGCTGACTTCAGGTTTCTTACCAGAAAATACCTCTTCTGGTGTCTTGTTATCCAATATCTTGTGTGGTGTTCTGTTATGCACATATACAAATGTTCTAGCTGCTTCTGCCCATAGATGCATAGGTAGATCCTGGTCATGCAGCATTTCCCTTGCTGCTTCCATGATTGTTATGTTCTTCCTTTCTGCAACTCCATTCTATTGAGGATTATAAGGAGCAATCAACTCCCTCTTAATCCCTGAATCACTACAAAGCTTCTTGAAGTCACCTGAGGTGAATTCTCCACCATTGTCGGATCTGAATGTTTTGATCTTCTTGTCAGTTTGATTCTCCATCAAGGTTTTGAATTCCTTGAATTTATCAAACACCTCATCTTTTCTCTTCAAGAAGTATACCCAAGTATTCCTAGAGAAGTCATCAATAAATGAGACATAGTAAACATACCCAATCAGAGAACTGGATGACATAGGACCACATACATCTGAGTGGATGATTTCCAGGATGTCTTTTGCCTTGCTTTCACTGTTTGGGAAAGCCTTCTTAATGTTCTTACCTTTTGCACATCCTTTGCAAACACCTTCATGTTTGGTCTTGATCTCAGGAAAGCCCTCTACAACTTTGCTTGCAATTGGAAGTGCCCTATAGTGCATATGAGCAAGTCTTCTATGCCAAAGTTCACTTGGCTCCATGGATTCATGTACCATGGCATGTTCAGGTTGTCCCTTCAATTTATACAAACCTCCCTCTTGCTCTCCAATCACTACTGCATCATCTATGTTCTTACCCTTTGGCCACATTAGGACTTGGCCATCCACAAATGCAACCCTTATACCTTTTTCATCCAATGCAGAGATGGAGAGTAAGTTCTTCTTGAGCCCAGGTACATAAAGGACTTCTTTCATCTTCAAAGATTTCCCAGAATCTAGGTTGTAGGAGGCTTCACCACTTCCTTTGATTGGGTATTGATAATCATCCCCAAGTTTCACCTTATGGGGTGATTCATGTTTAGATAGATTCACAAAAGATTCCTTAAACCCAGTCATGTGTTTGGAAGCCCCACTGTCAATCAACCAATCATTACAACCATGGGAGATAGTACCTGTGAGAGCAGAAATTAGAACATACTCTTCTTCACTTGATGAGTCATTATCACTATCACTTTCTGCCCTAGCCTTCTTCTTTGGGGGTTCATCATCTTCGGTAGCATGAGCATGATATCTTCTTTTGTTATTCTTCTTCTTATTATTGAAGTTGTTGTTGTTGTCTTTCTTCTTCTTGGGCCAATCTGAAGCAAAGTGTCCCTTCTCATTGCAATTGAAGCATCTGAGATCTTTCTTATCTTTATGATAATGGTGGTGTGAGAATCTTCTATTATGAGATGATTCCTTCTTGGACTTACCTTTCCTGGCATGTGCTGTGAGAGCTTGATCTTCATTTCCCATCTTTTCTTCTCAGGCCACAAGCCTAGCTTCTTCTTGAGAGCATTCTTCCCGCAATTTGTTGAAGGAGATCAACTTCTTCCTTGCACAGATTCCTTGAATAAAGGAATCCCATGACCTGGGTAGGCCATTTAGAGTGGTCATCACCACTTCACCATTCTCCACCATTTCATCCACTGCTTCTAGTTGTTCCTTGATCTGGGAGACCATTGAAAAATAAGATTGAATGGTTTCTCCATTATGAAACTTTACTCCTTTCAATTGGTTCCGCATGGTCATCTTCTGATTTATGTTCTTCCCTTCAAATAGCTTGGTCAAAGAGTCAAACATCTCCTTGGGTGTCTTTAGAGAAGACACATGGGGTATGAGATGGTCTTTGATAGAATCAACAATGATTCTCTTTGCCTTGACCAAGTTTTTCTTATGCAATACCTTATCCTCTTCATCCTCTGGGATAGGGATGTCTTCTTTTACATATGAGTCCAACTCATTCTCTTCTAGGATTAACCCAATCCTATACTTCCAAGCTCGGAAGTTATCAGCTCCTCCAAGCTTATCCTCAAGCTTGGTGTGGTGAGACATCTTAAAGAGTACTTCAAATGGAAATAGAAAATATTTAGGTCTTACCACTTGAAATGCTAAAAACTGGATCTGGTCCTGGATTAGGGTTTGTCAGAAAAACCCTAAAAATTCAAAATGTGAATTTCAATTTTCTGAAAGGATAGAAAGATGCACCTTGATGAGCTAATCAACCTAGTGTATTCATAATTTGAGATCAGCAGAGCTTTACCCTTCAGATTTGCATTTTTGTCCTCTCGGGTTCACTAGGGAGAGCCGTGAATTAGGGTTTGAGTTTCTCGGAGATCGACCCAGCCAAAAATCTTGATCCAAAGCTCTAAACTTTGATTTTTGCAAGGAGCTTCCAGCTATGTCTTTAGATTTCAAATTTTTTTATCTTTGTGGAAACCCTAATTTTTAGGGCCAAATCTGAAGATGCTCAGAATTGAATTCTGATTGGACAGATAGATTCTCCTTGATTAGTAGAGTCAATCTACTATACTTCTTTTCCAAAACATGTGGAGAGAAACCCAATAAACATGAAACTCAAGTTTCCCTCACTGCAAAATGTCTTCTTCTCAGGTTAGCTCTGATACCATGTTAAATTTTGAGCATTAATTCACAATACTCTAGGATCTTCACTGAGAGAATAATATATACAATATATCAATGCATAACAATCACAATAAGCATGACAAGCATCACAAGAATCAAAAGCATGAGAGACAAGGGACACAAAGTTTCCGTGGGGAAAACCCTAAGGTGAAAAACCCCACAACTTCCTCAGAGATAGAGAGAGCAATGGCTCAACCAAAGTACAAACAAAATACACTTGAGATAGTCTCCTAGAAGCAGATGATCCTCCTCCTCACTCGTGCGCCACTTTCTGAGTGAGAGAGATATGACTTTCTGAATGATCTAAATAGAGATCTCATGATCTCTATTTATACTAACCTGTTTGCCCAGTGACTTTATGGGGCCGACTTGTCTAGCTAGGTACATCCACAATATAATATATAATTCAGGGCCGACCCCACACATGGTGGTCTAATAACCCATCGACAAGTACACACACTTGTGACACTTGTCAATCCACATGATGACACTTCCTTATAAAGGAATAACACATCTCTAATAAGGGTACAATAAATATATATGAAATACATTCCGAAGTTACATATACATCAACAGACTTTGTGAATTTGCAAGACGATAAGCCTACAGTAACCCTAAGTCCCATGGTTGAAGAACAAGATGGGTCCTGCCCACCTTTTTATATATCTTTAAATATCCATGACAAAATTCTTCACAATTGCTTACTCGACTCAGGATCCTCTCACAACCTCATGCCTAAGGCTGTGATGGACGAACTTGGGCTTAGCATCACAAAACTCTACCATGATCTCTTCTCTTATGATTCTAGAAAAGCTAGATGCCTGGGCCTCATAAAGGATCTTGTCATAAACCTAACTCAGCTGCCTTCGAAAAGTATGGTAATGGATGTAGTGGTTTCTGACATCCCACCGAAGTTTGGTATCCTATTGTCCCGGTCATGGAGTAAGCGGCTAGGGGGTACCCTACAGATGGATCTGACTTATGCTACCATTCCTATGTTTGGAGGAGAAACTAAAAGGCTCTATAGGGAAAACTGGTTGGCTTATGTCATTAACAATGAGAAGAATTCTGTAAACCATCCCATCTACGTAGTAGATACAGATTTTGGGGCATGCATCCTGCAAATAGATGGCGAACAGCCAGCCCCTTTGCAGCTCACCAAGCCCACTGGCCAGCCACCTAAGGAAGTAACCACTATTGTGTGGAGCATGTTTTTTTATGGTGCTAGTACCCAGGCTTCAGCAGGTGCAGGTGTAGTCTCGATCTCTCCTCTAAAGGATGTTACCCATTTGTCTTATAAACTAAAATTCAAAACCACAAATAATATAGCAGAGTACGAGACTTTGCTGTTGGGGGTCAAGGATGCCAAAGAAATTGGAATCATGTGCTTGAAAATTTTTGGGGATGCGAAGCTCATCATACAGCAAGTAAAGGGAAATTATTAGGCAAAGAATGTCAAGCTGAAGTCATATAGAGATGAGGTATGGAAACTCAGAGATTCCATCATGTTTTTTTAGATTTCTTATATCCTGCGAGCCCTGAATCACCTGGTTGATTCCCTTGATGTCTCTGCTAGCACATTCATTCCTCCCATGCCTCCCAAGTTGAATTATGATATCCAAGTCAGGTACAGGCCATCCCTACCCAACAATGTCAAATTTTGGAAATTTTTTGAGAATGATGATGAGCTCAGTAGGTTCCTCTAGGTTGTTGATGAATTTTTTGATATGCACATTGACCAAGAGAACCTGGATATAGAAGAAACTCAGAAATCTAAATTGAAAGGGAAAATAGGCCAACATGAAATTGTCCAATTGCCAGGAAATCATATACCTAGGGGCCTAGTACCTCTCGAAAGGATTTTTGACCATAATGACATCCCCTTTAAACTTGTGAATGAAGAAAAAGACCCAGCTGTCCATGAACAAAACATAGGTAGCCAAGATCACCCTAAATTCATAAATCTGTCCACGGAATTGACAACTGATCAGTAGTCAGATTACTGCAACCTGGTAAATAATTTTGCAGATGTCCTAGCTTGGGAATATAGTGACCTGAAAACGTATGACGAAGACACCATTCAGCATAGAATTCCATTGGAAAAGGGCATCACCCCTTTTAAACAAAAGCTAAGGCCTATCAACCCTCTCCTGTTACCTGTGATCGAGAGGGAAATAAAAAATCTCCTTGATGCTCAGATCATAATCCCACTGAGGTATTCTAAATGGGTCGCAAATTTGGTGATAGTAAGGAAGAAGAATGGTGAAGTCAAGTTGTGTGTCGATTTCAGGAACCTAAATAAGGGTGATAGTAAGGAAGAAGAATGGTGAAGTCAGGTTGTGTGTCTTTGTATGGACCATACATATTTAACACAGTGAGCTGCAAATTGGATGTGATACAACTTCCTCTTAGCAAAATACCCAAATGTGTTTTTTATGCCAGAAAGTTAAAAAAAAATGGGTTCCAACCCACCAGGAGCCCACCAGACATGCCAAGTGCGCTGATGGCAGTAAACTCCCACCCCGCTAAGATGATAGCCATTTTTTTAATGGCTTCCAAATCTTCACACATCATGTTATCTCCTCAATAAGCATAGACTAGTCATGGTGTCTAGGTGATAGGAAGTCTTTAATTTTTGTTTTTTTTGCGTGTGTTTAAGTTCCGGTCTGATAGGTTGAAGAAGGTAACGAAGTCTGAAATAATTGTTTAAAGCTATCTCTCCTTCAAAAGGAAAATTTCAGGTTTTGGAAGCTTAGGCACGCCTGGCAATGGTTGATTAGCTACAGAAAACCCTGTTTTTGGTGGTTTATTGTGTGAAAGAAAATTTGCTCCAGCTACCGAAAGGGAAAAATTACAGCGTGAGTTGTGGGGCAGTTTTCGGTGGATTGGGTGAACACGATGGTGTTCATTAGCCACCGAAAGGTAAGTATTTTCTGCAGTTCGCAGTGCAAGTTTAGAACCTTCCGTAGCTGTCGAAAAGCAAAGTCGTTTTCATAATCAATGAGGCCGTTTCGGGGGTTTGGGAGAACACGATGGTGTTCATTAGCCACCAAAAGGGCGGATACTTTTCGTAGCTTACCATCCATAGGTTGGGTTGTTTACAGCCACTGAAAGCAAAGAGCACTGGTCAAGACCATTTTTCGGTGGCATACAGTGTCAACGGTGGATTATCGGTCTCCGAAAAGGGGTCGGCGTTGATCGGCAGGCACGTCAAATCGGCGGTTTGGTCATAATATAAGGAATCCATCATGTCTTAGCTGCCGAAAGGGTCTTTTCAATGAAAGCATGTTTTACCCCAAGGCGAGGCCAGACACCACCACCATGACTCTGACCAGATGGAACTCGCTTCCTCTCTGCATAACAACATTTCTAAAAATTCGTTCCTCCGGTACAATCATGCTACATTAGATATCATTACTCCCTCATGATTATCCACCTTTTCATACCCCTTGGAACCAGTTCCCAAAAAGTCACACCACCCTTCCTCTTTCATCCTCACCACGTCGATCGAATGCATTTTCTGTCTGATTTCTCATCTCTCCCTCAGACCCGAGTTTAGCAGTAGACGCTAACGAGCAGGTTATCGATGAAGAAAGGAGGAGGGGCAGTTTTGAGGAAAGAGTTGAACGACATCTTCTACCTGGAGGTGCACCCCGAGGTATGTCAATTGTTCAAAAATGTCGGCTTCTATAACTTCTAAAAAAAACTTCAGGGTTCTCATCAACAGGTGGTCGAAGTGTTTTCCCTCATGTTTGACGGAAATAAGGCTGTGATAGGCAAGGAAGAATTCCAGGTGGATGAGGCCCTCATATCCTAGGAAACAGAACTTCCAACAACCGGAGAAAACTGGTTTAATACCACTGTCACAAAGGAGTTTGAATTTCGATCCTATCTAAAACCCAAGCATGAAAACCTGGTGTGGAAGAAAGACGTTCCTATGGCGTATCTGGAGGATAGATGGCAGCTTCTGTTAAAGTCAATCTTGGGTTATATAACCTGTGAGGGCATGTATAATAGGGTGTTGATCTACCATTTTAAGCTATTGGATAACTTCACAGGCAAGAGTCCCTTAAATCTCCCCTTTTTCTTCCACAAGAGCCTGACTAAAATGGCACGTCAGGTCAAAGACCAGCCATCCAAAATTGCTAGCAGGCTGTACCACCATGGTCTGATCAAACTCATGGTCTCTGAATTGTTGCAAAGGAAGGGCATGAAATGGGCCTTCTTCCTTTTCTGGAGTGGGTTCGAAACAAAATTACAGCCAGAGGATGGAAAGAAGTCTTCCACCCCCAAAAGTGGGAAAAGGAAGAGGAGGGCTATTCCCTTAATTCAAATCGAACCCCTTTCCTTAGATCCAAAGGTGAAGAAAGCCAAAATGAAACTGGAATTTAAAGATAAGGCTAAGGAAGAGGGAGTTGTTTTAGAAGAGACCCCTTCAAGGAGTACTAATCTTTTAAACCTCCCATACACCGATTCTGAGAAGGATGAAATGCAAGAAGCTGGAGCAGAAAAAGAGGAGGTGGTGATGGAACAAGAACCCAAGGAAGCAGCCCCATCCATGATGAAACAGGAGAACACCTATGATATTTTTCCCTCTCCTACACCTGTGGAGGAACAAGGTCAATAGGTAGCTGAGGGATCAATTCATAACACAAATATTTCTGCCTCACAAAAAATCAACCGACTCCTCCAACAGGCGTATGAACGCAAGATACTCCAGAGGGTTATTAAGGAGAAAAATGAGAGGCTAATAGAAAGATATAACGAGTTTTGTGTGTCTTTTCAGGGATTGACCAAAAAACATGACAAAATGAGAGGGAGAAACATTAGACTAATTAGAGAAAACATCAAGCTAAGGAGGAAGGTTGAATCCCTGGAGGGTAAGGAAGAAATTCAAAGGCCTCAGCCCAAGGTATAGTCAGACCTTGACACCCTGGCAGCAGCTGCAATCAAATTTGTTGACCCCCCGGTTTTGGCCTAGGTGGAAGAGGAATCCAAGTAGCAGGGGACAGAAACACAGTTTTGCTAAAATTTTTGCAGACTGGATCATACACCGTTTTTTCGGTAGCTTGGGCGAACATAGGAGCTGTTCATTAGCTGCTGAATCCCTATTTGGTGGTTTACGACATGCCAACAGAGCCCTCCCGGATACCGAAAAGAGATAAAGGTTTCTAGCGCTTTGAAGCAATTTGGTGGTTTAGGTGAAGTGTAGATCTAATTCATTAACCACTGAATACCAGACTTTCGATTGCTTATCACCTCCAAGCCCGGGTTTTGTTAGCTACCGAAAATATGGAAAATGCAGAAGTCTGTCTTTGGGCATGAAACCCCTTTTTTTGTTGGTCCAAGCATCTTAAAGGAGTTTTGCAAGGGATTGATAAGAGTTCAAGTGCATCATGATAACCTCTGATCCCAGACTGAGAGTGCCAGCAAGATTAACAGTGGAATATTCCTTCCTATTTTTAGAAAAGACACCTACAAGTTTTTGCAGGCAGCAGTTTCAACTCATCCTCCAGCCCCCAGAGGCTCGTTTCATCTGTCATGCATAGGTGTATCAGCAAGAATCAGTTTTTTTTATTAGAATACACTATCATACCTTTCATTAACTGTTCTTAGTTGTTACTTTTAGCATATTCGATCCATCTTTTGGGATCTGAAAAAACTTTGTAATGGCTATAAAGCCGAGAACTGAAATAGAACGTAGGTTCGATTTTTGAGAGACTGATCCATATTTGTATTCTCAGACTTCAGTGACTTCTCAGATAATATAAGCTTCTTTTACTATTTGCTTTCAGATTTCTCTTTCTCATATTTCTGTACTTATAGTGGATGGTTTATTTCCTGTATGTTCACTTATCTATGTTAGATAGCTGTTATCCTGTCTTGGTATTTGAGAACTGAACATATATGTCATTTATTTGTTGTGCTTGGTCATTTAAACACATTTTTCTGTGTATGAGTCTGCTAAACACGATAAGGATTCACTCCCTTTATCTTTTATCAACCCTCTGAACAGCAGTAGTCAAAGCCTTGTCTACCTGAGCATCTCTATGTGTGTTCTTAGTGTGTGAATTTTGATCTCAGTCATCCAGCTTGATCCAAACAAACCCCATCATTTAAGATAAGTTTAAGTTACCAGGCATCTTTGAAATACAACCTAGGAGAGCTTCCTGGAGTGATAAAATTTTGGCACCATTGCCAGGGAAAGATTATTGAAGCAGCAGCTTCCCTGGGAGACAACATAGTTCCAGCTTTGATGATAGACAAAGCCTGGGCATTATTTCGGTTGTAATCATCTATCTGGAGACTCTATTGGAATGAAGTGGCTTCAAGAAGACCAAGTACCAGATCAAATCCTCAACGGCCACCAGTGACACCTATTTCAGATCCCGAACAGATTATAAGGAGAGGAAGGACTACGCAGAGACAAATTTCCAGATCTATCAGGTGAACTACATCAGGCCTTACCAAAGGTATTTCTTCCATCTCATCAAATGAAACTCCTTTTGAATCTCCATTTTCTGAAGAAGCATGTTCATAAGAAACTATAAGTAGAGCAGAATATTTATGTGCCCAAGTATCCTCGTCCATTTCTACTGCCCAAGTCCCTAGCCCTGATTCTGCTACCCGAGTTGACCTAGGAAAATAAATCCTAGAATCCATCAAAGAAGAAGGCAGTTGCTCCTACCTGCAGCCCTTACTGACTAAACCAGAAGAGAAGTACCCCTTTGTTTACACCAACGTACTTGCCATTGAAAACATATTGCAGGCCCTTTTAGACCAGCACGAGCAAAGGCTGTCCTCTTTACTTGCACAGTCCAGTAAGAAAATCGATTGTCCAGAAAATCCATCAATCTGTTTCACCCCCATTTTTGGCGACTCCACTGAAACAAAACCTCCACTTTCATCGTTGCCTATACCTCCTCAGGAACCGTCCACACCCAATTTGCTTTCTGCCATCCCTTTAGTACCCAAACCCACCATGGTTGTCCCTCTAACCAAAATGGAGAAGATCCTCCTTGCTAGGTATGCCCCTTTAAATTTCCCTAATCCCCTTCTACTATGCCTACCAGAGATTACAGAAAATATATGCCTAAATTCACCGAGGAGGGGGATTTTACAGCTGAGGAGCACTTGGAGGCATTTTATAGCTATGTCGAGAATATTAATATCGAGCACAAAGATGTATGGACTAGGGTGTTTGTGCAAAGTTTGGATGGCCAGGCAAGAAAGTGGTTTAAAGAACTACCCGCTGGATCAATAGATGACATCGAGGCCCTGGATGAATTGTTTTTCAAACATTAGGGGGAAAGAAGAGACCACCTTTATTATCTCACAGAACTGGATAATTTGAAGAGAGAAAGTGGCGAGTCTGTGTCAGCTTTCACAAAGAGGTTTAATAAAATGTTTAGCAAAATCCCTGATGAAATCAAACCTACGGATACCTCTTCCAGGATCACTTACGCCAATGCTTTCGACCCTGATTTTTGTCTTCATCTCCGAGAAAGAAGAGCTGCCTCTTTACTGCTCATGCAAGATGCTGCACTCTAAGTTAATTCAAACATGGTTGCATCTAATATCCTCAAAGGGAAAATCGATAAGAAAAGGAAGACCCCAGATTCCTCCTCCTCATGAGGAACTAACATGGAAAAAATGGCTAAAATGCTGGACAGCCTGACCTGCGAAATGTCCAAGCTGAAATTGCAAGGCCGACCATCTGCGAGAAGTAAAGGACCGAATGAGTTTGTTCCCAGGAACACCAATGCCCCCCCTTACAAAAGAAATGGCCCACAGTTTTCGACCCTCCAAAGAGACAGGAATCTTGCTGAAGAACAAAGGATCAGAGCTCCTTTCTAGCATGCAGTATTGGAAGAAGAACAGGAACTCATTCAGGGAGAAGTTGAAGGAGAGGACAATGTCAACTGCATGGAGGATAAGGTTGACCTTGCCTTCCTGACACAATCTGATTATGAGGAAGCCCTCATGAATGAACAAATCACCGAGGAATCACTGTATCAGGCTGATGATCAAAGGAGCTATGATTTGAGGTCCAGGACTGTTGCTAAAAAATCTTTAACCCTTGATCCTGGGAAGAAGACTCCCGCCCAAACAAAACAGCCAACTGCTCCTAGAAAACAGTCTATCACTCTGTCAAAACAGCAGCCTGCTGCTCCTACAAAACAGGTTATTGCTCTTCCAAAATAGAAGCAAAGACCATCCCAACCAGCTGCCTCGGATCCTGGCCAACTTACAGCTCCATCCCAAGAGATAAGAATCCCTGACAAGTTTCCCTACTCCTTCAATCTCGAAACTAATATTGAGAAAATAAAAATCCCTTTTCCACTAATCGAGCTGATGAAAAACGATTCCTTCAAGTCATCGATACTGAAATCCCTCCAGACAAAATCACTCGTAGATGCTGACTTTGTGAATTTGGAAGATGATAAGCCTACAGTAACCCTAGGTCCCATGGTTGAAGAACAAGACGAGTCCTGCCCACCTTTTTATATATCCTTAAACATCCATGACAAAATTCTTCACAATTTCTTACTCGACTCAGGATCCTCTCACAACCTCATGCATAAGGCTGTGATGGATGAACTTGGGCTTAGCATCACAAAACCCTACCATGATCTTTTCTCTTTTGATTCTAGAAAAGTTAGATGCCTGGGCCTCATAAAGGATCTTGTCATAAACCTGACTTAGCTTCCTTTGAAAAGTATGGTAATGGATGTAGTGGTTTCTGACATCCCACCAAAGTTTGGTACCCTATTGTCCCAGTCATGGAGTAAGCGGCTAGGGGGTACCCTACATATGGATCTGACTTATGCTACCATTCCTATGTTTGGAGGAGAAACTAAAAGGCTCTATAGGGAAAACCGGTCGGCTTATGTCATCAACAATGAGAAGAATTCTGTAAACCATCCCATCTACGTAGTAGATACAGATTTTGGGGCATGCATCCTGCAAATAGATGATGAATAGCCATCCCCTTTGCAGCTCACCAAGCCCACTGGCCAGCCACCTGAGGAAGTAGCCACTGCTGTGTGGAGCATGTTTTTTGATGGTGCCAATACCCAAGCTTCAGCAGGTGCAGGTGTAGTCTTGATCTCTCCTCTGAAGGATGTTACCCATTTTTCTTATAAACTGGAATCATGTGCCTAAAATTTTTTGGGGATGTGGAGCTCATCATACAGTAAGTAAATGGAAATTATCAGGCAAAGAATGTCAGGCTGAAGTCATATAGAGATGAGGTATGGAAACTCAGAGATTCCTTCATGTTTTTCGAGATTTCTTATATCACGCGAGCCCTGAATCACCTGGTTGATTCCCTTGCTGTCTCTGCTAGCACATTCATTCCTCCCATGCCTCCCAAGTTGAATTATGATATCCAAGTCAGGTACAGGCCATCCCTACCCAACAATGTCAAATTTTGGAAAGTTTTTGAGAATGATGATGAGCCCAGTAGGTTCCTCCAAGTTGTTGACGAATTTTCTGATATGCACATTGACCAAGAGAACCTAAATATAGAAGAAACTCAAAAATCTAAATTGAAAGGGAAAATAGGCCAACATGAAATTGTCCAATTGCCAGGAAATCATATACCTAGGGGCCTAGTACCTCTCGAAAGGCTTTTTGACCATACTGACATCCCCTTTAAACCTCTGAATGAGGAAAAAGACCCAGCTGTCCATGAACAAAACATAGGCAGCCAAGATCACCCTAAATTCATAAATCTATCCACGGAATTGACAACTGATCAGTAGTCAGATTACTGCAACCTGGTAAATAATTTTGCAAATGTCCTAGCTTGGGAATATAGTGACCTGAAAACGTATGACGAAGACACCATTCAGCATAGAATTCCATTGGAAAAGGGCATCACCCCTTTTAAACAAAAGCTAAGGCCTATCAACCCTCTCCTCTTACCTGTGATCGAGAGGGAAATAAAAAATCTCCTTGATGCTAAGATCATAATCCCGTTGAGGTATTCTAAATGGGTCGCAAATTTGGTGATAGTAAGGAAGAAGAATGGTGAAGTCAAGTTGTGTGTCGATTTCAGGAACCTAAACAAGGGTGATAGTAAGGAAGAAGAATGGTGAAGTCAGGTTGTGTGTCTTTGTATGGACCATACATATTTAACACAGTGAGCTGCAAATTGGATGTGATACAACTCCCTCTTAGCAAAATACCCAAATGTGTTTTTTATGCCAGAAAGTTAAAAAAAAATGGGTTCCAACCCACCAGGATCCCACCAGACATGCCAAGTGCGCTGATGGCAGTAAACTTTCACCCCGCTAAGATGATAGCCATTTTTTTAATGGCTTCCAAATCTTCACACATCATGTTATCTCCTCAATAAGCATAGACTAGTCATGGTGTCTAGGTGATAGGAAGTCTTTAATTTTTGTTTTTTTGCGTGTGTTTAAGTTCTGGTCTGATAGGTTGAAGAAGATAACGAAGTCTAAAATAACTGTTTAAAGCTAGCTCTCCTTCAAAGGGAAAATTTCAGGTTTTCATAGCTTAGGCGGGCCTGGCAATGGTTGATTAGCTACCGAAAACCCTGTTTTCAGTGGTTTATTGTGTAAAAGAAAATACGCTCCAGCTACCGAAAGGGAAAAATTACAGGGTGAGTTGTGTGGTAGTTTTCGGTGGCTTCGGCGAACACGATGGTGTTCATTAGCCACCGAAAGGTAAGTATTTTATGCAGTTCGCAGCGCAAGTTTAGAACCTTCTGTAGGTGCTGAAAAGCAAAGTCATTTTCATAATACATGAGGCCGTTTCGGGGGTTTGGGCGAACACGATGGTGTTCATTAGCCACCGAAAGGGCGGATACTTTTTGTAGCTTACCATACTTTTCGTAGCTTACCTTCCTGACACAATCTGATTATGAGGAAGCCCTCATGAATGAACAAATCACCGAGGAATCATTGTATCAGGCTGATGATCAAAGGAGCTATGATTTGAGGTCTAGGACTGCTGCTAAAAAACCTTTAACCCTTGCTCCTAGGAAGAAGAATCCCGCCCCCACAAAATAGCCTACTGCTCCTACAAAACAGTCTATCACTTTGTCAAAACAGCAGCCTGCTGCTCTTGCAAAACAGGTTATTGCTCTTGCAAAATAGTAGCAAAGACCATCCCAGCCAGCTGCCTCAGATCCTGGCCAACTTACAGCTCCAGCCCAAGAGATAAGAATCCCTAACAAGTTGCCCTACTCCTTTAATATCGAAACTGAGATTCAGAAAATAAAAATCCCTTTTCCACTAATCGAGCTAATGAAAAACGATTCCTTCAAGTCATCCATACTGAAATCCCTCCAGCCAAAAGCACCCGTAGATGCTGACTTTGTGAATTTGCAAGACGATAAGCCTACAATAACCCTAGGTCCCATGGTTGAAGAACAAGACAGGTCCTGCCCACCTTTTTATATATCTTTAAACATCCATGACAAAACTCTTCACAATTGCTTACTCGACTCAGGATCCTCTCACAACCTCATGCCTAAGGCTATGATGGATGACCTTGGGCTTAGCATCACAAAACCCTACCATGATCTCTTCTCTTTTGATTCTAGAAACGTTAGATGCCTGGGCCTCATAAAGGATCATGTCATAAACCTAACTTAGCTGCCTTCGAAAAGTATGGTAATGGATGTAGTGGTTTCTGACATCCCACCGAAGTTTGGTATCCTATTGTCCCAGTCATGGAGTAAGCGGATAGGGGGTACCCTATAGATGGATCTGACTTATGCTACCATTCCTATGTTTGGAGGAGAAACTAAAAGGCTCTATAGGGAAAACTAGTTGGCTTATGTCATCAACAATGAGAATAATTCTATAAACCATCCCATCTACGTAGTAGATACAGATTTTGGGGCATGCATCCTGCAAATATATGACGAATAGCCAGCCCCTTTACAGCTCACCAAGCCCACTGGCCAGCCACCTGAGGAAGTAACCACTACTGTGTGGAGCATGTTTTTTGATGGTGCCAGTACCCAGGCTTCAGCAGGTGCAGGTGTAGTCTTGATCTCTCCTCTGAAGGATGTTACCCATTTGTCTTATAAACTAGAATTCAAAACCACAAATAATATAGCAGAGTACGAGGCTTTGCTGTTGGGGGTCAACGCTGCCAAAGAAATGGGAATCATGTGCCTGAAAATTTTTGGGGATGCGTAGCTCATCATACAGCAAGTAAATGGAAATTATCAGGCAAAGAATGTCAAGCTGAAGTCATATAGAGATGAGGTATGGAAACTCAGAGATTCCTTCATGTTTTTTGAGATTTCTTATATCCCATGAGCCCTGAATCACTTGGCTGATTCCCTTGCTGTCTCTGCTAGCACATTCATTCCTCCCATGCCTCCCAAGTTGAGTTATGATATCCAAGTCAGGTACAGGCCATCCCTACCCAACAATGTCAAATTTTGGAAAGTTTTTTAGAATGATGATGAGCTCAATAGGTTCCTCCAAGTTGTTGACGAATTTTCTGATATGCACATTGACCAAGAGAACCTGAATATAGAAGAAACTCAGAAATCTAAATTGAAAGGGAAAATAGGCCAGCATGAAATTGTCCAATTGCCAGGAAATCATATACCTAGGGGCCTAGTACCTCTCGAAAGGATTTTTGACCATAATGACATCCCCTTTAAACCTGTGAATGAGGAAAAAGACCCAGCTGTACATGATCAAAACATAGGCAGCCAAGATAACCCTAAATTCATAAATCTATCCACGGAATTGACAGCTGATCAGCAGTCAGATTACTGCAACCTAGTAAAGAATTTTGCAGATGTCCTGGCTTGGGAATACAGTGACCTGAAAACTTATGACGAAGACACCATTCAGCATAGAATTCCATTGGAAAAGGGCATCACCCCTTTTAAACAGAAGCTAAGGCCTATCAACCCTCTCCTGTTATCTGTGATCGAGAGGGAAATAAAAAAGCTCCTTGATGCTAAGATCATAATCCCGCTAAGGTATTCTAAGTGGGTTGCAAATTTGGTGATAGTAAGGAAGAAGAATGGTGAAGTCAGGTTGTGTGTCGATTTCAGGAACCTAAACAAGGGCTCCCAAAAAGATAACTACCCTCTACCCAAGATGGAGCAGTTACTGCAGAGAGTGTCAGGAGCTAGGGTCATGTCTTTTCTAGATGGCTTCTCGGGCTATAATCAAATCTTTGTGCACCCCGATGATTAGGAGAAGAAAACCTTTACCACTCCCTGGGGTACCTTCATGTATGCCAAGATGCCGTTTGGATTAATGAATGTCCGGGCCAATTTTTAGAGGGCCATGGATAACGCATTTGTGGGGATTAAGGATAAGTTTGTCCTCATATACCTCGATGATATCACAGTATACTCAAACAGTCATGAGGAACATTTGCAGCACCTAAGATAGGTCTTCCTAAAATGCAGACAATTTGGAATTTCTTTGAATCCCAAGAAGTCACAGTTTGGTCTTAAGGAGGGGAAGCTCCCGGGCCACATAGTTTCAGCATAGGGAGTAAGGATTGATCCAGTTCGAGTCAAAGTGATTCAGAAGTTATCTATGCCAAGGTCGAAAAAGGATATCCAATCTTTCCTTGGTAAGATAAATTTCGTCAGGAGATTTATTCGGAATTTTTCTAAGCTGGTAAAGCATATAACCTCCATGCTAAAAAAGGGACCTGAAACCAAATGGACAGAATAGGCGAGACATTCTTTCGGAGCCATCAAACAGGCCATCATGGAGGCTCCCACTCTGATTAGTCCAGATTACACCAAGGAGTTCTACATTTTCTCTTTCGCCTCCTGCGATACAGTGGCAGCGGTCTTGCTGCAGAAAGATGAAGAGGGGCTCGATCATCCGATTTCTTTCTTCAGCAAAACATTGAGGGATGCTGAACTGAAGTACGACCCCATAGAGAAATAGACCCATGCTCTAATTAAATCATTAAAAGCATTCTGAATTTATATCCTGCATGAAAAGGTTATAGCCTATGTCCCTTCAGCTTTTGTGAAGGATGTTCTAACTCAGCCTGACATTGATGGTAAGAGGGCCAAATGGATCACCAAACTGATCAAATTTGACATAGAGGTGAATCCCACCAGGTTAATAAAGGGCCAAGGTCTGGCCAAACTGATGGCTAAAGAGAATTGCGAACTGTTAGACATTAATTTCATCGGAACAAATTCTGAAAATTCACCAACAGAAGCAGCTGCAGCAGAACAATGTAACAGCCAACAGGTGGCTGAAAATTTGTTCTCATGCGAGTGGTATTCGGGTATCATTCATTTCCTACATAATTTAGAAGTTCCACTCGGGCTTACTTCACTCAGGCACGATTTCTCAAGCTTAAATCTGCAAAATTCTGCATAAGTGGAAATCTGCTGTACTGGAAAGACCCTGCTGGAGTTCTATTAAGGTGTTTGGACAAAGAAGAATCGGGTCAAGTCATGCATCACTTCCATTCAAGCATGTGCGGGGGGCATCACTACTAGAAAACTACTGCCCATGAGATTCTGAGGGTTGGGTACTATTTTCCTTGTTTGTTCTCTGACGTATACACTTTTGTGAAAACTTGTGACAAATGCCAAAGATTCACGGGAAAACAACAACTAAAATCCCTCCCCTTGAAGCCTATTGTGGTAAATGGTCCTTTCCAGCAATGGGGCCTTGACTTCATAGGGGAGATCAATCCTTCATCCATCGGTCAACACAGATGGATCTTGGTAGCCATTGACTATTTCACCAAATGGATAGAGGCAATTCCCACCAGGAATGCTAACCATCAAGTTATCATCAAATTTCTATACGAAAACATCCTCACCAGATTCGGTTGCCCAAAAAGGCTAGTAACTGATAATGCACCTTCTTTCAAAGATAAAGAGTTAGTCCACATGTGTGAATCAATGGGCATTCAGTTAGTTCACTCCACCCCCTACTACCCTCAAGGCAATCCTCGCTGAATCTTCCAATAAAAGTCTAGTCGGGATCATCAAAAAACTATTGGAGGAAAATCAAAGGAGTTGGGATTCTAAGCTAAAATTTGCTCTCTGGGCTAACAGGGTGACAAATAAGAAATCTATAGGGACCTCTACCTTCAGATTGGTTTATGACACCGATGCCATTTTCCCAGTCCAGTTAATCCTGCCAGTGACTAAATTCATTCAGGAGGAACATGACGAACCGAATGATATGGTGAGAAGAATTCTGGATTTGGTTGAATTGCAGCAGACCAGAGAACAACTAGTGGAAAGGTCAGAAGCTCATCAGGAAAAAATAAAAGGTACTTTTGACAAGAAGGCCAAGATGGAAACTTTTCAGGTGGGGGACTGGGTATTGAAATGGGATGCCCCCAGGCAGGACAAAGGCAAGCATGACAAGTTTGATTCTCTCTGGACGAGTCCTTATGTGATAACTCAGGAAAATCAGAACAATACCTTCAACCTGCAAAGTCTAGAAGGTCTAGAGATGTTTGGTGGCAAGGTCAATGAGTGTTCCCTGAAACTTTATTTCGTTTGAGGCTTCACAGCCTGGTCACTGTAAATATCATTTTGTTTTCAGTTTTTTTTTTTTTTTGGCAAATAAGTCCATGCCCAATGGAACACTAGAAGTTAGAGTTAGATTTTTTTTGTTTTAGGAGGATGGATCCAAGGGGGTTTGTGGACGAAAGGGTGAGGCTGGATGGAAGGGGGGGCGTGGACGAATGGCGGAGGATGGATGGAAGGGGGGGCGTGGATGAATGGGGGAGGCTATACAATGGGGGGAGTATGGATGGAGGGGGGAGTATGGACGGAGGGGGGAGGCTACATGGAAGGGTGGGGATGGACGGAGGGAGGGGTATGGATGGAATGGGGGGGGCGACTCATGGGAGAGGGTGGAAAAAAAAACTTAAATGGGGAGGTGGAACGGTGTCACCTGCAGCCAATGGTGGTATCTACATACACATTTGTAATATCATATTTTAGTAGACAAAAATCAAAATAAACCATAGTAAGTCATAACAATTCAAATTAAAAGTGTGCTTTTAACTACACATCATACCTGTGTGTATGGTGTCCTGCTGACCCCTGGCGAAGATGGATGGTCATCATAGTCTGTACATACCCGTGGGCACCAAAATGCGTGCACGTTATGAACATATTAAACAAGTAATTATTTAGGCAATCAAAATATTAAAAAATATTGTAGGAACTATCACTGTGTATGTCATAAATATAAATAAATAAATAATAGAAATGACATAAGCAAGTAATAAAAATGATGCAAAAGTAAACTTAAAAATGGTAGTAAGAATATTGTGTGAGGTACTGAAAATACCTCCATGTGAGGTGCTGCAATTTCAATTGCAGTTTCCATTGCTTTGTCCAGGTTGAAAGATCCTGCATTCTCCCATGACGACGTCTCGGCTCTAAATATCTGTACATTGAAATAACAGTTTAATTCATACACAAATAGTTTAAAATTACTTTAAAAATTCTTAAGTGATGATTGAAAACACATTAAAAAAAGTGCTAACCTACTCCATATAGAAGCCTTTGATCAGGCCAGGGAAAGTTTGCTCACAATGGGGACAAATATGTGGCACTGTTCCCATCGAACTAGAAGGCCCAGCCTGGATACCACCAATCAGTGGTCTATCCTGAGTCTGTCGTGAAGGCCCTTCACCTGAGTCTCTCTCAGGGTCAGTCTGTCTCTCCATTGTAGTTGTTGTTACAAACGCAGTGTGTCTAAGGGGTTCGCTTGCAACGCTCCTCATTGCCCCCTCGATCTGATCAAGTATATGGGGTAACTGAGGAGGTTGGGGAAGGGGGTTAGGCTCATGCCTAGGATCTAGTGGCCCTCTCAGTGGTTTCTTCCTGGCAGTAGGTCGATCTTGGGTATAGCCAATCCCAACACCCTGGAATTCAGTAATGTAAAATATTTTACATGTAAATTGAGCACAAACTCATCCCAGAGTTGTCGAAGGAAGTATTGTGGAACCTCCCTATTATTTCAAGGAGGTTTATCGTAAACCATAAAGCACCTCTGCATCTAGTTGTCCAAGTTCCATAGTTGGAAATGAAACCAATCCATGCAGACACATGGCTTTCTAATATCCGATAGTTGTTGTGTTCTTGGATCGGTTAACATACTATATAATTGGGCCTTCATAACATTTAATGCTTTTATCTCTTCCTTAGAAATTCCAATGGAATAATACTCTCGCATCCTAGCTCTATATTCAGTCATGTCTCTCCATGAAAGCGATGTCCTCCACATTAGAGATAAAGTGATTCTTTCATTATTGAATTTCTTTGCAAGCTAGTAAAAAATATTCAGGATTCGAATAAAAGTCTAAAACCTCGACGATTTAAACTTTCCAAATGTATAAATAGACCAAATGTCCTCAAATACCCTAGAACCTCAATCACACAAATTTATAAGTGTCCTCAAATACCCTACAATCCCAATCACATGAATTTACAACTATTCCAGTCCAAAAAGGTTCAAATCGTTAAATAATTTAGATAGTGAAACCTTCCACTCCCAAACAATCGGTTCTCGACAGTTGTGAATTTGTTTTAAATAATTTGGAAAGTGGACCGTCCACTCCACAATGAGCCGAGCCGTGTGTAATAGGGTTTTTTAATTTTCATATGTCATGTATTTAGGTTTTAATTGTTTTTGTTTTTATGATGGAATGAAGAAAAATAGTTAAGTTAATAAAAATTTTTTTTGAGTAAGTAATATTGATCTTAATTTTATTAAATAATATACATAATTTAAAATATATAATATTCAGATAATTAAATTTAATTATTCAAATTAAATTCTATAAAATCTTTCCAGTATTTTCATATTGATTAATATTTTTATGTTTTATCAATTAGATTTATTTTTAAAATCTCTAACCCACATTTTTTTAACCTATAGTAAATATTAAAATAGTAATATAGAGCACAATGAAAATAATTTAATGTTATTGAAGAGTAATATATTATTATTAATGTTATTATAAAATAAAAAGAAATAAAGAAAATGTGAGGAAAAAAAAAAGAAAAAAAGAGAAAAGGCTTTAAGAATGGGTTGGCATGGTATGAGAATGAAGGGAAGGAAGAAAAAGACACAATGACATGAGTAAGAACTAAATGGATCCAATATGACTAATTCTCCACTTGCATTGATTTTTGTAGTTTTTTCAAGATTAGAAGATTTTGACTTTTTTTAGTCATTATTAATAAATTCAGTAATTCAATTTTTGAGTAGATAATGATTTTTCATTGTTCAAATCTCATTTTTTTATTGTATAAATAGATTCAACGGCCTCAAATATTCCTATTGCACTAAATTGTGCATTCTCAAGAGCTTATATATGTGATTCCAACAACTTATTCCATATTTCAAGCAAAGGTAGTTCTAAAACAACCCGAAACGTGCTCTAAATCATCGCTTCTTTATAATACATAGTGGTTTTTAAACAACCATCTTCTAGATGCCCACAATTGTCTTTGTGACAACGATGTCCTCCATAACAACTGGTCAAACATTAGAGATAAAATGGATCCTTCATTATTGATATTCGTTGCTAGCTAACTAGATGAGTGTTTATAGCCATTTCCTCTTCATCATGTGGACTCATTGTGCTATCTAACCTCCTCAACTGTCAATTTAGTTTTTATTTTAAATAATTTGGGAGGACGAATCTTCCACTCCATAATTAATTTTGCATACAATTCCTTTGTCTCTCCTCTATAATTGCCACACAGTTGGTGGGGCAAGCAATATTGATGTAAGAGCATATCTAGTGCAGGAAGTTATCATGCACACCCAATTTACTTTGAGTATTTAGATGTGTTACAAAGTTTCTACATAAGCTACTATAGGTTACTACAGAAGCTGCTACAAGTTGTTGCAGATCGTGGTTGCCAGGGAAGCCACTACATGAGTGTGTTTGCTATGATACATATCCCTTACATGTTGCTACATGGTGGTCATGGAGGTTGGGAAACCATGCGTGGAGAGGACAACATGTGACAATTAGAAGCTTCGGTGTAATATCCCTCTTGGACCCTACCTTGCTATAATCGAAATGTAAAGATGTAAAGATGTATTAGTTCTTGGTGAGGAGCTCAAGGCGAAGGCCCCACCAGTGAATGTTATGGTATTGTTATAATTTCATAGGTCAAACCATGCATTAGTTAAATCATGGAGATGTATGATGTACTTTGAAAATAGAAAAATAATAAAAGTAGACCTAGGAGACTGAAGTGCACTGCAACGAAACGACGCTGGAAAAGGCATCCACTAGGGGGAGAGGTGAATGGCTAGGAATCCATGAGAATCCAAATGATGATGACAGGTTTTCATCATGGTTCCATGAGCATAGTAAGTGAATTGTTGATGTTCACTCATTTGCTTAACAACCTATACACATTTGCCTAAGAACAAGCCTACAATAAGATTAATGGCTAAGTATACGAATGCATACTATTACGTCAAAGTAATTTTACGATAAACACATAATTGTTATTATGTGATTTAAATGATAAAATTTCTTGGTGATATTATTCTAATTAATAAGGATGATTATTGAAATGATTGGATTTCTAGGGTTTGTGCTAGAAATTCTAATAGAAGTTTTATCTTATGTGAGTGTTTTAGTTATTTTAAATAAGCATACACACACACACACACACACACATATACTTCCTTTAACTATAGTACACATAAATATAACATAAAATCTATTTGTTAAAGGATAAAGTAATTATATCCCATGTTGTGGAATATGAATATAAACACACAAAAAAAGTTGTTGACCATCATACTACTGAAAGGAGAATCGATCCACACCAGAATGTATGTGCCATAACCACATTATTACACATTATATATATTGTTTGAATGAATATATATAAATTAATCATAGTACATATACAACTATAATGACTAGTTTTAGTTATGGTTTGCTTACAGTAGTTAGAGTTTTGAGCAAACTCCTCATTCAGTTAGGGCTCGATAATGAGGAGATAGAGAGCTTTGGGGGAGGCGATCTGGGAGATCATTACACTTTGCAAATATATGTCATGGGATGGTGCAAGGTAATGATACCCACTTATGACGCGTTAGTTGCAATGGACTTCTTGAAAAATATAAATCTGACCATTAAAATGAATTTTTAGAGGTACCTACACAAATTTATAGAACATGGTGTAAAAAGATGAAACGTAGACAATCAGATCACCTTTCGGAATATATAAATTTTATTTATCGAAAATAGGTATAACTCCTTAAAAATGTCATTCTTCTAAGATTGATATGTTATTTTTTTCAAAAACATAACGCATATGTTCGCGTTAGGCCCCGGGTTTGGTATGTAAACTCTCTGAATTTGTAAAAACAATTATGTAGAGTTGTAGATAACAGGCAGATCTAGTGTAGCGCTATTTTCCCAAAATTTTCCAAGATAATTTTTTTATATTTTTTAAATTAAGTAAGTCAGGAAAGACATAAAAAGACAAGGTCGAGTGTTAGGACCCGCTATCATGGTCTTAACAAAGTCAATTTTACCTTTTTTTAGTGTGTAGGTATTTCAGTATACTTGTGCGGATTCTTTTTCGTTTTTGAAATAGGTGAGTCAGTCAAGAGTTATAGCTGAAATACATGACCTATGTTTTATGTAAATATGAAATGATTGCAAACAAAAATGAATAGAAAATAGAAAATACTAAAAAAATTATTCAAAAAAAAGATATTTGGAATTTGCACAGAGAGTTTTATAAGTGTGTGCAATTTCATTAGTAGTGGACAAGTGGAGCATATACAGATTCGAGGATGAATAGCATGAAGTTACAGAACATGATGTGTTTTTCTATAATACATTCCAAGGCACAAGGTTCGGCAATCCGAACCTAGAACCAAACCTACGAAGTCATTACACACGATATGGAAAAAGGCAAGCGCGCTGAAAAAAAAAATATTTTTTTAGCATGTGCATGTTAGTAACGCATGCAAACTATGAGCGTGCATACACTAATAGAGAGCACACTAATTTTATATATTTGTTTCTCCCTCCTTGCTATATCTCCCTTTCACAATATAATCCCATGCCCCCTCCCTCTTTATAACCCCACCTCCATCTCTCTCTCAGCCCCCCATCTATCCCCTTACCATAAAGCATAGGCCCTCGATTGAAAAAATATATCATAAATACCAAGCCCCCCATATATCTATTACCCTAAGCCCTAACCCCCTCCTTTCTCTATTTCTATAACCCTCGCTCTCTCCTCTTCCCTTTCCTATCTCTCTCTTTGCCCCCCTAACCCATCACCCTACATGCCATATATATCCAAACCACCTCCCCTCTTTCTCCTAATACCCATCTCCCCTACCAGTAACCTTGCCCTATCTCTCTCTCTCTCTCTAACCCCCCATTAATCACCCTCTTACCCCTACCCCCCATTGTATCTCCCTCTCACCCACACCACTAACCACCTCTCTCTCTCTCTCTCTCTCTCTCTCTCTCTATATATATATATATATATATATATATATATATATATATATATATATATATATATAGAGATATATATCCCTTTGGACCCTACCCTTAACCACCCACTCACTATATGCCTCTCCCCCTTACTCCCCTCTACCCTTAGACACCCACCCACTCTCTCTCTTTCGATCTCTCACTTAGTCCTACCAATACCCATCACCCCCCCGATATCTCTCTCTCCTTCTCTAAACCCCTAATACCCCATCTTTCTCTCTCTAAACCCCCAACCTCTAATCTCTCTCGAGTCTATATCTACTTCCCAAAACCCCTACCCCCTGTCTCTTTCTCTCTCTCTCTCTCTCCCTTACCACTAATCATATCTCCATCCCTCTCACTCTCTCTATATCCCTCCTACACTACTCCCCCACTACCCTTAACCACCCTGTAATACCCCCAGTTTTGACTTGGAATGTATTTAATCAAAATTATGTAAATGATGTAAATATGCTAGTATGGATTTCTAGTGTGGATCTCAAGGCCAAGGCACGACTAGTGAATGAATAGACATGTATGATGTATATATTTGTATTTGGACCATATGATTGGCTTATCATGCCAATTCGAAATGTATGAAAATTTTATGTTGGAAATGAATAAAAATGGTCCAAGATGGTTGTGTAAAGAGCACTAGAGGGGCTATGATTCCACCAGGGGGGAAGAAGAAGGGGGCCTATGGAAAACCAAATCCTATGCTGCCATGTGTCAACCTTAGAACTCATCCAAAATATGCCACGTGCCTTAAAGGAGCCAATTACCTTCCCTTGACTAATAAATCTAATAATTGAATGCATGTGTAAGTTTGGTGGCAAAAGTAATCTCATGTAGTTATTGAAGCATGGGGGTTGTGACAGTTATGTCAGCTGTCAGCAGTCGTATTTTTTCTATGGTCAGAAGTTATGTCAGTTGTCTTTTCACCCTTACCTCATATCCTTGGAGTCAACACTCTTTTGATCACTCTCTCATTCTCTCATGCAAGCTTCTACACTACATAGAGTTTTCCATTGTTGTTCATGACCAATTACCAAACTGTTTTATGAACCATAAATTCGAATTTGAAGAAAAAGCTGCATTTTGGAAGGGAAAATAGATGGTTGTGGGTGAGCATGGAGGTTGGGAAAGATAGGAACCTTTACCCATTGAGTTCTGCTACTCCTGGATGCTTAAGAAGCCATGGATTAAGAATGCAAGTGGTTCTCCATTAGCATACAACAGGTTTGAATCTTACTGCACATACTGGTAAGCACTGTAAGGGTTGGATTTCTTGAGGGAACTGTGGATCAGTGAAGGGAAATTCCTTCCTTGTGTTGTGTGGGGCAGTTGGAAGGAGTGCCATGGCTATGATGGCTTAGTGAGATCCCTGCAGAGCTCAGTTGGAGCTTATGGCTAAGCATAGAGAGCAGAGTGGGTTGTGGGATGAGAGATAGAAGCATGTAGGTGTTTCCTTCACCTTGATGGCCTCATAACCTTGCTTGGGGTTGGCCTCTCAGCAAAAAGAGTATATGTTGGATAGAGTGCCTATGGCTGGGTGGAAAATCGCTCTTACACAACCAGTTGCTTGGATCTTCTTTGTTTAAATATAAGTAATCTTATGTCTTTGATGTGTAATGCTTTTATATTAATGTGATAATTATACCTATAATTTGCATGTTATGTGTGTGTGGATCAATTTTATTCCAATGTGTATTTTATTTATGTGTTTGCATATGCATTTAGTTGTATGAATTCATCATTATGGCTGTGGGGCGAAATTCTGAGGCCCCAGATTCAGTTAATGTCCTCTTCTGATGGCCAGATTGGGTGAAGGGGGTGTCACAGAGTGCTATAAGAGCTTTTGGTTGCAATATCAGAGTTGTATGGGCCAGGAACACATAGTTACATGCAGAAGAAATACTCATGTTGATGTTGCGTTCTGTTAAGTACAGATAAGGCCAAAGTTAAATTGGGGATAATTCTGTTATGTCCGAAATTTTACAATTTTTGGTAATTTTAAGTGGGCCTCACACATGCCATGTTGATGGATGACATGGAGGAGCCACATAGATAGAGGTATGGTGTGGACTTGCCACATTGGAATCATGCGTAGAAGGTTTCTCGGGATGAAGCGTGGGGAGGATGAAGATATGACCATCGAATGCTAGGGCAGATCAACGACTGTAGTTGATAGCGCATGTCGAAAAATTGCACAATGGTTAATAGTGGGAAGATGGGGATTTGACCGTTGGATTGAGGGTAAGATCGATGGTTGGGGATCACCATGCCCTGGAAAAGTGCATAATGGTTAGCAATGGGAGGGTGGAGATCTGATCGTCGGATCTTATGGAATATCAACGGTCCAAACTCATCGCATGTCGATAAAGTGACCAATGGTTAAGTTGGCGGCTACCCCAGATTATTCCTCAAAGGAGTGGTCTGTTAAGTTGGCGGCTACCCC
Source organism: Larix kaempferi (assembly GCA_027924585.1). NCBI lineage: Eukaryota > Viridiplantae > Streptophyta > Pinopsida > Pinales > Pinaceae > Larix > Larix kaempferi. The sequence continues at coordinate 2,059,733 of BSBM01000694.1, read as the reverse complement.
AGATTATTCCTCAAAGGAGAGGTCTGTTAAGTTGGCGGCTACCCCAGAAGTGGCAATTACCTCCATCGCGACCATGAGCAAGGTTGCGGCTCTTTCATAGAAAGGTCTTATTTGTCATTTCACTGGTCTATGGACGTCTCCAAAGGCCATAGAATAGTGGCTAAACAAAAATTGGAGACCTTTAATAAAGGGTGAAGTGATACATAACTTCTGTGGGAAGGTCTTCTACGTCTTCTTGTTTGAGCACAAGGAGGACAAGAACTTGATATTCCGCAATGGTCCTTACTTTATGGGTCCTAAGGGGATGTAGTTGCACCAATGGAATGCATCCTTTGATCCTGATAAATATATTCCTACCATTGTAGCGGTATGGTTTAAGCTCCCTCAACTCTCGCTCCATTGCTGGGGGTATGAAGACCTCAAGGTGATTGGGACCACTCTGGGAACATACATAGACAGGTTAGAACCCAAACCCCCGCTCTTTTCCTATGCAAGGATTTGTGTGTAGGTTGACCTGGAGAAAGGGATTCCTGAAGAAATAAATCTCTCTATGTACGGGTGGAGCCATCTTCAAAAGGTTGATTACGAGAAAATTCCCTTTAAGTGTAAGTATTGTCATGAATATGGACATTTTGCAAAAAAATGTGCCAGAAAGATAGCATAAGAAGAAGAGCTGAATAAGGAATAATATTGGAACGTGGACACAAAGAAAGAAAGGAAATGCCCCCAGAAGACTCAAGCTCCTCCCCCTCTGGCTAAAGAAGCACCTTTAGGGAGCACATTTCAGGCCTTGGCTAACCAAGAGAAGGAAGATGGTGAAGAAGGAAGGACAAGGGAGGAAGGACCGAAAATAGAAGAAAATGAACATCCATTGACCATGGAGGTTGAAAATGAAGGTACTCAAGCTCTAACACCCCCTGTGCAACCGACCAATGATGCTCGCTCAAAATTTTCAAGTTCAGTAATAAGGTCCAATTCGAGGAACACTTAAGAGGAAACGTCAAATCTAAGGGAAGAAGAAAAAGAGCTACCAAGGAAAAAGGGAATAAAATCAAATAAAAAGCATAGGGAAGAACAAGAAGAAAAAAAAGTGGAAGGGAAACAAGCCAGTTTAGATCAGCATATCAAAATCATCTCTACATTAGGAAAACAACCACTAGGGGCTTATGAGAATCAAAAGACTAGGAAAACCCACTCAAACCCTCGTCAATAATGAAAATTGTCTCCTGGAATTGCAGAGGATTAGGATGGAAGACAAAATCAGAAGCAATTAGAAATATGATAAGAAGTGAAAAAATCTCCATATTCCTCATCCAAGATACTAAAATGAGTGAGGAAGAAAGTGATGTAGTAATGAAAAAGGTATGGAAATATAGAGATGGAAGATCGGTTGCAGAATCAAGAAACTCTGGGGGAATTTCCATTTGGTGGGATAAGAGCAGGTTCTCCCTGCAGACTAAATGGAAAAACCCAAACTGGATTATGGTAGAGCTGGAAGATACTAAAGAAAAAGAGAACATTCGAATTTGCAACGTGTATGGGTTGGTCCTACACTATATAAAAAAGAACTTCTGGCTATCCTGTGATGTATCTCAGGAGGTTGGATTTACACCTCCGCAACATTGTTGCTGGAGATTTCAATGTCATTATTTCTCCTTTCGAAAGAAGAGTAGGATCTAGAATCAGGGATTCCTTTAGGGAGAACCTGGAACACCTGCAGGCCTCTTGGAATCTCACAGACGTCAAGCCAAGGAGAGGCAATTTCACATGGAACAATAGGAGAATCGGTCCGGGTCACATTGCGACGTGACTCGATGGGTTCCTTGTAAGTGAGCATTTCTTGTTAAAAAGAAACATTCCTACTACTAAAATTATTCCTTCCTTTGTCTTGGATCATAAACATTTACTGCTTGATTTTGTAAATCTAGAGTTTGGAGGGCCTCTTCCTTTCAAATTATGCGTGGAATGGACCAAGGAAGAAGAAGTTTTTAAAATAGTTAAGGAAGGGTGGAGGTATCGAGTAACTAGCACTCCGGGGTACATATGGGATGCCAAGATCATAGCTACCAAAGCTGCCATTAAATATTTGGAAAAAAAGCGCTAAGACCCTGCCAAGGAGAAGCGAGATATGATCTCAGAACTGGAAAATTTACAACAAGATATGGAAAGGTGCTAGGTTTCTAACATCATCATAAAAAAGGAGAAATAATTGGGAAAATAAATTCTTAAACTTGAGAAAAGGGAAGAAGAGGAATGGAGAATAAAATCCATGAGTCTTTGGCTTAAGGCTAGAGACAAGAACACCAAATTCTTTCACAATCAGTATAAGGAAATAATGAGAAGGAACACTATTTTAGAACTTGAGGATGATAAGGGGGAAAAAATATTCCTTCGCAAAAAAAAAGAAAAAAAGCTTATAAATATTTCCAATCTCTGTATTAAGAAGATGATATGGTAGCTAGAGATTCTATTTGAATTAATATTCCAGCTCTGGTGACAAGTGAAGACAACAATTTCCTTTATAGCCAGATAACTGAAGAAGAGGTCAAGGTTGCAATATGGTCTCTGCACCCTGAGAAGTCTCCTGGGCCGAATGGGTTCCCGATATGCTTCTACAGAAGATATTGGAATCTTATCAAATTTGATCTATGCAGGATACTTAATTGTTCCAAGGAAGAGATAAACTTGGGGGGGATACCAACTCTTCCTTCATCGCGCTAATTCCTAAGGAAAAGAAGCCCTCTTTCCTGAAGATATTTTGTCCCATATCATTGTGTAACTCCTCCTATAAGATTCTCACTAAGATCATTGTCAATAGAATTAAAACACTCATTTCAAAACTTATTTCAGAGAACCAAGGAGGATTCATTGTAGGCAAGTATCACAGACAACATTGGTATTGTTCAGGAGGCCATTCATTCCAGCTATAGCAAGAAGGAAAAAGGTATGGCGATCAAGTTAGATCTTGCTAATGAATTCTACAATGTTCGACACAGTTTCTTATTCCAATTTTTAAAATGTTTTGGATTCTCTGAATATTTAATTAGATGGATTAATGCATGCATCGGGTAGCCATGGATAGCTCCCTTCGTTAACGGTAGGCCTATGAGCTTCTTTAGAGCCTCTAAAGGGCTCTGTCAGGGATTCCCCTTGTCCCCTTCTCTCTATATTATTGTGGTTGATGCCCTGAGCAGGTACTTAACAAAACATGTTGACAAGGGACTTCTTCCCTCCATCCACATCTTGAGGGGGGTCAAATCTATGAACCATGCCCAATTTTCAGATGATACCATATTGCTTGGAGGTGCCTCTAAGGAAATCACAAGGAAATTTAAATTACTCTTAACTCCTTCCTAAAAGCCTCGGGGGGAAAGACAAATGCGGAGAAATGTAAAATTTACAGTTGGAATTGTCCCCAATCCCTCATGGCTGATATTTCAAGGATACTTGGATTCTGTGGGGTTGGAAATTGGATGTCCTTCATGTACTTAGGGATTCTTATCTCTCTTAAAAAATTCAATTCGGGGGTCTGGGATGAGGTTCTTCAAAAAATAAAGAACCAACTCCTTTCATGGGGAATAAAGTGGTTGAATTTAGCTGGAAAAATAACACTGTTGAAATCAATCCTCTCCTCTTTGTCTATTTTCCTATGCTCTTCCATCCTAACTCCAATTGGATTCATGAATAACGTAAGTAAAGAATTCAGGAATTTTATTTGGCAAGGGGGTAAAGAAGAGCACAAAATATTCCATCTTGCCAAATGGGAAACTATGAGAAGCAAAAAGAATAGAGGAGGTATTGATATCAGGGAGCCAAGGTTGGTTAATATAGCAATGGGAGACAAACTCTTATGGAGAATAGTTTCAGGCAAGAATGAATGGTGGAAGGAAATAGTCCGCAAGAAGTATCTCAAAGATCTTAGGATCTGATGCCTAGACAGGGATATTAGTGGGTAGGATTCCAGAATATGGGATCTGTGCAAATCGGCTTTCAAACTTATCAAATATGATCTTCAGTGGGTCGTCAGAAATGGAAAGAAGATTAGTCACTTTGGGATGATATGATCCTTAACAATCCCCTTCTTAAGGAGATTGAAGGGATGTCAGATGTCAAAGACTGGCTAAAGGGAAAATGCATCCACACCCTTTTCGAACTCTCTTGCTGGCACATCAATGGGAATTGGAAGAATTTGGAGATACCTAAGAATATTTATGCAGGGTACAATAAAATCCTCCTTGAGCTGAATGGGAGAGCTCTGGTTCACATGAGGGACAAGGATGCTAGAGGATGGGGTCCAAAACATTGCTACAGTGTCAAATAAGGTTATCGTGCCATGCTTAAAGAGTTTCCGACTCCATCTGTTGATGGTACTTGGAAAAATGTTTGGAATCCGAATTGCCCCTCCAAGCTCAATGCCTTTTCTTGGATGACTGTGCACCAAAAAATATTGATGGAAGAGAATCTAAAGAAGTGTGGCATTGAAGGACCAAGATGATGCATCCTTTGCAAAGTTGATGAAGAAACCAATAAACATCTGTTCTTAAATTGTCAATTTGCCAAAGATGTTTGGAGAGAATTTATGAACGATCTAGGATTCGCACTGCCTAACCAAATCAATGGATTTTTCAATGGATGGATAAAAAATTACACCAGAACATTCAGGCACAAAAAATCCTTGAAATATCTCTGGTGTGTGGCCCCAAAGTACATCAATTGGAAAATATGGATTTCAAGAAATAGAGATATTTTTGAAGGGAAAAAGGCTAAGGAAAGCAAAACTGCATTGAAAGCCCAACTTCAAATGAAAGAATTATTATCCTCCCATGGAAGGGAGATTAATATAAATGATGAGCTAACCTCTTCAAAACTCTCATGGGCTTCCTCCTTTGTTGGGATCAGCTCCCTTCAGTCCAAAATAATGAACAACTCTAAGATTTGGGCATTGGTCTCCATCTGAAGGAATTTAAAAAATGGATTAAGAATCCGAAAAAAATCATGCTCTTCTTTGATGGCGCCTCGAAAGGAAATCCAGGGGAGGCAGGTGCAGGAGGGATCATTTATGATCCAGGAGGACAAATAGTTAAAACCTTTGCATGCGGTTTCAGAAGGCGCACGAATAACAACACAGAATGGGCCACACTTATGAAAGGTATGGAATGCATGTTCGAGCTACACCTTGAAGAATTCAATGTCCTTGGAGACTCCTGGATCGTGATCCAATCTATGAATCACTTCAAGAACTCAATGGAGATCATGAATGGATTCCAACGAAGAATATTAATTTTTTTTCCAAATTTGTTTAAAATCCATTTTCTCCACATTAAAAGAAACCTCAACGTGGATGCAGACAAATTGGAAAATAAGGGAGATAGAATTTCCCAAGGGGTTATATCATTTAAAAACTCCTCTCCCCATTTGAAATGGTTATGCGTTGCCCGAGGAAGGACTTAATGACTGATCTGTCCAAGGTTTTGTGGATTAATGTCATGGTAAGCCACTATTTGAATTGCCTGACAGAAGGAATGCTGGTGGATCGGGCTTACAACGGAAGGTCTCATCAAAAGCTGATTGCATTTACTTCCTATCCCATTGCTTGTGTTAAGTGTAATAGAAGGTGGTACAAGGATCCCTACGAGATTAGGGACGCATCCTCGACACACTTAGAGATGGATAATATTAGAAACCTCCAGATGATTTTTTCCTCATTGCATTGTGGTGGGCTCTCCTCTCCATTCGCCACAGTGCTGGTGGCTCTCAGTAGGTCCGCTAGATTGCTGCTGCATCAAATTCACCTAACTCTTCTTCATCACGAACGTGCTATTTCACCTAACTCGATAGCTGTTAATTTTACTCTCAAATTGGACTTTCAAATACCTAACTCTATTTCATCACGAACGTGCTATTTCACCTAACGATAGCTGTTAAAACCTTCATGAATTGGACTTTCAAATGTATAAATAGGTTGCGTGTCCTCAAATACCGTAGAATCGCACTCATATATAAATTTAACAACTAATCCTTTAGAAATCCTTTAATTATGTGGAAAAAAACATATAACTAATGCTTTAGAAATCCTTTAATTATGTGGAAAAAAAACAAGAAAATCCTTTAATTATGTGGAAAAAAAACAAGAAAGGTTCAAGCGTCAAACCTTTTGGACTATTCATTAAATAATTTGGAAAGGGAAACCTTCCACGGTCCACCCCACAATCAGCCAATCATGCTTACTGTCCCAATATCGACCGCTGTGAATTTCGTTTAAATAATTTGGAAAGTGGGACCCTCCTCTCCATTGGCCACACGATAAAAAGAGGAAGCAGAAGCCACAACACACTGCCGCTCCATGACAAACCACAGCCAACCCAGCGGTCTGAACGCGAGGGAGAAAGAAAAAGACACGGAATACCACTAAATGGATCTCTTCAATAATTGATCTCTTCATGTAAGCAACCGTCGTGCCCCCTTTGCAGTAACCATCATCTCCTTCATGTCACAACCACCATCTCCTTCATGTCATAATTTTCTATATGGCAACGATGTCCTCCTTGTCAATTGATCAAACACCAAGAGAACAGTGGGTCATTCATTATTGAATTTTCTTGCTTGTGGACTAGACAAGCATTTCTAACTACTTGTGGATTAGACAAGTATAATTAAAAGAGGAAAAAGGTACAACAAAACAATCAAAAAAATCAACACACTCCGCTCCAAGCCAAACCACATCCACTGGTCAAAAGATTACTACATTGCTTCAATAATTAAAGTAATTTTGAAGTAATACTGTAAACATTTATACTTGAGTTTTCACTGACTTGTGTCGATTAGCTTCCTTATCGAGCTAGATACTTCACTTGAGTGAAGGGGTTTCTTTTCTTGATGACTTTCAAGATTTTTTTTGGTTTAAAAGAACCACATTTTAGATTTTTAATGTGTATATTCATGTATAGGGTCCCTCTCCTTAATTACGAGTACTTATGTAACAAGGTAGAGTTCAAGGAATTGAGGCTTTGGGAACCCAGTATGAAGGGATTTGAGGGAATATGGGTGGTATTTAAGTGGAGCGCGAGCATTCAATGGGGATGAATTTGTAGTAGACCTTGAGAAGCCTATGCGACAAGACTGGTTGGTGTTATACGGTTTTCTGGAAGCTTCAACATCGAGCCCGTATGGTGTTGACGTGGGAAGATGGCTACTAAGAGTTTGCAAAACTTTCAACAATCTCTCGTTCTGCAGTCATGATGTCTAACTCATTTCTCGGCATGTTGGACATGGGCGGAAATTCATGTATTATGTCCCTAGTGAAGATGGCTCTTGCCCCCCTTGCAGTAACCATTCATGTAAGCAACCGTCGTGCCCCCCTTGCAGTAACCATCATCTCCTTCATGTCACAATTTTCTATATGACAACGATGTCCTCCTTGTCAATTGATCAAACACCAAGAGAATAATGGGTCATTCATTATTGAATTTTCTTGCTTGTGGACTAGACAAGCATTTCTAACTACTTGTGGATTAGACAAGTATAATTAAAAGAGGAAAAAGGTACAGCAAAACAATCAAAAAAATCAACACACTCTGCTCCAAGCCAAACCACATCCACTGGTCAAAAGATTACTACATTGCTTCAATAATTAAAGTAATTTTGAATTAATACTGTAAACATTTATACTTGAGTTTTTATTGACTTGTGTCAATTAGCTTCCCTATCGGGCTAGATACTTCACTTGAGTGAAGGGGTTTCTTTTCTTGATGACTTTCAAGATTTTTTTTGGTTTAAAAGAACCACATTTTAGATTTTTAATGTGTATATTCATGTATAGGGTCCCTCTCCTTAATTACGAGTACTTATGTAACAAGGTAGAGTTCAAGGAATTGAGGCTTTGGGAACCCAGTATGAAGGGATTTGAGGGAATATGGGTGGTATTTAAGTGGAGCGCGAGCATTCAATGGGGATGAATTTGTAGTAGACCTTGAGAAGCCTATGCGACAAGACTGGTTGGTGTTATACGGTTTTCTGGAAGCTTCAACATCGAGCCCGTATGGCGTTGACGTGGGAAGATGGCTACTAAGAGTTTGCAAAACTTTCAACAATCTCTCGTTGTGCAGTCATGATGTCTAACTCATTGCTTGGCATGTTGGACATGGGAGGAAATTCATGTATTATGTCCCTAGTGAAGATGGATCTTGCTCGGAAGATAAGATCACTCTTACTGTGACCAAAATATCATACCAGGGCTTTTCACTTAGTGAGGTAATTACTGGACATGTTGCATTTAGGGGAATCATAAACGGATCATTGGAGAGGACTAATGTTATATTTAAAGTATGATGTCTCAGTTATAATTAATTATAGAAAGACAAGTGTTATCTTATTTCCCAAAGTATTTTGTGTATTTAGAACCGTATAAATAGAAGGATAAATATTGTGTATTTAGAACCGTATAAATAGAAGGATAAATATTGTGTATTTAGAATCGTATAAATAGAAGGATAAATATTATGATAAATATGGATAAATATGGGACGAAGTATGGATAAATATTCAAATAACCAGAAACAAGGAATTTTATGATTTTCTCATACATTATAAGGTATAAACGTTACTTAATATGATTTTTTCGTAATTATTATTACATAATTCTTAGTTTTAAAATATTCTTATATTACATAGGTTATTCAACCTCGTGAAGAGGAATTCAAAATCAGTAGAAAACTCTATTTTGCTAAGTATTTTGATGGTTACATGTCGGTGGGTGCAGTGCTCGGGCTAGAGTGATAATGCTATTACTTCACCACCATGGAAGGAAATTTCTACACCTCGAGATCCTTAGTAATGTTGTTCATGATGTGGATATTGTTGCAAACCGTGCTTTTGAGCCTCTTTTTGAAATTCAGGTTCAATATAAGGTCTATGCAAGGGATCCCACAAATATTTCATACAATATTCAATTTTCCAAGCACAATTAGGGCATTCATCAACAAAGGGGAGTTTGACATAGTAGTAAGAGAATAGAGGGAAGTGAATTCAATTGAGTTTCCTTCTCATGTAGGCATACTAAAGAGAGTTCTTGAAGAAGTTGAAAGAATTCAAAGTAACATTTTACAAGTCTATGGAGGATCCTCAAGAACAACAATCTAACCTTGAGAATACCATCAGGTTGTTGTTGGATTTGGAGCCTGAGTCAGATCCAGTTTGGCATTAGCTTAATATTCAGAACCACAAAATTTAGGGTCTCTTGGAAGGTTACACATTTAATCATGAGGAAAGAATAGATGTTCTAGATTGCCATGTCCATGAATGTGCCTTATCTTATGCAAGATGGAAGCAAATTCAACCAACCATACAACAAAGGGACAAAGTGAACCATACAGTTTGCATATGGTGCATAAATACATCGTATTCCAAAAAAATTATGCGTACAAGTTGTAAGAGAGGCATATTTGTTGAATTTTATGTAGCTTATGGAGGTATTCCCATAAGCTCATAATAATATTAATAATGTATTTATTTAGTGAAAAGGTTAAATCACGTAAAGACGTGACTTTACATAAAAGTTACCTTGAAGACCTATATATTGTTAAAGGTCAATTCATTATTGTACCAACTAATAACACCAAGTGAATTAATTCATCCATCTCTCTATAACATACCCAAAATTTTGCTGTTAGGATTTAGTGAATTTCAAAATTACTTTTCATAGCACATGATAAAGATAACTAAACCTCTTCCTATTTTGTCATAATATATAATAGGAAAACAAGTTAGTTGTTCCTTTTATGAGAACCTTATGCCATGAATAGAAAACATAGACCACTTGTGACTTACCACCTTTAGTCATTTCGTAACTAAAACATCCAAGTTCATAAGAAAGACCATTTAGCTAATCGCTACTATTCCTAAACCTCCATGGAGTACTTTCTATTCTTCCTCTAAGTAACATTGCATTCCAAATATCTTCTATTGAATTCTTACTCTTTCAATGCATACATTTAACGTAAACAAGAATATCATACCGAAAATTCATGACATTAATCCATGGCATTTATAATTTATCAGATACATCTAGATACAACAATACACACACACCAGAAAGGGACATACAAGTAATTGACACAACATCCCCATTGACAAAACCATAACACCAATTTTAACACACATAAGATCGAGACAATGATATAGGTGGTTCACCTCGACTGGGATACATCCACAAAGGCAGGTCATCACTTCTTTTATTAACAAAAACGCTGTACATCTTACAATTCTGCTATTTGCAAAATTCTACGATCTCAAAGCCTCTTTAGCAAAGACCTCTCTAATACAATCAAGGGCTAACCGAAATAATAACAAGACATACATATACTCACATTATGTCCCAAAATTTAGCAAATAAAGAGGATTTCCTTACCTTTTAAGTAAACACTAAGGTAGATATAAACATTATATATCTTAACACAATGTGACTAGCCTGGAGATCAACGCTGCAATTGCAGCGATCCTTAAACACAACCAAACTTATGGTAAAGGGTAAGAATTTCCACGGTTTAGATCAAAAAGAAATCCAATGCAGCATACATTAAAGGAACCTAAGATTATTAGTTTCCTAGCATTTTAGTCAGGGGTTAAAATAGAATCTGGTAGGGGATAATTACTGGATAGTTATAATACATATATTCCTGCAGCATGATATAGACCGGTTCTATATCCAACTTGTTCTACCTCATACTAGAGCATTTCGATTGTTGGAAATCAAACAATCTAAAGCAGAGATCCTAAGACATAAAAACCCTGGTGGTAGCTCCTTAAATGTACAAAGATCGAAACAAAAGTTGACCCGTCGATGGAAGAGGCAAAGGGAACCGAGGGGAAAATAAATGACAGGGATTGCAAATGAAATCCATTAGTGGTGTAAGATAAATATATAACGATGAGTCCAATCAACGGACAACCAAGTTAGCAACAAGGTAGGGAGATCAAATCGATCACTTATCATTGTTAGTTGTCAAGCAAGTTTCTGAATACCTAGGTCACCTTCCAAATACCAAGCTACATCAATTCTCAGTATAGACTTCGAAAGATTCAACATTAATACAACGGGGATCTAGTCATTCGATATATACATATATGAGGAGGAATCTCGTCCTGTTCTCACTGTATCTAAAGGACAATAGCTTATCCTTTTCAACAGAAGTGCAGAAGTTAATCTACCAAAAAGACTTCAAACACATCACAATAAAAACAATTCACAAGGGGAATAAATCCAATGTGAAGTGAGGTCTATCTTTTCCTGCTGGCCTTAAAACACATACGCATTCAAAAGCAACAATATAAGTAATATAAGTAATCTAAGTAATAAATCCAATGTGAAGTGAGGTCTATCTGATCGAGCTCCGTTGGAGCTATCCTTTAACCAGGATTTATAATCTAATATAAGTAATAAATTACTTCGTAGGTATCGATGGATAAAGAGAATGATTGAGATCGAGCTTGACTTAGTGAGTTGTCCTTTCTCTTACCACGCGGAACTGAATGAGATCTTTCCCAACATCGATCTATTACTCAAGATGAAATCCCACAAGGTTAACATTTAATTACAGGGTCTCGATCAACACATACATTCTATACATTAATCCCTACAACCGATATGAAAAATATCAACCCACACTAAGTACACAGAGGATATCAATCCATCCTTGTGTAACCACACTCTTTATAAAAGGAATACTAAAATTCAAACGTTTACAGGACTTCAATCCATCAAATGAAGAGTGCATGGAGGATATCTATCCATCCTCATGCAAGCACATCATCCATAAAGCATACAAACTTACACGTTATCATAAAAATTACAATCCCATATATATAAGGATCGATCCAAAAATCCAAACTTCAACTTACAAATGATACAGAGTTTTCACATAATAGTATTCAAGCTTGATTTACATGCAATGTCCTTCATTAGCCATATCCTTTCAAAAATAACGATATACTCAAACCCATGATTTCCATTCCACTACAATTTTTTTGAAATAAAAATTACACCAGATCGATTTCAACATTTTCTATTCAACTATAACACTCCTCAACTACACAAAGTCTAGGTTCCGACAGTTTTGAGATTTAAGATCAACGGCAGGTATGAAGAGCAGAGTTTTGAAACTCTCTCTCTCATTATATTAATACCATACATAGATCCCATAAGGATCTGCCTCAACCCATTGCAATCGTGGATAAAATTACCCCATATAAAACAAATAGTGTATATAAAACAAAACAGAGTTTTCCATAAGTTTATCAACAAAGCAAAACTAATCGAGTGGATCGCTTCATGCCATCTACACAGAACCATCATACGATTTAACACTAAAACATAACTAGATTGCACAGATTTTCTTAATGCGATCTACGACAGAGTCCTTGTACAGTTCATCGAAATGCATATTTCTTTTTCTTTCCCCCCTCATGCACAGCATGCTAGGTCTTTTAACAAGAATATAGTCCTGGTAGGTGGAAGTCTTATGAGCGCTACCTCATTCCTAAGTGGACAAATGGCAATCAGTTCTAGAACTCTTAACGAGACAAGTGGCGGTTTTTTCCTCAATGTAGTGCTTCTCGAGAAGGAGATAAACTCATAGAGATTCCGCAACCGAATGCCAAATGGCATCTTCATCATACGTTTATTCTCTAATGAGTAAATATTCCTTCTCTAGAAGGAAAACTATTAGCTCCTTTAAGTTACATGCATCCCTATCGACCATGTAACCATGTATAATAATCTCTTAGTTACATGGGATAGTTTCTAAAATAGTTAACTTTTAAATTGAAAGATAGGTCTTATAATTTATTAGAAGATTGTGGCTAGAAGCTACTCTCCTGAAACTAGGATGATGGTAATTTAAGGATTTAGGTCAACAAGTAAATTACGTAATTCTTCCATAAGATGATTATTGGCATAATCCCTGTTATCTAATGTTAAACCTCATGGCTATCATGCCATTCTCCTTCTCCTTTCCCCTAGTGAATTCTTGCCTCATCATTTGTTGTGTCACAACCTTCAGCCTCCTAGTATAAAAACCAAACAATTGTAACTTAGGAATCGTATAACAGAGTTTACATGGTTTACTAGTGGGGCCTTTGCCTTGAGCTCCTCACTGGTAACCAGAGCGTAATTACATTTAAAATATAATATTAAAGGGTCAAATTTGAGGGACGTTACACACTCCTCCCCTTAAGAATAAGACCGTCCTTGGTGTTCCACAGTTTGTCTTTCCTCCTTACATTGCCTTTCACTTTCTTTGTTCTTCTGCTATGATCATTTGCATATTTCTGCGATTTCTGCAAGTTCTTAACCTGCACATGGTATATCTCATGCATGGTCTCTCAGCATTCTTTAGTACAACATTTTTCGCAAAATGTCAAATAGTAAATGTTTAACATTTATCATTCATCCTCATTTCTGAGAAACTCTTCCTTACTCAGGCATTCATAACATTCACACAAAAAGACATTCAATAGTCTAGTTACAGGACAAATCATTAATATTTGTTATATCATAAAGCAAATCCTTCAACAACACTTTGTTGATTATAAAACTCTCCCATGAGTTTGGAATTTCAGTAGTTCCTTTGCTGTACACAGAACTCTTCCTCGAGTTATGTTCTTTTGAAACTCAACAATTCAAACTTTGCAAACATAATACTCTCTGTAAACTCAATAGAATAATCAGACAGTCTCTCTCTACAGCTCATTAGTTAGCATTCCCCTAATCGAAAAATCTAGTGAGCTTCCTGCCCAATTCTATGGATTAAATTTGCCTAGGTCTTTGGGTCAGTATAATATTCAACGAGCCACCTGCTTTGTTCCACTTCCATGGGGAACATGACCACATTTTTAGGGAAGTTGCCTCCTGCAACTACTAATGAGTGAGTGCAAGATGCAGCCATTCTGCTTGAGCCCATGAAATATTATTTCCCCCTCAAACCTTCTCGTTTGAGTCCAGGAATTATTCTTTTCCCCTCAAACCTTATCGTTTGAGTCCAGGAAGTTTACTTAGCAACAATCATTTATTATTTTCTTGTAGGCCTCATGCAACATCATAACAACAAAATATTTACAATTATATTCTCTTATTTTCTTTAACTACTCAATCAATTGAACACATTAGTTCCATTACACGCAGACTTGTGCATCATCTTCAATTCATTCCAATGTATAAATGTAACTCTTCAACATCCTTTATGTGAGTCTCGGTAAAGTCTGCTAACAACCAAACATGTTAGTATCATAGTTTAAACATACTGATTCATTTCAAATTGAGACTTTATCATCTAAAGATTTTCTTCTCAATAAACTTTCGATGTTAAAAGATCTCAGATTTAATCATTCATAAAAATAGAAGATTAGGATTTTTTTTCTTATAATTAAACACAATCCCTTAACTTGATATACATTGGTCTTTGTTAACCTCCTCATGTAACAATAAATATCACAATTCAAAATATTCCTTTCCATGCAAGAGTTATTGCCTAACGGTATTTCCTCATTCAATACTCATCATTCATAAGTTTTAAATATTACCCAATGATGCATATGGCATGACAACACAGTATCAACCTTTTTAGGTACCTAGAAGTAACAACTATATCAAAACATAATCTATATTGAAGGAAAACAATATGATCATTTTGCATACATATTGTCACCCAACTGCAACTCTGAATTACACTGCCCGGAAAAATGGCCACAAATCTTCATCATTGATAATTATTTGTATTGCACAAGGACTTTCTAACTTAAGATTCATTTAAACATTAGACCTTAATTTCCACCCTATATGAAAATTCCATTATGACTATGAACATGATTCTCAAAGTCCCTTCATTACTTATATAATGACTATACATCTCAATCTCTAAATAAACTTCTAAGAACATATATGTTCTTATCATAAGTGGAACAATTAAAACTGTAAGGATAGTTCCTTATGGTTACAACATACCAGATTTTCACTCAAAATTTGTAATATATCCGAATATAGATCCTTCATGTGATGGATCTTTACCATTAATTAGTTAACATGCTTGACCATTAAAGCCTACTACTTTGGTGTAATTCCTCCATATAATTATCTGAAATGAACATTTTCATCATTACAACATGGTTCACCAAGAGTAAGATACACATTGAATTTCTCTTGGCACATTATTTCCTAGTCATAAAGAACTTCATAGTGAGCCTAACAAGGCTATACTTCTTGGATTAGTCTCGTATAAACAATTAACTCATAATTCCTAGATTTTGGTCTTACAAAATCTACATAACCATATTTTTTTTTCAACTAAATCATAACCAATCAAGCACTTTAGATAATTTACTATTGATGTCATCAACATTGTAACTTTGTAAAACTTCCTCGTTGTCCAATGGATCAAATTTGTAGAGTAGGAGAAGAACTTCATCGATTAGTTTGTATCGAATAAAAGATCATTAAATGCATAATGAAACATACACAATGCTCACATATAGACAGTGCTAAGTCATTACAACGCATAAGTAAATGGAACATACTTACTTGCAATTCCAATATGTCTTATCGGTTACCTCTTGTCGATCCTTGGAAATGAAATTTTTTTCCATTACATATTTTATAAATGGAGTTCCCTTGCTAGTTCTACCAACATCTATTTGCTTTCTCCGACTAATCCAAATAAGGCCCGAGTGTTTGCAACCTGCGCTCTAATACCATATGTAACATACCCAAAATTTTGCGGTTAGGATTTAGTGAATTTCAAAATTACTTTTCATAGAACATGATAAAGATAACTAAACCTCCTCCTATTTTGTCATAATATATAAAAAAAAATAAGTTAGTTGTTCCTTTTATGATAACCTTATGCCATGAATAGAAAACATAGACCACTTGTGACTTACCACCTTTAGTCATTTCGTAACTAAAACATCCAAGTTCATAAGAAAGACCATTTAGCTAATCCCTACTATTCCTAAACCTCCATGGAGTACTTTCTATTCTTCCTCTAAGTAACATTGCATTCCAAATATCTTCTATTGAATTCTTACTCTTTCAATGCATACATTTAACATGAACAAGAATATCATACCGAAAATTCATGAAATTAATCCATGTCATTTATAATTTATCAGATACATCTAGATACAACAATACACACACACTGGAAAGGAACACACAAGTAATTGACACAACATCCCCATTGACAAAACCATAACACCAATTTTAACACACATAAGATCGAGACAATGATATGGGTGGTTCACCCCGAATGGGCTACGTCCACAAAGGTAGGTCATCACTTATTTTATTAACAAAAACACGGTACATCTTACAATTCTGCTATTTGCAAAATTCTACGATCTCAAATCCTCTTTAGAAAAAACCTCTCTAATACAATCAACGGCTAACCGAAATAATAACAAGACATACATATACTCACATTATGTCCTAAACTTTAGCAAATAAAGAGGATTTCCTTACCTTTTAAGTAAACACTAAGGTAGATATAAACATTATATATCTTAACACAATGTGACTAGCCTGGAGATCAGCATTGCAATTGCAGTGATGATTAAACACAACCAGCCTTATGGTAAAGGGTAAGACTTTCCACGGTTTAGATAAAAAAGAAATGCAGTGCAGCATACATTAAAGGAACCTAAGATTAATCTGTTAACACCTAAAAAATGCTCACCACCTTATCTCCTTCACGACATGACTCATTTGTCCTTTTTCCCCACCATTTTTGCCTCCAAAACCTCAAAGAACCATTAAAAGGTCACCAAAAGGCCAAAAAACCCCTTTTTTCCCCTCCAAATAATTAAATTTCCTCAAAAGATAGCAAAAACCCTCTAAAAGGGCGCTAAATTCCCAAAAATCAAATAAAAGGGAATCAAAAATATAAAAAAGAGAAAAAAGAGGGAAAAAGGAAGAAAAAACCCTAAAACAACGGACCTAAACCATATGGTGCCAAAAACCATGGGTCAATACTCCACCACTAAAAAATCTATAAGTAGGTGATGGAGGATCCCCATTTTACATCCACAATCTATCCTAACTCCACGCTGCCAAAATCACTCTTGAAACCTAAGCTCACCATTTGAGCTAGTTTTCCCATTTGAGTACCCCTTTTGGCCCATCATCCAAACACCTTGGAGAAGGAGAAGGAACCCATTGGAGCACGGAAGCAACTCTCCTGGACTACTGCAAGAGCTCCACCAACCTCCACATCTGAGGTAAATGTAACTTTGTTTTCATTTTTTAATACAAAAGAAAAGTTCTCACTATATTATCATTGTCTTTTTATTTTCTGTTGATGCACATGTTAGCTTAGATCTTGTACTGTTTACTGAACTGCTACTAAGGAGGCCATTCTCCTTAGTAGGTGCTCATTTGCATAAGCTAGGGTGAAAACCCTAGCTATAGTTTTGGCGACTCCGCTGGGGACCTTTGAGTTTTTGGTTAAAATTTTAAAAGTTTTTATTTTCTGCAAGTATTTTTTCTGTTTTCCCTGTTCGGCTGTGGCTTTAGGCCGTTGGGTTTTTGCCGCAGAGCGCAGTTATTTTTCTCACAATCATGGCCCGGACTGCGAGTTCCCAGCCATAATCCGCGCCCTCAACCGTAGCTCCCTATCGTTTTCCCATAGGTCCGACTACAGTCATTCAGCTTCGCCTCGCAGCCCAGACCGCGTTCCCCTGCCTATTTTCTGTGACCCGGCCCGTCGAAACCCCTTTTCTTTCCGCAACCCAGCCCACCGAAACCCCTTTGCTTCCTTCGATCCGGCCCGCCGAAACCCCTTTCCTTCCCGCGTTCCCGGCCACTCTTACCTTCTGCGCATCCGCGATCCAGAGCACGAGTTGTAAAATCCTAGCCAGAATCCAGACCACACAATCCCACCCTGTAGCCTCGCTCCAGCCACTGAGCCGAGTCCCATACTCGCGATTCAGACTGCAGGTTCCATCCCTACAGCTGCGTCACAGGCTGTGCATTTCAATCACAGACCCGCGATCTTTTTTTTGCATTTGTTCCCTGTTTTAGCCCAGAATTTTATCTACAACATTTTCTGCACCTACATAACCACCTGTTCTGTCTGCAGCCACAATCACTTAGAGCATGTTTCTGTAGTTTGCTTTCTATTTTATTTACAAAATTTTTATAAAAGTTTAAGCATTTACATTAGAAAAAGAAAAATTATGCATTGCAAGTTAAATTTCTGCATCATTATTGGTTAAAAAGTTGCCCAAGCGTGGCACTTTTGTTGGGTTCATCACCTCACATGCACACATTTTGACACCTAATTCAAAGTAAGCCTTAAAACACTACTTAACTCAACCAACATTTTAACCCCACTTGGGGAACACATAAGAATATTGTAGTTAGGTAGGACAAGGGGGATAGGAATCCAAATAACACCCATCGGTTGATTACATTTGAGACATAGTGGTTGTCCTTTAGGGTACCAAAACCCCCTAGTATTTTTTGGCACGGTCACGACCAATTTATCAGAGGGCCTCTCCCCTAGGAGCATTGAAGTATCCAGACTGGTTCCGGAGGCCTGAGTGGAATACCGCAATCCACTCAGTAACCGAAGGCTAACTACTCGCTGTCCGCGTATGGTGTTCCTTTTAGGCCCACACGGTGATAGGACAAGAGTTACAGATTCACCTTTTCTGGACGTGTCATGAACGGGGTATCTTAGTTTCTTTTCTTCTAGGATTGTCTTACCCGGTGTCCCTCCTGGTAGGGGGATATCTTTAGCCACTTGGTTCTACTACCCATATTGTTTGACTTGGATTTCATCACCTTGCAGAGGATATGTCTGGTCAAATCAGAATACTATTTAGTTAGGTGTTTGCATGCTCCCTTACCTCCCTTTGGTCTAGTGAGTCCACCATTTTTATTTTTAGGCAACCGTTTGCTTGTTGGTATTCTGACCATTTTTTCTGATACTCCGCTTATTGTAGCACAACTGTTACAGTAAGCGTATTGAGTTGGTTGTTGGCCTGAGTGCCATATTTTTTGCGCTCTCCTTCTGCACACTCGGCTGCATTAGGGTTTTGGGTCGTTTTTCACTCGACACAACCCCTAGACACTTGACCCCATCTGTCACCATTGAGTCCTCGAGACACTCTCGGTGCCTCCGAGGCGAGCCCCCGCAGCACGGTTCACTTGACATCACTCGTCATAGATGTAGAGCTTCATCACTCGACACCACTCGTCATAGACCTAGAGCTTCGTCACTTAACTCCACTTGTCGACTCCATAGAGCTCCGTCCCCTGACTCTGACGCTCCTTATTTCACATCTAATTCTGAGGCAGAGTCAGAAAACCATACCTACACAGCACCAACTAGCCCCGTGGCTGGCATGACCTCCAACCCCTTCTTTGTAGGAACTATCGGTGGAACGTCCACAACGACCCCAGCTATCACACTAGCTACAACCACACCTACCTTGAGTATGCCCTCGATGGGTCCCACACCTACCTTGGGTGTGCCCTCAATGGGGCCCACATCTACAATTCCCGTTACTATTCCAATTCCAATGGTTACCATACCCAACCCAACCCCATCTGCAACTCACATTACACTTGGTGGTGCAAGACCCTCCCATACCACCTTTGCTTCTCCGTCTAGAGGTAACATCCCCATCATGAACCCAGCTCCCACACTTGGGGGCAGTGGTCCCACTATGGCCACTCCCACTAGTATGTCACACCCTTCTACTAGTTTTCCATTTATGGCCAGTCTCAACCTTCCTGACCTAGCCAGATTAACCAACGACCCCATCAAACACGATCCCACGTGGCCTCACATGCCTACCAAACTCCCATCAGACATCCCCAAGTTTGAGGGAAAGGCAGGAGAGGACCCACAAAATCACATTATGTCCTTCCATCTATGGTGTTCCTCTAACTCCATCGTAGACAACTCTGTCTGATTCCATCTAGTACAATGGACTCTCCCTAGATCTGTAGCCAAGTGGTACATCGAGCAGCCTCATGGGACCCATGCCACCTTTACTTCCCTCGCCTTGACCTTCCTGCAGTTCTTTCAGTTACCCGTCCGCTATGATGCGGGAGTTGAGATCCTCATGTCTTGTAGACAAAATACGGCCACCCACATCACTGACCACATTCATGAGTGGCGTTGACATCGAAGCTTATGCAAAATCAAGTTAGATGACCGTATCTTCCTAGATTGGTTTCTCAAATCTCTATTTCCCGTCATTGCTAAAGATGTGGCATCCAAGCGACCCCGGTCCGAAGAAGAAGCCATCTTAAAATCCCAACAGTTTGACCTTATCTATGCCCAGTCTGGTTACCTATATACCATTATACCCGACGCTCCTCACGACGATTCCTCCCGAAACGACACATCGGGGGCATCCCATGCCACTGATGGCATCATTGGCCATGTTGCATCGCATAACCAACCCTTTTCCATGACACGTACTAGTAATGTCCCCAACCTTTCACGGGATACATCCCACTCTGGAGCAACCAATTCGTCTACTCCCATGGCACATAGCTTCCACTCCCATGGACCCACATGTCCACCTCAGTTCTTCGGCCACCCACCCCCAACTTACATTCCCCCGATTGTACCTCACCCATATTACCACCAGCAGGTCACACCCGCTCTTATATCTTCTCAAGCCCCCCCTTGCTTATTATCCGCCACAGGCAGCACCTGCGATATTTCAACCACCAGTCACATAGACATATCAACAACCCCCACAAGGTCGTGCACCTGCACTGCCTCCAACCCCACCTACTTATTATCCGCCGCAGCCTGCTCCCACACCTGCACAACCCCAGCACCCACCTGCCGCCCAAGGGCAAGTATACGCACAACAAAATCCGCAGCATAACCAAAATACCCAACGAAACCAACAAGGCCAGCAAAACTGCAAAAAAGGACGTAACCGTGAGAACAACCCTCCTCCCGACCAAGGCAGCCAGCCACCTAACCCCCCAAACAATAATAACGCCTCTCTTGCCAACCAAAACCCTGACAGGCCGCCAAAGCAAGCTAAAAACTCCAACTTATGAGCGAATCATCCTTGTTCTATTTGCGGGATCTATGGCCATTACACACACGCTTGCCCACATTTGGAGCGGGCATGACAACTCTTAACCGATGATGCCCATCGCCAAGGGCATGCGGCACCACAGGTACCACCTAACCCCCCACCACCTCAAACTCAACCCTTGGTATTGCAGAATCCTTTACCAACCCAAGGCATGGTGAACTCTCAATTGTTAGCTCCCCCTCAAGGAACTGCGCCACCACCATAGCAAGTCACTTACATTACGCCTGCGCAGCCCACTTTAGACTCAGGTACCTATCACTTGTTAATGATGTCATCTGCCAACATCAACCTTCAAACTCGCTGGTACCAATATGGCTCCACCCCTGAAGCCCCTCCCGCTGACAAAACTAGCAACACTCTTCCAACTGATCAACCAGTACGTATACCTCCTGCCCCATTAGATGGAGCCCCAAAAGTCACTCACTTCCCACCTTACTGCATCAACAATAACCCCAATGCTCGTGCTGCATGTAATTACAACATTGTGGATGACTTAGCTCAGTCCCCCGTGGCCATGTCGGCATTAGAGGTCTTAAAAAACTGTCCTACACAGCGCAAGACTCTGCCTTCCGCCATTGGTGCTATCGACCCGACTGACTCACGGATGATGGCCTTCGATTTGGACCAATCTGAACCACGCCTGCCTTCCACATTAGCATTCCAAGTTCTGTGTCCATTCAGAATCTTGTAATCCATTGGTGCATCATCGATGAGGGTGCCTATACATGCGTTATGTCCACATTCGTTTGGCAGAAATTGGGATCCCCTACTCTCCAACCGTCCACCACTACGTTGCAAGCCTACGACGGCCATTCGGCTCAACCCCAAGGTCTCTTAGCTAATGTCCCCATCCAGTTGGCTGGTAAAACAATGCTTATTAGCATAGAGGTCATCAATGCCCAACTTGATTATAACCTCTTACTTGGCCGCAGTTACATGTATGCCATGCAGGCAGTTGCTTCATCCGTTTTTCGTACCATGATGTTCCCCCATGAAGAACGGGTGGTCAAGATTGATCAACTCACCTATTACGATCCCAATGCCCCAGCTGCACCTAAAAATGTTCTCCCCATGGTTGAACAACTTGTTCACGGTGCATCTACCTCATTGGTTTCCTTAGTTGGACCCGGAGTCTACTCAGATACGCTGATGACTTCCATATTCCAATCCATTCCACCCCTGTCACCAACGACCGAAATATCTGACTTATGTACCCTTTCCCACAATACACAAATGCCCAACTATCAACCACCCTTGCTACCCCAACGACCGTTGGTACCTAGTCATGTCGGCACCACACCTATCCATACAATCCCCTTCCTATTCCCCCCTTCAAGAGTAGTAAGCGCCCCGGTGATGGCCACACTCAACCTCCCGGGGTTAACTTTAGGAATACCTGTATGGTATCTCACACCTCCTGTTTCCCCTTTGACGCCCAATGTCGTCTTACAGCCGGTGCAACCCATCACCACTGCCAGTCAGCCACCTCCCGGTGTCACCACTCCTTCCTCATCTACCAACCCACCCCCTCTTGCCAAATACACTGGGGGAAGAGGCCCACAACCTTACACCGCTCCGCCTGCGCCAAAAGCCACTAAATATCCTCCACCATTTTGGGCTCCCCCCAAATGTTCTTTGTGTGATGATTTGGGCAATGCTACCCATCAATGTCCACAATTATTTGCATTACAGGAGCACATGCAAATGCTTGATGATGACCCCAACATCCCAGTTGTCCAACTCGACCTTACCCCTAAGCCTTGTGATAAATCACTGCATACCAATCACCCTTGTGCAATATGCGATATTTACGGCCATTACTCACATCACTGCCCTGATCTCCCATATTACAGAGCCTCCCTCTATGAGATGAATAACATGGACCTCGAGACATCTCCTCCCACCATTGAAGAGATCCACCCCCCAAAATCTCCGCCAATAGGAGAGATCAATACCATTTATATGATCTCTACTGCTAGCGTTCCCTCGTTGATTGATTTGACAACAAAATGTTTCCGCAATGATGAGGAAATTATCGAGGCTCTTACCACACCTGATTACCCCTGGGAGGATATGCACCATCGTTCCTATTTCCTCCTGGAGGAGTCCCCCCCCACCACAGCCACCCAATTTTTTCGGTTAAGTCCAAAGATTTCCTCCCCACCCAGGTCGACTGGTTCAAAGAGCCCATTCCCGCTCCCGATGCCTTCAAGGAAGGTAACATGGCCAATATCTCACCTACAATCCACATTGATATCTCTGCCCCAGGTGGTGCCCCTAATCTTATTACTTTGGGAGCCTCCTACACCGAGTACTAGATCGGCGAGTACAAAAAACTTTTTCAGGAGTTCCGCAATGTCTTTTCTTGGTCCTACACCGAAATTCTTGGTCTTGACCCCACTATCATAGCGAATAACATTGACATGTGGCCAGACGTGCCCCCTGTTCACCAAAAACAACACCCCATTCACCCATCAAATCTCCCCATCGTCAAAGCAGAAATCAAGAAGCTTCGCGCAGCGGATTTCATTTAACCCATCGCATATACCACTTGGGTTTCTAACCTCGTCCCTGTTAACAAAAACAAAGGTGCCATTAGGGCATGTACCGACTTCCATGATTTAAACCAGGCATGTCCCAAAGACAACTTCCCCATGCCATTTATTGACCAACTCATTGATGTGTGTGCGGGGCATGAAGTCCTGTCCTTCATGGATGGTTTCTCTGGGTATAACCAGATTCAGATCCGCAAAGAAGACTAATACAAAACTACCTTTACCACCCCATGGGGCACCTCTGCCTTTCGAGTCATGCCCTTCGGCCTTAAAAATGCCGGTGCCACCTTCCAGCGGGCCATGACCTATTATTTTCAGGACTTGGTTCATATCCTATTAGTCTATCTTGACGATCTCACAACACGCTCCAAGAAACAGTTCGACCACCTTAACGACCTCCGGCAAGTTTTTCTGCATTGTCGCAAGTATCAGATCCGCTTGAACCCACTCAAGTGTGTCTTTTGTGTTCCGGCAGGACGGTTGTTAGGTTTCATTGTTTCCCACAAAGGAATTGCTGTGGACCCCCTAAATGTTCAATCCATATTAGACCTTCCATCACCAGGTACACTCCGACAACTACAGAGCTTACATGGGAAATCTAATTTCCTCCGCCGCTTCGTTCCTGATTATGCCATCACCGTTCATGGTTTCTTACGATTGCTTCATACCCGCATACCCTTTGTTTAGGATGACCAGGTGCAAGCTGCGTTCGAAGCCCTTACAAAAGCTCTCATGCAAGCCCCTTGATCTCCCCTCCAGATTTCTCTCAAGACTTCATCCTTTACGTCTCAGCATCCGACCACGCTGTGTCAGGGGTCCTTTTTCAAGAAGACTCTGCTCGCTAGGAGCATGTCATTTATTATGTCATCTAAACCTTGTTTGGACCACCACTATGTTACCCATATGAGGAAAGGATGGCCCTTTCCATCGTATTTTCCGTACAAAAATTGCGACACTACATCCTCCCGAGTCATACTATAGTTGTCACCTACTCCAACCCTATGGTCTACCTCTTGAACCATCGCCTCTTGCAAGGCTGCGTCGCTAAATGGGTAATTATCCTACAAGAATATGACCTGACCTTCACAACCCCTAAGAGTACTAAATCCCTTGTGCTCGCCCAACTCATAACCGACCTCCCATCCCTTTTGCCGTCACCGCCAATCCCTGATGAGTTACCTGACGACCATTTGTTCATCATCTCGTTAGATGACCCATGGTATGGTGACATTATGATATACCTTTGCACGCAGAAGTTTCACCTCAATATCGATCGTGATGGACGCCATCATATCCATCACTGTGCCTCTCGGTACCTCCTTTTGGGTGATGTCCTCTACCGACGCAGTGCCGACACTATCCTTCGTCGTTGTCTCACACGAGAGGAGGCTGAGCAAGTCCTCAATGACAGTCATAGTGGCACCTATGGTGGACATTTTTCTGGGATGGACACAACCCATAAGATAATTTGTGCTAGATATTTCTGGCCCACTGTAGCTAGGGTTTTCACTCCAGCTTGTGCAAATGAGCACCTACTAAGGAGAAGGGACTCCTTAGTAGCAGTTCAATAAATAGTAAATTAAAGCACTAAAACAATATGAAATTTAACCTAGCATGAGCATTAACATAAATAATAAAACATGAAAATATGGCAAAAGATTTATCTTTTTGTACTAAAGATTACCTCAAGTGTAGAGGTTGGTGAAGCTCTTGCAGCAGACGAGGAGGGTTGCTTCCAAGCTTCCAGCTTTGTTCCTTTCTCCTTCTCCAAAGGGTTGGAAATTGGCCAAAGGGGCACTCAAGTGTGAAAGTAGCTCAAGGGTGAGCTAGGGTTTCAAGAGTGATTTTGGTAGAGTAAGGGTGTATTTGACTGTGGATATGAAATGAGGGGCCTCCATCACCTATTTATAGGTTTTTAGTGGTGGAGTGTTGGCCCATGGTTTTTGGCACCATATGGTTTAGGTCAGCTGTATAGGGTTTTTGCCTCCTTTTTCCCTCTTTTTCCTCTTTTTTTTGTATTTTTATTCCCTTTTTAGAGGGTTTTTGCTATTTTGAAGGAACTTTGGATTATTTTTGGGAAAAAGGGGGTTTTTGGCCTTTTGGAGGCTTTTTAATGGGATTTTAAGGTTTTGGAGGCAAATCTGGTAGGAAATATGGACAAATGAGTCATGTAATAGGGTAGATGAGGTAGTGAACACTTTTTGGGTGTTAACAGATTGCCCCCTGATGTGTGAGGGTAGGAACTCATCGTATGGTCGATAGACATCATAAGTCTTTTATGGGTTTCCTGGGGTGTGGAGAAGAGAAGAAACGAACTAGAGCCCGGAACAACGGTCCCGAATAAACTGCAAAAACTGAAAGTACATGACCTCAATGATGAATGAGGAATAATATGAACATATGGACAAGGCAGGCATTCCCATGCTCGTATCAAGATATAGAACAACAATAACAATGGGGTCCAAAATATGGGGACCTGACATATACATGGCCTCAAATAATGAATGAGGAAGAATCTTAGTATATGGACGAGGCGGGCATACCCATGCTCGTATCAAGATACATAAAAAATAACTGTGAGGCCTGAAAAGGGGGACCTGGAAGATACATAGAGAACCACTATGTACATCATAAGGGTCCAGAGGGGACACAAATCTGGGACATATTGCTGGGCTGACCATGTCTGAGCTGAAGAATTGGTACACTGGAATAACAACAGTGCTACTGAGTGGGGTACTAGAGGAATTGATGAGCTGCTGGATCATAGTGACGGGGAGTCATATCCTCAATGGTACACTGAACTGGAACTGAACTGGGTATTCAAGGAAGCATATAACTGGATGGCTTCCAAATACAATCGCCAACGCAACCCGGACATCCACGGGAACATATAACTGGGCATTCCAAAGTGACTCACCAATGTGCTAGAGTCGGGGGAAATCCGGGGTCTTCGACCAATAACTGAAGGGATATAAACCCTGCACGATTCTCAATGATGTGA
The DNA here is from genome assembly GCA_027924585.1 of Larix kaempferi. Taxonomy (NCBI): domain Eukaryota; kingdom Viridiplantae; phylum Streptophyta; class Pinopsida; order Pinales; family Pinaceae; genus Larix; species Larix kaempferi. The sequence goes on along the minus strand of BSBM01000694.1, from coordinate 2,033,057 downwards.
TCAAGGTGTTGAAGTCGAGCATGTGAGAAACAACCACTCGGAGAGGAAATGATGACTCCTCTCAAAATGGTCCGTAGGAACTCACCACAGATGGTGATGGGTCCAAGGCGCAGGGACCTCTGGGTCTATCCTCTAGAATAGAGGGGCTGTCATTGACAGAGGTAGACCTGCAACTATCAAGGCAATGATGTTTCCTTGATAGGAGCGCGAGGTGGAGGACCGAAGTGTGAGAGTACTGTTGGTAGGACTGACATACTGTGGGGGATAATTGGGCAAGTAGAGTGGGTGGACTCAAACTTCCTTTGTTCAGAGTATGATGGCTGGGATGATCTGGCAGCATATGAAACTGACTGGTGGGAAAGGGACCATAGCTGTACTGGATCAAGGATAGTGACTGGGATGAGTGATACTCAAGCTGGTGTAAAATGGCAGGAGACTGCAGACTACTCTGAACAAAGGTGACCTGATTGGAGGCGCTGCCGAGATGATCGATCATAGTGCCAAGAGGCACGGGGGGACTTCTTCACGGGTTAAGGAACTAGAAGAAGTTTGTGTAAAATGGTACTGTCGTGTGGATTTATACGAGCCCAGGACAGTTCATGCTCATGATTGCATTCAATTTTAAGGAGTCTGAAAGTGATAAGAAGACTCTGAAATAATGGAATGGTACTGTCGTGTGGATTTGTACGACCCCAGGACAGTTCATGCTCGTGGTTGCTTTCAATTTTAGAGAGTCTGAAAGCGATAAGAAGACTCCAGGGGGTTGTTTTTTCGTGTGTTAGTCTCCAAGGCCCGAAGAAGCATAAAATGATGCAATGAAGAATTCTTCTAGTGGGTGTGACTAGAGTATTCCTTTTTCGTAGGTAGTCTACCAGGTTCGGAAAAGGGTCAAACTTATACCAGATAGATGCCCTTTTAGGTACTTTAACAAGCATGAAAGGAAGCAAGATTGCTCGACGATCTTTTCATTGTTTTAGGAGTCAGAAAAGAGATTAACAGAAACTCCCTAAGTTCCTTTTTCGTAAAGGACTTGTCCGGCCCGAAAAAGGGATAAACTTATACCGAACAAAAGGAATGGTTAGGCAAGGATGAAGTGCTCAATCAAGGAACATTGATGATGACCAAGAACGAGGGTAGGGGGGAACACTGGTGGGCCTCCTTGTGGGATAATGAATGGTGGAAAAATAATGAAATAATTGCAGTATGAAAGGAGTGAAGGGCTCATGTAAAAATGTGGAACAATCAGATGGCGGCCGATGTGGTGCGCAAACCGAGGCAACAAGGTGTCGGGACACAATGTTGAAATTGAACCAGGTGCGAGCGAGAAATGATCTCAAGCATCATCACGAGCTCGGAAAAATGAATCCGGCGATATAAAAAGTGTCAAAAACGGATAACAGCTGATGTGGCATGCAAACCAAGGCGACAGGGGGGTGTTTTGGAAAAAATACCCAAAAAAATCTAGGGGTGAGAGCGACAAATGATCTCAAGCATCATCACGGGCTCGGAAAAATGAATCCGATGATATAAGGTATATCAAAAACGAGCTACGGCCGATGTGGCACGCAAACCGAGGCGACAAGGTGTCAGGACACAATGTTGATATTAGTCCCGGTGAGAGCGAGAAATGATCTCAAGCATCATCACGGGCACAGAAATATGAATCCGGCGGTGCAAATGGTGCGAAAAACAGAGGTAAGAAGGACTCCAGAATGGTCAAAGGAAATAAGTAGGTTAAAAAATGGTTGCAAATAAAGGTGAGCCCACCAAGCTAAGGATGCAATGGTGGGGAGAAATGATTACCCGCGGGGGAAGAATACCAGGTGTATCGAATAAAATCATATATACAAGTGACATGCGACCTCAAAAATGGTTGAGATCACGTATGTAACAAGGTGAGCAGGGTTAATGACTTGCCCCCATGCTATGTGCATGGGGTTTGTGATTGTGGATCACATATGTGTTGGCTGGAATAATGGGATCATTGAAACGCCGAGATAGATGTGATGGGGAAGGTTCAAAATGATTGATCATGCCCCCTATCCCAGGGTCGAGGTAATCTATGATTCCCCCTAACTCAGAGGTGTCAATGTGGTGTTGTTTCTAGCGAACGGGGGGTACATCTGGCCATGTCTCAATGTGGTGCTCTATGATAGCGGGGTCAATACTAGGCATTTTGGTATAGGACCAGGAAAAGACATCACGAAACTCTTGGAAAAGTTTTTTGTACTCTCCGATATCATATTCAATGCAGGAGGCTCCTAAAGTGATGAGTTCGGGGGCACCTCCTGGGGCAGTTATTTCAATTTGGATGACAGGTGAGATGTTGGCCATGTTACCTTCCTCAAAGGAATTAGGAGCGGGAATAGGATCCTTAAACCAGTCGACTTTGGTGGGAAGGAAATATTTGGACTCAACCGCAAATTGGGTAGCTATGGTGGAGGAGGACTCTTCTGGGAGGAAATAGGAACGATGGTGCATGTCTTCCCAGGGATAATCCGGGGCAGTGAGAGCCTCTAGAATATCCTCATCATTGCAGAAACTTTGAGTTTTCAAATCGGTTGATGAGGGAGTGGTAGTCGAAGAGATCATATAAATGGTGTTAATCTCTTCGGATGAGGGTGATACTGGGGGGTGGATCTCCTCAATTGTGGGGGGTGCCGTATCAATGTCCAAATTATTCATCTCATAGAGAGCTACTCTGTAATTTGGGAGATCATGACAGTGATGTGAGTAATGGCTGTAAATACCGCATATGGCACAAGGGTGGTTGGTACGCAGTGATTTATCACGAGGCTTAGGGGTTGGATCGATTTCGACAACCGGGATGTTGGGGTCATCGTCAAGCATTTGCATGTGTGCCTGTAATGCATGTAATTGTGGACATTGATGAGTCAGATGGCCTAACTCATCACACAATGAGCATTTGGGGGGAGCACGAAACACAAGGGGGTTTTAACTGTTTTGGGTGAGGGTACAACAGTGTATGGTTGTGGGCCTCTACCCCCAGTGTGCTTGATAAGAGGGGGGGGATTCGTAGATGACGAAGGGGTAGTGACACTGGGAGGTGGTTGACTAGTAGTGGCAATGGGTTGCACTGGTTGTAGGACGACATTTGGTGTCAGCGGGGGAACGGGAGGCAAAATATACCACACGGGTAATCCCAAGGTTAACCCGGGGAGGCTAAGAGTAGCCATAACCGGGGCACTTACTACACCCGAGGGAGGGAATAGGAAGGGGATTGTGTGGATGGGTGTAACACCAATGTGGCTAGGTACCAATGGTGGTTTGGGTAACAAGGGCAGTTGATTGTTGGGTGTTTGTGTATTGTGGGAAAGGGTACATAGGTCAGATACTTCGGTCGCGGGTGACGGGGGTGGAATGGATTGGAATGTTGAGGTCAGCGGCGTATCTGAGTAAACTCCGGTTCCCGGGGAGGAAACAAATGAGGTAGTTGCACCACAAACAGGTTGTTCAACCATGGGGAGAACATTTTCAGGTGCAGCGGGGGCATTGGGATCGTAATAGGTGAGTTGGCCGACCTTGACCACGCGTCCGTCATGGTACGAAAAATGGATGAGGAAACCGCCCGCATGGCATACATGTAGCTGCGGCCAAGTAAGAGGTTATAATCAAGTTGGGCATTGATGACCTCTATGTCAATGAGCATGGTTTTACCAGCCAACTGGACGGGGACATTAGCTAAGAGACCTTGGGGTTGAGCCGAACGGTCGTCGTAGGCTCGCAACGCAGTGGTGGACTGCTGGAGGGTAGGGGATCCCAAATTCTTCCAAACGAATGTAGACATAACGCATGTAGAGGCACCTTCATCGATAATGCACTGATGGATGACAAGATTCCAAACAGAAACAAAAACTTGGAACGCTAAAGTGGAAGGCAGGCGTGGTTTGGACTGGTCCAAATCGAAGGCCATCAGTCATGAATCATTTGGGTCAATAGCACCAATGGAGGAGAGCAAAGTCTTGTGCTGTGAAGGACAGTTTTTTAAGACTTCTAATGGAGACATGGCTGTGGGAGACTGGGCTAATTCATCTACAATGTTGTAATTTGACGCAGCGCGAGAATTTAGATTATTGTTGATGCGACGAAGTGGGAAGCGAGGTGCTTTGGAGGCGCCATCGAGTGGAGCCGGAGGTATACGTAATGTCTGATCAGTGGGATGAGTGTTAGTGTGTTTGTCGGCGGGAGAGGCTTTAGGGGTGGAGCCATATTGGTTCCGACGGGTTTGGAGTTTGACATCGGCGGATGACATCATTAACAAGTGGTGGGTACCTGAGTCTAACATGGGTTGATCAGGAGCGGCATAAGTGATGTGTTGTTGTGGTGGCACGTTGCCTTGAGGGGGAGCCAATGGCTGAGTGTTCACTATGCCTTGGGTTGGTAAGGGGTTTTGTAGCACCAAAGGTTGATGGTGGTGGGGGTTTGGGTGGCGCCTGAGGAGCTGCGTGCCCATGACGATGGGCATCATTAGTCCAGAGTTGCCGAGCTCGCTCCAAATGTGGGCAAGCATGTGTGTAGTGGCCATAGACCCCGCAAATAGAACAAGGGTGGCTTGTTTGCAAATTAGGATTTTTGGCCTACTTGGGCGGCCGATCAGGGTTCTGGTTGGCAGGTGTGGTGTTATTGTTGTTTGGGGGATTGGGAGGTTGACCGCCTTGGTCTGGAGGGGGGTTGTTCCCACGGTTACGGCCTTTTCCATGGTTTTGCTGGCCCTGTTGGCACTGGTTATTTTGGTTCTACTACGGATTCTGTTGGGTGTATACTTTCCCTTGGGCAGCAGGTGGGTTCTGGGGTTGTGCAGGTGCGGGAGCAGGCTGCGGTGGATAATAAGTAGGTGGAGGCTGCGCAGGTGTTGAACCTTGTGGGGGTTGCTGATACGTCTGCGGAACGGGTTGTGGGTTTTCCGCAGGGGTTGCCTGTGGCGGGTAATAAGCGGGTTGGGCTTGAGAGGACACAGGAGCTGGTGCAGCCTATGGGTGGTAATATGGCTGAGGTGCGACCGGGGGGGACGTAAGCGGGGGATGCATGACCAAAGCACTGAGGTGGACAAGAGGGTCCGTGGGAATGGTGGTGATGTGCCATGGGAGAATACGAATTGGTTGCTCCTGATGGAGATGTACCCCGCGAAAGGTCAGGGCCATGGCTAGGACGTGCTATGGAAAAGGGTTGGGGATGCGAGGTAACATGGCCAATGATGCCATTTGCGGCATGGGATGCCCCCAGTGCATCGTGTCAGGAGGAATCCCTGTGAGGGGTGTCAGGTATGATGGAATATAGATAACCCGACTGGGCGTAAATGAGGTCAAATTGCTGGGCTTTGAGGATGGCCTCTTCTTTAGACTGGGGTCGTTCGAATGCCACATCCTTGGCAATGACAGGAAGGAGGGATTTTAGAAACCAATCTAAGAAGATACGGTCATCTAACTTGATTTTGCAGAGGCTGCGGTGTCGACACTACTCATGAATGTGGTTAGTGATGTGGGTAGCTGTGTTCTGTCTGCAAGACAATAGGATCTCAACTCCCGCGTCATAGCAGACAGGTAACTGAAAGAACTGCAGGAAAGTCGAGGCAAGGGAAGTAAAGGTGGTGTGGGTCCCATGGGGCTGCTTGATGTACCACATAGCTACATAGCCAGTGAGGGTGCGCTGTAATAGACGGAGGTAGACAGAGTCGTCCACTATGGAGTTGGAGGAACACCATAGATGGAAGGACATAATATCGTTCTGGGGGTCCTCACCTTCCTTGCCCTCAAACTTAGGGATGTCGGAGGGGAGCTTGGTGGGCATGTGAGGCCACGCAGGGTCGTGTCTGATGGGATCATTAGTTAGTCTAGCCAGGTCAGGAAGGTTGAGACTAGCCATGAATGGAAAACTAGTAGAAGGATGTGACATACTAGTGGGTGTGACCATGTTGGGCCAATGCCCCCAAGTGGAGGGGCTGGGTTTGGGATGTTGCCCCCAAGTGGAGGAACAAAAGTGGTATGGGACGATCCTGCATTGCCAAGGGTAGTGTGAGTCACTGATGGAGTGGCGATAGGTATGCCAGCTACTGGAATGGGTACAGTGATCGGAATGATAGATGTGGGCCCCATCGAGGGCATACCCAAAGCAGGTGTGGTGGTGGATGTTCCACCAATGGTCCCTACAAAGAAAGGGGTGGAATTCATGTCAGCCATGGGGCTAGTTGGTGCAGTGTAAGTGGGGTTCTTGGAATCTGCCTCAGAATCAAAGGTAAAATAAGGGGCGTCAAGATTAGGTGATGGAGTTCTATGCCGTTGACGAGTGGAGTCAAGTGAAAAAGCTCGAGATCTATGATGAGTGGTATCAAGTGATGAAGATCTATGTCTATGATGAGTGATGTCAAGTGAACCATGCTGTGGGGGCTCATCCCAGAGGCGCCGATAATGTCTCGGGGACTCAATGGTGATAGATGGTGTCAAATATCTGGGGTTGTGTTGAGTGAAAAACAGCTCAAAAAACCCTAATGCAACCGAGTGTGCAGAAGGAGAGCTCAAAAAATATGGCACTCAGGCCAACAACCAACTCAAAACACTTACTGTAACAGTTGTGCTACAATAAGTGGAGTATCAACAGAAATGGTCAGAATACCAACAAGCAGCAGGTTTCCTAAAAAATAAAAATAGTGGACTCGCTAGACCAAAAGGAGGTAAGGGAGCATGCAAACACCTAGCTAAATAGTATTCTGACTCAACTAGACATATCCTCTGCAAGGTGATGAAATCCAATTCAGACAATATGGATAGTAGAGCCAAGTGGCTAAAGATATCCCCCTACCGAGAGGGACACCGGGTAGTCAATCCTAGAAGAAAAGCAACTAAGATACCCCGTTCATGACACGTTTGGTTGGGTGAATCTGCCGTTTGGTTTTATCGCTACTGTATCCCCATACGGGTGATACACCGAGAACTATGAAAGGTATCCTTCGGTTTCTGAATGGATTACATTATTCCACTCAGGCTTCCGGAACCAGTCTAGAGACTTCAACCCTCCTAGGGGAGAGGCCTTCCCGATAAATTGGTTTTAAACCGTGTCAAAAAATACTAGGGGATTTTGGTTCTCTAATGGACAACAACTATGTCTCAAGTGTAAGCAACCGAGGGGTTTTATTTGGATGCCTATCCCCCCGATCCTACCTAACTACAAAAATTCTTATGTGTTCCCCAAGTGGGGTTAGAATGTTGGTTGTGTTAAGTAGTATTTTAGGGCTCACTTGAATTAGGTGACAGAGTGTGTGCGTGTAAGATGATGAACCCAAGTAAAAGTGCCACGGGGTGGGCAACTTTCTAACTAAAAATAACAATACAGAATTTAAACTTTGAAATGCAAAATATTCTCTTTTCAATTAAAATGCTGAAATTTAAAAAATATTATGTAAATGGAACAGAAATAATACTGCAGAAAAAAGGCTGTAGGGAAGTATGGTTGCAGATAGGACAGATGGCTGTGCAGGTGCAGAAAATATTGCAGCAAAGTACTGGGTTCAAAACAGGGAAAAAAGTGCAGAAAACAGACCGCGGGTCTGTGGAAAATTTGGGCGGTCGGACCACAGGAAACAACTCAATAGTCGTGGACAGGTTGCAGGATTTTGGCCGAAAGACGCAGTCGGACCATGGGAAAAAGGTCGAACGTCGCAGACGGATTGCAGGAAAATGTATGAAAGCCGCAAGCAGGATGCAGGAAAAAGGCTGAAAGACGTAGGCGGGTTGTAGCAAAATGGCTGAAAGCCGCAAGCGGTACGCGGGAAAATGGCCGAAAGACACAAGCGGGTTGCAGGAAAATGGCTGAAAGCCGCAAGTGGGACGCGGGAAAATGACCTAAACACGCAAGCGGGTTGCAGGAAAATGTATGAAAGCCGCAAACGGGACGCAGGAAAAAAAGGCCGAAAGAAGCAGGCGGTTGCAGCAAAATGGATGAAAGCCGCAAGCGAGACGCGGAAAAATGGCCGAAAGACGCACGCGGGTTGCAGGAAAATGGCTGAAAGCCGCAAGTGGGACGCGGGAAAAAGGCCTAAACACACAAGCGGGTTACAGGAAAATGGCTGAAAGCAGCAAGCGGGACGCGGGAAAATGGCCAAAAGACGCAGGCGGGTTGCAGGAAAAAGACTGAAAGCCGCAAGCGGCCGCTGAAAAAAGGGTTAACAGTCACGGTCGGACCGCACGAAACAAGCTAATAGCCGCGGTTAGATCGTAGGTAACAGACTGGAAACCTCTGGTAGGTCACTAGAAACAGTCTGAGAGCTGCAGTCAGATCGCAGGTAAATTCCTGAAAGACGCGGTCGGAACGCAACTGCGGGGGGTAAAAGACGCGGTTTACAGCAGCCGAAAGGAAAAAACAGAAAATATTGCAGAAAATTAAAAACGTTTAAAACTTTAAAACTATAACCAGAAATTCAAAGGAACACAAGGGGAGTCACCAAAACTATAGCTAGGGTTTTCACCCCAGCTTGTGCAAATGAGCTCCTACTAAGGAGAAGGGACTCCTTAGTAGTAGTTCAATAAACAGTAAATTAAAGCACTAAAACAATATGAAATTTAACCTAGCATGAGCATTAACATAAATAATAAAACATGAAAATATGGCAAAAGATTTCTCTTTTTGTACTAAAGATTACCTAAAGTGTAGAGGTTGGTGAAGCTCTTGCAGCAGTCCAGGAGGGTTGCTTCCAAGCTTCCAGCTTTGCTCCTTTCTCTTTCTCCAAAGGGTTGGAAATGGGCCAAAGGGGCACTCAAGTGTGAAAGTAGCTCAAGGGTGAGATAGGGTTTCAAGAGTGATTTTGGCAGAGTAAGGGTGTATTTGACCGTGGATATGAAATGAGGGGCCTCCATCACCTATTTATAGGTTTTCAGTGGTGGAGTGCTAGCCCATGGTTTTTGGTACCATATGGTTTAGGTCAGCTGTATAGGGTTTTTGCCTCATTTTTCCCTCTTTTTCCTCTTTTTTTTGTATTTTTATTCCCTTTTTAGAGGGTTTTTGCTATTTTGGATTATTTTGGGGGAAAAAGGGTTTTGTTGGCCTTTTGGAGGCTTTTTAAATGGTTTTGTGGCCTTTTGAAGGCTTTTTTGGCCTTTTGAAGGCTTTTTTGGCCTTTTGAAGGCTTTTTTGGCCTTTTGGAGGCTTTTTAATGGGATTTTAAGGTTTTGGAGGCAAATATGGTAGGAAATATGGACAAATGAGTCATGTAATAGGGTAGATGAGGTAGTGAGCACTTTTTTGGTGTTAACACCCACGTTGTTCACTGACTGCATCACTGTGGTCAAGCATTGCCATAATTGCCAACTCTTTGCCTCGAAGGCACGGACACCACCCGCTCCGCTCCATCCGGTCATTACCATTGGTCCTTTTTGCAAATGGTCCATGGACTTTATGGAGTGTAAACCCTCATCCGCCAACGGCCATAAATACATCATTGTCGTCATCGACTACTTCACCAAATGGGATGAAGACATGCCTACCTTCAACTGTAAAGCCGACACCGCTGCCCATTTCCTTTTTAACCATGTCATTACACGATTCGGGGTCCCAAAACAGCTTGTCTCAGATCATGGTTCACATTTTGAAGATGCCATTTGGTGCGAGTTGTCCACTCTTCTTAAGTTCAAACATAAGCATGCCTCTGCTTACTACCCCCAAAGGAATGACCAAGTTGAGGCCATTAACAAAATTTTGAAAACAATCCTCCAACGCACTATTGACTGACATAAGTCCAATTGGCATCACTTTCTTTGCTCCGCATTATGGGCTTACCAAACATCAACTAAAACTGCCACTGGTTTTACCCCTTTTCACTTAGTTCACGGTGTCGAATCTGTCCTCCCCATCGAATGTCAGATCCCCTCCCTACACATCGCTATTGAACTTCTCCTCGACACCTCACCACTCAAACAACGTCTACTATTATTAGAACAAGCTGACGAATACCATCGCGCAGCCCTCCAAACAATTGAGGTTGCCAAGAATCGCTCCAAAGTTGGTTATGACAAACATGTCCACCCACGAGATTTTCGTGAAGGAGATCTAGTCCTCGTTTACGACCAATCCCACGACAAGACAGGTAAAGGGAAGTTTGAGTCCATGTGGCAAGGCCCTTACATAGTGCACACTTGCCTTGGACATGGGGCATATATTCTAACTGATTCAGAAGGCCACCCCTTGTGCAACCCCCAAATGGGTTGTATCTTAAACGCTTTTACCCTTAACAATCCTTCGAACCCGCTAGTCCGTGATGTACAGTTTGATTTCTTTTTGTTTTCCACTTTTTTCCCGCTACCTTACATTCGTCATTTTCCTGCATGATCACAGATGGACCATCTTCCACCTTATTACGTTGGCTTCGCCGATGGAGAAAGCCGTTGGTCTCCAAACCCGGCCTCTGTAGCTTGGGTCTTATATTCCCCTTCACATGAGTTGATTCACCTTGATGGACTATGCATAGGCGCTGCTACCAATAACCAGGCTGAGTACGATGCTGTGACCGGTCTCCTGACTGCTGCACTCCAGATGGGTATACGTCACCTTCGTGTGTTCCTTGACTCCCAGCTTCTTGTCTCCCAGCTCAACAACTGCTACCAGGTGTGTGATCCTTGCCTCTTTAGAAAATTCCTACGCACAAAACAACTAAGCCGACTGTTTGAATCCATCACATTCACTCATGTCCCAAGAGATCAAAATAGTGTCGCAGATAAAATGGCTAACAACATCCTCAATTGGCATATCGATCACACCATGTAGACCATCCATCATGCATCATCATCACAACATATAAACATATCAAAAAAAATAGAAATCCCAAAGAGACTGCATCTACAAATAAGGGCATCCACGTGCCTATCATAACACATCATTGTCATCCACGTGCAATAAACAACACAAGACAATACAAGCGCATCCATGTGCATACAAAAATAATCACCGCAAAAAATGCATCCATATGCATATATATATATATATATATACCATCATCATACAAATGTACTGAGTGTCCTAGCACTCAGCTATACAAAAAATACACATCGAGGAGCCCCAACAACATCCGTGTCATAAAGTACATGTCGTATATAAAAAAATCCTGAATGCCCATACGCATCGAGGGCTATCCTCAACACTCTCTACTAAGAGTCATATCCCTTGTTTGACCCATCATCACTCCCTGCCGTAGCTGCCTCTGCTGCAGACTCATCCTCTCCTTGCTCCTCCTTGGGATCCTCCTCATCCCCCTGTCGATCTCGAGCCCTCCTCTCCTCAGCCAATATCGCCACCCGAATCAGAATCATCTGCCAGTCCCGTGGAGCCTCGTGGCAGGCCTTGATCACTCTCTGATCAAGCTCCCGCCACCCCTCGTCGGCAACCCCAACCAGTAACTGATCTAAGGTAACTCGCAAGGACTCCAAAATCCCATCCGCATCCCGTCGTCACACCTCCCCCCGGTCCAACAAGGCTGGCATTACTATGTGCCCCCTACGCTCCCTATGCCCCTGCGGTGGCCTCGATCCCACATCTGCATCACACCCAACATCATCATACAACAATTGAGAAGTTGGATACATACCATCTGGACCCCAAACCTGCCCAAGAGGTCGTGGTGCCTCTGGATCTCCTCGATAGTCCATCTCACTATACGGGTAGTCATAAAAAACCACCGGCATCTGCAGCCACTGCATATAGAGCTCCCTCGTAAAGTACCGCCCGACCTCCCCACCACCTTGTTGACACATCATCTGACCCAACCGCACCATTCGCAGCTCCCTCAACCCTCCAGCCTGGATTGGCACTCGCGGTCGCAACATTAGAACCCTCTCCATGAAGAAAGCAAACAAGAACGACCCATAACATAACTCCCCTCCTGATACCTTCACCTTGCGTATCTCCTGCTGAACACAGGTGAGGAACATCTGGCCCCAAGCAAAGTAGGTTCCCTGTAACACCCGCTCCACCAGCTGCATCTATCCCCTCGACACTCGGTGAGGTGCCTATGACCCTAATACTCGGACAAAACATGCCACGATCGCTCGGACCGACGACTCTTGTAGATTGCAGACCAGAAGTGCATTCTTATGCACTTCTGATGTGGGGAAGCAGTATCGATCCAGCATCTCCTCCATATCCACGTTCATGGACCTCCGTGGCTGGGTATCTGCCACCCTACCCAAAGAAGGCAGTCCCGTCAGAAAGTACACATCCGCCAGGGTTAGATCTAGTCTCTCCCCCTGCACCATGAAATCCTCCATCCCGGGCTCCCAGAATCCCACCAACTTGTTCAACAACAATGCTGCTGAATGCATCATAGGCACCTGCGCGAACTTCAGCAGTCCGCACAGCCCCAAGGTCCCCCAGACATGTCGATCATGCCGTATGTACTCCATGAGATCGTCAGGTATCTCACAATCTCGCCATCGTACTCTCGGAATCCTATCAATCACACAATGAAAACTAATAAGAACCTCCTCAAATAACCCATCATTTCCACCCCAGAATGATGTCCCGACAAACTCCACAATCACGCTCCAGACCGCGGCTGTGGGGTCCACTATCGCGATCCCAAATCACGTCTGTTGGGGCTACAGCCACAATCCCAGATCACGGCTGTGGGGGCCACAGTCGCGATCCTAGATCGCAGTTGTTGAGGCCACAGCCGCGGTCAGGGATTGCGACTGTCAAGGCCATAGTCGTGGTCTTGGACCGCGGCTATGGGGGTCACCACCGCGATCCGTCATCGCGGTCGTCTCCTAGAAACCCATGATCCACGCCCCTCATGACTAGTACCATCCCCCTGAGGACCCACTACCCCCTCGAATAGAGAAGAAGTTAAAGGTATAAGCTCAATGAAATACCTACAACTCACGAAAATGAAAACAACCGGTCGGATCACCCACAAATGCCAAATACGCTCTGGCCCACTACAATCTCCTATCGAGGTCAACCGTACAAATGACACTTGGCATTATGGGTCCACTTCCTATTTATAAATAGTTGACCCTTTCTTGATTCGGCCATTTCGGATCCATACGGAGTCCATTTTCCAAACCGTTTCCACCACTAGAATCAGAACGACGAGACCTTCATGGTAGTCGACTCGGTTTCTCGATTTTCTCGAACCCTTTTTTCAAGAATTTTTTGTAGGCACTCCTCGTCATCTCAGTTTGCACGCCACATCGGCCGTTGTCTATTTTTGACGATCTATATATCAATGGATTCAGTTTTCCGCACTTGTGATGATGCTTGAGATCATTTCTCGCTCTTACCTCTGTGATTTTTAGTCCTTTTTATAGCCACATCGGCCACCATTACTTTACACTTGTTTTGGCACTACAAGCATATACATGCACCTTCCGCTCCCTTCATACTGCAGTTATCTCCTTATTTTTCCACCATTCATCATCCCGCAAGGAGGCACCACCAGTGTTCCCCCCCAACCCTTATTCTTGATTCTCATCGATGTCCCTTGATTGAACATTCCCTCCTTGCTTGGAAATTCCTTTTGTTCGGTATAATTTTATCCCTTTTTCGGGCCGGACAAGTCCTTTATGAAAAAGGCACTTAGGGAGTTTCTGTTAAGCTCTTTTCTGACTCCTAAAACAATGAAAAGATCGTCGAGCAATCTTGCTTCTTTTCATGCTCGTTAAAGTACCTGAAAGGGCGTTTATCTGGTATAAGTTTAACCCTTTTCCGGGCCTAGTAGACTAATTACGAAAAAGGAATACTCTAGTCACACCGGCTAGAAGAGTTCTTCATTGCATCCTTTTATGATTTTTTGGGCCTTGGAGACTAACACACAAAAAAGAACCCCCCCGGGGTCTTCTTATTGCTTTCAGACTCTCTAAAATTGAAAGCAACCACGAGCATGCACTGTCCTGGGCCCGTATAAATCCACACGACGGTACCATTCCATTATTTCAAAGTCTTCTTATCGCTTTCGGACTCCTTAAAATTGAAAGCAATCACGAGCATGAACTGTCCTGGGCTTGTATAAATCCACATGACAGTACCATTTTGAGCACACTTTTTATACCTTCTTTGAGCTCCTTAAACCACGAAGAAGCACCCAATGGTGCCTCCTGGCACCATGACAGATCATATCTAGTCCCCACATTATGGCAGAACCCCCAGTATGGTCTCCTTTGTTCATAGTATTCTGCGATATACCACCCTCAGGGTTTCTGGATTTCTTTCATCAGGTCGTTCCCCCAAGTCTCTCCCATTGAAGCCATATCCCCTGATCCCTTAAGCTATGATCCCTTCCTCTCAAGTCAGTTTTACATGCTGCCAGGTCAACCATGACATCATACTCTGAACAAAGGAAGTGTGAGTCCCTCCCCACTTTATGACCCTAGTTATTCCCCACCCCTGAAGTATGTCAGCCCTACTCTTTGCACTATCCTCTCTCGGTTTTACACCTCGTGCTCCTGTTAAGGAAACATCATTGTCTTGGTAGTTGCAAGGTCTCCCTCTGTCGACACCAACTAATCTATTCCAGAGGATAGACCCAGAGGTCCCTGTGCCTTGGACTCATCACCATTAGTGGTGAGTGCCGACAGACCATTTTGAGTGGCGTCCTCAGTGCCTCTCTGAATGGTTGTTTCTCACGTGCTCGACTACAACACCTTGATCGCACCATTGGGATTCGTGTAGGGTATACATCCCCTTAGTTATTGGTTGAAGACCCCGAACTTCCCCCGACTCTAGCACATTAGTGATTCACTTTGGAACACCCAGGTATATGTTCTCGTGGATATCCAAGTTGCGTTGGCAACAATATTCGGAAGCCATCCACTCGTACACTTCCTTGAGTACCCAGTACAGCTCCAGTCCAATGTACCATTGAGGTTGGATACCTTTAAGATCCAACAACTCATCAGTTCCTCTAGTATCACACTCAAAAACACTATTGTTATTCCAGTGTATCATTTCTTCAGCTCAGACATGGTCAGACCAGGAGTATGTCCCAGCTTTGTGTCCCCTCTAGACCATTATGATGTACACAGCTGTTTTCCATGGATTGTTCAGGTCCCTTTTTTTTGGGCCTCATTGTTATTTTATATATCTTGATACGAACATGGGTATGCCCGCCTCGTCCATATATTGAGATTATTCCTCATTCATTCTTGAGGTCATGTATTTTCAAGTTCTTTGTAGTTCCTCCAGGACCGCTGTTCCAGTCTCCAATCCATTTCTTCTCTTCTCCACACCCCAGGAAAACCATAAAAGACCTATGATCTCTCTCGACCATACGATGAGCTCATTCCCTCACACATCAGGGGGCAATCTGTTAACACCTAAAAAATGCTCACCACCTTATCTCCTTCACGACATTAATCATTTGTCCTTTTTCCCCACCATCTTTGCCTCTAAAACCTCAAAGAACCATTAAAAGGCTACCAAAAGGTCAAAAAAACCCTTGTTTCCCTTCCAAATAATTAAATTTCCTCAAAAGATATCAAAAACCCTCTGAAAGGGCCCTAAATTCCCAAAAATAAAATAAAAAGGAATAAAAAATATAAAAAAGAGGAAAAAGAGGGAAAAAGGAAGCAAAAACCCTAAAATAACGGACCTAAACCATATGGTGCCAAAAACCATGGGTCAATATTCCACCACTAAAAAACCTATAAATAGGTGATGGAGGCTCCCCATTTTACATCCACAATCTATCTTAACTCCACGCTGCCAAAATCACTCTTGAAACCTAAGCTCACCATTTGAGCTAGTTTTCCCATTTAAGTACCCCTTTTGGCCCATCATCCAAACACCTTGGAGAAGGAGAAGGAACCCATTGGAGCACGAAAGCAGCCCTCCTGGACTACTGCAAGAGATCCACCAACCTCCACATCTGAGGTAAATGTAATTTTGTTTTCATTTTTTAATACAAAAGAAAAGTTCTCACTATATTATCATTGTTTTTTTATTTTCTGTTGATGCACATGTTAGCTTAGATCTTGTACTGTTTACTGTTTACTGAACTGCTACTAAGGGGCCATTCTCCTTAGTAGGTGCTCATTTGCACAAGCTAGGGTGAAAACCCTAGCTACAGTAGGGGATAATTACTGGACTGTTATAATACATATATTTGTGCAACATGATATAGACCGGTTCTATATCCAACTTGTTCAAGGATACAAGGACAACTTTCACACAATAAACTGTTGGGATCACATTTCTACCTCATACTAGAGCATTTCGATTCTTGGAAATCAAAGATCCAAACGAAAGTTGACCCGTCGATGGCAGAGGCAAAGGGAACCAGGGGAAAAATAAATGACAAGGATTGCAAGTGAAATCCATTGGTGGCGTAAGATAAATATATAACCATGAGTCCGATCAACGGACGACCAAGTTAGCAACAAGGTAGGGAGATCAAATCGACCACTTATCATCGTTAGTTTTCAAGCAAGTTTCTGAATACCTAGGCCGCCTTCCAAATACCGAGCTACATTAATTATCAGTATAGACTTCGAAAGATTCAACATTAATACAATAGGGATCTGGTCATTCGATATATACATATATGAGGAGGAATCTCATCCTGTTCTCGCTGTATCTAAAGGACAATAGCTTATCCTTTTCAACAGAAGTGCAGAAGTTAATCTACCAAAAAGACTTCAAACGGATCACAATCAAAACAATTCATAAGGGGAATAAATCCAATGTGAAGTGAGGTCTATCTTTTCCTGCTGGCCTTAAAACACATATGCATTCAAAAGCAACAAAAAGGACTCTAATCGAGCTCCGTTGGAGCTGTCCTTTCACCAAAATTTATAATCTAATATAAGTAATAAATTACTTCATAGGTATCGACGGATAAAGAGAACGATTGAGATCGAGCTCAACTTAGTGAGCTGTCCTTTCTCTTACCACGCGGAACTGAATGAGATCTTTCCCAAAATCGATCTATTACTCATGATGAAATCCCACAAGGTTAACATTTAATTACAGGGTCTCGATCAACACATACATTCTATACATTAATCCCTACAACCGATATGAAAAATATCGACCCACACTGAGTACACAGAGGATATCAATCCATCCTTGTGTAACCACACTCTTTATAAAAGGAATACACAAATTCAAACGTTCATAGGACTTCAATCCATCAAATGAAGAGCACATGGAGGATATCAATCCATCCTCATGCAAGCACATCATCCATAAATCATACAAACTTACACGTTATCATAAAAATTACAATCCCATATATACAGGGATCGATCCAAAAACGCAGACTTCACTTTACAATCGATACAGAGTTTTCACATAATAGTATTCAAGCTTGATTTACACACAATGTCCTTCATTAGCCATATCCTTTAAAAAATAACGATATACTCAAACCCACGATTTCCATTCCACTACAATTTTTTTGAAATAAAAATTACACCACATCGATTTCAACATTTTCTATTCAACTATAACACTCCTCAAATACACAAAGTCTAGGTTCCAACAGTTTTGTGATTTAAGATCAAAGGCGGGTATGAAGAGCAGAGTTTTGAAACTCTCTCTCTCATTATATTAACACCATACATAGATCCCATAAGGATCTGCCTCAACCCATTACAATCGTGGATAAAATTACCCTATATAAAACAAATAGTGTATATAAAACAAAATAGAGTTTTCCATAAGTTTATCAACAAAGCAAAACTAATCGAGTGGATCGCTTCATGCCATCTACACAGAACCATCATACGATTTAACACTAAAACATAACTAGATTGCACAGATTTGCTTAATGTGATCTACGACAGAGTCCTCGTACAGTTCATCGAAATGCATATTTCATTTTCTTCCCCCCCTCATGCACAGCATGCTAGGTCTTTTAACAAGAAGATAGCCCCAGTAGGTGGAAGTCTTATGAGCGCCACCTCATTCCTAAGTGGACAAATGGCAATCAGTTCTAGAACTCTTAATGAGACAAGTGGCGGTTTTTTCCTCAATGTAGCGCCTCTCGAGAAGGAGATAAAATCATAGCGATTCCCAAACCGAATTCCAAATGGCATCTTTATCATACGTTTATTCTCTAATGAGTAAATATTCCTTCTCTATAAGGAAAACTATTAGCTCCTTTAAGTTACATGCATCCCTATCGACCATGTAACCATGTATAATAATCTCTTAGTTACATGGGATAGTTTCTAAAATAGTTAACTTTGAAATTAAAAGATAGGTCTTATAATTTATTAGAAGATTGTGTCTAGAAGCTACTATCCTGAAACTAGGATGATGGTAATTTAAGGATTTAGGTTAACACGTAAATTACGTAATTCTTCCATAAGATGATTATTGGCATAATCCCTATTATCTAATGTTAAACCTCATGGCTATCGTGCCATTCTCCTTCTCCTTTCCCCTAGTGAATTCTTGCCTCATCATTTGGTTGTGTCACAACCTTCATCCTCCTAGTATAAAAACCAAATAATTGTAACTTAGGAATCATATAATAGATTTTACATGGTTTATTGGTGGGGCCTTGGCCTTGAGCTCCTCACCGGTAACCAGAGCGTAATTACATTTAAAATATAATATTAAAGGGTCAAATTTGAGGGACGTTACACTCTCTACTATAGCGAAGTGATAAGAAGGATGTAGTTTTGATCTCAGGATAAATCTTGTGTCTCTTTTGCTTGTCTATATTTATGTGATCCTATTGCATATGTGGTTGATATGCAATAGATATAAATTTATATAAATTTAAACAACTCTAAGTGTTTGTAACATAGATATAAATTGAATACATTTTTTACAAGTGAGCGCTTTGTTACTTTTGGTAGTTTGTGGATTTCTCGATTTTCTTTTCAAGATCACTTTCAGTAGTTTGCTCTAGCATATAGTTTTTATTTATAATTGACAATCTATTAATCTTGTCCAGTTTCAAGCTACAAGGTGTCTGGAAACATGTCTTGAAACTGTGGAAAACCATCAAAATTGGTCATTGTATTGTAATATGTTGTAAGTTCAAAAAAACATTTCCTGTAACATGAATCCAATTTTATTTAAATGGATTTTCATATTTTGGTTTATCATGTGAAGACATAGTTAAAAATTTCTACATTGCTTGCAATTTGAAACCATGGCATATTGAAATGTATGTATGACGGTCATTGGAAATTATGTTCACCCCTAACAAGCTTTAATAAATGAGGTACAACTTGAATAATTGATAAAAGGTGATCATGTCTTTCATGATATTCTAGAAGTAACCATTAAAAAATAATGAATATCACCTCCAATGTCTCCAACAATCTGGAATGGATTCCCATCCTTCAAGAAGGTACCATTGGAAATCCAAAAACTTTTGACCACTTTGATGATTTTTCTAGTGATGCCCCATAGATGTGAGTGGGATTGGAGTCGCAGCCATGACCATGAGAAGTGACAACATGAACCAAAAGAGCGCCATAAGTGTAGTTCCTTGCATTGATACAGAGAGAAAATGTTATGGCAATTACTACAATCCTTCAAATCCTCATTTCCACATTTCACAAGTGTATTGTTGGATTCTACAAATTGCAAAATACACAATGATTTGATAACCTATCAAATGTGTAGTGAATACATTCTAGCATGCTTTACAATGATTTGATAACCTACCAAATGTACAATGAATACATTCTAGCATGTTGCTTGTTTCTCGGGAGCTTGTCTTCCAATCGCTTCTTTGAATTTTGGAGCTTCATACAACTAGATAATTTACCATGTAGGAAAAAAAAGGAGGTGATTCCAAGTAAAATATAACTTGAATTTGAATAACAAAGATCAAATCCTTTTGAATCCAACCCTTTGTAGTGTCAATATTGCCTTAGTTAATAAACCTATGTCTTCCTAAAATTTGAGCGCAAATGCTGTCACATCTGGGAATTGCATGTACTCTACATTTCATCCGAAGTAGATACGTCTTTGTTGTAGTGGTTGAGCCTTATGATTCACCCTATAATAGGCTAAACAATTTTTGTTAATTGTGCCTTTCCCTTATAGTAAAACCAATGTAATATACCAAAACTAGCATATGAAAGGGGTATGCAAGTTGATTGAAATGATGCACCTCCTTCAGCATCTCTCCCCAAAAAATACAACAGTAATCCAATCTTCAGTCTGTACACTTGCATTTTCTGTTGGTCTTAAGTCTCTCACAACACTGATTCATCAGATCTACTATTGAGATCATGTTCTTTTGTATAATTGCCATATCTACTTGACTAGTACGTCGGCCTATAAAAAATAAAAAATAAAACTCAAAAATTCCATTCACCTTTATATATTACAATCTCACATCATGTTGTCTCTTATTATTTATCAACTTATCCTACAACCTTAAATACTTTATTACTTTTAAAATTATCCATACATCACCATTTACCATTTTTTCAATTCATTATTATTTTTATACTTGTTTATATAGTAACTTCGACCCAAAATTCTTGTGAACTAGTAATGGGGTCTTGGTATTATTTAGCTATGAACAAAAGTCCTAGGGTTTGATCCTAGGTAATAGTTTTTTTTACTGTGCTATTGGTTTTCAATCTCACAAGAGCTATTGGAAATTTCGAGGACATTTCCACCTCATGGATCTTGTTAAATTACATCATTAGTAATTTTGAAATGTGTGACAATGTTTTTTAATATAATTTTGAAAAGTGTAACAATATTTTTTAAAGATTGTATTTTTGTTTAAATGTGTTTTTCTTTTCTTTTGATGAATAGCATGGCACTTTGTTATTTAATCTAAGGTTTGAATTTATATTAGTTATTTTCTTTATTATAAATTTTTATAAAGTTTTGTTATATTTTCATATATATATATATATATATCATAATTAAATTAATCTTATCAATTTTCAAATTTCAAAGTTCAAAGTTCAATTTTTTGATTGGTAAACGAGCTTTGTGACATGATATAAATTTATACACTAGAGCCATTAATTATTAAAGAAAAAAGATGAATTTAAATTTAAATTTAAAAATTCATAAATAGTCATGTTTCTTATTACATTGAAAGCATCTGGCATGGCCTTCAATGTTGGGCGTCAGAGAAAATATTTTTTTTGTGGACATGGATGCCGATCCAAAGTTGGAGGCATGCAAATATGCATTTGAAGAAGCTAGCAATGTTAGAGATTTGGGCACCATGAAAGAAATCTTGAAAATGCTTGATAATGCTATATACGAAGAAGAGGCACCTTGAATGCAAGCTCAAAATCTACCAACCCAATGGACTTTGTGTGTAAAAGGGCGCGCATAAAGTTCCTTTTCTTAGAAAAATTCCAATGCAACCTACACCATGTAGAGGGGCGTAGATTGGGCCTGATCAATCCATCATTGCTTCCTCAATTTTCTTTCAGGCACTTGCCTTCTTTGAAAGAGTAATGAGTGATGAAATGGAATGATGAATGGACAAATGAGAAATTTTAACCACAACCATGATCAAATCATGACTTCCTGCCTATCTCTTTTCCCTTGGCCTACCCTCTCATCATCCATAACACTTTATACAGTAGGATTTCTCTTCATTTTATTCTATTATATTGGTTGCATGCAATCCAAGGTCACATGGAAACTCACGAGAGAAGCACTAGGAAAACATTAGTCCCCAAGGATGAGAGTGTTAAAACAAGCACGTGCAACAAAGTGATGGAAAAGGTTAAATCCATAATCAAATTGTATTCACTCCAATGTTACAAACATATAACACAATCGGTGATGCCACTTCATGGAGAGATTTTTTCTAGATCTTAACACCTTGCATGGTGACTAGGCTATGCAATCTTATCCAAATCACTTAATCATAATTTAGGATAAATTACTATTATCCTAAATCATAAATATAAATAAAGTGACAAATAAACTATGTGATTGGTAATGTACTCCATAGGATAACATTCCCCCCCTCAATCACAAGTCTATATATCTATATCAACAAAGCAATAAACTCTAATGCTTAAGTTTAAGTTGATATGTTGGATCTTTTAGAAGTATTCATTTGTGCTTCATTGAATCTGCCTAAAAAACCATCAAATTGAATGTTGAATGGTCCATCTGAAATGAGCTGAAAAAGAGTTGAAATTATGGAGTGAATAGCTTACATGTCTAAACATTCCCTGTTTGCTTGATAATTCCATCATTTTCCAAGTGATTTAGTTAGAAGATACTGGCAGCTTCTGCTAATTGGTGAACATATAGTATCACCATTCTACAATTAGCGAATCACTAAAATGCTCTTTGAATATCTTGACATTGGTATGTCTTGATCAACATCCTAATGCACCATGTATTTAAGTTGTCCATCTACATACTATTGTTTCCCATTTGGTAGTTTGGAGTCTACCATCATCAGACTATTGATTCCCATTTCTCAATATGGAGTCTGTCATCTACAAAATTTTGTTGTCCATTTGGCAATTTGGAGTCTGCCATCTACAAACTATTGTTTTCCATTTGACAATTTGGAGTAAGCCATCTACAGACTATTGTTGCTAAAAATTGAAGTCTGACAACGATCATCAATATCCCCCCCTTTGTTAACTGAAAGGTGAGGAATCCTCGTATCCGGAAATTTTGGTTGACCACTAACCATTTTCACTTCATAGTGTACCCCACCTTAAGCTAAAAGAGAGTACCATTTTGATTTCAACTCAAAGTGGGCATGTGGAAACAACCACATGTTATGTCATCCTGTGAGGGCCATGCTTGAAATCTATTCCATAAGGGGACAAATTTGGAGTTATATTCTCTTGTCATGCACAAGGTGAGAGTAATGAAAATTTACCTATTGCAAGATGTGTATTTACTCATGTTTCAATTCAATGGTAACACTGATGCAACTTCTTGGTTGTCGAAGACATTTCCAAGGACTGATCCATCCATAGTGAATCTTTAATCTTGCAAGATTGTTTCTCTTGGAACATTTTTCTGATGCATGATTTTTCTTGCCACAATGTTTACAAGGATGGAGATCATAACATTGATCTTCCATGTGACCAGTGCAATTAAAATGTTGGTATTTTGCATTTTCATGCTCGACTCGAATAGGTGAAGTTAAAAATTCTCGAAGCAATCCAACACTTTGGAAGTGGATTGGTTTTGAATAATTTGGGATATGCAAGTTGTTGTCGTTGTCATAACCTATACTGTGCCAATTTTTGTTGACTTGTATTTCTTCCCAAGATCTAATGATTGGCTTGGAAAGAGATCACTGAACTTGGACAAATTCATCTTCATTTGCATCCAGAGTTGTCTTGTGGGGTTGTTGTTGAGTGCACTATTTATTTTAATGGCCATCGTCATCATCATCATCATCATCATTATCATAGAGAGAATTATTTTGAACAAAAACTAGTTCAGAACACTTCATTGGCCATTGATTTTTTATATCTGTAATTTCATCATTCAATAATTGGGATTGAGATTTAAGAAGTCCGACTTTAGCTTGCATTACTTGCAAACAATTTAGCACTGATTGAAGAGTGGATATGTTGAGTATGATTGTGTTGTCTTTGAAGGTGCTTATTAGAGTGTTCAATGACTCTAATAATTATAGACTTTGAGTCATTTCAAACATTAAATGAGGCCTCCTTGTGCAGGTAGGTTGTGATTACAATTTGACTCAACAAAAGAAGGGCTTCTTGCAACTCTTCGCTTTTTACAATAGGAGACTCAACAATTTCAATTTAGACTCAAAAAATTGAAGGGTGTCAATTTCAACTGAGAATGCACCCAAAAATTACAAATTCAACATGACTTGATTTCAAAAAGACAAGTAAACTTACAAAACAACTATTTGTAAGTTACAATTTTACTGATTCAAAAATAGAGTTTGATATTCAAATTTGATATCTTTGATGATGTTTTGAGTCCTTGAATATAAGGTGCATGATGTGTCCATTGCTTCATCAACTTGAATTGGAATTATTCCTTTGATTAATTTGATTGAGCACTTTGGTTAAGGGATTGTTGCACTAGATTTGAGTAGAGAAAGGTTGCCTCTGTCATCAAATTACCCAGCTCCATATTGGTAGCAAAACTATGAGAGGTCGATTGCAGAAGTTGCAAATTGCAATACTTAGCCACTTGTTGCACTAGATTGTGAAGAATTCGCTGAGAGATTGATCTATCCATATCTCTATCACCTTGAGTAGATCGCAGTTGTAAATTGTTTAGAGAAATTTCATTGGGTAGAATTGGTTTCGTGCAGATCTTTGAATCCTTTTGAAATTGCTATGGCATATGGGATCTGCCCTTAATTGAGATTTGTACCCTAAATACATTGTGGATAGATTCCTGGAATAGATCACTATGTGCAGAAGTCAATTACTCATTATGGGTACTAATCGGGTTCAAATATCCAAATGGATCATAATGAAATCGATTTGAAATGTAAACCATCAAATCAATCATGAAATCCTTATAACTGCTTTTCAAATTTCCAATATGTGATGCCATGTGATGGATAGATGTATAATTTCTTGATGGATTCAATGTTTGGTCCTATAGCATACTTTGGTGTGTGCATGCTTTCCTTCAACATCGGTGAAATGAACTATTGCTTCAATATCAAGTTGTTAAGCCCTAAATTGTGGCCCATTCCCCCTAAATTAGGAACTTTATATTAGTATTGTTATAAAATTGATGTTGGCTTGAGTCCATTAGTAGTAATTGTGCATCTTTGTTTCCTACACACACACACACACACACCCACACACCCCAAGGAGACATTTCCATTTAAATCATCTTGAGTTGTCTTGTGTATTTAGTACATTGTATAAGGAGGTTCCCCCTTGAAGAGGATTTTTATTCATCTCTTTTCTTCACTATTAAGACGTGGATTACTCTTTCTTGTCTATTTATGCTCTTTTGGGGAATTTGTTGCGTAACATTTGGTATTAGAGTTTGAATGCTCCCAAAACAAGTCATCTTGGCATTTTCACAATAATTTTTTTTTAGGGAGTTTCATACAATGAAACTCGGAGGTGAAGTAGAAGAAAGACCAAGATATATTTGTTACAAGTTTCATATCTTGACTCATTATAGATTCGGAGTTATATCTAGTGGAAGTTAGGGTTTTTTACTAGCCCAAAAACTAGTCTAAAAAAGGTGTCATTGGAAAAGATGTTATATGTGGAGTATGTGAGATCCAAATTGAATAAGACATGTTTCATATGAAATAATACAAACCGTAGTATATGTGGTATCAAATTCATATTCATATCCAAAAACTTGGACACGTGGAAGGACATGCAAGTTTTCTCTCTAGAAAAGTTGAAAAATCAGCACATTGTGGGAAAGTTGTAGCCATTTATTTTTGTCACATCAAAATTCAACGAAACTTGTGAAATTGGAAAGAAGACATATACCATAGGCCAAAATTTCATACTTATAGAGTCCAAAATTTCAGAGTTCCATCAGGTGGAAGGTAGGTCATCAAAACAATTTCCAAATCAGGGTTTTAAAAATGTAGCCATTTCAAATTTGAATAACTTCTAGTAGAAGGATCTATTTGGATTGATCCCAAAGGTGTGGTGAAGATCGTACATATATATTTTATTGTTACAAAGGGAAAAAAAAGGTGGTGGAAGAGGCCACACCACTCCACTCAAACCGACAAATGATTCATCGACCCTGACCTACAATGAAAGTGAAGACCTATCATTTTGGGTGTCCAAGTTAGAAGATTTGATTATAGGGTCTATTAGAATGGTTTATTTAGATGATATACAGAATAAGATGGAGGAAAGGATGAGATAGGTGGATAATAATATGGATTAAAATATGGAAATGAATGCTAAGCTCATAAAAAATCCAAAGGAAAAGCTTCCTAAGGGTGAGGATGTGGCCTAGGGTACTCAAGCAGATAAAGATAGTGTCGATGTTGAGCAACCATCCCTTAATAAGCATACTCAAAGAGGATTTTAGTCTAATAATGAAAATAATCAGGGATAGTCTCCAAAGGGTATCCAACTCCCCAAGATCAACATGATGAAGTTTGATGGCCGAGACTCCATAACATGGATATTCCAGATGGAGCAATTATTTGAAATACACCAGGTGTCAAATCTACAAAAGGTAACTATTGCATTTTTATATTTAGAACCTCAACAGTTTTTGTGGTACCAATGAATTTGTGAATGCAAAAGGAACTCCATTATATCTTGGTCCATTTTTACAGAAGAATTGATATCATATCATGATGATGTTAAGAGAAATTACTTCTTTACCCAATTGATAAATCTAAAGAAAAAGTGTTCGGTAATTGAGCACCTTCAACAATTTCAAAAGTTGATTATCGGAGTGAATGACATACCGAATGATAAATTGTTGGATCTCTTTATTGGAACTTTGAAGGACAACATTCAACATGAGGTGTGTCTATTCGAACCAACATCTACAGAGAAGGATTTCATGGTGGCAAGGAAGGTTGAAAGTAAAAATATGGCAATGGCTACTAGAAGGGAAACCTATAACACTTATAGAGAGATAAATGTTCATTCTTCTAACCCACCTCAACCTATGAGGTTTACATCTCAAGAAATGGATGAAAGAAGAAGCAAAAGAAAAAGAACCATCTCAAACTAAAGAAATTGAAGATATTACTCTCGATAAGATTACTCCTACCATATCTTGTCATGCATTGGCTAGAACTAGCACTCTTCAAAATTTCAAGATCGAAATATATATAAAAAAGACAAAGGTAATAGTGTTGATTGATTTTGGTAGTACTCATAATTTCGTTCATTGTAAAGTTCTCAATTTGTTTATATATCCAACACCAAAGTTTTAAGTAATGATTGCAGATGGAGGAACTGTCAATTTCTTAGGGAAATTCCATAAGATCACTCTTACCGCGGGGGGATATGTATTGAATAGTCCAACGATTGCTATCCCAATGGGTGTTGTTGGTGTTGTCTTAGGGTTCTAATGGTTACAATCATTAGGAAAAATGGCTTTTAATTTTCAAGAACTTTTCATCAAATTTTCATGGGAAGGAAAACAATTTGAGTTAAGGGGTATCATAGGGAAACCAATCAAGGTGATAAGCTCTAATGGAATGAAAAAATTGTTGAAAAATGGACATCAGATTGCAATTGCGCAATTATTCTCACTAGAGCTTCAAACATCTAAGCCTCTATTCCCCTAGATCTCCAAAGGGTCATTGATAAGAATTCCAAGGTATGTGAATATATTCCAAAAGGTTTTCCACCTACTCGATATCGTGATCATGTTATTCACTTGGTTCCAAGAAACGTTCCTCCTAACATCCAACCTTATAGATACTCCTATGGAAAGAAGAGATAAATTGAGTGTATGGTTGAAGAAATGTTAGAGGATAGCATAATTAGACCTAGCCAAAGTTTTTACTCTACACCAGTGGTAATGGTACACAATAAGGAGGGATCATGGCATATGTGTCTAGATTATAGTGAGCTCAATAAGCTCACCTTTAAATATACGTTTCCCATTCCCATCATTGATTAATTATTAGATGAACTACATGGAGCAGTTTACTTCACAAAGTTGAATATTCATTCAAGGTATCATCATATTAGAATGAAGGAAGAAGAAAAACAAAAAACAACATTCAGAAATCATGAAATTCATTATGAATTTCTAGTCATGCCTTTTGGCCTTACGAATGCACCTTCCACATTTCAAGGTTTGATAAATTCCATTTTCAAGCCCTTCCTTAGAAAATTTGTGTTAGTATTTTTTTTATATACTAATCTATAGAAAATGTTTGGAACAACATGTTAACACAGTGCTACAACTACTAAAGGAGCAACAACTATATGCAAAACCTTCCGAATGTTTCTTTGGGCTAAAGGAGGTAGAGTATTTGGGTCATATTGTATCTCATGAAGGTGTCAAGGTATACCCTAACAAAATTAACGCCATGATGGACTAGTCAATTCCCAAAACCTTAAATAATCTTAGAGGATTCTTAGGTTTGACAAGGTACTACTTCAAGTTTGTTTGAAACTATCGAAGAATAAAAGCACCTCTAACAAGATAATTCAAGAAGGATTCATTATTTTGGACTTAGGAGGAAACTCAATATTTTGAACAACTTAAAGAGGAAATGTGCAAAGCCCCTATCTTGACAACCCCAGACTTCATAAAAACCTTTATTATGGAATATGATTCCTTAGGAAATGGCATTGGTGTTGTTCTAATTCAAGAAGGAAGGATCCTGTCTTTTGAAAGTTGTCTAATCAGGGGAAATAACTTACATAAAGCCATTTATGAGAAGGACATGTTGGAAATACTACATGCACCTAAGCAATGGCGTCCTTACCTATTCAACCCTAAATATGGGCACATTACCCCATATTTTGTGGCTCATTACATATTTATGATGCCTGCTTTGGTCTATTAGTGGTAATTTTCATTAGTATCATTATATTAGTTATGTCGGCTTTGGTCCATTAGTTGTAATTGTACCTATTTTTCTCCTATATATAGGAGCAATACCTTTTCATATGAATCATCTGACCTTTTCTTGTTTGATGTACTTAATACATTGTATAAGGAGGTTTCCCCCTAAAAGAGTCTTGTTATTCATCTATTTTTTTCATTATTAAATCGTTGATTATTCTTTCTAGTCCCTTTATTCTCTTTTCATGCTCTTTTGGGGAATTTGCTGCTTAACATTTGGTATCAAAGCTTGGACGCTTCCAAAAAAAGACCTCTTGGCATTTTTGCTACATTTCTAGAAAAATGAGGGAAGCAAATTGTCCATATATGAAAGATTGCTTCTGCATATTAAGATTATTGAGCAAACATTCACTTTTCATTCTTCATTGTCACTATATCTAATGCAATTTTATGTACAATAGGAACAATCACTCAATCAAACAATTAATCATGTTCACCACTTTTTTTTACTTTTCACAATCTCAAGAATATCTAATTGTTAAAATGGAGAATGCAAGAAACTAACCAACCTACAAAAAGCAGCTACAAAATTATTCGTGCAAATGCTCTTAAAGAATGAAAATGCAAACCAAAGAATTTACCTACAATGTAAGAGCAATATAAAAATGATGCAACTCAATCTATGATGCTCGTATAGCCAAGAAAGTACTTTCCATTTTGAAAGCAAGCCAGCACTACCAAAAAACGATTTAGCAATATATCCTATGGTGCTCTTGAACCAAAATAAATGACTTTAACAAGCACACGACTAACTGATGCACCAACCTACTATGCAAGCAACCTTACGAAACCACAGAAAATGAAAAAATTTCACCCAAACAAAACTCACAACCAATCTTTTTGACACTCAAGACATGGTATATGCATGTTGTTGGCCAACAACTATCATAAGTACATGTTTTTCCCAAAGACAACCCATGCATGTCTACGACTATTCAAACAATAGTATGTGTATGTATGCTACTCTAACTAAACACAACCTGCATATGCAAGGCTATAGGATGGGGAAATCAACCCAAATTCAAATTTCTTTTAACACTGGAAATATGATTGAAAGTTTGGTCAAAATAAAAGGCTATAGCATCTACTGTTATCCAAAATTTGAAGGAAAAAATGAAAATCATACAAGGAATCACTGAATGAGTTCATCCCCAGTATGGTTGCCAATTTTGTTGTGGGAAAAATTGTCCTAGTAACTAGGTTCAAGGTTACTAAACAGATCAATTGAAGACAACCTACTCTAATTTCCTACTCAATCAATCAATCCAAAAATCAATGAAAGAGAAACTGAAAACTTATCAAAATTCTAGTGGATATATCCTTCATAGGTGCTTGTCACTCCCAAACCTTGTCCTTCACTTGAACCAATTCTCTCTCAGAGATGCAAACAAAACAACCAATACACCTTCCTCAAACAACTTTGGCTATATAATGAAAAATACCAAAATTCAACATTGAACTCATGACTAATTATGTAAATTGATTTCTCATGCTAGAATCAATTATTTCCAAAATACTACACATTAAACAACCATAGAATGAACAACAATATTTTGTGGGAGGGAAAGAAGAGTGATCTTATATGTATAATTAAGAGACAACGATAAAGAATAATATATCACCTGAGTCCTTGATGCAGCGCCTCCTTCAGTAGCCTAGATTCGAAGAGAACCCAAATTATTTCCAACCATAGTATGAAGAATTGAAAGCCACTTTTCCATATGACCAATAAGAAAACAAATTATGAGCTATCATTTCTAATCATAAGGATTTATATCGCTTTGAAAAAGGTGTTTGTTCCAAATCTTATGCAAATCAAAATCACCTAAATGTTTGTTCAAACAATATTGAAGTTCCCTAATAGTATTTTCCTGGCTGAGACTATTACTGTAGTGAAAGGAAATCCTTTTTTCTTGTAAGGGACCAATCTTGAAACTACTCATAACAAAAAAGCAATGCAATAGATTTTATTCGATGGGAACATTTCATGGCTAATAATCCCAAAACAAATATGAGGAGCCATTTATTTTATTTTCTTCTCAATAAGAGGGAAAATACTTAAATATCATAACCATTTTGAATTTTGTTTCATAATAAGAATGCAATTTCTATTACTATATTTGTTAAAGAGCCAATGGGTGATAAATTACCTCATTTATACCTCAATTTCTTTAAAAAATAGACATTTTGGTTAATTCTCACTACACCAAATATGACCAAATATAAAAACCATTTTAAATCTTCTTTCATAATAAAACTGCAAATGTTATTACTAGATTTCCTAAAGAGAAAATGGATGATAAATTACATCAATTCCTTTAAAAATTAGAGAAAATTAATTTTAATTCTTACAAAAACAAACATGTATTTTTGCCAAAATTCTTAGGTGCTAGCTAAGAGAATGTGACAATGGAACCAATCCAAAACAAACATGTTTTTTTTCCAAAATTCTTAGGTGTTAGCTAAGAGAATGTGACAATGGAACCAATCCTAAAACCTTAACAAATCACGCATAACAAAAATGAAGTTGATTTGCAATCTCTAAAATGCATGCATAAATAAATTCCAAAGATAACCATCCTAAAACACATCTCAAGGGCCATTTACTTAACTTTCTTCTCAATAATAAAGTAAATATTTAAATTCCAAAGCCATTTTATTTTGGTTTTCATGATAAGAATGAAAATCCTATGCTTAGATTTGTTAAGAAACAAATGGATGATAGTCTTTTCCTTAAGGGTAAGGAAAATATAGAGGCAAGTATATATCTATTATAATTATATCCATACTCATGAAAATATAGATTTTATAGAGATCTATTATAATTATATCCATAATCATGAAATAAATCCTTCAAATATGGAAAATTAATCTTTGAAATTTACATTTCGATCCCCTTTCTTAAACAAAACCTAACCATGATAACTAAATCCTATGACGGACCACCCACACAGGGTAGACTAAGTGGTTGGGACTCCCATTGTGGGTTGTGTGTGAAAAAATGGGTTATAGTGGAAACCGTGAAATTTGTTCCTGGATATCACATGAGTGATTCTATACATAGTTATTGATTCCTTTATCCCATCATACAAAAAAAAACAATTATATGATGGAACTGTTTCTATTGGGTCATGATACCTAATTCATATAAAATTTGCATTTTTAGATGAAATTCAATTTATCTCATTGAAAAACCTAAAAAAATAAAAAATGATGATGTCGATGCCTAGCTTGTGTAAGAACCTCTTTCCACAATTCTAAGTAGTGTTCCTTCCTGCATGTGGTACATATATGATCTTAATGAGAGCATAGCCGCATGAAAGTAATCAAATTTTATATGAATTGGCAAAATGTTTGGGAAAATGACAAAGTTTATATAGACTGGAAAATGTTTGGGAAAAGATCTAGATGTTGATAACATGGAGAAATTTTTAGATATAGTTTATCATAACAATCAAATTCTATATTATATCTTGAAAACATAAGAAGAAATAATTGTACATGAATTTTACTCCTATTTTTGTTAGGTAAGTTTTCACATACCTAATGAGGTGTTGTCCAATGTTCATTATGTTCACTTTTGCTTGACTTAAATAATATGTACATGAAAAACTATTGAAAAAAACCAGCAACGTTTATATTACCGGTTTTATTTTCAATACAAGAGTATGTTATGGTTTTTTTCAAACCTCCGGGCATTGTTAGAGGATTGAAAATATCCATCTACATTTATGCTTGTTGATACACACTTGAAAATAAAATCGACAACATAAATGTTGTCGCTTTAGTGTGTATGGTTTAGGGAATTCAAAATAAACTAATTCTAATTAAATTTTTAATTTTAATTTTATATTTTCATGCAATTCATTGAAAAAAAACTGGGAATGTTTATGTTGCCAGTTTTTTTTTCAATTGTGCATGTATTGGCATTTATTCAATTTTATGTACATTGTCGAAGGTTTGGAAAAAATCCAACAACATTTATGCTTGCCGATACACATTTGAGAATAAAACTAGAAGCATAAATGTTACCATTAGATAAAAATGAAATTGAAATTACAATTAAAAAATTTTAAAAATAAATAAATGGAATTATAAAATTAAAATTTAAGGTTTAACTCAATAGTTCACCTCTCGGTTCGGATTCCATTAGTCAGTGTTGAGATTTTTGTTGTTTGTGGGTTGTAGTTGGTTGGTTGGTTGTGATCCTTGGTGAGTGATTTTTTCTTTTTCAATGACTTGCTTGAGGTTTTTAGTGTTCAATAGTCTGCATGGGTTTGATTGCTGAACAATCCACTCACAGATTGTTTTATTTATCTTTTAATAATGAGAATAGCTTGATCAATCTATTACCTCGATTGAGGTTTATCTAAACCCACGATTGAGTTTTTGAAAAATCTCAGTCGAACACTTGGTTAAGCTCTTGACCAAGATTTCAAAAGATGGATTGAGGGCTTAAGCAAACCTCGATTGATCTCCTATTTTATGTGTGCCCACATCTTCCCAAAAAGTGTTACCCATCTTCATGGGAACACCCTAGATCTCAAACCCATAAATAGTTTTTTAAAATACTTGAGAAATTTAAGGAAAACATAGATAGTAATGTGTCAGATGGCCATGAAATGTATATTGCATCACACTATGTAGACCAATATGCATGGGAAGAATTAATGGACATGAAATTGAATTGAATTATAAGTTCTCTCCTTGAAGTTTCTTGACAATAATATAATAATTCTAAGGATTTGTGTCCCATAATATTGAAGAAATATGCCTAATTAACACAATGTGACCAATATGTCGATTCAAAATCCAACTTGATCTTCAATGTTTGTATCCACACGTAAGAGGGAATCATACTAGTAAGTCTTCGTTCCTATGCCATAACTATTAAAAATATCAAGGGAATATCCAAATTCTCCTTGTTTCTTTAATATTAGTTTTGAAACTACTTTCATAGATGTTTGATCTTTACTCAATGCAACATTAAGAAAGCTCACTCAAAGACGTGGAAGTTTTTTTAGCAACCTTTTTTCTTGCAATTGGAACAATCTGGAATTTTAAGATTTCCTAGCTACAATTTTATTATTGTTGGAAAAAGGAGAGTCCACATTACACTTGTTAAATGATTTTCTTGGCAAAGTACATAATCTATATTTAGATTTGTATCTCTTCAAAGGCATGTTCCTCAAAATGAACTAAGCAACTATGAATGTGTTGCATTATGTTGAACCAATATGTGACCTTTTAGTAATTTTTTATTAGGTACATACATCTAGTAGGAAAAGGAACTATGGATATGTTGCATAGAGCTTAAATACGTGTGACCTATGTAAGATGTAATTAAGGTATATATTTTATATACATCATAGATATTCATCAAAGTGAACAAACTAACAATGAATATGACATATGGTATTTTTTCATTAATCATATGCATTATTAAAACCATTTCCAATTATCGAAATCAAATTCTTAATTGAAATTGTAACATTGTGTTTGTAGTAAAAATAAATAATCTTCAATCTAGCAAGCACACAAAGAATCTTACAACTATCCCATTAACATAAAAAACTTCAATCCATGTTGGGCCTGGCCCAAGTGGGGCATTTTGAGCAACAAGGATTTTTGGAACTGCGAAGTTGAGTGCAGTTAAGTTGGAATGTTTTTGTATAAGTTTTTTGGATGCTGCGAAGTTGCACGCAGCGCAGTGTAGGAGGAGCTGCGAAGATTAGTGCTACGAGGAGGCAGCGCTGCAATGTGTCTAGTCTACGTGGATCCGGCAAAGCAGAGTGTTGGATGGAAGATGGCACAAGATTCTGGTTAGACCGTCGATGGTCTATTTTTGGTAAAGATGCTCCAGGAGTGCTAGGCGACGGGTAAGGAGCAGAAGTTGAAGAAAGCGACTGGTCGCACATGCGAAAGAACCACTATCTGAACCAGTCGCACGAGACCGTTAGAGGAAGAACGGCTCAGTGAAAGCGACCTGTTGGCATGCATGCAACATGAAGGCCGATAGCGATGTGAGGAATGCGTTGAAGGCGGCCACGATGGAATATTCGCTACCAGAAGCCAGCAGTCCTGTTAAGGGAAAATCGTGACAGTTTTGTAAACCTAAGGGGTTTTATCCTTCGAATTGTAAAGACATGACCTACGGGCATGATCTATAAATAAGGCATATTTAGTATGGGAAAGGGTTACTCTTCATTTTGTGTTGTTGAATCTCTCGTTTTGTATTGTTATTAACTAAATAGATCTCTGTTGAGTGACAATTTTGTAAGGCGCCGCAAGCTGTGTGCGCAGAGGCCTATTGAGAGAGAAGAGAGTCTGCAGCTGAGTGCGCAGACAAAGAACTGTTGTACCCTTCCGAAAGACTAATATAACAACAGTTATTGTGGACGTAGCCTCCATCCTGGGGGTGAACCATGTTAAATCCTGTGTAGTGTGATTGTTTACGTTTTGCACTTGTGTGTTCGCTTACGAATGAATGTCTGAGTTCTCATTTATCAGTTGTTATGTTAATGCTTTTATATGTATTCGCCAAGTGAGAAAGATGTGAATAATATGTTAAGTATTGTGTGAATGGATGAATGATGAATGCTCAGTAATCCAAGTCTGAGAAAGTATCAGTTTATGAAATAATCACAAGTGTATGTAGAGTTTGGGTTGTGTAACTCTTTCGACACACCGCACTGGAAGTGTGCAACATTGTAGGTTTTGTCTAATTGCATTTGTTATAAAGTTGAATAATCCAAGGCACTATATGAATTACTAAGTGTTAAAGTAAAGTCTTCATAGTGGTTACATTTGGAATAGGAAGCATATAAGTCAGTTGTGCTATCCCGTGATTCACATTCTATTCGAACCGCGTAGTTCGTAGATGCATTGGTTGCGCAAGTATCTTCACATGCAGAAGTAAGGACCGCGACGCAGTCTATCGTCGCGCATTCCTTATCCTGCCGCGCAAGTCTAATAGTGCGCTGCGTAGTAGTCCTGTCCAACAACTCATCACATCATTGTGGAAACTTGATTCCGCAGTGCCCCCATAGCTACACCTCGGGTGAGACCTCAGCCTGTTCGCAGGCTGTTGCCGAAATGGCCGGTGAGAAGGGGTTTTGTTGGTTCCTTGAAACCGCGAAGAACCTGGGTCTACATTGGAAGCCTCTAGATTAGTATATTAAGCCAACAAATGGTTTTGTTGTCGTGCTAAGAATCTGTGATGATTTGAAGTCGTGATGTGCGAAGTAGAAGAAGTTGAGTTGGGCATCGACTTTTGGTATCCAGACAAGAAAGAAATCTGGGCTTGGTGTGACAAGATAGAGAGAGACTTCGCACGGAAAGAAAACAGACACCAACATCTCTCTGACATCGAGTGGTTGAATAAATACATGTGGAAAGATGTTTACAAATTTTTATGGGCGTCTTTTGGGAACGAGACACATGAGTGGTTGTCAAGGCTTGTAGAACACAGAAACTGTATCTCGCGAAGCACACCGACCGAGTGGACACCGGAGGTGATTAAAAGGATCAAAGCACTAGATAGTCCATTCTTACGAGCAGTCGACTTCTGGGTCGATAGTACATTACAAAGTTTTGTGACGCTGTTCGCTGTGGACATGCTAAAGTCCTACAGCGCAGTCGAAAGAGAGTTTTTCAAGGGAATCAGAGGTAAGTATCTGAACAACCTCATTCTATATATTAAAATGCTTTTAGCTGAGAAAGGTGTTTTTAGAATGTAGTAAATTTTTTTTGAACTCTTTAATGGTCAATAGCATTTTTAGTGAGTTAGACGAAGAGACACATAACCTAAGAAGTGGGAAAAGGTATAAATATACACCTAAGAAGACTGCTAGTGGACATGGACTCTGCGTAGACATTGATTCAGAAGATGAACCTAATAGCCAAGCCGTACCTCTATCTTCCACCTATCATCCTATTACTCTGTAGAAGCCACGGGGTGTGAACACCGCGCCTTCCATTGCACGAACTTAGCCTATCCAGAACCCCCCTATTGCGAATATCCCTAGAACTCAGACCATTCCGTTTATCTTTTCTGCTCAGCAACCTACACAGAACCCTCCACCACCTAGAAGAAGCATGACCGAGGATATTAAGCTGCCAATATTCAAAGGAACGAGTCTAGAAGACCCTGATCAACATTGGTTTCTATGTGAAGCTATTTGGAGTGTTAAACATAAGCAAGCACAACTCGTCACCACCTTTAGAGACAGAGCCTTGCATTGGTTCATGAAATAATCGTAGGGACAGCAGAGAACCTTGGTAGAAATCAAGGTTGCACTCTTAGTAGAATTTAAGAAGCCGAAGTCAAAGTCACAGTGCATCACAGAGTTGAAATAGATCAAACAGAGACCTAATGAGATGGTCTGGGAGTTTGATTAGAAATTTAAGACACTGCTTGATCAAGTAAGCTTTGTAATAGCCCTGCAACAGCACAAGGAATGGTTTATGGCCTCGTTGTTTCCCCATATCAGACAGCCGTTGATGCAATAGAAAGTGGCTTCGTATGCAGAAGCCTTGGATATCGCGATGAAGATGGAAGCTTCACCCATGGGATAAACTAGCACTGGCATGTCGCAGATTCAGAACCATTTAGCTACCCTGACACTACAGTTACAAGATATCAAGAAAGGAAAGAAAGAGAGATAGGAAGTTTGGTGTACAGGCTGTAAAGGGGAAGGACACACTAAGGATCATTGTCCTTTATTCCAAGAATTCCTTAACATGGGTGGACCAAACCCATTAAATCCGCACCCAGGGCCATGGTGTGAAATTTGAAGAACCAGAGGACATCGGCCAGAAGACTGCCACATGATACATAAATACGTAAGAACACCTAAAAACCTATACTGTAATTTCTGTAAGTCAATTGGGCATGATGAGTCCAATTGTCGTGCATATGAGCTCATGCTAGAGAGAAAGAAAGATATTGAGCATATGTATGGAGGAATGTATAGATTCTAAGGAGAGACTCTGCAAAAACAAGAAAATGCACCACAAGATCAGGGAGCATACAGAGGCCGTAGAGGATACTGCGGGAGAGGAAGGAATAATGGCCCAACACAGGGATGGGGCTGAGGTCAAGTAATCTATTATAATTGTGGCCAAGCAAGCCATGTATCTAGAGATTGTACCAACCCATGTACTACATGCAGTTACTGTCAATTGTTTGATCATGTTATTGAAGACTTCCCAGTGTTAGAGGTAGAAATGTAGAAAAGGAAACAACCAGAGGTGCCGAACCCAAATATTCAGTTGATCGCAGCAGAGAGCAGACAGACGGATCCAAGTATCAACGTGGTGATGCGAAGTGGTGCTATGACAGGGAGAGATAGAGGAGCAGAAGCTTTGACTTCTGGAGATTTTAATACTAAGCAGACTCCTCTTGAAACAATATGGATAAGGAAAGCTGCTGGGAAAGCACCTGCTTTCGACGTGAAGAAAAATAGAGAGGTCTTTGAAGAAGCGCGATATATCTTCAAAGAATCAACACCTAGATCTCCACGAATCCCACTGCGCAGTGAAATACCGCATATGGAAGATATGTTGGCTGCTTATGATAGAACGAGAACCACAGTAAAGACATGCACCTCTGTTGCACAGTTCCTCAGGAGCTGCATGAAGTTGCTGAAGAGTCCAAATGCTATAGCAGAGTTGCAGAAGGTGTTAGACCAGTATGAACCACGTGGCGAAAATGAAACTACTGATAGCGCAGTTCATCACATCAAGAAACACAAGATAACGGGTAGATAAATGAGACTTGGTGCACAGATAGGAGATTACGAAATGGATGAGATCATTCTTGATCTAGGATCAGAAGTAAATGTCTTAACCAAGCAGACATGGCAGCAGATGGGGAGACCAAAGTTGTCATGGTCACCTATCCAGTTGATAATGGCCAATCAAGAGAAAGTCATACACTTTGGACGATTAGGCAACGTGATTGTTGACATTGATGGAGTGCAGAGTCATGCAGATTTTGAGGTTATCGAGATTTTCGATGATAGTCATCATTTTCCTGCGTTGTTGGGAATTGATTGGGCTATCGATAACCTCACCATCATAAACCTGAATACAAAGAAGATGATATTTGAAGGAAAGCGTCTTAGGTTCATCGCACCATTGGACCCCGCGGATGGAGACAGATACAGTGAGCTAATTCAGGAGGAATCCAGAGCCCAATATTTGGACCGACTATATAAGATGACTTCTAACCAGGAAAATTGCATTAATCCTACTGCGGATGGAACACTCAGGCTGGATATGCGACAACTCTTACACTTCAGACTCTGATGCAGGATTGGAGAATTGGCAAATTCGCATGCATGAAGTATTTGCAAGGAGATGCGCGCAGGTTACAAAGTCACTACGCTGGATTGGAAAGGAGGTAATCCCAATCCCAACTTATGATGGTTTAGCTAATGTTTATTTCTTTATCAAATATTATACTATAGCAATTGCAGATGAACATCGCTTACCAGCACTAGATATGGCACTGCGCGAGACACCTGCCAGATGGTGGGCTGCGCATAAGCAGACATTGACCACATGGGAGAAATACACCTATAGTTCAGGGGAGAAACTACCAACTTCAGGTATGAAAGATAAACATACAAATGTTTTGCAAGTACAACTAGTAAGCAAAGAGATTAGGGTTAGAAAGATGAGTACCTTATTAAGAAGATTGATCCAAGCCTCTCTATTCCTTGCTCTTCAATGCTATTCAGTAACACAATGCCCACACCTGCAAAACAACTTCATACCTTTCTCAATCACATTTGACTACATATATAAGATTGATATTCATAACAGAAGAAGACATCAAACTATAAGCAAACTGTAATCAAATCTGAGACACACATAAATAAGTCATATTTGGAAAGAAAAGAACGTTTGATCTATATTAATGAATGAAGCAAATACATAAAATTATACCTTCCTTCAAGCTTGGCACTTCACGAAACCTAGATTCAAGGTCTCCTACTTCTGTTCTCCAAGGATGCCAACCTCTAATCAGCTATGCTAGGGTTTATTAGAAACTGAGGCATAAGAGAGGAGAATGAGGGTCTCCATTCCTCCAGCATAACATTGTTATGGGCTTGGTCCCCTCTCATGGCCCTTCTATCTTCCTTATATAGTCAATGAAGGAGAGGAAAAGTAGTTATAACCGATCATGAGGTTCCAAAACTAACTCAATTTGACCAAAAATCAAGATTTTAGCTTCTTTAGGAAAAAACTCTACTTTTCTATTGCAAACTAGCATTTGAACTCTACTTTATGAAGCAGAGTAGGGTTTTCAAGGGAAAAACACTACTCTTGCATAGAATACCAGCGTTTTTGTGTAAAAATGGCCAAAAACAGGGTTTTCTAATGATTTTCAAGAGGTGGTTTGGTCTGGAAAAGTGTTCCTAAGGGTTATAACCATCAAATGGGCCAAGAGTGAGGTAATTTCAACCATATTCAGTGTCCCTAATGACCCTTCAATCCAAAAGTGTCCTGTTGTGTGACTAAACTTGATCTCAAGAAGTGTCATCCTGCGACCAAGTGATGCAAGTGTCGTCACGGATGGAGAAATGGCATTTTAAGCTATAACAGATGCCCCCTAATGTATGAGGTCAGAGGGAGTGAGGTAAACGATGGCCGAAATATATTATAAATAATAAAGAGTTGAATCATGGAAGCGGAGGAACTGGAGAAACCAAGAATCATAGGCTCAAATGAAGTACCTGAAAGCAAAGGCAATGTCAGACAAACTCATCCTTGGGGTAACTGTCCATGTTCAAATAGTGGAACATGACCTCCAAGAGAATACAATAATGATCCAAATGCTGATGCATATATCATGGCCACTAAAATACAAGCGTGGAACCATGAGGAACATAAGTGTAAACATATCCACATAAATACAAGGTGGATCTATGTCAAAACTGGAGAACATAGCCATAAA
Source organism: Larix kaempferi (assembly GCA_027924585.1). Taxonomy (NCBI): domain Eukaryota; kingdom Viridiplantae; phylum Streptophyta; class Pinopsida; order Pinales; family Pinaceae; genus Larix; species Larix kaempferi. Next base: position 1,992,637 of record BSBM01000694.1, on the reverse strand, counting down.
GAATAAGCTAGATCTATGTCTCATCAAGAGCCAAAAAGAGTGTGGCTCAGTCTTGCGCAACTTGGGCGATAACATAAATAAGGTGATGCTATCAAGGATCCCAAGGTCTTCATCCAAAAAACAACCCAAGGTACAAACCTATCCATGCGAATAAATGAGTTGATGTCGAACATGGGAGGAATCGTTTGATTACCGGTCATTGATGTACACCATTAACAAACGCGAGGGTGTCCACCAATAATGAAAATGGAACCCAAGGTACCTAGTACATTCAAGAAAGTGCGAATAAATGGTCTTTCCATCGAACACTTGAAGAATCTATCGGATAGGATACATTGATGTATTCCCATCTATCCAATAGAGAGGAAAACTGCCACTAATGAATGCAATCCCAAAGGTACTAACCGAAACTCTAAACTTCATTCCCAGAGCACAATGAGCTGAAGTCAATGGGAAGAAGTCCATTGGAAGGAAGCCCTTAAGGCATCATCCATCATCCAACACGAGGGACACTCAACAGGTACAAGTTGATTTGGAGTAGGACTGAACACATGATGAAACATACTGACACCAAGGAATGGCCGACACATGAGGTCAAGGCAATTGCAAAATGGCCGACACAGGTTATATCCTTCAACGGTGAGCACGACACAAGAGTGACTTAAGCAGCTTTTGACATAAAGAGACCACGATGCAAATCTGCAATGTAGGAGACATTAACAGATTCTCCATATGATTGGAAGACTAACCAAACGGAGGAGTAATAACTCTGAGATCAAGTTTATCCTAAGGCCAACACTAGAACCCAACTTGTTTGATAGACTCAAAATAGGTGCTTTGTTCAAGGAGGTAGTTGACTTGCTACCATCATATTGAAAGATATTTTAACATTTTTCCCTTCCCTTACCTATTTCATTTTTTAACGAGCTTGACAAAGAACTAAAGCATGATCGATGGTATTTTCAATATTTAAGGAGTCTGAAAAACCTAGAATAAAAATCCATACACCTATCCGTGGATTTTATATCGAGCCTAGATTGGTCTGTGCTCGGCGGTGTTTTCTTGCTTATAGAGTTGAAAAACTTAAACAGTCCTCTATCAACCATCTCGTGGATTTCACATCAAGCCCGAGTAGGTGAATGCTCGCTTGGTGTTTTCACATTTCGAGAGTCTGAAAACCCTAAAGATGACTCCAAAGGTCCTTTTTCATAAAGTTAGTCTCCTTCCCCGAAAAAGTGTAAAATAATGGAAGAAGAACTCTTCTAGCGCATACCAGAGTATACCTAGAGTATACATTTTCTGTAAATTATCCACCAAGGCCCAGAAAAGGTTTAATTCTATACCTAAGTGGATGTCGGTTTAGTTATTTTAACGAGCCTGAAAATACAACTATGCTTGGAAAACTTTTCCTATTTAAGAAGTCTGAAAAGGGCTTAAAAGAACCCCATAGGGATCTTTTCTGTAAAATTTTAACAAGCCCGAAAAAGTAAACTTGTGACCTCCTTACTATTTTTAACGAGCTCAAAGGAGATAGAAAAATGCTCATAACTTCCTTACTGTTTTTAACGAGCTCGAAGTGAAGATGAAAGAAATGCTCGTAGCCTCCTTACTATTTTTAATGAGCTTGAAGGAAAGGTGAAAGAAATGCTCGTAACCTACTTGTTGTTTTTAACGAGCTCGAAGTAAAGGTAGAAGAATTCTCATAACCTACTTACTGTTTTTAATGAGCTCGAAGTAAAGGTAGAAGAATGCTCATAACCTACTTACTGTTTTTAACGAGCTCGAAGTAAAGGTAGAAGAATGCACGTAGCCTCCTTACTGTTTTTAACGAGCTCGAAGGAAAGGTGGAAGACTGCTCCTAACTTCCTTACTGTTTTTAACGAGCTCGAAGGAAAGGTGAAAGAATGCTCTTAACTTCCTTACTATTTTTAACGAGCTTGAAGGAAAGGTGAAAGAATGCTCGTAACCTACTTACTGTTTTTAACGAGCTCAAAGTAAAGGTAGAATGCTGCTCATTATGGGAGGAGAAGAGTGTATGGGACATGCGAAATTGGCTCCAAGAACATGGAACAAAGCTATTTCTAATGCAAGGAACACGAGCAAGATAAGGACACTCAAGGTGTGTCTCCTCTAGGTAAAAGGTGTCAAATTGCAAAGGAAAAATGATACAGGGCTTAGCGGAAATGAAATCAGAGATGGAGGCTTATATAACAAGCTAAAAGCGTGGAAGCCGAAATCAGTCTCATTAGCGCAAGCGGGATCATAATAGATGCATATGCAACTTGAACACGAAGATGGGAGCCTTATCAAGGATGGCCATAACTATATGAGGAAGATAGATATGAGGCTTCTCTCAAAGTCATGGTAAATCTAAAAGGGCTCCCCAGCCTATGAGAAAAACTCAGCATGGGCACCAAAATGGCATAAGGGTGCTGACTAGGGTGACCCATGTTAGGTAGGCTCTGCTGTCGGACTGGTGCACAATGCATAAAGAGATGGCTAACACACCAATATCCAACAGGTTCGAGCCTATGGCGAATTCGGATGGCAAAAGGTTCAAAAGAAACATAACAGCGGGGAAGCCTAAACCTATATGCAAGGTTCCGAATATACCTGACATGGTCGCACAAGGTGTCGAAAAGGACCAGTAAGCAAGTATAAGTCCAGCTAAGAATCTTGTCTTCAAGAAACATTAGTACCGAGATCATATCTAAAACATATGTAAAGAAAGACCCGATACAAGTCACTGCGGTAGAAATACTTTCAACCTCACTATCATCAACAACGGGCATAAACAAGGTAGATTTTTCAGATGAAAATTCTATAGTACCCAAACCCGAGGACTTACAATCAACAAGATCGACTTCAGGATGAAGATCAAAGTCGAAGGACATGATGGAATCTGCAGAAACAAATTCATCATCACGAGAGTTGAAAATTCTAGAAATAGAATCAAACTTAGCAGGAACATTGATTTGCGGATCTATAGGAGAGTCCAACGACTCAACAGTAGGAAGATCAGACTTTAAGGTCAAACTAGGGCTGGACATAACTGTGACTGGATCAACATCCAAATTAATGGCAGAATGTACTATGGACTCTAGGAAAACTTCATCAGAAGGAAGTATATCGTCCTAGATAGAACACATATCTAAACATTCAGATGGAAGTGTCACTTGGTCAAAAGCTGGGACTAAGTCCCGAGAAGGTAAGCATGAACTCAGAGACTCCTTCTCCATAGCAGTGGAACTCAAGGAACAATATGCCACATAAATTCCATGTGACATAGTAGTGCCTAATGACGAGGGATCTGACTGGTATACAGTTGGGTAATAAGGAGGATCAACGAATGCAAGTTGGTCGATAGTGACGATGCTTTCGTTATGAGGAAAATACATCACATGAAAGAGCGTAGACACCACAGCATGCATAGCATAAACGTAATCACACCCGAGGATCATATCAAAGTCCACAGGGTCCTTTAAAACCATAAAATCAACTAAGACTGTTTTTCCACCCAAAGTAACATGTACTTGACGGAGGAATCCGATTGGTTCACTAGGTCTTCTATTGAAGGTCAATGGCCAATTAACAGCTGGAATAACATTAGGGAAACCCAAATCTTTCCAAGCATAAGTGGATAAGATACTAACAGAAGCTCCTTCATCTACAATGCATCGATCAACCATGTGGTTCCCAATATCAACCTTTATCTGGAAAGGTGTCGAAGAAGGAAGACGAAGCTCGGCTAGACTATTCCAATCAAAGGAAACAATCCTAGGGTTTGGTAGGGGTTCACATGACACAGATGAAGTGCCCCCTTTTTCAGGAACATCCAAACTAGTAATGTAGAAGACTTCCACAGTAGGTGCATCAATATTTGTAGGACTGATGGGATCGGTCGAAGATTGCATCGATTCAATCACTTCACTCTCCGAAGGAAGAGTGGGGTCGACCAAATATTGCATTGGTTCAACCACTTTATCAACCAAAGTTTGATCTGACTGTAGGGAATCTATAGACAGCTTAGGAACAGAGATTCCTTCAGACATGGACCACACTCTTCGTGCCTCTGGAATGGAAGGGCATCAGTGAGTAAGGTGATCTCCCTTACAAAGTTTACAAGGGAACTTTGGTTTCCGTCCTATAGGTCGAGATTCCTTTACAACATCAGTACTCTCAGCATGACTAGAATTGGATGATAGTTTTCCCCCAGCATGACTAGCAGTGGCTGGTTTCTCAGAAGTAGAAGACTTTTGAACTAAGGACCACACTTTTTGCACTTCTGGAAGTACAGGGCACAAGTAAGTAAGATGGTCTCCCTCACAAAACTTGCAAGGGAACTTATACTTCTGTTTATTGGGTTTGTCGACAATGTCAACTCCCTCAGCATGAATTGCAGTGGATGATCTGGTGTCTCCAGTATGACTGATAGGAACTGGTGACTTGTCATTAATATGTAATGTCCCCTCCTATCATACCAGCAAGCTAAAGAGGATCATTGTGCCAAAATCGGGCAATTGGCCCCAATGTTTACTAAATACAACATCCACATATATAAAAAGACAGGCATGCAGATGTACAATCTAAGCAAACAAAGCAGAAGTAAATCGTTTGCAAGATTAATACACATCCATCATACATTCCAGATTTTCATGTCATTCATCAATTAAGCAATATCAAATTATCAAATGAGAATACTTATCTTAAACCAGGTAGTCCCTGAGCAACCAGCTACGCTTCTGCAACGTTCCACCCAACCGTAGGCCAGTGTGCTCCTCAATCTCTCAGCACCACTGCCACCCCCCGAGCTGGGCATGATCTCCACAAGGAAAAGGGGAAAACAGGCTCTCACATAGCCAAAGGTATATCAAAATCAGCCAAGCCAATCAGCCATTGGGTTTTTCAGGCTGTTAAGAGATGGGTGCATATACCCTCAAAGCATATGTGTTGGGCATGAGAAAAACGCCTATACAGTGAAGTTCCCAACAGTGGGTTTTCCTGAGCTTCAGAAAAATGTGGGTAGACTCAAAACGAATTGGCAACTAGGAAAATCGACTGGGAGGACAACCCATTTCAAAAAAACGCCCCAAGGGCAAAAACAACCTCTCCCTCCGTCCAAAATCGCGTCCCTCCTTCCCCAGCTGCTGCAAAATATCAAAACACCTTTCTGGGCATGGAAAAAAAACGCAGGGTTATGGGGAAAAACGTGAGGATAACTTCCAATGAGCTCAGTCTGCCCGAGAGGAAGGACGTCATCCATGAGGAATGGCCCTACGTAGCATTTCGTGGGGGTTTTCTTGCCCAACAAGCCAAAAATACGATTTTCAGGTTGATGGCTTGCCCATGCACGAAAATCTGGCTGCCATACCTTTCTAATCCCAAGACAATAACTGCCCCAACCAATCTTTGGAAGAATTAAATGATTGGGTGCATGAGACAAAATGGGTAGTTGGTGGTTTTATGGGTTTCCCCATTGACACATGGATTAATACCATTGGCTCAAGGCTTTGAATAATTTCCCTCCCTATTCCTTGTAAAGATCATGCCCCCATCTCTTTGTTGCATTGCGTAGCTGGTTGTGGGTTTTTTCATTAAAATTGCATATTTACATGGTGTCCGATTTTACATTGTGCACAGCTAGCACAAGGACTCTATGCATCTATTCTAATTGCCGATACATAGAACGATAAATCAATGGCGGGGCCTTAGCCTTGAGCTCCTCACCATGAATAAATAACAATATTTACATCATTTACAATATTAATGCAATAGGGTCAAGCTGGGGACATTACATTCCCGTCCCCTTGGAATAACACCATCCTTAGTGTTCCAACACTTGGGAAATAAATACCCGCTTTACATATGTCCAAAATTCACAAAAACATTGCAGATCTGCCCTACATTCTGTTCTTTACATTGAACTTTCAGGACCAAGTCCTTTGATCTTCACGAGCTGCTCCTGCTGATTCGGATCTTCTAGCTCATCCATACGTATGAAAACTTTATGGATGCTACCTTCTTGAGGTTCTCTTGTTGGGCAGTTGCGGAGGTAATGCTCCCCCCCACATTTCCAACACTTCACGGGTTGCTTCATCTTTATCTGCTCAATTTCCTTTGAGTCTTCCCACCTGGAGCGTTCCTTAATCGGACGATTGGATGAATGCTTCTTCACTGCTCCACTTTTCTTTCCCTTGCTGATTGCTTTCATAATGCTTTTTACCTCTTTCTGCAGACGAATAGAGTCCTGCAAGACCCTGTGGTTCATCTTGTTTTGTTGCTTTTGCATCTTGAGCATCTCTCCAAGATTTTCTTGGGTCTTGGCAATTGTTTGAAGAAGACTTCCAGCCAATCCTAATAGCCCTTGGTCTACCGCCATGGTCAATGGAAACAACTAACCACACTTTGCTCACTAGCACACTTGCCTGCACCGGCTGCAACCAATTGATTCAATTTTCACCTGTGAAATTCATCATTACAATTCTCGTCAGGCTCAGCATAACCCAAACATTAAAAATCAGTCAATGGTTTTTCCCCAGTTGACATGGATAGTCCATGCTTTACTCATGAGACTCCCACACTTTTTATGCTTGCCCAACATACACATGAATTCCTTCATGTTCATCCATTCACAGGAAATTCATTATTTAGCATTCACAATTCACTTTAATCAAATAAACACACTTTTACTTTCAGTCATGCATGCATTCAGCATTTTTCTAATTCTATAATTGCATCAATAAAAGGGAAAGAGAGAGAGCAGTAAGAGTTTCTCCTCTTAGTCCTGTTCCATTCTGGAACCCACACCACCACTGTGGTTTTCATGCTCCTGTCCTCTTTCAATTCAACGTGAATGCTTGACCTTCCCTTCTTGGCTATGACACATAGTGTATATGGTTTGTTCTAGACCTCTCAACCATGGAGTTCCTCCACTTGGTTGGTCTAACTCTTGGCTGCTAGGACTCACACAGCTCCACTAGCCCCATCTTTCATTACTGCTCATGCTGAGCTCTTTAGGGTGGTTACATGTCCACATGCATCCTTAAGATGCTTCAAGGTTCTTTCTTCCAACAATACCTGCGTTGGATGTCTTCACTTTATTCCATAGGACCCTTCTGTGCTTTACAAGCCTTGGATCTCCTATGGGTATAATAACGAATGTTGGGATAGCAAGCAGGCTACTCCTCAACATCAATCAATCAATGCTCAACCAGCCACTTTCTGGATTTACCAAGCAGCTTTCAGTCCTTTCAGGGTCCTTGCTTCCTGTATTGACCAAGGTTTCCAACAAAGAAACAATAATGCATCAGCTCACTGTTGCAATATTTATGCTTGAAACCTTCAGTTTTTTTTTTTCTTTTTTTTTTTAAAATAAGAAATGAATGATATTGAATACTTATCTGTATTGTGCATTTCCTCGCTACTCCACAGGTTTCCTTCTCTACTTTACAAGCCTTGGATCACCTGTGGGGTGGATGCTTGGCTAGCACACATGCTGCTCCACAACATCATCCGAATAGGCAATGCCAAGCTAGTACGCCGACTGGGTTTATCAGGCATCCCTAAAATCAGTATGCTAAGCCAGTGCGCTGACTGGGTTTATCAAGCATTTCAAAATCAGTATGCTAAGCCAGTACACCGACTGGGTTTATCAAGCATTTCAAAATCAGTATGCTAAGCCAGTATGCCGACTGGGTTTATCAAGCATTCAGTAACCATTTCCAAGCCAGTTCTCCGACTGGGTTTGTTAGGAAATAACACCCTTCATCAATACCTCCACAACATGCAAGTCACCAATGCCAAGCCAGTACACCGACTGGGTTTGTCAGGCATTAATTTAACAACATGCCAAGCCAGTACACCGACTGGGTTTATCAGGCATCCAACAACCTTTTGCCACAACACCCAAATAACCAATGCCAAGCCAGTACACCGACTGGGTTTATCAGGCATACATAATATGATTGCGTGGCTCCTTCTCTTATGCAAACCAGTGGTTCCTTCCAGGAACTCCATAGGTGACTCACTCGACTACAGGCTAGCATGGCCCCACAATACCCACTCACACTACACAAGGATGATACCCCCTTTTTCTGCAACACAGCTCCTCGGGCCTATCCATCCCTTCTAGTGTCCTTTAGTGTGAGCGTAGAAAGGTTACCACTGCCCATACAGTCCTCTTGAGCACCCTTTCTTCACTTTGCCTCTTATGTGCAACACCAAGTTGCATTTGTGTAAGCTGTTAGCACAAGAAGGATAAGAAGACTCATCAGTATTGCTGCTCTAAAATTGTAACCACATTTCATAACATTCACTATCAAGTATTGAAACACCAGGAATGCGTCCATTCCCTTAGGGTGTAGTCAATATTGAAACCCTAACATAACCCATCACCGGAAATGTATGCTTCCCTTCTCGATGTGAGCCATGTAGGCCTTAGTCACACTCAAGCAGTCTGGAGCAATAGTAAAATAAGATAGAACATGCTCTGCATATTAACCCTAATAATTGAGACATGAATGTTCTTGTCTAGGGTCACAGAATACTCATTCATTTTGCAGCTATGTCTCACATGCCTTCTGGGCATAGCTTTACCATCTCACTTTCATGGTTTACCGTCATGCGGTTTGGCTGAGACATTATCAATGGCGTTTCACCCGAAACCCATTTCCAAAGCATGGGGTCTTTCCCATCTGCTTTGGCTTCTGCAGGCCATCACACATGATCTTCCTGCAATGTGTCCTCTTGGCACACTTTATCAAATAGCCAAACAGTCAGCAACATTTAGCAATAAGCTTCAAATATGATTGTTCCATAACCAATCAATAGCATTAATAATTAAATTCAATATGAATTTACAATTCTGTCTACTACAGAAATTGGTTTTCTTATCCATGAGGCTATCCTCATTTTGTTTGGCTCCTGTAAGTGACACCACTCTTCCCGTTATGGTCTTATGCCCACTGCCATACATGAGCATCCACTTACAGCATGTCCTCCTGACACATTTCATATAAGCCAAATAGTCATTAGCAATTATTAGCACAATTTCAGATCCGAAACATTTACAAATATGAGATTTACAACTGTCCTTACTAACAGAACTTAGAGCTCTCATCCATGAGATTCCTTCTCATAAGCTCTAGATCAAATTTCACAGTCATATCATTCATACAACTCTGTCCTTCCACAGAGCATTCTAGCAGCCCATCGATCATGATTGGGCTCTTCATGCACCTACTATTCTGCATTCATAACAACCCATGAAATGATCCTAGAATTATCATCAATTCATCACTTCATTCATTATTTATTTTGCAATAACATATGCATCATCCTTATGTATTCACACCATGCATCACAAGATTTATAAAATCTCTTCAATGCACATCTACTAAATGCTACCTTGCATTGTTTCATGAGTACTATGCATTCAAGCCTATTATGATCGAACATGACTATCTCATATAATTTGCATTACCATATTCAGGACCACCAGTCCTCACTTGCTTTGGTTATGAAGCACATAACCAACATACACATGGCATGATATAAATTCATATGAATGCATTGAGATTTCTAAACAATCATAGGGTGTAGGGATCATTTCCTTCACTTACCCACACCTCACCAAGCTTGGTAGGTTAACAGTCCCAATCAGCATTCAATACCACATGCAAACTAAATCAACATAGCTCAAACATAGTCGAAGGAATCTTACCAAATCCCCTTTCGACATTCGTGCAATTAGGCTCCAATAATCATTACCTGCATGGTTACCATTAACATCGCATGATGTTACCTGATCGGTTGGCCTCTTACCAAAGCTGTTCAGTCCTTTTGCCAATTTTATGATCATAGATTTGTTGCACCATCCTTTCTACATAAGGTTGTTGGCTTCATGCAACAACATCCTCAGCACATTTAGCCATGCTCTTTGTTATCTTTGGTCCTACAACCAATGCCAACATCAAGAGTGATTATCGACCACAATATTCTCCATTAGTGGTTCATTGCATATGTAGAATTCATTATTTTACCAATATGTAATATCCCATTCATGCACAAGCATTTCCATATGCACTATGCAATGTTTGTTAAGATGCCATCTAGTGCATATACATCTATGTAATCCCTTACATTTTTAACATTTTTATGCCATATGACAAGTTCATAATTATAAGTACGATAACAAATAGGGGTTAAAGAATTCTTCCCTTTTCGATCCCTCATTGCAACATGGAATTCCTCTTCCATATCATGCAATTGTAAGAATTGCCCATATTGACAACAAAATTTGTTTGTCAAAACAGCCGCTGGCACTCTTCTGCACTAAATATCTATGATATATGTAGACCTCATTCAAACTCTGGTCATGCATCATTGTTCCCTTCTAGACAAGCTTTCCAATGCCTGTCTTCATGCTCCATTCCGACATCAGGTGCGGAAACTGCATCTCTTCAAAAATGACAACTTCACTCCAATTCTGCACATTTTACACAGTTGCATTTTGGTCCGGAATGCCAACTTTAGCCACCTGTGGGAGGAAATCCATGAAGAATCACAAAAACTTATCTATCGGGCGAAGTTAGTCCATATAGCAAGCAACACTCAGCACTTCACGGATTTCAATTCCGATGCACCATTCATCTTCTATGAATTTATGGAATTACTACTTCTTACTTTTCACATTTTTACAAAATTCCAAATTTTGGGCCAAAAATGGCTATCTCCCAAACGGTGCATTTCTGGAAAATCTTCGTCTAACGGAAACTGTCCGTCTTAATGAGAATATGAAATGTTTAGTTCAGTAAAATTTTTGATTCCCACATCTAGGGTCACTTTTACTGCCCATAAGCTTTTCAAAATCCCGAAAAAGTGGCCCGGAACAGTGCTTTTTGGCCTTCTTGCTCACCCCGACTCCACATCCTTTGGAGTTTGGCTCCAATATCCTGAACTTAACATCGTGCCTGCTTCATGGCTATGCCTGATCAATTTCAGCTCCAACCGACCTTCCGTCAAGCCTCGGGACTCCGTCCTTCAAAAGTCACTATTATCCATTTTCTGTCAAATCGGAGTGTAATGGGCTCGGGTTCTTCACTGGTTCTTTCATGGCCCCCGTCAATGGCCTCCAAGCCCCACAGGAATCATCCCATTCGGAGCCATCGGGTGGAAAATCCCTCCGCAGTTGCGGGCAGTTCGGCGACGGCTTCCGCAATTGCGGAGCAGTTCGTCGAACGCTTCCGCAATTGCGGAGCAGTTCGCCGAACGCTTCCACAATAGCGGGGCGATTTTCTGAACGCTTCCGCAATTGCGGAGCCATTCGGCGAAGGCTTCCGCAGTTGCGGAGGCATTCGACGAATGCTCCCGCAATTGCAGAGCCATTCGGCGAAGGCTTCCGCAGTTGCGGAGCCATTCGGCGAATGCTCCCACAATTGCGGAGTCATTCGGCGAAGGATTCCGCAGCTTCGGGAGGTACTCGGAAATTCTTTCCATTGTTTCGGAACGGTTTTGGCGAACTTTTCCGCAAATTTCGGGGAACTCTTCCGCGAACCGGTTTGCCGAACTCTTCCGCAAATTTCAGAAGAGAAATCCTTCCGAAACTTCACTTAGAAAAATTTCTGCTTTTTCGGAGCATTTCGCCGAATTTTTCCGCATTGCGGGACAACTCGCGGAATCCTTCCGTAAATTTCGGAAGAGAATTCCTTCCGAAAATTTCGGAAGGGAATTCCTTCCGCAAATTTCGGGCGACTTCCCGAACTTCTCCGCATTTCGGAAAAACTCGCGGAATGCTTCCGCAGTTGCGGGAGACATTCGGGAATTCTTTCCGAAACAGACTAAAACCAAAATTTGAAAACTTTCTTTCAGAGATAACTTTAATTGGATTTGGCCCATAGAGGCCCAATGCTGCAACCAGCAGCTCTGATACCAAATGTAATGTCCCCTCCTATCATACCAGCAAGCTAAAGAGGATCATTGTGCCAAAACCGGGCAATTGGCCCCAATGTTTACTAAATACAACATCCACATATATAAAAAGACAGGCATGCAGATGTACAATCTAAGAAAACACAGCAGAAGTAAATCGTTTGCAAGATTAATACACATCCATCATACATTCCAGATTTTCATGTCATTCATCAATTAAGCAATATCAAATTATCAAATGAGAATACTTATCTTAAACCAGGTAGTCCCTGAGCAACCAGCTACGCTTCTGCAACGTTCCACCCAACCGTAGGCCAGTGTGCTCCTCAATCTCTCAGCACCACTGCCACCCCCGAGCTGGGCATGATCTCCACAAGGAAAAGGGGAAAACAGGCTCTCACATAGCCAAAGGTATATCAAAATCAGCCAAGCCAATCAGCCATTGGGTTTTTCAGGCTGTTAAGAGATGGGTGCATATACCCTCAAAGCATATGTGTTGGGCATGAGAAAAACGCCTATACAATGAAGTTCCCAACAGTGGGTTTTCCTGAGCTTCAGAAAAACGTGGGTAGACTCAAAACGAATTGGCAACTAGGAAAATTGACTGGGAGGACAACCCATTTCAGAAAAACGCCCCAAGGGCAAAAACAACCTCTCCCTCCGTCCAAAATCGCGTCCCTCCTTCCCCAGCTGCTGCAAAATATCAAAACGCCTTTCTGGGCATGGAAAAAAAACGCAGGGTTATGGGGAAAAACGTGAGGATAACTTCCAATGAGCTCAGTCTGCCCGAGAGGAAGGACGTCATCCATGAGGAATGGCCCTACGTAGCATTTCGTGGGGGTTTTCTTGCCCAGCAAGCCAAAAATACGATTTTCAGGTTGATGGCTTTCCCATGCACGAAAATCTGGCTGCCATACCTTTCTAATCCCAAGACAATAACTGCCCCAACCAATCTTTAGAAGAATTAAATGATTGGGTGCATGAGACAAAATGGGTAGTTGGTGGTTTTATGGGTTACCCCATTGACACATGGATTAATACCATTGGCTCAAGGGTTTGAATAATTTCCCTCCCTATTCCTTGTAAAGATCATGCCCCCATCTCCTTGTTGCATTGCGTAGCTGGTTGTGGGTTTTTTCATTAAAATTGCATATTTACATGATGTCCGATTTTACATTGTGCACAGCTAGCACAAGGACTCTATGCATCTATTCTAATTGCCGATACATAGAACGATAAATCAATGGCGGGGCCTTGGCCTTGAGCTCCTCACCATGAATAAATAACAATATTTACATCATTTACAATATTAATGCAATAGGGTCAAGCTGGGGACATTACATAATATGACTAGCAGTGATCAATGAAGTGTCCCCAACATGACTGACAGTGGTTGAAGACAAACTTTCAGTGTGATTTTCAGTGACTAAAAGTTTTCTCCCAGTATGAACTCCAGAGGCTGGGTAGGTGCCCCCTGCATGATTTGCAGAGGTAGGGTGCTTGCCCCCAGCATGACTTATAGTGGCTGGGTTTCTACCCCCTTGTTTTGGCATCCTCTTCCCATTATTCATCCGTCTATTCCTTTTAGACTGCTGGTTACTAGTATTGCTACTTTCGCCACATGAGGTAGAAGGAGGAGAAGATGTTACTGGCAAAGAAGGCATAGGGTTCTGATGCTCCTGATTTGAGGTCTTACAAGAGAAGCTTCAGGAGCATGCAAGGCATTCAGAGTGGAAAACAACCAAACCAACAACCCAATAGTGGATCCAAGAAGATTCAGAGTAGCCATTAAGGGAGTACCAATGTTTCCAATCAATGGAACAACACAAGGATCCCCTGGAACAGGGGTAACTTGATTGGCGCTCACCGGAATGCTAGACATAGTTTACTGCTGAAATGAGAAAGAAGTTCTCTAAGGAAAACTAAGACAAGTAGCATAAAGAGCACACCACTAAAAAAGGTCCTAAGTAAATCAAACCAAGAAAACAGATGCCTTCCAGAGAAGAGTCTGGGGTGATGAGGGCGTAGAACAGATCTCCGAAGGAAGAAGGACAGTTACCCGAGGTCCACCATACAATGACTAAGGGTGCAAGCGCTAGAATCACCCAACCACCCTCCCAAAGACCTATAAGGGATTTCCTCCCATGTCTGTCCTAGGTACAACAAATATAACCCTCCGCCGTCACCTGTGTATGATCCTATGGTCAGATACTAAGGATACAACCACACCAAAAACTCCTGTGGGATCAGTCGTTGGTCGAATCAGAAGGCGTGGGTAGGGTAACTGAGCCTAAAACTCAAAAGAGTCCCCAAATGCGAGCCGATCCTGGTATATGCTCGAAACAAAAAGTAGGAGGTTTATTCCCGACAACCTGATCTCACAAGACCTACTACATAGATCCTAGGCAAGTTTTGAATGAAGTGGGTTTACTTGTGATAGTCGAACTACGATTTTTGTGTAATGTGTGATCTTGGGTGGTTTAAGGTGTTTTAAGCCCAAGATCCTAACCAAAACTAGTTGGTGAATAGTGTAACCTAGAAAAGAAAATGTTACCAGTACATTTTATTAGGGTTCATTTGAAAGGTTACTTGCTTACTCAAAAAGGTAGTGGGTGTGTGAGAGTGGTTATAACCGAGATAGAATACTGAAATGAAATGCTTACCACTAAAAAAATATTTTCTTTTCAATGCATGTCTTAAAGATACGATCTAGAATGCATATGCAAATGCAATTTTAGTCTTTTCGAATGCAAAAAGATAAAAATAAAGTCTAAATGTACAAAATTAAACTCAAAACCTAAGGATGCAACTACTCAAACAAATAAGTATGCAAAAGAAAATTTCTTCTTTTTGATGCAAAGCACTCTTAAATCCTTTAAGCCACTTGCAAGGTACTCTACTCAGAAAATAAATCAAATTTTTTTATGCTTTTCAAAGGTGAGAAACAAAAATGGAAATGAAAGTAACCTACGATCAAAGGAAAAGCAAAGAACTTTCAGGATTCCTTATTGAAACAGTAAAAGCTACCAATATGAATTTTAGATTCTCATTGATGTAAGCATGCCAACCATTGGGAAAAGCGTACGAAACCTACTTTTAGACCCAAAAAAAGAAAATGACCTACAAATAAGTATGGTTTGGTAAAGTCAGTTCTGCACATAAATAAAGCAGTCAAGGTCCTGAACAGCAGCAAAGACACTTGAGCTTTCACTACAAAAAGAAAACTAAAAGCATAAGGGAGGATTAGAAACCAATCTAAAGAGAAATTTCACTCAAATAGATACAAACATGGTCAAGTAGACTTAGTAGATTTCAAATCCAGTGGAAATGGAGCAAGCACATTCAGTCAAATTCAAACTAGGGTACAAAACACCAAATTGGTCCACAACCCCCCAACTTGGGTCAACAAGCCCCAAAAACTTTCCAAACAAGCCCAAATTGATCAAAGAAGGTCCAAATTATGAACATAGGATCAGTACAAGGATAGGATACAACTTACAGTGGTTTAACTCAGACCTAGGGTCTTCAGGGACCCCAAAAAATGCAGCCACAGCCCCCCAAAACAGATCAAAACTCAAAAACTCAGTTTCAGGAGAAAAATGCTACTGTGTAGAGATAAACCAGCGTTTTTCTTGAGAAAAAGCTACTATGTAGAGATAAACCGGCATTCGTTTTGGAGAAAAAAGCTACTGTGTTAAGAAAAAGCAACATTTTTCTGGGAAAAGTTGAAAGAATGGGGCTAAAACCCCACACACCTGAGCCAGTAAGGGTTTGTAAAGGCTAGGAAGGATCTGTAAGAGTCTAATAACTGATTCTAATCAAGAAATTGAACAAAGACCTTCAAACAATAACTGAAGAAATGACCTTGGATACCCCTAAGTAGATAGGATTTCCCCAGTGGAGTCGCCATTATGTTGTGAGGGAAATACACATATAGTTCAGGGGAGAAACTACCAACTTCAGGTATGAAAGATAGACATACAAATGTTCTGCAAGTACAACTACTAAGCAAAGAGATTAGGGTTAGAAAGATGAGTACCTTATTAAGAAGATTGATCTAAGCCTCCCTCTTCCTTTCTCTTCAATGCTATTCAGTGTCACAATGCCCACACTTGCAAAACAACTTCATACATTTCTCAAATACATTTGACTACATATATAAGATTGATATTCATAACAGAAGAAGACATCAAACTATAAGCAAACTGTAATCAAATCTGAGACACACATAAATAAGTCATATTTGGAAAGGAAAGAACGTTTGATATTTATTAATGAATGAAGCAAGTACATAAAATTATACCTTCCTTCAAGCTTGGCACTTCACGAAACCTAGATTCAAGGTCTCTTGCTTCTGTTCTCCAAGGATCCCAATCTCTAATCAGCTGTGCTAGGGTTTATCAGAAACTGAGGCACAAGAGAGGGGAATGAGGGTCTCCATTCCTCCAGCATAACATTGTTATGGGCTTGGTCCCCTCTCATGGCCCTTCTACCTTCTGTATATAGTCAATGAAGGAGAGGAAAAGTAGTTATAACCGATCAGGAGGTTCCAAAACTAACTCAATTTGACCAAAAATCGAGATTTTAGCTTCTTTAGGAAAAAACTCTACTTTTATATTGCAAACCATCATTTGAACTCTACTTTTATGAAGCAGAGTAGGGTTTTCAAGGGAAAAACGCTACTCTTGCATAGAATACCATCGTTTTTGTGTAAAAATGGCCAAAAATAGGGTTTTCTAATGATTTTCAGGAGGTAGTCTGGTCTGGAAAAGTGTTCCTACGGGTTATAACCATCAAAATGGGCCAAGAGTGAGGTAATTTTAACCATATTCAGTGTCCCTAATGACCCTTCAATCCACAAGTGTCCTGTTGTGTGACTAAACTTGATCTCAAGAAGTGTCGTCATGCGACCAAGCGATGCAAGTGTCGTCATGGACGGAGAAGTGTCATTTTAAGCTATAACAAGGAGTATGATTTTGAAATAGTAGTTAAACCTGGCAGATTGAACTTGGGACCTGATCATCTATCAAAGATCGAGTCAGGAGAAGAGCCTACGAATATTGAAGACAATCTACATGATGCGTAGTTGTTTGCTATCCAGATAGTTGATGATTATTATAAAGACATCATAGACTTTTTGACTACTAGTTTGGCACCTATGGAGTTCACTACGCAGCAAAAGAAGCAGCTGGTAGTGAGAGAAAAAGACTTCACCATTATTGCAGGTCAGTTATATAAATTGGGACTGAATGAAGTACTATGCAGGTGTGTGTTAGAGCATGAGAAGCCATTTTTATTAGTAGATGCACACTCAGGAGTAGTAGGAGGTCACTACGCAGGAAGAGCCACTGCGCAGAAGATACTGCGGGCAGGGCTGTGGTGGCCTACCATTCACAAGGACTCGAAAGAGCATTGCCAGAGCTGCGATGTCTGTTAGAGGACATGAAGGCCATCGCAAAGAGACAAGATGCCATTAAATCCATAGTTGACATTACAGGCATTTTAGAAATGGGAAATTGATTTTGTGGGACCTATAAACCCACCAAGAAAAAGAACTGGTACGAGGTACATTATTACTGCAATTGATTACCTCACCAGATGGGCAGAAGTGAAACCAGTAAAGGACTGTAGCACAGGTATTGCCACACATTTCATATTTGAAGACATCCTTACAAGGTTTGGATGCCCAAAGATTTTAATGCGTGATCAAGGCACTCACTTTTTGAACCGAACCATCAAAGAATTGACAGAAGAATTCTGCATTCATCATCAGGGAAGTACGCCTTATCATCCGCAAGTGAATGGAATTGTTGAAGCATTCAATAAAGTACTGGAGAATGCGCTGGCCAAGGTATGCAACGTGAATCGGGATGATTGGGGCTTGTGCATTCCCGATGTTTTATGGGGATACAGAACCACATGCAAGAAATTGACTGGCCATACACCTTTTAGGCTGGCCTATGGACAAGAAGCAATAATTCCAATGGAGTACATTGTTCCCAGCTTGAGAATAGCTGCGTTTACAAGAATGGAAGATCACGACGTGCTAGAAGAAAGGCTTCTACACTTGGTTGGTATGGAGGAGGATCGCTTCATCGCAGGCTTTCACCAACAAGTGCAGAAGGAAAGAGAAAAAGCATGGCACGATCGCCATATCAAAAACAAGATCTTTCAGGTAGGTGGTCTAGTCCTCCTGTATGATAGAAAATTCATGAAATTTCCTGGGAAGTTTAAAATGCATTGGCTTGGTCCATATACTGTTTTACATGTAACTAATGGTGGCGCAGTCCAATTAGCCACATTAGAAGGAGATAACTTTCCAAGTCTAGTCAATGGAAGCAGACTAAAACCCTATCGGGATGGTCCTTCTTCACAGAACCCATGATGATCAGAAAGAGGGAAATTTCTAAGTGCCACGTACCGTTGAAATTGGGCACTAGAAAGGGGGAAGAGTCTGTATGCAATGTATGATGAGGAACCTGTATATACCACGCATCACTGTTAAGATGTGTCGCTATAAAAATAATAAAAAAAATGGAAAAAAAAGAAAAGAAAAGAAAAAGAAAAGAGTAACCGCGCAGTTGCGAAGTCCAAAAGGCAATTGCAAAGATCAAGTCAACAAGGAAAGATGTTAAGTTCAGAGGCAAGAATTCAGGCACCGCAAAGTAACTGCATAGGAGTAATGATGACCTGTCACGCAGTTCGATGCAACACTCCAGAAAAATAGCCATTACACTGTTGGTCGGAGAAATAACTATTATATAGTACTTTGCCAGTGACCGCTTGGGCATTTGTTATACCTCTATATTCCACAGTGTCGCATCTCCACCACAAAAAGAGTTGACGACACTTCCCCTATTGTTTGAACCACCCAGAAGATGAGTGAACCTTGAAGGTAAACTTACCCTGACAAGTTTTCACCCAGCTGAGACTTTATTTAACCACACTATCGCGCCTTGCTCAGTTATAGGTGCGCGGTAGTCCACACTACCGCGTTATGCTTTGTCTCTGCCACGCGGTACTACCGCGTTATGCTTAGACCACAGGGCGTGGTACTCTTTTTATAGTATTTTTTCCATGGCTTGTGGGATTTTGGATTTTCGAAGATAATGGAAGATTGGGGTCCCTGATTCGATCTCAACTCATTCTCTGTGATTAGAAACCCTGATCCACTTATCTCTCCCTAGATCCACCCATCTCTCTTGTTAGTTAACCCTACCATACACTATAAAGGAGAGGCATTCCATGGGGAAAAGAGGGACTCTTGGTAGTACCAAACTTATGATCTTGCAGCCTTGTGGAGATAGCTAGAGGAGGAAGCACTTGGAGCTAGAGGATTGGCTTGGGCATCAAGCAACCTTTCTAAGCATTCTTTAAGTTGTAATAAGATAACTTGTCTTGTTTTTTCCATTTCATGTGTATTGTTTAAGTCTTTAGCATGGAATGTATCTAATCTAGATTTGAATCTAATTTTTACATTCAAAGTATTTGGAAGCTTGTATGTTTGTTCTTTGGTTGATCTTAACAGGTTCTACATTGGAGCACTTGGATCAAAAGTCGGAAGCTGGACAAACGTCGGATTGAAAGGTAAGTCATATCTTTCATTTGTTTCTGAATGCATATGATCTTGCTGTAAAAGTTAATTCAGGAATTTCAAGGTAGCATTTGTTGTGTTTTGTTCTTAGCTTAGAGTTAGTGAAAGTCTGCTTTAAGTTAAGGGAATTTTGACTTATCCGTAGGGAAAAATTCCACCAAACAAGAATGGCGACTCCGTTGGGGATAGTTTGCTGTTTGATTGATTCAGTTCACTATCATTTATCTCTTAATTGTCATTTTTGATTGCACTTCAAACCAGTTTGAATCTTGGTCCTTTTTTACCTTTATTCACCCCTCCTCGCTGTATTTTGTTTCCCTGTATGATCACTGAGTCCCCTGGGTTAGCAGCCACCCTGAAAACTCCATTTTCTTTTCTAAAGTTGCGACTTTTCCTTGCCTTGCCACAGTACCGCACCCTCTGAACTGCTTATAGCAAAGTAGTACCACATTCTCTGAATTAGTACCAGAGCGGTACTATTACAGTGCCGCGCTCCAGTCAGACCCTGACAACCGGTAGTGTCTGCAATATTTTAATTTTTTTTTTTTTTTTATCCTTGCTTGGTTTCCTGAGTTTTTCTCTGCCTTAGGTAGTGTTTACTGTTGCCTGTTAACATCCTGGTCAATTTATAGTCTGCATGGTGTGCTTATTTCCCTGCTTGTGAGCTTGATTGTTGATTGAATTAGTGACATTTTTGACATATTGGGTCATTTTTCCAGTTTGATTGCATTGACTTGATTTTTTCGCCACAACCAACCCAACACCACTGTTCTCTTTTACTGAACTCTGTAAATTTTACATTCACATTATTTCCATCATTTTCAGTAATTAAAAAATTATCATTTGAGAGAAATTCTGTTGAGTGAATTGAAAAAGTCTAGTAGCATTATTTTGCATTAGGAAATGAACCATTGAATTTGTCACAAAAATTTTCATATTTGAAGCATCTTAGTTGTAGAATCAGTGCATTAAGAAGAGTGTTTATTTCAGTTTGGCTCTGTTTACAAAAAGAAAAGAAAAATATTTTACTTTGGTTTTTAATTGCTTGTGAAAAATTTCATGCATGTTTGATCGAAGAACTCCCTCTTTTCCTTAGCTAGATTTCATCGAAGACAAAGGCTTATTTTTTATTCATTCTCATTTGCATGGTTTGAGTCGTCATAACACCATCAAGTTTCATGTCCACTACCTAATTGAGTAAGACAACCACTAAAATTAATCTCCCTAATTAAACCAACATTAACCTCACTTGAGGAAATCAAAAGAATTTGGTAGTTAGGTAGGACACCGGGGATAGGCATCAAAATAATTCCCCCTTGTCATTTTCATCTGAGACATAGTCGTTGGCTTTAGGGAACTAAAATCCTCTAGTATTTATTGACATGGTCACAGCTAGTTTGTGGAGGGGCCTCTTGACTGTTTCTAACTTTCAGGGGTTAAACGGCCGCTAGATTGAGAACCGGATGGACTCTGTGGAATGCCGCACTCCACTTAGCCCAAAGGCAACATCGATCGTTGTCTTCTTCGGAAGGCTAAAGTGCCCAAAACCTTTTCCAACATGTCATGAACGAGGTAGCTTAGTATCTATTCTACTAGGGCTCTTTTACCTAGGATCCCTTTCGGTAGAGGGATATCCTTCATATATCGGTCTCTCATGTTGTATTGTTTGACTTGGATTTCATCACCTTGCGAAGGATACAGCTTGTTGAGGTCTCCAGCTCTTAGTTAGGAGTTTGCTTGATATCGCATCTTCATAGAGGGTCATTTTTTTTTGTAGGGACTGCTTGTTGGCATTCTGGACATTCTTTTTTATCAGCTCGCTTATTGAGACACCGGTCTCAGTATAGATTTTAGAGCTTGCTTTTTTGGCCTGCGAGCCTTTCTTTTTCTAGCTCCTCTTCTGCACACTCGGCTGCATTAGAGTTTTTGAGTTCTTTGTTTACGATACTGCCCCCGATTTTAATTTTCCTGTCATCATGTCAGATCAACCACGAAGATCACGAAGAATACAGGGCCAAAGCCCTCCACCACCACCACCGCCACGGACTACTGGTACGCCTGCATCACGCATTCTTGCTCCTCCTGGCCGCAGTGCTGGTCGAGGGAACATTCCACCGCCGATACGTACAACGAATTCAGTTCCGACTGTAACTGTTACTCACAGCAAGTCTCAGAATCTATTGCAGCTTCTGTAACCACTAGCATATCTGAGACTTCCACTGTCACCTCACCCACTGTTATTCCAGATTTATCTGCCACAGTGGACACCATTACAGCGGCTGAACCTAGTACAGCCCCAATTACTAGACCAGAGGTCATCCTCTTACCTAATGTCAACACTTTCCGTCCATCAGACACTTTTCACGATGACACAGACGGATCTGTTGGCACCACCGAAGGGTCCGACCAGGATATACCTGGCTTGATTTCAGTCCCAGGCGGGTACGTTGAAATCGTTGAAGATTCCCGACTTCCTGACACACCTTTTGAACCTGATTATGGTTTCATCACTTCCCAGGCGGAGCTCCCGCCTGTTATCACTACGTCACCCAGTGTTCATCTGCAGGAAACGAGTTCTTCTAGCAACGTACCTCGTACTATATCTCTACCCAACCTCCCTCCGGGACATGAAATCATGGCTTCCATCCAGTCTAGTATGGTTAGTCTAGGGAACTCCCCGTTAGCATCGGCACAGTTTAGAAACAACACAGAGCAAATGCTCTCGTCAGCTTCTAGATATCCTCCTGATACTCGTCCTTCTGACTCTCAGGATCCTAACTTTCCATCTAGCACAGAGTTACACTACTCCTATGCAGACGGTTCTGGACCTTCAAACGTTACTATACCTAGGTCCCTGCCGAATCCCGAAAACCTTTTCCAGGACTTGAACTCGGACCTAGTTTTCGATGGTCCTCCTATCATTGAACATGCTATGGACGACGCCGATACCCCTGGGCTAAACTCCCCACACTTGCTGTCATCACCCATGTTTGGTGCACATTCTATGAGGAATAACCCAGTTTTTTCTCCATCCTCGCCTGTCAGATATGGAAGACCCCCTCCGCAAATCGGTACTTTTGGTGCCGTTGGCCAATCCTCACTATCATATTTGGCCAGCGGCAAAAGAACACCTAGTCATATTGCTGGATCTTCCGATTGGACCGGAGGATCACCTTCGGCCACTATTTATACTATCTCAGGAGGTGGACAACCGACTGCAGTGGTCCCCAACTCCAACTACCAAATTCCCCCTGGTGGGCCATCAACCCAACCATTTGGAGGACAAACTTTTGTTGGGAACCCTGTTCCTAGTCAACAACCTCCCCCTGGTGGGCCATCAACCCAACCAGTTGGAGGACAACCTTTTGTTGGGAACCCAGTTCCCAGTCAACAGCCTCCTCATATAGGGCATCTAACCCATCTGCTGGCGGACAACCCATTGGCTCCATCCAACAACCTTCCCAACCAGCAACATCTGCTCAGTTCGGTATGTACAACACACCTGGCAGTGGGAAACCTTCTTCTGGTGTTCCAACCGGGCCTTACTCTCAACAACCCCTGTCAGGCATGCTTCCTTCTTGGGATACTCAAATCCCACAAAGTGGGGGGTACTCACTTTTTGGAAACTGGAACCAAGCTGGGGCACAATCTCAGATTCCCCCCAACTTGAATTCTGGCTTCCCTTACCCTTCAGCTGCTACAACTCCATGGAACCCATCACTTCAATTTCCACTCGTTCCCCAAGGAGGAATGAGTCTTTCATGGACATCACCGTCGCAGCCACCCCCCAACCCTGCTATGGGAAATCCCCCACTTACACAGTATAGTGGTAACATTCCTGGAACACAACAATTCCAAGGAACTTTTCCCCAACAAGGAACAACAACTATCCCTAGGTTTCAGCAACCCCAGGGTACTATACCCACTCAGCAGAACACCCACCAACCAGTTACTTACAATCAATCGGTTAACCAGATGGCTTACTATCCACAGAATTTCCAGCAGTACCCTCGGGGAAACACATATGGGTATAACACGCAGCAGTATGCTATGCAGGGCCCTCCAGGTTTCTCTGCACCACATGGTTATTACTCATACCCGTAGACCAACTGTCAACTTCCCTTTTTGGCCACACTTGATTTACCTGATTTGTCGAGGCTTATCAACGATCCTATATGGCATGAACCTCACTGGACACCTATCCCAGCCAAACTACCATCGAACATTCCTAAGTTCGATGCCAAGCCCAGGGAAGACCCCAAGAACCATGTGATGACCTTCCATCTTTGGTGTTCATCCAACTCCTTGATGGATGATTCCATCCGACTTCGACTCTTCCAACGCACACTTACCGACACGGCAGCAAAATGGTATATCGAGCTGCCACAACACTCTTTTCGTGATTTCAACACTTTGGCTATGCAGTTTCTGATGCATTTCCAGCTCCCCATCCGGTATGAGACTGGAACAGAACTGTTAACCTCACTACGTCAAACCACTTCTACTCACATTTCGGATCACATCCATGAGTGGCGACGACGTCGTAGGCTAATCAAGGCACCTATTCCGGATCAGCTACTCGTTGATTGGTTCACGAAATCCTTTTTGCCTCCCATAGCTAGAGATATCGCTATGCGTGGGCCGGTTACAGAAGAACAAGCCATCTCGGCAGCCCAGTACATGGATTTAGTATATACTCAATCCGGTACTTTACATGAACTTCTTCCACATGCCTCCCGCGTTCACATTGATCCAACGAAGCCTACCACTGAACCCCCCATTGATGGTATTGTCGGTTCAGTCAAGGCTCATCCTGCTACCAACTCGACGGGAGAACAAGCTTCAGCTTCCCCTGCTTTAAACCAGGCTGCTTCAAAAGCTTCCACTTCTCCTGCCATTTCCTCCGAGGTGAACGCAGTTCAATCTACGTCACAACCATCCGGGGGAAAGAAGAAAAACAATCGTGGCAAAACCAAGAAGAACCAACAGGAGAACCCCAAGCCACAACCCACACATAATGACCAGAAACAACGTCGAAAGGTTAAGTTTCCCTGCCTCATTTGTCAAGACGATCACTACACACGTGACTGTCCCTACAAGGATGAAGTCAACAAATTTGTTAAAGGATCCTCTCGCCCGGCAGTGTTAACTGACCCTTTCCCTCAATAGCAACAGCAGATGGTTGCCCAAGAAACCCCACAAGGGGGAAACCCGACCAATCCCACCCGCGGAGAAATGTCCACAAATCGCGAAATCCTAATGACGATTAATGAAGAGATTAATATCACCACTCGTTCAAAGACTTACGACAGCCCTCCAAGTTCAAACAAACAACCCGAGATAGCCAAAGGCAAATCTCCTGTTGAAGATCCGATTCCTATTCCCCCCCCTATCGGTCATCTCCATATCGAGAGACCGCTTACGGACACAGTGCTACGCCCACCCAAGGGCACCATACGAAAGGCGAAATTTAATCCTAATGCGCGAGCTGCCCAAAACTAAAACATTGTTGAGGATTTAGCTCAAGCACCTTGCGCTATGTCGACTCTCGAGGTTCTCCAACACTGCCCCACGCAGCGTAGAACCCTACTTTCAGCACTGGGGGCAATGGACCCAGATACTTCAAACTCTAACATGTTTAACTTGGAGCATGCCAAACCTAGGCTTTCTCACCAGTTAGCCTTCCAGGTGCATACAAAAATCCGTGGAAATGTCATCCATCGCACTGTGTTAGATGAAGGTGCTTCCACGTCGATTATGTCTTTGAATTGCTGGAGAGCCTTAGGCTCACCCGAGGTCACAACTTCTCCCACTACTCTCAGAGCGTTTGATGGAAATGGTTTTCAGCCTTATGGACTCATTCCCTTAATTGGTGTTGAATTGGGGGGAAAAACGGTATCCGTACACATCGAAGTTGTAGATGCACCTTTGGATTACAATCTCCTACTTGGTTGGAACTGGTTCTATGCCATGACCGCCATAGAATCTACAGTATTCCGGATCGTGCAATTTCCTCATGAAGGGAGAATTGTCACCATTGATCAACTGGATTACTGCATCCCAGACTCCCATCCGAACTCTGCCAACACCGTCCCGTTATTGGATCAACCTCGGTACGGGTTCCAAGACATTGGTGTTGGCCTCATGAAAGATTCTTCCCTCATTGGAGTTTTTCCAGAGCTGGGAACCAATCTTCAACCAGTCAACATGATTTCATCGCATGTCACCCCTTCCGATGATTCATGGGTGATTCCGAGTCCCACTCAGATTGAAGGCTATGGCAATTCCATGCCTTTGAACAGAAACCTTGCAGCATATGACGCGATCCAATCAGCCACAGATTGGGTCGACTGTTCTACTGATCACACCGTGGCACAGCTCTCGGCTGAAACTCATCCACATCCACCACTTTTCGATCCTCTCAACTTGATTTTTCCCACTGACGAATCAATTATGGAGGTTATGTGCAGTGATGAGCCACCATGGGGATATTTTCACCATCGATCTTCATTCCCCACCATTCAGCCACTTGAGCCTGATTCAAAACCCAGTACTTCACTCGGGATGGTTCAAACCAAGTTCCCCACTTCCCTCGACGAAGTATTTTCTGAAGGAAACTTGGCCAACCCTATGGCAACCACTCCCGTCGATATTTCAGTGAAGCCTGGTATTGTGGAAAATGTTCATATCGGCAAAACATGCACTCCCCTCGAAATGGAGTTCTATAGTGCCTACTTCAAAAACTTCCGCGATGTTTTTGCTTGGAGTTATGAAGAAATGCCAGGAATTGACCCCTCGATCGTGGTCCACGAAATTCCAACTTTCCCTGGCACCCGACCTGTTCGGAAAAAGCTTCAACCCGTCCATCCTCGTAAGGCAGCCGCCATTAAAGAAGAAGTTGAAAAACTTTTGCGTGCTGATTTTATCTATCCTGTCCCATTGACAGAATGGGTATCCAACATCGTTCCTGTAGCCAAGAAACAGGGAACGATTAGAGTCTGTGTTGATTACCATGATTTGAACAAGGCTTGTCCAAAGGACAACTACCCAACTCCGTTCATCGACCAGATCATTGATAACTATGCCGGGAGTGTCATCTTTTCATTCATGGATGGATTTTCTGGCTATAATCAGATCGATATCCTCCCAGCCGACCAGCACAAAACGACCTTTATCTGCCCTTGGGGGATTTTCGCATACAAAAAGTTACCCTTTGGCCTTAAAAATGTCGGGGCAACTTTCCAACGGGCGATGTCCTACGCATTTCATGACATCAAACATATTGTAGAACCATATCTTGATGATCTTCCCGCTCACTCTCGGACCCGGGAAGACCATCCAGACCACTTAAGTGCCATTTTCGAAAGGTGTCGTCGCTACAATATACGTTTGAACCCACATAAGTGCGTCTTCTGTGTAGAAGCTGGAAAATTGTTGGGCTTCATAGTCTCCAAAAGAGGGATACATTTAGATCCTGCAAAGGTAGCCGCTATCTTAGCCCTGCCTTCACCCACCAATATTCCAGAACTTCAATGTTTGCAAGGGCATGCAAACTTTCTACGCCGTTTCATTTGTAATCTGTCCGAGATAACAAAAGGATACATGCGGCTTCTCAAGAAGAATGTTCCCTTTATTTGGGATGACGAAGCCCAACACTCCTTTGACAATCTAAAGGCAGCCTTAACCAAAGATCCTGTGATCCAACTCCCCGATTACACACGGGATTATATTCTTTATCTTGCAGCCTCGACTTCCACCATCGGTATGGTGCTAGTCCAGGAAGACCACAACGACATAGAACATGTGGTATACTATCTCAGTAAGAGTCTTCTTGACTCCGAATCTCGCTATTCACATGTTGAAAAACTGGCTCTGGCAACAGTATTTGCTGTCCAGAGATTCCGTCATTACATCTTACTCCGCCAGACCACCGTTATAGCTGATTTCAATCCAATGTATTATATCCTCACACGTCAGGTGCTTGGGGGAAAATACTCCCGTTGGATTGTCATCCTTCAAGAGTTTGACTTGGAATTTGTTAAGGCCAAGTCTAAGAAGTCTCTGGTCTTTGCTGAGTTAATTTGTAACTTGCCCCATCCTACTGAGCAATCCGAACCCATTGACTCTCTTCCTGACGAATCATTGTTCCTCATTAGCATGTCTGATCCATGGTACGGGGATATTCTTTTATATCTACAAACCCAACGCTTCCTCCCTGACCTCACTCGCGATGAACAGCGACGTATCCGACATCACGCTAAGTACTACATCATAGTCAATGATACTCTGTATCGACGTGGTGTCGACACCGTCCTTCGACGCTGTTTGACCTTAGATGAGGCGGAACGCGTTCTTAATGATTGCCACGCTGGAGCATGTGGTGGTCATCTCTCTGGGATGGCTACGGCCCAGAAAATACTGTGAGAAGGATACTTTTGGCCCTCAATTTTCAAAGACTGCATTGAAACAGTCAAGAAGTGTCCGCCATGTCAGTTTTTTCATAGTAAAGCATGCTCGCATCCTGCTCCACTCCATCCTGTTATTGTTGTCGGCCCTTTTTCCAAATGGGGCATAGATTTCATGCACTGTAAGCCCACTTCAGCTGGGGGGCATAGCTATGTCATAGTAGATGTTGACTATTTCACGAAATGGGCTGAAGCAATGCCTACATATGCTAAGGACGGAAAAACAACAGCGCAGTTCATATTCAGTCATATCATAGCTAGATTCAGTGTCCCACAATCTATTGTGACCGATCATGGCTCCCACTTCCGGAACCATATGATCGAAGAACTAAGTGTCAAGTTGGGTTTTCGCCATGAAAACGCAACCCCTTACTACACACAAGCTAATGGCCAAGTTAAAGCCATTAACAAAGTCCTGAAAAGAATGATTCAGCGTATTGTGGGTACCCAGAAATCCAACTGGCACTCAGCTCTGTTCTCAGCACTATGAGCATACCGAACCTCAGTGAAAAGTGTTACTGGGTTCACACCATTCCAACTGGTATATGGCCTAGAAGCCATTTTTCCGATTGAATGTGAAATTCCATCACTCAAGATAGCCATAGAGCTGCTTCCACACACCACTTCCGAAGAGGAACGGTTTCTATACCTAGCCAAGCTAGTTGAAACCTGCCGCGATGCTGCGTTAGCTAATGAAGCCCATAAAAAATGCGTCAAAGCTCAATATGACAAATCCGTTCAACCTCGGATCTTCAATGAAGGTGACCTCGTACTTACATATGACCAAATGCACGATAAGCTTGGAAAAGGAAAGTTAGAATCTATGTGGTATGGCCCCTTTGTTGTAAAACGTGTCTTAGAAAAAGGATCCTATGAACTAATTGATTGTGATGGTACGCCATTGGCACGGCCCCGCAATGGGCTATATCTCAAGCGCTTCTACGCGTGAGGTTTCCCTACGCGGGTTACTTGTTGTACATAATGTACTTAGATTGCTTTTACTCTTTTTGGTGTGCGCGTGGACCTTATGTATCCAATCTTACTTTGACTTGTGGATTTATGCGCAGATGTCTGCCTACTTTGGATTCGCCGACGGTGCAAGCCGACATACCCGGAATCTCGCTTCCGCAACATGGGTGATCTATTCTCCCACTGGCGAGTTGATATCTTCAGGAGCCAATTGTTTGGGTCATGCAACCAACAATATCGCGGAGTACCATGCGGTCATTGGTCTCTTGACGGAGGTTGCTTCACTCAGAATTGACTCCCTATCAGTCTTCTTAGACTCCCAACTCGTGGTTTCTCATCTAAACCATGTTTACACAGTTCGCGATCCTATACTACTTCGTTTATTTCGGAGAGTACGCCTCTTGGAATGATCCTTTAATTTCATTACATATCAACACATACCAAGAGAATTCAATTGTATAGCTGATTCATTGGCTAATTACATTTTGGATTGGCATCTTGCCCATACATAAACACATCATAAAAGATAAAATGCACAAGTCATTGTAAATAATTTAGATCATAAAAATAGGTCCATATCACTGTATATAAGAGTGTTTTTTCCAAAATACATAAAGTTTGTGTCAAAGACAAAATTTGGGACCAAATCCCATACAAAAATTTGGCTCTCAAAGCCTACATATCGTGTACATGCCAAAAAAAAAAACTAAAAAGACCATCTATGGAGATCTGGGATATCTATCATGTCCCTCATCAGACTCCTCCCGCTGCTGGTGGTAACATACTACAGCTTGGACCACCCTACGAAGAAGTCGACCGATACGACTAGGCACACCTACAGTATGCCCCTGGAGGTGATAAGGGACCTCATCCATACTCATAGCAGGGATACCATGAGTCAATCCCTGTAAGTTCCTCTCTATGTCCCGAACGCCTCCTGCTTCGTCTTCGTCCTCCTCCTCGTCAGGAACAGCTTGACGGTCAACACCACCGCGACGTAAGGGCGAGTACCCAGCTGGTCTCTGTGGTCCACGATCTGCGACATGCATGAAAACATACATCATAAATATTTTACACATTCTAAAAAAGCAATAAAAATTATATATTCAAAAAGAAAAAATATATATCCATGAAGGTCATACCTGAGTTGTCCCAATCATCATCCTCTGGCAGTGCCAAGTCGATGTCCTCACGGAAATCCACCCCTGAGTAGGGATAGTCATCAATCATAACTATTTGCTCCTCTAGCCAGGAGAAGAAATCCTCGCCAAAGGCTAACCGCTGAGGTCCCCCGAGACGTCCAGCATAATCACTCCATCGAGCCATCCATGGCTCGGTAGGTGGACGGGGGGGCATAGATATCTGTGGGCGCAGTAATGGCACGCTCGCCAAAAAGAAGGTGACCAGGATACTCCCATAGCCAAATTGGGAATTCGTTCCAACCCTACACTTATGCACTTGTTCTTTGAGATTGGCCAACACTGCTTCACACCAGTTAAATACTGTTCCCCCCATACACTCCACTGCGAGATTCACTTGTGTACGGGACGCTTGATGTGGACCCACACTTCCTGCTACATGCGTGATGGTGAAAAATACGGTTTTTACAGGGAGTTCTATAACATCCTTTATGGCCACCTTCCTGCTTTTCTTACTCGAACCCTGACGGCAATACCGAGCAATCAAGTCATCTGTACTCGTTTCCGAGGTTGTGTATCCAGTAAAGTTCACTCGGGCCCCTCTTTTCGAGAGGCCCTTGAGGAAATAAATATCCTCGAGTTGAATTTCGAGAACATGCTCTCCCACTCGGAAAGCTTGAATGTCAGGATCCCATAATTGAATAAGATGAGTGAGAAGCTTGGGCTGCTGACGAATCCCTTTGGTCTTAAAGAACTTCAACAAACCACATGCTCGCAATGCGGTCACAGTTGGTAAATGATTTTCTGCTGCCAAATCAGCTACTTCGTGCTCTCTTTCCTTCCAACTGACCATTTTGCTTCAAACAAGTTGCAAACTCCTGCAAAAGGTTATGGGAAACATTTAGTAACTATTTAACAACTTAGTTTCAGCAAAAAATTTGAGAAAATTTGATTTTTTCATCTCAAAAATCGCCTTCATCGCGCCTGGGGCAAACTCTATCGCGCGGTACTGTACAGTACCGTGCCTCGGTTTGGAACCATAGCGCGGTACTGTCTCACAGTACCGCGTTTCTCGATAGAGCCCCCACGTGGTACTGTGAAGGGCGATTTTTTCCCAATAGGGCTTGCCCAAAAAATTAATTTTCCTTACTGAAAGCAAATGATTCATGCATGAAATGAAAGAGCAGTTTAAAAACTCTTACCTGGCGCAGACGGTTGTTGAAACAGTGTCCTGAAACTCCCGATATGGATCCTTGAAGTTTTTGCTCCTCAAATGGGTAAAATCTCCTCTTTGGGTAAAAACACAAATGAAATGGTAAATTTCTATTTTTAACCATCCTTTTATAGCTTTTTCACTTATTTTTTAATAATTATTTTTATATGGTTAAAATAAAGCCCATTTTCACATTATTAATGTCTGGTTTTATGAGCATTTATTGACAGGATCTCCTGTAAAAAGCGATACATTCACACTGGCATTTATTCATTGTTTGACCTTCATTTCGAGCCTACTTTATCTTTTTCATGCTCTGGATTAAAACTTGAAAAAGATTCCAAGCGCTTTCACACTCATCTCGTGCTTGTCAAACCCAAGTAAATGATGTCGAGTACGGTCGGCTTTACTCATGCTCGTTAAACGATGAGGAAAGTATTATCCTGGTTGTATTTTATTCTTTTTTCGGACCAAAATAATTAAAAATTACGAAAAATACCATAGGAGTCCATAGTTAAGCTCTTTTCAGACTCCCTAAAATTGAAAAGATTGCCAAGTGATCTTGACTCTTTCACACTTGTAAAAGTATTTGAAAGGTCGTCTATTCGGTGATAGGTTACCCCTTTTTCTGCCCGTCTAGACTATTTACGAGAAAAGTATACCTCGGTCAAATTCGGCTGGGAGAGTTCTCTCGGGAATTGTTTTACACTTTTTCGAGATCGAGGGACTAAATTTACGAAAAGGTACATTGCGGAGCTTCCTTTAAGTTTTTCAGGCTCTCTAAATGTGAAAAACTACCGAGCTTTCCTTCTTTGGGATCGTTAAAAATTAACATCGAAGGACCCACTTTGGGACGAACCCCTCCTTTCTCAGGTTCATAAAACATGTGAGATTGGACTCATCTATGAGATGAGCTACACCGAGCATCTGTTATCCTCTTCAAGCTCGAAAAACAACAAAGAGGTACTCGTCTATCATGTCAGGGGAATATGGGGAACAAGTCAAGTTTGTTTATGGCAGCTTGTCAGTCGTTACCTTTGAACATGGCATATGTCTGTCTCTTGTCTATATTGGGTATCCATTTTTCACTGAGTTATGGTCATCATCCTGAGTCGTCTCCCTGGCCACGAGCCTACTCATTCGGTGTCTGTCCTCTGCTATCAATAATCCCTGCTGCCAAGTCCTACTACATGCCGTTATATGTTCAAAGGGTTGCATTGTTCAGAGTCGTTCATTGTGTCAGGCCTCCGCTGTGTCAGTACATACTCGATTGTTTCATCATCTTATCGTTCCTTCTGATTTTGCGTCGATGATGTGGGAATCATTATGGCCCACCTTCGACGAGTCTATTCCTGTCGACGCCAAATCACTATCCGGGAATTGGACTTAGGAATCAACCATTAGTACCTTGGTACCTGCATGCCTCAATGGCAGGTTTCCTCGTGTTTGACAATAGGTTCACATCATTGACCTCTAATCAAGCAATCTCTCGGATGCTCGACATCAACTCATCTATTCGCATTTCGTTGAGATGTACTATTGGTACCTTGGGGATCATCGTCATCATTGGTGATTTCCCTCACATTTGTTAATGGTTCACATCATTGACCGGTAATCAAATGGTTTCTACCATGTTCGACTTCAACACCTTGTAATCACATGGCTAGATTTGTATCTTTTTGCGATCGGGTAGAAGACCCTGGGTGTACCTCAGTATCTTGATTACGTCCAGGTTGCGATGGAGATATCATTTGTATTGTCACACAGATCCACTTATTATATTGGTCGTGGCTATGTCATTATTGTCTCATGGATCTACGATTGTTCATAGTAGCCATGATCTGTCCATAGTCTATATCATCTCAGTACTCATGGATCTGCAATGTATTGGTCGGCAGCCATGCTTTGAGTCATTTGGTTCCGAGCATGGGGATGCCCGCCTCGGTGGTATATCTAACACTTTGTTTCTGTTTCAGCTCCTTGTCGCTCTCCTCGATGCTATCTCTGCACAATATTCGTAAAGTCTTTCGGCCATCAGTCCCTTCTGACCTCACACTTTAGGGGGCATCTGTTATACCTCTATATTCCACAGTGTCGCATCTCCGCCACAAAAAGAGTTGACGACACTTTCCCTATTGTTTGAACCACCCAGAAGATGAGTGAACCTTGAAGGTAAACTTACCCTGACAAGTTTTCACCCAGCTGAGACTTTATTTACCCACACTACCGTGCCTTGCTCAGTTATAGGTGCGCGGTAGTCCACACTACCGCGTTATGCTTTGTCTCTACCACGCGGTACTATCGCGTTATGCTTAGACCACAGGGCGCGGTACTCTTTTTATAGTATTTTTTCCATGGCTTGTGGGATTTTGGATTTTCGAAGATAATGGAAGATTGGGGTCCTTGATTCGATCTCAACTCATTCTCTGTGATTAGAAACCCTGATCCGCTTATCTCTCCCTAGATCCACCCATCTCTCTTGTTAGTTAACCCTACCATACACTATAAATGAGAGGTATTCCATGGGGAAAAGAGGGACTCTTGGTAGTACCAAACTTATGATCTTGCAGCCTTGTGGAGATAGCTAGAGGAGGAAGCACTTGGAGCTAGAGGATTGGCTTGGGCATCAAGCAACCTTTGTAAGCATTCTTCAAGTTGTAATAAGATAACTTGTCTTGTTTTTCCCATTTCATGTGTATTGTTTAAGTCTTTAGCATGGAATGCATCTAATCTAGATTTGAATCTAATTTTTACATTCAAAGTATTTGGAAGCTTGTATGTTTGTTCTTTGGTTGATCTTAACAGGTTCTACATTGGAGTACTTGGATCAAAAGCTGGAAGCTGGACAAACGTCGGATTGAAAGGTAAGTCATATCTTTCATTTGTTTCTGAATGCATATGATCTTGCTGTAAAATCAATGCACTCAAGAAGGAAGTGCAAGCCTTAAGAGAAGAAGATAATGAAATGGGCAATAAATCGCAACCCTTACTAGAGGACGGCAACATGATCTCGCAGGAGATCAAGGAGAAGTTAAAGGAGTTGCACGAAAATCAAGAATAGGTGGAAGGCCAGATCGGCAATGAGATAACACCTGATATGTTGGAAACAGTCAAGCAAGTTGAGAAAGACACGAAGGAAGCAGTCAAAAAGTTGAGTGTCACATACAATGAGTTCGTTGCAAAGCTAGCTCCGCAGGCGGCGGAACAACTCAGAGAAGTTGAAGTTCCAGGTGGCTCAAAGACGAGCCACATGTAAATGTTAGGGGCTTGTTGGGCCTGGCCTAAGTGGGGTATTTTGAGCAAGAAGGATTTTTGGAACTGCGGAGCTGAGCGCAGTTTAGTTGGAATTTTTTTGTATAAGTTTTTGGAATGCTGCAAAGTTGTGTGCATTGCAGCGTAGGAGGAACTATGAAGATCAGTACTGCGAGGAGGCAGCGCTACGATGTGTCTAGTCTATGTGGAACCAGAAAAGCAGATTGTTGGACGGAAGACGGCACAAGATTCCGGTTAGACCATCAACGGTCTATTTTTGGTAAAGATGCTCCAGGAGTGCCAAGCGATGGGTAAGGAGAAGAAGCGGAAGAAAGCGACTGGTCACACATGCGAAAGAACCACTACCTGAACCATTCGCACGAGACCATTAGAGGAAGAACGGCTCGGTGAAAGTAACCTGTTGGCATGCATGCGACATGAAAGCCAATAGCGACGTGAGGCATGCGCTGAAGGTGACCACGATGGAACATTCACTACCAGAAGCCAGCAGTCTAGTTAAGGGAAAACTATGGTTGTTTTGTAAACCTAAGGGTTTTTAGCCTTCGAATTGTAAAGACATGACCTATGGGCATGATCTATAAATAAGGCATATTTTGTATGGGAAAGGCCCTTACTCTTCATTTTTTGTTGTTGTGGTATTGTTGAATCTCTCATTTTGTATTGTTATTAACTGAATAGATCTCTGTTGAGAGACAATTTTGTAACGCTCTGCAAGTTGTGTGCGTAGAGGCCTATTGAGAGAGAAGAGAGTCTGCATCTAAGTGCATAGACAAAGAACTGTTGTACCCTTCCCAAAGACTAATATAACAATAGTTCTTGTGGATGTAGCCTCCATCCTGGGGGTGAACCACATTAAATCCTGTGTAGTGTGATTGTTTACGTTTTGCACTTGTATGTTTGCTTACGAATGAATGTCAGAGTTCTCATTTATCAGTTGTTATGTTAATGCTTTTATATGTATTCGCCATAGGAGAAAGATGGGAATAATATGTTAAGTATTGTGTGAATGGATGAATGATGAATGCTCAGTAATCTAAGTCTGCGAAAGTATCAGTTTATGAAATAATCACAAGTATATGTAGAGTTTGGGTTGTGTAACTCTTTCGACACATCGCATTGGAAGTGCGCAACATTGTAGGTTTCGTCTACTTGCATTTGTTATAAAGCTGAATAATCTAAGGCAGTAGATGAATGACTAAGTGTTAAAGTAAAGTATTCATAGTGGTTACGTTTGGAAGAGGAAGCATATAAGTCAGTTGCGTTGTCCTGTGATTCACATTCTATTTGAACCGCACAGTCCGTAGATGCGCTGGTTGTGCAAGTATCTTCACATGAAGAAGTAAGGACCGCGATGCGGTCTATCCTCGCACAGTCCTCATCCTGCCGTGCAAGTCTAATAGTGCATTGTGCATTAGTCCCATCCGATAACTCATCACATCATTGTGGAAACCTGACTACACAGTGCCCCCATAGCTACACCTCGGGTGAGACCTCATCCTGTTCGCAGGATGTTGCCGAAAGGGCCGGTGAGGAGGGGTTTTGTTGGTTCCTTGAAACCACGAAGAACCTAGGTCTACATTGGAAACCTCTAGATCAGTATATTAAGCCAACAATCCACAACATAAATTGGTTCAATTTTCAAGGTGGAAGCATCACATGAAAACACTTAGGTCAAAATTATTGGTTCCAAAATCAAAACCCATGACCATTTATGTCTTCATCTCTATTTAAAATACAAAACATGTAATTTGATTCTCAAAATATTTTTAAAACAAAATGTTTGTTCTAGTCTACAAGATTTTCAAACAACAAAAACACAAATATGAATATAAAATTTGTTAAACAACATGTTGGACCAAACATAAACAAGACTTATATGTAAGAATATTGTATCCAATTAACAATTGTTTTTAACAAAAGATGAAAGTCATAAAACTACACGATGAAATTGAATCTATAATCATTTTGATATTTTGTTGAGGCCAAAAACAAACAAAGCCCTTTTTAGTATCGAAAGATATTCTTATATATTGTTTCATGTATTTACTATGTACCCTTGTGTCGGGTAAAAGAAACAAAAGAATAAATAATATTTAGAATGGAAAGTCAAGCCGACATGAAATAATAATTGTTTATTATGAAATGACATTTCAGCTAGTAACAAAGGTATGTGTCCTTTCACTTCATTCACTATAAAGTAAAAGTCATGAACTTGCAATTTACCAAGTGATAAAATCAACATGGTATCACAACCAAAGGTTTGGTTCATGGTTTGGAGTTGTGAGTGTATTGGCCCATGGTATTCCATTCCAACCCATGGTTTTGTATGTGGGATTTCACATATGAACATGGTTTTCTTTAAAAAAAATTGTTTTTACCAAAGTTAAAACAATGATTACAAATAAAGGAAGTCAACAATAAAGATAAGTATCTGATGTCTTGAGTAATAAGACTTATTTACTTAAAGATTATGTTTTCTTGATGATTAACATAAATGGTTAATTAATTTTGATTTACTCCTGTCATGGAGATCCAGTGTGGAAGCTCAAGCATGGAATGAAGGATGAGTTGGATTCCAACTCAAAGTGATGACATGAATAACTCAAATCATAAGAGTTGCTCGACTAGGAATAAAGCATGGACATAGACTTCTATATTCAGAGGGAGCAGCTACCCAGGATGTAGTAGTGAGGCCCAACATCAAGAGGAAGCTTGGTACTCCAAGATTGATGATGAGTTAAGGATTAAGAAGTAGCAAGAGGAACTCATTTTTCATAGGGATTTGGATTCAGATCCCAAGACAATAAGATGGCTTCTATGAATAGGGAGAAGTATATTGTGATGGATGAGCAGATAGTTGATGTCTTGACCAAGCCTCTGTTAAGAGTGAAGTTTGAGTACTTCAAGGATAAGCTTGGCATGATGCAGAGAGATGTCCCTCATAAGGAGGAGGGATGAGTCACATATGCGATTCAGGTTGTAGTAGTTGTATAGTGTGGTAGAAACAGGTGGTCATTTACGGGCATGTACTCTAAGATAACTAGAGAGAGTGACCAGCTCATGATGATTGGATATCATGACCATAATTTGTATGTGTAACCAGTCGAGTTGCATATGCAGTAATATCTAGTATGTGTGTGTGGATTGGAGAGCGTGACCAACTAAGGAGGATTGGAGAGTGTGACCATACTTGCGGTTGGAGAGCGTGACCATACTTGCGAGGATTGGAGAGTGTCATGTCCCAAATTTGGAATTGGGTCACAATGGCCTAATCATGTTATCCATATTCATTAGAGTTTGTAAAATTGATGTTAAGGGTCAAGTAATTGCCAAGGAGGAAAATTACTAGTTTCCTAGGTTTGGGGTGGAAGCTTTGGGATTTGGAATAAGGGGGATAATAAATGATGTTTGAACATTAGAATGGAATAAATATTTAATAAATGATCTAAATAAATATATACAAGTTAAAATCAAAGTGACATTTGATCATGAAGACACATGGAGGAAGTGGGACCCATATATGGCTAGATTTCCTCACTACACTTGGCATCATTCTCTCACCAATTCAAATTCAAGGTGAATGGTAACATACTTGGGGAGTAAAAAAGGTATTATTCATGGCATGACTCATCCAAGGTCGAAATATAGAGGAAGAGAAACTCCCATGGAAGAGGAAGAGGCAATTTGGAGCTAGTGAGACATTTGGACTAGATTCCCTAGCTTTATGACAACAACGATGAAGATGCTATGACACCTATGACACAAATCAGACCTGAAGGCTGACATATTACATATATGACATGCCAGGGATAAAAATAGACTCCAATAGGGTGCTCAAGGGTGTTTTGGAATCTAAGATGCTTCCACCAGTGATTTGGTGGAAGTGGGAGACTAGGAATTGTTGTACAAGTGGCATTCTTTGGAATCTCTCCCCAACTTCTGTTGGCATGAGTATATTGGAAGGAATTCGACCCATGGAGGATATTAGAACTTTATAAATGTCAATAACAAAGAATCAAAACCATATTTTTATCATTTGTATAATTTTCAATTGCATTTGTGAAGAGGGAGAGCTAGTGGATGACTAGTTTCTTGCCTTAGCCAATTTCGAGGGTGAAAGATTCCCAACCAAGTTGGTAATTGGAAAGGAAATTTCGACCTTTCATTTGGATATTTAATGGATTCTTTATTTTCAGGTGTAAGCTACAGGGAAGCTCATGGTTTCTTCTATTGCATCTCACTTCTTCAACCATTTCCCGTTTTGATGGCATATTCTTGATCCTTGAGGGAGGGCATTTTTGGTGAGCTATTGTACTCTTTGGGGGAGCTTATAATTCCCCATTTCTTTTGTAATATGAATTAAATACTCTTTTCTTCATCTCCAGAACGTTTCAGGTCTAAATTCCAAGTAGAAATGTATAAATCTCATTTTTAATGAAAGAACAGTGTCATTTCCCCACTACCTGGATGTATAGCATTATAATGCTGATGATTTAGAATGAATGGATGGTTATCTGATACATTTATGATTAATAAATTTCCATGGATATATTTTACAAGTTTCATGTACTTTACTTGAGCATTTGAAGTATTTTTACTCAGTTTAATTGCATTGGGAGAAGAAATAGTGCCATTTCCCCAAGGGTCGAATTGGTGATTTTATGCAGCTGAATGGGAGAGGTTTGGAACAGATATAATAATAAATTAATGGTGCACATGAGACCTTAATAACATCCTTAATACATTCCCTACCTCTGTTCATAAATTTGAGTGGTTTTGGAGGCATTTGGGAAACCATTTTCAGTACTTACCCCAGGGGGATTTGAACCCCAAATTACTAGTAAAATTGCATACTTGATTCAGAATCTTAAGAGAGTTTGCAGAGGTATTTTTGTGGCCATATCTCATCCTTGAACATCATATTCAAGTACTAATATCATTCATACAACTTCCATGAATATTTGAAGGCATTTGGAGCCAATTTGAGACCTAGAGACCAATACTAGTCAAAGGGAAATTACTAGTAAAGTTCCCTATATTGGCCAGAATTGAAAGAGGATTTGCAGAAGTATTTTAAAGGTCCAAAAGCATCCATGAAACACATATTTATGTTATAACATCATCCATATACCTTCTCGGAATATTTGGGAGCAATTGGAGCAATTTGGGGACCTAGAGCTCAAAACTAGTCAAAGGTCTAACTAGGGGAAAAAGTGAAAAATTGCCATTTTGATAAAATTCCTAACAAGGGACATTACAGAGAGTGTGACCATACTTTCGAGGGTTGGAGAGAGTGACCATAATAATGATGACTAGAGAGCGTGAGTATACTTAGTATGTGTATCTAGTCAAGTATGTGTATCCAGTCAGATGTGTGTGTCTAGATTCTGTGTGAGCTAGACGAAGTCCTGTAATGACATAATGTACACTTCTGGCTCATTGATGTGTTGCTACTGTGATTCCCCCAGATGTATGATCATGACTGATGCATGATTGATATGATGGTTTTCTCTTACAGAGATTCTAGTGATGTATATATTCGTGAGATGTCAGAAGTAAATGGTCAGAGTACAGAGTTGCGGCAAAGCTTATGTGGATGAGATGTTGATATTTCCCCAGGGTGCAACATCGGGCAGACATTCTACTATATTGGTAATGTGATTTGACCAAGCAGAATGATACATTCACTAATAGGAACTGGCCATGTGATTTGGCTAGTGGTTAATGGCCCTAGTGTAGCCTTGCTTAGCCATGTGATTTGGCTAGGTGTGATTAGGGCTCGAGGTGCTTGCACAACCTTTATTAGTCATGTGATTTGGATAAGTTTGATTAACGCGTGAGGTCACATTGCATACTCTGTGAGGGAGTGATCCATGATGGAGTGATCTCATTATAGAGAAGGTTTGACTTGTTTATTTGATAGGGACTAGCTACCCTTGTGGAATAAACAATGTCTAGTCTAATGTGGGTGCACACACATTAGAGCCCTACAAATGAATAAATGTACATGTAAGGAGTTAATTTTAAAACTCTATGAGTCATTCTCCCTACACGGGGAGAATGGACAGATCAAAGGATCTGTCACTTATGCATTTGACCCTGGACTAGGTCAGGTGAGGTTCTAGGCCTTATTAATGCGTTTTCCCCTAGACATTGGGGACTAGTGAGGTGAAATACCTTGTGATGCATTTGACCTAGAGGGGTTAGGTGAGGTTAAATCCCTTGTGATTCATTTGACCTCGAGGGGGACATCTAAAGGCCTTGTGATGCATTTGACCTAGAGGGGTTAGGTGAGGTTAAAGGCCTTGTGATGCATTTTACTAAGAGGCGTAAGGTGAGGTTAAATCCCTTGTGATGCATTTGACCTAAAGGGGTTAGGTGAGGTTAAATCCCTTGTGATCTTCCATGAGGTTGAGCTCATGTCAATGATGGATCCATAATATTGATCTTATGTTGATGTTGGTGACCCAAGGATTGAGCCATGAGATCCCACCTTCACCTTGGGATGATCCAACTGGACTTGGTGGTATCTTTGAGAAATACCCTTCACTATGGAGAAGCTCCAAGTAGGGTCTCAAGAAGAGACTTGTGCTAACATTATGTATGTCAGCATAGGCGTAGATTCTCTGGTTGGTATTTTAAGGGGAAGCTCCAGGCCGAGTCTCAAGGAGAGACTTGATCAAGTGCTAACATTGTGTATGTTAGCATATAGTCGATTCTCTGGTTGCATGATTTTGAATAAGGAGAATCCTTTGTGGAGTGTATCCCTGTGTGATATTTTCTCATGTGTGAGATGTTATCCTGTGTGGAGAGTGCTCGTATGTGGAGCATGGTCCCAGATGGGTGGACTAGTTGCAGTCATCACCGCCTTCCAGTTGTAATGAATGGTAAATTGGAAGAAGAGTCTTCCTGAGGAGTGCA
The DNA here is from genome assembly GCA_027924585.1 of Larix kaempferi. Lineage (NCBI taxonomy): Eukaryota > Viridiplantae > Streptophyta > Pinopsida > Pinales > Pinaceae > Larix > Larix kaempferi. Next base: position 1,951,135 of record BSBM01000694.1, on the reverse strand, counting down.
TCCTCCTTTCGGTTTTAGACTTATAAAGTGCATGAGGAAGTAATCATATATGGTATAGGATGGACAAGATGATCAAATAGATCATATATATTCTTTGAGAATATAATGTGGTTCCAGTGGGGGTAGTTGTTCTGGTCAGAAGGACTTGATCATAAGGGACAAAAATTCTCTTATATTCAGAAGACAAGAAGAAATCCAGTGTTGAATATCATGCCGGAAGAATACCTTCCTTGCTAAGAGGGAGTGTTGATGTTATATGTAGCATCAGAAGATATTATTACATATTATTTCATGTATTTACTATGTACCCTTGTGTCTGGTCAAAAGAAAGAAAATAATAAATAATATTTATAATGAAAAAATCAAGGCGACATGAAATAATAATTGTTTATTATGAAATGATATTTCGGCCAGTAACAAAAGGATGTGTCCTTTCACTTCGTTCACTATAAATCTGATGCAAGAGAGGACAACCAAAGCCAATCCCAACCTGCTGTCCTAGGATTTAGACTGGTTCCAAATTTAGTAGAACCTCCAAACTTAGAAGAATCATCGAAGTCTTTCCCCAAACAGTCGTTGAAGGGAAAACTTCAAACTTTCAATGAGCTGGATTTCATAAAAATTACGGGTCTCACCTGAAGGCTAAGCATTGAGCAAGTCAGAGCAAAAAATTACTTATATACCGTCGGATCCAGATCAACGATGGACTCCAAATCTTATGTTCCAATTCCATAAAGGAATTTCATGTCTATTCTAGCCATTAATCCCCGAGCTCTTTCTCCTACGAAATGTTGTACAACCTGTTGATCATTTGGTGGCTTCCTCGTCCATTGATCTGTGATCAATGAGGGACGTCCACTTTTGAATTTCGTGGATCTAACTCCTACACACTTCACCCAGCGAAATCCTTTCTCCACCATCTATATCCTTACTTCGATCCGGATCATCCAAACTCTATGGAATGACCAAACCAAATCGTTGTGACTGTGCGTTGATTTCAGAGAATCGATCAATCAATATCCTTGACACCAAACTTGATCTTCTCACTAAAATTGCACATCACCTCTTAGACATAATACAACTTCAATTTGACTTGACAGGCTCATTCCAGTCCAACCATGAGCTTCACCTGCAACTTCATAGGCGAAGGAGCATCGATCCTTTCGGTGATCGATGACCTAAGAGTTATCAAAGCAACTACAATAATTTCCCCTTTAAGCATAGGAAACCTTCTACACTCATACACAAAGACATGTCAATCTGTCTGCAAATGTTCTATTCTCAATCAATTCATGAATTAGATACATAGAGAGTCAATTATCCATCAACAGGTCACAACAGATTAACCCATTCACATGCAAATTCCCATGTACATAAATCCTTCTCTTGTCATTCTATGACCACCATGAATCAAACACAAAACTCTACATATACTGGAGATCAGTACACTCAGAGAGAATTATTCTCCTATCATAATTTAGACATGAGTTCATCCATTCACACAGAGACATGCATAAATATTCTTCTCTCTATTCAACCACGAGAACCCAATACATTCACATTGGTTCAGAACATGTGTTATGATCTTCATAGGATTGATACAACCATGATCACCTCCCTTGTCCATATTTCTCATTGTTTTTCCACCTCCTTGATGCCTCGTAGGCTTACACAATATATACAGAAGGATTTTGAAACCAATGATGGTTCAGATACAAAAACCTCTCAACACATTCCTAATTCACAGCAACTGTTTCTAAGATTAGCAACATACTTATCTTACCTCTATGACTCGCTTATGAGACATTAAATCTTCACCAAATGTGGCCACCATTTGTGGACTTTGTTACATGACCCACCTAATGACCCATCTAAACTAATGTATCATCATTCACCTAGAATCACACTAGCAATCCAAAGAATTTGTACAATATTTCATTCAAAGAACCCTGGATTCAGAAAATGAAGATCCCAAGGTCTTGATCAAACTTGAACTCTAGATGGAGAGAAGGATGCTCCTGCATCAGACTCCCAAGGAAGAAATAAATATTACCTCCTAGTCATAATATTCAATCTTCAATATGCATGGATCCCAAACTTTATGTTGAATATTTTCAGTTGCTTCATGGTTGTCCTTTTGTCTTGTTGTTGACTGCAACTCCCCTAGCTTCCATACTTTTTGTTGCAATGCTCCACTGGCCTTGCTTTTGCAATATTCCCTTGTCACTTGTCTCCTACTGTTGCTTTTCTTTCTTGCTTTGTTGATGTAGATCTTCCTTTTCTCCTCATGTATACTCTAAGACACGTTCACCATCAGCATCCTTATCATCTCAATTTCATTGTCCAGTCTATTCACTGGCTGGTACACATGCTTGTTGTGCATTTGTTGTTGTTTCTTTTGCTGAATTCTGTTGTTGTTGTCTACTACCTATTGCATCCTTATATCTTCAGGATTCTTACTCTTATCTTCATTCATGTCATTTCCATTAGACATTATAATCTTCTCCCTAGAATCAATTTGAGTTAAACCTGTAAACTATCTATAGTCTCCATCACTTGTATCTTTTGCCAACCATTCCTCTAAAAATATTATCTCATCCTCAAAATTCGTCATCTTTGAATGTTGAACTGGAGGTTCAAACTCACCCTTTGAGACTACTTCCCAATTATGTTCATTATTCTTGGTTATGCTTGCATCCTTTAATTTAAATTGAAAATTAAAATTTACCTCCTTGTCTTTAGATGCTATGGGCACCTCTTCTTCACTATAATACTCTTTTGAACATGCTCTCATTACTATAATTGGACTTTCTCTTCCTTCTGAATCCTGTTTCCTCAACAATTCCTCTAGCAACTTGATCTCTTCATTCCATCTTGTAAAAATTGCAACTGGATGCTTATCTTCGGCCTCCCTTTGGCCTCTCTCATGAGCCAAATATTCATTTCTCTGCATAGCAATAGTCTTTTCTAATTGTCTTCCAACAATCTCTTTGTTCAATGGTGTATGGTATTCATCTTGGTTGTCTTCATGAGCCAAATTTATTTCACTTGCAGCAACAGGTTCTTATGACTAACGTCAGCAACCCCATTTTCAAAATGTGTGTGTCCCCCCTTGGATTTCTTCATGAGACCATGTTGTCTCATCCTTCATCCTTAGAACAAAATTCTGGATTTGTCCTCTTTTAGGGGTGTAAGAATACATTTATTTTTCTTCCTTCATATTCATGACAACTTCAAGTGATTGTTCATATTCATTGTCCTTGAATACATATTCTGTCAAGAACTTTTCTATTTCAGTCATCTCTTCTTAAATTTATTTCTTCACCATCCTACCTACACAAATCACCTAAGAGTTCTTCAATACCTGCAGTCATACACAAACCAATAGATTTAAAAACATAATGCTCCTCATCTAAAGTCTCAACCATATTATCTTCATGTGGTTCTGAACTTATCAGAGAGTTCATAAAATTATTTATAATCCCCGCTTCATCGTCCTCATTCACATCTTCTCCAAGTAAGGGGCCATGTTCTGGTTCACATTCCAAAAATTCCATCTCATATTCAACTGTCATGAGTTCTTCCTTCAATCTGGCAGGCATGTTTTTCTTTAGATGAACACCTATAGTGAATTCCATCTCACTTTCTTCTTCTTCATTATCCAACCATACCTATGGTTTTCTTGTAGCCTTGTTTCTAGTAGACTAATATGTATGCTTATTTCAGCCAATTCCCTGTCATACTCCTCTTGACTCATTCTCTTGATGCCTTTTTCCTTGGAATCTTTTCTTCTGTTGTGGATTTCCTTTGAACCTATACAATGACCTTCAGTAGCCATTGTCTCCATTTCCTCTTTCTCTGTGAACTTCATCTTGTTCACTTGTGGACTGCTCCCAAGCCTTACCTCAGCAAGTCTTCATACTTGCTTCTATACATCAGCAAGCTATCTCTCCTTGAGATTGTCCTTTTGGTATCCTTGGTTCCTTCTCCTCTAGAACCCCTTGAGAAACTTCCTTTGATCCTCTTGGGCTTCTGCAAGTCCACTTCCTCTAAGAACATTCAACTTGTCCCCTTCTTTTCCAACCTTTGTTGGATCCTTAGGTTCTGCCACTGCTTCCTCTTTTCTCTAAGAGTTCACAAACTCCTCATCAATAACACACATGTTCTTTGTCATAGCTTTAAATCTATCTGCTGCTATCAACCTTTGTCATTGGTTTCAATATGAAAATAATATCAAACTAGAGTTAATATAAACACATCAATCAATACCTTAAAGATCTCTTCATGATATTGTCCTCCACAGCTCTTCCTTTGAATGACAAATTTTCTCTCATAGTTTCCTTTGCATCCACTTGCTTACCAGATCTATACCTATGTTTCCTCTCGGAAAAAAAAATAGTTCTAATTCGTCTCTGATACCACTTGATGTAGGAGGGGACTACCAAAGCCAATCCCAACCTGCTCTCCTAGGATTTAAACTGGTTCCAAATTTAGTAGAACCTCCAAACTTAGCGGAATCAGCTAAGTCTTTCTCCAAACAGTCGTTGAAGGGAAGACTTCAAACTGGCGGTGAGCTGGATTTTATAAAAAATACAGGTCTCACCTGAAGGCTAAGCACCGAGCAAGTTGGAGCAATGAATTACTTTTGGACCATCGGATCCAAATAAACGGTGGACTCCAAATCTTACGTGCCAATTCCATAAAGGAATGTCGCGTCCGTTCTAGCCATTAACCCCCAAGCTCTTTCTCCTGCGAAATGTTGTACGAGTCGTTGATCATTTTGTTGCTTTCCTCGTCCATTGATCTGTGATCAATGAGGGATGTTCACTTTGGAATTTCGCGGATCTAACTCCCGCACACTTCACCCAATGAAATCCTTTCTCTATCGTCGATCTCCTTACTTTGATTTGGATCGTCCAAACTCTCTGGAATGACCAAACCAAATTGTTATGACTGTGCGTTGATTGATCAGAGAATCGATCAATCAATCTCCTTGACACCATACTTGATCTTCTCACTAAATATAAAGATAAATATAAATTTGTTATAATTATATCCATATTAGTAAAATATAGATCTATAAATATAAATTGAAAAAATAAATAAATTAATTCAATTTTTTAAGAGTAAGAAAAAAAGGAAACAAAAATAAATCTATTATAATTATATATAATCATAAAATATAAATCTATTATAATTATATCTATAAATATGAAATTGATTGAATAGCTTTAAATTTTTGCATTTTGAACTCCATTTTTTCATTTTTCAATACAAAAAATAAAAATAAAAACTCTTCATAACCATATAATTAAATTGAATAATACAACAGACTTGTTTTCAATAAGCAGCTCATAACCTTATAATTAAATCATACTTGAGTCTTATTTCTAATAAATACATCCTAACCATATAATTAAATCATACATAAGCCTTAATAACTAATTCATATAAAATTCACATTTTAAGATGAAATTCAATTTATTGATGTTGTACATATAAGTGAGAGCTAATGTCATTAATATGTTAATGTCATTAGACTTTTTGATAAAATAAATAAATATATTTTAAATGACTTTTCATTCTTAATGATAAGAATTATGTTAAACTTTTATAATGGAATATATTCCTAACATTAAATATATTTTAAATGACTTTTCATTCTTAATGATAAGAATTATGTTAAACTTTTATAATGGAATATATTCCTAACATTAATAATTATGTTAAAATTTTATAATGGAATATATTCCTAATTTAACAACTTGGAATCTATTCTCCATGCTTCATATTCCAAACAAATAATCACAACTTGGCTACATCACCGCATCACCGCATCACCGTAAACTTAGTCTTGTTTTCAAGGCAGATTTTTATATTATTATCGGCCCACATTAATCCCTCCCATGCATCTTTCTCAATTTGTATCTCTTTTAAATTGGAGAGCTTCTCTATTCCTATGGGCAATCTCTTCAATGCTCGGCAATGCAGTATCTTCAAGGTTTGAAGTTTGGGCATTGTACCCTTCATCCACAATCTCTTCAATGCTGGGAAATGCAGTATCTTCAAGGTTTGAAGTTTGGGCATTGCTGTAAAACTAATCTTTTGATTAATTTTAATGGCCTACATGAAGAGACACATGTGATAGGAAGTTACGTTTATTTTCATATTTATTAATATCTTAAATGTTGTTGGTTAATTGGAGGAGTAGTTTCCAAAACTCCTACTTTGATGGGCAAGCGGAGTATAACCGTTTTAGGAAACCGGTCCTCTCTCCACCTATAAAAGATCTTTCAGAATACCCATCACATAAGTCTAGAGAACGTATCAGCAAAAGGGTAGGAGGGAGAAACTGTTTTCCATCCAAAAAGAGTAAGAGGCGACTACACAAGATTTCTGCACTAATGGATTCAGGTAAATCATTAAAGATTGTTTAATTTCAGACTTATGTGATACATGTGATAATCATGACAGTTCTAGGTCTTGAAATTATAGTACATGTTAATTATACGGAAAGAAAATAAGTTTACAAGTGGTATCAAAGCCTACGTTAAAGAACTTTCATGTTTTTTCCATAATGTTTGCTGAAATTTTTTTGATCATGCATGAAATAATTGTTAGTGGTCCCCCTTATTATAGCAAATAACTTTTATAAGAACCAGAAAAAAGAGACTCTCCTAAATGAGTCACCACTGGACTTCAATTCGACTTGAAATTATATTGAATGTACTTACTGGATTGCTTCGTTTAATCATGCATAGAGAAGAAACTATTAAAAAAAAATGAAATAGAGTCTATGTTTTCAAATTTTTGAGTAGTAATGATATTGAATATATTAATAGTTACTTCTGTAATTACTTGTGTAACTATTCATTAATTGATTTAAAATATTAAATATAATATATTAATAGTTACTTTTGTAATTACTTGTGTAACTATTTACTGAATGATTTAAAATATTAAATATAATATATTAATAGTTACTTATGTAATTACTTGTGTAACTATTCACTGATTGATTTAAAATATTAAATATAATATATTAATAGTTACTTCTGTAATTACTTGTGTAACTATTCATTGATTCATTTAAAATATTAAATATAATATATTAATAGTTACTTATGTAATTATACATTGTTGCTTTAATGTATATGCAAAGGTATTATATTGATTTGAGGTCTATATTATGGTATGGTTCGGTAGCCACCAAAGTGGTCCAACCGGAATGACATGTAGACATCAGGTCAAATTATCTAAATTTAATACTCATTTCCTCGATATTAAATAATAATAATAATAATAATAACTTTGCAAATCGCAATTATTTCATCACAAGAATATTAGGTTGGCCCAAAGGTGCACCATTTTTAAGAGATTAATTAATTGGAATAGGATGGTTGGTGGGTATTCTTGATTAAGGTTGGTACGGATACTCAAAGGTAATGGACTTACTTAGTTGTGAATATTTTATCAATTAGTCCTATTAGGTGAAAGGAAATCACCATAATTGTTAATAGTGTACCATAAGATTAGCCTAAAGGTAGGTCACGGTAATACTATTTATTATTGTTTGATCATGTGTTTTATGTTGACTAATTGTCAAAATTATTTATAACTCTTAGCATTAATGTTGTGAGCATGAATTTATGATTGCAGTGTCAGTTCTTATTTCGCTACATTCGCATGCCTCTTCTGTTTCGATCTTAAATGGAATGAATTTCTCAGATTGGAAAGAACAGGTTCAGTTTCACCTTGGTGTTCTGGATCTAGATATAGCACTTGAATCTGAGAAACCGGCTGCTATATTTAAAACATGGGAAAGATCGAACAAACTGAGTCTTAAATTTATGCGGATGACTGTAGCAAACAACATCAATTCAACCCTTCCAGAAACTGACAATGCTAAAGAATTTCTGAAATCTGTGTGAGAACGTTTATGAACTGCAGACAAGTCCCTTGCTGGGACACTGATGGCTAAGCTTACCACCATGAATTTTGATGGTATGCGTGGGATACATGAGCATGTCCTTGAAATGACAAATTTGGCTGCTCAATTAAAGACCCTTGAGATGAATGTGGATGAGTCTTTTCTTGTACAATTTATTTTGAACTCCTTGCCTCCTCAGTATGGGCCATTTCAGATTCACTATAACACTATTAAGGATAAGTGGAATGTGAATGAGTTGGCCAATATGCTAAATCAAGAAGAGGAAAGACTTAAGCAACATGGACAACATTCAGTTCATCTCATAACTCAAGGAGCCAAAAGGAAAGGGAAAATCCTAGAAAAGGCATGAAGCGGGTATCACCCAAGGCATATGAGCCTAATCATGGTTCTCATGCTTATAAGAAGGAAAGGAGCAGTGATAAGTGTCACTTCTGTAAAAAATCGGGACACTATCAGAAAGAATGTCCGAAACGTAGCGAATGGTTCGAAAAGAAAGGTATGAATTTGATTTTTGTTTGTTTCGCATCAAACCTAACTGAAGTTCCCTCTAATACTTGGTGGATTGACTCTGGGGCTACTACTCATGTTTCAAATACAATGCAAGGATTCCTTACAACCCAGACCATAAATCAAAATGAAAACTTTGTGTTCATGGGAAATCGGATTAAAGCTCCAATTGAAGCCATTGGGACTTATCGTTTATTTCTAGATTCCGATTACCAGTTGGATTTGTTTCAAACTTTATTTGTTCCTTCTATTTCTAGAAATTTAATTTCCTTGTCTAAACTTGATCTTGATGGTTACTCTTTTAAATTTGAGAATAAAGTTTTTCAGTTTGTTTAAGAGTACCTCTTTTGTTGGTTCAGGTATTCTTTGTGATGGTTTGTACAAATTAAAACTTGACGATCATTTTGTTGAAACTATTCTTACCCTGCATCATAATGTTAGTACTAAACGTAGCCTTACGAATGAAAATTCCTCTTACTTGTGACACAAAAGGCTGGGACATATTTCCAAAGAAAGGTTACTGAGATTAGTAAAAGATGGGATTCTCTTGAACCTAGATTTTTCTGACCTTGGGGTATGTGTGGATTGTATTAAGGAAAAACAAGCCAAACACGCCAAGAAGGGTGCCACAAGAAGTACAAAGCTTTTTGAGATTATCCATACAAACTTTTGTGGGCCTTTTGACAATCCATCTTTTGGTGGAGAAAATTATTTTATCACCTTTATAGATGATTTCTCACGTTATGGTTATGTATATTTGTTGCATTAAAAATCTCAATCGGTGGATGCCCTTGAGGTGTACATTACTGAGGTTGAAAGGCAATTAGACAGAAAGGTGAAAATCATTAGATCTGATAGAGGTGGTGAATATTATGGAAAGTATAATGAATTAGGGCAGTGTCCTGGCCCATTTGCTAAACTCCTTGAAAAGCATGGCATATGTGCACAATATACTATGCCTAGAACGCCACAACAAAATGGTGTAGCTGAAAGGCATAATCATACTTTAATGGATATGGTTAGGAGTATGTTAAGTAATTCAACATTACCTATGTCGTTGTGGATGCATGCTCTTAAGGCCGCTGTATACTTATTAGGGTTCCTAGTAAGCCAGTTCCAAAGACCCCTTTTGAACTGTGGACAAGAAGGAAACCAAGTTTAAGACACCTGCATGTTTGGGGTTGTCTAGCAAAGGTTAGAGCGTATAATCCACATGAAAATAAATTGGATTTTAGAATGATCAGTGGTTACTTTATTGGTTACCCTAGAAAATCTAAAGGGTATAGGTTTTATTGTCCTAATCACAGTATGAGAGTTGTAGAGACCGGTAATGCCAGATTCATTGAAAATGGTGAAGTCAGTGGGAGTGATAAAACACAAAATGTGGTTATCCGAGAAGTTAGGGTACAAGTTCCTGTACATATGGCTTCAAAGGAAATTGTTGTTCCTATCATTGTTGAACAACCTGGCAACATTGAACAACAAATTAATGAACCACCACTCCATAATGAGACTGACACCAATGAACCGATGGTAGAAGAACCACAACAAGTAGCATTAAAGAGATCTCAAAGGGAAAGGAGGTTTGCTATTTCGGATAATTATGTGGTTTATCTACAAGAATCTGATTTTGATGTAGGGACATGTAAGGATCCGGTTTCATTTTCACAAACCATAGAAAGTAATGATTCTGCTAAATGGATTGATGCCATGAATGATGAATTGAAATCAATGGACCAAAATGAAGTCTGGGATCTCATTGAATTTCCCGAAGGATACAAGAAAGTTGGTTGCAAATGGGTCTTTAAGACCAAACGCGACTCTAAGGGCAATATCGAATGACATAAAGCCAGACTTGTGGCCAAAGGTTTTACTCAGAAAGGAGGCATAGATTATAAAGAGACCTTCTCTCCTGTATCCAAGAAGGACTCACTTAGAATCATTATGGCATTGGTAGCTCACTATAATTTGGAATTGCACCAAATGGATGTGAAAACTGGTTTTTTTGAATGGGAGTTTAGAGGAAGAAATCTATATGGATCAACCTAAAGGTTTCTCCTTTAAGGGAAAAGAACACCTGGCTTGCAAACTTAAGAAATCAATATATGGACTTAAACAAGCTTCTTGACAATGGTATCTTAAGTTCCATAATACCATTACTTCCATTGGATTTAAGGAAAACACTGTTGATCGGTGTATATATCTGAAGGTTAGTGGGAGTAAGTTTATATTTCTGATTTTGTATGTTGATGACATATTGCTTGCCACCAGTGATCTTGGTTTATTACATGAAATCAAGAAGTTTCTCTCTATGAATTTTGAAATGAAAGATATGGGTGAGGCATTTTATGTGATAGAAATTGAAATATTCCGAGATCGATCACGTGGATTGTTAGGATTGTCTCAAAAGGCCTATATTGAAAGAGTACTAGAGAGATTCGGAATGGAGAAATGTTCAGCTGGTGATGCCCCTATTCAAAAAGGGGATAAATTCAGTCTTATGCAATGTCCGCAAAATGAATGGGAACGAAAACAGATGGAAGGGATTCCTTATGCTTCTACAGTAGGAAGCCTAATGTATGCACAGACTTGCACCAGACCAAATATCAGTTTTGCAGTTGGTATGTTGGGAAGATACCAAATTAATCCTGGATTGGATCACTGGAAAGCTGCAAAGAAAGTGATGAGGTACTTACAGGGAACAAAGGATTACATGCTCACATTTAGGAGGTCTGATAATCTAGAGGTGATTGGCTACTCAGATTCGGATTTTGCTGGATGTGTTGATAGTAGAAAGTCCACTTTTGGTTATTTGTTCCTATTAGCTGGAGGGGCAATATCATGGAAAAGTGCAAAGCAAACTATCACAGCTTCATCCACTATGGAAGCTGAATTTGTGGCATGCTTTGAGGCCACGGTTCATGGATTGTGGTTGCAAAATTTTATCTCAGGACTTGGGGTTGTCGACTCTATTTCCAAGCCACTGAGAATTTATTGTGATAACTCCGCAGCTGTATTTTTCTCTAAGAACGACAAGTATTCTAATGGTGCTAAACACATGGAATTGAAATACTTTTCCGTTAAGGAAGAAGTTCAGAAACAACGAGTGTCAATTGAACACATAAGCACATTGCTTATGGTTGCAGATCCACTGACAAAAGGATTACCACCAAAGACATTTAAGGAACATGCCAATAGACTGGGTATTGAACGTAGCACATAACATTTGCTAATTTTATGTGATGGATTGCATTGTGTTATTTGTTTTATTTTGACACTTTGAGATCTTAATAAAGGTGTTTCTGATTGATAATTTATGTTTTAAATGTGTACGTACATGTATGAGAATAAATGTATAATGACAGGAATAGTCTTTGACAAGGGACATTATTGTTGAACACCTTATGAATACACTTCTCGTTTATAGACTATATTACACAGGTTACTAGTGTTGTGGTACATGGAAGGGATTATGTTTCCTTATTGACGTAGAACCTCCATGACTCACATTAGTGGATTGTTTAATTATAGTATTATGATGACCAACTGAAAGTTAAGATGGATATGATTTATGGCGCACTTAATGTTTACCTTTCTAAACTCTAACGTTAAGTTATCATATGTGCCAAGTGGGAGAATGTAAAACTAATATTTTGATTAATTTTAATGGCCCACATGAAGAGACACATGTGATAGGCAGTTACGTTTATTTTCATTATTATTAATATCTTGAATGATGTTGGTTAATCGGAGGAGTAGCTTCCAAGACTCCTACTTTAATGGGCAAGAGGAGTATAACCGTTTTAGGAAACTAGTCATCTCTCCACCTATAAAAGATCTTTCAGAATACCCATCACATAAGTCTGAAGAACGTATCAGCAAAAGGGTAGGAGGGAGAAACTATTTTCCATCCAAAAAGACTAAGAGGCGACTGCACAAGATTTCTACACTAATGGATTCAGGTAAATCATTAAAGATTGTTTAATTTCAGACTTATGTGATACATGTAATAATCATGACAGTTCGAGGTCTTGAAATTATATTAGATGTTAAATATATAGAAAGAAAATAAGCTTACAATTGTACCCTCCCTCCACACCACATTTGATGACGAGCTCGACCACCAACTTCTCCAACATCGGAAATCCACCCACGCTTCCCGTAATCCCCAACTCCCTCACTTTAGTCCACGCGTCTAATTTCAACACCCTTAGATTTGGCAATCTCTCCAATGGAGGAAGCTCTTGTAGTTGCGAACACTCATGCAAAGGCAACTCCTCGAGTCGTTCAAAGTGACAAATACAATTGGGAAAACTTATCCCTCTGTACCCCACAAGAGTAAATGTCTGCAGCTTCTTCATGTTTTGCATGTCCCAGGGAAGATCCTCCACTACCTCTGCCACTCTATCAAAAGCCAAGAGAAAATTCCTCATCTCCAACCAAGTGGCCATTGTACCTTCTTTAATTCCTCCCGACTTGATTCCATCTACTATCTTTCCCTGCTTTACACGTACATGAAGCTCCATCAAATTTGGAAAATTTGTAAAATCCTTCAAACTACACATACCACTCTCCGCTTCATCTGAGCCAAGTCTACTCGTGGACATCCACAATTGTAGCTTGTTCAATGATGTAAGTTGACAGATCTCACATGGAATCCCCGCTAACCTGTTGCATCTATTCAAATTTAAATGCTTGAGATTTTTAAGCTCAACTATCGTACGTGGCAACGATTCTAGCTGACAGCTGGCAAGATGCAAAACTTGCAATCGAGAAAGATTGCATATGTTAGCAGGCAAACTATTGATTTTGGTGACATTCAACCCCAAAAACTCAAGTTGTTTGAGTAGCCACAGAGACTCTGGCAAGGATGTTATATTGGTGCGGGACAGATCCAACACCCTCAGAGAGGTGAGATTGAGAAAAAAGCCATTTGGAACTTCTCTTAAACTCTCATTTTGAGATAAGATCAAAGTTCCAAGTTTGGGGCATCTGAAATTTGTGGGTAGAAAGGCATGAGTATCATTATAATAGCGAATTGCTATTATTTTGCAATCGTCCATCACTTGTTCTACAGGAAACTCATCCAGATTTTGACTTGTTCTAAATAAACATTTCTCTTCCTTTTCAGCGATATACAGTGCCAAATCACGAACAATATCGTGAACTTTTATGAAGTCCATATCTGTTTCAACATACTGAAACAAGCAACGTTCTACTAATAGCATGACATACCTGCGTCCTGCATACACAAGCTGGCTTTTGTTCTGCTATGAACCAATCCCTCTCCAATCCACATTTCCACCAAAGTCTCCACCTGAATCTCTGCATCTTCGGGAAAGGCACCACAAAATAGAAAACAATTATGTAAGTTACAATCATTCAAACAATCATAGCTCCATTTTAGTCGCTCATAGAGATCTTCATCAATGCCGCTGTACATAGTTAGAAAATTAGGATCTACATGTTGCATTTGAGTTAAAGCAAGATTCCACTCCTTTGCAGTAGTATTACCGGCCAATGATGCAGCAACAACATTTAAGGCCAAGGGTAAACCTTTACACTCTTCTTAATACTTTTTGTAGGAGCACCACCGGCTTTGAACGCTACTCTGCAAAACAAGTGCCACCCTTCATCTGTCGAAAGGGGTTGTAGTGCCATGGAGTAGTCATTGGCCCCCATTCTTCGAATCACATCTTTGCTGCGAGTAGAGATTACCACCTTGCTACCTTTATCTTTGCCGACGGGGATGCCCAGTTCTTCTTCCAGTTGGATTGATTGCCACGTGTCATCCAGTATCACAAGAAATTTCTTTTTCTCTAGAGAATTAGAGAGTCTCATCTTTGGCATCTCAAGAACAGCAGAACTGCTCTCGAAATCAGAACTGTTGATCTCCAAATCTAAATTGATTGTCTTGGCAATAATACTCTGCAAGTCCAGAATGTTAAACTTTTGTGAAACACATTACCTTTGAGTTGCTTGTAGGTGTTGTAGATTGTTTTCAGCAACGATGTCTTACCGATGCCACCCATGCCATAAATGCCGATCACTCGAAATTGATGATCGTCTGCATCAAGCCATGTGTTCAGCTGTATCTCAAGTAGCCATGTGTTCAACTGCATCTCAAGTATGTTTGAACCTCATCCGGAAGACTGGAAAACCCCGTCGCAGGACCACTGCAATCGTCATTCTTCCCACCAGAGAGCGCACTAATTCCTTTCCCAAGAAAGTCTGCTTTGCAGGGCTTTGACAGAGTGTGGTGCTCCTTTCCTGTTTCATCATTAATCCTGGCCTGGTCGGCATCCTTCGTGTGAGAATTCATCAGAGTTTCATAGCTTAATCTCTCATGGGATGCTATCTGCTTCCTGCAGAGAATACATTGGAGCATTGATAGACCTGAGGATGGAGAGCCTTCTTCCATTATGACGCAATTGATAGGATCCTCGCAGTCAGAATTGCACTCGCCACTGGACATTCTGCTGCATCTTACCTTGCTATTGCACCAATGAACTCGAATGAGGGTAGAATGCTTTCCCCTCCCTCCTTAAAAATAGAAAAGCCTCGAAAATCAGTCGAAATTAAATGTTGCATGGTGGCCACGTGGGTCGGTCGTGCGAGCTAATTCAGGATTGTCAAAAGGACGCGGGAGGTGAATTCAATATTTAAGTTGGTTTTGATGCATGGAGTGCCAATTCTGGCTTGGTGATGAAGTTGGTTTTGATGCATGGAGTGCCAATTCTGTCTTAAGCCATGCTTGTTCTTCTAGACAAAAAGCATAGCCACTTCCTTAAGGATTTGTTGTGTCTAATCATTAAAATAAAAAATGAATAAGTTATGGAACCCATGCAAACCTATGAGTTTTCTGATTGCAAACCAAAACCCCACAGTCAAGCTTGACTCCAATGTTTGCCATCTTATCCGCGTATTGGTTGTTGAATCTCAAGAGGTGAAGGAAGTTGATTGATTTGTATTCATTGACGATGTTGTTCAGCATGTGATGTGTCTTGTTGGTAGGATTCTTTCTGCTCTTAGACAAACTTCTAGCTTCCCTAATGATCAACATAGAGTCTCCAAAGACTACAAGATCCTCAATTCCATCGCTTTTAGCTAGTTCCGGGCCTTTGATCAAGGCAAGCCATTCAGCTCCATTATTAGACCTTTTACCAATTCCCCATGCATAATCTTTCATCTTGTTTCCTTAGAGTATAGAGGACTCCTCCCGCACCTGCCAACCCAATTTGAAAATTCACTATTATAAAAGATTTAAATTTATTCATTAAATATATAATTTAAATATTGATATTAATTATGGATTAATTAGATGATGTAATTTAAATATTGATGTTAATTATGGATTGATCAGATGAAATAAAGTGAGTAAACAAATTGATTTGTTTATTTAATTTAAATATTGGTATTAATTAATAATTATGAATTAATTGGATGAGATAAAATGAGTGAACAAATTGGAACTTTTTTCATATTGCATTTCAAGAATCTTTATGATTGAATACTTGAAGTGTCATTATTTTTATGTTTTCTTAAAAGACGTAAAGTTATATTCTTTATAATAATAAAAGGTTAATAAGACAAAAGGAAATAGTGCTCAATTTTAATATATAAATTTTACAATTATTAAAATCAATATATTTGGATTAGTTTTTTTAATTATGTATATTGGTTTTTATTTTAATAATATTTATTTTAATTTTTAAATTTAAATTATTGAAAAAAAAAATTTAATTAAAACTAATTTATAATTTTTTTATAATATTTCAACTTCTTACTAATGAACTTTTTTCTTACCTTAAAACTTGATAGAAATGTTAAATATAATATTTATCCATAATAATAATTTAATTTTTATGCATATATCTTAATAATTAAATTAAGTATTGGATTTTAAATCAATATTTTTAAAGTTTTTTTCTTATCTTAAAACTTGATAAAAATGTTAAATATAATATTATTCCATAAAAATAATTTGAATTTTAAGAAAATTAATATAGTCAAAATAATAACAAACTTTTATGGACTTCTTAGTGAAACAAGACCCTCAACAATTCCTAAAACACTGTAAGAAGAAAAAGACTTACCATCTCACTGAACTTTAACCATCATCATCGTCATCAATAATCAAGCCATTAAATTTTAAACTAATATTTTTTAAATATTTGAAACTTGTAATAGTTATTAGATATACCATTTTCCTCGAGAGCATATAACACTTAGTCAACTAATAGTAAATAGTTGAATAAATATCCAATTAAAATACTAATGTAAATTATGATTTTGACTGCCAAATTAAGATTTATGAAATCTTTATAATATTTTAATTTTCTTTTATTAATGATTTCATTATCTTTATAAATCATATCTTTAACTTTAATAATTAATATTTAATTTAATTTTTTCTTTGATTGTTTTCTTTTATATTCTCATAATTAAAATAAATTAAAAATATATTAATATTTTTTAAATATATAATAATTTCTAATAATATTATTAGTAATAATAAAAATCCTATAATCTAAATATTGGAACAAACTTTAAAATATGTGAAAACTCAAACTTCATAATTATATAATTTTCATTACATTATATTTTATAGTTTTATTTAAAAATAAATTAAAATTTTATATATAAAATATTCATTTTTTTAACAGGAACGAGAAAATGTATTAATATATAAAAATAGATGTACATATCGCCTTCAGGTCACCATTAAGGATTTCAAGGTCAGAGTTGTATAGTACATTTCCATAGACTTTTCCACTTTTGTCAACTCATTTTGATAAAGAAAAATATTGTTTCTTCCAAAACCTATGCTTCTACCTCTTACACTATAAACTCTAACAAACTGGCTACATCAGTGGATGCAAAAAAACATAGCAAATTTTTTTAGGAGTTGTTTGTCCACTTGGTTGTCCACTTCATTCTGCTGCACGATGCAGACTTATTCCATCAAGGAGGCCGCGCCATGCTTGCGCAAAGGATCGCTATTGTCTCTACAAAGCCCGGCCAAGACTGCCTAAACTTCACTAAGTAATTCTTTCAACTAAACAAAGTGGGCCTCATTTCTTTCATTTGTATTCATCCCCTGATCCTGAATACAATGTTTAATGTCAGTCATAACAGTCTGCACCTCAACCTTCCAATTGTTTTGGCTTCTTTTCATACTCAACATCCTGCACTTGATATCCTCTACTTCACCAGTCAGAACCCAAGAGCTTCCTTCTGTATCGTCAATGCGGGTGTTTATGTTCGTGATATCAACTGAGATCCTCTTGTTTTCCTCCAATACCGCTGTAGAAACCTCACAGACACAACATAACATCTTTTTATAGTATACTGTGTACTCTATAAATCCCTTATTTCACCTAGAACCTCCTCCATTGCACCGTTCTTCATAGTAAAAAAAATGGATCTACAACAATCAACCACCTTACAATCCTCCTGGTCTTGGGGAACAACCACGCCAAAAATCCTCCTAGAGACATACAAATACATGGATCCATTCTCAACTCTTCTAGACATGACAAGTGTGAGAGCACGCAAAAGATCATCCATATCCATGCACCTAAATGTCACATGGGAACCACAACAGTTCAAGAAGTGGATTTCCTTAACTGCAAACCATATGTCCAGTGTTGCACTATGTAGCCTCCACCATAGCCACTTCCATCCCATCGCCTTAAAGTGGAGGCCAGGTTGGCCTAGGCCTTCCCTTGGAGAAAGTAATACCATGGAAACTTATGACTCCCAACAAGCAAGAGGTGAGGCCAACTTAGATTTAAAAGCATGATGTCCATTTAATTAGGGGGGAGGAATAATCCACCTTTATTTCACCTTGTTTTAACTTGCATCCTAAGTTGGCAAGCCTATCAACTTCCCTATTGTTCTGACGTTTGACATGGAAGAATTGAACCTTAGTGATATCAGATATAAAGGCCAGAATTCTCCTTTGGACTCTTCCAATATCTTTACCTCTGCGGGCTAATATGTCTTACAGGTTTTCTAATATTTAATTCTGCCATAATTTCAATTCCTTGCATCAAAGTTTCCCAATCAGCCTGATTGTTCATCCTCTTTTCCAGACCCCAAGCAAAGGTATGGATATTTTTTCCTCCTATTCATTTTCATTAATATTATATATTATATTATTTTTTTATCAATATAATTATATTAAGAATATAAATCATATAAAGAATATAATGACATGAAGAATATAAATCATATATTATTCTCACCATTTTCTCACCATTTTCTCGATAATATACTATGTCAAGTTAAATTCTTAATACTTAAGCTTGAACGTGAAGGAAGGGTATTTTTCTCATAAAATCATTGTAAATGGAAATTCCCTTTTCTATTTTTCTTTACTCCTAATTGTCATTGGGAATTATATTTTGATAATAAAGTATTCTTAACATCTTTATAAGTATAACAAACTATTACATTATTGTTCCGTATTAATACAAAGTCTAAATTAAATATATCCAAGTTATTCCCTTATTGCTCCGTATTATTACAAAGTCTAAATTAAGTATATCTTTGAAATGTTATATAAAAATATATATATATTACATTTAAATGTTATTCTTAAAATGTAATTTTTTATTTTTTTTTCAATGGAAAAAAACCATATAATTGGTATTCATTGATATGAATCAAATAGTACAAATTCATAAGTCATTTTGTGAACATAACTTATACAAAAATGAAAGCCCTATAGAGCCCAGAATCAGCTTCCAGATTACAGAGAAAATACATAGGCTTCATCATGAGTATGGTGTAACCAAGCAAGTGTGGGATCAAAGATCCATACAGCAAAGGTTCGAAAATAGCATTGCCTCTACAGAAATGACATGAAAACCTTCCCCGAGTCGAGTAGAAGACTCTCTTGATATTCTTCCCATCTAATAACACCTTAAACGCCTTCATGAGCATTTTGGATAATGTATCAGCAAAAGTATTATGCTGTCTATATATATGTTCAAAAGATATAGCCTCGAAGAAGAGTATAGCTTCCTTAATTCTGCGACACCAGTGATGTAGAGAGATCACATTGATGTTAAAAACCCCTTGTTCCCATTTTATTGTTACCCGGGAGTCACCATAAACTGAGATTTCATGTAATCCAAAATGTTTGGAAACAGCAAGAACACACCACAAACCAATCATCTCAGCCTTGGTATTAGTACTGCTACCACAATTGAGTTTTAACATATAGTAATGATCCATATTGATGTATATAACCCCACCAATAGCACAACGTCCATCAATAGCCGATCCATCGAAGAAATCCACCAGTCTGAGATAAGTGCATTGAAAGAAAGATTGTTTTGAAACACTATTGTTTCCAATGCTCGTGCATTGAGTATTAGTAACCCCCATAATTCTGTAGATGATATTTTGGATAGTGGGATTGATGTCCTCAAATAGTGCAGCATTCCTTGAATGCCAAACTGCCCATGAAACCACAGCTGGAAGAGAAGGAATTTATTTGCATTCATGATACCATTGGAGAGCACAATCACGAAACAGTCCAACCTTCCATGTCGAACACACATCTAATAGCTGAAGACTCTCATTCCAAACAATTTTGGTGAAGTTATAATCAACCAATATATGCTCCACCGATTCTGAATCATTCATGCAGAGAATGCAAATGTTTGGACTTATCCACCCATGCTTAAGTAGATTATCCCAAGTTTTAAGACACCCCTAAGGGCCTACCACATGAAGCATTGTATTTTCACCGGTATCTTCCACCTCCAAATCACCTTACACCACCAATCATCAGGGAATGTACAACAACAATTATTGATTAATGACTTGTAAGTAGTCTCAGTAGTAATCATACATGTGGCTTCATTACCCTTCCATATGAGCATGTCTGTATCTCCATTCAATGAGACACTTGCAACATTTATTTTAAAGATATATCTCTCCCATTTAGTAGCTTCATCATCCTGAAAGCCCATCTCCCACGCCGAAGGCCAATAAGGTTGTCTATTCCCCTGCCTGTATCTTTCAATTGTATTCAATGTCTTGTAATTGAAGCAATGAAGGTAATGTAATATTCCACAAGATAGAGTATAATCTTCTCCCATACCCATGATAGGGTCAATCCCCACCATGATGTCAGAGCCATTTCCAGCCTACAAAACAAGATCTTTAGCCATATAGTTATAGATCTTTAAGAAGCCTGCCAAATTGGTGATGAGCCTCTAAAATTTTTTGCTAAATTCCTGAGCCATTTGATAGTATCATCTTTGATATATTTCACCTTCAAAATATTTGTCCATAGGGTTGGACCAAACAGTCCCCGCCAAAATATTTTTAATCTTAATGCATGGCTGAACAGTGGCAGGTTCGTTATGCCCCATCCCCCCTTTTCAATCGGTAATGCTAGATGATCTCACTTGGCCATAACTAAATAGCCATAACATGGACCCCCTGTCCATAAGAAGTTAAAAAACAGTTTTCTCAACTCATTTAAGATAAATACAAGAATCGGCATGAGAGAGAACCAATATACTGGCATACCAGTGAGAACATAATTGATAAGCGTGAGTCGAACACCAATAGATAATAATCTGAACGTCCAATTGTTTATCCTTTGTTCAACCCTTTTGATAAGCCACATCTAGTCATGTCGCCGATATGCACTAGGTTTGAGAAAATATCCAAGGTATTTGAAACCTTCCTCTAGAGGGCAGAAAGTGTAGGGCATAATTCCTTTAAAATGCTCAATATCACCTGGTGGGATACCAAAATGATACACGCGGGTCTTTCTCTTATTAATTAGCATGCCTGAAGCATTACAAAAGTCATTTAATATGCATGCATAATTCTTCCATTCAGAAACTGAGTTCAATCTAGCTATTAATACATAATTCACGAATAATGTATGTGAAATAGATATGACATTGGAGAAGGTAATGCCATTGATCTTTCCCGCCGCCTTGGCTTCAGTGATCATCAAACTTAATCCCTCAATAATTAATAAGAAAATTAGGGGTGATAGTGGGAAGCCCTGTCTAACCTCTCTAGTAATTTTGAAGAACTCAGTTGGAGCACCATTAACAAGAACAACAATACAAGCTGTGGATAAGCATGCCATGATCCAGCTGACCATCAATGGAGGGATTCCAATCTAAAGAAGAATTAAGCGCAGAAAGACCCAATCCACCCTATCATATGCTTTTTCCAGGTCGATTTTCATGAACATAGCTTGTAATCTCCTAACTTTAACTGAGTGTATCAATTCTTGAGTCATGCCAATGGCATCCAGAATCTGTCTGTCCAAAAGGAAACCAAATTTTTCACCTGAAATACATCTAGAAAGCAAGGGTTTTAGCCTAACAGATATGATCTTAGTTATGCTTTTGTATGCCAGATTGCATAAAGAAATTGGACGAAAATCCCCAAAGGTGTAGGGTTTACCAATATTTGGAATCAAGGTAAGGAATGCGGGATTCAGTCCTCCTGAAATGTAGCCTTCAACTCTGGAAAACTCCACCATCGCCAATATATCATTACCCATAACATAAAAAAATTCCAAAAATAGTTCCACTATCCAGCCATCAGGGCCTGGACTTTTGTCTCTAGCGAAGTCCTTCAATACATCTTCCACTTCTTTCAAAGTGACCGCCTGTCCCAAATCCTCAGCTTCTGAATCCATAACATACACAGGAAATTTCCTCGCAATATTGATTTGAGTAATCAAACTGCCTAGTTTCGGGTCAGTGTATAAAGTACTAAAGTGTTGCTTGGTTGCAGTATGTAGTTCCTCCAAACCCTTGATGACATTCTCATTATCACCCTCCAGCTCCCATATTGAATTTTTGTTCTTCCTATGAGTGGCATATGCATGAAAAAATTTGGTGTTTCGATCACCCAAATCGATCCAAATTGCCCTGCTCTTAAGGCGCCAAGCCATCTCCTCCTTGACTAGCCATTCCTCTTTCTTATGTTGAAGGATTTTAATGTTCTCACCCAGTTCCCCATCCCTATCACCATAAATGTTTCTGCAATGGAGTTCTCTAATATGTTCTTCCAGATCTTCCAGTAATTGTTTCTCAACTTTTTGTTTCTCTTTTATCCAAAACGATACCTGCTATTTTAACCTTCGTAACTTGATAACAAAGGAGTCCATAGGATTAGTATCCAGATACAATCCATAGCTATCCCAAAAAGTCTTGATCATCTTGCAGAAAGCATCATCCTTAAGCCATGAGCAATTGAATTTAAAAGGGTATTTTAATTTAGAGTCCTCTTCATCAAATTGGAAATATACTGGACAGTGGTCTGAGAACTTGTTATCTCCAATCCATACCCTGTGTCGAGTGCATGCCTTCAACAAATCGGATTTAACAAGGAACTTGTCCAATCTTTTATGAACACCATCGACACCTGCCCTTCCATTGGTCTAGGTAGGTGCAGTTGTACCTGACATTACATCAACTAAATCATATTTAGTCAACAAATTTGTAAAAAAATCCGCCAAATGACCAAGTCTTGAGTTTGTTCCCCAAATTTCACTTGCAGATTTGGTAAAATTCATGTCCCCAGCAATTATTAAGTTATTCATATCCATAATTTTTGAATCAGCCAATGATTTCCAGAATGGTGTTCTGTCTTTGTATGGACCATACATATTTAACACAGTGAGCTGCAAATTGGATGTGATACAGCTCCCTCTTAGCAAAATACCCCAATGTGTTTTTTATGCCAGAAAGTTAAAAAAAATGGGTTCCAACCCACCAGGAGCCCACCAGACATGCCAAGTGCGCTGATGGCAGTAAACTCCCACCCTGGTAAGACGATAGCCATTTTTTTAATGGCTTTCAAATCTTCACACATCGTGTTATCTCCTCAATAAGCATAGACTAGTCATGGTGTCTAGGTGATAGGAAGTCTTTAATTTTTGTTTTTTTTTGCGTGTGTTTAAGTTCCAGTTTGATAGGTTGAAAAAGGTAACGAAGTCTGAAATAACTGTTTAAAGCTAGCTCTCCTTCAAAAGGAAAATTTCAGGTTTCGGTAGCTTAGGTGGGCCTGGCAATGGTTCATTAGCTACCAAAAACCCTGTTTTCGGTGGTTTATTGTGTGAAAGAAAATACGTTCCAGCTGCCGGAAGGGAAAAATTACAGTGTGAGTTGTGGGGCAGTTTTCGGTGGCTTGGGCGAACACGATGGTGTTCATTAGCCACCGAAACGTAAGTATTTTCTGTAGTTTGCAGCGCAAGTTTAGAACCTTCCGTAGCTGCCGAAAAGAAAAGACATTTTCATAATCCATGAGGCCGTTTCGGGGGTTTGGGCGAACACGATGGTGTTCATTAGCCACCGAAAGGGCGGATACTTTTTGTAGCTTACCATCCAAAGGTTGGGTTGTTTACAGCCACCAAAAGCAAATAGCATGGGTCAAGACCGTTTTGCGGTGGCATACCGTGTCAATGGTGGATTACCGACTGCAGAAAAGGAGTTGGCGTTGATCGGCCGGCACATCAAATCGGGGGTTTGGTCATAATACAGGGAATCCATCATGTCTTAGCTGACAAAAGGGTCTTTTCAGCGAAAGCATGTTTTACCCCAAGGCGAGGCCAGACACCACCGCCATGACTCTGACGAGATGGAACTCGCTTCCTCTCCGCATAACAACATTTCTAAAAATTCATTCCTCCGGTACAATCATGTTACATTAGCTATCATTACTCCCTCATGATTATCCACCTTTTCATACCCCTCGGAATCAGTTCCCGAAAAGCCAAACCACCCTTCCTCTTTCATCCTCACCACATCGATTGAACGCATTTTCTGTCTGATTTCCTGTCTCTCCCTCAGTCCTGAGTTTAGCAGCAGGCGCCAATGAGCAAGTTGTCGATGAAAAAAGGAGGGGCAGTTTTGAGGAAAGAGTTGAACGACATCTGCTACCTGGAGGCGCACCCCAAGGTATGTCACGTTTGACGGCAGTAAGGCTGTGATAGGCAAGGAAGAATTCCAGGTGGATGAGGCCCTCATATCCCAGGTAACAGAACTTCCAACAACCGGAGAAAACTGGTTTAATACCACTGTCACAAAGGAGTTTGAATTTCAATCCTATCTAAGACCCGAGCATGAAAACCTGGTGTGGAAGAAAGACGTTCCTATGGGATATCTGGAGGATAGATGGCAGCTTCTGTTAAAGTCAATCTTGGGTTATATAACCTGTGAGGGCAGGTATAACAGGGTGTTGATCTACCATTTTAAGCTATTGGATCACTTCACAGGCAAGAGTGCCTTAAATCTCCCCTTTTTCTTCCACAAGAGCCTGACTAAAATGGCACGTCAGGTCAAAGCCCAACCATCCAAAATTGCTAGCAGGCTATACCACCATGGTCTGATCAAACTCATGGTCTCTAAATTGTTGCAAAGGAAGGGCATGAAATGGGCCTTCTTCCTTTTCTGGAGTGGGCTCGAAACAAAATTACAGCCGGAGGATGGAAAGAAGTCTTCCACCCCCAGAAGTGGGAAAAGGAAGAGGAGGGCTATTCACTTAATTCAAACTGAACCCCTTTCCTCAGATCCAAAGGTGAAGAAAGCCAAATGGAAATTGAAATTTAAAGATAAGGCTAAGGAAGAGGGAGTTGTTTTAGAAGAGACCCCTTCAACGAGTACTAATCTTTTAAACCTCCCATACACCGATTCTGAGAAGGATGAATTGCAGGAAGCTGGAGCAGAAAAAGAGGAGGTGGTGATGGAACAGGAACCCCGAGAAGCAGCCCCATCCATGCTGAAACAGGAGAACGCCTATGATAGTTTTCCCTCTCCTACACCTGTGGAGGAACAAGGTCAACAGGTAGCCGAGGGATCAATTCATAACACAAAGATTTCTGCCTCACAGAAAATCAACCGACTCCTCCAACAGGCGTATGAACACAAGATACTCAGAGGGTTATTAAGGAGAAAAATGAGAGGCCGACTGAAAGATATAATGAGCTTTATGTGTCTTTTCAGGGATTGACCAAAAAACATGAAAAAATGAGAGGGAGAAACATTAGACTAATCAGAGAAAACATCAAGCTAAGGAGGAAGGTTGAGTCCCTGGAGGGTAAGGAAGAAATTCAGAGGCCTCAACCCAAGGCACATTCAAACCTTGACACCCTGGCAGCAGCTGCAATCAAATTTGTTGACCCCCCGGTTTTGGCCCAGGTGGAAGAGGAATCCAGGTAGCAGGGGACAGAAACACAGTTTTGCTAAAATTTTTGCAGGCTGGATCATACACCGTTTTCGGCAGCTTGGACGAACATAGGAGCTGTTCATTAGCTGTCGAATCGCTATTTTGTGGTTTACGACATGCCAGCAGAGCCCTCCCGGATACCGAAAAGAGATAAAGGTTTCTAGCGCTTTGAAGCAATTCAGTGGTTTAGGTGAAGTGTAGATCTAATTCATTAACCACCGAATACCAGACTTTCGGTTGCTTATCACCTCCAAGCCTGGGTTTTGTTAGCTACCAAAAATACGGAAAATGCAGAGGTCTGTCTTCGGGCATCAAACCCCTTTTTTTGTTGATCCGAGCATCTTAAAGGCGTTTTGCAAGGGATTGATAAGCGTTCAAGTGCATCATGATAACCTCTGATCCTAGACTGAGAGTGCCAGCAAGATTAACAGTGGAATATTCCTGCCTATTTTTAGAAAAGATGCCTACAGGTTTTTGCAGGCAGCAGTTTCAACTCGTCCTCCAGCCCCTAAAGGCTCGATTCATCTGTCACGCATAGGTGTATCAGCAAGAATAAGTTTTTTTAATCAGAATACACTATCATACCTTTCATTAACTGTTCTTAGTTGTTATTTTTAGCATATTCGATCCATCTTTTGGGATATGACAAAAACTTTGTAATGGCTATAAAGCCGAGAACTTAAATAGAACGTAGGTTCGATTTTGGAGAGACTGATCCATATTTGTATTCTCAGACTTCAGTGACTTCTCAGATAATATAAGCTTCTTTTACTATTTGCTTTTAGATTTCTCTTTCTCATATTTCTGTACTTATAGTGGATGGTTTATTTCCTGTATGTTCACTTGTCTATGCTAGATAGCTGTTATCCTGTCTTGGTATTTGAGAACTGAACATATATGTCATTTATTTGTTGTGCTTGGCCATTTATACACATTTTTCTGTGTATGAGTCTTCTAAACACGATAAGGATTCACTCCCTTTATCTTTTATCAACCCTCTGAACAGCAGTAGTCAAAGCCTTGTCTACCTGAGCATCTCTATGTGTGTTCTGAGTGTGTGAGTTTTGATCTCAGTCATCCAGCTTGATCCAAACAAACCCCATCATTTAAGATAAGTTTAAGTTACCAGGCATCTCTGAAATACAACCTAGGAGAGATTCCTGGAGTGATAACATTTTGGCACCGTTTCCGGGGAAAGATTATTGAAGCAACAACTTCCCTAGGAGACGACACAATTCCAGCTTTGATGATAGACAAAGCCTGGGAATTATTTCGGTTGTAATCATCTATCTGGCGACTCCATTGGAATGAAGTGGCTTCGAGAAGACCAAGTACTAGATCAAATCCTCAACGGTCACCAATGACACCTATTTTAGATCCCGAACAGATTATAAGGAGAGGAAGGACTACACAGAGACAGATTTCCAGATCCATAAGGCGAACTACATCAGGCCTTACCAGATGTATTTCTTCCGTCTCATCAGATGAAACTCCTTTTGAATATCCATTTTCTAAAGAAACTGGTTCATAAGAAACTATAAGTAGAGCAGACGATTTATGGGCCCAAGTATCCTCGTCTGTTTCTATTGCCCAAGCCCCTAGCCCTGATTCTGCTACCCAAGCTGACCTAGGAAAAGAAATCCTAGAATCCATCAAAGAAGAAGGTTGTTCCTCCTACCTGCAGCCCTCACTGACTGAACTAGAAGAGAAGTACCCCTTTGTTTACACCAATGTACTTTCCATTGAAAACATATTTCAGGACCTTTTAGACCAGCGTGAGCAAAGGCTGTCCTCTTTACTTGCATAGTCTAGTAAGAAAACCGATTTCCCAGAACAGCCATCAATCTGTTTCACCCCCATTTTTGGTGACTTCGCTGAAACAAAACCTCCACTTTCATCGTTTCCTATACCTCCTCAGCAACCGTCCACACCCAATTTGCTTTCTTCCATCCCTTTAGTACCCACACCCACCATGGTTGTCCCTCTAACCAAAATGGAGAAGATCCTCCTTGCTAGGTATGCCCCTCTAAATTTTCCTAATCCCCTTTCTGCTATGCCTACCGGAGATTACAGAAAATATATGCCTAAATTCACCGGGGAGGGGGATTTTACAGCCAAGGAGTACTTGGAGGCATTTGATAGCTATGCCGAGAATATTAATATCGAGCACGAAGATGTATGGATTAGTGTGTTTGTGCAAAGTTTGGATGGTCAGGCAAGAAAGTGGTTTAAAGAACTACCCGCTGGATCAATAGATGACATCAAGGCCCTCCCTAGATAAATTGTTTTTTAAACATTGGGGGGGGGGAAGAAGAGACCACCTTTATTATCGCACAGAATTTGATAATTTGAAGAGATAAAGTGGCGAGTCTGTGTCATATTTCATGAAGAGGTTTAATAAAATGTTTAGCAAAATCCCTGCTAAAATCAAACCTACGGATACCTCTGCCAGGATCACTTACGCCAATGCTTTTGACCCTGATTTTTGTCTTCACCTCCGAGAAAGAAGAGCTACCTCTTTACTGCTCATGCAAGATGCTGCACTCGAAGTTGATTCAAACATGGTTGCATCTAAGATCCTCAAAGGGAAAATTGACAAGAAAAGGAAGACCCCAGATTCCTCCTCCTCCTTAGGAACTAGCCTGGAAAAAATGGCTAAAATGCTAGACAGCCTGACCTGCAAAATTCCCAAGATGAAATTGCAAGGCCGGCCATTTGCGAGAAGTAAAGGACTGAATGAGTTTGTTCCCAGGAACACCAATGCCCTCGTGATAGAAGAAATGGCCCACAGTTTCCGACCCTCCAGAGAGACATGAATCCTGTTGAAGAACAAAGGATCAGAGCCCCTTTCCATCATGCAGTATTAGAAGAAGAACAGGAACTCATTCAGGGAGATGTTGAGGGAGAAGACAATGTCAACTACATGGAGGATAAGGTTGACCTCGCCTTCCTAACACAATCTGATTATGATGAATCCCTCATGAATGAACAAATCACCGAGGAATCATTGTATCAGGTTGATGAACAAAGGAGCTATGATTTGAGGTCCAGGACTGTTGCTAAAAAACCTTTAACCCTTGCTCCTGGGAAGAAGACTCCCACCCCCACAAAACAGCCTACTACTCCTACAAAACAGTCTATCACTCTATCAAAGCAGTAGCCTGCTGCTCCTGCAAAACAAGTTATCGCTCTTTCAAAACAACAGCAAAGACCATCCCAGCCAGCTGCCTCAGATCCTCGCCAACTTGCAGCTCCATCCCAAGAGATAAGAATCCCTAACAAGTTTTCCTACTCCTTCAATCTCGAAACTGAGATTCAGAAAATAAAAATCCCTTTTCCACTAATCGAGCTGATGAAAAATGATTCCTTCAAGTCATCCATACTGAAATCCCTCCAACCAAAAGCACCCGTAGATGCTGACTTTGTGAATTTGTAAGACGATAAGCCTACAGTAACCCTAGGTCCCATGGTTGAAGAACAAGACGGGTCCTGCCCACCTTTTTATATATCTTTAAACATCCATGACAAAATTCTTCACAAATGCTTACTCAACTCAGGATCCTCTCACAACCTCATGCCTAAGGCTGTGATGGATGAACTTGGGCTTAGCATCACAAAACCCTACCATGATCTCTTCTCTTTTGATTCTAGAAAAGTTAGATGGCTGGGCCTCATAAAGGATCTTGTCATAAACCTGACTCAGCTGCCTTCGAAAAGTATGGTAATGGATGTAGTGGTTTCTGACATCCCACCGAATTTTGGTATCCTATTGTCCCGGTCATGGAGTAAGCGGCTAGGGGCTACCCTACAGATGGATCTAACTTATGCTACCATTCCTATGTTTGGAGGATAAACTAAAAGGCTCTATAGGGAAAATTGGTTGGCTTATGTCATCAACAATGATAAGAATTCTGAAAACCATCCCATCTACATAGTAGATACAGATTTTGGGGCATGCATCCTGCAAATAGATGACGAACATCCATCCCCTTTGCAGCTGACCAAGCCCACTGGCTAGCCACCTAAGGTGTTAAATTTTGAGCATTAATTCACAATACTCTAGGATCTTTGCTGAGAGAATAACATATACAGTATATCAATGCATGACAATCACAATAAGTATGACAAGCATCACAAGAATCAAAAGCATAAGAGACAAGAGACACAGAGTTTCCGTGGGAAAAACTCTAAGGTGAAAAACCCCACAACTTCCTCAGAGATAGAGAGAGCAATGGATCAACCAAAGTACAACCAAGATACACTGAGATAGTCTCCTAGTAGCAGATGATCATCCTCCTCACTAGTGCACCGCTTTCTGAGTGAGAGTGCGTTACTTTTTCGAGTGAGTAAAATAGAGATCTCCGATCTCTATTTATACTAACCTTTTTGCCCAGTGACCTTATGGGGCCGACTTGTCTAGCTAGGTACATCCACATTATAATATATATAATTCAGGACCGACCCCACATGGTGGTCTAATAACCCATCAGCAAGTACACACACTTGTGACACTTTTCAATCCACATGACGACACTTCCTTATAGAGGAATGACACATCTCTTATAAGGGTACAATAAATATATATAAAATACACAGATGAAATACATTCTGAAGTTACATATACATCAACACTCCCTCTTAACTAGGAAGGTATTTCTCAACACAGTTCTGCTAGACAAGTCTTCTTCTCGGGATCATCGTCATCAATGCATTGTCATCATCATCGTCACTGCTGCTGCTATCTCAACCAATCTCTGACTCTACTCGTCATAGGAAGTTCTACAGAGCCAGTCCTCTTTCATACTGGATGTAGGCCCACCACCTGCAGGTCTTCATCATCATTGGCCATACTGTGGAATTCTCAGGACTTATTACGTGCATCACAAAACCTAGCTGCAGCATCCCAGTCTATTACGAGGACACAACTCTACCTGTCGGATCTCCCAGGAGCACATTACATGTGACCCATCACAAAACCTGGCTGAAGCATCCCAGGTTGTTACGAGCACACAGCTCTACCTGACGGATCTCCCAGGAGCACATTACATGTGATCTCACCACAAAACCTGGCTAAAGCATCCCAGGCTGTTACGAGCACACAGCTCTACCTATTGGATCTCCCAGGAGCACATTACATGTGGTCCACCACAAAACTTGGCTGAAGCATCTGAGGCCTTTTTCATCCTGTCCAGATCTCCCAGGAGCAAATTACATGTGGTCATGGCAAAACCTGGCTGAAGCATATGAGGCCTTTTGTCATCCTGTCGAGATCTCCCAGGAGCAAATTACATGCCATAGGACAAAACCTCGAAAGAGCATCTACCAGATATCCCAGGGCACAAATTACATGCCATAGGAAAAACCTCGAAATACTATCTGCAAATCTCCCAGGGCACAAATTACATGTCCTCCCAGAGCAATGTCTCGAAAGAGCATTCCAGGCTGTTATGGGTACGAAACTCCGACCTATAGGATCTCCCAGACATGCTCATCTGCAAAACCTGATCCACGGCCACACAGTATCATCTGATACTCATCATACATCATCCTGATGTACACATGATCACACTGATCATCATCACTGCAACATCCTGTTGCATGTCATCTGGAGAAGCTCGTCATCCACAATCATCTTGATCATACAATGCATCCATCTGATGTACACCAAGTATCTACCTGATACATATCATCATACATAGTGTATCCACCTGATACATAGATACATGATCCACACAATGTATCCATCAACATACATGATCTACCTGATCATACCTGATACATATCAATATACATGATCTACTTGATCATACAATGTATCCACCTGATACATATACAGATACATGGTCCAAGCATCCAACATGATGCATATACATACAAATGATCGAACCGATCATATCCAGCATCCAACATGATGCGTACATACATATACATATAAATGATCCAACTGATCATATCCAGCATCCAACATGATGCATACATATAAAAATGATCCAACTGATCATACAAAGTAGAAACCAGAACATCATCCTGATGTTCATCATCCAGCACTTACATCCATATCCATGTGAAGGATCCTCCTTCCAACATGCTTGGAATGGCTTCAGCAAATGTGTCCATCACTTCTTCCTCAAAGTGTCCTCGAGCTGAAGAATGCCAAGCCTCTCTCTAAAGTACTCGAACTTCACCCTGGCTAGTGGCTTCGTCGGCACATCTGCAATCTACTCGTCCGTTGCAACATACAGGAGCTGTGAAGCTCCTCTCTGCACCATATCCCTGATATAGTGATATTTGATCTCTATGTGTTTCGACCTGTCATGAAACACTGGGTTCTCGGATAGCTTCACACAACTCTGGTTATCACAGAAGATACCAGTAGCATCCAACGGGAGATCAAATAACTCAGACAGTAGCTTCCGTAGCCATACTGCCTCACAACTAGTTGAACAGGCTGCAACATACTCTTCCTCAGCTGTACTCAGTGCTACGCAGGACTGCTTCCTACTAAACCAAGAGATCACACCTGATCCCATACTGAAGCAACACCCAGATGTGCTCTTCCTATCTGCAGCACTGCCAGCCCAATCTGAATCAACATAACCCTGCAGGTTAAACTTTTGATTCGCCTCATACTTGAGCCCATAATCCACTGTACCCTTCAGGTACCTCACAACATGCTTTACAGCAACTAGATGAACACTCCTCGGATCTGTCAGGAACTGACTCAATGTGTTCACTACAAAGCAAATATCCGGTCTCGTGTTCGTCAGGTACATCAAGGACCGAATCATCTGACGATACATAGAGACATCAACCGGCTCAGATGAAGCATCACATAGAAGCTTCATATTCAATGCCATAGGTCTGGCCATGGCCTTGCAATCCATCATCCCGAATCTCTTCAGGATATCTACTGTGTACTTCCCTTGACCAAGGAAGATCCCACCTGTACTCTGCCACACCTCCATACCTAGGAAATAATACATCATTCCCAAATCTTTCATATCAAACTCAGCAGCAAGCGTCCTCTTTGTATCACACCAAGTTCTGGGAGCTTTCTACAAGCCATACAAGGCTTTCTTCAATCTGCACACATGTGACTCCCTGTCAGTTCTTGGGACTGCATCCCAAACATCTTCTTCATGATCGACGGATCATGGCATTCCATTTCTTCATTCCAAATCCTGGGAACTTCAATATCTTCAATAGATATCTTTGTTGCTGGAACAAATGTTGTAGTCCTTTTGTAGGTGAAGATATACTGTCTTTCCTACAAAACAAGTTAAATTGCATGATTAGAAACATCTCATAATTTTCAGAACAAATTCTTTACACATAAAGAAATATGTCATGCAGTCATGCAGTTATCTTAGCCGATGCTTCAATACAATATTTATCCATGTTCCACAACTTTCTAGATGCCTTCCAGTCTCTACCAGAACATTGTTAAGAGTTTGCACTACTCCCAACATGTCAGCAAAGAGGTTTCATTCTAGATAAGTAGCACTGGAATGTTGTACAGTGCCATAGGCCACTTACCAATCATATGCATATTAGTAGTATATTGTTCATTAATGCAATCATTCTAATATGCACAATACATCTCCTATGTCTAGGAACATAAGCATAATATTATTTAAACAAACAAAATAGGCAACAAATGATAATTGAAATACTTATCTTTGTTTGTTTGTTGGGTGGAATCCCCTTGAGTCTTTGCTTCCTGGCAGGAGCTGTTGAAGTAGCTTCTTCTACACCTTTCTGTTGTGGAATGTAGGAAGATGGTCAACTCCCTCTGAAAATCTGCATCCTTGCAGGAGCTGCTGGAGTGTGCTCCCTCTTTATCTTTGCTTCCTGGATTACATGTCCTTGAACTTATATTCATCCTTGCTGACATCAATATTCTTGAACCCAGAAAAGTATATTCTGTAAGCCTTCGAGCTTTCACTGTAACCCATAAAGATACCGTTCTTTCCTGAAGGATCTAGTTTAGTCCTCTTTTCTTTTAGGACATGAGTGTATACTGGACAACCAAATATTCTGAGATGGCTGACTTCAGTTTTCTTACCAGAAAAGACCTCTTCTGGTGTCTTGTTGTCCAATATCTTATGGGGTGTTCTGTTCTGCACATATACAGCTGTTCTAGCTGCTTCTTCCCATAGATTCATAGGTAGATCCTGGTCATGGAGCATTGCTTTTCCTGCTTCCATAATTGTTCTATTCTTCCTTTCTGCAACTCCATTTTGTTGTGGATTGTAAGGAGTAGTCAACTCCCTCTTAATCACTAAATCACTGCAAAGCTTCTTGAAGTCACCTGAGGTGAATTATCCACCATTGTCGGATCTAAATGTTTTGATCTTCTTGTCAGTTTGATTCTCCATCAAGGTTTTGAATTCCTTGAACTTATCAAACACCTCATCTTTGTTCTTCAAGAAGTATACCCAAGTCTTCCTGGAGAAGTAATCAATAAATGAGACATAGTAAACATACCCACTCAGAGAACTGGATGACATAGGACCACATACATCTGAGTGGATGATTTCTAGGATGTCTTTTGCCTTGCTTTCACTGCTTGGGAAAGCCTTCTTAATGTTCTTACCTTTTGCACATCCTTTGCAAACACCTTCATGTTTGGTCTTGATTTCAGGAAGACCCCCTACAGCCTTGCTTGCAATTGGAAGTGCTCTATAGTGCATATGAGCAAGTCTTCTATGCCAAAGTTCACTTGGCTCCATGGATTCATGCACCATGGCATGTTCAGGTTGTCCCTTCAATTTATACAAACCTCCCTCTTGCTCTCCAATCACTACTGCATCATCCATGGTCTTTCCCTTTGGCCACATTAGGACTTGGCCATCCACAAATGAAACCCTCATACCTTTTGCATCCAATGCAGAGATTGAGAGTAAGTTTTTCTTGAGCCCAGGTACATAAAGAACTTCTTTCATCTTCAAAGATTTTCCAGAATCTAGGTTGTAGGAGGCTTCACCACTTCCTTTGATTGGGTATTGATAATCATCCCCAAGTTTCACCTTATGGGGTGATTCATGTTCAGATAGATTCACAAAAGATTCCTTAAACCCAGTCATGTGTTTGGAAGCCCCACTATCAATCAACCAATCATTACAACCATGGGAGATGGTACCTGTGAGAGCAGAGATTAGAACATACTCTTCTTCACTTGATGAGCTATCATCACTTTCTGCCCTAGCCTTCTTCTTGGGTGGTTCATCATCCTCAGAAACATGAGCATGAAACCTTCTTTTGCTACCCTTCTTCTTGTTGTTGGAGTTGTTGTTGTCCTTCTTGTTCTTGGGACAATTTATGGCAATATGTCCTTTCTCATTATAGGTGAAGCATATTCTTCTTTCTTTGAAGTGATGTGAAGATTTCTTGGAGTGAGATGGCTCTCTCTTGGACTTCCCTTTCTTGGTGTGAGCTGTGAGAGCTTGACCTTCATTCCCCATCTTTTCTTCTTGTGCCACAAGCCTTGCTTCTTCTTGTGAGCATTCTTCCCGTAGTCTACCAAAGGATATCAACTTCTTCCTTGCACAAATTCCTTGGATAAAGGAATCCCATGACCTGGGTAGGCCATTTAGAGTGGTCATCACCACTTCACCATTCTCCACCATTTCATCCACTGCTTCTAGTTGTTCCTTGATCTGGGAGACCCTTGAAAAATAAGATTGAATGGTTTCTCCATTCTGAAACTTTACTCCTTTCAATTGGTTCCGTAGGGTCATCTTCCGATTTATGTTCTTCCCTTCAAATAGCTTGGTCAAAGAGTCAAACATCTCCTTAGGTGTCTTTAGAGAGGACACATGGGGTATGAGATGATCTTTAATGGAATCGGAAATGATTCTCTTTGCCTTGACCAAGTTCTTCTTCTGCAATACCTTGGCCTCTTCATCCTCTGGGATATGGATGTCTTCTTTCACATATGAGTCCAACTCATTCTCTTCCAGGATTAAACCAATCCTATACTTCCAAGCTCGGAAGTTATCAGCTCCTTCAAGCTTATCCTCAAGCTTGGTGTGGTGAGACATCTTAAAGAGTACTTCAAATGGAAATAGAAAAGATTTAGATCTTACCACTTGAAATGCTGAAAACAGGATCTGGTCCTGGATTAGGGTTTGTCGAAAAAACCCTAAAAATTCAAAATGTGAATTTCAAATTTTGGAAAGGATAGAAAGATGCGCTTTGATGAGCTGATCATCCTGGTGCATTCAGAATTTGAGATCAGCAAAGTTTTACCCTTCAGATTTGATCTTTTGTCCTCCCGGGTTCACTAGGGAGAGCCCTGAATTAGGGTTTGAGTTTCCTGGAGATCTACCCAGCCAAAAATCTCGATCCAA
This sequence comes from Larix kaempferi, assembly GCA_027924585.1. Lineage (NCBI taxonomy): Eukaryota > Viridiplantae > Streptophyta > Pinopsida > Pinales > Pinaceae > Larix > Larix kaempferi. The sequence continues at coordinate 1,915,102 of BSBM01000694.1, read as the reverse complement.
AGCTCTAAACTTCGATTTTTGCAAGGAGCTTCCAGCTGTGTCTTTAGATTCCATAAATTACTATTTTTGTGGAAACCCTAATTTTTAGGGCCAAATATGAAAATGCTCGGAATTGAATTCTGATTGGACAGATAGATGCGCCTTGATGAGTAGAGTCAATCTACTATACTGATTTTCCAAAATCGGTGGAGAGAAACCCAATAAACAAGAAACTCAAGTTTCCATCACTGCAAAATGTCTTCTTCTCAGGTTAGCTCTGATACCATGTTAAATTTTGAGCATTAATTCACAATACTCTAGGATCTTTGCTGAGAGAATAGCATATACAGTATATCAATGCATGACAATCACAATAAGTATGACAAGCATCACAAGAATCGAAAGCATAAGAGACAAGAGACACAGAGTTTTCGTGGGGAAAACCCTAAGGTAAAAAAACCCACAACTTCCTCAGAGATAGAGAGAGCAATGGCTCAACCAAAGTACAAACAAGATACATTGAGATAGTCTCCTAGTAGCAGATGATCCTCCTCCTCACTAGTGCACCACTTTCTGAGTGAGAGTGAGTTACTTTTTCGAGTGAGTAAAATAGAGATCTCCGATCTCTATTTATACTAACCTTTTTTCCCAGTGACCTTATGGGGCCGACTTGTCTAGCTAGGTACATCCACATTATAATATATATAATTCAGGACCGACCCCACATGGTGGTCTAATAACCCATCAGCAAGTACACACACTTGTGACACTTTTGAATCCACATGACGACACTTTCTTATAGAGGAATGACACATCTCTTATAAGGGTACAATAAATATATATAAAATACACAGATGAAATACATTCCGAAGTTACATATACATCAACATGAGGAAGTAACCACTGTTGTGTGGAGCATGTTTTTTTATTGTGCCAATACCCAGGCTTCAGCAGGTACAGGTGTAGTCTTGATCTTTCCTCTGAAGGATGTTACCCATTTTTCTTATAAACTGGAATTCAAAACCACAAATAATATAGCAGAGTACGAGGCTTTGTTCTTGGGGGTCAAGGCTGCCAAAGAAATGGGAATCATGTGCCTGAAAATTTTTGGGGATGCGGAGCTCATCATACAGCAAGTAAATGGAAATTATCAGGCAAAGAATGTCAGGCTAAAGTCATATAGAGATGAGGTATGGAAACTCAGAGATTCCTTCATGTTTTTTGAGATTTCTTATATCCCGCGAGCCCTGAATCACCTCGCTGATTCCCTTGCTATCTATGCTATCACATTCATTCCTCCCATGCCTCCCAAGTTGAATTATGATATCCAAGTCAGGTACAGGCCATCCCTACCCGACAATGTCAAATTTTGGAAAGTTTTTGAGGATGATGATGAGCTCAGTAGGTTCCTCCAGGTTGTTGACGAATTTTCTGATATGCACATTGACCAAGAGAACCTGAATATAGAAGAAACTCAGAAATCTAAATTGAAAGGGAAAATAGGCCAACATGAAATTGTCCAATTGCCAGGAAATCATATACCTAGGGGCCTAGTACCTCTCGAAAGGCTTTTTGACCCTAATGACATCCCCTTTAAACCTGTGAATGAGGAAAAAGACCCAGCTATCCATGAACAAAACATAGGCAGCTAAGATCACCCTAAATTCATAAATCTATCCACGGAATTGACAGCTGATCAGCAGTCAAGTTACTGCAACCTGGTAAAGAATTTTGTAGATGTCCTAGCTTGGGAATATAGTGACCTAAAAACTTATGACAAAGACACCATTCAGCATAGAATTCCATTGGAAAAGGGCATCACCCCTTTTAAATGGAAGCTAAGGCCTATGAACCCTCTCTTGTTACCTGTGATCAAGAGGGAAATAAAAAATCTCCTTGATGCTAAGATCATAATCCCGCTGAGCTATTCTAAATGGGTCGCAAATTTGGTGATAGTAAGGAAGAAGAATGGTGAAGTCAGGTTGTGTGTCGATTTCAGGAACCTAAACAAGGGTGATAGTAAGGAAGAAGAATGGTGAAGTCAACTTGTGTGTCTTTGTATGGACCATACATATTTAACACAGTGAGCTGCAAATTGGATGTGATATAGCTCCCTCTTAGCAAAATACCCCAATGTGTTTTTTATGCCAGAAAGTTAAAAAAAAATGGGTTCCAACCCACTAGGATCCCACCAGACATGCCAAGTGTGCTGATGGCAGTAAACTCCCATCCCGGTAAGATGATAGCCATTTTTTTAATGGCTTTCAAATCTTCACACGTCGTGTTATCTCCTCAATAAGCATAGACTAGTCATGGTGTCTAGGTGATAGGAAGTCTTTAAATTTTTTTTTTTTGTGTGTTTAAGTTCCGGTCTGATAGGTTGAAAAAGATAACGAAGTCTAAAATAACTGTTTAAAGCTAGCTCTCCTTCAAAAGGAAAATTTCAGGTTTTGGTAGCTTAGGCGGGCCTGGCAATGGTTCATTAGCTACCGAAAACCCTATTTTCGGTGGTTTATTCTGTGAAATAAAATACGCTCCAGCTACCGAAAGGGAAAAATTATAGCGTGAGTTGTGGGGTAGTTTTCTGTGGCTTGGGCGAACACGATGGTGTTCATTAGCCACCGAAAGGTAAGTATTTTCTACAGTTCGCAGCGCAAGTTTAGAACCTTCCGTAGCTGCCGAAAAGCAAAGTCGTTTTCATAATCCATGAGGCTGTTTCGGGGGTTTGGGCGAACACGATGGTGTTCATTAGCCACCGAAGCGGCGGATACTTTTCGTAGCTTACCATCCAAAGGTTGGGTTGTTTACAGCCACCGAAAGCAAAGAACACTGGTCAAGACCATTTTTCGGTGGCATATGGTGTCAATGGTGGATTATCGGCTGCCGAAAAGGAGTTGGCGTTGATCGGTAGGCATGTCAAATCGAGGGTTTGGTCGTAATACAAGGAATCCATCATGTCTTAGCTGCCGAAAGGGTCTTTTCAGCGAAAGCACATTTTACCCCAAGGCGAGGCCAGATGACATCGCCATGACTCTGACCAGATGGAACTCGCTTCCTCTCCGCATAACAACATCTCTAAAAATTTGTTCCTCCGGTACAATCATGCTGCATTAGCTATCATTACTCCCTCATGATTATGCACCTTTTCATACCCCTTGGAATCAGTTCCCAAAAAGACACACCACCCTTCCTCTTTCATTCTCACCACGTCGATCGAACGCATTTTCTGTCTGATTTCCCGTCTCTCCCTCAGTACCGAGTTTAGCTGCAAGCGCCAACGAGCAGGTTATCGATGAAGAAAGGAGGAGGGGTGGTTTTGAGGAAAGAGTTGAACGACATCTGCTACCTGGAGGCGCACCCCGAGGTATGTCAATTGTTCAAAAATGTCGGCTGCATAACTTCTGCAAAAAAATTCAGGGTTGTCATCAATAGGTGGTCGAAGCGTTTGCCCTCACGTTTGACGGCAGTAAGGCTGTGATAGGAAAGGAAGAATTCCGGGTGGATGAGGCCCTCATAACCCAGGTAACAGAACTTCCAACAACCGGAGAAAACTGGTTTAATACCACTGTCGCAAAGGATTTTGAATTTCGATCCTATCTAAAACCCGAGCATGAAAACTTGGTGTGGAAGAAAGACGTTCCTATGGCATATCTGGAGGATAGATGGCAGCTTCTGTTAAATTCAATCTTGGGTTATATAACCTGTGAGGGCAGGTATAACAGGGTGTTGATCTACCATTTTAAACTATTGGATCACTTCCCAGGCAAGAGTCCCTTAAATATCCCCTTTTTCTTCCACAAGAGCCTGACTAAAATGGCACGTCAGGTCAAAGCCCAGTCATCCAAAATTGCTAGCAGGATGTATCACCACGGTCTGATCAAACTCATGGTCTTTGAATTGTTGCAAAGGAAGGTCATGAAATGGGCCTTCTTCCTTTTCTGGAGTGGGATCGGAATAGAATTACAACAGGAGGATGGAAAGAAGTCTTCCAACCCTAGAAGTGGGAAAAGGAAGAGGAGGTCTATTCGCTTAATTCAAACCGAACCCCTTTCCTCAGATCCAAAGGTGAAGAAAGCCAAAAGGAAACTCAAATTAAAAGATAAGGCTAAGGAAGAGGGAGTTGTTTTAGAAGAGACCCCTTCAAGGAGTACTAATCTTTTAAACCTCCCATACACCGATTCTGAGAAGGATGAATTACAGGAAGCTGGAGCAGAAAAAGAGGAGGTGGTGATGGAACAAGAACCCCAGGAAGCAGCCCCATCCGTGATGAAACAGGAGAACGCATATGATAGTTTTCCCTCTCCTACACCTGTGGAGGAACAAGGTCAACAGGTAGCTGAGGGATCAATTCATAACAGAAAGATTTCTGCCTCACAGAAAATCAACCAACTCCTCCAACATGTGTATTATTAAGGAGAAAAATGAGAGGCTGACTGAAAGATATAACGAGCTTTATGTGTCTTTTCAGGGATTGACCAAAAAACATGACAAAATGAGAGGGAGAAACATTAGACTAATCAGAGAAAACATCAAGCTAAGGAGGAAGGTTGAGTCCCTGGAGGGTAAGGAAGAAATTCAGAGGCCTCAGCCCAAGGTATAGTCATACCTTGACACCCTGGCAGCAGCTGCAATCAAATTTGTTGACCCCCCGGTTTTGGCCCAGGTGGAAGAGGAATCCAGGTAGTAAGGGATAGAAACATAGTTTTGCTAAAAATTTTGCAGGATGGATCATACACGGTTTTCGGTAGGTTGGGCGAACATAGGAGTTGTTCATTAGCTGTCGAATCCCTATTTGATGGTTTACGACATGCCGATAGAGCCCTCCCGAATACCAAAAAGAGATAAAGGTTTCCTGCACTTTGAAGAAATTCGGTGGTTTAGGCGAAGTGTAGATCTAATTCATTAACCACCGAATACTAGACTTTCGGTTGCTTATCACCTCCAAGTCTAGGTTTTGTTAGCTACCAAAAATACAGAAAACGCAGAGGTCCGTCTTTGAGCATCAAACCCCTTTTTTTGTTGGTCTGAGCATCTTAAAGGCGTTTTGCAGGGGATTGAGAAGCGTTCAAGTGCATCATGATCACCTATGATCCTAGATTGAGAGTGCCAGCAAGATTAATAGTGGAATATTCCTGCCTATTTTTAGAAAAGACGCCTACAGGTTTTTGCAGGAAGCAGTTTCAACTCGTCCTCCAGCCCCCAGAGGCTCGTTTCATCTGTCATGCATAGGTGTATCAGCAAGAATCAGTTTTTTTATCAGAATACACTGTCATACCTTTCATTAAATGTTCTTAGTTGTTATTTTTAGCATATTCGATCCATCTTTTGGGATATGACAAAAACTTTGTAATGGCTATAAAGCCGAGAACTTAAATAGAATGTAGATTCGATTTTGGAGAGACTGATCCATATTTGTATTCTCAGACTTCAGTGACTTCTCAGATAATATAAGCTTCTTTTACTATTTGCTTTCAGATTTCTCTTTCTCATATTTCTGTACTTACAGTGGATGGTTTATTTCCTGTATGTTCACTTATCTATGCTAGATAGCTGTTATCCTGTCTTGGTATTTGAGAACTGAACATATATGTCATTTATTTGTTGTGCTTGGCCATTTATACACATTTTTCTGTGTATGTGTCTGCTAAACATGATAAGGATTCACTCCCTTTATCTTTTATCAACCCTCTGAATAGCATTAGTCAAAGCCTTGTCTACCTGAGCATCTCTATGTGTGTTCTGAGTGTGTGAGTTTTGATCTCAGTCATCCAGCTTGATCCAAACAAACCCCATCATTTAAGATAAGTTTAAGTTACCATGCATCTCTAAAATACAACCTAGGAGAGCTTCCTGGAGTGATAACATTTTGGCGCCGTTGCCGGGGAAAGATTATTGGAGTAGCAGCTTCCTTGGGAGACGACATAGTTCCAGCTTTGATGATAGACAAAGCCTGGGCATTATTTCGGTTGTAATCATCTATCTAGCGACTCCATTGGAATGAAGTGGCTTCGAGAAGACCAAGTACTAGATCAAATCCTCAATGGCCACCAATGACACCTATTTCAGATCCCGAACAAATTATAAGGAGAGGAAGGACTACGTAGAGACAGATTTCCAGATCCATAAGGCGAACTACATCAGGCCTTACCATAGGTATTTCTTCCGTCTCATCAAATGAAACTCCTTTTGAATCTCCATTTTCTGAAGCAATTGGTTCACAAGAAACTATAAGTAGAGCAGAAGATTTATGGGCCCAAGTATCCTCGTCTGTTTCTACTGCCCAAGTCCCTAGCCCTGATTCTACTACCCGAGCTGACCTTGGAAAAGAAATCCTAGAATCCATCAAAGAAGAATGTTGTTCCTCCTACCTACAGCCCTCACTGACTGAACCAGAAGAGATGTACCCCTTTGTTTACACCAACGTACTTTCCATTGAAAACATATTTCAGGACCTTTTAGACTAGCGTGAGCAAAGGCTGTCCTCTTTACTTGCACAGTCCAGTAAGAAAACTGATTTCCCAGAACAGCCATCATTATGTTTCACCCCCATTTTTGGTGACTCCATTGAAACAAAACCTCCACTTTCATCGTTGCCTATACCTCCTTAGCTACCGTACACACCCAATTTTCTTTCTGCCATCCCTTTAGTACCCACACCCACCATGGCTATCCCTCTGACCAAAATGGAGAAGATCCTCCTTGCTAGGTATGCCCCTCTAAATTTTTCTAATCCCCTTTCTGCTATGCCTACAGGAAATTACAGAAAATATATGCCTAATTTCACCGGGGAGAGGGATTTTACAGCCGAGGAGCACTTGGAGGTATTTTATAGCTATTCCGAGAATATTAATATCGAGCACGAAGATGTATGGACTAGGGTGTTTGTGCAAAGTTTGGATGCTCGGGAAAGAAATTGGTTTAAAGAAATACCCACTGGATCAATAGATGACATCGAGGCCCTGGATGAATTGTTTTTGAAACATTGGGGGGAAAGAAAAGACCACCTTTATTATCTCACAGAATTTGATAATTTTAAGAGAGAAAGTGGCAAGTCTGTCTCAACTTTCACGAAGAGGTTTAATAAAATGTTTAGCAAAATCCCTGCTGAAATCAAACCTACGGATACCTCTGCCAGGATCACTTACGCCAATGCTTTTGACCCTGATTTTTGTCTTCATCTCCGAGAAAGAAGAGCTGCCTCTTTACTACTCATGCAAGATGCTGCACTCGAAGTTGATTCAAACATGGTTGCATGTAATATTCTCAAAGGGAAAATTGACAAGAAAAGGAAGACCCCAGATTCCTCCTCCTCGTCAGGAACTAACCTGGAAAAAATGGCTAAAATGCTGAACAACTTGACCTGCGAAATGTCCAAGTTGAAATTGCAAGGCCAGCCATCTGCGAGAAGTAAAGGACCAAATGAGTTTGTTCCCAGGAACACCAATGCCCCCCCTTATAAAAGAAATGGCCCACAATTTCTGACCCTCCAGAGAGACAGGAATCTTGCTGAAGAACAAAGGATCAGAGCCCCTTTCCAGCATGCAGTATTGGAAGAAGAACAGGAACTCATTCAGGGAGAAGTTGAAGGAGAAGACAATGTCAACTGCATGGAGGATAAGGTTGACCTCACCTTCCTGACACAATCTGATTATGAGAAAGCCCTCATGAATGAACAAATCACCGAGGAATCACTGTATCAGGGTGATGATCAAAGGAGCTATGATTTGAGGTCCAGGACTATTGCTAAAAAACCTTTAACCCTTGCTCCTAGGAAGAAGACTCCCGCCCCCACAAAACAGCCTACTGCTCCTACAAAACAGTCTATCACTCTGTCAAAATAGCAGCCTGCTGCTCTTGCAAAACAGGTTATCGCTCTTGCAAAACAGCAGCAAAAACCATGACAGCCAGCTGCCTCAGATCCTGGCCAACTTACAGCTCGAGCCCAAGAGATAAGAATCTCTGACAAGTTTCCCTACTCCTTCAATCTCGAAACTAAGATTCATAAAATAAAAATCCATTTTCCACTAATCGAGCTGATGAAAAATGATTCATTCAAGTCATCCATACTAAAATCCCTCCAGCCAAAAGCACCCATAGATGCTGACTTTGTGAATTTGCAAGATGATAAGCCTACAGTAACCCTAGGTCCCATGGTTGAAGAACAAGACGGGTCCTGCCCACCTTTTTATATATCTTTAAACATCCATGAAAAAATTCTTCACAATTGCTTACTCAACTCAGGATCCTCTCACAACCTCATGCCTAAGGTTGTGATGGATGAACTTGGGCTTAGCATCACAAAACCCTACCATGATCTCTTCTCTTTTGATTCTAGAAAAGTTAGATTCCTGGGCCTCATAAAGGATCTTGTCATAAACCTGACTCAGCTGCCTTCGAAAAGTATGGTAATGGATGTAGTGGTTTCTGACATCCCACCGAAGTTTGGTATCCTATTGTCCCGGTCATGGAGTAAACGGCTAGGGGTTACCCTACAAATGGATCTGACTTATGCTACCATTCCTATGTTTGGAGAAGAAACTAAAAGGCTCTATAGGGAAAACCGGTTGGCTTATGTCATCAACAATGAGAAAAATTCTATAAACCATCCCATCTACGTAGTAGATACAGATTTTGGGGCATGCATCCTGCAAATAGATGACGAACAACCAGGCCCTTTGCAGCTCACCAAGCCCACTGGCCAGCCATCTGAGGAAGTAAGCACTACTGTGTGGAGCATGTTTTTTGATGGTGCCAGTACCCAGGCTTCAACAGGTGCAGGTGTAGTCTTGATCTCTCCTCTGAAGGATGTTACCCATTTATCTTATAAACTGGAATTCAAAACCACAAATAATATAGCAGAGTACGAGTCTTTGCTGTTGGGGGTCAAGGCTGCCAAAGAAATGGGAATCATGTGGCTGAAAATTTTTGGGGATGCGGAGCTCATCATACAGCAAGTAAATGGATATTATCAGGTAAAGAATGTCAAGCTGAAGTCATATAGAGATGAGGTATGGAAACTCAGAGATTCCTTCATGTTTTTTGAGATTTCTTATATCCCGCTAGCCCTGAATCACCTGGCCAATTACCTTGCTGTCTCTGCTAGCACATTCATTCCTCCCATGCCTCCCAAGTTGAATTATGATATCCAAGTCAGGTACAGGCCATCCCTACCCGACAATGTCAAATTTTGGAAATTTTTTGAGAATGATGATGAGCTCAGTAGGTTCCTCCAGGTTGTTGACGAATTTTCTGATATGCACATTGACCAAGAGAACCTGAATATAGAAGAAACTCAAAAATCTAAATTGAAAGGGAAAATAGGCCAACATGAAATTGTCCAATTGCCAGGAAATCATATACCTAGGGGCCTAGTACCTCTCGAAAGGATTTTTGACCATAATGACATCCCCTTTAAACCTATGAATGAGGAAAAAGACCCAACTGTCCATGAACAAAACATAGGTAGCCAAGATCACCCTAAATTCATAAATCTGTCCACGGAATTGACAGCTGATCAGTAGTCAGATTACTGCAACCTAGTAAAGAATTTTGCAGATGTCCTGGCTTGGGAATACAGTGACCTAAAAACTTATGACGAAGACACCATTCAACATAGAATTCCATTGGAAAATGGAATCACCCCTTTTAAACAGAAGCTAAGGCCTATCAACCCTCTCCTGTCACCTGTGATTGAGAGGGAAATAAAAAAGCTCCTTGATGCTAAGATCATAATCCCATTGAGGTATTCTAAATGGGTCGCAAATTATGTGATAGTAAGGAAGAGGAATGGTGAAGTTAGGTTGTGTGTCGATTTCAGGAACCTAAACAAGGGCTCCAAAAAAGATAACTACCCTCTACCCAAGATGGAGCACTTGCTGTAGAGAGTGTCAGGAGCTAGGGTCATGTCTTTTCTAGATGGCTCCTCGGGCTATAATCAAATCTCTATGCACCCTGATGATCAAGAGAAGACAACCTTTACCACTCCCTGGGGTTCCTTCATGTATGCCAAGATGCCGTTTGGATTGATGAATGTCGGGGCCACTTTTCAGAGGGCCATGGATATCGCATTTGTGGGGATTAAGGATAAGTTTGTCCTTATATACCTCGATGATATCACAGTATACTCAAACAGTCACGAGGAACATTTGCAGCACCTAAGAGAGGTCTTCCTGAAATGCAAACAATTTGGAATTTCTTTGAATCCCAAGAAGTCACAGTTTGGTCTTAGGGAGGGGAAGCTCCTGGGCCACATAGTTTCAGCACAAGGAGTAAGGATTGATCCAGTTCGGGTCGAAGCGATTCAGAAGTTATCTATACCAAGGTCGAAGAAGGATATCCAATCTTTCCTTGGTAAGATAAATTTCGTCAGGAGATTTATTCATAATTTTTCTGAGCTGGTAAAGAATATAAACTCCATGTTGAAAAAGGGAGCTGAAACCAAATGGACAGAATAGGAGAGACATTCTTTCGGAGCCATCAAACAGGCCATCATGGAGGCTCCCACTCTGATTAGTCTAGATTACACCAAGGAGTTCTACATTTTCTCTTTCGCCTCCTGCGATATAGTGGCAGCGGTCTTCCTACAGAAAGATGAAGAGGGTCTCGATCATCCGATTGCTTTCTTCAGCAAAACATTGAGGGATGCTGAACTAAAGTACGATCCCATAGAGAAATAGGCATATGCTCTAATTAAATCATTAAAAGCATTCTGAATTTATATCTTGCATGCAAAGGTTATAGCCTTTGTCCCTTCAGCTTTTGTGAAGGATGTTCTAACTCAGCCTGACATTGATGGTAAGAGGGCCAAATGGATCACCAAGCTGATCAAATTTGACATAGAGGTGAAGCCCACCAGGTTAATAAAGGGCCAACATCTGGCCAAACTGATGGTTGAAGAGAATTGCAAACCGTTAGACATTAATTTCATCGGAACAATTTCTGAAAATTCGCCAACAGAAGCAGCTGCAGCAGAACAATGTAACAGCCAACATGTGGCTGCAAATCTGTTCTCATGTGAGTGGTATTTGGGTATCATTTATTTCCTGTAGAATTTAGAAGTTCCACCCAGGATTACTTCAACTCAGGCACGATCTCTCAAGCTTAAATCTACAAAATTCTCCATAAGTGGAAATCTGTTGTACTAGAAAGACCCTGCTGGAGTTTTGTTAAGGTGTTTGGACAAAGAAGAATCATGTCAAGTCATGCATCACTTCCATTCAAGCATGTGCGGGGGGCATCACTATTGGAAAACTACTGCCCACGAGATTCTTAGGGCTGGATACTATTGGACTTGTTTGTTCTCTAACGTATAGACTTTTGTGAAAGCTTGTGACAAATGCCAAAGATTCATGGGAAAACAACAGCTAAAATCCCTCCCCTTGAAGCCTATTGTGGTAAATGGTCCTTTCCAGCAATGGGGCCTTGACTTCATAGGGGAGATCAATCCTTCATCCAGCGGTCAACACAGATGGATCTTGGTAGCCACTAACTATTTCACCAAATGGATAGAGGCAATTCCCACCAGGAATGCTAACCATCAGGTTATCATCAAATTTCTATACGAAAACATCCTCACCAGATTCGGTTGCCCAAAAAGGCTGGTAACTGATAATGCACCTGCTTTCAAAGATAAAGAGTTAGTCCACATGTGTCAATCAACGGGCATTCAGTTAGTTCACTTCACCCCCTACTACCCTCAAGGAAATCCTCGCTGAATCTTCCAATAAAAGTCTAGTCAGGATCATCAAAACAATATTGGAGGAAAATCAAAGGAGTTGGGATTCTAAGCTAAAATTTTCTCTCTAGGCTAACAAGGTGACAAGTAAGAAATCTATAGGGACCTCTCCCTTTAGATTGGTTTATGGCACCGATGCCATTTTCCCAGTCCAGTTAATCTTGCTAGTGACTAAATTCATTCAGGAGGAACAGGACGAACCGAATGATATGGTGAGAAGAATGTTGGATTTGGTTGAATTGCAGCAGACCAGAGAACAACTAGTGGAAATTTCAGAAGCTCATCAGGAAAAAATAAAAGGTACTTTTGACAAGAAGGCCAAGATGGACACTTTTTAGGTGGGGGACTAGGTATTGAAATGGGATTCCCTTAGGCAAGACAAAGGCAAGCACGGCAAGTTTGATTCTCTCTGGACAGGTCCTTACGTGATAACTCAGGAAAAGCAGAACAATACCTTCAACCTGCAAAGTCTGGAAGGTCCAGAGATGTTTGGTGGCCCGTTCAATGGGCGTTTCCTGAAACTTTATTTCGTCTGAGGCTTCACAGCCTGGTCACTGTAATATCATTTTGTTTTCAATTTTTTTTTTTTTTTTTTGCAAATAACTCCATGCCCAATGGAACACTAGAAGTTAGAGTTAGATTTTTGTTGTTTTAGGAAAGGCGTTTGGTCTGTGGTTCTTGGAACCTCGCTGGGAGGTTTCCATCCCCAAGTAGGAGCCAGATGTTATCTCCTCAATAAGCATAGACTAGTCATGGTGTCTAGGTGATAGGAAGTCTTTAATTTTTTTTTTTTGTGTGTGTGTTTAAGTTCCGGTCTGATAGGTTGAAGAAGGTAACGAAGTCTGAAATAATTGTTTAAAGCTAGCTCTCCTTCAAAAGGCAAATTTTAGGTTTTGGTAGCTTAGGCGGGCCTGGCAATGGTTCATTACCTACCGAAAAACCTATTTTCAGTGGTTTATTGTGTGAAAGAAAATACGCTCCAGCTACCGAAAGGGCAAAATTATAGCGTGAGTTCTGGGGTAGTTTTCGGTGTCTTGGGCGACCACGATGGTGTTCATTAGCCACCAAAAGGTAAGTATTTTCTGCAGTTCGCAGCGCATGTTTAGAACCTTCCATAGCTGCCGAAAAGCAAAGTCGTTTTCATAATCCATGAGACCATTTCGGGGGTTTGGGCAAACATGATGGTGTTCATTAGCCACCGAAAGGGTGGATACTTTCCGTAGCTTACCATCCAAAGGTTGGGTTGTTTACAACCACTGAAAGCAAAGAGCATTGGTCAAGACCGTTTTCCGTGGCATACGGTGTCAACGGTGGATTATCGGCTGCCGAAAAGGAGTTGGTGTTGATCGGCAGGCACGTCAAATCGGGGTTTGGTCATAATACAAGGAATCCATCATGTCGTAGCCGCCGAAAGGGTCTTTTCAATGAAAGAACGTTTTACCCCAAGGCAAGGCCAGACGCCACCGCCATGACTCTGACCAGATGGACCTCGCTTCCTCTCCGCATAACAGCATTTCTAAAAATTTCTTCCTTTGGTACAATCATGCTGCATTAGCTATCATTACTCCCTCATGATTATCCACCTTTTCATACCCCTCGGAATCAGTTCTCGAAAAGCCACACCACCCTTCCTCTTTCATCCTCACCATGTCAATTGAACACATTTTTTGTCTGATTTCCTGTCTCTCCCTTAGTCCCGAGTTTAGCAGTAGGTGCCAGCAAGTAGGTTATCGATGAAGAAAGGAGGAGGGGCGGTTTTGAGGAAAGAGTTGAACGAAATCTGCTACCTGGAGGCGCACCCTGAGGTATGCCAATTGGTCAAAAATGTCAGTTGCTATAACTTCTGCAAAAAACTTCAGGGTTCTCATCAACAGGTGGCCGAAGCGTTTTCCCTCACGTTTGATGACAGTAAGGCTGTGATAGGCAAGGAATAATTCTAGGTGGATGATTCCCTCATAGCCTAGGTAACAGAACTTCCAACAACCGGAGAAAACTAGTTTAAGACCACTGTCGCAAAGGAGTTTGAATTTCGATCCTATCTAAAACCCGAGCATGAAAACCTAGTGTGGAAGAAAGACGTTCCTATGGCATATCTGGAGGATAGATGGCAGCTTCTGTTAAAGTCAATCTTGGCTTATATAACCTATGAGGGCAGGTATAACAGGGTGATGATCTACCATTTTAAGCTATTGGATCACTTCACAGGCAAGAGTCCCTTAAATCTCCCCTTTTTCCTCCACAAGAGCCTGACTAAAATGGCACATCAAGTCAAAGCCCAACCATCCAAAATTGCTACCAGGCTGTACCACCACTGTCTAAACAAACACATGGTCTCTGAATTGTTGCAAAGGAAGGGCATGAAATGGGCCTTCTTCCTTTTCTGGAGTGGGCTCGAAACAGAATTATAGCCGGAGGATGGAAAGAAGTCTTCCACCCCCAGAAGTGGGAAAAGGAAGAAGAGGGCTATTCCCTTAATTCAAACCAAACCCCTTTCCTCGGATCCAAAGGTGAAGAAAGCCAAAAGGAAACTGGCATTTAAAGATAAGGCTGAGGAAGAGGGAGTTGTTTCAGAAGAGACCCCTTCAAGTATTCCTAATCTTTTAAACCTCCCATACACCGATTCTGAGGAGGATGAATTGCAGGAAGCTGGAGCAGAAAAAGAGGAGGTGGTGATGGAACAGGAACCCCAGGAAGTAGCCCCATCCGTGATGAAACAGGAGAATTCCTATTATAGTTTTCCCTCTCCTACACCTGTGGAGGAACAAGGTCAGCAAGTAGCTGAGGGATCAATTCATAACACAAAGATTTTTTCCTCACAGAAAATCAACTGACTCCTCCAACAGGCGTATGAACGCGAGATACTCTAGAGGGTTATTAAGGAGAAAAATGAGAGGCTGACTGAAAGATATAACGAGCTTTATGTGTCTTTTCAGGGATTGACCAAAAAACATGACAAAATGAGAGGGAGAAACATTAGACTGATCAATGAAAACATCAAGCTAAGGAGGAAGGTTGAGTCCCTGGAGGGTAAGGAACAAATTTAGAGGCCTCCACCCAAGGTACAGTCAGACCTCGACACCCTGGCAGCAGCTGCAATCAAATTTGCTGACCCCCCGGTTTTGGCCTAGGTGGAAGAGGAATCCAGGTAGCAGGGGACAGAAACACAGTTTTGCTAAAAATTTTGCAGGCTAGATCATACACCATTTTCGGCAGCTTGGGCGAACATAGGAGTTGTTCATTAGCTTCTGAATCCCTATTTGGTGGTTTACGACATGTCGGCAGAGACCTCCAGGATACCGAAAAGAGATAAAGGTTTCCAGTTCTTTGAAGCAATTCGGTGGTTTAGGCAAAGTGTAGATCTAATTCATTAACCACCGAATACCAGACTTTCAGTTGCTTATCACCTCCAAGCCTGGGTTTTGTTAGCTACCAAAAATACGGAAAATGCAGAGGTCTGTCTTCGGGCATCAAACCCCTTTTTTTGTTGGTCCGATCATCTTAAAGGCATTTTGCAGGGGATTGATAAGCATTCAAGTGCATCATGATCACCTCTGATCCCAGACTGAGAGTGCCAGCAATATTAACAGTGGAATATTCCTGCCTATTTTTATAAAAGACTCCTATAGGTTTTTGCAGGTAGCAGATTCAACTTGTCCTCTAGCCCCCAGAGGCTTGTTTCATCTGTCACGCGTAGGTGTATCAGCAAGAATCAGTTTTTTTGATCAGAATACACTGTCATACCTTTCATTAACTGTTCTTAGTTGTTGTTTTTAGCATATTCGATCCATCTTTTGGGATCTGAAAAAACTTTGTAATGACTATAAAGTTGAGAACTGAAATAGAACGTAGGTTCGATTTTGGAGAGACTGATCCATATTTGTATTCTCAGGCTTCAGTGACTTCTTAGATAATATAAGCTTCTTTTACTATTTGCTTTCAGATTTCTCTTTCTCATATTTATGTACTTACAGTGGATGGTTTATTTCCTGTATGTTCACTTGTCTATGCTAGATAGTTGTTATCTTGTCTTGGTATTTGAGAACTGAACATATATGTCATTTATTTGTTGTGCTTAGCCATTTATACACATTTTTTTGTGTATGAGTCTGCTAAACACGATAAGGATTCACTCCCTTTATCTTTTATCAACCCTCTGAACAGCAGTAGTCAAAGCCTTGTCTACCTGAGCGTCTCTATGTATGTTCTAAGTGTGTGAGTTTTGATCTCAGTCATCCAGCTTGATCCAAACAAACCCCATCATTTAAGATAAGTTTAAGTTACCAGGCATCTCTAAAATACAACCTAGGAGAGATTCCTTGAGTGATAACACATCGTCTCCTGTAGTAAGATAAGTGAAGGATTAGTAGTATTTAATAGGTGAAGTAAGGCCCTAATCTTGGACTCCTTATTTACCCCCCTGATGTTTAGAGTGAGAATGATCATTAAAGACCATCCGATGGAGGCTGTAATTCTCTAGGATCCTCAACAGTTACAGGGGAGACATCAGTGATGGCAATGTTTTCAATGTCATCGATGCGTGCAGACAGAGTAAAAACGTCATCAACAACACTCCCTCCACGGTGTTTTCTGTGATTATTTATGATGGTCACATTTAAGAATTTTTCTGGCGTAATCGGTGTAATCGTTTCACACAGGGATTTTTGGATGGATTTTTCGAATAAACATATAATGAGGGAAAATCCAGTGTGTAATTGTTACCTCCAACATCATTTGGCCGGGATCCATCCCTTTCATAAGAAGTAGAGAGAGGGGACAAGTTTCCTCCCACAGCCCGTGAATCTACCCTTTCAGATGTTGCCATAGAGATGGTCACATGGGGTAACACGGTGGACGTGTCTAGTCTAAGCCCAGGAGACGTAGCAGGTAGTTGACTAATATTAGATGAATCCCCACCCATAGTTAATTGATTTGAGTCCCCTGCCGCTAAAGGAAAACAAGGTGCGGCAATGGTGGAAGTCTGAACAATTTCCGAAGATGAACACAGTTCACATGAGGATAGAGGAATAAAATGAGTGCAAAAATCAGGGCCCAACCCCTCTTGGATAGGAAAACTTGTATCAAAATTGAATTTGACAAGACCCTCGAAGAGTCGCTTATCAAGTGTCGATTCTAATTCAGTGTAGAAATCTAACTCCTTTTTAGTGACCTCCTTGTATGGAGTATTGGAGCAAGGAGAAGACTTACCCGAGGCAATGACAGTCGGTTTGTGAGGTTCATCAGAAGGGAGAAAATCATCCAGTGAATTAAAATTCAAATCACCAGCCTGATGTAGTCACGGGCACTGTGCCATAACATGTCCAGTTTCACGACAATGGAAACATCGGAATGGGATATGAAAATAATCCAGTTTCTAACTAAAAGTGACTGACCCCCAAATGATCTCCACCTCCGCAGGAAGGCCAATCCCCAGATCAAACTCCACCATGATGCGGGCCACCTTCCTTTCAATACCAAAAAGGGAGTTTTTGTCAATCCAGACAAAAGTCCCAACTTTGTTAGCCGAACCCACCAAGATATTTTCTGTCCAAAGAGCAATAGGCAAACCGGGAAGCAGCATCCATAAGAGGCGGCGTGACTGCTTTTCCTTAACAGGGTCAAATGCCAAATGCCATCTTTTCAGGATGAGAGAACCAAATTTAAAAGCCCACTTCTTAGCCAAGATCTTATCTGCAAAATCATCCTTTGGAAGGATGAACATTATCCAATTATTTGGTAACAGATTGATTCTGGGGGCAAGCCCTAAAACAGGGGTCCAGTGAGCATTAACCCAATCAACGATTTCGCCCTTTGAACTAGCCGTGAACTCCAGTCGGCCAACTAGAGCACGCACAGCAAGCATTGCAACAAGATCTAAGTTTGTGGATTCTTCAATGAAAAATTGTTCTAGACCTTCTCGCGCCTTGATGGTTTTGATTCTACGCCTTTGTCTAGCCTTCGTCCCCCTTTTTTTCTTATCAAAACCCTTAGGAACTGGTTCAACAAAGGAAGGATAAGTTAAGGGGGTAGTGCTAGTGGGTATGTTTTGCCCTGCAAAACTAGTGCCTTTAACAGAAAGGGACAGCAGGGGAACCATGACGACCAGAATCACGTGGTTAACCGGTACACCAAGAGGCGAGACAAAAAGACAACTGTCTCGCAAGAAAAGAGGAGACAACCACAAGAGGGCATAGTCTGAGGAGAGTAAAAAAACCGAGAATATGGTAAAATACTGCACTCCACCACTAGTAGACCGCAGATAAAAATAACATTCCCACTTTTTATTTACCTTGGTTGGTACTATTCGATCAGTGAAACCGGCGAACTCCAAGTTTCTGCAGAATCTAGTAACTAGTATAAAACCCTAGTGGTAGAGTGAACTCACTGGGTACCAGGACCATGAATCATGCCAGCCAAACAATATTCCAAAACCCGTAAAAAAAACCAGCAAAACCCTGGTCCCCCAATCATGTCAACCAAACAATATTCCAAAACCTGTCACCCCTTACCCCTTCCTTTCCCTATCATGCCTATCACCATCACGTATTGTATCTTATTAATTATTCCAACATATTCTCCCTGTCAACCTCTGGTATCAATGATTTGAGTTCCGGATTTCCATCTGTTTGTTGTAAGCATCGGATTCAGGCCTGGAAATACCTTCAGTAGACATGGAAGCTCCAACAGTCTGAAAGGTCGACCATTTTCCTCCCTTGAACTGTTAAATCCTTAGATTGTTATGTTTTCAAAACCATCAATATATATATATATATATATTAAGTTTTGGTGTGTCTGCATTATAGGTAGAAAAGGAAGCTCTTGCAAGTTATGGGTCATGTAAATTAATATTAACATAAGTGTTAGTTATTTAGACTTATTGATTTAGTCTCAAAGTATATAGGTTTTTCATATATTAATTTCATTTTAAGTTTAATAGAGTAAGAATACCCCATACATGTTTCAATTGAATTAATGATGTAACTTCTAAATAAAATTTTAAATATGATTTTCATAATTTTTAAAGTGTTAAAGTGCATAAAAAAAAAATTCAAGCAGAAAAAAGGAAAGGTATTTTTACTATTAATGATAATCAAAAAGTACATTTCCATACAAAATAAACAAAATGTAATATTATGTTTTGTCTCCCAATACCATAACCAAGTTCTTAACATAGCATGATAAACAAAAATGCTCCAAGCTTATCTAGATAAGAAACAAAGGACTAGTCTACGTCCATCTTGGTAACAAAACAAAGAAACTTGTCAAAGAAATGCTGAGAAGTGCCAGCGTTTTCTAGATGATTATCAATCCACTCTTCCCACCACAAAGTGCCTTCCTACAGTTTTAATGCTTATTTAGACAAAGCATCAGTCACATCATTTAATTCTTTGTATATATGATCTATATACCAATTACGGAAGGAAGTAAGTCATGCATCTATCCTCTAACACCAATGTTGAAGAGTAAGGGAATTAATCTTATGGATGCATTTGACCCAATTTACCACCACTGTAGAGTCACCAAACAATCTCAATGTATCCACCCCGAAATCTGAAGCAATTTTGAGTAATCCCCAAAAACCAAGTAACTCAACTAAAGAGTTTGTGTCGTCCCCAATGTTCAACATGAATTTGAAATAGTGCTGAGATTTTATAATCAAATAAAAGCATGCTGCACATTTTCCTCTCACTGCTGCCCTATCAAAGTAACCAGTGGCCAAGTTTGAAATGGGTAGAATTAAATTTATAAATATCTTTAATTTTTTTTTTAATTTAGTATATTTAAAAAATAATAATTACATTAATAAATATTAATAATTATTTGGAAAATAAAATCGTTTTTTTTCATAGTCAAGATATTCAAACTAAAGAAACTAATTAGTTAATGTGTAAGTTAGCGTGTTTTAAAAATGCAACTTTATTATTCAACAAAACATGTTATAATTATAAAAATTCACAATCCCATTCAAAATAATTGAAATTTCAAATAATAAGCATGCAATTTAAAACATGCATAGGTTATGTACATATATAATTATGAAAACTATTACGCATGCTCGTTGTAACATCCTTGGTGTGAAGGCACCTATGCCACCTCACCCCACGTAGACGAGCTTAGCATGGGAGCTCACCTAAGATGCCTAAGGCATGGTAAGTCAGTCACAACACGTTTCAGAAGCTCAATATGTTGGCATGTGAGTGGCTAAGGGGATGGGCGCACATAGCGGGCAACACCATACTAGGGCAGGCAGGAAACAGTGGGATTTGGCAGATTTGGAAATGGACGCACTAAGATCACAAGTTGGGAGCTTGGGCATGCCAAGCCAAGTGCATGGAAAACGGGTGTCGACAGACAGACTTGGGTGGAGCACATCACCATCAGGCTTGTGGGGCAAGTGCCCAATGAGCACAAACACCCAAAGTGGAAGTAGTGAGTGTGGGCACAGCATAAGCGTGGGTGAACAGGCATGCAGATAGCACAGGCCTATCGAGTTGGGTACACACCCAAGTGTTGTGGACAAAGAGTGTGTACGGGCGCTACTGTAGAGCCCCTCTTGTAGGGTCTTCACGAACTGAACCTGAAACTCAACAACTTAATACAAAACAAATTAGATACCATAATTACTAGAGAAATAAAATAAATTAACTAAATAACTTATCAAATATAGACAAAACCATAACCTGTCAACTCGATCCAACTTGCCCATTTCTGTCCGCGTCTTCCATATGATCCCTCCAGTAAAGCTTGTTTAACCGTAGGCAAAGCAACCGTTAGCTTCACCACCCAACCATAGGCTCATGCTTTCAGTCGCATGGCCACCCCCAAGCTTCGGGTTGTATAGCTCACACACACCAATACTAGAGACTCATAAATGGGTTTCCACCCTGATGGGATTTTTAATTGCCTTCTAATTACTTAGAAAACAACTAAGAAGTGTACATTAATTGTCAACCCGGGGTTCATTGGGAACTTGCGAGTTATCGTGCACTATATGTGCAAACCAAAATCTCCTCTGACATTGGTTTATCTACTGTGAAGTTCTAGTTCAATAACCTTACTTGCAAACAATGGTATGAGCAGTTACATTGTCTTGGCAAGGAACTAACCATATAAACAACTATCAAAACTAAGTTGCTAGGAAAGTAAATCACACGACATGAAAGTAAATGCTAAAATTAAATTCACACTTTGCTTGAAAGTAAATTCTAAAACTACATTCACACTGTGCAGAAAAAGTAAATTCTAGAACTACGTCACACTTTGCGGGAAAGTAAATTCTAATACTACGTTCACACTGTGCAAGAAACTAAATTCCAAATCTAAGTTCACAACACACTTGATAGAAAGGTAAATTGCAGAAATAAAATCTAAAAGCTAGTCTTGCCAAATACAAGTTATTGTTTATGATCCAATAGAGTAAATATGGTCATTGCATTAAGCTCAATGATTGTAAAATAAACATTTAAATCTCTATCTATGCATTGAAATCAAATTGGAGAAATAAACTTCACACTTCATAAGAAATCAACACTAAGCAATGAAGTACAACTACAATAAATAAAATCTTATTGCAAACTAATAACTAAGATTTAAATTGAATCAAAATGAAGGTATAGCTTTATTCCATCATATTTGGACTATTGCTCTAAGAGTCCTCCCATAGAATGGAGAATGAACTCTTATTTATACATGATTTATCCATAACAAATAATAAATGAGGATCCAAAATATCCTCAACAAATTCCTAAAAGTTTGGATCTCAAAACTAAATCAAAACTAATCCAAGATCCTTACTAACTACATGCTATTTAGAATACCTTTGAAGTCAAATTCGAATTTAGGGGTAGAGGCTATAATAAAATAGTCAAAACTCATCCCAAATGTCTCCTAACAACTTTTGACTTCTTAGGTCCATCATATATTTGATAGAGCTCTTCAAATCTTTGTGGATAAGCCAAAATATGCACTCATATCCACCTCCATTTACAAACTTTAATTTAACATCATGATTTGAGACATATAAAAATAATAGAAATAATGGATTTATAAAAATCCATTACTCCTAATGAATGTCTTTCTCCAAAGTTGGTGGTTGAAGGTAATTTGAATTATTGACTTTTTGTAGCTTCTGTAAGAGGTTCTGCAGCTTCCTGTAAAGTTTTTGTAGTTCTGCAACAAAGGTTCCGCAACTGCTACAGAACTCCCTCAAATATGTTGTAGCTGCTTCTAACAATTGATTCAATATTCAAAGCAAATACATAGTACACTAATTCCCTCAATGTTAGTCAAAATATCAAATGAAATACTAAGAAATGTAATGGAAAAATAACTTGGGCATAAAAACTGGTATATGAGCATGAGAAGGGATTAGTGCATGAATATGGATGAGTAAAATGGAATATAGATAAGGTAAAATGATGATAAATCCAAGGCCCATCATCTCCCCCAAATTGAAAATGTTGCATGTCCTCATGCAACCCTATGTCAACCAAGTTGAATGATGTTCATTTTTAATGCAGGCCTCAAAATTAATTGTCAACAAGCCACCACCAATGTATCTGATCATCAAGAGGTATGAAATTTCATCCTGAACAATTCTCCATGCCAACATACATTTTCAATGCAATAATGCAAGAAAAATAGATTTTGTAGCCAATGGACTCGCAATTTGCAGCTTTAAAAAAAATGTGATTTTTCCAAAACTATAAACTGGGTTTTTACCAAACTTTGTAGGGGTGTTAGGAATGCCATTATACTTCTCCCAGCCAAACATTGGAAAAACCCACATCACGGTTTTCGAGGAAATGAGAAAATGGTTGTAGGTGACTATGCTTGATTTCTCGAAAACCGTGCATCGAATTGAGCTGAAATTTTCTAGATTTGTTCCTCTTATCATAATGCTTATGTCCACCAATTTTCATGGTTACCCAGTTCACAGTTTTTGAGAAAATGAGAAAATGGCTGTAAGTGACTATGCTTGATTTCTTGAAAACCGTGCATTGGAATGAGCTGAAATTTTTTGTATTTATTCTTCTTACCTTAATTTTTATCTCCTCCAAATTTCAGGAAAACCCACTTCACCGTTTGGGAGATATATCCATTTCAATTTCTGCAATTTTTCAGAAAAATGTGAATGAAATAGATGCACTGCAAAAATAGATGGCAGTGCTTTGCAAAGAGCACAAACTATATGACCATTGTGAGGTTTGCTGATACTGATAAAATTGCATGTCCACGTGTGTCTTTTTATGATCATAGAGCATAATTCAACTCCAACAATTCCATGGCTACTATCTTGAGTGAAATTTTATTCAAATATGTTGCATGAAATTAATTTAGAACTCCAAAGCAATGGAGTAAATTTGAGGTCCATTCTCATCTCAACAAACCTGGAAGTGTTGTTTCTGTTGTTGGTGCCTTTTAAATTTTGTTCTAAATTTCCACTCATCTGCATGTGCTTGAATTAAGTTATGCTCCCAAAATATTGTTGAAAACTGCCTTTAACAACTCAAATGGTACAAATGTCAACAAATACAGAAAAAGAGCAACCCCACTCATCTTTAAGAAAATAAAAGGAGAGCGGTGCAATGGAAAAAGTGGCATTTGTATTCCAATGTATTAGCAAATCTATGCTACTGTTATAAAGGAACTTCTACAGGAAAAGATTATCATGATGGTCATGGTATTGGAGATATCCACGTTCTAAAGAGCATGTTCACACTCTTCTCTCTCTCCCAAACTGAAGACAAAGCATGTCCTCATGCAATGCAGTCACTTGTCTAAACTTGAAGGAGAATGTTTTAAAGTATGCACTTAAGTCATGAATAGCATCATTTTCATACCATTTCCATCATGTTGCCTTTGAATATATTTCCCTCAAACAATTAGAAATGAATGTCCCATCCCCATCAAACAAAACATATGTTCTCAAGGTAGCCAATGTTTTGCAATGGTAAGCAAAATCTAGGCAGCTTAATCCATTTCTTCTCCCTCAATATGCCATGAGTAGTCCATTGCACTAAATCAACTTTCACCACATTCACCATTTCCCAAAAGTTGATTATAAATGATTGTTGTGAAATGCATTATCAAGTACCAAACCGTGTGTACCTTGAGTTGTAGCTTCAAAATGGATTTTCCTTTTTATATGACCAGCCATCTTGATATTTATCTTGGACAACAATTTCTTCAATATGCTCCTTGGAAAGGGCTGCATGCATTCCATTTGAGCAGATGCCATATATCTTGTGTATTAAACTTCTCAAGACTTCCATTGTTAACTGTAGGCATGTATCCATGTTTTTTCCGTTGCATTAGATCTTGAAATGTTGCTACAAGACTATCCACGTGCTTCAACAAAATTCATGTGCTTTTGTTTGTCCATCCAGTCTTCTCCCCAAACTGAAGAGTAAATCGGCCTTTGAGAAAAAAAGATTTGCATTGATAAATCTGTGTTATTGACAGAATTCATGAAACTCATAATCTGGGAACAAGAATCTTCTGTTGTAATATCAATGCTCATTCAAGAAGTAAATCTCTGTTTCCACTGCTTTCTTAATATTTTTGCATAATAATGCCATGCCACACGACCGAATGCTGCAACATGTATGCCACAGAGGTGTTGTGATTTGTTGTTTCTTCCTTGCAGCTTCTACATAAATGTTGAGTGGGGAGATTCCAAGGGCATATGAATTTCTTTTATAGTCTTATATGTGATGTAATTGTGACCCATGCCACACCCAAGTTCTCTTATTTATGCAACAAGGCTTCATTACATCCTGTGGATCCAAGATGCTCTAAGATCGTTTGATAGTTGCTAAATTTGCAAACCCTATATTCTAGTGGAAAGTTAGAGCAATCCATTTTTTTTTTAAAAATTTACAAACCATTGCTCTCATAACAATAAGAATGCATGAAGCAGATAATAACTACCAGGATAGGGACCACACCACTCATGAAAATTTTCAATCAAACCTTTGTGCCTAAAAATTGCATTCATTTCCCAAATTGACTCTGTGCATAAACCAACAACAGATTTTATAATAAGCAATCCCATTATGCTGTGTTATCCTCTGCAAAGTGGAATAAGGAATCTGAATACGTGGCTGCACCTACTTAATAATTGCTTTGTCAAATGTGCTACTATAGGACAACTCACTCACCAATGTTGAAATCATGTGAAAGAGGTAGAGGAAGTCCTTGTAATATGAAATCTTAAAACTATATTGGCGTTTGATGCTTATGCTGCCATCAACATTTTCCACCACTTCTCAATGCAACTCACCTTTTTGTTGTTGCTTCCAAGTTTTGCTCTCATATGCATCATACTTCAAAAATTTTGTTTCTTTCAGCCAAGCCTTTGTCTTTCTTCTCATGCATACCATATCTTGGAATGGCTTCTACAACAATTTATTCTGCTGTAGGTTCTTGTGTCCAGCCTATTCCCTTTCTCCTATTATGGCCTTGGATTGTATATGAGCTACTTCCCTTTTTCTTTTTGTTGGTTCTTGTGTGACAACAGTAAGACTTCTTCTTCAATCAGTTTATTTGGCTTGTGCATCAGATGTTATTTTCTTCTCACTGTTGGTTCTTGTGTGGCAGCAGCAAGACTTCCTATTGTTGGTTCTTGTGTGACAACAATAGGGATTATGTAGCAACATCATTTTATGCTTGGGTGTTAGGAGATGTCGAAGTGGACTTAGATAGGGAAGTAAAGATGGGATAATGCTTAAATAGAAGGCTGAAGGTTTGGGTTGAGCAAGGGTGGTAGGGGCTAGGAAAGAATGATGATGAATGGACAAGAGAGGTAATGGTGTTCCCCTTCCCCCAAACTGAAAACTTTTACTACCCTTGGAAATATAGGAGGAAGTAGGGAAAAAGACTCAAGTGCATTTCCAAATACAAATCCATAGCATTTAATGAACTTGACTAACAATAAGGAAAGAAGCATACCTGTACCTACCTGCGAATATCATGAAATGTGCAGGAGCATCCTGAGAAGCATGAGATCTGATGTGGTCCACAATGGTGTAGAACTTGCAAGAAAGAGCAATGTGGAATATAGAGCTTGGATTTGGAGATGAAAAATGATCTTCTGATGTAGTAGCAAATCTTGGAAACTTTATTTAAAGAGCATGATGGAATACTTTATTTCTCACTTATTTGCAAACCTTGTCCGCCAGCAAGCTGGTTTTCAGATAAGATCCATCTGACTGCACCCAGAGGGTTTTCACAATCAGAAACTTTTTATTCTCGAGGGATGCCCTCCAACAAGCTAGTTTTCAAGCATTCCAAGGTTTGATGGCGCCTGAAAAATAGGTTTTCACCATCAAATTTTATTTAGAAAGGGGGTAGGGAGGTGAGGGAGCTTGACATTGTAAGTGAGCCAAGCTGCTTTATTGTGTGGGTTAGGGATGGATGGAGCATAAATTCATGGGAGTAATGGAATGGTGGAGGATGAAGTCAATATGATGATAGTGGTGATATAGATGATGTTCATGAGAAAATATTATCAACCATATAAGGAAATGAAAGATTTATTAACTTCAGCAGGCATGCGTATCAAAATGGGAAAAGGAAATACATAAGCATACCATGGCGCTAGTGAATGAGAATAATGAATCTTAGGTCTTCTGAAAGGATTCTTTATAGAAATCAGAGATATGGAAATGGGAATGTGGGAATGGCACTTGACCTCTGGAACATTGGTCTTGAGATTCTTCATATGTCTCATTCTAGATCCATCTGCAATCTTTCATAAAAATTCTTGTTGTTGTTGTTTTCTTCCGGTGAGACACTGTTGGATTAGGCTTCTAGGAACTTGAGCTTCAAAAGTAGCACATTTCATGATAATGAATTTTCATTGTTGGATGTCTGGAAGGAATTCCCATCGGCATTAAATTTGGTCTTCACGAATCACTCATGCATAGATTAACCTTCTTTAATCTTCCAAGGACCTGCAAAAAAATTGGCACTTACCTGCATTAAAATGTGAGCTCATGGACGAAGAGAGGTGACCAATCTTTCTTAATCCAAAAAATATGCAAGATAAATACAACAAATTCTTATAAAATAAATCCAGGGAAGATAAAACAAACAAAAATTCACTTTTTACCCGTTGGAAGCGGAGGCCAACCTAGACAACCTAGCGGTATTTTGTTAATAACTTCTTCATTTCAAAACCGATTTGAGTGATTCCAAATACAAATGAAAGTGGATTCATAGGGATAACTCTAGTAGAAACAGGTTTTTAAAATTCATTAATATGGTATTCCAAATCTACTAAAGAACATCATGTAAGATAAACCGGTTTGCAATTTCCAGCATAGACCAACAGTGGTTATATTGAGCATAACTTTTTCGTTTGATGACAGATTGAATCGATTCAAATTGAATATTAAATTAGGTTCCCATATGTACCCCCAATAGAAACAATTTTTTAATTCAATAAGAATTGATGGGTCTAATATGCCAAAGTACAATCGATGAGACAGAGTTCCGGGAGTGCTGATTTATGATAGGCAGTTAGTATTTTGAGCATAAATTCCTCGTATGATATCGTATTTGAGTGATTCAAATTTATTTGTAGACTAGATTCATAGGAGAATATGCCTTAGAAACAGGTTTAGGAAATTCATCCATTTACGCACCCAAAAATTGACTTTCCCAATTGTGTTATTGAGCTGTCTACCCCACACCCAGTCAGTATTTTGACTATATCTTTTATGTTTGATACCCAAATTGAAAAATTCAAATTGGGTTAGAAACTAGATTCCAAGGGCTATTTTGTTTAAAAACAGGTTTTAAAAATGGGTCCATATGGTCCCTCAAAACATGACTGTCCTGACTGCATTTTCAGTAAGCCCAACAAGCCAAAATGCCCAAATAGACAAATTCTCACTGAAATGATGATATAGATGGGAGTAAATGTTGTTAGGGGTATAATTTCAATGTAATACACCCAAATAAATAAATAAACAATCCAAACCTTGAGTTGACCTACACATACGTTTTTAAAGGTTCCACAACTGAGCTACAGATCCTCAAAAATTGAAAAGTTTGCAAGATATGAATAAATGATTATAGTCAAACTTCAAAAATTGTATTTTAATGCTAAATGATGTATTTTTATGAATTGAATAACATATTACATACACCTTTTGAAATTTTTTATTCTTGTGTACTCTTTCTTCAATGGCTTCCCCTCGAATCCTCTTGAATCCTTTAATAGAATCTCCATTCACCAAGCCTCATTCCTCTTTCCAAGCTTTCTGCAAAAGATAAATTAATAATATGTGTGGCTCTTACCGCACCACATAATCATCATCTTGAATCTTTGATTTTATTCATGGAAATAGAAGGCATAAACAAATCTACTGCTATTGCATAAATTATTAACATGGTTCATATTTGTAGAGACTTGCGGCGGGCTATTACACTATAGCAATGCTACAATGAGGTCGTCTTTGCGTCTTACTTGTCTCTACGCCTCCATCCTTCAAAAAACATATGCATGTATAATGAAATAAACAAATAGCTCACTTTGAAAAAAAAATTACTTAAGCAAAAAGAGGAAAACTTCTCACACAAAAATAACTATGTCAACCAAGTAAGGGGTCATAGTGGTCGTGGTAACTCCTCAGCAACGGTGCCAAAATGACGGGCTTTTTAATTGCCTTCTAATTACTTAGAAAACAACTACGAAGTGTACATTAATTGTCAACCCAAGGTTCATTGGGAACTTGCGAGTTACCATGCACTGTATGTGCAAACCACAATCTCCTTTGACATTGATTTATCTACTGTGAAGTTGTAGTTCAATAACCTTACTTACAAACAATGGTATGAGCAGTTACATTGTCTTGGCAAGGAACTAGCCATCTAAACAACTATAGAAACTAAGTTGCAAGGAAAGTAAATAACACGACATGAAAGTAAGCACACTAAAATTAAATTCACACTTTGCTTGAAAGTAAATTCTAAAACTACATTCACACTGTGCAGAAAAAGTAAATTCTAGAACTACGTCACACTTTGCGGGAAAGTAAATTCTAATACTACGTTCACACTGTGCAAGAAACTAAATTCTAAATCTAAGTTCACAACACACTTGATAGAAAGGTAAATTGCAGAAATAAAATCTAAAAGCTATCCTTGCCAAATACAAGTTACTGTTTATGATCCAATAGAGTAAATATGGTCATTGCATTAAGCTCAATGATTGTAAAATAAACATTTAAATCTCTATCTATGCATTGAAATCAAATTGGATAAATAAACTTCACACTTCATAAGAAATCAACACTAAGCAATGAAGTACAAGTACAATAAATAAAATCATATTGCAAACTAATAACTAAGATCTAAATTGAATCAAAATGAAGGTAGAGCTTTATTCCACCATTATTTGGACTATTTCTCTAAGAGTCCTCCCATAGAATGGAGAATGAACTCTTATTTATACATGATTTATCCATAACAAATAATAAATAAGGATCAGGGATGATTTTAGGGATGATTTTAAGAACCCCCCAAAATTTATATATATAAAAAATGGGCAAATCTCCCCAATATATAGGAAAACTTGAAGGCGATTTTATCAATAATATAATATGTATATATAATTTTTTTGGTGAATCTTTCATTTCATTGTATAATCCTGTAAAATCTTGGCGAATCTTTCACTAAATTATAAGATATTGTAAAATCTTGGCGAGTATTTCACTTAATTATAAAAAATTGTAAAAGCTTGGCGAATCTTTCATTGATTTATAAAATATAGTAAAAATTTGGAGAATCTTTTTCCAATAAGACTCAAGCTTTTGATTATGTAGATCAATAAGGTAGTGCAATAGAAGAACATACACTGGAGCTCAACTCTGGACTCTCTCGACTCCTAGACTCTCGAATGAACAAGTGTATGAATGAAGAGAGGATGGATTTATTTATACATTTCACAAGCAGTATTTGATCACTCACAACTAGAAGGTGTCGACGAAACATGACTGCACTAACTAGATTCAGGGAAAGTAGGGACTCCACTTGTTATCTCATCCCTTAATGGTCCAATGGACATGTGGGGTCATGAATCTTGATAGGACAACAAACTGATACAATTACATGAATATCCTAGTAGTGGGCCACTTCTTTTATATAGAGAGATAGTTCTTGGACCAATTTCAAGATTCCAACCAATATTATCACCAAACTTTCTTCTCTTTGGTTTCGAATGGTAGGCGAGTTGCATATTTGTCAATGAATACTTAAAATGGCTCAATCCACACAAATTTTCCTCGGCATGTGATAACTTCTCCCATCACTGTTTTAAAACATCCCAACACTATAAAAGTATCCATAAATTGATAAATAACAACCTCATGCACTTCTAAATTCACCCAATGATGAGAATAACGCCTCATGCACTTCAAAATTCACCCAGTGATGTGAATAATGCCCCATGCACTTCGAAATTCACCCAGTGATGAGAAAAATGCCCCAGACACTTCAATACTTGCCCCGAGGACTTCAAAATTCTCCCAAAGATGATAAAAATTCCCTAAGCACTTCAATATTTTCCCCAACCACTTCAAAATTCCCTCGAGGCACTTCAATACTTACCGCATGCACTTCAAAATTGACCCAATGATGGTAGAAACGCACCATGCACTTCAATACTTGCCTCAACCACTTCAAAATTCTCCCAACAATGATAAAAAAAGCCAGACACTTCAATATTTGCCCGAGGCACTTCAAAATTCTCCCAGCAAAGATAAAAACACCCCCATCCACTTCCATGATTTCCCACGCACTTCATTACTTGACCCAGACACTTCAAAATTCGTCCAATGATGATAAAGATGCCCATGCACTTCAATAGTTGCCCTAGGAAAGGGAGAAAAATACACAACAATGATCTAATCACCCAGGAAAACACAAAAATGCCTCAATCCACACAAATTTTCCCCAGTAAGTGATAACTTTGCCCATCACCATTTAAAACGTCCAAACACCATAAAAGCATTCATACATTGATCAATAACAACCCCAAGCACTTCTAAATTCACGTAGTGAGGAGAAAAACGACCCATGCACTTCTAAATTCACCCGGTGATGAGAAAAATGTCCCAAGCACTTCTAAATTCACCCAGTGATGAGAAAAACACCCCAGGCACTTCAATACTTGCCCCAAGCACGTCAAAATTTTCTAAAAGATGATAAAATTTCCCTAAGAACTTCAATATTTTCCTAGGCACTTTTAAATTCTCCCAAGGATGATAAAAACTCCCCATGCACTTCATTATTTTCCCAGAGCACTTAAAAATTCCCCCGAGTCACTCAATACTTGCCACGTGCACTTCTAAGTTGACCCAATGATGATAGAAATGCCCCATGCACTTCAATACTTGTCTTGACCACTTCAAATTCTCCCAACAATGATAAAAATGCCCAGACACTTCAATATTTTCCCCGAGCACTTCATAATTCTCGCAGTGAAGATAAAAATGTCCCCATCCACTTCTAAATTCACCCAGTGATGAGAAAAATGCACCACGCACTTTTAAATGCACCCGGTGATGAGAAAAACGCCCCATGCACTTCTAAATCCACCTAGTAATGAGAAAAACACCCCATGCACTTCTAAATTCACCCAATGAGGAGAAAAATGCCCCAAGCACTTCAATACTTGCCTTGGGCAATTTCACTTCAAAATTCTCCGAGAGAAGATAAAAATGCCCTAAGCACTTCAATATTTTCCGAGGCACTTCAAAATTCTCCCAAGGATGATAAAAACTCCCCATGCACTTCAATATTTTCCCCAAGCACTTCAAAATTCCCCCAAGGCACTTCAATACTTGCCCCATGCACTTCTAAATTCACCTAGTGATTAGAAAAACGCCCCGTGCACTTCAATACTTTCCTTGGCCACTTCAAAATTCTCCCATCGATGATAAAAACACCCATATACACTTAAATATTTTCCCTAGGCACTTCAAAATTCTCGCGGCGAAGATAAAAAATGCCCCCATCCACTTTCATGTTTTGTGAGGCACCTGCAACAATTAATTAACAAGAATGCGCGAAATAGCAGAAATGACAGAACTCAGAATCACTTTTGTATTGATCACGGGCCACTTCGAGGGGGCAACCTCCTTTGAGCAAGCTCAATACAAATAACTTCACGGTGGCTTCATAGGTCTCAACACACACTTATATACTAATTCTAGGCGCCAATACTATGGGTCGAAACCATGGGCCGTTACAAACTATGGATCAACAATACTACGGGCGACTTACAAAGCATATGCGCCAACAACAATAACACAAACTATTGATCAACAAATACTACGGGACGACTTACAAAGCATATGCATCCAATAACAACATACTAACAAAGTAAAGACATGGGTTCCTAACATCCCCTCCCCCTTGAAAAAAAGCTTTGTCCTCAAAGCTTTAGATGTGGAAATTGTTGTTGAATCTGAAGGAGTGGTTCCCATGTAGCATCCTCTGGTTGCATGCCGTGCCACTGAATTAAGACTTCTGTGATAGAGCGAGAGCGAAGCTGACGCGTGCGCCGATTGAGGATGGCCTCTGGCTCCAAAAGGATGGATCCTTCATTATCCAGTTCGGGTAAAATCGTTTGGCTGCTGATGTTGGTGCCAAGAACTTTCTTCAGACAAGAGACATGAAAGACTGGATGAATGCGGGAAGAAGGAGGAAGTTCCAATTTATAAGCGACGGACCCAATCTTCTGAAGAATCCGATATGGCCCATAGAACTTTGGAGCGAGCTTATGACGTCCTTTGAGTTTCAAGGAGGATTGTTTGTACGGCTGGAGACGAAGAAAAACCATATCGCCGACTTGAAAGGTGCGCTCTGAACGGTGCTGATCAGCTTGTTGCTTCATGCGATTCGTTGCCATGTGAAGATTGTCCCGCAAAATGCGAAGAATCTGATCTCGGTTGCGAAGGACCCTGTCAACTTCCTGAACTGGTGAACTGGTGGGGGTGTATGGAAGAAGAGCTGGAGGTGCCTGACCATAGACTGCTTCATATGGGGTCATTTTGGAGGCAGTGTGGTAAGAGGTATTGTACCACCATTCAGCGAGAGGAAGCCACTTTGCCCACTGATGTTGTTGTTCCGAGGTGAAGCAACGAAGATAAGTTTCCAAGCATTTATTAACAATTTCAGTCTGACCATCTGTTTGTGGGTGATACCCTGAACTCATCTTCAGTTTGGTGCCAGTGTGATGAAATAGTTCTGTCCAAAAATGACTAGTGAAAGTCGCATCACGATCCGAGACAATGGAAGAAGGGATGCCATGAAGACGAAAGATCTGGTCCATAAAAATTTGAGCGACGGAGGAGGCTGTATAGGGATGGCTGAGAGCACAAAAATGACTATATTTGGAGAGACGATCAACCACAACGAGAATCACTGTCTTTCCGCCAGATTTAGGGAGCCCTTCGATGAAATCCATAGAAATATCTGTCCAAATCCGTGTAGGTATGGGCAAGGGTTCCAGCAATCCTGGAAGGAGTGTTGTTTCACCCTTATTGCGCTGGCAGGTATCACATTCGGCCACCATCTGTTGAATTGTTCTTTTCATGCCCTGCCAAAAGAAGTTACGCCGTGCTCGTTCATATGTTTTGAGGAACCCGGAGTGCCCGGCTGATGGAGAAGCATGGAGTTCATAGAAGACAGCCTGTTGAAGATCTGTGCTCTGGGGAAGCACCAGACGACCCTTGTATCGCAGAGAAGCACCATCCCAAGAGTAATGTGGGACCGCAGAAGGATTGTTGGTCAAGCGCTGGATGATCTGAGATAAGGAAGAGTCATTGACATAACCCTGTTGAACAGATTGCAACCAATTTGGAACCGGCATAGAGATAGCTGAAAGAGAACCTTGGGTATCAAATGTACGAGAAAGAGCATCTGCCACAATATTGTCTTTACCCTTCTTGTAAGTGATCTCATAGTCATAACCCATGAGTTTGCTAACCCATTTCTGTTGTGCCGGGGAGGAGACACGCTGGTCCAAGAAATATTTCAAACTCTGGTGATCAGTCTTGATGCAGAAATGATTCCCTAATAGGTATGGACGCCACTTCTGTACTGCATGCAAAATAGCCATCATTTCCTTCTCATAGGTAGAGGCAGCTAAATTCTTACCGGACAGGGCTTTGCTGGTGAATGCAATGGGGTGTTCATCTTGAAGGAGAACAGCACCAAGTCCATTGCCGCAAGCATCACTCTCAATCGTGAAGGGCTTGGAAAAATCGGGCATAGCTAGCACAGGTGTAGTACACATAGCTTGTTTTAGTTTGTCAAATGCACACTGAGCAGCAGGTGTCCATGTAAAAGCATATTTTTTCAATAGGGCAGTTAATGGAGCTGCAATCTTCCCATAATCCTTGACAAACTTGCGGTAGTAGCCAGTCAACCCCAAAAAACCACGAAGGCTCTTGAGTGTCTGAGGATGTGGCCAATTGTTCATGGCATCGATTTTGGCAGGATCCACGCGAACCCCTTGTGCTGATATAATGTGCCCGAGATACTCAACTTCCTTTTGTCCAAAAACACATTTAGACTTCTTGGCATGGAGATGATGGTCAGAGAAAAGTTGCATGACAAGATCCAGATGCTGGAGATGTTCATCCCATGTTTTACTGTAGATGAGGATATCATCAAAGAATACCAGAATGAATTTCCGCAAGTAGGGTCGAAATATTTTATTCATTAAGGCCTGGAATGTGGAAGGAGCATTAGTGAGGCCAAAGGGCATGACCAAAAACTCATAATGGCCATCATGTGTGCGGAAAGCTGTTTTAGGAATATCCTCCTCATGAACTCGAATTTGATGATACCCAGAACGAAGATCCAACTTGGAGAAAAAGTGAGCCCCATGAAGCTCATCAAGAAGCTCATCAACGACAGGAATTGGAAACTTATCCTTGATGGTGAGGTGATTAAGTGCTCGAAAGTCAATGCAGAGGCGCCATGACCCATCTTTTTTGCGGACAAGAATAACTGGAGAAGGAAAGGAACTAGTGCTTGGGCGAATAATACCTTGCTTCAATAAGTCCCGCACGAGCATTTCAATCTCTGTTTTTTGGTGAAATGGGTAGCGATAGGGCCTGATGTTGGGAGGAACGCTGCCAGGAAGGAGCTGAATACGATGGTCTTCTGGCCTGGAAGGTGGTAATCCCACTGGTTCAGCAAAGACACCTGTATATCGATTCAGAATTTGTTGTAGATCCAAAGGAGTAGTGGAGACCGCGGATGGTTGCATCTGGATGGAACTGATCTGAGCGATGACACCATGTGAACTCTTCTTGAGGAGTTTCTCCATGCGATGTGAACTGATGATGCTGAGAGAACCTGGTTGTAATCCTGTCAATGTGTGTTTGTGTCCATTGAGGGAAAACTGCATCCAAAGTTCGGCAAAATCCCATAAGATAGGGCCGAGTGTGCGTAGCCATTGAGCGCCCAAAACCACATCACATCCGCCTAATGGCAAGGCAAACATGTCAGACCGCAGGATATAATCTCCCATAGAGATACGCACATTTCGACACTTCCCTTTGCAAGGTAAGGTGCCCCCATTGGCAATCATGACTTCAAAGTTGGAGCAAGGATGGATAAAACAATCAGCTTGTTTGGCGATCCGAGGGTCGATGAAATTATGAGTGCTACCAGAATCAATGAGGATTGTAAGAGGAAGCTTCTTGAAGTAACCCCTGACCCGCATTGTTTGGGGGGTGGTGATTCCAGCTAAAGCATGGAGAGATATCTCTGGCTGGTCATCCTGAGACGGAGGGTCAATAGGCGGTTCCTGAATGTCGACCGGAGCATCCAGTGTTTCTGGATCTTCGTCACCCATTTCAGAGGCAGGCGGAGACTCCACATCCAGGAGATATAGTTTTTGCTGAACACATCGATGTCCCCGAGTGAATTTCTCATCACAATTATAACAAAGACCCTTTTCTCTGCGTGCTTGCATCTCTGTTTCTGACAAACGCTTGATAGGAGTCGGTCGAGGAGCCTGCGGTATAGGAGGTCGCTGAGACCCCATATTTCTGAAGGGAACAAAAGTGGGCTTGGAGCATTGTTGGGCTGCAATCTTGTCTTCTGCCAATTTAGCCAACCCGAGTGCTTCCATCATTGTGTTGGGGCAGAACATTTTGACCTCGGAGCGGATGGCATCCTTTAGACCACTGATAAAACAACTCCGGTAAAATTCATCAGACAATCCTTCGGTGTGGTTGGCTAGATTCTCAAATTCAGTTTGATACTCTCTCACAGTGCCGGTCTGGCGAAGTTTAGTGAGGGTTCCTGAGAAGTCATCAAAAGCACTAGGACCAAATCGTTGCAGAAGGAGCTGGCAAAAGTTTGGCCAGTTGGGCTCTGGATGAGCCTTGATGTACCAACGGTACCACTGAAGAGCTTCCTGTTCCAAATGAAAGGATGCCAACGGAACTTTGTTGACATCAAACGTATTATGCAGACTGAAATATTGTTCTGCACGATAGATCCACCCAGTTGGATCGGTACCATTGAAGTGAGGAAAATCAAGCTTTGGACCACGGAAATTGCTGGAAGAAGAGAACCCAGTGTCTACTGAAGACTCGGACTGCCGTTTGTTGTTCATAGCTGAATGCTCAAGATGGAGACCAAGAAATTTTTCATCCAGATCCTGGAGTTTGGCTTGGATGGCTGCAAGGGCTTCCTCCATGGTTTTTGCTCCTGCACGGGTGACAACCATAACCAGGGATTTTTTTTTTTTTGTTTTTTTTTTTTGTTTTTTTTGTTTTTTTTGTTTTTTTTTTTATTGGGTAGGAAAACAAAAACAGGAACTACTTCAGTAAAGGAAAATTTGGATTTGGGAAAAAATCAGAAGGGTAATTGGGGTTTGACTCGTTTTTTGGACACTGTTGGATAGACAGGGAAGTAAAAATGAGGATTTCAGCAGCGGGGTGAAGGGATGGGAAAAATTGGCAGAAGGGAACAAAGAAGCAGAATTCAGAAAGGAACTCTGTGGTAAAAATTGAAGGTGATTGGGTGAAATCTGAGGAAGTTATGGCAAACCCTAAAAATAGACAAATGTGGGATTTCCGGCTGTAGGAAGGGGAACTGAGGATAGGGTCCTCAGGGATGAAATATGCAGAATGGAATGACAGGGGTTCCCTGAAAATTTCAAGGGAAACAGAGGTAAAACAAGGGAGATATGGAGAAAAAACTGAATTTTTTTTTTTTTTTTTTTTTTTTTTTTTTTTTTTTCCAGACTGGAGCGGCTACGGCTCGGTTTTTTTTTTTTTTTTTTTTTTTTTTTTTTTTTTTTTTTAACAGACTGGAGCGGCTACGGCTCAGAAGGAATCTGGAACAACGCCGACCTGCTGGATCTGGAACGGCTTGCAAAATGAGTCTGAAACGGTGCAGCAGTGATCGACAATAGTTCAACTGAAAGTAGATATGGACCCCAGGTATGTGCGGCTTCCTAACAGTTCAGGGTTTTCACTCGGCCACCAATGCTGTCTGACGGCTTGCGTATTGGGGCAGTACCCCTCACTCCACGGCTCAGGTAAAACTGATAACCACTTTGCCACAAACGACAGCTCTTGGTTTACCTCACGGGTGGGAACTAGTCAATCAGGTAGGGGTCGTTGCCCTTTTCGCCGGCAGGTCCTCTCAATGGGCCAGCTACTTCGGGGTTCCTGTGGTACTCCTCACAATGAGTTTTAGGGCTTATGCCCAAGTACTTCCCACAGTTAAGCGGATAGGGATTATTCCCAAATCCGAACCTGCAACAGATGCGAAAAAAAAAAAAAATTGGCAGAAATTTCACCCAGCGAGCCCAAGAAAGTGCTCTGATACCAGATGTGAGGCACCTGCAACAATTAATTAACAAGAATGCGCGAAATAGCAGAAATGACAGAACTCAGAATCACTTTTGTATTGATCACGGGCCACTTCGAGGGGGCAACCTCCTTTGAGCAAGCGCAATACAAATAACTTCACGGTGGCTTCATAGGTCTCAACACACACTTATATACTAATTCTAGGCGCCAATACTATGGGTCGAAACCATGGGCCGTTACAAACTATGGATCAACAATACTACGGGCGACTTACAAAGCATATGCGCCAACAACAATAACACAAACTATTGATCAACAAATACTACGGGACGACTTACAAAGCATATGCGTCCAATAACAACATACTAACAAAGTAAAGACATGGGTTCCTAACATGTTTGCCCAGGCACTTCATTATTTTCCCTAGACACTTCAAAATTCATCTAATGATGATAAAGATTCCCTAGGCACTTCAATACTTGCCCTAGGAAAGGGAGAAAAACACCCGACAATGATATAATCACCCAGGCAATCACAAAAATGCCTCCATCCACACATATTTACCTCGGCAAGTGATAACTTTTCCCATCACTATTTGAAAACGTCCCAACACTATAAAAGCATCCATACATTGATAAAAAAAAACCACATACACTTCTAAATTCACCTAGTGATGAGAAAAACGCCCCATGCACTTCTAAATTCACCAAGTGACGAGAAAAACACCCCATGCACTTGTTGAGCACCCAATATGCAGATAGATTATTCCAACATACAGAGCATACGAGATTTATTGTCAACCCGAGAAAGTCTTTTATTTCAAAGGATAAATGCACAGTCTATGCTTAAACACCAAATCACTGTAATTGAATACTTTTATCCTCTAACAACTATGTTCATCCCAAAGATCTGTGTAATCCCAATTGCTTTCTAAATACTACAATTTCAATTCCTTTCTACCATGCATCAACAAGAAATAATATAAGATTCAAAGACAATTGCAGATAAAAAGAAATCCTATTCAAATCCTAGAACAAGTAACTCACTTCTTCAATCTGATCACTCTTGAAAACCATAAGCATAAACTGAATATTAATCTAAAAATTCAATTGCAAAGGATTGAGTTCAGCTGCTCTAAGAAATTGAATTACAGGAATGAGAATCAACAGTCATAACAGGAAAGATAAATTGCAAGGGCTCATGGGATCACAACTTAAACTGCAAGATGAACAAGGCTGTGTACGACTGTCACATAAATTGCATAAAGAAAGTTTCATATTCAGTTGACTGTCACTCTGTACCATTTACCAATCTCCAAGAAATGCAATCCTAATTATACTGCAATCCACACTTACTACTGCTGCGTACAAAGGAATCAAAACGTCACACAACAATAAATTCAAGAAATCCTATTTTAACTCAGCAATCTCTGTGGAAGATGGGCCCAGCCTTCACACAGAGATGCTAGCTGAACAACGTAAAATTCCTTTAACTCAGAGGTAACTCTTTATATTAACAGAAGAATGATTACACAGTTTGCTTTCACTGCTAATACAAATGAATGAATTCTGCGTCGTTCCACCCCCTGGGTCGAGACAACTCCCCATATTTATACATGCAGATCATAACATCCGATCCTATTAACGGGAAGCCATGAAGATCTCTGATCTTCAGGCACCCTAAATAACACTAGCTGTTACAAACGTGGCATAGGAGAGACATAAAGAAATGCGAGAAAGCTGTTGATTGGCCCGGGAGTGGCGATCTTTCCAGATCACAACTATACTCGAGCAGCAACATACTAAAGATCTCCAATTATAGCGCATTCTGTTACAGCTGCCCTGTCACAGCTTCATCTAGGATGTTACATTAGAACCATGTACCTTAATTGATGATCGGAGCCTCGAGGATCCTTTTTAAGCAGCGAACATCCCTCCTTTCAAGACTTGTTCAGCCCCACCTTCCTACAGTCCACTTATCTCAAACTACCTTCATAAATCATAACATGTTAGCACAATTGAGAGATAAATAGCCTTAGTTATCACAATCATAAGCATTAATAAGATAGAGCAATGATCAGTCATACCTTGGCAGCTTGGGGGAATAAAGTGAGGACAACAGGTCTGATTAACATGCTAAATGGTGTAGGACAGGGTAAGAAAAGGTGATCGAGGATGATTAAAAGGGGCCAATTCTGGGCTCAACAGCACTTCAATACTTGCCTTGGGCACTTCAAAATTCTCCGAAAGATGATAAAAATGCCCTAAGCACTTCAATATTTTCCTAGGCACTTCAAAATTCTCCCAAGGATGATAAAAACTCCCAACATTTGAAAAGAAATTTGATCAAAATGTTAGCAGCCAAACTACTTTCATTGATAAAGACAAATTTATTTTTTTATTTTTTCTTTTCCATACTCCTGTATAATTATCAAATCCTTGCTAACTTAGGTTCCTTGGATTACCCCTCTCATCTTATTCTAGAAGGAAAATATAGAACATGCCCAGATATATCAACAATTCTGTAAATATAGTTGCATGAATGACTTCAAGGAGCCTCAGAAAATGCTAATTTTCTCTTGGTTTCTTCATTGTGTCTTGAATGAAGGAATTGATGCACCATTTTTCAGGTTGTTGAACATTTTTCTTGCTTCAAGCAACTTCATTGTCAATCCCTTTGAGACAGCTTGTGTTTTTTTCTCTCCCTTTAAAACCCATTCCCCATTACAATTTTAACATCTAAGAACAAGCATGGTTAACAACATATTGGTTAAAATGCATAAGGAGAAATTTTCTTTAGCTCGCAAAACTGCAAAGCTAGTAGTTGTTTCATTGAGCATCGTTTCCGTGTAATTAGCCAGTCTTCCTAAAGGCATGCATACAAGAATAACATCCTTGTAAATTCAAGGCATAACATATAATTTTTCTATCAATAACTACTCTAAATCTTTTATAGACATCTTTAGGCAAGCCTTTGGATACCCGAAAACTTAATAAATAAAAATTTATATGTGTTTTAAAGCTCTCCACTTGACTTAGAAGGCTTAATCTTATTGGGCTCAAGGACATCATATAATATTTCCAAGTACTCAAGAATTATTTGGTTGATGCTCTCTCCCCATTTAAAGCATCTTCATCAGAGAGTCAATGAGCTAGCTATGCTATTGCTATTGCTATTATTAGAGGTGTTTGCTAGAGAAAAAGAGAGGGTTCTCTAATGACAAATATTTTCTCATTCTCATGTAATATCCTCCATATTTGAAGAGATATATGTTCCTTCTCCTACAGAGCATCTACCAACCCTTATAATAGAGGGGGAAACAGTCTCCCCTTATATATCTTAGAGATTTTATAAATACTTGAATTCGATTCCCTGTTTAAAATAGACAATACATGGGAGTAGTGTCAATAACTGTTAAATTTCAGAATTTACTTCAATCTAATCTAGGATCTTAACTGAGAGAACAACATGTACAGCATATCTACAGCATATCAATCATGGAGACAATAATGCAAGCACACAAGAGACACAAAGATTTACTTGGGAAAAACCATAAAGGTGAAAAACCCCAATAACTTCCTCAGAGATAGATAGAGCAATGATACAACCAACCAAGA
Organism: Larix kaempferi; assembly: GCA_027924585.1. Taxonomy (NCBI): domain Eukaryota; kingdom Viridiplantae; phylum Streptophyta; class Pinopsida; order Pinales; family Pinaceae; genus Larix; species Larix kaempferi. Next base: position 1,873,916 of record BSBM01000694.1, on the reverse strand, counting down.
GAGATAGCCATAACCTAGCAGCAGATCCTCCTCCTCCATAAGTGCGCCACTCCTCTTTGAGTGCATGTGTGAGAAGTGAGTGAGTAAATAGAGTGCCTCCCGCACTCTATTTATACTTGACTTGACTTGCCTTTTTACCTAACTCATGTAGGCTCGAACTTTACCACATAACATAATGCTGACTGGGCCGACCCCCAATAGGGTGGTCTAATAACCCTTTGACCCACATGGTCGACCCCCAATAGGGTGGTCTAATAACCCTTCGACCCACATGACTTATACAGGGCCGACCCCAACAAGGTGGTCTAATAACCCATCAAATATAAGTTACGACATTTACAATATAAATGACGACACTTCCTTATAGAGGAATAATACCATCTCTATAGGAATACAATATACATATGTGTGAAATACATTCCGAAGTTACATATACATCAACACTCCCTCTTAACTAGGAAGGTATTTCTCAGCACAGTTCTTCTAGCACAAGTCATCTTCTCTAGATCATCGTCACTGGATAATCATCATCGAGTCATCATCATCGTCACTGCTACTGCTATCTCAATCAATCTCTGAATCTACTCGTCATAGGAAGTTCTACAGAGCCAGTCCTTTTTCATACTGGATGTAGGCCCACCACCTGCAGGTCTTCATCATCACTGGCCATACTGTGGAATCCTCAGGACTTATTACTTGAGTCACAAAACCTCGAAAGAGCATCCCAGGATGTTACGGGTACACAACTCCGACCTGTAGGATCTCCCAGGGCGCCATTACATGTGACCCTACCACAAAACCTCGCAAGAGCATCTCAGGATGTTACGGGTACACAACTCCAACCTGAAATCTCCCAGGGCGCTATTACATGTGGTCCACCACAAAACCTCGCAAGAGCATCTCAGGATGTTATGGGTACACAACTCCGACCTGAAATCTCCCAGGGTGCTATTACATGTGGTCATGGCAAAACCTCGCAAGAGCATCCCAGGACTGATTACGGGCACACAGCCCAACCTATCGGATCTCCCAGGGCGCTATTACATGCCATAGGACAAAACCTCGCAAGAGCATCTGCCAGATATCCCAGGGCACTATTACATGCCATAGGCAAAACCTCGAAAGACTATCTGCAGATCTCCCAGGGCACCAAATTACATGTCCTCCCAGAGCAAAACCTCGAAAGAGCATTTTCCAGATGTCCCAGGGCACCGATATTACATGCCATAGGCAAAACCTCGAAAGACCATCTGCAAATCTCCCAGGGCACCGGATTACATGCTCATCTGCACAACCTGATCCACGGCCACAGAGTATCAACCTGATACTCACCATACATCATCCTGATGTATCCATGATCATCCTGATCATCATCACTGCAACGTCCTGCTGCATGTCATCTGGAGCAACATCCCGAAGCTCGTCATCTATGATCATCCTGATCATCATTGCAACATCCTGCTGCATGTCATCTAGAGCAACATCCTGAAGCTCGTCATCTATGATCATCCTGATCATCACTGCAACATCCTGCTGCATGTCATCTGGAGCAACATCCTGAAGCTCGTCATCTATGATCATCCTCATCATCACTGCAACATCCTGCTGCATACCAAGTATCTACCTGATACATATCATCATACATGATCCTCCTGATCATCAATGTATCCACCTGATACAAATACAAATACATGATACATATCACCATACATGATCCACCTGATCACACAATGTATCCACCTGATACATATACAGATACATGGTCCAAGCATCCAACATGATGCATACATACATACATAAAATGATCCAACTGATCATGTCCAGCATCCACATGATGCGTACATACATACATAAAATGATCCAACTGATCATATCCAAGCAGAAACCAGAACATCATCCCGATGCTCATCATCCAGCGCTTACATCCACAGCCATGTGAAGGATCCTCCTTCCAACATGCTTGGAATGGCTTCAGCAAATGTGTCCATCACTTCTTCCTCGAAGTGTCCTCGATCTCAAGAACGCCAAGCCTCTCTCTGAAGTACTCGAACTTCACCCTGGCTAGTGGCTTCATCAGCACATCTGCAATCTGCTCGTCTGTCGCAACATATAGGAGCTTCATAGCTCCTCTCTGCACCATATCCCTGATATAGTGATATTTGATCTCTATGTGTTTCGACCTGTCATGAAACACTGGATTCTCGGACAGCTTCACACAACTATGGTTATCACAGAAGATACCAGTAGCTTCCAACGGGAGATCAAATAGCTCAGACAGTAGCTTCCATAGCCATACTGCCTCACAACTAGCTGAGCAGGCTGCAACATACTCTGCCTCAACTGTACTCAATGCTACGCAGGACTGCTTCCTTCTAAACCAAGAGATCACACCTGATCCCATACTGAAGCAACACCCAGATGTGCTCTTCCTATCTGCAGCATTGCCAGCCCAATCTGAATCAACATAACCCTGCAGGTTAAACTTTTGATTCACCTCATACCTGAGCCCATAATCCACTGTACCCTTCAGGTACCTCAGAACATGCTTTACAGCAACCAGGTGAACACTCCTCAGATCCGTCAGGAACTGGCTCAATGTGTTCACAGCAAAGCAAATGTCTGGTCTCGTGTTCGCCAGGTACATCAAGGACCCAATCCTCTGACGATACATAGAGACATCAATCGGCTCAGATGAAGCATCACATAGAAGCTTCAGATTTGATGCCATAGGTGTGGCCATGGCCTTGCAATCCATCATCCCAAACCTCTTCAGGATCTCTACTGCATACTTCCCTTGTCCAAGGAAGATTCCATCACTCTGCCACACCTCCATGCCAAAAAATAAATAGTGCATCATCCCCAAGTTCTTCATCTCGAACTTGGCAGTAAGCTTCCGCCGCATGTCGGCAATCAATCTATCTTCATCTGTAACAAACAGGTTATCCGCATACAAAAGTAGTATCACTGGATTGCCTTCCTCAACCTTGTAGTAAAGGTTGGAATCCGCTTTACTCTTGGTAAAGCCAAAACTGGATAGAAAGTTGTCTATCCTACCATACCAAGTTCTGCACACATATATGACTACACCATGCTGTCTTGAAATCCATCTGGTGCATCTTCTATTTCATCACTTTTATATTTCTTAATGCTGCCATCTGCAACGTGCTTGATTTGATAGTTCCATTTGGAAGTCATAACAAACTTCCCTTCACGTCTTGGGACTACATCCCAAACATCATTCTTCATGATCGACGGATCATGGCATTCTATTTCTTCATCCCAGATCCTGGGAACTTCAATATCTTCAATATCTTCAATAGATATCTTTGTTGCTGGAACAAATGTTGTAGTTCTTCTTTTGTAGGAGATGGCATACGATCTTTCCTACACAACAAGTTAAATTGCATGATTAGAAAACATCTCATATTTTTCAGAACAAATTCTTACACATAAATAAATATGTCATACAGTCATGCAATTATCTTAGCCAATGCTTCAATACAACATTTATCCATATCCCGTAACTTTCTAGATGCCTTCCAATCTCTACCAGAACATTGTTAAGAGTGTGCACAACTCCCAACATGTCAGCAAAGAGGTTTCATTCTAGATAAGTAGCAATGGAATGTTGTACAGTGCCATAGGCTACTTACCCATGCATATTAGTAGTATATTGTTCATTAATGTAGTTATTCTAATATGCACAATACATATCCTAAGTCTAAGACCATGAGCATATACATCATTGAACAATTTTATTTAAACAAACAAATATGTAAGAAATGATAATTAAAATACTTATCTTTGTTTGTTCGTTGGGTGGACTCCCTCTGAGTCTTTGCTTCCTTGCAGGAGCTGTTGGAGTCCTAATCTGAAGTAGCTTCTTCTACACTTTTCTGTTGTGGAATGTAGACAGATGGTCAACTCCCTCTGAATATCTGCATCCTTGCAGAAACTACTGAAGTGTGCTCTTTTTCTTTCTTGCAGGAACAACTGGAGTGTGCTCCTTTGCTTTCTTGCAGGAACAACTGGAGTGTGCTCCTTTGCTTTCTTGCAGGAGCAACTGGAGTGTGCTCCCTCTTGATCTTTGCTTCCTGAATTACCTGTTCTTGAACTCATATTCATCCTTGGTCCCTATGCATGCTTATTAGTATCATGATTGTGTTATCCTTGTGATTTCATATAAAATCATACATTCATTAGTATACTATTAAAACACAATAGTCATGATCATTTCAAGCAGAATAATAAGCATTATCATTCAAGGTTTATGTAGGATTCTTATGGTTAGTCAAATCATAAAAAGCATAACATGTCTAAACCTGTAATTACTCAAACCTATGACTCTTCAGGTTAGTTGAATCATCAGTCAAGATAAGAGATATAATATGCATAAAAAACTGTGATTATTCAAACCTATACCTTCATTATTCTTCTGGTTAGTCATATCATCAATTATGGTAAGAAACATAATATGCATACAACCATGATTATTCAAAATTATGACTTCATGAATAATCATTATCAACAACACAACAGTATAAGATCCTAAACCAAGGTAGGATTCTAGCTTGATATAGGAAAAACATACCTGAATTAGCATGCTAGCTAGTTTATGTCTAACATACCCGCATAATGTCTTCTGGTTCTCTTCAGTGACTTGTGCTAGTAACCTGCATGTCTCATATGTTAACCATTACAAAACCAAGTTATACATACCTCGTAAATGGATCTTCTATGAGATCCATGACAATGGATGAATCTTTGTCCTCATGTTATCATGATCATATGTTCTTGGACCAGAACATGATTTGTCTTTCTTGGTGTACCTTTCATGTTAGTAGACAACATAAACCTCATACAACACCATAATGCATTAGTACAATCATAAGTGTCAACACCCTAATCAATGAATATTTTCTATCATGCATTCATAATTTTGTTAAGGTGATACGACAAATCTAAAATCTAAATTGTACTAACCGTAATAACATGAAGACAAACATACCATAAACTTAATCATGAACAAATATCAAAACATACCTCGATGAGTCATACCTGTCGAGATCGCTTGTAATCTCCTTATGTAAAGCCTTAGACTCATCTCCCTCTGAAACAGGAACTCCTTCACTTATGCAGGTGACCAATCCATCTTCTTCTAGGATTAACCCTATCCACTTGATTTGCAAGAACTGGACCTGGAGCTGGATATGGGTTTGTCAGAGAAACCCCAAAAATTCAAACTTTGAATTTCAAACTTCCGAAAGGATAGAAATATGCGCCTTGATGAGCTGATCAAACTGGTATATTCAGAATTTGAAAACTGCAAAGTTTCACTCCTCAATTTTGCCTTTGAAACTTTCGGATTCACTAGACGTGACCCTAAACTGGGGTTTGATGAAGCCCACTCTTCTGCCCAATCAAAAGGTTTGAACCAAAGCTCTAAGCTTCTATTTTTCTGAGGAGCTTCCAGCCGTGGTCACAGATTTCAAAAATTCCCATTTTTACAGAAGCCCTAATTTTTCCACTTTTCTGATCAAAGTCCCGAACTAGGGTCTGATCAAACCCGGCCTTCTGCCCAACCAAAAATTCTGATTTTGGTCTCTAAATTTCTATTTTGATGAGTAGCATCCAGCCGTGGTATCCGATTACAAAAATTCCAACTTTCTCCAAAGCCCTAAATTCCGGAAGCCATGAATGAAGGTACCAAAAAATAATTCTGTTTTGACAGAAATATGTACCTGATTGTTTCTGGTGTAACTCCGAAACTTTTGATCCACAGAGTCTGAAAAAGTTTCCTGAGATAGCCTGAACTGTTAGCTTTCCATCCTGACAGGTCTGACCTCAATTGGATTTTCTGAGAGAGAGTTATGCCAAATGTCGCAACGTGACCTGTTTTGGGATAATACAGGAGAGCGAACTTGTACGGCGTGCCACGTGTCACTGTTTCAACTTCAGCCTCTGAAAATCTTTCGAGAGATATCTCGGCCTGTTATCTTTCCATCCTGATAGGTCTGACCTCAATTGGATTCTCTGAGAGAGAGTTATGCCAAGTGTCGCAACGTGACCTTTTTATGGGATAATACAGGAGAGAGAACTTGTACGGCGTGCCACGTGTCAATGGTTCACCTTCGGCCTCTGAAAAAGTTTTCTGAGATATTACAGTCTATGTAATACCTGTCACTTTTTACGAAATGTCATTTGGAGCTTCCTAGCCCAAGATATGACCTTTTTCCCAAGGTCACCTGATTTTGACTCAGATCTGGAAGAGGCAGAAACCCTATATTGCACAGATCATAAATCACAAAGTACAACGAATTAGAGGTTGTCCTTTGGACACAAGGTACCTGGAGATTTAATATTCGTCCTGTAACAATTTCAGATCCAAAAACTTTGCCAAAACGGATTTATAGCGAAAGTGCTACGATGACTGGTTTTTGCTATATCAAGCCCTAGCATCGTAAGTGCAACAAGTGTCATACATGCCATATCATGCCTTCTTTCAGGCTAGCTCTGATACCATGTTAAATTTTTAGAATTTACTTCAATCTGATCTAGGATCTTAACTGAGAGAACAACATGTACAGCATATCTACAGCATATCAATCATGGAGACAATAATGCAAGCACACAAGAGACACAAAGATTTACTTGGGGAAAACCATAAACGTGAAAAACCCCAATAACTTCCTCAGAGATAGATAGAGCAATGATACAACCAACCAAGAGAGATAGCCATAACCTAGCAGCAGATCCTCCTCCTCCATAAGTGTGCCACTCCTCCTTGAGTGCATGTGTGAGAAGTGAGTGAGTAAATAGAGTGCCTCCCGCACTCTATTTATACTTGACTTGACTTGCCTTTTTACCTAACTCATGTAGGCTCGAACTTTACCACATAACATAATGCTGATTGGGCCGACCCCCAATAGGGTGGTCTAATAACCCTTTGACCCACATGGCCGACCCCCAATAGGGTGGTCTAATAACCCTTCGACCCACATGACTTATACAGGGCCGACCCCAACAAGGTGGTCTAATAACCCATCAAATATAAGTTACGACATTTACAATATAAATGACGACACTTCCTTATAGAGGAATAATACCATCTCTATAGGAATACAATATACATATGTGTGAAATACATTCCGAAGTTACATATACATCAACAATAACCTGGAGTTTCTCATTGAACTCCAAAGATATGATAGGGATCCCTCTCCCCTCTCTATTTTTAGCAGGGGTACCAAGATGCTCTTGGTCAATGACCAAGGAGCTCTTTGGTACTATCCATCCACGAAGAAAAAAAAAGTGCTCTTTGAAGAGTTTGGAGACTTCTCCTTCACCAATGTGGATGTGGCCCCTTTTAAAACATTGAGAATAATTTGGCCTGCTTATCTAAAAGGGAGGCCTTGTCTCCTCTCTCCTTCAATGCACAATTCTTTGATAGCATCATAGGGTGATGTCTACATCCTGTGAAGGATATGGCTGTATCAATCCTAGATCAACTTCCTCTTTAATGGAGTGTAACCAATCATATTCAATGGCTATGATTTCCTTCTCAACTGGTACAAATTGGTAAGGTTTATCTGTTCTAATTTACACCCTCTTTCCCCCCAAATAAATTGTATAGCAGACTTTATATTGTCCCCTCTTTTCCATCTGATGCATGAGGGTGCGATACATAGGGGACCATCCTTTGTGCACTAACTTCTTATAAAGGTATCTACATAATAAAATAAAATTCCATATGGGGCCATCCTTTGTGCACTAACTTCTTATAAAGGTATCTACATAATAAAATAAAATTCCATAAGTATTCACCCTTTTAAAATATAGAGTGGTGTCTCTACTGCTCTGCTATGGAGGTGCAGATGAAATTCAAGGGCAATATTATCAACTAGGATGACTTGCAACTCTAGAGTAACCTACTCTGTGGGTGTCTCTGGCACAATTGGATTGTCCTGTCCTTTTGGGGTTTGGGTGACCAGTTGCTTTGTGCAGATTCAAAAAGTAGCTACAACCATAAGAAGTAAGAAAAATCATACCTAAAATGTCCACATTTGGTCAACATAGATTTTCAAAAATATAAAGCAATTTTATTCTCATTGCCAACCCCTAGATTTGAGATGGCTGCCTCTTTCCACTCTGGCGACCACGGATCAAATTGAATAGTGTTTGCTTTCAAAATGCCAAGAGGTACAATAACAATAGCTTCATCTTCGTTAAAGGTTCTTCCATCCTCCATAGTAACTCTTATACACCACTACATTGTCGAGATACTTCTATAACTCTGATCAACAAAGGACACAGAGTATGGGAAATCAAAGCATAATTTTCAAAAAAATAGTTACTCTTGTGAAAGTAAAATAGGAAAATAATACCATGAAATGAAAATTCAACCATACCTATGATTTAGACATATATCAAGGCCTTTGGCAAGAGCCTCTATAATAGGATAATAGCCTTGCACCATGAGGCCACACCCACCTTCAAGCGGATTTTCTTGTAATGTGACGGCATACCACAAATATTCACTTACAATTTTTTAATCCAAAAAGAGAAACCATGAGTATCCTAAAAGAGTGTTAATGGAGAATCTCATTGGCACAAAAGTAGATGGTTAAGTCGGCCTTCAAATGAAGCCTTTGAAATGGAATAGAAAGGTTAAGAAAGGAATATGTATGTTGACAATACTAAGGTTCAACTTCAAAAATTAAAGGAAATGGAGGAAGTCAAAACCCTCATGCAAACTAAAATCATAGGTAACAAGGATAAATTGAGAACATGGGGTCAATAAGTTCTTTGGTTGATCATATTGTCAATTTTGTAAACCTCCTCCTAAATGTAGCCCAACCCTATTCCTCGCTAACTACTGATGATGTGGGAGACAATCATAATCATATAATATCTCAAAATCAATAGAGAAGAAGCTAGGGACAACAACATAAGCATATCAACACTCCAATCGTTTCTTGGATCTACTTTATAGTTTTGAAGTCAAACTGCGACCCCTCTTTCAAGCTTGTATTTCAAGCTCCATTGATAAGCTATAACATTTTTTTTTAGTACAAATTAACCATAATTGTCAAAATAAATAAATAAGTATTAACGATGCCTTGTAATTACATCCTTGGAAATGCATAAAGTTAAAAACAAAATGGTTTTCTTGGTAACTAAGTTCAATAAGATGCACGAAAGTATTAGATTTGGATAAAATGGTTGTAATTAGTCTCTTTGCATCTGATTCTTTGTAAAATGCATACATAGAGCCCAACCTCTTCTCAAAACACCCCACGCAACAAATAAAACACCCAGCAATGTATAACAACGTCCCTGGCGACCATGAAGTTATAAAAACGCCCCAGGCAAGGCAAATTCGACTAGGTAGTTATAGAAACGCTTCATGGACTTTTAGATTGGTCCAAGCACTTCTAAAATTTTCCCAGCACTGATTAAAACACCCAGGCACTTCTAGATTTGCTCAGGAGTGATGAAAAACGCCCAACATATTCAAATTTGCCCAACATTATTTTAAAGCACCGTAGGGATCAATATAAACGTCCACACATCAATGAACACACCCAAGCATGACTGAAAATTCCCCGGATATCACTGAAAACGTCTAGGCATTATTGAAAATGCCCCAGGCATCACTAAAAACGTCTAGGCATTATTGAAAACGCCTCAATAGTCAAATAAATTAAAAAATTTCAATTTAGAAACTGCTAAAAGAATTGCAACAGCTCTTAGATGAGATCCATTGATCTCTGAACTTGGAGAAACATCCAATGGTGGTGATTTACTAGCTGTTGGAAGCTCCAATGGTTAAAAAAACCCTCAGATATGCATAAATTCGTGGCTATGATTATTAAATAATTTCCCATACATTCTCATAGTCATTTAGCAACCATTAACAACACAGGGACTCTGAAACAATCATGCTGGTATTGAATGTCGATGGTCATTGCAGTGTTTGTGATGTAATTTATGTTTTTTTTTATGAATAGAGATACTTTTATTTACAAAAAAAAATACACATTCATGGTAAGGCCCATAACAGTTTTTTCCATGGACTTGAGAGTACTAGCTTTTCCCCTATTTTTGTCACCATCTCATTAAACCATATCAAAATCACTACCAATAATCTCTTAATAATTAGAAGAGATTGAGACATCCATTTACATAACTAGATGCTGCCAACAAGATCATTTGGAACATTAATAAAGTCTTTGGTTTGTACCTCAGAATCTTTGGTTTGTACCTACTTCAAAAGAAGAAAAAAAGCAAGAGAAACCATGTGTTTGGATGGCTCAATTCAAATCCCAAAACCCCAAATTTTTATGACATACTTAGAGCTCAAAATTGGCTTTGTGAATGACAAGCCATAAGCCAACAATGTCAACAACAATATGCATAAAAAACAATGCTCACATGCTGAGTTTGATTCTCCCTACCACTTGGTTTTCAATAACTTATTTCTTCTACCCTACTTTACTTAGCATAGGAAAATGAAATTGCTAAATGTAATCATACAACTAGTGAAGCCATATTAGCTCTTTGTCAAGTACACATGGTCTTCCTTTCTATTTGATCAACAAACAAAACAACACCACCTAAAAGATGGCCAGAATCTCCATGAGTGCAAAGTTGAAGTTTGGAAGAACGTCATGAAGATAGCTAAGAACATCAAACTCCTACAAAATTGCATGCACCACTGCAATCCCTCTCTATCAACTCTTGAATAGGGATAATGAAAACTTCTTCAAGACAAGCTATATCATCAAATTCTGGAAACACATCCCTCTTGTCCTCAAAGAAGAAAAAACTTAGAGGATTCCACTAAAATTTTGTCATCAAATGTCCATGAAAACAAAGTACCAAATACATTTTCAAATCTGAAAACAAATCTCTCATTGCATTCTACAACTTGTTGGCCCAAATTAAATGACAATTTCTGCAATCCACTTTAGATTGAATAACTTGCTGCCCCATACAATTTCAACAAACAAAAACTCATTTCCAGCTAAGATTTTGCATGCAAATTCATCAAAAACTAAAGGTGAATATGGCTAAAAAATCTCATCTAATACATGGAAATTTTCATCATTTTTAGATGATAAATATGGATGGAAATTTTGCATAATTTTTTTTTTGAAGATGTCATGCTCCTTCACTTCATTTCTGAAAATCTGCAGACCAAAATTTAAATACCCGTGATCTGAAAAATGAAATATAAAGTAAACTTCATTATAATATACCAAAAATGGAGCCACCAAGGTGAGCCTTAAAATTGCCTACAAAGTTATTGGGTGTGCTCACCTCTACACCCAACAAAGTCTTCGAAATCTGCAATCAAACTGGGACTTTTGGAACATAAATAAAGTCTTTGGTTTGTACCTTAGAATCTTTGGTTTGTACCTACTTGAGAAGAAGAAGAAAAAGCAAGAGAAACCATGTGTTTGGATGGCTCAATTAAAATCCCCAAACCCCAAATGTTTATGACATACTTAGAGCTCAAAATTGGCTTTGTGAATGACAAGGCATAAGCCAACAATGTCAACAACAATATGCATAAAAAACAATGCTCACATGCTGGGTTTGATTCTCCCTACCACTTGGTTTCCAATAACTTATTTCTTCTACCCTACATTTCTTAGGATAGGAAAATGAAATTGCTAAATGTAATCATACAACTAGTGAAGCCATATTAGCTCTTTGTCAAGTACATAAGGTCTTCCTTTCTATTTGATCATCAAACAAAACAACGCCACTTAAAAGATGGACAGAATCTCCATGAGTGCAAAGTTGAAGTTTGGAAGAATGTCATGAAGATAGGCAAGAACATCAAACTCCTACAAAATTGCATGCACCACTGCAATCCCTCTCTATCAACTCTTGAATAGGGATAATGAAAACTTCTTCAAGACAAGATATATCATCAAATTCTGGAAACACATCCCTCTTGTCCTCAAAGAAGAAAAAACTTAGAGGATTCCACTAAAATTTTGTCATCAAATGTCCATGAAGACAAAGTACCAAATACATTTTCAAATCTGAAAACAAATTTCTCATTGCATTCTACAACTTGTTGGCCCAAATTAAATGACAATTTCTGCAATCCACTTTAGATTGAATAACTTGCTGCCCAATACAATTTCAACAAACACAAACTCATTTCCAGCTAATATTTTGCATGCAAATTCATCAAAAATTAAAGGTGAATATGGCTAAAAAATCTCATCTAATACATGGAAATTTTCATAATTTTTAGATGATAAATATGGCTGGAAATTTTGCATAATTTTTTTTTTGAAGATGTCATGCTCCTTCACTTCTTCATTTCTGAAAATCTGTAGACCAAAATTTAAATACCCATGATCTGAAAAATGAAATATAAAGTAAACTTCATTATAATATACCAAAAATGGAGCCACCAAGGTGAGCCTTAAAATTGCCTACAAAGTTATTGGGTGTGCTCACCTCTACACCCAACAAAGCCTTCAAAATCTGCGATCAGATAGGGACTTTTGGAACATAAATAAATTCTTTGGTTTGTACCTACTTGAGAAGAAGAAAAAAAGCGAGAGAAACCATGTGTTTGGATGGTTCAATTCAAATCCCAAAACCCCAAATGTTTATGACATACTTAGAGCTCAAAATTGGCTTTGTGAATGACAAGGCACAAGCCAACATTGTGAACAACAATATGCATAAAAAAAAATGCTCACATGCTGAGTTTGATTCTCCATACCACTTGGTTTTCTATAAATTATTTCTTCTACCCTACTTTACTTAGCATAGGAAAATGAAATTGCTAAATGTAATCATACAACTAGTGAAGCCATATTAGCTCTTTGTCAAGTACACAAGGTCTTCCTTTCTATTTGATCATCAAACAAAACAACGCCACCTAAAAGATGGCCAGAATCTCCATGAGTGCAAAGTTGAAGTTTGGAAGAACATCATGAAGATAGCCAAGAACATCAAACTCCTACAAAATTGCATGCACTACTGCATTCCCTCTCTATCAACTCTTGAATAGGGATAATGAAAACTTCTTCAAGACAAGCTATATCATCAAATTCTGGAAACACATCCCTCTTGTCCTAAAAGAAGAAAAAACTTAGAGGATTCCACTAAAATTTTGTCATCAAATGTCCAAGAAGACAAAGTACCAAATACATTTTCAAATCTGAAAACAAATTTCTCATTGCATTCTACAACTTCTTGGCCCAAATTAAATGACAATTTCTGCAATCAACTTTAGATTGAATAACTTGCTGCCCCATACAATTTCAACAAACACAAACTCATTTCCGGCTAATATTTTGCATGCAAATTCATCAAAAACTAAAGGTGAATATGGCTAAAAAATCTCATCTAATACATGGAAATTTTCATAATTTTTAGATGATAAATATGGCTGGAAATTTTGCATGATTTTTTTTTTTTGAAGATGTCATGCTCCTTCACTTCTTCATTTCTGAAAATCTGCAAACCAAAATTTAAATACCCATGATCTGAAAAATGAAATATAAAGTAAACTTCATTATAATATACCAAAAATGGAGCCACCAAGGTGAGACTTAAAATTGCCTACAAAGTTATTGGGTGTGCTCACCTCTACACCCAACAAAGTCTTCAAAATCTGCAATCAGACTGGGACTTTTGGAACATAAATAAAGTATTTGGTTTGTACCTCAGAATCTTTGGTTTGTACCTACTTGAGAGGAAGAAAAAAAGCAAGAGAAACCATGTGTTTTGATGGCTCAATTCAAATCCCAAAGCCCCAAATGTTTATGACATACTTAGAGCTCAAAATTGGCTTTGTGAATGACAAGGCATAAGCCAACAATGTCAACAACAATATGCATAAAAGAAAATGCTCACATGCTGAGTTTGATTCTCCCTACAACTTGGTTTTCAATAAATTATTTCTTCTACCCTACTTTACTTAGCATAGGAAAATGAAATTGCTAAATGTAATCATACAACTAGTGAAGCCATATTAGCTCTTATCAAGTACACAAGGTCTTCCTTTCTATATGATCATCAAACAAAACAACGCCACCTAAAAGATGGACAGAATCTCCATGAGTGCAAAGTTGAAGTTTGGAAGAACGCATGAAGATAGCTAAGAACATCAAACTCCTACAAAATTGCATGCACCACTGCAATCCCTCTCTATCAACTCTTGAATAGGGATAATGAAAACTTCTTCAAGACAAGCTATATCATCAAATTCTGGAAACACATCCCTCTTGTCCTCAAAGAAGAAAAAACTTAGAGGATTCCACTAAAATTTTGTCATCAAATGTCCATGAAGACAAAGTACCAAATACATTTTCAAATCTGAAAGCAAATTTCTCATTGCATTCTACAACTTGTTGGCCAAAATTAAATGACAATTTCTGTAATCCACTTTAGATTGAATATCTTGCTGCCCCATACAATTTCAACAAACACAAACTCATTTCCAGCTAAGATTTTGCATGCAAATTCATCAAAAACTAAAGGTGAATATGGCTAAAAAATCTCATCTAATACATGGAAATTTTCATAATTTTTAGATGATAAATATGGCTGGACATTTTGCATAATTTTTTTTTGAAGATATCATGCTCCTTCACTTCTTCATTTCTTAAAATATGTAGACCAAAATTTAAATGCCCATGATCTGAAAAATGAAATATAAAGTAAACTTCATTATAATATACCAAAAATGGAGCACCAAGGTGAACTTTAAAATTGCCTACAAAGTTATTGGGTGTGCTCACCTCTACACCAAACAAAGTCTTCAAAACTTGCAATCAGACTCGGACTTTTGTCCCTTCATGGAGTAGCCATAATAAGCTTGCGATCTTCAAAATCTACACTCATCAAATCAATGTAGCAAACTACAAATAGAGAAAATAGACTTTATCCCCAACAACAATGCCAAGATGTTATAACTCAAATTTACATCTCTTGTGATGAAGTCTCAAAGCACAAGTGTGAACCTAGGTTGAACTAAGTGAGGGACAATGTCACCTCACCACCCTCTTCTACTGTTTAGTTCTAGTTCTCCTCTAACACAAGGGAGGATTCCCTAATACTAGCATTGCTAAAGTTTAAAGTGAAAACTCAAGGATAAATTTTATTTATCAAAACATAAATAGGAGATGGGAATAGTAGAATGGATACTAGTGCCTAGAAACCATTGGACACATGGGGCCAAAAGTAGACAACCAAGCATGCACTTGCAATGGAAGAAAAACATGCACCCTTCTACTAGGTGTGTGGTCTAATCTTCCTACTAAAGTTCATAAATGACTTAATCAAGTGGTTATAAAACGTGGATCTCTTACAACAAGGAATGCATTTCAATGAGGCAACCCTATTGCATATTCTTATCATCAATAACAATAATTAGGGAATATGTAAATTACATGCATGAAGTGTAAGAGGAAACACTTGTCATATTTAACAAATTGATTTGGGAAAGATTTACCATACAAGAGCTACCCTAGGCATGCATCTATCACATTGAAAGCTTCTCAAGACTTACTCCAACATCAAGGCACCACAGCATAATCTTCATTATTCTCCACAAGCACCAAAATATTTACAATAGATAAGAGTCTCTGTCCAAACCATCCTTTTCTCTTCAAGTAGAGAGCAAACCCTTGTATAGGTTTTAGCATATCTTCCTTGTACGATAAATAAATTATTGTTCCCTTGGATCCATTATCATACAAACACGTATGATAGTACAATTACTAATCTGTGTAATAGAATTATTTGACAATGACTAAAATGAACATTACTAATTGTTTGACTGGATTGGTGTTATCATAAAGTGAAAAATTTGTAAGGCAAAAGAATATACTAAAGGACCAGAATTGGACCTATTACTTCTACAAGGTCTTTTGGAGAAGGTTCTAAAGTTGACTTCTCAGTCTAAATCCATAAAATCCCAATCTTTAGCTCAAATTTTTGCTTTCTATATTTTGAAGGTTATATGAGGAAATTCCAATGAAACTAGGCTACATAAGGAAGTGTTCAGATGCCATCCCTAGGTAGGAATTTCATCCTTTGGAATGCTTATTGAGAAATGTAGAAATGTTAGATCAGAGTTCTTACAATATGAAGCTTTATTACTTATGGATACACTTATAAGACCTTGATTATGAAAATCAACAGAGGTTTCTTCCAATAAGGATAGTTCACACCATTTGCAATTTTTAAGGTGCATTTACCTTCTCTATATGAGTTGGTTCAACATCTTTTGCAGAATGCATCCAGGAAAGCCTCACATTGGTTTGAAGCTCATCAGTTCTGCATGAGACAAGGATGGGAAGAAAATGGAGTCCTTGCACATAATGGGTTCAATGATTAAGTCTATTTATATTCCTATTGTTATCGCCTAGAGTTCTCTGATTAATGAGCATTGTAGAGCAGGGGATATTGAGGGATCCCATTAGCCTTTAACTAATATGGAAGGTGGTGGTTGAATCCCTAATGTTGTCACATATACTTATCTGATTGGTGGTACAATATGGTGTTGGTATCTTCTTGGTCGTATAGGAGGTTACAATTCTATGAATGTGCAGTTAACACAATGGCCAATAAATGAAAAGCCAAGTTTTGACTCTATCAACAGTCAAAGGATTTGAAGGAATAACATTTGTCTTATGTAATAAGGGTTGCCCCTTCTATCCCAAGAGTTAGCTTGAGTCCTAAACAAGAGAGGTATTTACCTCCATAGGTTGACTTGGCACTATTCCCTAGCTGAGAACAGCCTGAGGAACACCATCCCTTATACATTATGTTGTCATCAAAGATCCAAGGTTACTTTTGCAAATGTGACATGAAAGGAATTTAAGACTGCAAGTGAGACAACCATTTGGTTATAATGATTGGTTTGTGAAATATTATGGAGAAAGCATGGCAAATACCAAAAAGGGGAAAAATGAGACAACTTGAAGAGTGATAAATGCATGGATTGATGGAAGTTGGATAACAATGAATTCTCCTATTTTAAATAATAAGTGGTGCATCAATCATGCAAAGTGTCAAGCCCCTATAACTAAATTTCTAGTCTTGGTATTTAGTTACACAAAAAGAGGCATAAACTGAACATTTGAGGTTGCAGTTTCATATCATTAACTTATTATTGGATGCAGTGTGTGATGAATGAATTTTTGGATTAATGTGAGATGTGGAATCCATCACTCCCACCACTCCTTATCCATTATTAGAATATATGGAAGTACAAGAAATAGGAGCATTATGAGAAATTGTAAAAGGTATTTATGGATCCACTTTATGAACTTGTCTTTATACAACCTTGCCTGAGTTTTATAGAGAAGGCCTTGTCTTTATACATACAATTACTAATATGTATAATAGTAAAAAAACATTTCCGTTATCAAAATAAGGTGTTCAAAATGAACAATTGATGTTAAAGTGATGCATAATTACATTACTTATGTTAGTTCCAATCGATTCTAACAGCTTAAGGATATAAAAAGTTAATTGCATAATCATTTCCCATTCCTTGAAAGAGAACCAAGTAGTTTAATAGAGAGATATTCAAAGGTATAAGCATCGCTTGTGTATTTTGTTATTCAATGAATAGAGTAAGAAATTCTACCCCAAATTTGTGTACTAATGTTTTATCAGTAATGTATGTGGAATCTATGCATATATGAGTACCCACTGTTTTGAAAGTATTTATTAATAATAGTCCCATGAACTTGGGTAAAGTTGTATGGGTTCTAACCTGTCAATAACGTTGTTGTTAGGATTTCATCCTCCAACACACAAATGAAACCTTTAATTATTCTCCTTTTACCTGGATGATTGTCGTAAAGAATTGAATGTAAATATGCCATCAAAGATGTTGAAGTTTAGCTCTCTTGTGATGCCCAACTTGCTTAACATCTATAAATAAATTTGGGTAAAAAATATGCTTATGGTGCACAACATTTGTATTGAAATTAATTTTAATAAGCACAACAAATTTATTCTATTCATGCATGACGGCTTCATTAGAAGGCAATATAATACCACGTTCATTCATATTGTGGTATTAAATATTCATGAAAACCTAAAAATTATATTGCTTATATATTAAGGGGAAAAGGGTTTTTTTTTATATTTAATGTAACAATACAAAAATACTTTGGGGTCTTTTTTATATGGGCGGGTTGAAAAATATCCACCAAATGGAGATGGTGGGATCACGACCGGATGAGATATCGGGTTGAGGCAAGGCTCGGGATTATCAGTATGTAGGGAAATCATATCTTCAGGCATGCTTGAGGCCAGGGGTTTCATGGTGAGGTGGGTTTCCAGTCGATCATAGTCGAGAGACAGTGGTAATTGATAACCACTTGTTACCAATAGCACTCATCCAGTTGTTAACAATAGCCTTGGGAGGCTTTAAGCCTCAAGGGCCTATTATAGACCCTCAATAGGCCTTGGGGGCTTGAATACCCAACCACTCGTGCCTATTATAGGCCTTGGGAGGTTTAGTCAGCCTCCTAGAGCTTGTTACAGGCCTTGGGGGCTTGGATACCTAACCCACAACAGGTTTAGTCAGCGATTGGGGAACTGCAACATGCAATCTAAATGTTGTACTATGTGTATTGGCTCTAGTGGCATACAAGAAGTGATCTCCTATCTCTTCATTAGACCATTAGGTGTTTCAAATCATAATGATATGTGGTTGAGTAATTGCATTGTGGGTGAAGTAATGTGCATCCACAATATACATCGAAAGAAGCAAGGTGCATTGTAGAATGCATGTGGGGTCATAAGAGGGGTATCATATCAATATACTAGGTAGAAATATAAAGGGGTATAAAAAATGTTAATGAAAAAATTGATACATACAATATCTAGTGAAAATAAGGGTTGTTTTAAATTGGGAAGGCATGTTGGGAGGGGGTTAAAAAAATGATTTTGGAAGGTATTTTCCAATATTTAGTGAAATTAGGGGTATTGTTTCATATGCCACGAACGAACGTGCTATGATAGCGGTTTATTGAGTGAAGCCCCCGTGTATTCATGTAAGCATACTGATGATGATCACCACAAAAATGTGAATGCATTGAAATCAATTTATAGTAGATGATATTTTTAGGTTAAGAAAAATTATAACTATATACTTGAATAAGTGAATTCTTCTTTTTAATGGGTTATTGGGACATTATGATGCTTTAGTAAAGTACCTTCAACAAAAGCTGGCAAGATAAAATTACTCAAAATCTTGATCCAGATCCAATGTATTCCTAGCCCAATAATTCTCTTTACAATGATATAATTATCCGGAATTGCTTACAACAGAAACCTTCAGATTGGTGCTTCCCTGTACATAGGATAAACCATTGGTACTTCCAGCTGTTAGTATTTACTGTCGAGCTGGGCAAACATGTAACACAAACACCAAAGGTTGAGTTGCCATAGAATCCAATTGGACAAATTTAGAATCTAGATGCCACTATACTGCTTGATTCTAGTAAAGGAGTCAAACAAGACATAAAATGGGATTAATCAAATTTTCTCAGACATGATTTGTTATTTTGTTAGGAGGCAATCCTAAACTAACTTCATGTTTTTATCTAAATTTCCTCATTTCTTCTTCCATAGGGTTTCACATCAACTAATTAAAGAGATTAAAGACTGCTTCTAGAAGTAGTAAAACCTTCATAGGTACATGTCTCTAATAATGATTAGGATTTAAAAGATCATATACTCTATACCAAACAGGACATTAACCACCACATAGAGGCAAACATAAATGGATCTAAAATTACAATTTGAACTTTAAACAGAACCTTGATGAAATTATTTGAACAAAGAGCCTCTGAAAAGGAATGCCTCACATCAAATATAATCATATAGTTTGCTTATGTAGTCGTTATCATGCATCTCTATTAAAAAAACCCAATAATTCTCCTAAAACTAAAACTAGACGTAGCTCAACAATCACTAATTTTTCTCTTTGCACATTTCAAAATATTTTACAAAAGAATCATCTCTGTTGGATCAACAATATCATAGTAAAAATGAAAAATACATATACATGAGGAAAAACATAGAGATAATTAATGATATTGGTTTAGTTGACTGCATGTGAAATATTATAAGCGTACAAATGACTTGACTAAGCAAAATCTAGCAGCTAAGTATTAAAATGACTATTTTTTATTTGAACATTCAACGTTAGTTAGTTCCTTGAAAAGAGAAGCACTTACTTATATAGTTAAAGGGTAGAAGCTAGACATTATTGCATTGTAGGAGATCATGGGAGAAGGTTAGAAAATGAGAAAATGAGAAAATGATAAGTATTTTGGGGAAAATATTGAAGGAGTGATCTTTTTGGCTATGGATGCTTGAGGAAATTCTAGTGGTATTTTTGACTGGGTGGAAACAATGTGCGTCCATGCTAAACTCTTCTTTGCATGCCAAATCCAATAGGTCAATGGGTTCCCAAACTAATAATTTATACAATTTGGTTAAAATAAAAGTTTTTTAAACTAATTCATCCCATTTTTGTACAAGGCTTGGGAGTAGGTTAAAAGCACTATTTAATAGAGGCTTCTTAAGAGATATATCTGCAAACACACTAAAGATCAGAAATATATCTCAAGGGTTTGAACTATCGTGAATTTTCTAAAATAAATACAATTAAGTAGATGTTCACTACAGAATGATCTATGTAGCCTGCATAATCATTACAATAGCCATACATTGGTAAATGCAAGCCATAGCGTATGAGAATATTTAACTCTATAATATGCTTACATCTAGTTCAAAAGGTTTGAGACACCACCAGCAGTACCATTCGAAACATGCATGAGGGAGAATAAGTTTAGGGTAACTTACAGGTTGCAGTTTGGTAATCGTCCCAACATGTTGTGTACACCACTGCTCAAAAACCTGTCAAAGAATAAAAACACTAAAATTGCACCACCACATGACCCCATTAGCCCTCATTCCTAAAATTATTCAAACAAAAACCTCTATTACAAGAAATCGAGGGAGAAATCATTGCCAAAAACCTCTATTATTGGAAATCGAGGGCAAAATCGCTACCAGAAATATCTATTACTAGAGATCCAGGGAAAAATCACTGCCAGAAACCTATATAGGAAATCAAGGGCGAAATTGCTACCAGAAACCTCTACTACTAGAAATCAAGGGCGAATGAAGGTTTCAAATGAATTTCAACTGAAAGATGGGGGCGAATTGAAGATTCAAAGGCGGGTTTCAGGGGGTGAATTCATTTTTTTTCTCTCGTGTGTTAATACGGGAGGGCTAATTGTTTTGTAGTTATTATTTATTGAATAAATAATGGACAAATATATTAAATTTAAAAAAATCATGTCCATATAAAAAATTCGCCCATTAAATATTTTAAACCCTATTAATTTCGCCCATGGGTGAAATTTCGCCTTATCCATGATGAGGATCCAAAATATCCTCAACAAATTCCTAAAAGTTTGGATCTCAAAACTAAATCAAAACTAATCCAATATCCTTACTAACTACATGCTATTTAGAATACCTTTGAATTCAAATTCGAATTTAGGAATAGAGGCTATAATAAAATAGTCAAAACTCATCCCAAATGTCTCCTAACAACTTTTGACTTCTTAGGTCCATCTTATATTTGATAGAGCTCTTCAAATCTTTGTGGATAAGCCAAATATGCACTCATATCCACCTCCATTTACCAACTTTAATTTAATATCATGATTTGAGACATATAAAAATAATAGAAATAATGGATTTATAAAAATCCATTACTCCTAATGAATATCTTTCTCCAAAGTTGGTGGTTGAAGGTAAATTTGAATTATCAACCTTTTGTAGCTTCTGTAGGAGGCTCTGCAACTTCCTGTAGAGTTTTTGTAGTTCTGCAACAAAGGTTCCACAACTGCTACAGAACTCCCTCAAATATGTTGTAGTTACCTCCAACAATTGATTCAATATTCAAAGCAAATACATAGTACACTAATTCCCTCAATGTTAGTTAAAATATCAAATGAAATACTAAGACATGTAATGGAAAAATAACTTGAGCATAAAAATTGGTATATGAGCATAAGAAGGGATTAGTGCATGAATATGGATGAGTAAAATGAAATATAGATAAGGTAAAATGATGATAAAAAGATGATAAATCCAAGGCTCGTCACCTCCCACCAAAATATCTTGCTAAAATCCAATAGCAGCAAGTCACTCTCTTTACAAAAATTACGATAACCATCCAAACCATAGGTCCCTTACCCATTCCCAAAGCCTTCCTTAAATAGGAAAATCCATTGCGACACATGTCGCTTCATGTAAAAATATTTAATTTTTTTTTATTAAAAAGTAATTTAGGTCACCTATCCATGTGTCAAGTTTTCTAGAGAGTGCACTAACTTTCCTAAGTTTACTCAAGTTTGTCTCCATGATGTTCCTTCTCATCTCTATTTTTGTAGATGCAAGTGGTGTTAACTAAATGCTGAAGCCTAGGATTCCATTTTGCTCCTAAAATAATGATTTCTATTATTTCAAATACCCAAAAGTATTTTCATGTGCAAATGTATAAAATCATAATTTTTATTATTTCAAATAATAAAATGCATTTTCCTCAGCAAATGTTCTAAATGCAATTTTATACATTTTTATGCATAATGTTTAACAATTAATCCCTTCTGGGACCTAGGTACCACACCATTGGTCCCATATGTCCTTTATGCTCATCTTTCGACATGGTACCACTATGTTAAGTCCAATCATCCATCGTTTCCATTTCGCGGCAAGGTACCACATCGTCGAGTCCTTGCATCCGTTATTTCTGTTTATCGACAAGGCACCACATTGTCAGGTCCTTCCGTCGATATCCTTTCGTTTCATCTGACTTGCAGAAACTTCATGTAGGGACTTAGGATTCGTTACCTTCAATCCTCCATCTACACACTACTGGAGACTAATGGAGCTGAGGAGTAAGTCCGTTCTTACTGTGCGCCCCCCAACTCGTACGTGACCAACTCTGTCATGGTCCACTTCGCACGACTTCACGCGACCCCGAGTAATCGACTAAGGGATTTTAAACTCAGTCGTGGGCTCCGTTGGAAGTCGACACCATCGTCGTCCTTCCGTGTGTGATTTATTCGTACTCTACGACCCTTTATTTCCTTTGTGTGTCCGTCGGTGAACCGTTTCACTTATTGCTACACACATTCTCAAAAACACATATTAATAATTTTTCCCTTATTTATCATAAATCATTTCATAACCTACTAATCGTTAAGGAATTACAGTTTACTCATAATATCATATATTTCATTAATCAGTAAGGTATTACATCAACATATTTACATCACATAATTCACCATACAACTATTCGTTAAGCACCATACATAACACATTTTCCACAGTCATAGCCAATCATTAAGCAACATGGAATCATTTATTCAATTCAACTATCCAACTCCACATATGTCATTTAATTCATGAATTCATTTATCCAATTGTCGTCATTCACATATTCAGTTTTTCCTCAATCGTTTAAGACATATCAAACTCAAAAGACCACTTTATCAAAGTTTGTTCAGCTGGGTCACTCGATAGGTGCCCTTAAAGTCCATAGTCATTATAGGGGCATTACATACACTCCCTCTTATATAGAACTTCGTCCCGAAGTTAATTTTTGTTCTCGTAATTTTGATGCTAGGCTTTACCTTTAATTTCCCATTTTCATCTTCTTTTCATTATCTTCTATTTTTATCAAACAACCATGGCCATAAACACTAGTGGTTCAGATCATTAGTTTTCTTTTTCACCCAACCCGGTTCCATATTCATTCTCAGGAATTTAATCGTAACTTTGCGTAATGCAAATCCAATAATGACTTCATAATTGTCAATATCAACTTAGATCTGTGAAGGTCTGCGATATCCAAATTAATTACAAGCTATATAGCATCAATAGCCACCCATTAGTTAGCAAATCACCATCAAGCAAGACTAATCTATTTGGTCATCCTTCCCTACAAGACGAGAAGGTAAACATCATAACATATTCCGTCAATCGAAGATGGGTAAGACATGGTCACGTTTTTAACAAATCTGGAGAGACCCTCAAATAGTCCGAAAACCAAATCCATAATACTACTTCTAGAACCCCTAAATGTTTTGATAATGTTGATTCTCAATTCGATAAGATTTCAGGCATCGAAACTTAGTGACTTAATCGAACGTATTAAAATTGATCTCTTAGTCCTTTCATTAGTAATATCATGTCCAAGTCGATGAGCTTATCACATCCTTACCTCATTTCATCATTTCCGTTTTCATATGACTACTTCGGCATACTCATTAAGTCGTACTATGTGTTTTCTCGACCTCAACGAGTTCTATCTCGTGCTAGATGTAATTTCGTCAAGGTTTGACCATGTCCCGAGATTAAACTCATTGAATTCATTTAATTATGATGATTGTCTCCGTACATCGCTTTACTAAAAATCATCTTCATCTGGTCTTTTTGGTGGACCTTCCCAATTAATAATTTTTCATTTACCATTGTCATGGTCATGTCGAGTTGTACTTTTTCCTTCTCAATAACATTATAATCATGCTAGCAAATTAGTTTCGTTGGGCTTATCTCCTCATGCTAGTAACATTGATATTTTGCTTTTCAAATTTTTGGTCTTTTCCACTTGCTCAACAATCTTCAAAATCTTGTCAATCTAAGCATCATGGTGTCTTGTTAGTTAAGGACTGTCTCAATTGTTTACATTTCATCTAAATCATAATGCTTCCATGTTCTTCAGGTTATAAAGTACTTCTCATGATCCATAACTCTACACACCATTAAGTCTTTATAAAGAAATGTACAAAATTCTTTGGTTTCATAACTTTAAAACCATAATGAATTATGTTCTCCATTTCCATATTAGCAATTTTATAAATAAATATTATGTATACCTCTCTCTTTTCCTTGCTCCAACACATTTATATATATTGATATAACAATAATAACAATTTTCCTTATAAGCAAAACAAAACTTAAATATACTTTTCTCCTTTCATACTTAAACACATTTATGTATATACATATTCTCTTTCACTTTCGTAATAACAATTTCCTTTCAAAACAAGATTTAAATATACTTTTTTCTTTTCACACTCAAACACATTTATCTATATACATATTCTCTTCACTTCCATGATAACAAATTCTTAGATAAACAAAACAAGACTTTAAACAAAATACCTTTTTCTTTTCATACTCCTACATATTTATATATATACATATTCTCTTCACTTTTATAATAACAATTTCTTTTCAAAACAAGACTTAAATATACCTTTTTCTTTTGGTACTCAAACACAATGATTTATATACCTATTCTCTTCACTTCTCTGACAACAAATTCTTTTACAAAAATACGAGGAATTTTTTTTTTATTATTATTAATTAAATTTACTCATTAAAGAATGGCACATTCTCCTTTCATCAAATCATATGAAGGCATACATTCCAGGGAGAATTTTCTCTATCATAAATATTTGGGACTTAATACTTCACAACTTCTTATTACCTCATGACCTAACCCTCCCACTTCAGCTGTGTATAATATTTAAATCATCCTAGGTTCCATTCAAATATAATATTATTTAATAAGCATGATCTTTAAATAACATTGTAATCACAAGACATCCCCACACACACTTATGACTAGAATGCACAAACTCTATTCAATGTTATCTACTAAGCATGATATTAAATAGGCATAAGCTACTCACACATCTACCCTTAACTTGAAGTCAAATAATATCTTTAATATGTTTTCCATTATGCATGAGATGTAAATCATTTTCATAATAACAAGATATTCGTACATTAATATGGAAGCACATAACTCATTAATACATTATCCATATATATTATTTTAGTTGTGGATTCAGATTTTATCTTTCAATAACATAACTTCGTATATATATACATAATCTTTTATATAACTCATGAACCTTATTCTTTGTGTCTTACCATCCAGATTAGATATAATATAAGTAATTTTTTTATCTCTTAAATGTATTTTATTTATAATGTGACCAATGTACTTCTAATGTACTTCTGATGGAACTAAAGCATATATAATGCATATCAGTGCATTCAATTTGCAAATAGACATACATCCAACCCATAACTTAACTTCAAATACATTTGACTAAAATATGAATATATGTTCTATAATTGATTATACATAAACTACAATTATAATACAACCATACTTTTTCTAAAGTTATGCAATTCAATTAAATATATATAGTTTGTGCTACACTTCAATTTAATCCTATATTAATGTAATTTCTCCTCTTATGTATACATCCCAAATGGGCATAGGAATATATAGAACTAACTTATAACTCCCATACAGCCTAGTATGTTCTTCAAATGATCATAAACAACCCATATCTATCTAATGTCGTATATAATACATGTAAAGCATCTAATTTTATATTAATTTTATCAATTTGCAAACATCTCATGGGTTTGAATATATGAACTTAACTTATAACTTTCAAGGTATTTTGTATAAAATGAAGACATGACAACCAAAATTTATAATGACTAAACTATAACTAACAATGGAATTCTCTCACTCATAAAGACATTTAAATATTTACGACCGGAATTTCGTTTTTGCCATATACCATCAAGCCATCGACTTAGATGATGTCGTTTTATGGTCTTGTTTTTCGTAAAAGTAAATGCAGTGAAAGAAACTATTCACTGATTCTGACTTCGAAACAAACAAAGCGGAGGTAGCGATACTGGACCCAAATACCAGGAATTACAAATTGAATACCAAACAGAACACTACTCAATGATTTATTAAGAAATGCGGTTACAATATATAGTTGGGAGAGCGGTTCAACAAACTGCTAAGAAATAGGATCTCATTCTACACGTCTCCTTAATAATCTAACAGAATCTATATTAAGCAAATCGACATTATTATCTAACACTTCTCTTTAATGGAGAAATGGATTCTCTACCACACCTAACTGTTTCCTACATTCGTCGAAACTCATCTTCCCAAGAGGCTTGGTAAAGATGTCAGCCACATTCTCAGTGGTATTACAATAGGTCAAATCAATTTCCTCCTCTTGTATATTTTCTCTTACAAAATGGTGTTGAATTTCAATATGCTTGGTTCTGGCATGATACATTGGATTGT
The DNA here is from genome assembly GCA_027924585.1 of Larix kaempferi. Taxonomy (NCBI): domain Eukaryota; kingdom Viridiplantae; phylum Streptophyta; class Pinopsida; order Pinales; family Pinaceae; genus Larix; species Larix kaempferi. Next base: position 1,846,684 of record BSBM01000694.1, on the reverse strand, counting down.
ATGCCAATTTAATAGAGCTTTGATTGTCACATTTGAGAATAGTTGGCTTCATTTGCTTGTTGCCAATGTCTTCAAGAATCCTCCTTAACCAAACAGCTTCACAAGTAGCATTACATAGAGCTTTGTATTCAACTTCTGTTGATGATAAAGAAACAGTTGGTTGTTTCTTACTGCTCCATGATACAACCCCTGTACTCTACATTGAATGCATATCCTGAATCAGAGTAACCTGTCAACTCAACATCACAATTATTAGTATACATAATACCAAAATTAACAGTTCCTTTCAGATAGCGAAGGACTTTATTTGCAGTTATCCAGTGGCTTTCCAATGGTTTAGCCATGAACTGACTCAGGATGTTGACAAAATATGCTAAGTCTGGTCTGGTAGTGGTAAGATAGTTTAAACTTCCCACCAACTGGCGATACAGAACACCATTTGCCTCTTTAGTTTCATCAAGACTAGATAACTTAAGATTATGTTCTAAAGGTGTTGATACAGCCTTGCTATCACTCATATTGAATCTTTCTAGAATCTCCCTTGAGTATTTGCTTTGAGTGACAATTGTTTTACTGCCTTCTCTCCATATTTCCAGACCTAACCAATAATGTATTTCACCAAGATCCTTCATTTCAAATATCTATGCTAGTTGAATCTTAATATCTTCAATCAAATGAGAAGCACTACCAGTGATAATCAACTCATCAACATATAAGGATATTAAAGCAACATTTCCATTTTCATCCTTTTTAACATACAGATTTGGATCATTTTTTCTTTTCACATAACCTTTCTGGGCAAAGAATGAATCTATATTAATATACCAAGATCTAGGTGCTTGTTTTAAACCATATAAAGCTTTCTTGAGTTTACAGACAAGATCTTCTTCCCCTTTCTTTATGAATCCTTCAGGTTGAACCAAATAAACTTCTTCTTTTAAATTGCCATGCAGAAATGAAGACTTAACATCTAACTGATGAACTTTCCAATTGTATTTTGTAGCTAATGCAATCATGACTCTAATTGTATTTAACTTAGCTACAGGTGCAAAGGTGTCTTCATAATCAATTCCTTCCTTTTGTGAATACCCTTTTGCAACTAATCTGGCCTTATATTTGTCAACACTTCCATCTGCATTAAACTTGGTTTTATACAGCCATTTACATCCTATAGGAACTTTGTTTTCAGGCAGCTCATTAATTCCTAAGTGTCATTCTTCATTATTGAGTCATATTCTTCATTCATTGCATTATTCCAGTCCTTATGAGTTTTGGCTTGTTCATAAGAAGTAGGTTATACAACATTCATTACTTGAGTCATCAAAGCATAGTCTTTATACCTGGAGGGTATCTGAATTGTTCTTATAGACTTTCTCAATGGTCCACCAGTTTCTGCACTTTCATCTCTTCTTTTCTGAGGCGTAGGAGTTGTTGGAGTCACTACGCTGCTCTCACCTTGTTGTTGTACCTGTTCCTTTTCCTGTTCTTGTTCATTATCTATATCAATTTTCACTTGAACATCAACATCATTGTCATAAGGAGTATGCCAAACATCATACTTACTTACTTCTTCATCTGTAGTCTCATGAAAATCACATCTCTGCTTGCTATGATCTTATGTGAATTAAGATCAAACAATTTGTATGCCTTACGTTCATCATAATAACCAAGAAAAGTACACTTAACAGATTTTGCATCCAGTTTTCTTCTCTCATCTTTGGGAATATGAGCAAATGCCTTTTAACCAAATATTTTTAAATGACCAACTTCAGGTTTATAGCCATAAAGAACTTCAAAAGGCATTTTGGAATCTAGAATCTTAGTTGGACTTCTATTCTTTAAGTAAACAACAATGTTAATGGCCTCTGCCCCAAAACCATTAGAGATAGTTTTACCTTTTAACATGTTGCGAGCACATTCCACTAATGTCCTATTCTTCCTTTCAGCTACACCATTTTGCTGTGGTGTAGAAGGAACTGTGAATTGCTGAATGATCCCATTGTTTTTGCAGTATCTTTCAAAAGGTCTTGAGGTGTATTCTCCACCTTGATCAGATTTGAGTATCTTGATACATTTACTTGTTTGCTTTTCCACCATAGTTTTGAATTCTTTAAAGTATTCAAATACATCACTCTTTTTCCTTATAAAATAAATCCAAGTAAATCTTGATTTGTCATCAACAAATATGAGAAAGTACCTCGTACCACCAAGTGATAAGGTTTGCATGGGACCACAGACATCAGTATGTATTAATTCAAGTAATTCTATCAGTTTCTTCTCTTTATGCACTAGAAATTCTTCTCTATGTTGTTTACCTAGTGCACAAGCTTCACATTCTAGATGCTCATGTTTCAAAATAGGAAGCCCTTCAACCATCAGTTTCTTCTGAAATAGTACCAAGTCATTTTGATTAAGATGCCCATACCTGCGATGCCATAGCGCTTCTATTGTCATTGTAGTAGATGTCAATGCTTGATGAGTGGGCTTTGTGACATCAAGCTTATACAGTCCTCCAATTCTCATCCCTGTGGCTATGACATTATAATGATTCTGAATATCCTTCACAAGACAGTGAGACTGCATAAACTCTACATTCAGATTTTGATCAGTTATAGTGGAAACAGAAATTAAATTCTTTTTGATGCCTGGAACATACAACACATCATGGATAGATCTATTTCTTTTGGCCATTAGGTAGTTTCACACATATTATTCCATGACCCTGAATCTTATGAGATCTATTATCTCCTAAATATATGTGTGTTTCATCTTTGCTCTCATGATATTCATCAAACCATTCTTTGACACAAGACATATGGGCTGAGGCACTTGAGTTTATGAACCATGCATTTTCATCATTAGTTTTTGTAGACAATGCAGCTTCTAAAATAAACAACTTTAAATTCTTAAAACCTTCATTGGATATGTCAGTTGTCACATAATTTCCATTATGTTTTCTAAATTTCTGTTTGGATTCATCAGCTTTCCTTTTATAATAGTCTTTAGCATGATGACCAGGTTTCCCATAGTAAAAACAACCATCATTTTTCTTATCATGAGAATCAGATTTTGAGTAAGTCATGCCTCTGTTTCTTGGCTAAAACTTGCTTGTCTTGTTTTTGTCCCATGTCTTGCCCTTGTAGGGTTGTTTTCCTTTCGCCATTAATGCCACTTCTAAAGATTGAGAGTCCATCTCAAATACTTTCATTTTTTCTTCTTCTTGGAGAAGAATCCCTGTTAACTCATTAAATGTAGGTGGCGTTGCTCTACCTCCTAGACTTGAAATAAAGACATGATAATCTCTAATTAATCCTTTTAATGTAATAGTTACCATGTCAATATTTGAAACAGTATCACCAATGGATTTTAACTGATCACATAAATCCTTAATCCGGGAAACATAGTTGGTGATATTTTCATTTGCAGCCATTTTTATAGACAATAACTTAGTCTTCAGAAATAGAAGTCTATTGGAGTTCGTAGTTTCATACAAACCTTTCAGGATGTCCCATGTCTCCTTGGAAGTTGTACAATCTCTTATGTGCGGGATGATGTTGTCTTTGACAGACAATCGCAACAATACTTTTTCCTTCATTTCTCGTTTCTCCCAGTCTACAAGAGTAGCACCTGTGGGCTTGGCTTCATCCCCTTTGACTATAGTCCAGACATTTAGTGCTTCGAGCATAGTTAAAATCTTGAATTTCCAGTCAAGATAATTGTCCTCGTCAAGCTTAGAAGCTTCGTTCAGGTAATTTTCGGGAAAAGAATTGGTCATAGCTACTGAAAGACGAATTCAAAATAAAAAAATACCTTTGTTTTGAAAAATATCTGAATTCTCCGGCAACTTTGAAAAATACGTCTTCTTAATTGAAAAATACCTCTTCTGCAAATTGTCGTATTGTGCAACACGGGATGCCTACGACAATCTCGTTTTTCCAAATTTCGGAAGGGTAGCCCCAAACTACTGCGCCCTTCCACACTGGGGACCCACGGTAGTCGTGTATTATCGTGCCAGTTCAAAGACTAATCCTCCGAGGCTGAGAAACTACAACAAGGATGTTCCCGTGGCACTTTCTGACATTCATGATTACAAGCTTGACAATAAGATCTGGTCTAACTTCAATGCCTCCAAAGAAGCTAAACATGCAGTTACCCAGAAAGCACCAAGAAGATTTGAAGGATGATAATGTAGCTAAATCTAATGGTGATTGTGAGGATGAGAAGCTTCTCTAGCAAGAAGCGAATGGCTTCCTCCAACAATGTTGCGACTTTATTCTTCTAGCCACTGGCAACTCTTAGTTGGCTCTTCAGTCCACGCAGCAATGGAAACGATTCCAATTGTTGATGGGCAGACACGTAGAAAGCTCCTCCATGTTTTCGCTCTACACCAATCTGCAATACTTCATAGAATGGAAACGCTAGGCTTTAACAGCCACACGAAAAATAGAGAATGGCTATGCTGGGCATTAACGGCCACTCCTCCACGCATAGCTCACCCTGAGTTATGATACCAAATTACAAATTGAACACCAAACAGAACACTACTCAATGATTTATTAAGAAATGCGGTTACAATATATAGCTAGGAGAGCGGTTCAACAAACTGCTAAGAAATAGGATATCATCCTACACGTCTCCTTAATAATCTAACAGAATCTATATTAAGCAAATCGACATTATTATCTAACACCGGGATCACCAGTATACTGCCACGCTAAAGCAGGAGATAGGATTCCATGTCATGGATAATTAAAAGGGAGAATGACGTTAACCAAAAAGAACAGGTTGAAATCAAAAGAAAGGATGTGTTTAAACAAGAGCTAGACCAACGCTACCCACATCACCTTCGGTTCAGGCAGCTAGGAGACCAAAACCCAAACACGTGGCAGGTATAATTGTAACAACAACTAGATTGTGAGTCAACGGAACTCCTTCATGCACCCATTGCTGAGTGGCGTAGGGAGTTCGTATCACCGAATGAGTTATAATGCTAATCGAATGAGTTAAATTTCCAATCAAAGCAGACAAGAAATATTGCCTTCATTATGGTTCGATGGTCGCCGGGTGAATTCACAAAACAAGTGTCCAGAATTTGAGGGGAGCTGTAATGATATGGATCCTAAGCCCAATGTCGTGGTGAGTGGAACTGGTACTTTGAATCTGACGATTCAGCAAGCAAGAATGATTACTTTTGGGTGAGGTGTTGCATGTGACTCCATTCTCCGCTCCAATTTTGGTAGCAGCAGTTTACCACAGTTTATGGACAAGAATAAATTGAAGCAGTCGCTGATGATGTGCCAGATCAAGGTTAAGATCTGATGCTTGAGATGTTCATGATCAAGATCATTATGTTCGGAACAGAGACAGTTAGCAAGGTTCAGTGAGTGGGTAATAATGCCATTGACCAACTATGATCCGGGTACCTGAAGATCAGGGAAAAGATTGAACGATAGGATCACTTCCCAGATACCATGATAGGGACAGACTGTCAAATTTAGATGGTTTGCTAATTTCCATGAAATGGAATCCATAAAAAACAAACAAAAAATTCGTGTTCCAGGCCGATAGATCTACCGCAAATGTGCATCAGGATTGTATCATTCCACACAAGGTCGGACCCAAGATGAGCAGATTTGAGTATCAGATTTGAATAGTAATTCAAATGACAGAGTTCAAACACCTCGACCAGGTTCGAGTTCAATGGTTTATCGAAGTCGTGACTTGGAGTATACAGTGCAATCAATCATGCTAACCCCAATGAAAATAAAAGACAATGAAATTGTCAAGTTTAAAGGTCAACACTTATCAGTAGCGAACTATGTTCGAACCAAAACTAAATTCAAGATTTTTGAAGGAAGGGGATCTGAAGATTTAGCCCTTCGCACAGAGGGATATATTTGATCGTAAATGAAATGAAGGATTTGAGAAGATTAAAGGTCATTCTGCATGAACAGAATGTAACCATCAATACAAAGTAAAGAGACTATGTTGGAAGAGTCTGAGAATCGAACAGAGGTTTTTAAGCATAACACAAAGGGCCTATATTAAGCAAAAGGAATTGATTGCGGGAGTTTCATTCCTTAACCTCCGACAGAGAACTCATACATAACCGCAGAATCGACTTGATAGATCAGCAATAATCGGAGGGATGGTGTAAACAGAGATACATAAACAAACAAACAAAAAATAAGTCATAACATAATCGAATTTCTAAGAGTTAGGACGTTGGTGAAAGTATTTCTTTATCCCCAAAGACAGAGTAAAAAGAGGAGAATAATTGACTTACAGATTCAAATCTAAAAGGCACGTTAGGAGTGGTCTTACTGTTCCCATAAAACAAAGATTTTAAAATAATTAATTTACATAGTTGAGTCAAAGAGGTATGCTGGAAGTAGATCTCACAATCTCCATAAAACAGATATTTAAAAATAATTAAATTATAGAGTCGAATCGAAGTTGTACGCTGGGAGTGGATCTCACAATTTCCATAAAACAGAGATTTAAAAAAAATGAATTACAGAGTTGAATCGAAGTTTTATGCTGGGAGTGGATCTCACAATTTCCATAAAACATATATTTTTTAAAAAAATAATTAAATTACAAAGTTGAATCGAAGTTTGGTGAGCTCAAGGGGTGGATATAAAATCTTTGTACATATACAGGAATATTACCATCTAAGAACAAATTCGAAATCAGATAGTTTGCATAATCCAATCAAGAATCTTATCTTTCTTATCATGAACTTAGATTTCATACTCGTTCATTTAAATCATACTGATATTATATCAATTACAGATCTAGATCTAACTACTTTTATGAACCCAATTTCACATAATTCAACCATACTGAGTTTAACAAGAATAGATAAACGAAATAATTAAAATAAATAAGAACCTGTAAAAGAGTAGCTACTTCGGTCGGAGGTAAAATTCCCAATTTGTCGCAGCTCCAATCCCGCCGTCGTTCACCATGGTCACCGACGAACCCCTAAAAAAAATATGAGTCCGGTGCCCTCAAGGCTCGATTGGCTCTGATACCAAATGTAGAGCCCCTCTTGTAGGGTCCTCACAAACTGAACCTGAAACTTAACAACTTAATACAAAACAGATTAGATACCATAATTACTAGAGAAATAAAATAAATTAACTAAATAACTTAGCAAATATAGACAAAACCATAACCTGTCAACCAGATCCAACTTGTCCATTATCGTCCGCGTCTGTAGGATCCCTTCAACAAAGCTCGTTTAACCATAGGTGAAGCAACCGTTAGCTTCGCCACCCAACCATAGGCTCATGCTTTCGGTCGCATGGCCACCCTCGAGCTTCGAGTCGTAGAGCTCACACACACCAATACTAGAGACTCAGAAATGGGTTCCCCCCCACCAAAATATCTTGCCAAACTCCAATAGAAGCAAGTCACTCTCTTTACAAAAATTACAATAACCATCCAAACCATAGGTCCCTTAGCCATTCCCAAAGCCTTCCTTAAATAGGAAAATCCATTGCAACACATGTCACTTCATGCAAAAATATTTAATTTCTTTTTATTAAAAAGTAATTTAGGTCACCTATCCATGTGTCAAGTTTTCTAGAGAGTGCACCAACTTTCCTAAGCTTACTCAAGTTTGTCTCCATGATGTTCCTTCTAATCTCTACTTTTGTGGGTGCAAGTGGTGTTAACTAAATGCTCAATCCTAGGATTCCATTTTACTCCTAAAATAATGATTTCTATTATTTTAAATATTAAAAAGTATTTTCATGTGTAAATGTCTAAAATCATAATTTCTATTATTTCAAATATTAAAATGCATTTTCCTGAGCAAATGTTCTAAATGCAATTTTATACGTTTTTATGCATAATGTTTAACAATTAATCGCTTCTGGGACCTAGGTACCACACCGTTGGGCCCATCTATCCTTTATGCTCATCTTTCGACATGGTACCACTCCGTGGGGTCTAATTGTCCGTCATTTCCATTTCTCGGCAAGGTACCACATCGTCGGGTCCTTGCGTCTGTTATTTTCGTTTATCGAAAAGGCACCACATCGTCGGGTCCTTCCACCGATATCCTTTCATTTCATCTGACTTGCGGGAACTTCATGTAGGGATTTAGGATCTGTTACCTTCAATCCTCCGTTTACACGCTATTGGAGACTGATGGCACCGAGGAGTAAGTCCGTTCTTACTGCGCGCCCCCCAACTCGTACGTGACCAACTCAGTCATGGTCCACTTCGCACGACTTCACGCGAACCCGAGTAAGCGGCTAAGGGCTTTTGAACTCGACCGTGGGCTCCGTTGGAAGTCAACACCATCGTCCTCCTTCTGTGTGATTTATTCGTACTCTACGACCCTTTATTTCCTTTGTATGTCTGTTGGTGAACCGTTTCACCTGTTGCTACACACATTCTCAAAAGCACATATTAATAGTTCTGCCCTCATTTATCATAATTCATTTCATAAGCTGTTAATCGTTAAGGAATTATAGTTACTCATAATATCATATATTTCGTTAATCCGTAAGGCATTACGCCAACATGTTTACATCACATAATTCAACATACAACTATTTGTTAAGTGCCATACATACCAAATTTTCCACAATTATAGCCAATCATTAAGAAACATGGAATCATTTATTTAATTCAACTATCCAACTCTACATATGTCATTTAATTCATAAATTCATTTATCCAATTGTCACCATTCACATCTTCAGGTTTTCCTCAATCGTTTAAGACATATCAAACTCAGAAGACCACTTTATCAAAGTTTGTTTAGTCGGGTCACTCGATAGGTGCCCTTAAAGTCCATATTCATTCTAGGGGCATTACAGCGACGGTCGACAAGGTGGGCGTATGACCACATGGATGCACGTAGAGCACTTAGAGTGTGGAGGAGGGTAGCCACAAGGGAGAGTCCTTGGGTTCCTGTGGACTAACACAATATATAAGTAAGACTCGAGGCATCCAAGTGAAGGAAATCAAGCATAAGCAAATTCAGACTGGACAAGAAGCATGGTGCGGAAGTCTGTGGCACACAGGGGGCATGCTCCTCCTTTGGTGGCACCCAAAGGAGGGTGCACTTGTATTTGGCATAGGTTGTTGTTGGTTTTTTTTGGGTTGCATAGACAAATGCTTCATACTGAAGAAACCTGCAAGAGAGAAGATTCATTGTGGGTTGATTGCTTCTTGGAAATGGTCGTCCACATCCAAGAAGATATATATGTCATACGAAGAATTCATTCTTGACTAATGACACATATTGCAGTTGAGAGATCTTATTCTCCTCACTTTGTCCCTAACAGGGGGCCATGTCATCACCGAATGAGAGTCAAGAACAAGCGAGCCTGAAAAAGTGAGTAGGAACAATCCTTGATCCTAAATTATCATATCCAAAGCCTTCATCCTAAATTATCTAGCCAAAACTCAGAGCTGCAGCCAAATCCAGATCCAAAGATACAACCATGATTATTTATTTAGTAGAATGCATCAAATTCTACTACCATTTTTGAATTTTCCAATAACCTCTGAGCCTTCGAGCCAAGTTCTAGAGGTTGTGGTCAACATAAAACCACCCATTCAGTAGAAGACCTGAAACCTTATGCTAGCCTTTCAGAATGTTCCAGGAACCTTTGAACCTTCGAGCCAAGTTCCATATTTTCTGTTAATCCTTAAACCGCCTTCATGATTCATGGTTAGTGGTCATATGAAACCACCCTTCATAGTATTGGTTGATTTGAGGTCATCTGGTACCACAACTTTATAGCTGCTAAGATCTATCAGTTTTTGGTCAGCTTAAAACTACCCATTTAGTATAAGACATCAACTTCTAATAGGCTCTCTTGATTTGGAGAGCATATTCAACCATTTGCAGCTATCCTTCTCCAATTTTCAGCACTCTACTTGGACTCACATACACCTCTTTGGATTAAGGCGGGAATTGTTGGAAACCTAATCCTTAGGGTTAAGCATATTATTATATTATTTTTGTTATTCATGTTTATGAGAGAAAATGTGAATATCAATAGGGAGTCCAAGAGACACCTTGGGATTTGGAAACCAAGGGTCATTTTCATATGTCTTCATATGTACATACATTAATGAGAAAATGCAATTTCATGTTAATTCTGTTTTCCTTTGTAGTGCATCATTTTGTGTATTTAGCTTTGTGTTTAGCCAATCTGTTTGTATGCCCTATTGGGCATCCTATAAATATTGCTTTTTATATAGGGGAATAGAGATATTCTTAATATATTAAAAACATGTGATACCCCCAAAATATTATTATTTATTTTTGAATTATTAAATTGTGACAATTATTATTTTTATGTAAGAGTTATTTAAAACTCAAAAATAGAAAGTGACACTTTGCACAACAAACTATTTTTATTATTAAACAAAAGAAAATGGCACTTGGAGAGTCAGCAAGAAAGATCTTTAACAATCAAATCCAATCTAAAACTCAACAACTAGACAAAATCCTAAATCATAGGGATTTATGGATTGACTGGAGATTTGATTGGGATGGAACAAGACCTGGGAAAAACTATATATAATAATGCACTGAGATAGCATAGGACGTCGTGTGGTGCATTGAGGAACTGTGTTGAGTGTTCTCTCTTTTCATAAGTCCATAATTGCTTGCTATGGATTCTGAGAGAGAGAGAGTGTCGTGTGAAAGTGTTGCTTGGCGTTCTAGTGCATGGTGGTGATCCAACTTGGGGGTGGAGTTGGGCAAACAATCGAGTTGCTCTCTCCTAGGATTGGGAGGAGCTGATTCTCCAAGTAGCTGGTTTCATTGTTGCAAGTAAGTATATGTTTCGTTTATGTAAATAAATGATTAACAATGATGCATAAGTGATTTTAGAATATGAAAGGTTGAAATATTATAGCATGTTAAATATGTTTTCCATACCCAATATGTTGCGACACATTAGTTTTATTGAATAAATTTCCAAAAATTCGGGTTGTTACAATGTGGTCATCTCACGACGTGAGATCCTCTCATGGAAACCCAACCTGGGCATGGCAGTAAAGATGACCATAGTCATCGGCTCGCCAATCCTTTAGTTATGTTTTGAAGGTTCTCTAACTCCCACATTTATCGCGCCAGTATCCTTGTTGAAATCCTTGGTGAGTTATCTCTATACATGCGACCCCATAAAACTAAGTATCCATGTTGTTGCACAGAACAATGGGATATTGACGCTCATTGAATATACTTCTGTATTAATTATAATTTTATGTTGTTGATGTGAGTATGAAGGGCGTTTTCCCATTTCATGTGTTTTCATTAAGTGAGGTGAACTCATTAAATTCAGAGATTTAGGAAGGATGTCTCTGTTATTTACTCCTTGCTTACAAAGATGGAGGACGTCTCCATTTGCAGGTTTTGTTCCATTATTTCTTTTGGTATTGCTTATGTGGTGCCATCTTCTTTAATATTGGAGAGAAATCCTTGCTGAGCGATCTTGAACACTATTGGAGAGAAATCCTTTGAGCGATCTTGAACACACTCTTTAATATTGGAGAGAAATCCTTTGCCCCAGAGTTCTGAGTTACAGGAAACACCGTTTGCAGTATTGTTGTAATTGGTTTCTTATCCCATTGTACCTTCAAAGTTTTCAGATGAAATGTTGTTTCAATTTTGTTTGCTTCTATGATTTATAATTTATGAGTTCTGTTTGTATAGTGATATGGTAAAAAAAAATTCAAAAAAATTCACGACTTATTTGGTATTCTGTCACAAAGCAGTTTCTCCAGGTTCAAATCCCTCTACCTGTTACGCCATTTCTTACATGTAAGGTTATTCTGTACTGTAGTAGATTATAAATATCATGCAATTCGAACTAAGTTTTGAAATAGAAAAAATCTATTGAAATGAAAGGCAGCATGCTTACAGTTTTGAAATACAGTGGCATCCAGGATGGTATAGTTCATAGCAAGTCTTGGATTTTTCCCATAAAACATTGGTGGATTGAGGTTTGGCTTTGCACCTGTAGCCTTATTAAATATATAATCATTGTCTCCATACATTTATCTCATAAGTACCATGTAGAGGTAACGATGACTACTTTTTTTCTTTGATTCATTACAAACACAGCTACTTATTCAAAACCATATATTGTTAATGTTAAAAAATAAATTTGTTAATGCACATTTTGAACAGAAAAGAACAAGGCCACTTGCAAACTTGATAAAGATTAAATTTATTTAGCTATTGGATTGATAAATTCAATATCCGGTCAATTTACGTTCAAAGGCCTTGTAGCGGTCGATTTACATGCAAAGGCCTTGTAATTTTTGTGTCGCCGTTTGATCGTTGATAAATTAAATTTCAAATTTTCATTAAACTGCATTTAGGAGATTTCATCGTTTCGTCTACTCTACATTTACTTATTTCTTGTCTGGCCGTGGCATCCTCATTGCCAAAGATTCACGTTAATTCCCTGAATATAATGTTCAATCCTACTTGATAAAGAAATAAAAGTATGAAAGTTACTAGTAATGGTCCATGGTATTACGTAAATCTTCTTAAAAGTTTGTTAGGTTTTAGTTTTCTTATTACTGATTCATGATAACTACAAATCTATAAATATTTAAAATATTATAAGCCATTAAGTATTTACATAAATTAAGAATTAAGAATTATTATAAGACAAATTTATAAATATTTAGAGGATTTGAAGTCAATATGGATTCATATTGATGTGTTATATATATAAAACATAGTGCAAAACAAAACAAAAATTCATACATTTTGAAATCATATTTTTTCTTATTGTAATTATTCATATTTATATATTAAAAAATAAATATTATTTAATGCGTATGAAATTTATTATCAACATATTTTATTTTTTATAAACATCTAATTCCAAAATAAATTAAATTTGAAATTAATGTTGTTTAATTATTTAGTTTCAAATCAAAACCATCGACCTGTTATGTATTTTGGATTATAAGAAAACAAACACAAATAACAGAATAGTTGCAATCGGAGGATAATTTTCGAAACTGGGAATCAGCAATCATATTTTAGGTAAACAATATAACGGTGTAAAGAAAGCTAGTATATGCTGCATGTATTTGCTTTTAATTATACGTGTGGGTATTTGCTTTTAATTTCCGATGTGTTTATCTTGCACGATTTCTACATAATCCCGTCGAAATTTTGAAGTAATTTTTAACATTTGTAATAATAAAAAATTTTAAATTTTTGAAATAAGAATGTTTTCATTTATTTAAAGATATTAAATTTATTTATATATTAATAAAAATCAAAATTTAAACAATACAAAATTTAGATTTATTGAAAAAAACATGACCACACAATCACATGAAACTCAGAGTAACAGTACATTCTATCACTAGTCAAGAACCCTTTCAGCTTCTACTCACCCTTTTTATTTGTCGATAGTTCGCCGATAGGCGACTATAACATGAATTTTTGTATGGAGGGGGACCGTAACCTCTTAATAAGTAATTAAGGATGGAAGGCATATTCTTGGTCGAGCACATATATCCAACGACAGAGATTTGCGGTTGGCAAAAATGGTACCCAAAGGTTCTATCAGATTAGCCATAATAGAAAAGTATAAGAGAACACTCACTCAAGGCTATTTAGGTATTCTGACACTATTTTTTGTGTTTAATGCTTTCAATATCATAAACTTTTCATCGATTTTCAGATCTGTTGGTTTCTAGGTTTTGTTTTAGGGTTTGTAACAGTTATTAAAAGACATCCATTAATCAAATTTTAATTCTTCAAATTCATTTTTACATTTGTGTGATTTTGTTGATGTGTTTATCTGTGTGAATGCAAGATTTAAAACAGCTGTGAACTGGGTATAGTAAAGATGTCTTCAAGCATGTAAATCTGCGTGAAAAGAACAAAAAAAATTGCCACGCGATAACGTTGATGAAGGCCGAACCCTTGCATGCAATAACTGTGTTTTGTTTATTTTTTGGGGAATCATTTGGAGAATCTGGTGAACGGTCTAAAATTGAAGATAAAAGGATTGAAAATTAAGAAGCCTTACAGGAAGATGGAGAAGAGTGATAGCATGCTAATCGAAGTGCGATGGAGACGCCGGCAGAAGTTGATCGCCGAAACCCTAAAGGTGGATGATCACCCCGGCGAGAAGGCCATGGCTATTTGAATATTTGAAACACTGTGTTTTAGGCTATGACCTAGAACAAGTGAGATTAGAACTTGTTTTATGGATATTAAAGAATTCTCCAACGATGAGAAGAAATAAATCCTGCATTTATCATAAGCCGATAGGCGCTACAATGAATAAATTCATTGTATATGGAGGGGCAACTGTGATTAAGGATCACACCATATTCGAGCACATCAACTGGAGGTATAGTAGAGTCACAAGTTAACCAAAAGTCTTTTGCTAAGTTTAATTAAGTTACAGTTTTTTTTGTTAATGAGACTCCGTTGCACCGGGTTGCCACGCGGGTGGGGAAGAGAAATCGATCAGACGTGCACATTCAATGTGCGTAATTGAAACTGTGCAGGCAGAACAGATCGCGGAACATCATGATGGTATTTGTTCAGAATGGTTTGGTTACTCTCTTATTGTTGGAGCTAAACGAAGATAGAAGATTGCATAACATTCCATGAGTATTGCATCTGCCTCAATTCATGATCATGAGCAGATCGCAGAACATCACGATCAATATTACATTGTCTACAGAATCGATATTACAGAATCGAACCAGAACGAGGCAAAAACATCACTATCGATATTACAGAATCGAACCAGAACGAGGCAAAAACATCACTATCGATATTACAGAATCGAACCAGAACGAGGCAAAAACATCACTATCAGAATTGCCTGGACTGTTGCGTGGGTCATCGATCATCAAATCAATTAGCCCGCTTTGCAGTAGGTCATGATCGCGCCACATCCCTTTTTAACACTGCTCAGTCACCCAGCTTCCCGGGCACTAATTATTATGGTGTGGGCAGTTTACAGGCACAGACACAGGTACATCAATAGATGAATTTATATTTTCAAAAACTATTTCTAAATTGAAGGTCAAGTAAATTCGTCAAATAAACAATCTTCACTATATTATTCTTCAAATTTTTATTAATATCCCTATCGGCGTTTCCATCTACATCTTTTGCAGATGTGCTAGTTAACCCACAATACCATGAATGCGATGCCATCTTTGAATTCATTACATTAATATTCCTTACCTCCAACACTAATTGATAACTCAGAAGGAGAAGTTGTTGCGTGGTGAGCAAGCCATCCAATCAAGAACTTACTTTATCTCGTAAATGAATGCACAGTATCATATATTGAGCAAGCCATCCAGTTCAGAGTTGATTAACTTTCTCCTCAGTCACAGATTTTATATAGTAAACACCAATCCACAAAGTTTGTTATAGTTGCACAAATCAACCAGCCTCCAAAAGCGTACTTTGAAGTTTAATATGGAAAGGATCTTTAATGTCTTCATGGAGTCTCACCTGCAGAAAATGATGCTGGATGTTATCATGGTTTGCGGCCTATTGCTCCTTGCAGTCAAAGTAAGTGGTGCCTATCCTGTTGTGGAGGGAAGTAATCCCAGGGGACCTACTCCTCCCTCATGTCCTTCTGGTTGTATCCATTATTCATCACCCCCTGTAGGTGGCATTAGGTTCCCTATTAAGTGCATGTGCCATTATATAAGCTTTATTTTTATATAATGTTACTCTGTGAGCTTCTTCTTTTGAAAATCGGGTTCAGTAATGAATTTTTATTTTTATTTTTCAGTGGTCGAATTCTAAATGTCTGGTAGTCGTGATTCCTGGCTTGAACTATGTGTAATAAATGTTGTTGCGATATTTTTGTTTTTTTTTATAAATTGTGGTTAAACAGCGTAAGCGTTGCCTCAACCTTTGTAATTTTTGGCTTGATTAGTTGTAATTTTTGGCTTGATTGGTTGTTTAGTTAACAGAAGCAACTCCCTTCACAGAATTTACCCCATAGGGAAAAGAAGTGTAAAGTATGTATACACTTGTCAAAAGAATTTACTAATTATATACTTGTTTTCAAAATAATTACATAGTATGTGTTAAAGTCTAATGGAAAAAAAGGGGCAAATTAGATTAATTAGTCATTGGAAGAAATTCAAATTATGCACATATTCCATAACCAAAAGAATTACAAATTGTAAGTTATGATGTATTTAGTTAATATTAAGAATATTTTGCTTATGTAAACGAGTATGATATTCTATAAGATGTAATGAATGTATTTAGGGACTTTGGAAAATTTGCACTTTGGATAATTATATAAATTAGAAATTATGGAAAAGTAGATATGTGCATAAAATAAGTCTATGAACATTGGTAGAAGATGTACTTCATATATGGTAGAATGCATTTTATGATTATATGAATTGAAAGATGGCCATTTGGGCGAAGGAACATTTTTATATACTGGATGTATTGAAGATGATTGTTTTAGCATTAAAACAAAATTGGGTTTCATTTTCTAGGTACTTGACACATGTTATGTTATTTTTTTTGTGTGTGTGTGTGGATTTCTCAGTAGGGAAGCCATGTTCATTCATTTTCCATATATCATTTCAATATATTTCTATCAAGGTTTTTTTAGATCGAGTCGATAATGGGCATAGCTATAGACTCACTTAGTTATGGTAAAATTATTATATTTCTTAAAAGATTATTGGTTTACTAAATAATGTTGGTTGTAATTTGAGAAATCATTGCATGCTTTGTGTAGAGCAAAATATATAAAATTCTATATTGATATATTGGGTCTAATCTGTATAATTAAAATCCTATTTGAATGAGCTTGCATCCTACACTAAAAAGGTGGAGGGTAACTCCAAGTTTCAATGTATTCCTTGTGTAACATATATATTAAAAAAAAAAGATACAAATACATGTTTATGTAGAGCTATGCGGAACATATAAAATAAGAGAGCACCTCCTTGGACTAATAGTTAGGGCATTTCCATTTTGATTTGGTTAGTGTTGTGAGTGAATTCAAGGTGTGGCTTCTCAGAGTTGTAGCTAGTGCTCCTGCCCTTTTAGTTAAAGTATTGCTTGATCTTAAAAGGAGGGCATTTCCTTTCTAGTCGGTTACATCGTTGGGATTTCTTTGTTGATATGGTTGAGTTGCATTGTACTCGTGGCTATGAAATGAAATCTATCATGGAGAAGAGTGCATCTCCCTTGCGCTCCTACTTTACCCTAGTAGATTTGTTGCCCAGCTCAGGGCTGACAGCTGTGTTGGGGAGCACATTTGGTGTATGGTTGGGTGGAAATTTGCGGTCACTCATTCAGTCACATAGAGACACCTATGAAAGATAATTATTATCTATATTGTGTTTCATTATTATTTGTCCTTGTTAAAAACATATGGATGCCATCCAATAAATTTTAGTTGGATATGTTATGGGCATTGTTTCCCATTCATGTTTGAATCAATTTTGAGTAATATTTTATGTTATAATTGCTGATTAGTTTTCCTTTAGTTAGCTTTCATAGGAAAATCATGTGAATGATTATGGAATCAATAACACTCATGGAATCAATAACACTCAATGTAAAAACATATGGATGCCATCCAATAACTTTTAGTTGGATATGTTATGGGCATTGTTTCCCATTCATGTTTGAATCAGTTTTGAGTAATATTTTATGTTATAATCACTGGTTAGTTTTCCTCTAGTTAGCTTCCATTTTAGTTTTCCTCTAGTTAGCTTCCATAGGAAAATCATGTGAATGATTATGGAATCAATAATACTCATGGAATCATAACACTCAATTACATTAGTTGCTAGTTGATAATCGTATGAAGATAACATGTATTATTTGGTATATATGTTGTTCAATTACATTTAGTTTGTCACTGATACGCACATGAAAATAAAGTGTATGGTTATGGAATATGGTTGATCATTCATGCTAAACCAAGTTAGAAATCATATGGTCAACATGATGTAGTTCACACGATCTAAATGATGTAACAAGTCTGTGGGCATAAATAAGCATTGATGTAGTTCTATAGTTGCAACCAAGGTAGAATTATCGTCATGAGTAAAATTTAACATTTTAATGTACTCACCATTTTGTATTGTAATTTATGATATATATGCTCATTCCCAAACCAATAATGATAAGGTTGTAACGCCATACTTCCTTATTCATGTCATCAATGTGACTTATTCCCCATTTAGTTCGTTATGATTAGACCTGCGTTGACAGTATGCCATAGCTAGAATCTTGTATAGGTAGGATATGAGAATATAGTGAAGAATATATGCTATAGACTTGTTGTATAATGAACAATTTTGTTTGGTGAAATATTATATGTTGTATGGCGATTATTTAATTAGGCTAAAAAAGGATCCTTAGCTAGGAAAGTGCATGGTCTCTACCTTTTGGTTAAAAATCTTGTAGTGCTAATCGTCAGAAACTAGTAAATCCTATTTACATACTTCCCATATGTGATAATAAAATTTGGGCCTAATGGTTAAGAACATGTGTTATCTCTGAGGAGGTCACAGGTTCAAAACTGGCGGGGGGTAGGGTTGCTCATTGGCCCGCTGTGACAAGGCTTAAAGGGTAGGCGACCCCTGGGATAGAGGCTCTCCCTTGGGATAAAGGGTCTCGGGACGTCTCGGCCGCTGCTGAGCCACAAGTTTCTGGTATATCTGGCTTGCGGGCTATTGGATATACCCTTGGGAGGTTGTTGTTCCCATGGTTAAAAAATAAAAAATAAAAAAATTGGTAGTGAATATACTTGAAACCTTTTTATGTGATCAGATGATAATATTCTTGTAGTGTAATATGCATAATTGATATTATGATGTTAAGTGATCAATCAGACTAGTAAATATGTGCTTGTTGAATGATAGTAAAGAGAAAAATTTATACCATGTACTCCAAAATCCTAATGAGGGTATTGGGTACATAGGATATGGAGCAAACTATTAAACAAGTACAGTAGAATTTAAAAGTTGCACAAGATTGACCAAAAAAGTTATGCAGATATTAAAAGAACTACAAAAGAGTTCATTGTTGGGGACCATGTATACTTAAAGCCAAAGAGAAGTACGGTAGGCTTGGGAAGATGTTCCAAGTTAGTGCCTAAGTATTGCAAACCCTTTGAAGTGTTCACGAAGATAGGGTTGGCAGCCTATTAGCTTGCACTTCCTCCTTCTATAAAAGTTGATAATGTTTTCCATGTTTCTTCATTAAAAATATATGTACATGATGCTACTCATATGAATTGTTTGGAATATGATTCAGATAGAAACTAAGGGCGAGTTCCCGAAAGAACCTTTGCACATCCTAGACAGGAAGGAACTTACCGTATGGAATCGAGCCATCGCTCAAATAAAAGTGCAATGGAATCACTTCAGCCCTGAAGAGGAAACTTGGGAAATGGAGGATAAAATGTGAGATGCATATCTCTCCATGTTCCAGAACAAGCAAGAGAGCTCAACATAAAGAACACCAAGGATGGTGTTAAGAATAAGGGGGGAAGAAATGTGATACCCCCAAAATATTATTATTTATTTTTGAATTGTTAAATTGTGACAATTATGTTTTTTATGTAAGAGTTGTTTAAAACTCAAAAACAGAAGTTGACACTTTGCACAACAAACTATTTTTATTATTAAATAAAAGAAAAGGTCACTTGGAGAGTCAGCTAAATGAGGGGACACCACCATGGCACATAGAACATGTGTAAGCAAGCAAGAAAGATCTTTACCAATCAAATCTAATCTAATACTCAACAACTAGACAAGATCCTAAATCATAGGGATTTGTGGATCGATTGGAGATTTGATTGGGATGGCACAAGACATGGGAAAAACTATATATAATAGTGCACTGAGATAGCATGGGACGTCATGTGGTGCATAGAGGAACTGTGTTGAGTATTCTCTCTTTTCATAAGTCCATCATTACTTGTTACAGACTCTGAGAGAGAGAGAGTGCCATTTGGAAGTGTTTCTTGGAGTTCTAGTGCATGGTAGTGATCCAGCTTGGGGGTGGATTTGGGTAAACAAACGAGTTGCTCTCTCCTATGGTTGGGAGGAGCTAATTCTCCAAGCAACTAGTTTCATTGTTGCAAGTAAGTATATGTTTCGGTTATGTGAATAAATGATTAACAATGATGCATAAGTGATTTTAGAATATGAAAGGTTGAAATATTGTAGTTAGTAACATGTTAAATATGTTTTCCATACCCAAGATGTTGCAAGATATTAGTTTTATTGAATAAATTTAAATTTTTTCAACTTTCTGCATATCCAAAAATTGGCGTTGTTACAAAACATATAAATATTGTGGAGGGGTTATAATTAGGTATTGAGGGGTTCAATTAGGTACCAATAGGTTTGAATGGGTGTAAATTTGCATGCGAAGATGGTATCGGCCTAACTTTGTTTTCAATTGTACTCTATTTTTTTTTATATGTATGATCTATGTGTGAAGGTAGTATGAATTTGATTATGTGTTAATTCATACTTGTGTTTGAGTAGGTATGTTATGTGTGTGAAAGTGGCATGAAGCCTATTGCAATAATTATGTGTAAAGTCGAGCTACATTCAAGGGTTTTTCCTACATATCAAAATATCTACTCCCACTAAAATTTAATATTTCACTTTACAATATTCCAAAGCTTATAAGGGTTGTGTCATGTCACCATACTAATGTTAGAAATAAAAAAGGGGTTTTAAAAATTTCATGGAAAAACGGATATATAGGATATCTAGTGAAAATATAGGTTTTTTAATTGGAAAGATGTATTGGGAGAGGTGTTCAACAAAAATACTTTTAGAAGTATTTATTAATATTTAAATGAAAATAGGGTTAACATTTAATATCACATGAATGCACATGTTATGTCAGAGGTTCATTGAGTGAAACACCTAAGGATTGAACAATATTATCTATTGAAAATATTGTTCATTTGAAACTTCATATTGTTTGGAAAAAAATATGGGCAATAGGTGATTAAAACTAGTCGACACAAATATTTTATAGGTGTGATAATATGCAAGGGATCTAGCAACTGTAACAAACTCACAATCAAACTCTCAAGAATGTTGCAAAGAAGAAGAGAAGAATGCACTCAATAATCACTCATAAACACATAGTAATGAACAATAATAGTATCATACATGGAATAATGAATGTAAAGAATGTGTTACAATAATTTGTGATGGAGCATCATATAGGATTCGAATTAGCCAAGTAGGGCATTCGAATCTAAGCTCAAAGTCTAGCTTGGATAACAATAGAGACATCATCCAGTCAGTAGTATCAGTCATAAATGGTAATAGTCAATCAAGTGTGTCTAACTGAGTCTAACATAACCATCTAGGAATAAATCAGTGAATGGAGACTCCAAGGGGGGCACATGAGGCCATCAAATAGTCAAGTGGAACTCTAGAACTAGCTAACTAGAAGCTACAAGCAGTCAGCAAGAGAAATCAGTGGAATAACTGCTCAATCAATGCACTAACTAAATGATAACTCCCGGTAGGTGAGATAAGGTGCCCTGACTCAGTGATAACTGAAGGTAGGTGAGAAAAGGTGCACTAATTGAGTGGGGTAGGTGAGAAAAGGTACACTTGGCATGCAGAAAGTTCAAGGAGGGCGCATCAGGTAGGTAGGAGGCTAAATGGGGGCTGAAGATAGGCTCTGGGGAGCTGAAAGTGAGCTCTAGCTGCTGGGGAGACCACTATGATGATGACTGGATGCATGAAGTGGCATGAAATTGCATGCAAAATATAAAAATGATGGTGTGAATATTCCAACACCCCCCCGCAAGCTATACAATGAGGTAATAACTGAAATATGAAAAATAGGGCCCTGGTGACTAAGACCAAAGGTCACCCCGTACAATCAATCTAAATAAACTAAGTGAGGAAAGAGGGAAAACCCATTGGGAAGAAATCCCTCCCTCAAAATAGACTGCGGGATGCTAATGTAGCATATCATTTCTCACCCCTGAAGAAGGTAAGTGTCCTTCTTTCTCAAAGAAGGATCGATAGATCTGAAATGGATCAGGAATTTCACAAGGATAAACCCTTACATGCTGAAATTATGATTTGGAAGATTGGGGAGTAGTGGTTGCCCATTGAAGAAGAGGATCAGTAAAGCAAGAAGGGTGAAACCTTCCATGCTGAAAATCTGGCCTGGCAGATTGGGGAGCAGTGGTTTCCCATCGAGGAAGAAGATCATCAATGTGAGAAGGATGAAACCTTTCATGCTGAAAATCTAATCTGGCAGATCGGGTAGCAGTGGTTTCCCATCGAGGAAGAAGAGGACAAACAAGTGATAGATCTTCAGGTTCTTGTGGATTTGGATCTCTCATTCACTCATCTTCATCATTAGTTGCTAGACCTTCAGGTTCTTGTGGATTTGGGTCTAGCATTCCATAATCATCATCTCCATCTTCAGATTCTGAATCTGAAATATCATGTGAAGATGCATCATCACATCCAAACTCTAAATCTGAAATCTCATGTGAAGAAGCAAGTAGAACTGGCTCATCATCACATACAAACTCTGAATCTGAAATCTCATGAGAAGGAGAAAGTAGAAGTGGCTCATCATCACATACAAAATATGAATCTGAAATCTCATGAGGAGAGGCTGTGTCCTCTTGCTCATCATCACTCAAAGGAGGAACATATCCAAAAATGTGAATATCATGAAACTGCTCCAGAATGTGCATGTAGTCCTTTGATATCTTATTTGATCCATCATAGATGAGATCATTATCAGAAGAACTAGAACAAGATGATGATGGGTCTTCATTAAGATCAAAGGAGGATGCAGTAGTGGAGGCCCATTTTGAAATAGGAGTTGGAAAAATAGGTGCTAGATCTTCAGGTTCTTGTGGATCTGGATCTAGCATTCGCACTTCTTCAAGAGTCCTCTTTTTCTCAACCTCTTTTGGTGTATCTTTTCCCTTTAGGCAACCTTTGAAGGTGCCATGAGCAAACTTGTCACTTAGAAGACTATCAACCACATTTCAAGCTAGCTTGTAGTTGAGATGAGATAATCTACTATCTTCATGAGTATGAGAGCGAAGAGTAGACTCCTTTGAGAGAGGTAAGAAGTGTGAAAACTCATAGAGTTTTGTCTCATGATTTGCAACTCCTTTTGCAATGATTTCCCCTGAAACCATGTGTTGTACCTTGAATTCATATGGAGAAAAGATCAATCTTTTGGGCTCTCCAATATGAGTCATTTGATACACTGAAAGAACATTAGCTGCAAGAGAAGGAACATAAAGCATATCAGAAAATAAACCATGCTCAATATCAATTCTTCCAATCCCCTGAGAGGAGACTTCTGAATCATTGCCCAATCTGATGGAAGGGCCAATAGAGATTTCAAAATTGGAGAAGAGATCTTTGGAGGAAAACATGTGTCTTGTGGCTCCTGAATCTATGATGAAAGAAGAATATGTTGATGTACTTTCCATGAGGGCATGACATCTTTCTTTGTCTTCGGATCTAGAAGATTCAATATCAGGATCTTTCTTCCTTGCGCATGTAGGTACAGGAAGATTGTTCTTCTTAAGTAACTGAGCCATCAAATCTATAGTCTTCTTCATGCAAGAACTCTCAGGATGGAACCCTCTATGACAGTATGTGCACTTGGATCTTTCCTTCTGAGAATGCTTGGTCTTCCTTGAGTTCGAAGCCCCATCTGACTGATATGGAATATCTGTAGGATTTGTATCATTCGATCTCTTATCAAAAAACTTTTCCTTGTCTTTACCATTCACCCTTTTGGCCTCAGCAGTTGTAAGGGCCGAATCCAATCCGGGTCTAATCATTCCCATGGAGATTAACTTCTCTTCCTCTTGAGTAAGATATTGGATGAATTCATCAAGTGAGGGAAACTTCCATCTTGGAGGGACATCTTCGCTGACTGGAAAGTAGAGACAAAAACTGAGAAGTTTGGCCCCAACTTTGAGAGAATGGCAAGAATAAGTTGCTTGTCTTCTTTCACTATCTCATATCTTTTCAACTGTGATATCAAGATTTTGAACTTGGTGAGGAAGTAATTGATAGATTCAAAGCTGTCTGGACTCAAAGATATGAGTTCATTCTCCAATTTGTGACCTTTCATATCATCTTTCTGTCCAAAAATGGATTCGACCTTGTCCCAAACCTCTTTAGGAGATGTAAGATCGATGACATAGAAGTGTAGATCTTCAAAAATTGAGAGAAGGAGAAGGCCAACTACTTCATCAAGCCTATCCAAGTACTTGGACTTCTCAATTGCACTAAGAGGTTCTACCATCATTCCATTGAGTATTCTGGTGAAGCTCTTGGATCTCATGAAGAGAGCCATCTTGTCTTTCCACTCAACATAGTTGGAAGATGTGAGCTTTATATCCATTTGAATAGAGAAGGTCGAATTGTTGAAGAAGAATTCGAATGGGTGAATAAACCTGCAAAACAAGAAGAGTTTTTGCTGATGGAGAATGTTGCACTTCAACTAAACACTATCTTAAGAACATTGAGCACATAGACTAAGTCCTTCACACTTGGCTAGACCTCATTGGATTTCTCCAATGAATTCAAGTAATAGCACCAGGATTTGCTGTGGAAACTCAGAGGCTTCTGGTGCTCAAGTTAAAAGATAGTTGCTCAAAGAAATGCTGCAACTCCTACAATGGCTGCAATTCAAATATTTCCTTCTTGCTCTGATACCATGTAATAATTCTCAAGGGATCTAGCAACTATAACAAACTCACAATCAAACTCTCTAGAATGTTGCAAAGAAGAAGAGAAGAATGCACTCAATAATCACTCATAAACAGAGAATAATGAGCAATAATAGTATCATACATGGAATAATGAATGTAAAGAATGTGTTACAATAATATGTGATGGAGCATCATATAGGATTCGAATTAGCCAAGTAGGGCATTCGAATCTGAGCTCAAATTCTAGCTTGGATAACAATGGAGACATCATCCAGTCAATAGTATCAGTCATAAATGGTAATAGTCAGTCAAGTGTGTCTAACTGAGTCTAACAGAACCATCTAGGAATAAATCAGGGAATGGAGACTCCAAGGGGGGCGCATGAGGCTTTCAAATAGTCAAGTGGAACTCCAGAACTAGCTAACTAGAAGCTACAAGTAGTCAGTATGAGCAATCAGTGGAACAACTGCTCAATCAATGCACTAACTGAATGATAACTCCTGGTAGGTGAGATAAGGCACCCTAACTGAGTGATAACTGAAGGTAGGTGAGCAAAGGCACTAAATAAGTGTGGTAGGTGAGAAAAGGCACACTTGGAACGCAGAAAGGTCAAGGAGGACACATCAGGTAGGTAGGAGGCCAAATGGGGGCTGAAGATAGGCTCTAGGGAGCTGAAAGTGATCTCTAGGTGCTGGGGAGACCACCATGATGATGACTGCATGCAGTGGCATGTAATTGTATGCAGCATGCAAAAAATAAAAATGATGGTGTGAATATTCCAACAATAGGCCCTCCATTAATTTTATATTTCATCTGAAAACATTATTCGATTGAAAGTTAAATACAATTGTTTGACCAAAAAAAGTTATTTTGTTCAACCAAAAACTTAAGAAATCCAAATTTCTCTCATACCACTCTCATCAAATACTTACTAAGATTCATTTTGTCACCCATATAATATTTATTTTTAAATTTTTTTCAAGAAATATTTCTATTGTTATAATCAATGGTTGATATGTTTCAACAATAAATAAGTCCTTCAAGTATGTGTCATTAGTCATTGATGTACTTGGATGTTCTTGATCACATTCATTATCAAAGTATTCCTTAATTTGGAGAGTTTTAGGGTGTGGGTTCTAAAGGTATTTTGAAATCAATGTGTCTTCATCACATTCATTTAATGCCAAAGAATTATAATGGTCAAGATGGGCTCGATAGTGCTTCCAAAAAATTCTTCGTCTTCCTTTTCGTTAGATACCTACCCTAACCTCTATATTATGGGGTACTTGTGAGTTATTCAATCAATGTATGGATCCATATTCTTTGAATACATCTCTTTAGGTTGTTAGTGGGTATCGACGCAATGTAAAAGAGTCATTTTTATTGAATAAGGCGCATTATATGGGCTAATAGAGGCTCCAAACACTTCTTCAACATCTTCTTTGTTAGAGTCCTATCCTAACTTCTCTACTTCAGAGTACTTGTGAGTTATTCAATTAGGGTATGAAGTCATGTTCTTTGAATAAGCCTCCTTTGAGTAGTTAGTGGGTACCTACTCAATGTGAAAGAGTCATTTTTACTAAATAAGGACCATTAGATGGCTGATACTCATTAATGATTAGACCACTAGTAGTTAGAGTTTTGCTAGTGAAATATTATATATAATGGTAGGAGGCTATGTAATATTTTGTTAAGTGTTTTTATTGTATTAGAGGTATGTTTAAAAAAGGTTTCCCCTCAAAGACGAACGTGAGCATTGCTCTCTCTTTTATGGATTATCAATACAAGGGTTATATTCTACAACTTCTAGATCATTGTCTCTCTTATTTACCCTTTTTTATTTATATTTTTTGAAAAAATCGTCAATAGTCATTGTTTTTTCTACTTAATCACATTACAAGTGGTATCATGGATCTTTCTCATGCTAGCATGCACTCAAATTTAAAAATTAAAATTAAAATTAAGCCACTAGATATTTGTTTTGTTTTGTTTCTTTAAACATGGAGATATGTCATTAATTAAGCAGGTAAAAGTGTAGTTTGAGAAGCATATACATACATAATAAAAGTGAATTCACCTAGTTGGACACCCTTGTGCACCTCTATTGGCACTGTAATGAGTAATATCACATTAGACATAATTTTTCTATTGTTCTTCCATGTGACTTCAACTATATCAAAAAATCCCTTAGTGCAATTGAAACTAACCTTACATAAGCCTAATGATCATCCTATTACTACAATACCTTGAGAACAACATCAGGGAAGATCACTCTCACATACTAGGGAATCATGTAATATGGCTAACAGTATGGTCTATCCTCAATTGGCATTGCGAAAAATTCAACTTAGTAATATTGTTGAAAATCATCAGGTATATTAGAAATTTATATCGCTTTAGACTCCTTTATGCATAGGATCCTACAAACCCTAGATTCAGTAGAATGGTTAGCTACATAATAATAATAAACTAAAGATTAAAAAAAAAAAAAATCCTTGAATATGGAGAATTTGTGAATTTCATCACCACAGTAATACTCCTACATAGGTTTTTAAAGGTCTAGTGGACGCAACAACCATTGAAGGAGATTTATCTCAAAGGACTCATGCAATGCAAATGACATCGATATAGCTCTCCATTAACATTTTTTTGTACCCAACCATACTATTGCAGATAACCCATCTCAAAAGATTCCTTGTGTGGCACTACTCATGTTGGTATAATTATATGGTAACTTTTTGGTGGATCCATGATCCCCACAGTGGCCATTAGAAACATGAACTTGGAGAATAGGCTTACCAATCTAAAAAATCCTAGTCTGTGGGATCAAAGAAAATGTCTCTAAGATTGACAAACAAGTTTCTCATATAGATAGCATGTTGAAATAGGTCTCTAAGTTAGCAACATGAAAGGAGATTTTCCTAACACCAATAACTAGCTACATTCTGTCCTTTCCCTCCTACATGCACATGGGTAATGGTTGGATCAGTTGGTGTATCCAGATGGGATTAATTCCTTAATGGATGAGGTCCTTTCCCAAATCCACCCGTTCATGATAATAAACACCATATTTATCATAGAATTCCTAAAGTAGATCTACACATGTTTGATGGTTTTAATGCCATAGGTTCGGTTACCTAAATGGGAAACTACTTCTCCCTCTAAGGTATTACTAATAACCTAATGAAACTTAGGATGGGTGTGTTATACTTGGATCATGAGCATTGGAATTTTTTGCAATGGCATAAGAAATCATATGGGGACTACATTACATGGAGTCATTATTTGAAGGCCATCTATGTTCACTTCAAAATAGATACCATCATTTGGGAAGGTTGACCAATATGTGCCAAATAGGCACAGTCAAAGACTTTATAGCAGCCTTCAAGAAATTAGAAATCTGCACAGAGAACATGGATTATTTTCTTTGAAAGAATGTTTTATCAGTGGTCTAAATGAGGAGATTAGAGAACGAGTATTAATGGCTCATTCAACTACTGAGTTGGAGGCATCTCAATGAGCTAGAGAAGCACAGTTGGTGGTGGTAATTGCATTGAAAAAAAAACCACTTTTATTCTCAAATCACAGTCCCCTCTTATGTCTACAACCACTTACCCTACCTCTCGAACCTTGTGGGGCCACAAGTTAACCTCGGAAGAAGCAATTGAATGCCAAAATCTCAAAATTTGTTATAACTATGATGAAAATTCTTTCAAATGACATAAAGGTAAGGAAAAAAATAATTTCAAATAGACATGACCCAATCGAACCATCCTAAGATAACTTTAGAGGAAGCCACTGTAGAGTTGGATCTCATAGAGGCTACACATCCTCTCTCAGAAGAAATAACTAAGGAGCCTCTTTCTGTAGAACCTTTAATTTCCCTCAATTCTCTATGAGGAATTTCAACCCCCAATTGGTTATAGTAGGAGAATAGAATTCTCCTTAAAACATTATTAATGCATATTCTTCCTTTTTACATTTTACTTCTTACCATCTACCCTGTGTAAAGATTCTTTACAATATAATTAGTTCCATGTATGGAAGGGAAACACTAAAATAAGTTCATGTATTGGAATTCTATGATTGAAGATATGCCACAACACCACGGACCTAGTAGTATTAAAAAGGTCCAGGGACTTGAACATAATACTAGGCTTCACTACCATTAAACACGGTCTCAATAAATAAAAGAAATGAGAACTTGTTTAGATCGATGAGTATGCAAATTGTCAAGGTGAAAATAAAAAAAACGTCCAAAATTCATTGAATTGGATATCCTAAAAAGCATATAGGATTTATTTAAAACTTTCCAATTAGATTCGTGCATACCCGTGAGAGAAGGTTTACACAAAAACAATGATAAATAATGATAAAATGGTGAATTAAACTCGGAAGGAAGAAACTTTGAAGGAAATATGACAAGATTAAAAGAAGGTGGCATGGGAAAAACAAATTTGGAAACACTAAAATAAATGTGGTTAATATGTCGAACCAAAGTCTCAATGCTACAACCAAGACTATGCTAGAATATGGTCTTAATTGTTTTGTATCACCAAGCAGGATTCCTATAAAAAAAAAATGAACTTGCAATGAAGATTCTACTTGAGGATCATCTCAAGGAAATGCGGCTATAATGCATTATTTCCATTAAATGAGAAAACCCACCAAAGAAAAATAATAATTTTGGAGCAATCAATTGTATTAAAAATACTTGAGAATTATTAAAGACATTAAAGTTCTAAAGCAAACAAATGCAATTCTAGAATGATTGTGGAGGATGCAGATTATAACAAAAGGATGCTTCTATAATAGCTACATGGAATTGCTAGGTTACCCAAGCAATAAAATCATTAAAGAATTAAAGAAAGCAATCATGAACACAACCTTAGATATTGATACTAAATACAATCTTATACCTAAGGAAAACATAATGCCTCACATTTATGGCTACCAAAAATTAATAAAGAATATTGCAAATGCTAGAAACTCTAGATAGTGTTACATCACAAAACACACGAGAGAGGTACACATGATAACACTATATGATATTATGAGTAAATGGTGCAATTATTACATGGGATTTAATCTCCTTATATATGGTTACTCATGGAGAAAATCATTTCCACTTATGAAATGGGATAGATCTTCTTTACACAAAATGTACAAAAAAAAAACTATGTCATAAAGTGACTTTTATTACAACATGTAAACCTTATATCCTAAAACCCCCCCTTAAGGATTATAATATTGAAAGAAAACACACATTAACTGAACAAAATATTAGAAGTAATCATAAAAAAACATTATTAGGAGCTTCTTCTTTGAAAATAGCCCTTGAACCAAGTAGAGTTCTATCAAGCCTTGTAAAGGTGTAGCTACCAAATTGAATACTTGAGTTCCCATATTCCACCTACCCAAACTACTGAATTATGAATCTCACGAATTATTGGACAACCATTCGCATTGAGCTACATCCATAGTGATCCATCAAGATGTCTCATGATCTTCGCAAGGGTGTAATTCCCAAGATTCACAAACTCTTGAGCTATCTGAAAAACTATCCAAGCTAAGTTTCATCTACACTAGATCTCTTCATTTATTCAAGGTGTCGGATTATTAAAATGAGGAAATCTACTCTTCTATAGTAAGGTGATCATCATTGCCATTGTCAGGTGGATATTCTACAATGGCTGCATCTCCTTTGATAAACTCAAGAGAATAGGTTGTGTGACCCATCTTCTTGCAACTTGTCAAAATTGTAATACAAAATGAGATAAAGCGTTGACAAAAACCTATATTGTCATATTGAAAAATATTGATAAAGATTGTCGAAATAAATGTTGATGAACATAAATTAAATTGCTAGAAAATTATTAGTGATAAATATTCAACTACAAGAATATAGACAAAGTAGAATATCAATATATTAATTGTGATCATTTTTTTTCCCACTCTTCTTCTTTGAATATGAAAATGCTTATGTTTCATGTGGTATCCTTTCAAAACACCCCTTGGCATTCGATGGTTATTGTATTGAAAACACGGCTCCTTCCCTTCAATATTGCATGGCAACTCATTGACAACAATTTATAAGAACCTAATCTTTATATCAAGCCTTTCTATTTCTCCGGATCATCATTCGATGAAAGAGAAGAGAATACTTAACATTTAATGAAAAAAGATCTCTAATGCGCATGACTAATCATAGGCTCACTCCTTCTCTGTTAGCATATGATAAAAGTTAGAAACTCTAGATAGTGATACATCACAAAACACACGAGGGAGATACACACAATAACACAATATGATATTATGAGTAAATTATGCAATTATTACATAGGAGTTCATCTCCTTATATGTGGTTACTCATTGAGAAAATCATTTCCACTTATGAATGTGGGAAAGATTTTATTTACACAAAAGGTACAAAAACATAACTAAGTCATAAAATGACTTCTATTATAACACTTAATCCTTCTATCCTAACAAAGAGAACATATTGATCCAACCTAATGTTAATACAATCAGATCCACCACTAACAATTGTCAAAAAACATTGGTGCATAAACTTAAATATTGGTTGGTCATACAATATACATAAAATATTCTATGAGCTAGGTTAAAAATATCAAAGGAGATATAATTGAGGAAGAATAGATATTAATTATCTTCGACATAGTTTCACTATACACTAAAATTCCTATTGATGAGGCCATCAATATCATAAAGATTAAGGTGAATGATGATATACAACAAACTTCATGTTTGATTTATTCCTTAATTCCACATATTTTAGCTTCCAGGATGAATACTATGAGCATATTGAATGAATACATATTGGTTCCCCTTTGTCTCCAATGGTCACTAATTTATATATGGAACAATTTGAAGAGAAAAGCATCAATTACTTCCCTCCGAAACCTACCAATGTAGCATGGCCTCATAGAGGAAGAAACCTACACCTATTCTTTGATCACTAAAATGATAGCAATAAATTAATGAACAAAAAGGAAAATGGGAAAAGCAAACTTTTCCTTGATGCGCTAGTATCAAGAAAAGAAAATGGATCATTATCTCATTCGGTCTTCGGAAAGAAAACATACCAAAATAGGTACCTACACACAAGATATCACCACATTCCCTCTCAAAAATGTGGTGGAATAAACACTTAGGTAACCAAAGCCATCATAATATCCAATAAAGAACATGTGGAAGTAGAACTGAAACATTTATTGGAAGTCTTAAAAAGCAATTGTTGTAGTGAAAATCAATTCAAAATGGTAATCATAAAAGCCAGAAGGCTCCGTCTTAGGGTACATGAGGATGAAAATAAATAAAATTTTATCTTTTGTACATAAAAATGGCCACTGAAAAAGTGCCCAAGAACCTAAGGAGAAGAAACATAAGCCTCAAATTCACTCCTCCAACACCTTAGAAAGTGTAGGAATGTCATGCACTTGGGAAATTAATGAAAAACTGAAATTGTGCCTTCTTTCTAAAAGGTTTCTCAGATCTTAGCCATATAATTTTTATCCTTTAGGACTACTGTAAATTAGTGTCTAAAATAGTAATGGAAATATCACAATAATTCACTTCTAACAAGTTACCCCAAACTTAATGGCAATTAAAGGAGAAAATATACCAAACCAAGAGATAAGTTTTAAGCCATTCTAGGGAAACTTATCAACCAAGAACCAGATCTGAAAAATGTACTTTAACATTAATAAATACAACATTATAATAGAATTTAATGCATCCCATTATATTGTTCCTTTGGATGTTAAATCATTGAAAATTTTTCTATTTTACTTATGTCAAATCAATAAGACATAAATCACTCTAAATAGCAAAACATAAAGAACATATAGCTGGAAATTCAAATCTGCAAATGGCACACAAGTTATGGACAGACAGAAACTCCATATGTAAGCTCAATCTGCAAATCTACAAATGGCGCACAAGTTATGGACAGATAGAAACTTCATATGTAAGCTCAAACTGTAAATATGCAAATGGTGCACAATTACATACCACAGCCTTCTCTCAAGTCTAGTACAAAAATCCAACCATCCAAAAATTCTTGTCTAAGGTAAATCATCAAACCCTAGCTCCACCAAGAATATTCATGTGCAAATAATCTCTCAAACACTATCTCTGAGGAAAGACATCCTTCTCCTCTTCTTCTTCTTCAAAAATTCACCATGGGGTTTTCTCTAAAAACCCTAATCCAATATCCAACTACAAAACCCTAACCCTAGAACTCCAAGATGCATAAAAATACCAAGAAAACCTATCACCTCAACAGAGAGAGAGAGAGAGAGAGAGAGATAATAAGTACAAGTAAAAATCCAAGGGATGGAGAAAGCCAGGATCATCCCCATCATATCCTCCACAAGAGAAAACCCTAATCACATGAGAAAAATCCAATCAATATGTCCTCCTTTCTTTCCATTATCTTCTCCTAAGGTCATTAGGAAGCCCTAGTGAATCTCTCCTAAAAGAAAAGTACAATAATAAGTGTACAAATCTTGATTATGATGATCATGTATAAAATTACTCTCTCCTTCCTCCATTTATATCAGAGGTAAAGGAGGAAAACAATACTATGTGGGCATGATCCCTTACAAGTAACCTACTTGAGTCCTTGTAGGCCACACAAGTGATACATCCAATCAAGAGTAAAACCATCATGATCTGATGGTGATGTCATGCACAATGATGAATATAAGGTGATGTAGCTACACAAGGAAAGTCCACACCACTCCATCATGAGCATCCATGAACTCCATCTATCCTCTAAACCAAAGAACTCTATTGGGTTATCCTACCCTTGTAAAACAATATCGAAGCCCTGAGCATTCCCAATCCATATCCAATCCTCCAAACAGGCAATGAAGCTACCACATTCCAACTAGGGCTTGAATCCCTCCTCCATGACCAAATCTCTTGAAGGGCGCTATCCAAGTAAGTGGCTACTCTATGAGGTCTCAATGAAGGGAATCCACCAAACTATCAAAAGATATCCAATGCCTAAGGAAAGAAATCCAAACCAACACCACCCTATGGTCAAGCATCCATTGAGAAAGCTATATCAGTTGTGCATATCCATCATGGACCATCTCAGCAGTTAATGGATGTGTGTACGAAGATATAACATAACTACTTAATGTATAGTGAATAGCACTAGTGACTGTGTTTGAAATTCAATTGTAATGACAAGCAATGTGGTGTACATGCAAAGTTTGCGGGAGTAAAATGACATATCAGTGATTTGATGTACAATGATGACTTGACAATGATAAATTCCTGAGTTATGAGCAGAGGTTATCAACAGTAAGTTCAGTGATTAATTTTGACAGGTTCATAGGTTCAGTTTAGAAGTTCAATATTATTACTCTTTAGGGTGGTAGGGTGGTGCTAGGGCTCACAATTTTGTGAGTTGAGCTATTGTAGTAGCTCGTCAGTTGCAGCTGACGAAGCCTAGGGGGTTGTAGCCCCTTCTAGTTGTAGATGGATAAGTTGTATTAAACTTGTTACCCCAGTTGTTTCTGGGTCAAATTTTATCATAAAAGGATTCCATGGTTTTACCCACAGGACTTGGGTTTCCACGTAAAAATATTATGTACTATGCATCTTGTTAATTTTCATGAATGTTGATGATATGCTGCTATGATTGGTGATTAGCAAAGTGCTATTGATTAAAATTTTATCAATTGTGCAAATACTGATTCACCCCCCTCTCAGTATTTAAACAATTGGTATCAGAGCGGGTTCCTTCAAGAACATTCTAATCACTGGAAGGAAATCATGGGCAAGTTTTCCAAGCACAGTAAAAGTGGAATACCCATGTTTGATGGGATGGGCTATACCTTTTGGAGTATATGAATGAAATATTTTCTGCTAGCTCAAGGAGTACAAGTATGGAAAATAGTTGAAAATGGATATAAAGTACCAACACCAACACCAACAGATCCAGCTGACTTAGCTCATTATGATGCAAATTCAAAATCCACGAACCATATTTTGATTGCATTGGATGAATCAGTCTTTGTCAAAGTTATGCATTGTACTTCTGCTAAGGAAATGTGGGACAAGCTCAAGACCATCTATGAAGGTGAGAAAAAGGTCAAAGAAGCCAAACTCCAAACCTATAGAGGGCAATTCGAACATCTAAAGATGAAGGATGTCGAGGACATTGCAACCTATTTTCTTCGAATTGATGAACTTGTAAATACTATTAGAGGCCTAGGTGGAAAGATTGAAGAATCAGTTGTTGTTCAAAAGATACTAAGAACGCTTCCTAACAGATTCAATCCTAAAATATCAGCCTTGGAAGAAAGGACTGACTTGGATACCATGACAGTAGACAAGCTACACGGGACACTTGTATCTTATGAAATGAGATTAGAAGATGAATACTCACCTAGAAAAGAAGAAACCTTTAAAGTTTCCTCCAAGCAAGCAATGAAAGATAAACAAGCCAAGAAGGACAAGTCGGAAATCAAAGCCAAATCAAAGACAGAATACCACTCCAACTACAGTGATGATTCAGATGATGAGGAAACAATGAACTTGGTAAGAAAGCTCAAAAGAGGCACAAGTAAGTACAAAGGTAAGTTACCTCTTAAGTGTTTTTCATGCAGTAAAATAGGTCACTTTGCTTCAAAATGTCCCTATGCAAAAGACTCTGATAGTGATGACAGTTTCAAGAAACATAAGAAATACAGGAACTTCAAAGGAAAGAAAAATGGAAGGTTTGCAAAGAAGAAAAGTCTCTACTCCAAAAGAAACACCAGCTCATCAAATGAAGATTCTGTCAGTGACTTTGATAGTGATAGTGATTCTGACATCAGTAGTGATAAAAAATCAAAAAGGGTACTCTTCATGGCTGTTGATTCAAAAGATTCAGAAGATATCTTCGAATACAAAGAAGAATCCGATTCAGAAGGTGAAGTAGACCCTGAGGAAGAATTGATAAGTGCTTTGAAAGAGTTGAGAAGAGAAAGGAAAAAGAATAAACTACTTAAAGGGGAGATACATGAGTTATGAGAAAGACCTCAGATATCTGAAGAAGCAGATCAACTCATTCAAATTCTAACTATTCAATTAGAAGAAGCTAAAAGAATTCAAGACAATCTTAGAAAAAAAACTGGAAGAAAGTGTGAATGAAAGTGAGAGACTAATGGGGGAGATAGTGACTGTAAGAACTCAACTACAAAATAAAAATGTGAGTCAAGTCTATGAAAACAGTTCCAAGATACTTGATCAGATCATCAATAATCAAAAGCCATACTTCGACAGAAAAGGTCTTGGTTATAAGAAGCATAATGATGAAGGTTCAAGTTCAAAGACAGCTGAAGATAAACCATAAGTTATCAAAGACCCCGTCATCTAGGAATTACCCAGATATCAGCCAAAACAACCAGCTCCCGAACAAGATCCAGTTGAAAATCAACATGTTAAATTCACAACACCTCTAAGAAGACCATTTAAACCTAGACAAGCAACCTCGGAATGGACTCCAGTTTAAAATCGAAGTTGCAAATGGGCAACACCTCCAAGAAGACCATTTGTTCCCAAGTATGAATATCCATTTTATGGTTATTATTTTTCTTCCGGAATATTTGGGCATAAGGCTATGAAATTTTTAAAAGGAATATATGCAGAATACAAAAACATATATGAAAATTCTAGATGGCAACGAAACAACAACATTTTTTCTTCTTTGGATTCTGAAGTCGAATGCCAAAAATGCAACAACTTCGGGCATACATCCAGGAATTGCAGAATGACAGTCCCTCCTACAAGAATTAAACAGGTATCAACCAATCAAAAGGGTGACCAACAGAAAGTATGGATAAGACAAAAGAACAATATGAATATTCATGAATGTGGGATAGCTCTTCAAGCTCAAGATCAAACCGGTAGCAGCAAATGGTATGTTGACAGTGGTTGTTCTAGGCATATGACAGGTAACAAAGGTGCTTTCATTTTTCTTGAAAAGGATAAAGGATTTGTCTCTTTTGGAAATAACAAATCAACAAAAGTTGTTGGAAAGGGTACTATAAATATTGGTTGCCAATATACAGTAGCAGAAAATGTGTTGTTTGTGGATAGTATGAATCATAATCTATTGAGTGTCATCTACATGTGTGATTAGGGACATGAACTTACATTCAACTCAAAGACCTGCAAGATAAGAAAAGAAGGATAAGGAAAGTTAGTGGCTACAACTACCAGGACTCCCAAAAACATATATGTTCTAGACGAGATCAAGGAAGAGAAATGCCACCTAGGAAAAGAAGATGAGAATTGGTTATGAAACAGAAGAATGGAACATGTACATTTCGATAATCTGGTCAATATCAGCAAGAAACAAGCTATAAGGAACATGCCACAGATTACAAATCCTTCTGACACTATCTGCAAGCAGTGTCAGTATGGGAAACTTACGAAATCCAATTTGTAGACAAAAGAATACTCTTCTACAAAACCCTTAGAGCTTGTCCACACTGATCTATGTGGGACAACCAAGAATAAAGGATTGGATGGTGAAGAATACTTCATGCTGCTCATTGATGACTACTCTAGGATGACATGCGTATGTCTTCTTAACATGAAGTCAAAAGCCTTTGAATGATTCAAGATATTTAAAGAATAGGTTGAAAATGAAACAGGTAAACGAATCAAGTGTCTTAGATCTTATAATGGCGGAGAATTTACATCAAATGAATTTTATCAGTATTGTGAAGAAAATGGTATAAAAAGAAAATTCTTAGTTGCCAGAACACCTCAGCAGAATGGAGTAGCGAAAAAGGAAGAATAGATCAGTTATAGAAATGGACATAACTATGTTGAATGAAGCCAAGCTAAGAGAAAAATTTTGGGCTCAGGAAGTACATACAGTCGTCCACATTATGAACAAAGGATTGCTCAGAAGCAACAATGATAAAACTCCCTATGAGCTATGGATAGGAAGAACAACTAATGTTCGTGTTTGGAAGCAGGTGCTACATCAAAAGAGATGATAAGAAGATTAGAAAATTTGAATATCATGCAGACGAAGGAATATTTGTTGGGTTCTCATCCACAAGAAAGGCCTACAAGTGTTTCAACCTGAGATTAGGTAAGAGGAAAGCATCAATGTAAAGATTGATGAATCGAGCTGGCCAAAATGCCAAGAAGACTCAGAAGATCCTGATGATAAAGAAAAAGCAGATGAAGAAGATGATGATGATGAAGAAGAAGAAGACGTGGAAGTAGAATAAGAAGAAGAAGAACAACAACAGAAAAAATTCATCCAAAATTTACATAGGAACAACAAGTACAGGATCAACCGCAAGAACAAAAAACTCTCCTAATAATTGGCATCAAAAGAATCATCCCTGGGAATTGATCATTGGTGGAAAAAATGACAACATAGAAACCAGAAAAGAATGAAGACAAGTACGAAGACCAAAACAAGTATATTTTTGACTACTATCTACAGTTGAGCTGAGTAACTTTGCGGAAGCCAGTGCAGATGAACATTGGGTCAAATCCATGGGAGAAGAACTTGATCAAATCAAGAACAAATAAAACATGGGAACTTGTTCCTAGACCCCAAAAAAAAAATGTGATTGGCATGAAATGGATTTTTAGAAGTAAGCTTAATGAAGATGGACAGGTAATCAGAAACAAGGAAATATTAGTTTGCAAAGGATATGCTCAAAATCGAAGGGATATATTTTGAAGAAACATTTTCTCCAGTAGCCAGAATGGAAGCTATAAAAATGATATTGACCCATGCTTGTGCTAAAAACATCAAAGTGTATCAAATGGATTTCAAATCAACCTTTTTTAATGTCAAACTAGAAGAAGAAGTCTACATTGAACAACCAGAAGTATTCCAGCTATCAGCAAACAAGTACAATGTGTGCAGATTAAAAAAGGCTCTATATGGTTTAAAGAAAGCTCCTAGAGCTTAGTTCTCTAGATTGGACAATTACTTGCAGAGACAAGGCTTCAAAAGGGGAACTACAGACAACCATATGTATATCAAGATTGACCATGACATCATACTTATTATTGAAGTGTATGTTAATGATATTATCTTTGGTAGTGATGATGATACTCTGAGTCAACAATTTTCCAAGCTTATACAGAATGAATTTGAGATGTTGCTACTTGGTGAACTGATCCTCTTCTTGGGACTTCAGATATCACAATGTGAAGAAGGCATCTTCATCTCTCAGACCAAGTACATTAAGGAAATTTTGAAGAGGTTCATGATGGAAGGTTGTACAAACCTGTAAGCACTCCTATGACTATTAGTTGCAATCTAAGAAAAGACGATGAATCAAATGCAGTGGATCAAAACCTCTATAGGTCAATGATTGGAATCCTACTATATGTGACAACCTTAAGGGCAGATGTGATGCAAGATGTTGGATAGGTTGCAAGATTTCAAGCAACTCCTAAGGTAACTCATGTTATTGCAGTCAAAATAATCTTCAGATATCTTAAAGGAACTATGGACTTTGGATTATGGTACTCAAAAGGAAACGAGTTGGACTTATTAGCTTACTCAGATGTGGATTGGGAAGGATGTGTGGATGACAGAAGAAGCACAAGTGGTGCAACATTTTTATTAGGAAACTGTTTGGTGCAACATTTTTATTGGACAATTACTTGCATATTCTAAAAATGTACAACTCCAAATATCCATGCACTTGGGATGAGAGCCTTCCTTATGTTTAGCATAGATACAACAAATCCCTTCACGACTCTATTGGCCACAACCCCTTTATGATGTGCTTGGGGTCACATCCATTAGCAGGTCAATCAACTAGTTTTTCCCATTATTTCTACACGTGATGAATCCTCCCATTCTCAAACTTAGGCTGATTGGGAAGCCAAATTTGTTAACCAGATCCATTGCATCCGATAACAAGTTCATTATGTTTTACAAAAAGTTAATGCTAATTATAA
Source organism: Larix kaempferi (assembly GCA_027924585.1). Taxonomy (NCBI): domain Eukaryota; kingdom Viridiplantae; phylum Streptophyta; class Pinopsida; order Pinales; family Pinaceae; genus Larix; species Larix kaempferi. The sequence continues at coordinate 1,806,977 of BSBM01000694.1, read as the reverse complement.
GCAACATCAGGTTCCACACAAGTTCCAAGTGGGAGATAAGGTATGGTTTCATTTTTATAAAGAGCGCCTGACAGGGACTCATTGGAAGTTATGCCCACTCCGATATGGGTCTTACACCATCTTGAAGGTTGTGGGTGAGAATGATTTTGAGTTGAGAATTCCCCCTGTCTTTGGCTTGCATCATGTATTCAATGGGGAGATAATCCAACCATATTTTCCACCTCTCTTTGACACCTCAGAGGAAGTCGAGCACTTGGCCCCTACGGAACTCAATCTCAACTGCATTGAGAAAGAAACAATCCACCGGATCATGGACACTAAGATGAAGGGAACGTGGTAGTAGGACATCCAATTGTATCGAGTCATCAAACCAGGGAAACTTCTTCATCGGGGAAAGTGGCTCACTAGGACTCATATTTAGTAAATGTTTCCTCATCTAATGGAGGAACTTGATGTAATGGTGATCATTACTTCCTAAGGAGGGATGATTGATCTAGGTGGATACTGGTGGCCTCCCACCTATTGTAACATCCCAAAAATTCATAAAAATTTAAAATTTTCTAAGTGGCCTTTTAGCCATTAAATGCTATGCGGAAGTAAGAGTTTTCAGCATTTATATTTACTGTTTACATAAATACGACATTAATGCATCTTCAGAGATTTTCATTAATTATTTAATTGTCTTGTCGACAATTAAATAGATAGTGTCGAATTACTTAAGTTCAAAATTGCCTTAAATGTGTGACGTAATGACATTCAACTAACTCTATAATCCTACATAATATTTATGTCATACTGCCTAGTTTGTCGTGTTACATTTATAGAATTCCTTGACTATGATTAATAATTCTATTTGACTCTAGCATTCTAAGTGTTGTCATTTATTTAATTTGATCTCCGTCACTAGTACCATTGTGTTTCCATTGCAATTTAATCAAGAAGTCATGAATCAAGGTCTATTTGCGATGTTGAGTTATTGTTTCACATTAATGTATCTCATGATGTATTTTAACTCATTTATACTTGCTTTAGCTTTATTAAAGATGTATTGAGATTGTACTACTATGATTGATAAAAATGCGACTTCCTTTGTTTGACAAGGATATAGTGGCGTACGCATGAGACTTACTTAGCTTTAAAAAGCTAATGCATCATAACCTTCTATTATGTTCCAGGTTACGGGTTTATCTTAGCAAGTGTTAGATAAATTGCATGCTTTAAAATCATCTTCCAAGGAAAAGGATGCGTACCAAGAATCATTATATTTAAAGTTTGGACAGTGCTAGTGTTGATGATGTTTTAGCCAACTCCATGCTTGAAATCCTAGACTTATACAATAACGTGATCACTCTAATGTTATGGTTTATTATAATATATGAGCACCAACTGTATGCTATGCATATCGTGGTGGCTCAATGATCAACAAGGTTGTCATTTATAAATTATGTAATATGTGGATAGTGTGGATCGTATTCCCAAAACAAGGTCAAATTATTAATTCAATGAATACTTGCAATCATAAACAATAGGGTGGTGGGTTTGTATTTCGGATGGTGGATGACAAGGCTTGGACATTAATGCCTTTACATGATCAGCATTAATGATGTCTCGGGTATTCAAAACCCTACTGTGAAGCTTCAGGGTTTGGTCATTTGACAGTTTTGCTTTGGTTCTGTGTGATGGTGGTGAGTTGAGCTCCTCTCAGTCGCTATGGTTGTTGGGCACCACTCAGCGAGTTGGTTGTAACTGAATGGGTGTTAGTCATGGGTCTTTATGGTGTCTATCGTGTGCAATGAGTTTAACTACCTGGTTCTTCTCGTCACAGGTTCAAAACCCTGCAAGGTAACCATTCTTTTCCTGGGTTCAATCTTTAAAAAGTTTATAGTTTAAGATCTGGTTTTATAATTTAAATTTTCAATCCTATTTGGTCTTAATGACAAGAGACAATTTGTGGACTTCGGGATGGCACAATGAGAGAAGTGTTGGTTCCTGTGGACTGTGAGTCCCGGTAAGTCTCGGGCTCATTCCAAGATGCCTCTGTCATCATTTTAAGGGTTTTAAAGTTTGTCTTGTCGTTCTTCAGTGTATAATTGGTTTTTAAAAGGGGTATAAAATGTTAAAGCAACATTGCTGTAGTAGAAGGATTTGCCTCGGCACTCCCAAGTTGGGGTTTCACCTGTCAAGTTAATGTACTGGTTTTTGATACTATGGTTGCCATTTTGGTTTCCTTAAGCAGTTGGAATGCAATGTAAAGTTTCTTTATGAGAATAAAAATGGCTCACTTCATTTCTTAGATTGTCTGCATTGAAAATATGAAGCTTTGCTCTCGGCTCTGTCAGTTTTAAGTACATTAAGTTTTTTTATAAAAAGGTTGACTAAGTAAAGAACGTTATCGGGTTTGAACCCTACCCTTGTTTTCGATAATTATAAATATGGTTGCAAAATAATTTAATGAATCTCGACTGAGGGTTCGATGTTCAAAATATTTGATTTCGAGGTCGCGGGCTTTGAGCCTAGATCTGTAATGAGTTTTTGTTTGGTATTTTGTTAAGTATTACATACAACGTAAGGGTGAGTTCTCCAATGGAGACTAGAACCCCCGACTCTCGCTTGAAACATGTGTAATGTTATACATAGGAAGACTGGAAGTTATTAAATGTTTACTACTGTTTTAAGATGCGGATTCTTTATTGAACCTTCGGATGAGCCTATACAGGTCTCGATCTCAAAATTTATTGTTTTCTTTTAAAAAAGTTATGTGAAGAATGTCAATCTGGGCATGCCTCTTATCATGGCTCGAACCCATGGCCTTCTACAGATCTTGAAGTGTTACTCGTGTTAATGTTAGTCCTGTGTTGTAAAATTTATGTTATTTTAAGTTCTGGGAATGCTAGGCATTAACCTACAGTCTTACGTCTTAGTAAGAAGATGAAGTTAAGGGTTTTAAACTTAGATACAAATATGCAAATGCATAGTTCATATTGAATACGGGTATTAAACTTTCCATTGTATGTTTAAATGATTTTACAGTACTATTGTATAGTGATTCGATACTTGGCATGATCGACTTATTCATTATATAATGTATTTGGTTGGTGTTTAAGGTTTTTATATTATGTTTTTTCATATGCATCGATAGTGTAAATACCAACACTAAGTGTTCAATGTGATTCCTATACAATACTGGTTTATAATAATGCTTATGTGGATGTATATAATCCTGTCAGATGACTTGTACTAGTTCTGTTTAGTATATAATATGATTTTTGATGAAGAAATGTAAGCCATGTTGCAATGATTATAATGCTAGGGTTTGTTTTACGTTTTGTAAAAGAAATTGTGTTTATTTGGAAACTGTATAACACATAAATATTTGTATTGATTCTACTATTGAGATTTTGTTTATAAGTCAGATATATATATATATATATATATATATATATATATATATATATATAAACTTAGGGTTTCATTTAGATCATGATATACATATATACAGTATAACTGTATTTTCAGTTTATGATTCTATATGTATAAATTAATCATAGGCAAATAATATATATCATTTTCCTATTCTGTACAATTTACTTCTATGGTTTCTACAATTTAGAAAAGCAAACCTAGATAGCTTAAGTAACTATTTATGTAACTACAATAATGACTTTAGATAACATCATAAACATAAAAAGGCTTTTACTTTTCATCAGTATCTAGAGATCATATCGAATCTATGTTAATTAACTCTCTTCATGTACTAAAGTACATCACCTTAGGGTGAAAGGAAAAATACAGGGAGTTATTTATCTTCAATCATTCATTATTTGGATTATGATCATTCATTTAACTTACAGATGTAATATTCAGTTCAGAAAATCAGTCATTTAAAACGGTCTATTGTTATCTAAATAAACATACAATTTTCAACATAATTCAACAGTTCAGAAAAGAAATAAAATATAACAAGTAGAAACTAATAACTTGATAAGGTGGACAAACACCCAAAGAGGCTTGTTCCTCCCAACCTTCTCCAGAAGAAGCAGCCAAATCACTTGCTCCTTTGGACCCCCGAGCCTATTTACTGAACCACTAGGAAGAAGTCTCTATGTAGAAGCAAGGAACTCAAGTTGTACTTCAGCAATCAATGGAGACTTGCATACACCTCACATATGTACTTCAGCAATCAATAGAGACTTGCATACATATCCAAAACCTCTGCACTCAGCAGAAATAAGATAGTCTTACACTGCAACTCAAAACATAGCTTCCCCTCATCGAATCTCTTGTGTGCAATTCCCAGCAAAACCACAAGGTAAATTTTCTCGTCAGAAAAAGTGTGGCTCCTCTGCTCAAATTTGATGACTTATAAAAGATGCCTAGGTCTTTTGGTGGTCAGTTTTCAATAAATGAGCCATAAGCTCCAGTTCCACCTTCCAAGGAACTTGACCACAAAATAAGGGAGTTGTCCCATAACAACAGCTAGTTACTGAGTTTAGATGTTGCCACTTGTCCATTGACTTCTATCCCAGATTCCATTCCTCCTAGTGGGTCATTAGACACTCTTTCAATGTCTCTTTGGGTGAGTGTCTCCTATTTTAATCTACTAAATAATAATATTATTCATTTAAAGTCATCCTTGATACTTGGTCAAATATAAAACTTTACAATAAAAGTTAAGGTAATGTTTTTCCACAAACATAAAATGTCTCAAGTATTGGGTATGTTACACCTATACCATGGATTTATAATGATTCTCCATCTTCTTGGCAAATTTTCTATGGTTTTTTGGGTACCAAACTTTTGGGGCCATTTTGAGGCACAAAATGATGTTTTTTCACCAATAGAGTCTGCAGGAATTGCCATGGCATGTTCCTGACCTTGGTTAAAAGTTGTAATCTTTTGATATTTCTTTCCAACGAGCTATCGTGTGCCCTAAATGGAGATTGTATGCAAAATTTGTGCCCTCGTGAAGTTGGCATATCAACTAGCCACCTTGGTACCCACCAATCCTTTTGGTGCTTCATCTCTTAGGGTTAGGTTTTTGGATGTTTAGGGTTTTGTGCCTTCATTCTTACAATAAAAGATCCTTTCAACTTCTTTATAATCAACTCCTGCAAATTAGCGTAGCCGACATGTTTCTCTTTGAAAGTAAAAATAAAAAATGATGTCTTCAAATTAATTAAAAAACAAATAATAAAATATATTTTCCTTAAGGGTAAAGATGTTTAACAATTATTAGCATTCACAACCATACTCAGACATGCTTCCAAGTTTTTAATTCATTTCCATAGTTATTAACAAAAACTTTTTATTTTTCAAGATGAAACTCAATTTATCACATTTGAAAACCAACAAAAAAAAATGACAATATTAACACCTTGCTTGCGTAAGAACTGCTTTTGCTAGGATGTGTTTCTATGTGGTACATATATGCTCTTAATGAGAGCATAGACCCATCCAGGCATGGCTATAAAGGAAAGTAATGAATGTGTTTTATCTTATAAAACTAAAATGTATCATATGAATGTAAAAGTAAAATCAAAATTAAACTATTTATTATTAATAATAAAAATGATTTAAATAAATAAAAATAGAGAAATAATTTAAATAGTAATCAATATATTGTTTAAAATTTATTTAAATAAATAAGAATTAGCTTTATAATATTTATTGATTTGTGTTATTAAAAATGAGATGATCTTATCACCCCATCAAATTTCAAGTCTTAATAAATCAAATAGTAATAAACACAAATATAATAAATTAATATTACAAATTATTTTTGGATAAAATTTAAAATTAAATATATTTAAAAATTTTTATGTTTTGCATAATATTCTTCATTTTATAAATCCATATCAAATTTTATTTCTAAGTATTATTATTTTTAATTCAAATAAATTCAAATATTATTATTTTAATTTTAAATCAAATAAATTCATATAAGTGGGTCAGTGCAAGCTAATGAGGGTCACTTTTGGCACGTTAGATGCAATAGAAAACTGAAAAAGCAGGCATCCCTCAACTTACTTGGATTTTTTGATTTACTTACGGAAAATATCTTGCATTGAGTAAAAAAGATGAAATGTAGGAAATTGAATCACGTTTCTGAATATATAACTTTTATGTATTGAAAATTTGCATAGCTATGTCAAGTTTCAGTTTTCCTAACAGACACTTTTTATTTTTCAGGCAAATGATAAGGTATATGTTTTTGTGGGTAGAGCCTTTGAGGGCCTAAATGATGGAATCAAGCTACAAAAATCGGCATGCATGTAGAGAACACATAGCACTTGTGCGCCATTATTTTTCGAAAATTAAATTAGTAATTTTATAATTTTTTTATAATTGTCTAAGTGATCAACCCTCAAAAATAGTACATCTTTTGTGGGTAGAGCCTTTGAAGGTCTTAATGCAAAATTCTTGAAATGGGTTTTTCATAGAACGTGGAGGTTAGTGTCCTCTTGTGCACCATACAATTTTTTTTTGAAATGATTGAGAATTGAAAAAGTTATGGAAGAAACACTAACAATGTGTTTCACGAGTTAAGGAGGTAGGACAGAAAAGAAATTGAAAGAAAATAGGAAAAATTAATATTTCAAAATAAAAGTTACATATTTGGAATCTGCAGAAAAAATGCTATTTGTGTCTAAGATTTCGTCAAAAATGACTCTGTGTAGCATATTGTAACGAGTGGCTAAGCACAGGCTTCTCCAGAAACTGGAAGAAATACCCAATTAGCTTTGGTTTTTCATTAACATAGCATAGGTTTGGAATTACCGAAGCAAACTCCAAAGCATACACATAGGATTATTGTTGACATGTGAGCATGTGACTCGGCCTGTTTAAATTCAAAAATATTGCCGCGCTTTTAGATTTAAATAACGCGTACGCGTTATATAACTAAATAACGCGTGCGCGTTATATTAATAATTAACGCGTACGCGTTATATAACTACATAACACGTACGCGTTATATAGTTACAAAACGCGCTCGCGTTATTCAAATCATAAAATACATGTTTAATACTTGAGAAAGAGGGGGTGTAGAAGTCAAGGGAAATTTTGTTTAATATTTGAGAAGGGGTGGGGAAGGGTCAAGGGAATCTATGGTTAATATTTAATAGGGGTGGGAAAGGGTCAAGGGCTTAAAAGGATGTTGGAAGCTTGAGTGGGGAGAGATGAAGGGAATGAGAACATGATGGGCTATAGGGGGTGAAGGGAAGTGGAGCTTGAGAGCACTATTAGGAGTAGAATAGGTTCTGAAGAGGTATAGGGTTAGAAGTTGAAAGTGAGACTTGAGTGACAAGGGGGAATGGATGGAGGCAAGGGGGATGTGAGAGAGAAATAAAGAATACAAGGGGGGGAGAGACATAGAGCGAGGGAGGGAGAGGGACAATGGGGAGGAATGGATTTGGAGGGAGTGAGAGATAGATGGGGATAGAACGAAATATGAGATAGGAAGGGAGGGACAGAAAGTGTTGGTGGGAGACATGCAGAGAGTGGTGGCGATGGAGAGAGAGGGAGTGATGGAGAGATTGGGATAGGTTGAGGGAAAGATGAGGGAGGGATAGAAGGTGAGAGACAGGCGATGAGAGAGGGAGGGAGAGAAGGTAGGGTGAGGGATGGAGGGAGAAAGTTGGAGATAGATATGGATGGAGGGGGTATGGGTTTGAGAATGGAAAGTGACATAATGTGTGTGTATGTGTGTGTGTTTGAGAGAGAGAGAGAGACAGAGAGAGAGAGAGAGAGAGATTGATGGTTGGGGAGAGAGAGACTAGAGGGAGTTGTGAGCATCATATTCTCCATCAGCATCATATTCTTCATCATCATCATCTTCATGACCATCATCGTCATCATCAACATCTTCATCATCATCACCATCATCATCATCATCATCATATTCCTCATCAAATCAAAATCTCCATCATCATTATCATCATCATGATCATCATCTAAACATCACCATCACCATCATCATCAACATCTTCATCATCATCACCATCACCATCACCATCAAAATCTTCATCGTCATCACCATCACCATCACCATCACCATATTCATCATCATTGTCATCTCTAGGTTCCCCATCAACATCAACATCTCCATCATCATCATCTTCTTCATCATCATCATCTTCATCACCATCATCATCATCATCAACATCTTCATCATCATCACCATCACCATCATCATCATTATCTTCCTTGAATTAGATCAACATATCCATCATGTCACCATCATCTTCTGAACATCATCATCTAAACATCACCATCACCATCACCATCATCATCATCATCTTCATCATCATTACCATCACCATCATCATCAACATCTTCATTGTCATCACCATCATCATCATCATCATCATTGGCATTTGTAGGTTCCTCATCAACATCTCCATCATTATCATCTTCTCCATCATCATCATCTTCATCACCATCATCATCAGCATCAACATCTTCATCATCATCACCATAATCATCATCTTCATCGTCATCAGGTCAACATCTCCATCATCGTCATCTTCTTCATCATCTTCACCATCATCATCATCATCATCATCTTCATCACCATCTCCATCATCTCCATCATCTCCATCATCATCACCATCACCATCATCATCATCTTCATGACCATAAACATCTTCATCATCATTGTCATCTCCCCCTTCCTCATCAACATCTCCATCATCATCATCATCATCATCATCATCACCATCTGAACATCACCATCACCATCATCGTCAACATCTTCATCATCATCATCATCATCAGCAGCATCATCATCAGCATCAGCATCATCATCAAAATCTTCATCGTCATCACCATCACCATCTTCATCATCATTGTCATCTCTAGGTTCCCCATCAACACATCTCCATCATCGTCATCTTCTTCATCATCATCATCTTCATCACCATCATCATCATCATCTTCTTCATCATCATCATCTTCATCACCATCATCATCGTCATCAACATCTTCATCATCATCACCATCATCATCATCATCATCTTCCTCATCAGATCAACATCTCCATCATGTCACCATCATCTTCATCTTCATCATCATCATCATCATCATCATCATCATTACCAACACCATCATCATCAACATCTTCATCGTCATCACCATCATCATTGGCATCTGTAGGTTCCTCATCAACATCTCCATCATCGTCATCATTGGCATCTGCAGGTTCCTCATCAACATATCCATCATCGTCATTTTCTCCATCATCATCACCATCATCACCATCATGATCTTCTGAACATCATCATGATCATCATCTAAACATCACCATCACCATCATCGTCAACATCTTCATCATCATCGCCATCAGCATCATCATAAAAATCTTCATCGTCATCACCGTCACCATCTTCATCATCATTGTCATCTCTAGGTTCCCCATCAACACATCTCCATCATCATCATCTTCTTCATCATCATCATCTTCATCACCATCATCATCGTCATCAACATCTTCATCATCATCACCATCATCATCATCATCATCTTCCTCATCAGATCAACATCTCCATCATGTCACCATCATCTTCGTCATCATCATCATCATCATCATTACCAGCACCATCATCATCAACATCTTCATCGTCATCACCATCATCATTGGCATCTGTAGGTTCCTCATCAACATCTCCATCATCATCATCATTGGCATCTGCAGGTTCCTCATCAACATATCCATCATTGTCATTTTCTCCATCATCATCACCATCATCACCATCATGATCTTCTGAACATCATCATGATCATCATCTCAACATCACCATCACCATCATCGTCAACATCTTCATCATCATCGCCATCAGCATCATCATCAAAATCTTCATCGTCATCACCATCACCATCACCATCACCATCACCATCTTCATCATCATTGTCATCTCTAGGTTCCCCATCAACACAACATCTCCATCATCGTCATCTTCTTCATCATCATCATCTTCATCTCCATCATCGTCCTCATCAACATCTTCATCATCATCACCATCATCACCATCATCATCATCATCTTCCTCATCAGATCAACATCTCCATCATGTCACCATCATCTTCATCACCATCATCATCACCATCATCATCAACATCTTCATCACCATCATCATCAACATCTTCATCATCATCACCATCATCTTCATCAACATTATCATCTTTATCATCTTCATCTGCATCATGATCATCTTCATTGTCATCACCCTCCTCCTCCTCATCATCTTTATCATCTTCATCTACATCATGATCATCTTCATTGTCATCACCCTCCTCCTCCTCATCATCTTGTGCACTTATGGACTTAGGGATTAATATTTAGAAGAGGGTCTAAAGGCCTTTATGGGGGAGGGGCTCTAGGAACAAGGTAAGACAGAGAGGGCAGGGGGGAGGGATAAAGGCGTAGAGGGTTAGTGATTAAGGGAGAAGAAGGGAGAGAGTGCTATAGGGAGGGATAATGACGAAGATAAAGAGAAGGTGGAGAGATGGAGAGTGGGGTGGTAGAGACATGGCTGAAGGGAGAGAAAGAAACATGAAAGAAACATGTAGGGAGAATGAGGGACAGATATTTAGAAAGAGATAGGGGGTATCTAGGGATTATTGGGAGAGAGCTAGGGGGTATTAAACCATACAAAACATTTTTTTTGTATGCAATCATATAAATTATTAGTTTTCTTTGATTTTGTTTGTTGCCCTAGCCGTGCACCTAACCTATTTATTGTGCTTGACTATATCGCGTTCGCGTTTGTTCACTACATATCACGCACGCGTTTTATATTTATATAACGCGTACGCGTTTTGGAACTCCAGAAATAATGGACTGTTGCTGTCCGAGAGCAACTTCACTCTGTCCGAACGAAAGCAACAATCCCGCGATTTTTCGAACAGCACGAGCCCGCGTCTGAAAATTTTCACATTCTACACCAACTCCATCATTTTTTTTTATGCAGGTGCAGCATTGAGGACATCTTTCATGGTTGCTCACTGTGGTGTTGGGTTATATGGCCATATTTGAAGAAAATAATTAGCAAGCTTGAAGAATCTCCAATTGAAGAACACCAAAGATAAGGCCTTTGAAAGATTCATTTTGCCTATATTTGAGGAGCACACAAGGTAAGATATCAAGCTTCAAGACCAACAAGGAAGAACTTCCATTTGCTTATTATTGAAGAGCTTGTAATTGAGGAGCAACAAAAACAAACTATATTGAATTGATCATTGTGGTGATGGGGAATGCACGTAACCGAGTAAACAAATCAACAAGGAAGAAGAGACCTCAAGAAGTCATTGAAGAAGAGAAAGAAAAGAAAAGAATATACATGATGAATCGGAGGCTTTCTTTGGAAACTAATCCAAATCCAATTGTAGAGGATACCATGGTTCATCCTATTAATCCACGACAAGAGGGACCTTCAATTTCCACAATAGTTGTTGAACAAGCACCCCATGGAAGTAATCAAGAAGCAAAACGTAGGTGCTCATTAGGGGATGTTTCAATTCCCACTTCAAGTCAAAGTGATAAGTTACCATCTCAAGATGAAGCTCACGAAGAAACACACAATTTGCTATCCGGATGTGGTTATACAAGCGATGAAGTCAGAGAGGCGTTGGACATTTTTCCTACTGTTGAAGAAGAGAATGTTATCCACACCATCGATGAGGATGTTGGACTTCCACAAGGGGATGTTGGAATTCCACAGACCATGGATGAGGATGTTGGACTTCCACCATCCAACTACCAGGAAGAGAATGAAGGACACCAAGCTACTACTGAAACGCCAGAGCGTCTTGGTGATGCGCTACATGGTACAATTCCAACCCCCTTACCTCCATTAGCAATCACACGTCGAAGAACTCCGAAGCGTATACAAGTTGATGAAAGACTTATGAATTCCATTGAAGGTACGCTATCTAAACGTAGTATTGCTTATCAAACTCAACAGATACTTGATAAATATTTTGTTTCTAAATGTGATGGAGATAAATGTAGATTATTTTTATCATTGTTAAAATCTAGGAGCATGAATGTTGTTAGGAAAAAGTTAGGGATAAAGATGATAAAGAATTCTGAACCAAGTTCTCATATAGTTAAAATCCTAGTAGATGCATTTGGTAAAATTGGTAAGAACACACGTTCAAAGGACCGCAATGCTGCTCGTCGTGTGTTGTCACAATCAATTGCAGATAAGAACACCAGGGCCCTTCGTATTCTCAGGCCTACATCCAAACTAGTTAATTTGAATGTAAAAACCCTCCGTAGGTATTCTATTAGAAGAGAACATCTTGACACAACCGATCAGACAGATTTTTGGGCCTTTGTTGGTCGGTTGCCACGTCGTGACATGAAGCTAGTTGATGCAGTAAAGGGACTAGTGCATAGTTTTTGGCATGATCACACAAGGCCTTCTTCAAACCGAAAGGATGTACTAAAACTAAGAAGGGGTTCAAAGGATCGTGAGCCACATACTAAGCATCTTCTTGATATAACACAGACAGAGCTTTACGAAAAATTTAAGATTGAGCATAGACAATTGAACTTGGGGCAAAGATCTTTTGAGAAATGTAAGCCATGGTATGTTAGAATAAATACTCTTCGTAACACTTGTTGTTGTAGATACCATGTAGAATATGAATATTACTATGAAACATTTTTGTACATTCGTCGTTTGTTGCATACTAACATTGTGCAGGATTGCTCCATGACAATACCACCGACTTCATCAAGAGAATTCATTCATAGCATCATGTGCAATAGGCCCGAGGGGCAAACATACTATGCAAAATCTTGTTTGGATGGAACATGCTCCAACTGTGCTGGAATGGCATTATTGAGCCAATGTATGCACGAGAATGGAGACAGTGAATTTGGGAAAATGGTTACAGACATGAAAAGTTTCAAATATATCAACTATGAAATAGTCCCAGGGAAAGAAAGCAAAAAAATACAATTGGTGACATCTCAGGTATGCATTTATATCTATAAAATTATGTTGTAACGGTTACATTTCGATCCTTACTTACAACAAAAAACTGACATTGAGATCATTTTGTGTCACCAGGTACAAGTTAGTGACTTCATCAAGGAATTTATTGAAAAGACACATCAATATGTTCAGCATGTCCACGTGGCACGATGGCAGGATGAGAAGTTTAGAATATGCAGAGATACATTTCCCCTTGGTACTATACTTTCAGTTGTTGATTTTGCCGAGAACTACACTCTGCAACCTCAAAATGAGATCCAAAGTCAGTATTATCACTCTGAGCAGGTTTCCTTGATGGTCCATATCACATACAGGCATGGCCCAAATAGCACTGAAGAGCAAAGAGAAATTCTGAAGGAATATCACTTCTACATAAGTGATGATAGGTGCCACGACTTCCACTATGTACGTCATTGCTTCATCATGTTCTATGATCACTTGAAGGGAAGGAACATACAGATGGACCGACACTGGATTTGGTCTGATGGGTGTGCTGGTCAGTTCAAAAATGCACGCATATTTCAGTGGTTGTGTTCATTGCATAAAAACTACAAAGTGCCACATATGTGGAACTATTTTGAGACTGGGCATGGTAAAGGAGAGCATGATGGAGCCGGAGCATGTGTCAAAACAGCCCTACGAAGAGAGGAATTGAAAGTATCTACAGAATCTACTATTCTAAATGCTCAATCTATAGTCAGGTGGTGCACGTCAGTAATGGGAGAGGAATCAACTATGCGAGTAGAATCCACAAGAAAGAGACATGTGGAGAGATTTTTTTGGGAGGTGGTAGACATAGATCGTTCACATGCATGGGAATGCAAGACTGTGCCTGGGACTCGTGGCTTTCATTCGGTTCGAAGCTCTGATAACCCAGTATTTGAAATTTGGACCAGAAAACTTGCTTGTTTTTGCCCGCCTTGTTGTGATGGTGACTGGGATGGGTGTGAATCATTGGATTGGGTTGATGGATGGGATCGCATATCACTTCCACTTGATCAGCGTGCAATTGTTGAGTTAACTCCGTTGGAAGAAGACCAATCATCTATTTCTGCAGATTTTGATCATGTCTCAGACCTTGTACAACCCGGTATGATGCATTTCCTTAACATTTTTTGTTTGTTTACGTAGTCTTCAAATGCACATTAATGGCCTTGTATCGCACGAAAAATATTTTGATCATATACCTACAATCATATAATGCAGGGCACATATACGCAGTGGTTGCCTCAAAAGATACTGAATGGGGTGATGAATACTGGTTGGCACGCTGTATAGATGGAAAGCAAACCCTCATTGTGTCCATGACTGACGATGAAAACAACCACTTTCCAACTGGGTCTATGGTTGTTAAAGGTGAATACTTGACACGGGACAACAATGGAAGAAAGAAGGGTGGATATGTTTACAGGGATTACAAACCAGGTGCAAGTGTATATCACTTTACCAACTTAATCATTGGCACAAACCTTCAGGTACGAACAATGCCTAGTCGAAATACATCGAAGGTACGCTACTTCTTACCGGATACAGAGCACGAGAGACTAATGGAGACCATCAGTATAAGAGATGATCCGGAGGGCTTGGTTGTATGATAATAGGTGGGATCTAGCATGATGAGGTACGTTACATACTTTTAATACTATACTATTTTCACTATTTGTAATTGAATATTGATATATGCTCAATTTTCACATGTATGTTTCATATGAATATGTCAATTTTGCGTTCTTGATATGCCAAATTTACAAGAGATGGATTAAAATTATATTATGTTCATATGATCAGTAAACCATATATTAATCATGTTTGAGAGGTTGCTTAGCTAACTTTAAGGGCATTTAAGCTCTATGTTAAACCCAACTAAATCCTTATGAATCACTAGACAATCGAATTGGTTCCTTGAGTAATTCAAATTTCTTTATGTAAAACCATTTTTCATTCATTTTAGTATGAAATCAAGTTTTTAGTATTTTTTTCTTTTTACTGGCTCTATTCTAGTTTCCTTTGAAAAATTGCTCAAAGTATTGTTGTTCTTAGTTTTATGAACCTATTTGTGATCTCTTTCATGTGATCATAAGATTTTACACATCACTGCCATAACCACTAGACAATTGTACACTATACAACTAAGAAAGTCTCTCTTAATCTAGCGACAACCACCTTTTACCCATTTCTATAGAATTTATTTTCTTTAATAATTTTCTAATCCAAATTTTAATAGCTATTACATTTTCACTATACAACTATGAAAGTCTCTAGTGACAACCACCTTTTACCCATTTTTATTATACATCTCTAAGTTATCCACACAAAAACACACACATATATATATAATAATTATTGTGTATTCATAGTCAAAACTAAAAAATATATGGATTAAAGTGGATAAACATTAAACTAAAATTATAATAATTGTGTTTTTTAATCCATTTTTTACATATGATCAGTAAACCCTAAAATTATATTATGTTCATCATGTTGGTTATTGGCTTCACCCAACAAAATTAATTCAATTCATGCTCACTATATTAAACAATACACTTATATTAAATTTAATTCATGTCTTGTTAAATATTTCATAATGAATTAGCTAGTTGAGAGCACCACCTTAGACCAAGCCATCATCATCAACATCTTCATCATCATCATGGACCTGCAAAACCCTAGTTTCCAAAGTGTCTAGGCAGGTTCGGGCTAGGAACACTAGCCATACCCGCCCGGTGGATGATTTTCCAAAGTTGACCCCCGTGTGCAAAAATTGCACACTCCCACACTGAGCAAAACCCTAGTTTCAAAGATGGACCTGCAAGGTGACACATGGGCCACCGGGTAGGAGGGGAGGGGCACCCCTGGCACTATCCCGGTGTGCTGAATCCAACGGAGTCGACGGTTCGTCGATCCGAGCCACGGTCTTCATTCTATGGCTCGTCCCGTCTCACTACCAGAAGGCCTTCAGGGACACCTGCTGGATACCTACCGGGGGCATAGAACTCCAACCATGCAACAAAACCGGGTTCCGGGGAGACCTGCAGGTGTGTCTAGACAGGTTCGGGCTAGGAACACTAGCCATACTTGCCCGGTGGATGATTTTCCAAAGTTGACCCCCGTGTGCAAAAATTGCACACTCCCACACTGAGCAAAACCCTAGTTTCCAAGATGGACCTGCAAGGTGACACATGGGCCACCGGGTAGGAGGGGAGGGGCATCCCTGGCACTATCCCGGTGTGCTGAATCCAACAGATTCGACGGTTCGTCGATCCGAGCCACGGTCTTCATTCTATGGCTCGTCCCGTCTCACTACCAGAAGGCCTTCAGGGACACCTGCTGGATACCTACCGGGGGCATAGAACTCCAACCATGCAACAAAACCGGGTTCTGGGGAGTCCTGCAGGTGTGTCTAGATAGGTTCGGGCTAGGAACACTAGACATACTTGCCCGGTGGATGATTTTCCAAATTTGACCCCTGTGTGCAAAAATTGCACACTCCCACACTGAGCAAAACCCTAGTTTACGAAATGAATGCACAATGAAGCCACTGGGCCATGGGGAGACGAGGGAGAGGGCCCCCTAGAGGTAATCGCACGCCAGGAGACCAACGGAGTCGACGGTTCGTCGGTCCGACGTCCGGTTTCCGATTTATGTCGAGTTGCAAGTCGCATGAAAATGCCGTTCAGGGACACTTGGTGAATTTCCGTCCGGGAGCCAGAAAGCAAACGGAGCAGGAAAATTGCGTGTCGTTGGCTCCCGCAAGTGTGTGTGGGCAATGCCGACGTGGGAACACTGCCGGGAGCCATAAATCCATGATAGTAAATTAATTCATGACAAAAAAAACTGAATTATTCCTTTCAATGGATGTGGTTTTCAATTTCCTATGTTGTTAGGTCAATTTGGCACATTCATTGAAAGAAATTGTAGACTTTAATGATGATCACAACAAGTGTGTTTGTTAAAACCTTGTGAAATAGAGCATCAAAAGACCTACATTGTAGGCCATATAATTGTGTTTGTTTACCTTTTGTTTGATGGACCATGCACAATAAGTAATAAAATAATTTTTGAAGTAGGTCATTTCATTTTTCTGATTTTTTCTTTGGTGGTGTTGAAAAAGACCATTGTTCTTATTGATGGGATTTCATGTGCTTATGATTCTTTGGATAATCTGGACACATACAAGGACACCATTATTAGACTAATTCATTATAAACAATTTAATATGAGTAATCTACATAAATGAATTGAAAAATTAACAAAAATAACAAACAACCCATATACCTTGGAATATAACACAAGAGTGACCATGTTAGGCAATCTTACTTATCTACTTACCTATGGTCATCTAAGTAGACCATTTGGATCATGTCTATTACTAATGATCCCCATTAACTTTTCATGTTCACAATGAGGCTTGAAGTATCATACCTTTGATGGGTGCTTCCTTGGCATTGTTTGTAGTTTGAGGTTTGTATCGAAAACTAAGTTTGTAAAGTGGTATATAGATTCACCTAGTCTAATCTTGAAATACATAACCAACCTTCTTCCATGTTTGGTCATCCAGTGTTAGATATTATCCTTTAATAACCATCAAACTGATTACAAGTTGATCACCATTGTCATCTATTAGTGAGACATGAGGGTTTGGTTCGCCTTTAAGGAACATGCCAACAAATAGTGAGTGCCCCATTAATTATCTTTCAGGGAAACCATTGCATATATGTTCATTTTAAAAAACATCAGTTCCAACGTGTGAGTCCACTAAATAGACAAAATGTAATGTATTCATGCTAGTTGATAAGATTTAATCTCATATTCACAAAACTTGGTTGTACAAGATTTGAGACATGATCATAATGTGGTGAAATGGTTGATTAGTCCTCATCCAACTAGGATAATTCAATATTTATACCTAGAATAATGGCGAGTGATAGAATTTTCTTGTTCATATTTCTACTATAACATTGTTTGAGTTTCAAACTAAATGAAATCCACAAATTCCATGCATTATTCTATGTGATTGATCTACATCAACCACCTCCCAAAAATATCTCGTCTTCTTGTTCCATCTACAATTATTGAAGAACACCATTCAACAATAGATTTTGTGTAACTAATGAGAGAATTTCTCGTAAAATTCCATTTTTACCTGCAGAATATAATGTTTACCTACACAACATCTCGATCATGATCCCCTTTCCCACACTCAGTTTCAAAAGTCCTGTAAAGGCAACCTTTACATTTACATTTGCATTAACATGACAACCAAGTCTCAAAAATGAGATTGATGGTGTTTATTCTCATGCAATGTATACAGTTAGGATTAAGACAACTGTATAAATCTATGGAATTATAAATGGAGATATTAATCCAAAAGGAAGCCAATGTTGGCCTTGCCAATCTTTTCTTCCGAATGCAAACGAAATATTAGATTCCATTTTGCTATGTTTCCATGTAAAATATATTTGAAAAAAAACATATATTTGGATTATATGGAAATCCTTCTTACCTTTGACATTGTTTGGGATCTGCAGGATGGGAATGAAGTATTTTTTAGGGATTAAGAGGAGTATTCAATTACGCAAACTTATGAATGCCTATTGTGACAAGCAATCCATTGATTTCAACTCCATCAAATTTCTGTTTGATGGATGATGTTTGCAAGGTGAGCAAGTTTAACCCACAAATGCGAGATTGCATGCAATTACACTGAGCAAAACCCTAGTTTACGAAATGAATGCACAATGAAGCCACTGGGCCATGGGGAGACGAGGGAGAGGGCCCCCTAGAGGTAATCGCACGCCAGGAGACCAACGGAGTCGACGGTTCGTCGGTCCGACGTCCGGTTTCCGAGTTATGTCGAGTTGCAAGTCGCATGAAAATGCCGTTCAGGGACACTTGGTGAATTTCCGTCCGGGAGCCAAAAAGCAAACGGAGCAGGAAGATTGCGTGCCGTTGGCTCCCGCAAGTGTGTGTGGGCAATGCCGACGTGGGAACACTGCCAACACTGGCTCGGGGGAGGTTTTTGCAGAGTTGACCTACCAATGTGAGATTGCATGCAATTACACTGAGCAAAACCCTAGTTTACGAAATGAATGCACAATGAAGCCACTGGGCCATGGGGAGACGAGGGAGAGGGCCCCCTAGAGGTAATCGCACGCCAGGAGACCAACGGAGTCGACAGTTTGTCGGTCCGACGTCCGGTTTCCGAGTTATGTCGAGTTGCAAGTCGCATGAAAATGCCGTTCAGGGACACTTGGTGAATTTCCGTCCGGGAGCCAAAAAGCAAACGGAGCAGGAAGATTGCATGCCGTTGGCTCCCACAAGTGTGTGTGGGCAATGCCGACGTGGGAACACTGCCAACACTGGCTCGGGGGAGGTTTTTGCAGAGTTGACCTACCAATGCGAGATTGCATGCAATTACACTGAGCAAAACCCTAGTTTACGAAATGAATGCACAATGAAGCCACTGGGCCATGGGGAGACGAGGGAGAGGGCCCCCTAGAGGTAATCGCATGCCAGGAGACCAACGGAGTCGACGGTTCGTCGGTCCGACGTCCGGTTTCCGAGTTATGTCGAGTTGCAAGTCGCATGAAAATGTCGTTCAGGGACACTTGGTGAATTTCCGTCCGGGAGCCAAAAAGCAAACGGAGCAGGAAGATTGCGTGCCGTTGGATCCCGCAAGTGTGTGTGGGAAATGCCGACGTGGGAACACTGCCAACACTGGCTCGGGGGAGGTTTTTGCAGAGTTGACCTACCAATGCGAGATTGCATGCAATTACACTGAGCAAAACCCTAGTTTACGAAATGAATGCACAATGAAGCCACTGGGCCATGGGGAGACGAGGGAGAGGGCCCCCTAGAGGTAATCGCACGCCAGGAGACCAACGGAGTCGACGGTTTGTCGGTCCGACGTCCGGTTTCCGAGTTATGTCGAGTTGCAAGTCGCATGAAAATGCCGTTCAGGGACACTTGGTGAATTTCCGTCCGGGAGCCAAAAAGCAAACGGAGCAAGAAGATTGCGTGCCGTTGGCTCCCGCAAGTGTGTGTGGGCAATGCCGACGTGGGAACACTGCCAACACTGGATCGGGGGAGGTTTTTGCAGAGTTGACCCACCAATGCGAGATTGCATGCAATTAAACTGAGCAAAACCCTAGTTTACGAAATGAATGCACAATGAAGCCACTGGGCCATGGGGAGACGAGGGAGAGGGCCCCCTAGAGGTAATCGCACGCCAGGAGACCAACGGAGTCGACGGTTCGTCGGTCCGACGTCCGGTTTCCGAGTTATGTCGAGTTGCAAGTCGCATGAAAATGCCGTTCAGGGACACTTGGTGAATTTCTGCCCATTTTATAATTTAAGCCACTTTTAAATATTTGAACTTCCATATTATTTTTGAAAGAGTATAATATTTCAAAACTCCTAAAGAGACAAAAACACATGATCAAAACTCCTAAGGCTGTAATTTAGAGTAGTAATAATGGGGGTGATGGAGTTGAATTTGATCCTATGGAAGATAATGATACTAATATTATTGAGAATAAAGGGATAATAGGTTGATCCATGACACCTTTGTTTGCATGGATGAGGATGCACCTATGTATGAGACCTATGATAATATTCATGATGTACATCTTATTGATAAGGCACACAAAGGCCTATACAAGAGATCAAAGATGGGTCACTTTGTCTACTAATTTGATGTTGATAAAATTGAAGGTATTGAATGACATTTCAAACAATGGTATGACAAAGATCCTAATGTATACACAAGGTTAATATATAAGGTGCCCCATAAGGTTCTTTGTCATATCCCTATAATTCTAGGTTTTTGATGATTGTTTAGGTTAAAAAACATAGCACATTATATGGATTATCATGTACAAAGATAAGTGAAGATGGTATTATATGAGTGGCTACAAATGGTTCTCAATTTACGATCATCAAGGAAATATTACCCATTTTTTAAGAAGAACCTCATAATGTTAGACTTTCATTGGTAGTTGATGGCAATGGGTGTGCATGAGTGAGTTCGTTGAAACCTTGAAAACATTGTATTGCATTTAGTTTGATTAAATTACACGAGCAAGAACTTTGACATAACTTGTAATGATCATCCAAAATCACAAATTTTAATTAGATACCAGTTAGTGCATGCATGTAGTGAATTCGTTGAAACCTTTGAATATAATAGTTTGTTCTTTTGACATAGTGCATTCATGAGTAATAGATAATCCACACAAATCAACACATTAGAATGACACAAGTACATGTATCCAAAAGTACATATATATCCAAAAGTGCATGTCTCCAAAAGTACATGTATATCCAAAAGTCTCCAAAAGTGCATGTCTCCAAAAGTACATGTATATCCAAAATTATCGAAAAGTACATGTATCCAATGAAGTCAATGTACATGTCTCCAAAAGTACATGCACAATAAAGTCAATGTACATGTCTCCAAAACTAAATGTATCGAAAAGTACATATATATACAAAAGTATCCAAAAGCACATGTGTCCAAAACTATCCAAAACTATCAAAACTCAAGCTTTCTCTTGTTCTTTCCCGACGTTGATCCTCTAGGCACATCCCTAGGATCAATGTGCATCCCTGGATCCTGCAAATTAAATATCAATTGTTAAATTCAACTAACTATGTACACTAATACATTATCTCAACAATTATCAACTGGTGCATGGAAAGTGCATGAAACACTTGGTCACTGAAGGACATCTCACCTCAACTGACAAAGGAGATTGTGTTGCTTGTGTAGCAGATGGAGCCGTCGGTTGAACATCCAGGATGGTTGAACCAGGGGGGCCAGGCACTGCTCCTGCTGGTGGTGGCTACAATGAAAAAATGTTGAAATAGTTAGAAATGCATGAATAAACAATAGGTCCAACAATAATAAACTATGTAAAGATAATGTTGAAATAGTTACATACCTGTGTGTGATCAGTCGCCACTGCAGATGTGGCACTAACTGCTACATCAACCATCGATGCAAGGTTCTCAGCAGACAACTCGGGTTCCTGTTGCAGTAAACATGCAATTCAAACATTAACAAAAACGATTTATGCACTGGATTTCAAGTTAAACAACAAATATCATCGAAGGATATACATTACCGTGGTGTGAGTAAGCCCATGGTCGTGGGCAGCTGGAGTCTTTCTCGGAGTAGAACGCCTCACATACACACGACCCTTGTTCACGAATGGCCTGGAGGGAGATGCAAATCCAGGCAATGGGCCAGATGTGTCGGATGGTGCCTACAGTCAGCAAGTGTTCATGTAGTTAGACATGCATGATTCAACAAACAAACATGTATTTAAAAAATGTCATTTTTAATTGTTTACCTGGAGCCCAGACGTTTCAGGGGACGGTATGACCATGGGCACTACCTCCACATTACCTTGCCCCTGTGAAGGATCTGCCATTTGCAAGTTTAATAATTGTAAATATTAGACCGTATATAGCATTAATGAACTAAAATGTAAAGTATGTGGAAATTAACAAATTAACAAGTATTAAAAAACTGAAATTTTAAAATGTTTACCTCGGTGTGAGATACGGCAATAGGTGGTATATAAGATGGGCCTGCCGAATGGGTAGCATCATGCCCCCCTGTCGAGTCTAGAACATCCAGCTCTGGGGCGTCACTGCCGGTAATCATCATCAACTGCAAGTTCACAAAATTAATATATTAGCTCAAACTATATATATGTGTACAAAGACGAAAATAAATGAAGAATTTATTACAATTAACCATCAAGATACCTCTCTCAAAAAGCCACTAAAGGCAACATCTGATGCAATACCATAGCAGGGACGACCACATGACGTGCACTCGTGAGGATCAGTACTAGGATGGGGAATAGCTGATGGTCCTGCACTAGTGGACGGTCCTGATGGTCCTGCACTAGTGGATGGTCTAGATGGTCCTGCACTAGCTGATGGTCCTGCATGGTGACGAGCTGGTGTATGTACCACACCAGGGACAGATGTCCCTTCCTCACCCATATGTTGAACCATCCTGCCATGGCGAACAACCGTCCGTGCCAAACTCAAAAATGCATCCCGTGTCTGCGGAATAATGCGATGTGCTGGTGGGACATCTGGCCCAGGAAACTGCCTGCGAGGTGCAGGGATAGGGCGATCCTGGTCTCGAAGCCTGGCATTGGGTCGGTTTTGGGGCATCCCCCCACCGATCCCCTGGAACTGTAAGATGTCAAAATAGTTAACGTGTTTATACAACACGAACTCTGCATACATCTTTCGAAGGAAATATAAGGGAATTTCCCTGTTGTTGTGTGGTGGCATATCAAAAACCATGTACCATCTGTCCATCCAGTTATCAACAAATGGTTGAAACGTGCACCACTCAATGGAGATATGCGGCTTGCTTGCATTAGGGATTTCCCCCGTCCGAGGGTCCCTAAACAATGCAAATATAACCTCTTTGGATATTTTCAACTTTTTTACTGCATTGTAATCTAGTCCATCAGCATATTGTTGTCTTTTTCTTTCTCTGTAAGATGCAATATCATATAGGACATTCGTAGATTGTGAAATTGTGTCCACAATTGCATCCAAGGTTGATGCAAGTGAACGGCGAATCCTGTCGCCACCACTAAAAGCTTCACTTATGCCCCTCAATTGGGCAAGCTCAATCAATATTTCGGCATTGGCATCCATAGCCGCAACTGCAATAAAGACATTAATACGAAAATCATTAGAAACATATACATGGTATATAATGACGTCTCTTCAAAATTGAACATGTATTAAATCAAACTCACATAAGCAATTTAATGGCATTTACTTACATACATTTAAAACTTAAAATTAAACATTTGACAATTAAAAAGTAAGTTAGTCAGATTGGCAGAGAGGAGGAGGAGGAGGATCAAGGCAGTGATGAGTTTGTTGATTCAGGCATGGAGGAGGAGGATCAAGGCAGTGATGAGTTTGCATCTATGTGTCTCAATGTCTCATTGTGTTTTGTGATTGTGAATGACAAATGTGTTGTGATTTGTGAATGATCTAATTTCTATTGAATATTTCATATTTGTAATTGTAAATGTAATTTCTATTGAATATTTGTAATTGTAAATGTTAAATTTTATTGGATGATCTATATGTCTATATTTTTAAATTTTTATATATTTTAAAAATATATTAATTCCGGGGGTCACCGTGTCCTACGTGTCATAATTCCGGGGGTCACCGTGTCTAGTGGGGACCAGGGATCAAATTTGAAGGGTGGGGTCCCATTTCACTATGAAGGGCTATGAGATATTGAACACTATTGAAGGGCTATGAGAAATTTATTAATATTTATTCTATGTGTATATATGGATGTGTTCATGTTGTATGGATTGGATTCTAGGTTAACCGAGGCCTTTTTAGAGCAAAGAATGGGGTAATTACTATTTGGGAACAAGTTTTTTATCAAATGTAAATTGCGGTGATGGAAGATATTGAGGGTGCCACATGTTGTGGAGAAAGTAGTATTGATTCCTATGACGTAATAGGGAGTTCAAAAAGTCTGGTTTCAAGTATTGTCATGCGTAGCTCGATTGATTTTTCTCGCGCTAGGGTTGTAGCAACTGTTATGGCCATTACTGTTAAAAGGATTGATGGGGTGGAATCCCGTGAAACGATGAGTTCTTTTGTTAAGACGTAGATTCAGTGAAATTTGGTGGGAGTCTTATGTTCATTTTATGCACAAAATTCGATTACTTGATTTTGTTGCATTGTTAACTCTCCTCCTAGTCATAGCTACAATCTCTTATATAATTGTGAAGGTTATCAATCCACTCAATATATTAAAGTTGTAGTAGGCCAAAATCATCCACATATTTATTGTACTCACAAATGTTGACATTCCAATTTCTATGTAGAGCGCCCATTAACATTAGATTGTATGGGACATGTTTTTGAGGCATGATGTCATTATCTCATAACAACAAGCTTTTTATCCATAAATATGTCATCTACAAGCCAACGGAATTGTTCCTAATCCTTTATAAAACTTTGTCATAATTATATCAATACCAACATCCCTACCTATTGACTTAGCTTAGAAGATATTACACCTTCGGATAACCAAACCTGATTCCAAGGTTGGTAATCATAAACGTAAAAGCATCATCATAAGGAAATAGCATGTTGTGTTGAGGAAATTCCTTTTTTTCCATTTCCTTCTCAGTATAATATTTGGTTGTGGATCATTTAAAATGTATAATTTATTTTAATATAATTGGGAAGCTAAATTCAAATTCATTAATATATTAATATGATTTGATTTTTTTATTAATAATAAGTTATTCTTTTCATTTGAAAATGTAATAGTACATCAAAATTTCAATGTTTACTAACGTAGTAAAGTTGAGAGGCTTTATTTTTCAGTGGATATAGCAGACCTGTAAATTCATAGGATGTCAAAAATCTAGTCAGCCTTGAAGTTGAGCTCCTCAAAGAAAACGAATTTCTTTAAATATGTTTATGGCAGGCTGGCATTGCCAGCTTCGCTCCGCAAACTATCCTGGAGGACTGGAGGAGATAGGGTAGGTGGAACTTGGAAGTAGCTCAACCACAGTGGAATAGGGGTATAAGAAAAAGCTTGTTTCTATTCATGCAATATGGTCGGAGCCATGGAAGCATGGAATTCCAGCATTGACTTGATACAACAAAGAAAACAAAAGGTGGAACTTGGGAGCTGCAGGATTGACTTGATACAACAAAGAAAACACAGGGTGTGAGGCTGGGAGCTGTAGATGGTAGAATTAACTTGATACAACAAAGAAAACACAGGTCTATAGGTAGGGGCCACGGGCAGGAGCAACAACCTGCAACATTACAAGAAGTTTATGGATTGTGGATTTTGTCTGAAATGCCAAATTCGCGGGGGCATATTAACATAATATATTATACATTGAATACTCAATTAACTCACGGAGTCAGCATTCACGAATTGGTATGTGATAACTTGTAACTTGGTAAGCCCGCTAGCAACAACACGTATGAGCCACCTTCCAGGTTTAATAATTTTGTTGATGCCATTAAATGTGTTAAACACGTAAGCGCTCACTACAAACACGAGAACTTCGAAGCGTTCAAGCCATGGGCTACTCAGTGTAAGCCCGTCCACGTAAGTTTCTCAATGATATTATTAGAGGCCCAATGGTCCATGATCCATGGATGATCGAACACGTGGATATTGGAGAGTAAGCGAGTCCCACTCCCAAGTCACCTAGCTAGTAGCCGCATTCCCAATTTCCCACTAAAAATTGTTGATGGGTGAAATTTGAAGCTACCCTTCTGTTGCAATTTTAAACAGTAGTGGTTAATTTAATTATTGAAGGGCTTACCATGAAATTAAATTTTTTTTGCATGGTAAAATTTGAAGTGGCCTTCTATGACGTGTGGGTAAAATTTGAAGTGGCCTGAAGGCTTCAAATTTGAAGCCTGGTGGGGACACTCGTGTCCCGTGTCCTCGTGTCGGGTGACTTAGATGAATACATTGTAGAAAGGGGGGAGTTTTAATTTTTTCAATTTTTGGTTTGATTATGAAGTTTTGAGTTTTTTGAAAAGGGTTTCATTTTGAGGTGTGAATTTAATTACAAATTGGGTTATTCCCAATTTGATCAATATTACAAAACTAGGTTAAACAATAAAAAAATAGTAATTTGGATTAAAAAATCACAAAAAAATGATTTGGGTGAATAAATTACCTGACTAGATGAGAATGCACCGGTGAATTTGTCTCCCCTCCAGCTAAATCGAGCAACACGGATAGTTGAGTGGGCCACAAAGCGTCCTCGTCCAAGGTCAATTTCGCCTCTATTCGCGTTTCTGATGCGTGAGTGTCGCGGGTGGTCGGCAATCGGCCGACTGTGTTTTTAAATTCATTTTTAGTTTTACATATCGCGTACGCGATTTGTAAATACATAACGCGTACGCGTTTTTTAACTACATAACGCGTACGCGTTATTGTTACCTAGCCTACATGTCCAATGACATGTTAGGCTCGGGTCTTACCATGGCAGGTGGTAAATATCAGAAACGCGTTATGTTTTAGATATCAGGAACGAGATTTGAAAAAAGTAGCATTGCATCTAAAGTGACCCTCATCTTCTTGCACACACCCAAGTAAATGAAGTCATTCTCGATAACTAAAGCTTATAACATGTTTATTACTCTATGTGACTTTTAATCAAATCAATTCATATTAAGAAATGAAGGCATTCTCAATAAGCTAAAATTAATAAGATGTTTAAGAAATAAGATATAATAGCACGTCACTCTAATCACCTTAAAACATTGCAAAGTAATAAAAATGATAGAATTTAATGTAAAATAAAATAAATTTGTATTTTAGATGATCAATAAAATGTATAAAATATGATGTTAATATAAAATATATCGTCGAGGATATTTTAAAAAGAAATAAACTCAAATGAAAACTTGTATTTTAATTAATAAAATAAAATAATAATGATTGATGGTTTGACTTTTGATAAAATAAATATATATTTTTAAAATAACTCTACATTTTCAATATTTTAAAATAAAAATTATGTCAAACTTTTATGGTGGACTATATTCCAAATAAGTAATAACAACCGGAATCTGTTCTCGGCTACATCATTGTAGTCTTGTTTTCAAGCACGATTCTTACATTAATGTCTTCCCAAATTAATCCCTCCCACGCATCTTTATGAATTTGTATCTCTTTTAAATTGGAGAGCTTCTCTATTCCTATGGGTAATCTCTTCAATGCTTTGCACCTATATATTATCAAGGTTTGAAGTTTGGGCATTGTACCCTCCGTCCACACCACATTTGATGACGAGCTCGATATACTCTCTAAGCTCGGCATATTCACGATGTTCAACCTCTCCAACATCGGAAATCCACCCACGCTTCCCGTAATACCCAACTCCCTCACTTCACTGCAGCTTGTTAATTCCAATACCCTTAGATTTGGCAATCTCTCCAATGGAGGAAGCTCTTGTAGCTGGCAACACCAATGCAAATGCAACTCCTCCAGTAGTTCAAAGTGACAAATACAATTGGGCAAACTTATCCCTCCGTAACACACAAGATTTAATGTCTGCAGCTTCTTCATGTTTTGCATGTCCCGGGGAAGATCCTCCACTACCTGGCCTAAGCGCATAGCAAAATGCAAGCGCAAATGCCTCATCTCCAACCAAGTGCCCATTGTACCCTCTTTAATTCCCGACTTGATTCCATCTACTATCATTCCCGGCTTTACATGTACTTGAAGCTCCATCAAATTTGGAAAATTTGTAAAATCCTTCAAACTGCACATACCACTCTCCGCTTCGTCCACGCCCATCGACAATTGTAGCATGTTCAATGATGTAAGTTGACAGATCTCACGTGGAATCCCCGCTAACCTGCCACAACCATTTAAATCTAAATGTTTGAGATTTTTAAGCTCAGCCATCGTACGTGGCAACGATTCTAGCTGTCCACAGTCGGCAAGATGCAAAAATTGCAATCGAGAAAGATTGCATATGTCATCAGGCAAACTATTGATATCGGTCCGATTCAACCCCAGAAACTGAAGCTGTTTGAGTTGCCACAAAGACTCTGGCAAGGATGTTATATTGGTGTGGGACAGATCCAACACCCTGAGAGAGGTGAGATTGAGAAAAAAGCCATTTGGAACTTCTCTTAAACTCTGATTTTGAGCTAAGATCAAAGTTCCAAGCTTGGGGCATCTGAAATCTGTGGGCAGAAATGCATCAGTATCATCATTATAATAGCGAATTGCTATTCTTTTGCAATCGTCCATCACTTGTTCTGCAGGAAACTCGTCCAGCTTTTGACTTGTTCTAAATAAACATTTCTCTTCCTTTTCAGCAATAAAGAGTGCCAGATCACGAACAATATCGTGAACTTTTATGTGCTTCATATCTGTTTTAACATACTGAAACAAGCAACGTTCTACTAATAGCGTGACATACCTGCGTCCTGCGGACATAAACTGGCTTTTGTCTCTGCTATGAACCAATCCCTCCCCTATCCACATTTCCACCAAAGTCTCAACCCGAATCTCTGCATCTTCGGGAAAGGCACCACAAAATAGAAAACAATTCTTTAAGTTACAATCATTCAGACGATCGTAGCTCCATTTTAGTCGCCGATAGAGATGTTCATCAATGCCGCTGTACATTGTTAGAAGATCAGGATCTACATTTTTCATTTGAGTCAAAGCAAGATGCCACTCCTCTGCAGTAGTATTACCGATCAATGCTGCTGCAACAACATTTAAGGCCAAGGGTAAACCTTTACACTCTTCTGCGATTTGTCTGGCAATATCCTCTATACTTTTTGTAGGAGCATCACCGGATTTGAACGCTACTCTGCAAAACAATAGCCACCCTTCGTCTGTCGAAAGGGGCTGAAGTGGTATGGAGTAGTCATTGGCCCCCATTATTCGAATCACATCTTTGCTGCGAGTAGAGATTACCACCTTGCTACCTTTTTCTTTCCCGACGGGGATCCCGAGTTCTTCCAGTTGGATGGAATCCCATATATCGTCCAGAATCAGAAAAAATTTCTTTTGCTTCAAACATGCGGAGATTCTCATCTTTTGCATGTCTTGAACGGCAGGGCTGTTCTCAGAATTAGAACTGGTGATCCCCAGGTCTAAATTGATTTCCTCGGCAATAATTCTCTGCAAGTCCAGAATGTTAAACTTTTGGGAAACCGTTAACCAAATCACCACTTCAAACACATTACCTTTCTTGTGGGTGTTGTAGGCTGCTTTCAGCAACGATGTCTTACCGATGCCACCCATGCCATAAATGCCGATCACCCGAAATTGATCATCGTCCGCATCAAGCCATGTGTTCAGCTGCATCTCAGCCGATTGAATCCCGGTGCCCACATAGCCAGACTCTGGTACTGGCTGAAGTTGCGCCTCTGGACGTAGCGGTGCCGACGAAACAATCTCTTGAATATCACGTACTGTTGAAATGGCATTTCGAAGATTGTTTTGCCGTTCCTGGAGAACCATATTGCATTTTCTGATTTGCCTACAGAGTCTGGGCTTGCAGAAGCGGCGATCTAAACAACCTTGCCGTTGTTGGGAGCTACTTATAACGCTTTCGGCATCCTCGACAGAAGGTCGGAGCCCTTCCAACCCATCATTCAACGCGGGCGGGATGCTTCTTTGCTGATCATGAAATTGGGTGTCCGTGTCTTTTACGAGGGCTTTCGCAGTGCGCAGATTCTCTTGCAAACTTAGAGTGTTTCGATCCAAGTGAATAACATCATCCACGACTTGAACGAGTGGAGTAATAACAACACTAACAACTCTGCTTATGATGTTGGCTACTGCTCCAGTGCAAATGGCATCCATGACTTTTGCAACGTCAAAGCACAGCTGACCAATCAGCAGACTGAATATGGAAAAGAAATTTTGCAAATAGAGAAAAAGAAGAAGCAATATGAAGAACTAGCAGAGAATATAATATGTACATAAAGCAATATGAAGAACTAGCAGAGATAATATAATATGTACATAAAGCAATATGAAGAACTACTATAAATAATAAAAGGTGAGGTGAATAGGGCGAGCAATGAATCCAATTGAATAAAAGACCTTCGCATCCGTGAGGACTGAGGAGGAAGGCAGCTGTATTGTATTGAGTGTGACGGAAAAAAGAAAAAGGAGAGAGAATAAATCACGTTGGGCCCAGTAAGGAAGGCTGGCAGCACTATGAGTGTGACCGAAGGAAGAAAAAGAGTGAAGAGAATAAAACGATGAACGCACTAGTACGAGAGTTACGGAAAAAGCTCACTTCTGTAAACCCACAATTTGGTTATCTTTTATTTTTATAATGCCTAAGGCAGTGTATATTGTAATCGTTTAGAGTCAAATTACTTTTGATTTTATATTAATTCTTAATTGAGTACACCTTTTTTATTGTTTTATAAATATTATATATTAAACTAAATATTTTTAAAAATATAATTTTATTTTTCAAATTTTTTAAAATAGATATTTTCAAAATATCAAAATTTTTATTAGTGTTTATATGTGATTTGACAATTTTTATTTGTTTTGAAATTTTTTGTTAAAAATTAAAATTAATTAAAAAATATTTGAGTGGAAGAGACCATTCGTAAGGGGATGTGTAACTCCTTCCCTAGAGGTGACATGTGTTTTTTAAATAATAAAATATTATAAAAAATAACATCTCAAATCAAATTAGATTTAAACATTTACAACAGCATACATATAAAACTATAAATTAAAACACTTTCTCAACATTTACATCTAAAAAAGGGTTTGTACCTCGAGAAATTTGATCCCTCTCCGAGCTTGGTAGATCCCCTTTTAAGATGGATCTATGCTTGTATACATTAAATTTATTTGTAGGCATTACATCTTAAAAGCAAATACTAAAATTATAGATTAATGCACTTCATACATCCCAAACCTAAGGCATTAAATTTGAGGAAAGGAAAGACGCGGCCAAATCAAATAAGGAAAATCTATTGTTTTAATATTATTACTCCTGGCCTTGCCTATGCAAAGACTCTTTGCAATCTATTTGCATCGTTCCTTTTGACATTAATTCATAGAAGATGTTTTATTGATAATTTTACAAAGTTTAACTTTGCAAACACTTGCAATGTGTAAGTTTCTCTAGATTTGAGATCATATTGGCTGCTTGCAAAATTAGATTTTATGATGTTATAATGTTTGAAGGATTTTCTAGGTTATCGTCATGAAACTATTAAATAATAATAATAATTAATGCCATAGTTAAATGTAAGGTGAGCATTTCTATACTCATTACGTGTCATAAAGGAAGGTTCCATCAATGTACCTCCAACATCCACTTGGGCCTACATATGCATCTAATCGAAATTCAATATTCACGCATATCTAAGTTACGGATAAGAGGCCAACCTTGGATATATCAAATTTGATACGTCATATCTAGGGTACAAACTAGGGAATTTAATACACTGAATATGTAGGTTATCGACGAATGGAACAATCGTTTGAAGCTTAATATCTTAAGAAACCATGAGGGTATCATTATACCCTCATATGCATTCGATCGCATTAATCAGAGTTTCTGCATTCTCTATTGTTTGATACTCGGATCGAATCACAGCACCAGTAAGTATCAATTCCTGCATCTACTTCCCATCCATCATTTTATTTCTCCTCGGACTTCTTAGCTTTTGAGATGACCAATAGCAATGTGGGTAGGTTATCATTCAAAGGCCAAGGAGGTGGCCTATGAGGCCAGCTATGTTAGCACTCATTGCTCTCCCTCATGCCCCAACTTGCTCTTTGTTGAGGCTGGCCATCGCTCTATTGAGGCTGTAGGATTCGCGTTGAAGAAGTGAAACACATTGTGTGCCATTCCTTGCCTTCAATTGTGATTGAATCCAATTCTCTTTTAAATCTTTGGAAAAAAATTACTAACAAGAAACATCATTACTTCAAGGGTTGTTTGTTATGGGACAATGACTACAAATAAGTTTAATTAATTACAATAATGAAAGGCAAAGAAAGAGGATACGAATCATAAGTGCATGGAGCATTTGGGGGAATGGGAACAGTCGCTATTATAGGGTTAGTTTGGTATTTTATATATTTTTTGAACTTAACTTTTAATTTTCAGAGCCTTTATTGTGAATTATAAATTCTTGCAATTTGTGGTCACTTGATAAATTACAAGAACCTCGTATGAACTCTTGATGTGTTAAAGACAGGGCTCTGAATGACGTTTTCAGCAAAAGCGGCACAACATAAAGTTTGATAAGGACAACATCAAGTTTAAGAAGGAAAATATATACGAATATATAAGATTTATGGGAATGAGCAAACGACCACAGGTTTAGTGGTTCCAAGGTGTTTTCGGCTTTCCCTTATCACTAGGTCTATAAAAAATTTACCCCTAACTTTTTTCTTGGGGGATTACAACAATGTTTAGCACGACTAATTCAAGCACATGTAATTGTAGCCTAACTCAACCATTTGTTGATTAAATTTTAATTAAAGTTTATTTCAATGATAAATTCTTTCAATTAAATTGTGTTTTCTCAAATTTATTTCAGAAAGTAACCATTGTTGAATCCATTTTATGATATTGATGCTCAAGCTTTTTATTGTTAATGCTGCAGGTCGCAAAATCCAGAAGAAGATGAGTTTAATTATCCGACTGCAATATCTGCGTCATTATGCAGTGGAAACCTTATTGAAGGTAAAAGAGACAATGTGCTTTATTTCAAATGCTTATTCTACTATCATAGTTGTAAAAGAGAAGCACCATCATATGACACAACATAGAAGAATTATTTTATCTCAAAGAGAAGTAGGGAGGACATTGCACAAGGGGGAGGCAAGGTATTGATAAAAGATAAAATGTAGCTCCTACGGTCAATAAAAAAGGTGAGCAGTGGAGGGGTTCAGGTCTTACGACAAAAGAAATGGTTAAAGACAGTTTGTGAAGAACCTGCAATAATTAATTAATGCAAATACATGAGATATCAGAAATAAGAGAACTCAGAATCACTTTTATATTGATCACGGGCCACTTTGAGGGGAAAACCTCCTTTGAGCAAACTCAATACAATTAACCTCACGATGCCTTCAATGACCTCAACACACACTTATATACTAAGTCTATGCCCAATACTATGAGTCAAAACCATGGGACATATAATACTACGGGACGACTTACAAAGCATATGTGTCCAATACTATGGGCTAATATAAACTATGGATCAACAAATACTACGGGATGACTTACAAAGCATATGCGTCCAACAACAATATAATAACATAGTAAAGAGAAGGGTTGACATGGGTTCCTAACATCCCCTCTCCCTTAGAAAAAGCTTTGTCCTCAAAGCTTTGGTTGGAGAAATTGCTGCAGAATATGAAGAAGTGGTTCCCCAGTAGCATCCTTGGGTTGCATTTCGGGCCCATGACGCCTTTGGAGTGTCAGGGAGGATTGCTTGGAAGGCTGTAGACGAAGAAGAACCCCATCAGCTGCATGAAAAATGCGCTCAGAATGGTGTTGGTCGGCTTGTTGTTTCAGGCGAATTCTGGCCATGTGAAGATTGTCCTGCAGAATGAGAAGAATCTAATCGCGGTTTTGAAGAACCGAGTCAATTTCCTGAACTGGGGAGCTGCTAAGGGTGTATGGAAGAAGAACTGGCGGTGTCTGTCCATAGACTGCTTCATATGGTGTCCTTCAAGATGTGGTATTGTACCACCAGAGCGCTGCTAGGAGATCCATAGAATTAGTTGGCCAAAGCTGTGTAGGGATGGGGAAGGGTTTGAGAAATCCTGAAAGGAGTTTCGTTTCACCCTTGTTGACCTGGAAAGTATCACAGTCAACCACCATCTGTTGAATTGTCATTTTCAGTCCCTGCCAAAAGAAGTTACATTGTTCCTGGTCATACATTTTGAAGAACCCAGAGTGCCCTGCTAATGAAAAAGCATGGAGTTCATAGAAGACATAGCCCTGTTGAAAATATTGCAACCAATTTGGAACAAGCAGAGAAAGAGCTGTAAGAGAAACTGGGTCATCAATTGTTCGAGAAGGAGCATCTGCCACCATATTGTCCTTACCCTTCTTGTAAGTGATCACATAGGGATAACCCATGAGTTGGATAACCCATTTCAGGTGTGTTGGGGAGGAGACCCATTGTTCCAGAAAATTTTCCAGACTCTGGAGATCAGTCTTGATGCAGAAATAATTCCATAATAGGTATGGCTGCCACTTCTGTACTACATGCAAAATAGCCATCAGTTCCTGCTGAGAGGTAGATGCGACTAAATTCTTACTGGAAAGGTCTCTTGAAGGCGGAAAGCTCATTGGTTCAGCAAAGACACCTGCATATCTATCCAAGGAAGTAGTGGAGACCATTGATGGGTGCATCTGAAGGGAATGGAGTTGAGCGATGATACCATGTGAATTCTTCTTAAGGAGTTTTTCCAAGTGATGTGAACTGATGATGCAGAGAGACCATGGTTGTAAGACCATTAATTTGTGTTGTGACCCATTTACTGAAAACTGCATCCAAAGTTTCAAAAAATCCCATAAGATGGGGCCAAGTGTGCGTAACCATTGAATGCCCAAAACCACATCACATCCGCCTAAGGACAAGTCAAACATGTCAGAGCGCAGGTTATAATCTTCCATAAAGATACGCACATTGTGACACTTCCCCTTGCAAGGTAAGATGCCCCCATTGGCAACCATGACTTCAAAGTTGGAGCAAGGATGGAAAAAACAATCAACCTGTTTGGCAATCCAAGGGTCAATGAAGTTATGAGCGCTACCAGAATCAATGAGTATGGTAAGAGGGAGCTTCTTGAAGTATCCCCTGACTCGCATTGTTTGTGGGGTGGTGACGCCGATTACAGCATGGAGAGAGAGCTCGAGTGGGTCGTCCTGAGATGGGGTGTCAACAGGTGGGTGTTGAATGTCGACCTGATCATCTACTGTATCTGGAGCTTCTTCATCAAGTTCTGAGGCAGGCGGAGAATCCACATCCAAGAGATAGAGCTTTTGTTGAACACATCTATGTCCTCGAGTGAATTTCTCATCACAATTATAACAAAGCCCTTTTTCTCGACGTGCCTGCATCTCTGTTTCAGACAAATGCTTGATGGGAGTTGGTTGCGGGGCAGGCGTGATGGGAGGTCGTTGGGAACCCATATTTCTGAAGGGAACAAAGGTGGGTTTGGAGTGTTGTTGAGCTGCGATCTTGTCCTCTGCCAACTTAGCCAACCCTAGGACTTCCATCATTGTGTTGGGACAGAACATTTTGACCTCTGAGCGGATTTCATCCTTGAGACCACTGATAAAACAACTCCTATAGAATTCATCAGATAATCCTTCTGTGTGATTGGCCAGTTTCTCAAATTCTGTCTGATACTCTCTCACTGTGCCAATTTGGTGAAGTTTAGTGAGTGCTCCTGTGAAGTCATCAAAAGCACTAGGACCGAATCGTGGCAAAAGGAGTTGACAAAAATCTGTCCAGTTTGGCTCGGGATGAGCTTTGATGTACCAACGGTACCATTGAAGGGCTTCTTGTTGCAAATGAAAGGATGCAAGTGGAACTTTCTGGACATCAAAAGTATTATGCAGATTGAAATATTGTTCTGCTCGGTATATCCATCCAGTCGGATCAGTACCATTGAAGCGAGGAAAATCAAGCTTCGGCCCATGAAAATTGCTGGAAGAAGAGAACCCGGTGGCTGCAAAAGATTCTAGCTGTCAGTTATTATTCATGGCTGAATGCTGAAGATGGAGGCTGAGAAATTTTCCATCCAGATCTTGGAGTTTGGTTTGGATGGCTGCAAGTGCTTCCTCCATGGTTTTGTGCTCCTGTGCGGGTAACAACCACAACCAGGAGTTTTTTTTTTCTCCGAAATGGATAGAAAAACACAAACACAAACTTATTTAGTAAAGGAAAATTTGGATTTGGGAAAAACTCGGATTGGTAATTGGGGTTTGACTAGGATTTGGACACTTTCTGATGGACATGGAGGCAAAAAATGGGGATTTCAGAAGCGGGGAGAAAGAATGAGAAAATTTGGTAAAGAGGGACAAAGAAGCAGAATTAGGAAAGGAA
Organism: Larix kaempferi; assembly: GCA_027924585.1. Lineage (NCBI taxonomy): Eukaryota > Viridiplantae > Streptophyta > Pinopsida > Pinales > Pinaceae > Larix > Larix kaempferi. The sequence goes on along the minus strand of BSBM01000694.1, from coordinate 1,770,324 downwards.
CACGGTGGCAAAATTTGAAGGCATTTGGGTGAAAATTGAAGGCGTTATGGCAAACCCTAAAAATAGACAAATGTTGGATTTCGAGTTTTGGGAAGTGGAATTTGGGATAGGGTCTTCAGGAATGAAATATGCAGAATGGGATTGCAGGGATGTCCGTGAAGTTTCAGGGAAAACAGAGTTGAAACAAGGGAGATATGTCCAAAAAACAGAGTTGAAGTTTATTTTTTATTTTTTATTTATTTTTTATTTTTAGAAATGGATCGACAATGGTGGCACGAAAGGGATCCACAACAGATGGATCTGCAACGGCGCGGAAGGGATCGAAAAATGGATGGATCTGAAACGACGACTGGATCTGGAACGACTTTCAGAATAGATTTGAAACGGCTGGATCTGGAGCGGAAGTGATCGACAATAGTTCAGCTGAAAATAAATATGGACCCCAGGTATGTGCGGCTTCCTATCGGTTCAGGGGATTCACTCGGCCACCAATGTTGTCTGACGGCTTGCATATTGGGGCAGTACCCCTCACTCCATGGTTCAGGTAAAACTGATAACCGCTTTTCCACAAACGACAGCTCTTGGTTTACCTCACGGGTGGGAACTAGTCAATCGGGTAGGGGTCATTGCCCTTTTCGCTGACAGGTCCTCTCAATGGGCCAGCTACTTTGGGGTTCCTATGGTACTCCTCACAATGAGTTTTAGGGCTTATGCCCAAGTGCTTCCCACAGTTAAGCGGACAGGGATTATTCCCAGATCTGAACTTGCAATAGATGCTCAAAAAAAAATTTGGCAGAAATTCCACCCAATGAACCCAAGAAAGTGCTTTGATACCAGATGTGAAGAACCTGCAATAATTAATTAATGCAAATACACGAGATATCAGAAATAACAGAACTTAGAATCACTTTTATATTGATCACGGGCCACTTCGAGGGGGCAACCTCCTTTGAGCAAACTCAATACAATTAACCTCACGGTGCCTTCAATGACCTCAACACACACTTATATACTAAGTCTATGCCCAATACTATGAGTCAAAACCATGGGACATATAACATTACGGGACGACTTACAAAGCATATGCGTCCAATACTATGGGTCAATACTATGGGCTAATATAAACTATGGATCAACAAATACTACGCGATGACTTACAAAGCATATGCATCAAACAACAATATACTAACATAGTAAAGAGAAGGGTTGACACGGGTTCCTAACACAGTTTCATAATATTAAGCATATCTGATAATGAAATTAAATGCTCTACCAACTACAATGACACCCTCAGAACATACTTCAGATTCAAATGTTATATTAAATTGAGGACATGCAAGCAGTCTACAAGTCATATCTCCCATATTACCACTTGTGAGATGCCATTTTCTTTTTCTTGGGGGCAAACCCTATGCAATCTAACAAGATCACTTATTTATTTGTGCATGCCATGAATGAATAGTATTGTATTTCATTGGTTTTAATGTAACTAAAGCAATTGCTCATACATGGATTGTAACTATCTATATAGCTATAGATTTTATTTACAATTAGGGAAGGAAAAATCAAATAATTTTCTCTAAGATAAAAAATATGAAGCTCATATCAAACCTATGAGACCACATATGACATTCTTACAACTTACCTGTAAATTCCTTTCCTTGATTGCAGTCAACGCAACCAGCTCTAGTGGGCCACCATTTCTCGTGGGCGATGAGCAGAGATAGAGGTGATTGTCAAAGGTATGGATGAATGGAGAAATCAATTATGAACATCATTGGCCTGGCCTATAATAATATTGGAATCAATGCCAATCGCTTGCTAAAAGCGCTGAAATTCCATCCTAATTTCTTGCCAAATGATTATTCTTTGAATTTCCAATCATGAAACATTTCTTTACTGTGTAATGGCTTTGCAAATCAAGTTTTTGTCATGGTCTAGACATTTGAATACATATGGCTTACCAATGTATTTTCCTATGGCCACCTATGGTTTCTTTAGTCACGTACATGTAGGAATCTATACATATCATGATGTTGTTAATAATGAGAATAATTTTGTTTATGATGAAAACCATTTATTGTGTGATTTTGTACATTATTTTTAAAATTAATAATAATTAAATAATATAAAAGTTTAGTAATTGACTTAGAATTATTTGATTTATTAATTTTCAATGTACTTATATTAAAGAGAAAATAATGTAATATATTTATATTAAAGAGGAAATAATGTAACGATATATTGTAATATCATAATATTTAATTTATTTATGTACTTGATTTCGTAATTTTTTTTGTTGCCCTGTGTTGTGCTCTACGTTGCTCTACAAATCCTTGCATTCCCTGTGTTAACACCCAAAAAGTGCTCACTAGCTCATTTCCTTATTCACATGACCCATTTGTCCACTTTTCCACCATTTGAGCCTCTAAAACCATCAAAAGGTCACCAAAAGACCATAAGACACCCCTTTTTCCCCTCAAAATGAATATTTTTCCTCAAAAAACATAAAAAAAACCCTAAAAAAGAGTCCAGAATGCCCAAAAATATTAAAAAGAGAATAAAAATATTAAAAAATATTCAAAAAGGAAAAAGGAGGGAAAAAGGTACCTAAACCATGTTGGTCAATACCATTGGTTTCCTCAAAACCATAATGGTATTCCCCACCACCAAAAACTATAAAAAGGTGGTAGGGGCTTCTCACTTTCCATCCATCCATCATCCTATCCTCATGCTGTCAAAATCTCTCATGAGACTTTTGGCCATTTTCAGCATCTTGGAGAAGAGACCATTGGAGCTTGGAGCTACTCACCCTTGGAGTTGCTCAACACAAATCCTCACCATTTGAGGTATCTTAATACAAAATATCTATTCTTTTATTTCTTATTATTTCCATGAATCGTTTTTAAATTTATTTGTTATATGCACATGTTAGTTTAGATTTAGATTTAATTCATAATCGTTTTTGCTTTCTATATTGAAACTGCTATCACATTGTTGATAGGTGCCCATTGCACAAAGCTTGGTTGCAAAACCAAGCCAACAGTTTTTGGCGACTCCGTTGGGGACGAATTCTTAGATATTGGTTTTTTGCTTTAGATCTTAGTTTTTGTTAGTTTTAATCATTTTAATTCATAGATTTGTCATCCTAGACATCAGATCCATTGCTATTCTAGATCTTGGCCTTTTTTTATTGCCATTAACAGCCTGAAATTTCCATTTTCGGGTTCATTTTTCGGCGTCTGTTTTCGGCTTTCGCCTTGCGGTTTTTTGCCTGACAGTCGCGCGGTTCATCGCGACATCGCGGTATTTTTCGCCGCGGCTTCGCGGCCATTTTACGCGCTGCACATCGCAGCTTCGCGGCCATTTGTCACGCTGCACATCGCGACTGTGTGACTGAAACCCGCGCTGCACATCGCAGCTTCGCGGCCATTTTCTGCATTGCACATCGCGACTGCGCGGCCGAAACTCGTGCTGCACATCGCGGTTGTTTTCCCAAAACCCGCGATGCAGTTAATTTGAATTCGGCCAAATTTTAGAAAAAAATTTGCAGTATTTTTTGCCCATTTAGCCTATTTTACAACATTATTTTTTCTGCATTTTTACAGCCATACTAAATATTTTTCTATTTATATATGCTCCATTTAAAAGTCTTTTTAAAAATTTTCAGTAATTGAAAGAAAGATTTTTCTGCATTTTATTTGGATAAAAAAAGTTTACTGTTTATTTGTTCAATAGCTTGCCCAAGCAATTTTTTAAGAGATCCATTTATTTCTTGAAATATTTATGTTATTCGCTTCCCTTTAAATTATTTCAAAGATCCATTATTTTTGAATAGTTTTTCAAGCATTTACATTTCAAAAACGCCTTTATTTTTTGCAAACTGAAAGCATCTTTTCTTTCATTTGTAATCAATCGCCCAAGCGAGGCAAATCAATTTCAGTTTAAATATCACACTTGCACCCACTCTGCCACATAATTTAAACTGAGCCTTAAAATCTACCTTAACTCAACAAACCTTTTAACCCCACTTGGGGAGCACTTAAAAGAATCTTGTAGTTAGGTATAATTGAGGGGATAGGTGTACCAATAACACCTCTCAATTATTTACATTTGAGACATAGTGGTTGTCTTTAGGGTCCCAAAAAATCCCTTATAATTTTGACACGGTTATCAACCAATTTATCAGGAAGGCCTCTCCCTTAGGAGGGTTGAAGTAGCCAGACTAGTTCCGAAAGTCTGAGTGGAATACCGCAATCCATTCAGTAACCGAAGGATACCTTTCGAAGTTCTCGGTGTACACCCAAGAGGGGGTACAGCGGCGATAGAACCAAACTGCAGATTCACCCAACCGAACGTGTCATGAACGGGGTATCCTAGTTGCCACTCTTTAGGATTGTCTACTCGGTGTCCCTCCTAGTAGGGGGATATCTAGCCGTTGATTCAACACTCTATATTGTCTGACTTGGATTTCATCACCTTGCAAAGAATATCGTTTGTTGACTCACAATACTTCTAGTTAGGTGTTTGCATGATACAATACCCACCTTTGGTCTAGTAACACCACTTTTTTCTAGGAACTGTTTGACTTTTGGTATTCTGACCAATTTTGTTGCATCACTCCATTTATTATAGCACAACTGCTATAATAAGTGCTTTTTGAGGTTGGTTGTTGGCCTGAGAGCCTTTATTTTTTCACTCCCCTCTTGCACTCATCGTTGCACTAGGGTTTCGAGTTTTTTACATCACCACCTTACACTGAAATTTTTAAATATTTCTCACCATTGAGAATTTAAGACAATCTCTCCGTCTTCAGGGTGAACCCCCTCAGTTCGGTACACTTGGCTCTACACGTCATAGGCGTAGAGCCTTATCCCTTGACTCGACACGTCGTCGGCCAAGAACATAGTCATCCGATTCTGACACGCCTCACTTCACATCTGATTCTGAGGTTGAATATGAAAACCCTACTGAAATATCACCAACCAACCCCATGGCTGGATCACAATACGACCCACTTTTCACCAGTACTATTGGAGATACGTCGACAAACCCTTCTACTACTGTGCCACCCATGGTAACAACAGCCCCTTTAGGCATGCCTAATATAGGGGCCACTCCACCTTTAGGTATGCCCAACACATGACTACCTCCTATTATGAGTATGTCCAACATAGGAATCACACCCCCTCTCATTACCACAACCCAGATCCCAGGAATTCCTAGCACTATTCCTAACCCCCCTACAACACATGTTGCACTTGGGAGCGCTGGCCCATCCCACACCACAACGGTTGGAGGACACATGCCTTCAACACCTAGCATACCCTTAGGGGCCACTGGACCACTACATAATGCCACCATTAACAGTTATGTCCCAGTCACTACGCCACACCCATCTGCTAGTTTACCATACATGGCTAGTCTGAACTTACCAGACCTAGCCAGGTTAACCAATGATCCTATCAGGCACAACCCTACTTGGCCACCCATGCCTACAAAGCTCCCCTCGGACATCCCCAAGTTTGAAGGAAAACCTGGGGAGGATCCCCAAAACCACATAATGTCATTTCACTTATGGTGTTCATCTAACTCTATAATGGATGACTCCATTAGACTAAGACTGTTGCAATGAACGTTCATAGAGTGGTATAAGAGCTTTTGGTTGCAATATCGGAGCTGTATGGGCCAGGAACACATAGTTACATGCAGAAGAAATACTCTTGTTGATGTTGCATTCTGTTAAGTACAGATAAGGCCAAAGTTAAATTGGGGATAATTCTGTTATGTCCAAAATTTTACAATTTTTGGTAATTTTAAGTGGGCCTCACCCACGCCATGTTGATGGATGACATGGAGTAGCCACATAGATAGAGGTATGGTGTGGACTTGCCACATTGGAATCACACATAGAAGGTTTCCCGGGATGAAGCGTGGGGAGGACGAAGATATGACCATCGAATGCTAGGGCAGATCAACGACTGTAGTTGATAGTGCACGCCGGAAAATTGCACAGTGGTTAATAGTGGGAAGATGAGGATTTGACCATTGGATTAAGGGTAAGATCAATGGTTGGGGATCACCACGCCCTGGAAAAGTGCATAATGGTTAGCAATGGGCAGGTGGAGATATGATCGTCGGATCTTATGGAATATCAACGGTCCAAACTCATCGCATGTCGATAAAGTGACCATTGGTTAAGTTGGCGGCTACCCCAGATTATTCGTCAAAGGAGAGGTCTGTTAAGTTGGCGGATACCCCAGAAGTGGCAATTACCTCCATCACGACCACGAGCAAGGTTGCGGCTCTTTCATAGAAAGGTCTTATTGGTCATTTCACTGGTCTATGGACGTCTCCAAAGGCCATAGAATAGTGGCTAAACAAAAATTGGAGACCTTTAATAAAGGGTGAAGTGATACATAACTTATGTGGGAAGGTCTTCTACATCTTCTTGTTTGAGCACAAGGAGGACAAGAACTTGATATTCCACAATGGTCCTTACTTTATGGGTCCTAGGGGGATGTAGTTGCACCAATGGAATGCATCCTTCGATCCTGATAAATATATTCCTACCATTGTAGCGGTATGGTTTAAGCTCCCTCAACTCCCACTCCATTGCTGGGGGTATGAAGACCTCAAGGTGATTGGGACCACTCTGGTAACATACATAGACAAGTTAGAACCCAAACCCCTGCTCTTTTTCTATGCAAGGATTTGTGTGTAGGTTGACCTGGAGAAAGGGATTCCTAAAGAAATAAATCTCTCTATGTACGGGTGGAGCCATCTTCAAAAGGTTGATTACAAGAAATTCCCTTTAAGTGTAAGTATTGTCATGAATATGGACATTTTGCAAAAAATGTGCCAAAAAGATAGCATAAGAAGAAGAGCTGAATAAGGAATAATATTGGAACGTGGTCACAAAGAAAGAAAGGAAATGCCCCCAGAAGACTCAAGCCCCTCCCCCTCCGGCTAAAGAAGCACCTTTAGGGAGCATATTTCAGGCCTTGGCTAACCAAGAGAAAGAAGATGGTGAAGAAGGAAGGACAAGGGAGGAAGGACCGAAAATAGAAGAAAATGAACATCCATTGACCATGGAGGTTGAAAATGAAGGTACTCAAGCTCTAACACTCCCTGTGCAGCTGATCAATGATGCTCGCTCAAAATTTTCAAGCTCAATAATAAGGTCCAATTTGAGGAACACTCAAGAGGAAACGTCAAATCTAAGGGAAGAAGAAAAAGAGCTACCAGGGAAAAAGGGAATAAAATCAAATAAAAAGCAGAGGGAAGAACAAGAAGAAAAAAAAAGCGGAAGGGAAACAAGCCAGTTTAGATCAGCATATCAAAATCATCTCTACATTAGGAAAACAACCACTAGGGGCTTATGAGAATCAAAAGACCAGGAAAACCCACTCAAACCCTCGTAAATAATGAAAATCGTCTCCTGGAATTGTAGAGGATTAAGATGGAAGATAAAATCAAAAGCAATTAGAAATATGATAAGAAGTGAAAAAATCTCCATATTCCTCATCCAAGATACTAAAATGAGTGAGGAAGAAAGTGATGTAGTAATGAAAAAGGTATGGAAATAGAGAGGTGGAAGATCGGTTGCAGAATCAAGAAACTCTGGGGGAATTTCCATTTGGTGGGATAAGAGCAGGTTCTCCCTGCAGACTGAATGGAAAAACCCAAAATGGATTATGGTAGAGCTGGAAGATACTAAAGAAAAGGAGAACATTCGAATTTGCAACATGTATGGGTTGGTCCTACACTATATAAAAAAAGACTTCTGGTTGTCCTTTGATGTATCTCAGGAGGTTGGATTTACACCTCCGCAACATTTTTGCTGGAGATTTCAATGTCATTATTTCTCCTTTCGAAAGAAGAGTAGGATCCAGAATCAGGGATTCCTTTAGGGAGAACCTGGAACACCGGCAGGCCTCTTGGAATCTCACAGACATCAAGCCAAGGAGAGGCAATTTCACATGGAACAATAGGAGAATCGGTCCGGGTCACATTGCGACATGACTCGACGGGTTCCTTGTAAGTGAGCATTTTTTGTTAAAAAGAAACATTCCTACTACTAAAATTATTCCTTCCTTTGTCTTGGACCATAAGCCTTTACTGCTTGATTTTGTAAATCTAGAGTTTGGAGGGCCTCTTCCTTCCAAATTATGCGTGGATTGGACCAAGGAAGAAGAAGTTTTTAAAATAGTTAAGGAAGGGTGGAGGTATCAAGTAACTAGCACTCCGGGGTACATATGGGATGCCAAGATGATAGCTACCAAAGTTGCCATTAAATATTTGGCAAAAAAGCGCTAAGACCCTGCCAAGGAGAAGCGAAATATGATCTCATAACTGCACAATTTACAACAAGATATGGAAAGGTGCTAGGTTTCTAAGATCATTATAAAAAAGGAGAAATAATTGGGAAAATAAATTCAAAAACTTGAGAAAAGGGAAGAAGAGGAATGGAGAATAAAATCCATAGTCTTTGGCTTAAGACTAGAGACAAGAACACCAAATTCTTTCATAATCAGTATAAGGAAATAATGAGAAGGAACACTATTTTAGAACTTGAGGATGATAAGGGGGAAAAAATATTCCTTCGCAAAAAAAAAGAAGAAGCTTATAAATATTTCCAATCTCTGTATTAAGAAGATGATATGGTAGCTAGAGATTCTATTTGAAATAATATTCTAGCTTTGGTGACAAGTGAAGACAACAATTTCCTTTATAGCCAGATAATTGAAGAAGAGGTTAAGGTTGCAATATGGTCTCTGCACCCTGAGAAGTCTCCTGGGCCGAATGGGTTCCCGATATGCTTCTACAGAAGATATTGGAATCTTATCAAATTTGATCTATGCAGGATACTTAATTGTTCCAAGGAAGAGATCAACTTGGGGGGGATACCAACTCTTCCTTCATCACCCTAATTCCTAAGGAAAAGAAGCCCTCTTCCCTGAAGAGATTTTGTCCCATATCATTGTGTAACTCCTCCTATAAGATTCTCACTAAGATCATTGTCAATAGAATTAAAACACTCATTTCAAAACTTATTTCAGAGAACCAAGGAGGATTCATTGCAGGCAAGTATCACAGACAACATTGGTATTGTTCAGGAGGCCATTCATTCCAGCTATAGTAGGAAGGAAAATGGTATGACAATCAAGTTAGATCTTGCTAATGAATTCTACAATGTTCGACACAGTTTCTTATTCCAATTTTTAAAATGTTTTGGATTCTCTGAATATTTCATTAGATGGATTAATGCATGCATCGGGTAGCCGTGGATAGCTCCCTTGGTTAACGGTAGGTTTATGAGCTTCTTTAGAGCCTCTAAAGGGCTCTGCCAGGGATTCCCCTTGTCCCCTTCTCTCTATATTATTGTGGTTGATGCCCTGAGCAGGTACTTAAAAAAACATGTTGACAAGGGAATTCTTCCCTCCATCCACATCTTGAGGGGGGTCAAATCTGTGAACCATGCCCAATTTTCAGATGATACCATATTGCTTGGAGGTGCCTCTAAGGAAATCACAAGGAAATTTAAATTAGCTCTTAACTCCTTCCTGAAAGCCTCGGGGGGAAAGACAAATGCGGAGAAATGTAAAATTTACAGTTGGAATTGTCCCCAATCCCTCATGGCTGATATTTCAAGGATACTTGGATTCTGTGGGGTTGGAAATTGGATGTCCTTCATGTACTTAAGGATTCTTATCTCTCTTAAAAAATGCAATTTGGGGGTCTGGGATGAGGTTCTTCAAAAAATAAAGAACCAACTCCTTTCATGGGGAATAAAGTGGCTGAATTTAGCTGGAAAAATAACACCGTTGAAATCAATCCTCTCCTCTTTGTCTATTTTCCTATGCTCTTCCATCCTAACTCCGATTGGATTCATGAAAAACGTAAGTAAAGAATTCAGGAATTTTATTTGGCAAGGGGGTAAAGAAGAGCACAAAAAATTCCATCTTGCTAAATGGGAAACTATGAGAAGCGAAAAGAATAGAGGAGGTATTGATATCAGGGAGCCAAGGTTGGTTAATATAGCAATGGGAGACAAACTCTTATGGAGAATAGTTTTAGGCAAGAATGAATGGTGGAAGGAAATAGTCCGCAAAAAGTATCTCAAAGATCTTAGGCTCTGATGCCTAGACAGGGATATTAGTGGGCAGGATTCCAGAATATGGGATCTGTGCAAATCGGCTTTCAAACTTATCAAATATGATCTTCATTGGATCGTCATAAATGGAAAGAAGATTAGTCACTTTGGGATGATATGATCCTTAACAATCCCCCTCTTAAGGAGATTGAAGGGATGTCAGATGTCAAAGACTGGCTAAAGGGAAAATGCATCCACACCCTTTTCGAACTCTCTTGCTGGCACATCAATGGGAATTGGAAGAATTTGGAGATACCTAAGAATATTTATGCAGGGTACAATAAAATCCTCCTTGAGCTGAATGGGAGAGCTCTGGTTCACATGAGGGACAAGGATGCTAGAGGATGGGGTCCAAAACATTGCTACAGTGTCAAATGTTTGGAAGCCGAATTGCCCCTCCAAGCTCAATGCCTTTTCTTGGATGACTGTGCGCCAAAAAATATTGATGGAAGAGAATCTAAAGAAGCGTGGCATTGAAGGACCAAGATGATGCATCCTTTGCAAAGCTGATGAAGAAACCAGTAAACATCTGTTCTTAAATTGTCAATTTGCCAAAGATGTTTGGAGAGAATTTATGAACGATCTGGGATTCGCCCTGCCTAACCAAATCAATGGATGGATAAAAAATTACACCAAAACATTCAGGCACAAAACTCCTTGAAATATCTCTGGTGTGTGGCCCCAAAGTACATCAATTGGAAAATATGGATTTCAAGAAATAGAGATATTTTTGAAGGGAAAAAGGCTAAGGAAAGCAAAACTGCATTGAAAGCCCAACTTCAAATGAAAGAATTATTATCCTCGCATGGAAGGGAGATTAATATAAATGATGAGCTAACCTCTTCAAAACTCTCATGGGCTTCCTCCTTTGTTGGGACCAGCTCCCTTCAGTTCAAAAGAATGAACAACTCTAAGATCTGGGCATTGGTCTCCATCTGAAGGAATTTAAAAAATGGATTAAGAATCATAAAAAAATCATGCTCTTCTTTGATGGCGCCTTGAAAGGCAATCTAGGGGAGGCAGGTGCGGGAGGGATAATTTATGATCCAGGAGGACAAATAGTTAAAACCTTTGCATGCGGTTTTAGAAGGCGCACGAATAACAACACAGAATGGGCCACACTTATGAAAGGTATGGAATGCATGTTCAAGCTACACCTTGAAGAATTCAATGTCCTTGGAGACTCCTGGATCGTGATCCAATCTATGAATCACTTCCAGAACTCAATGGAGATCATGAATGGATTCCAACGAAGAATATTAATTTTTTTTCCAAATTTGTTTAAAATCCATTTTCTCCACATTGAAAGAAACCTCAACGTGGATGCAGACAAATTGGAAAATAAGGGAGATAGAATTTCCCAAGGGGTTATATCATTTAAAAACTCCTCTCCCCATTTGAAATGGTTATGCGTTGCCCGAGGAAGGACTTAATGACTGATCTGTCCAAGGTTTTGTGGATTAATGTCATGGTAAGCCACTATTTGAATTCCCTGACAGAAGGAATGTTGGTGGATCGGGCTTACAACGAAAGGTCTCATCAAAAGCTGATTGCATTTACTTCCTGTCCCATTGCTTGTGTTGAGTGTAATAAAAGGTGGTACAAGGATCCCTACGAGATTAGGGAAGCATCCTCGACACACTTAGAGATGGATAATATTAGAAACCTCCAGATGATTTTTTCCGCATTGCATTGTGGTGGGCTCCCCTCTCCATTCGCCACAGTGCTGGTGGCTCTTAGTAGGTCCGCTAGATTGCTGCTGCATCAAATTCACCTAACTCTTCTTCATCACGAACGTGCTATTTTCAACTACTTCCCTACTCTTCTTCATCACGAACGTGCTATTTTCAACGACTTCCCTACTCTTCTTCATCACGAACGTGCTATTTCACCTAACTCGATAGCTGTTAATTTTACTTTCAAATTGGACTTTCAAATACCTAACTCTATTTCATCACGAACGTGCTATTTCACCTAACTCGATAGCTGTTAAAACCTTCATGAATTGGACTTTCAAATGTATAAATAGGTTGCGTGTCCTCAAATACCGTAGAATCGCACTCATATATAAATTTAACAACTAATCCTTTAGAAATCCTTTAATTATGTAGAAAAACACATATAACTAACGCTTTAGAAATCCTTTAATTATGTGGAAAAAAAACAAGAAAGGTTCAAGCGTCAAACCTTTTGGACTATTCATTAAATAATTTGGAAAGGGAAACCTTCCACGGTCCACCCCACAATCAGCCAATTCCTTAAATAATTTGGAAAGTGGGACCCTCCTCTCCATTGGCCACACGATAAAAAGAGGAAGCAGAAGCCACAACACCCTGCCGCTCCAAGACAAACCACAGCCAACCCAGCGGTCTGAACGCGAGGGAGAAAGAAAAAGACACGGAATACCACTAAATGGATCTCTTCATGTAAGCAACCGTCGCGCCCTCCTTGCAGTAACCATCATCTCCTTCATGTCACAACCACCATCTCCTTCATGTCACAATTTTCTATATGACAACGATGTCCTCCTTGTCAATTGATCAAACACCGCTCCAAGACAAACCACAGCCAACCCAGCAGTCAACCCAGCAGTCTGAACGCGAGGGAGAAAGAAAAAGACACAGAATACCACTAAATGGATCTCTTCAATAATTGATCTCTTCATGTAAGCAACCGTCGTGCCCCCCTTGCAGTAACCATCATCTCCTTCATGTCACAACCACCATCTCCTTCATGTCACAATTTTCTATATGACAACGATGTCCTCCTTGTCAATTGATCAAACACCAAGAGAACAATGGGTCATTCATTATTGAATTTTCTTGCTTGTGGACTAGACAAGCATTTCTAACTACTTGTGGATTAGACAAGTATAATTAAAAGAGGAAAAAGGTACAACAAAACAATAAAAAAATCAACACACTCCGCTCCGAGCCAAACCACATCCACTAGTCAAAAGATTATTAAATTGCTTCAATAATTAAAATAATTTTGAAGTAATACTGTAAACATTTATACTTGAGTTTTTACTGACTTGTGTCGATTAGCTTCCCTATCGGGCTAGATACTTCACTTGAGTGAAGGGGTTTCTTTTCTTGATGACTTTCAAGATTTTTTTTGGTTTAAAAGAACCACATTTTAGATTTTTAATGTGTATATTCTTGTATAGGGTCCCTCTCCTTAATTACGAGTACTTATGTAACAAGGTAGAGTTCAAGGCATTGAGGCTTTGAGAACGTAGTATGAAGGGATTTGAGGGAATATGAGTGGTATTTAAGTGGAGCGTGAGCATTCAATGGGGATGAATTTGTAGTAGACCTTGAGAAGCCTATGCGACAAGACTGGTTGGTGTTATGTGGTTTTCTGGAAGCTTCAACATCGAGCCCGTATGGCGTTGACGTGGGAAGATGGCTACTAAGAGTTTGCAAAACTTTCAACAATCTCTCGTTCTGCAGTCATGATGTCTAACTCATTTCTCGGCATGTTGGACATGGGAGGAAATTCATGTATTATGTCCCTAGTGAAGATGGCTCTTGCCCGGAAGATAAGATCGCTCTTACTGTGACCAAAATATCATACCAACACTTTTCACTTGGTGAGGTAATTACTGGACATGTTGCATTTAGGGGAAGCATAAACGGATCATTGGAGAGGACTAATGTTATATTTAAAGTATGATGTCTCAGTTATAATTAATTGTAGAAAGACAAGTGTTATCTTATTTCCCAAAGTATTTTGTGTATTTAGAACCATATAAACGGAAGGATAAATATTGTGTATTTAGAATTGTATAAATAGAAGGATAAATATTATGATAAATATGGATAAATATGGGACGAAGTCTGGATAAATATTCAAATAACTAGAAACAAGGAATTTTATGATTTTCTCATACATTATAAGGTATAAACGTTACTTAATATGATTTCTTCGTAATTATTATTACATAATTCTTAGTTTTCAAATATTCTTATATTACATAGGTTATTCAACCTCGTGAAGAGGAATTCAAAATCAGTAGAAAACTCTATTTTGCTAAGTATTTTGATGGTTACATGTCGGTGGGTGCAGTGCTCGGGCTAGAGTGATAATGCTATTACTTCACCACCATGGAAGGAAATTTCTACACCTCGAGATCCTTAGTAATGTTGTTCATGATGTGGATATTGTTGCAAACCGTGCTTTTGAGCCTCTTTTTGAAATTCATGTTCAATATAAGGTCTATACAAGGGATCCCACAAATATTTCGTACAATATTCAATTTTCCAAGCACAATTTGACTTAGTAGTAAGAGAATAGAGGGAAGTGAATTCAATTGAGTTTCCTTCTCATGTAGGCATACTAAAGAGAGTTCTCGAAGAAGTTGAAAGAATTCAAAGTAACATTTTACAAGTCTATGGAGGATCCTCAAGAACAACAATCTAACCTTGAGAATACCATCAGGTTGTTGTTGGATTTGGAGCCTGAGTCAAATCCAGTTTGGCATTAGCTTAATATTTAGAACCACAAAATTTAGGGTCTCTTGGAAGGCTACACATTTAATCATGAGGCAAGAATGGATGTTCTAGATTTCCATGTCCATGAATGTGCCTTATCTGATGCAAGATGGAAGCAAATTCAACCAACCATACAACAAAGGGACAAAGTGAAGCATACAGTTTGCATATGGTGCATAAATACATCGTATTCCAAAAAAATTATGCGTACAAGTTGTAAGAGAGGCATATTTGTTGAATTTTATGTAGCTATGGAGGTATTCCCATAAGCTCATAATAATATTAATAATGTATTTATTTAGTGAAAAGGTAAAATCACGTAAAGACGCGACCTTACATAAAAGTTACCTTGAAGACCTATATATTGTTAAAGGTCAATTCATTATTGTACCAACTAATAACACCAAGTGAATTAATTCATCCATCTCTCTATGACATACCCAAAATTTTGTTATTAGGATTTAGTGAATTTCAAAATTACTTTTCATAGCACATGATAAAGATAACTAAACCTCTTCCTATTTTGTCATAATATATAATAGGAAAACAAATTAGTTGTTCCTTTTATGAGAACCTTATGCCATGAATAGAAAACATAGACCACTTGTGACTTACCACCTTTAGTCATTTCGTAACTAAAACATCCAAGTTCATAAAAAAGACCATTTAGCTAATCACTACTATTCCTAAACCTCCATGGAGTACTTTCTATTCTTCCTCTAAGTAACATTGCATTCCAAATATCTTCTATTGAATTCTTACTCTTTCAATGCATACATTTAACGTAAACAAGAATATCATACCGAAAATTCATGACATTAATCCATGGCATTTATAATTTATCAGATACATCTAGATACAACAATACACACACACCGGAAAGGGACATACAAGTAATTGACACAACATCCCCATTGACAAAACCATAACACCAATTTTAACACACATAAGATCGAGACAATGATATAGGTGGTTCACCCCGACTGGGCTACATCCACAAAGGCAGGTCATCACTTCTTTTATTAACAAAAATGCAGTACATCTTACAATTCTGCTATTTGCAAAATTCTACGATCTCAAAGCCTCTTTAGCAAAGAGCTCTCTAATACAATCAAGGGCTAACCGAAATAATAACAAGACATACACATACTCACATTATGTCCCAAACTTTATCAAATAAATAGGATTTCCTTACCTTTTAAGTAAACACTAAGGTAGATATAAACATTATATATCTTAACACAATGTGACTAACTTGGAGATCAATGCTGCAATTGCAGCGATCCTTAAACACAAGCAAACTTATGGTAAAGGGTAATACTTTCCATGGTTTGGATCAAAAAGAAATCCAGCGCAGCATACATTAAAGGAACCTAAGATTATTAGTTTCCTCGCATTTTAGTCAGGGGCTAAAATAGAATCTGGTAGGGGATAATTACTGGACAGTTATAATACATATATTCCTGCAGCATGATATAGACCGGTTCTATATCCAACTTGTTCAAGGATACAAGGACAACTTTCACACAATAAACTGTTGGGATCGCATTTCTACCTCATACTAGAGCATTTCGATTGTTGGAAATCAAACAATCTAAAGCAGAGATCCTACGTCATAAAAACCCTGGTGGTAGCTCCTTAAATGTACAAAGATCTAAACGAAAGTTGACCCGTCGATGGCAGAGGCAAAGGGAACCGAGGGGAAAATAAATGACAGGGATTGCAAGTGAAATCCATCGGTGGTGTAAGATAAATATATAACGATGAGTCCGATCAATGGACAACCAAGTTAGCAACAAGGTAGGGGGATCAAATCGATCACTTATCATTGTTAGTTGTCAAGCAAGTTTCTGAATACCTAGGTCACCTTCCAGATACCGAGCTACATCAATTCTCAGTATAGACTTTGAAAGATTCAACATTAATACAACAGGGATCTAGTCATTCGATATATACATATATGAGGAGGAATCTTGTCCTGTTCTCACTGTATGTAAAGGACAATAGCTTATCCTTTTCAACAGAGGTGCAGAAGTTAATCTACCAAAAACACTTCAAACACATCACAATAAAAACAATTCACAAGGGAAATAAATCCAATGTGAAGTGAGGTCTATCTTTTCCTGCTGGCCTTAAAACACATACGCATTCAAAAGCAACAAAAAGGACTCTAATCGAGCTCCGCTGGAGCTGTCCTTTCACTAGAATTTATAATCTAATATAAGTAATAATTTACTTCGTAGGTATCGACGGATAAAGAGAATGATTGAGATCGAGCTTGACTTAGTGAGCTGTCCTTTCTCTTACCACGCGGAATTGAATGAGATCTTTCCCAAAATCGATCTATTACTCATGATGAAATCCCACAAAGTTAACATTTAATTACAGGGTCTCGATCAACACATACATTCTATACATTAATCCCTACAACCGATATGAAAAATATCAACCCACACTGAGTACACAGAGGATATCAATCCATCCTTGTGTAAGCACACTCTTTATAAAAGGAATACACAAATTCAAACGTTTACAGGACTTCAATCCATCCAATGAAGAGTGCATGGAGGATATCGATCCATCCTCATGCAAGCACATCATCCATAAAGCATACAAACTTACACGCTATCATAAAAATTACAATCCCATATATACAGGGATCGATCCAAAAACGCAGACTTCAATTTACAAACGATATAGAGTTTTCACATAATAGTATTCAAGCTTGATTTACACGCAATGTCCTTCATTAGCCATATCCTTTCAAAAATAACGATATACTCAAACCCAAGATTTCCATTCCACTACAATTTTTTTGAAATAAAAATTACACCAGATCGATTTCAACGTTTTCTATTCAACTATAACACTCCTCAAATACACAAAGTCTAGGTTCCAACAGTTTTGCGATTTAAGATCAAAGGCGGGTATGAAGAGCAGAGTTTTGAAACTCTTTCTCTCATTATATTAATACCATACATAGATCCCATAAGGATCTGCCTCAACCCATTGCAATCGTGGATAAAATTACCCCATATAAAACAAATAGTTTATATAAAACAAAACAGAGTTTTCCATAAGTTTATCAACAAAGCAAAACTAATCGAGTGGATCGCTTCATGCCATCTACACAGAACCATCATATGATTTAACACTAAAACATAACTAGATTACATAGATTTTCTTAATGCGATCTACGGCAGAGTCCTCGTACAGTTCATCGAAATGCATATTTCTTTTTCATTGCCCCCTCATGCACAACATGCTAGGTCTTTTAACAAGAAGATAGCCCCGGTAGGTGGAAGTCTTATGAGCGCCACCTCATTCCTAAGTGGACAAATGGAAATCAGTTCTAGAACTCTTAACGAGACAAGTGGTGGTTTTTTCCTCAATGTAGCGCTTCTCGAGAAGGAGATAAACTCATAGAGATTCCGCAACCGAATGCCAAATGGCATCTTTATCATACGTTTATTCTCTAATGAGTAAATATTCCTTCTCTAGAAGGAAAACTATTAGCTCCTTTAAGTTACATGCATCCCTATCGACCATGTAACCATGTATAATAATCTCTTAGTTACATGGGATAGTTTCTAAAATAGTTAACTTTGAAATTAAAAGATAGGTCTTATAATTTATTAGAAGATTGTGGCTAGAAGCTACTCTCCTGAAACTAGGATGATGGTAATTTAAGGATTTAGGTCAACAAGTAAATTACGTAATTCTTCCGTAAGATGATTATTGGCATAATCCATGTTATCTAATGTTAAACCTCATGGCTATCATGCCATTCTCCTTCTCCTTTCCCCTAGTGAATTCTTGCCTCATCATTTGGTTCTGTCACAAACTTCAGCCTCCTAGTATAAAAACCAAACAATTGTAACTTAGGAATCATATAACAGAGTTTACATGGTTTACTGGTGGGGCCTTTGCCTTGAGCTCCTCATTGGTAACCAAAGCGTAATTACATTTAAAATATAATATTAAAGGTTCAAATTTGAGGGATGTTACACACTCCTCCCCTTAAGAATAACACCGTCCTCGGTGTTCCATAGTTTGTCTTTCCTCCTTTCATTGCCTTTCACTTTCTTTGCTCTTCTGCTTTGATCATCTGCGTATTTCCACGATTTCTGCAAGTTCTTAACCTGCACATGGTATATCTCATACATGGTCTCCCAACATTCTTTAGTACAACATTTTTCACAAAATGTCAAATAGTAAATGTTTAACATTTATCATTCATCCTCATTTCTGAGAAACTCTTCCTTACTCAGGCATTCATAACATTCACACAAAAAGACATCCAATAGTCTAGTTACAAGACAAATCATTAATATTTGTTATATCATAAAGCAAATCCTTCAACAACACTTTGTTGATTATCAAACTCTCCCATGAGTTTGGAATTTCAGTAGTTCCTTTGCTGTACACAGAACTCTTCCTCGAGTTATGTTCTTTTGAAACTCAACAATTCAAACTTTGCAAACATAAGACTCTCTGTAAACTCAATAGAATAATCAAACAGTCTCTCTCTACATCTCATTAGTTAGCATTCCCCTCATCGAAAAATCTAGTGAGCCTTCTGCCCAATTCTATGGATTAAATTTGCCTAGGTCTTTGGGTCAGTATAATATTCAACGAGCCACCTGCTTTGTTCCACTTCCATGGGGAACATGACCACATTTTTAGGGAAGTTTCCTCCTGCAACTACTAATGAGTGAGTGCAAGATGCAGCCATTCTGCTTGAGCCCATGAAATATTATTTTCCCCTCAAACCTTCTCGTTTGAGTCCAGGAAGTTTACTTAGCAACAATCATTTATTATTTTCTTGCAGGCCTCACGCATCATAACAACAAAATATTTACAATTATATTCACTTATTTGCTTTAACTACTCAATCAATTGAACACATTAGTTCCATTACACGTAGACTTGTGCATCATCTTCAATTCATTCCAATGTATAAATGTAACTCTTCAACATCCTTTATGTGAGTCTCGGTAAAGTCTACTAACAACCAAACATGTTAGTATCATAGTTTAAACATACAGATTCATTTCAAACTGAGACTTTATCATCTAAATATTTTCTTCTCAATAAACTTTCGATGTTAAAAGATCTCAGATTTAATCATTCATAAAAAGAGAAGATTAGGATTTTTTTTTCTTATAATTAAACACGATCCCTTAACTTGATATACATCGGTCTTTGTTAACCTGCTCATGTAACAATAAATATCACAATTCAAAATATTCCTTTCCATGCAAGAGTTATTACCTAAGGGTATTTCCTCATTCAATACTCATCATTCATAAGTTTTAAATATTACCCAATGATGCATGTGGCATGACAACACAATATCAACCTTTTTAGGTACCTAGAAGTAACAACTATAACAAAACATCATCTATATTGAAGGAAAACAATATGATCATTTTGCATACATATTGTCACCCAACTACAACTTTGAATTACATTGCCCGGAAAAATGGGCACAAATCTTCCTCCTTAGATCATTGATAATTATTTGTATTGCACAAGGACTTTCTAACTTAAGATTCATTTAAACATTAGACCTTAATTTCCACCCTATATGAAAATTCCATTATGACTATGAACATGATTCTCAAAGTCCCTTCATTACTTATATAATGACTATACATCTCAATCTCTAAATAAACTTCTAAGAACATATATGTTCTTATCATAAGTGGAACAATTAAAACTATAAGGATAGTTCCTTATGGTTACAACATACCGGATTTTCACTCAGAATTTGTAATATATCCGAATATAGATCCTTCATGTGATGGAGCTTTACCATTAATTAGTTAACATGCTTGACCATTAACGCCTACTACTTTGGTGTAATTCCTCCATATAATTATCTGAAATGAACATATTCATCATTACAACATGGTTCACCAAGAGTAAGATACACATTGAATTTCTCTTGGCACATTATTTCCTAGTCATAAAGAACTTCACAGCTAGCCTAACAAGGCTATACTTCTTGGATTAGTCTCGTATAAACAATTAACTCATAATTCCTAGATTTTGGTCTTACAAAATCTACATAACCATATTTTTTTTTCAACTAAATCATAACCAATCAAGCACTTTAGATAATTTACTATTGATGTCATCAACATTGTAACTTTGTAAAACTTCCTCGTTGTCCAATGGATCAAATTTGTAGAGTAGGAGAAGAACTTCATCGATTAGTTTGTATCGAATAAAAGATCATTAAATGCATAATGAAACATACACAATGATCACATATAGACAGTCCTAAGTCATTATAACGCATAAGTAAATGGAACATACTTACTTGCAATTCCAATATGTCTTATCGGTTACCTCTTGTCGATCCTTGGAAATGAAATTTTTTTCCATTGCGTCTTTTATAAATGGAGTTCCCTTGCTAGTTCTACCAACATCTATTTGCTTTCTCTGACTAAGCCCAATAAGGCCCAAGTGTTTGCAACCTACGCTCTGATACCATATGTAACATACCCAAAATTTTGCGGTTAGGATTTAGTGAATTTCAAAATTACTTTTCATAGCACATGATAAAGATAACTAAACCTCTTCCTATTTTGTCATAATATATAAAAAAAACCAAGTTAGTTGTTCCTTTTATGATAACCTTATTCCATGAATAGAAAACATAGACCACTTGTGACTTACCACCTTTAGTCATTTCGTAACTAAAATATCCGAGTTCATAAAAAAGACCATTTAGCTAATCCCTACTATTCCTAAACCTCCATGGAGTACTTTGTATTCTTCCTCTAAGTAACATTGCATTCCAAATATCTTCTATTGAATTCTTACTCTTTCAATGCATACATTTAACGTGAACAAGAATATCATACCGAAAATTCATGACATTAATCCATTGCATTTATAATTTATCAGATACATCTAGATACAATAGTACACACACACCGGAAAGGAACATACAAGTAATTGACACAACATCCCCATTGACAAAACCATAACACCAATTTTAACACACATAACATCGAGACAATGATATAGGTGGTTCACCCCGACTGGGCTACGTCCACAAAGGTAGGTCATCACTTCTTTTATTAACAAAAATGTGGTATATCTTACAATTCTGCTATTTGCAAAATTCTACGATCTCAGAGCCTCTTTAGAAAAAACCTCTCTAATACAATCAAGGGCTAACCGAAATAATAACAAGACATACATATACTCACATTATGTCCTCAACTTTAGCAAATAAAGAGGATTTCCTTACCTTTTAAGTAAACACTAAGGTAGATATAAACATTATATATCTTAACACAATGTGACTAGCCTGGACATCAGCACTGCAATTGCAGTGATGATTAAACACAACCAACCTTATGGTAAAGGGTAAGACTTTCCACGGTTTAGATAAAAAAGAAATGCAGAGCAGCATACATTAAAGGAACCTAAGATTAATCTGTTAACACCTAAAAAATGCTCACCACCTTATCTCCTTCACGACATGACTCATTTGTCCTTTTTCCCCACCATTTTTGCCGCCAAAACCTCAAAGAACCATTAAAAGGCCACCAAAAGGCCAAAAAACCCCCTTTTCCCCCTCCAAATAATTAAATTTCCTCAAAAGATAGCAAAAACCCTCTAAAAGGGCCCTAAATTCCCAAAAATCAAATAAAAGGGAATCAAAAATATAAAAAAGAGGAAAAAGAGGGAAAAAGGAAGAAAAAACCCTAAAACAACTGACCTAAACCATATGGTGCCAAAAACCATGGGTCAATACTTCACCACTAAAAAACCTATAAATAGGTGATGGAGGCTCCCCATTTTACATCCACAATCTATCCTAACTCCACGCTGCCAAAATCACTCTTGAAACCTAAGCTCACCATTTGAGCTAGTTTTCCCATTTGAGTACCCCTTTTGGCCCATCATCCAAACACCTTGGAAAAGGAGAAGGAACCCATTGGAGCACGGAAGCAACCCTCCTGGACTACTACAAGAGCTCCACCAACCTCCACATCTGAGGTAAATGTAACTTTGTTTTCATTTTTTAATACAAAAGAAAAGTTCTCACTATATTATCATTGTCTTTTTATTTTCTATTGATGCACATGTTAGCTTAGATCTTGTACTGTTTACTGTTAAAATTTATTGTTTACTGAACTGCTACTAAGGAGGCCATTCTCCTTAGTAGGTGCTCATTTGCACAAGCTAGGGTGAAAACCCTAACTACAATTTTGGCGACTCCGCTAGGGATCTTTGAGTTTTTGGTTAAAATTTTAAAAGTTTTTATTTTCTTCAAGTATTTTTTTCTGTTTTCCCTGTTCGGCTGTGGCTTTAGGCCGTTGGGTTTTTGCCGCAGAGCACAGTTATTTTTCTCACAGTCGAGGCCCGGACCGCGAGTTCCTAGCCGTAATCCGTGCCCTCAAGTGTATCTCCCTGTCGTTTTCCCACAGCTCTGACTGCAGTCATTCGGCGTCGCCTCGCATCCCAGACCACGTTCCCCTGCCTGTTTTCTGCGACCCGACCCGCTGAAACCCCTTTGCTTCCTGCGACCCAGCCCACCGAAACCCCTTTGCTTCCCTCGACCTGGCCTGCTGAAACCCCTTTGCTTCCCGTGACCCGACCCACCGAAACCCCTTTGCTTCCTACATTCCCGGACGCGGTTACCTTCTGCGCATCTGCGATCCAGACCGCAAGTTGTAAAATCCTATCCACGATCTAGACCGCACAAACCCACCCTGTAGCCTCGCTCTGGCCACTCAGCCGAGTCCCATACTCATGATTCATACCGCAGGTTCCATCCCTACAGCCGCGTCCTAGGCTGCGCATTTCAATCACAGACTTGCGATCTGTTTTCTACATTTTTCCCCTATTTTAGCCCAGAATTTTATCTGCAACATTTTCTGCACCTGCATAACCACCTGTTCTGTCTGCAGCCACAATCACTTACAGCCTGTTTATGCAATTTTCTTTCTGTTTTATTTACAGAATTTTTATAAAAAGTTTAATCATTTACATTAGAAAAAGAAAAATTATGCATTGCAAGTTAAATTTCTGCATCATTATTGGTTAAAAAGTTGCCCAAGCGTGGCACTTTTGTTGGGTTCATCACCTCACACGCACACACTCTGACACCTAATTCAAAGTAAGCCTTAAAACACTACTCAACTCAACCAACATTCTAACCCCACTTGGGGAACACATAAGAATATTGTAGTCAGGTAGGACAAGGGGGATAGGAATCCAAATAACACCCCTTGGTCGATTACATTTGAGACATAGTGGTTGTCCTCTAGGGTACCAAAAACCCCTAGTATTTTTTGGCATGGTCACGACCAATTTATCAGAGGGCCTCTCCCTTAGGATGGTTGAAGTAGCCATACTGGTTCCAGAGGCCTGAGTGGAATACCGCAATCCACTCAGTAACTGAAGGCTAACTACTCGCTGTCCGCGTATGGTGTTCCTTTTAGGCCCACACGGTGATAAGACAAGAGCTGCAGATTCACATTTTCTGGATGTCTCATGAACGGGGTATCTTAGTTTCCTTTCTTCTAGGATTGTCTTACCCGGTGTCCCTCCCAGTAGGGGGATATCTTTAGCCACTTGGTTCTACTACCCATATTGTCTGACTTGGATTTCATCACCTTGCAGAGGATATGTCTGATCGAATCAGAATACTATTTAGTTAGGTGTTTGCATGCTCCCTTACCTCCCTTTGGTCTAGTGAGTCCACCATTTTTATTTTTAGGCAACCATTTGCTTGTTGGTATTCTGACCATTTTTTCTGATACTCCGCTTATTGTAGCACAACTGTTACAGTAAGCATTTTGAGTTGGTTGTTGGCCTGAGTGCCATATTTTTTGCGCTCTCCTTCTGCACACTCGGCTGCATTAGGGTTTTGAGCCAGTTTTCACTTGACACAACCCCGAGACACTTGACCCCATCTATCACCATTGAGTCCCTGAGACACTCTCGGTGCCTCCGAGGCGAGCCCCCGCAGCACGGTTCACTTGACATCACTCGTCATAGATGTAGAGCTTCATCACTCGACACCACTCGTCATAGACCTAGAGCTTCGTCACTTAACTCCACTCATCGACTCCATAGAGCTCCGTCCCCTGACTATGACACTCCTTATTTCACATCTGATTCTGAGGTAGAGTCAGAAAACCATACCTACATAGCACCAACTAGCCTCGTGGCTGGCATGATCTCCAACCCCTTCTTTGTAGGAACTATCGATGGAACGTCCACAACAACCCCAGCTATCACACTAGCCACAACCACACCTACCTTGGGTATGCCCTCTATGGGTCCCACACCTACCTTGGGTATGCCCTCAATGGGGCCCACATCTACAATTCTCGTTACTATTCCAATTCCAGCAGTTTCCATACCCAACCCAACCCCGTCTGCGACTCACGTTACACTTGGTGGTGCAAGACCCTCCCATACCACCTTTGCTTCTCCGTCTGGAGGTAACATCCCCATCATGAACCCAGCTCCCACACTTGGGGGCAGCGGCCCCACTATGGCCACTCCCACTAGTATGTCACACCCTTCTACTAGTTTTCCATTCATGGCCAGTCTTAACCTTCCTGACCTAGCCAGATTAACCAACGACCCCATCAAACACGATCCCACGTGGCCTCACATGCCTACCAAACTCCCATCAGACATCCCCAAGTTTGAGGGAAAGGCAGGAGAGGACCCACAAAATCACATTATGTCCTTCCATCTATGGTGTTCCTCTAACTCCATCGTAGACGACTCTGTCTGATTCCGTCTAGTACAATGGACTCTCACTCGCTTTGCAGCCAAGTGGTACATTGAGCAGCCTCATGGGACCCATGCCACCTTTACTTCCCTCGCCTCGACCTTCTTGCAGTTCTTTCAGTTACCCATCCGCTATGATGCAGGAGTTGAGATCCTCATGTCTTGCAGACAAAATACGGCCACCCACATCACTGACCACATTCATGAGTGGCATCGACGTCGAAGCTTGTGCAAACTCAAGTTAGGTGACCGTATCTTCCTAGATTGGTTTCTCAAATCTCTACTTCCCGGCATTGCTAAAGATGTGGCTTCCAAGCGACCCCATTCCGAAGAAGAAGCCATCTTAAAATCCCAACAGTTTGACCTTATCTACGCCCAGTATGGTTACCTATATACCATTATACCCGATGCTCCTCGTAGCGATTCCTCCCGAAACGACACACCGGGGGCATCCCATGCCGCCGATGGCATCATTGGACATGTTGCATCACATAACCAACCCTTTTCCATGACACGTACTAGTAATATCCCCAACCTTTCATGGGCTACATCCCACTCTGGAGCAACCAATTCGTCTACTCCCATGGTACATAGCCGCCACTCCCACGGACCCACATGTCCACCTCAGTTCTTCGGCCACCCACCCCCAGCTTACATTTCCCCGATTGTACCTCACCCATATTACCACCAGCAGGTCACACCCGCTCCTGTATATTCTCAAGCCCCCCCCGCTTATTATCCGCCACAGGCAGCACCTGCAGCATTTCAACCACCAGTCACACAGACATATCAACAACCCCCACAAGGTCCTACACCTGCACTGCCTCCAGCCCCACCCACTTATTATTTGTCGTAGCCTGCTCCCGTACCTGCACAACCCCAACACCCACATGCCACCCAAGGGCAAGTATACGCACAACAAAATCCGCAACATAACCAAAACACCCAATGGAACCAACAAGGCCAGCAAAACTGCGGAAAAGGATGTAACCGCGGGAACAACCCTCCTCCCGACCAAGGAAGCTAGCCACCTAACCCCCTAAACAATAATAACGCCTCTCTCGTCAACCAAAACCCTAATAGGCCGCCAAAGCAAGCTAAAAACTCCAACTTGTGAATGAACCATCCTTGTTCTATTTGCGGGGTCTATGGCCATTACACACACACTTGCCCACATTTGGAGCGGGCACGACAACTCTGGACCAATGATGACCACCGCTAAGGGCACATGGCACCAGAGGTGCCACCTAACCCCCCACCACCTCAAACTCAACCCTTGGTATTTCAGAATCCTTTACCAACCCAAGGCATGGTGAAATCTCAACCGTTAGCTCCCCCTCAAGGAACCACACCACCACCACAACAAGTCACTTATGCTGCGACTGTGCAACCCACTTTAGACTCAAGTACCCATCACTTGTTAATGATGTCATCTGCCGACGTCAACCTTCAAACCCACCGGCACCAATATGGCTCCACCCCTGAAGCCCCTCCCACTGATAAAACCAGCAACGCTCTTCCAACTGATCAACCATTACGTATACCTCCTGCCCCATTAGATGGAGCCCCAAAAGTCACTCGCTTCCCACTCCGCTGCATCAATAATAACCCCAATGCTCACGCTGCGTCTAATTACAACATTGTGGATGAATTAGCTCAGCCCCCCACGGCCATGTCGGCATTAGAGGTCTTAAAAAACTATCCTACATAGCGCAAGACTCTGCTATCCACCATTGGTGCTATCGACCCGACTGACTCACGGATGATGGCCTTCGATTTGGACCAATCTGAACAATGCCTGCCTTCCACATTAGCATTCCAAGTTCTGTATCCATTCAGAATCTTGTAATCCATCGGTGCATCATCGACAAGGGTGCCTCTACATGCATTATGTCCACATTTGTTTAGTAGAAATTGGGATCCCCTACTCTCCAACCGTCCACCACTGCGTTGCGAGCCTACGATGGCCATTCGGCTCAACCCCAAGGTCTCTTAGCTAATGTCCCCATCCAGTTGGCTAGTAAAACAGTGCTTATTGACATAGAGGTCATCAATGCCCAACTTGATTATAACCTCTTACTTGGCCGCAGTTACATGTATGCCATGCGGGAAATTGCTTCATCCGTTTTTCGTGCCACGATGTTCCCCCATGAAGGACGGGTGGTCAAGATTGATTAACTCACCTATTACGATCCCAATGCCCCAGCTGCACCTGAAAATGTTCTCCCCATGGTTGAACAACCTATTCATGGTGCATCTACCTCGTTGGCTTCCTTAGTTGGACCCGGAGTCTACTCAGATACGCCGATGACTTCCATATTCCAATCCATTCCAGCCCATCACCAGCGACCAAAATATCTGACTTATGTACCCTCTCCCACAATACACAAACACCCAACTATCAACCACTCTTGCTACCCCAACCACCGTCGATACCTAGTCATGTCGGCGCCACACCTATCCATACAATCCCCTTCCTATTCCCCCCTTCAGGAGTAGTAAGTGCCTCGGTGATGGCCACACTCAACCTCCCGGGGTTAACTTTAGGAATACCTGTATGGTGTCTCACACCTCCCGTTTCCCCTCTGACACCCAATGTCGTCTTACAGCCGGTGCAACCCATCACCACTTCCAGTCGGACACCTCCCGGTGTCACCACTCCTTCCTCATCTACCAACCCACCCCCTCTTTCCAAATACACTGGGGGCAAAGGCCCACAACCTTACTTCGCTCCGCTTGCGCCAAAAGCCGCTAAAAATCCTCCACCATTTCGGGCTCCCCCCAAATGTTATTTGTGTGATGATTTGGGCCTACCCATCAATGTCCACAATTATCTACATTATAGGAGCACATGCAAATGCTTGATTATGACCCCAACACCCCGGTTGTCCAACTCGACCTTACCCCTAAGCCTCGTGATAAATCACTGCATACCAATCACCCTTGTGCAATATGTGGTATTTATGGCCATTACTCACATCACTGCCCTGATCTCCCAAATTACAAAGCCTCCCTCTACGAGATGAATAACATGGACCTCGAGACATCTCCTCCCACCATTGAAGAGATCCACCCCCCAAAATCTCCGCCAATAGGAGAGATCAATACCATTTATATGATCTCTACTGCTAGCGTTCCCTCTTCGATTGATTTGACAACAAAACGTTTCCACAATGATGAGGAAATTAGCGAGGCTCTTACCACACCTGATTACCCCTGGGAGGATATGCACCATTGTTCCTATTTCCTCATGGAGGAGTCCCCCCCCACCACAGCCACCCAATTTTCGGTTGAGTCCAAAGATTTCCTCCCCACCCAAGTCGATTGGTTCAAAGAGCCCATTCCTGCTCCCGATGCCTTCGAGGAAGGTAACATGGCCAATATCTCACCCAAAATCCACATTGATATCTCTGCCCTAGGTGGTGCCCCTGAACTCATTACTTTGGGAGCCTCCTACACCGAGTACTAGATCAACGAGTACAAAAATTTTTTTCAGGAGTTCCGCAATGTCTTTTCCTGGTCCTACACTGAAATGCCTGGTCTTGACCCCGCTATCATAGAGAACCACATTGACACGTGGCCAGACGTGCCCCCTATTCACCAAAAACAACGCCCCATTCACCCATCAAATCTCCCTGTCATCAAAGCAGAAATCGATAAGCTTCGCGTAGTGGGTTTCATTTAACCCATCGCATATACCACTTGGGTTTCTAACCCCGTCCCTGTTAACAAAAAACAAGACGCCATCAGGGTATGTACCAACTTCCATGATTTAAACCAGGCATGTCCCAAAGACAACTTCCCCACGCCATTTATTGACCAACTCATCGATGCGTGTGCGGGGCATGAATTCCTGTCCTTCATGGATGGTTTCTCTGGGTATAACTAGATTTAGATCTGCAAAGAAGACTAATACAAAACTTCCTTTACCACCCCATGGGGCACCTCTACCTATCGATTCATGCCCTTCGGCCTTAAAAATGCCGGTTCCATCTTCCAGTGGGCCATGACCTATTGTTTTCATGACTTGGTTCATATCCTATTAGTCTATCTTGACGATCTCACAGCACGCTCCAAGAAACAGTCCGACCACCTTAACAACCTTCGACAACTTTTTCTGCGTTGTCGCAAGTATCAGATCCGCTTGAACCCACTCAAGTGTGTCTTTTGCGTTCCGGCAGGCCGGTTGTTAGGTTTCATTGTTTCCCACAAAGGAATTGTTGTGGACCCCCTAAATGTTCAAGCCATATTAGACCTTCCATCACCAGGTACACTCGGGCAACTACAGAGCTTACAGGGGAAATCTAATTTCCCCCGCCGCTTCGTTCCTGATTATGCCACCCCGTTCATGGTTTCTTACGATTGCTTTGTACCCGCATACCCTTTGTTTGGGACGACCAGGTGCAAGCTGCGTTCGAAGCCCTTAAAAAATCTCTCACACAAGCCCCTTGATCTCCCCTCCGGATTTCTCTCAGGACTTCATCCTTTACGTCTCGACATCCGATCACGTTGTGTCAGGGGTCCTTGTTCAAGAAGACTCTGCTCGCCAGGAGCATGTCATTTATTATGTCAGCCAAACCTTGTCTGGACCACCACTACGTTACCCATATGAGGAAATGATGGCCCTTGCCGTCATCTTTTCCGTACAAAAATTGCGACACTACATCCTCCTGGGTCATACTACAGTTGTCACCGACTCCAACCCTATGGTCTACCTCTTGAACCATCGCCTCCTACAAGGCCGCGTCGCTAAATGGGTAATTATCCTACAAGAATATGACCTGACCTTCACAACCCCTAAGAGTACTAAATCCCTTGTGCTCGCCCAACTCATAACTTACCTCCCATCCCTTTTGCCGTCACCGCCAATCCCCGATGAGTTACCTGACGACCATTTGTTCATCATCTCCTTAGATGACCCATGGTATGGTGACATTCTGATATACCTTTGCACGCAGAAGTTTCACCTCAATATCGATTGTGATGGATGCCATCATATCCATCACCATGCCTCTTGGTACCTCCTTTTGGGTGATGTCCTCTACCGGCGCAATGCTGACACTATCCTCCATCGTTGTCTCACATGAGAGGAGGCTGAGCAAGTCCTCAATGACAGTCATAGTGGTGCCTGTGGTGGAAATTTTTCTAGGATGGACACAACCCAGAAGATAATCTATGCCAGATATTTTTGGCCCACGTTGTTCACTGACTGCATCACTGCGGTCAAGCATTGCCATAATTTCCAACTCTTTTCCCTGAAGGCACAGACACCACCCGCCCCGCTCCATCCGGTCGTTACCATTGGTCTTTTTTGCAAATGGTCCATCGAATTTATGGAGTGTAAACCCTCATCCGCCAACGACCATAAATACATCATCGTCGTCATCGACTACTTCACCAAATGGGCTTAAGCCATGCCTACCTTCAACTGTAAAGCCGACACCATTGCCCATTTCCTCTTTAACCATGTCATTACACGATTCGGGGTCCCAAAACAGCTTGTCTCAGATCATGGTTCACATTTTGAAGATGCCATTTGGCGTGAGTTGTCCACTCTCCTTAAGTTCAAACATCAGTATGCCTCTGCTTACTACCCCCAAAGGAATGGCCAAGTTGAGGCCATTAACAAAGTTTTGAAAACAATCCTCCAACGCACTATTGACCGACATAAGTCCAATTGGCATCACATGCTTTTCCCCGCATTATGGGCTTACCGAACATCAACTAAAACTGCCACTAGTTTTACCCCTTTTCACTTAGTTCACAGTGTCGAATCTGTCCTCCCCATTGAATGTCAGATCCCCTCCCTACACATCGCTATTGAACTTCTCCCCGACACCTCACCACTCGAACAACGTCTACTGTTATTAGAAAAAGCTGACGAATACTGTCGCGCAACCCTCAAAACAATTGAGGCCACCAAGAACCGTTCCAAAGCTGGTTATGACAAACATGTCCACCCATGAGATTTTCGTGAAGGAGATCTAGTCCTCGTTTACAACCAAGCACACGACAAGACAGGTAAAGGGAAGTTTGAGTCCATGTGACAAGGCCCTTACATAGTGCACACTTTCCTTGGACATGGGGCATATATTCTAACTGATTCAGAAGGCCACCCCTTGCGAAACCCCCGAATGGGTTGTATCTTAAACGCTTTTACCCTTAACAATCCTTTGAACCCGCTAGTCCGTGATGTACAGTTTGATTTCTTTTTTTTTCCACTTTTTTCCCGCAACCTTACATTCGTCATTTTCCTGCATGATCACAGATGGACCATCTTCCACCTTATTACGTTGGCTTCGTCGATGGAGCAAGCCGCTGGTCTCCAAACCTGGCCTCTACAGCTTGGGTCTTATATTCCCCTTCACATGAGTTGATTCACCTTGACGGACTGTGCATAGGCGCTGCTACCAATAACCAGGCTGAGTACGATGCCGTGACCGGTCTCCTGACTGCTGCACTCCAGATGGGTATACGTCACCTTCGTATGTTCCTTGACTCCCAGCTTCTTGTCTCCCAGATCAACAACTGCTACCAGGTGTGTGATCCTTGCCTCTTTAGAAAATTCCTATGCTCAAAACAAATAAGC
Source organism: Larix kaempferi (assembly GCA_027924585.1). Taxonomy (NCBI): domain Eukaryota; kingdom Viridiplantae; phylum Streptophyta; class Pinopsida; order Pinales; family Pinaceae; genus Larix; species Larix kaempferi. Next base: position 1,738,307 of record BSBM01000694.1, on the reverse strand, counting down.
CTACTGTTTGAATCCATCACATTCACTCATGTCCCAAGAGATCAAAATAGTGTCGCAGATCAAATGGCTAACAACATCCTCGACTGGCATATCGATCACACCATGTAGACCATCCATCATGCATCATCATCACAACATATAAACATATAAAAAAACATAAAAATCCCAAAGAGACTGCATCTACAAATAAAGGCATCCACGTGCCTATCATAACACATCATTGTCATCCACGTGCAATAAACAACACAAGACAATACAAGCGCATCCACGTGCATACAAAAATAATCACCGCAAAAAATGCATCCATATGCATATATATATATATATATATATATACCATCATCGTACAAATGTACTGAGTGTCCTAGCACTCAGCTATACAAAAAATACACATCGAGGAGCCCCAACAACATCCGTGTCATAAAGTACATGTCGTATATAAAAAAAATCCCAAATGCCCATATGCATCAGGGGCAGTCCTCAGCACTCTCTACTGAGAGTCATATCCCTCATTTGACCCATCATCACTCCCTGCCGCAGCTGCCTCTACTGTAGACTCATCCTCTCCTCGCTCCTCCTCTGGATCCTCCTCATCCCCCTGTCGATCTTGAGACCTCCTCTCCTCGGCCAATACCACCACCTGAATTAGAATCACCCACCAATCCTGTGGCAGGCTTCGATCACTCTCTGATCAAGCTCCCGCCACCCCTCGTTGGCAACCCCAACCAGTAGCTGATCTAAGGTAACTTGCAAGGACTCCAAAATCCCTTCCGCATCCTATCGTCGCACCTCCCCCTGGTCCAACAAGGCTGGCATTGCTATGTGCCCCCTACGCTCCCTATGCCCCTATGGTGGCCTCGATCCCACATCTGCATCACACCCAAAATCACAAATGGTTAGCATCATCATATATTTCTAACCCCAACATCTAACATACAATAATCGAGAAGCTGGATACATACCATCTGGACCCCAAACCTTCCCAAGAGGTTGTGGCGCCTCTGGATCTCCTCGGTAGTCCATCTCACTATACAGGTAGTCATCAAAAACCACCGGCATCTGTAGCCACTGCATATAGAGCTCCCTCATAAAGTACCGCCCGACCTCCCCACCACCTTGTCAACACATCATCTAACCCAACCGCACTATTCGTGGCTCCCTCAACCCCCTAGCCCGGATCGACACTCGCGGCCGCAACGTTAGAACCCGCTCCATGAAGAAAGCGCACAAGAACGACCCATAACAGAACTCCCCTCCTAATACCTTCACCTTGCTCAGCTCCCGCTGAACACAGGTGAGGAACATCTGGCCCCAAGCAAAATAGGTTCCTTGTAACACCCGCTCCACCAGCTGCATCTATCCCCCCAACACCCGGTGAGGTGCCTATGACCATAATACTCTGACAACACATGCCACGGTTGCCCGGCCTGACAGCTCCTGTAGATCGCAGACCAGAAGTGCATTCTTATGCACTTCTGATGTGGGGAAGCAGTATCGGTCCAGCATCTCCTCCATATCCGCGTCTGTTGACCTCCGTGGCTGGGTATCGGCCACCCTACCCAAAGAAGGCAGTCCCATCAGAAAGTACACATCCGCTAGGGTGATATCTAGTCTCTCCCCCTGCGCCATGAAATCGTCCATCCCGGGCTCCCAAAATCCCACCAACTTGTTCAGCAACAATGCTGCTGAATGCATCATAGGCACCTCCGTGAACTTCAGCAGTCCGCATGGCCCCAAGGTCCCCCAGACATGTCGATCATGCCATATGTACTCCATGAGATCATCAGGTATCTCACGCTCTTACCATCGTACTCTCGGCATCCTATCAATCACACAATGAAAACTAATAAGAACCTCTTCAAATAACCCATCCTTTCCCCTCCAGAATGATGTCCCGACAAACTCCACAATCACGCTCCATACCGCAACTGTGGGGTCCACTATCGCGATCCAAAATCGCTTCTGTTGGGGCTACAACCACGATCACAGATCGCGGTTGTGGGGCCCACAGTCGTGATCACAGTTGCCGAGGCCACAGCCGCGGTCGGGGATCACGATTGTCAAGGCCATAGTCGCGGTCTCGGACCCCGCCTGTGGGGGTCACCACCGCAATCCATCATCACGGTCATCTCCTAGAAACCCACGATCCATGCCCCTCGTGACCAGTACCATCCCCTTGAGGACCCACTACCCCCCCGAATAGAGACAAAATTAAAGGTATAAGCTCAGTGAAATACCTGTAACTCACGGAAATGAAAACAACCGGTCGGATCACCCACAAATGCCAAATCCGCTCTGGCCCACTACAATCTCCTATCAAGGTCAACCGTACAAATGACACTTGGCATTATGGGTCCACTTCCTATTTATAGACAGTTTACCCTTTCTTGATTCAGCCATTTTGGATCCATACGGAGTCCATTTTCCAAACCATTTCCACTACTAGAATCAGAACGACAAGACCTTCATGGTAGTTGACTCGATTTCTTGATTTTCTCGAACCCTTTTTTCGGGAATTTTTTGTAGGCACCCCTCGTCACCTCGGTTTGCACGCCACATCGACCGTTGTCCATTTTTGACGATCTATATATCACCGGATTCAGTTTTCCACACTCGTGATGATTCTTGAGATCATTTCTCGCTCTTACCTCTATAATTTGTAGTACTTTTTATAGCCACATCGGCCACCATTACTTTACACTTGTTTTAGCACTACAAGCATATACATGCACCTTCTGCTCCCTTCATACTGCAGTTATCTCCTTATTTTTCCACCATTCATCATCCCGCAAGGAGGCACCACCAGTGTTCCCCCCCAACCCTCATTCTTGATTCTCATCGATGTCCCTTGATTGAACATTCCCTCCTTGCTTGGCCATTCCTTTTGTTCGGTATAATTTTATCCCTTTTTCGGGCCGGACAAGTCCTTTATGAAAAAGGCACTTAGGGATTTTTTGTTAAGCTCTTTTCTCACTCCTAAAACAATGAAAAGATCACCGAGCAATCTTGCTTCTTTTCATGCTCGTTAAAGTACCTGAAAGGGCATCTATCTGGTATAAGTTTAACCCTTTTTTGGGCCTGGTAGACTAATTATGAAAAAGGAATACTCTAGTCACACCGGCTAGAAGAGTTCTTCATTGCATCCTTTTATGCTTTTACGGGCCTTGGAGACTAACACACGAAAAAGAACCCCCCCTGGGGTCTTCTTATTACTTTCAGACTATCTAAAATTGAAAGCAACCACGAGCATGCACTGTCCTGGGCTCGTATAAATCCACACGATGGTACCATTCCATTATTTCAGAGTCTTCTTATTGCTTTTAGACTCCTTAAAATTGAAAGCAATCACGAGCATGAACTGTCCTGGGCTTGTATAAATCCATATGACAGTACCATTTTGAGCACACTTTTTATACCCTCTTTGAGCTCCTTAAACCACGAAGAAGGACCCAACGGTGCCTCCTGGCGCCATGACAGATCATATCTAGTCCCCACATTATGGCAAAACCCCCAGTATGGTCTCCTTTGTTCATAGTATTCTGCGATATGCCACCCCCAGGGTTTCCTGATTTCTTTCATTAGGTCGTTCCCCCAAGTCTCTCCCATTGCAGTCATATCCCCTGATCCCTTAAGATATGATCCCTTCCTCTCAAGTCAGTTTTACATGCTTCCAGGTCAACCATGACATCATACTTTGAACAAAGGAAGTGTGAGTCCCACCCCCACTCTATGACCCCAGTTATTCCCCACCCCTGAAGTATGTCAGCCCCACTCTCGGTACTATCCTCTCTCGGTTTTACACCTCGTGCTCCTGTTAAGGAAACATCATTGTCTTGGTAGTTGCAAGGTCTCCCTCTGTCGACACCAACTAATCTATTCCAGAGGATAGACCTAGAGGTCCCTGTGCCTTGGACTCATCACCATTAGTGGTGAGCACCTACGGACCATTTTGAGTGGCGTCCTCAGTGCCTCTCCGAATGGTTGTTTCTCACGTGCTTGACTACAACACCTTGATCGCACCATTGGGATTCGTGCAGGGTATACATCCCCTCAGTTATTGGTTGAAGACCCCGAACTTCCCCCGACTCTAGCACATTAGTGAGTCACTTTGGAACACCCAGGTATATGTTCCCGTGGATATTCAGGTTGCGTTGGAGACAATATTTGGAAGCCATCCACTCGTACACTTCCTTGAGTACCCATATAGCTCCAGTCCAATGTACCATTGAGGTTGGATACCTTTAAGATCCAACAACTCATCAGTTCCTTTGGTATCACACTCAACAACACTATTGTTATTCCAGTATATCAGTTCTTCAGCTCAGACATGGTCAGACCAGGAGTATGTCCCAACTTTGTGTCCCCTCTAGACCATTATGATGTACACAGCTGTTTTCCATGTATTGTTCAGGTCCCTTTTTTTCGGGCTTCATTGTTATTTTATATATCTTGATATGAGCATCGGTATGCCTGCCTCGTCCATATATTGAGATTATTCCTCATTCATTCTTGAGGTCATGTATTTTCAAGTTCTTTGTAGTTGCTCCGGGACCGCTGTTCCGGTCTCCAATCCGTTTCTTCTCTTCTCCACACCCCAGGAAAACCATAAAAGACCTATGATCTCTCTCGACCATACGATGAGCTCCTTCCCTCACACATCAGGGGGCAATCTGTTAACACCTAAAAAATGCTCACCACCTTATCTCCTTCTTGACATGACTCATTTTCCTTTTTCCCCACCATCTTTGCCTCTAAAACCTTGAAGAACCATTAAAAGGCCACCAAAAGGTAAAAAAAACCCTTTTTTCCCCTCCAAATAATTAAATTTCCTCAAAAGATAGCAAAAACCCTCTAAAAGGGCCCTAAATTCCCAAAAATCAAATAAAAGGGAATACAAATATAAAAAGAGGAAAAAAAGGGAAAAAGGAAGCAAAAACCCTAAAACAACTGACCTAAACCATATGGTGCCAAAAACCATGGGTCAATACTCCACCACTAAAAAACCTATAAATAGGTGATGGAGGCTCCCCATTTTACATCCACAATCTATCTTAACTCCATGCTGCCAAAATCACTCTTGAAACCTAAGCTCACCATTTGAGCTAGTTTTCCCATTTGAGTACCCCTTTTGGCCCATCATCCAAACACCTTGGAGAAGGAGAAGGAACCCATTGGAGCACGGAAGCAGCCCTCCTGGACTACTGCAAGAGATCCACCAACCTCCACATCTGAGGTAAATGTAATTTTGTTTTCATTTTTTAATACAAAAGAAAAGTTCTCACTATATTATCATTGTCTTTTTATTTTCTATTGATGCACATGTTAGCTTAGATCTTGTACTGTTTACTGTTTACTAAACTGCTACTAAGGAGGCCATTCTCCTTAGTAGGTGCTCATTTGCACAAGCTAGGGTGAAAACCCTAGCTACAGTAGGGGGTAATTACTGGACTGTTATAATACATATATTCGTGCAACACGATATAGACCGGTTCTATATCCAACTTGTTCAAGGATACAAGGAAAACTTTCACACAATAAACTGCTAGGATGACATTTCTACCTCATACTAGAGCATTTCAATTGTTGGAAATCAAACAATCTAAAGCAGAGATCCTATGACATGAAAACCCTGGTGGTAGCTCCTTAAATGTACAAAGATCCAAACGAAAGTTGACCCGTCGATGGCAGAGGCAAAGGGAACTGGGGAAAAATAAATGACAAGGATTGCAAGTGAAATCCATTGGTGGCGTAAGATAAATATATAACCATTAGTCCGATCAACGGATAACCAAGTTAGCAACAAGGTAGGGAGATCAAATCGACCACTTATCATCGTTAGTTTTCAAGCAAGTTTCTGAATACCTAGGTCGCCTTCCAAATACTGAGCTACATTAATTCTGAGTATAGACTTCGAAAGATTCAACATTAATACAATAGGGATCTGGTCATTCGATATATACATATATGAGGATGAATCTCGTCCTGTTCTCACTGTATCTAAAGGACAATAGATTATCCTTTTCAACAGAAGTGCAGAAGTTAATCTACCAAAAAGACTTCAAACAGATCACAATCAAAATAATTCATAAGGGGAATAAATCCAATGTGAAGTGAGGTCTATCTTTTCCTGCTGGCCTCAAAACACATACGCATTCAAAAGCAACAAAAAGGACTCTAATCGAGCTCCGTTGGAGCTGTGCTTTCACCAGAATTTATAATCTAATATAAGTAATAAATTACTTCGTAGGTATCGACGGATAAAGAGAACGATTGAGATCGAGCTCGACTTAGTGAGCTGTCCTTTCTCTTACCACACGAAACTGAATGAGATCTTTCCCAAAATCGATCTATTACTCATGATGAAATCCCACAAGGTTAACATTTAATTACAGGGTCTCGATCAACACATACATTCTATACATTAATCCCTACAACCGATATTAAAAATATCGACCCACGCTGAGTACACAGAGGATATCAATCCATCCTTGTGTAACCACACTCTTTATAAAAGGAATACACAAATTCAAACATTCACAGGACTTCAATCCATCAAATGAAGAGTGCATGGAGGATATTGATCCATCCTCATTCAAGCACATCATCCATAAAGCATACAAACTTACACGTTATCATAAAAATTACAATCCCATATATAAAGGGATCGATCCAAAAACGCAGACTTCAATTTACAATTGATACAGAGTTTTCACATAATAGTATTCAAGCTTGATTTACACGCAATGTCCTTCATTAGCCATATCCTTTAAAAAATAACGATATACTCAAACCCATGATTTCCATTCCACTACAATTTTTTTGAAATAAAAATTACACCAGATCGATTTCAACGTTTTCTATTCAACTATAACACTCCTCAAATACACAAAGTCTAGGTTCCAACAGTTTTGCGATTTAAGATCAAAGGCGGGTATGAAGAGCAGAGTTTTGAAACTCTCTCTCTCATTATATTAACACCATACATAGATCCCATAAGGATTTGCCTCAACCCATTGCAATCATGGATAAAATTACCCCATATAAAACAAATAGTGTATATAAAACAAAATAGAGTTTGCCATAAGTTTATCAACAAAGCAAAACTAATCAAGTGGATCGCTTCATGCCATCTACACAGAACCATCATACGATTTAACACTAAAACATAACTAGATTGCATAGATTTGCTTAATGCGATCTACAACAGAGTCCTCGTACAGTTCATCGAAATGCATATTTTTTTTTCTTTCCCCCCTCATGCACAGCATGCTAGGTCTTTTAACAAGAAGATAGCCCCGGTAGGTGGAAGTCTTATGAGCGCCACCTCATTCCTAAGTGGACAAATGGAAATCAATTCTAGAACTCTTAACGAGACAAGTGGCGTTTTTTTCCTCAATGTAGCGCATCTCGAGAAGGAGATAAACTCATAGCGATTCCCCAACCGAATTCCAAATGGCATCTTTATCATACGTTTATTCTCTAATGAGTAAATATTCCTTCTCTAGAAGGAAAACTATTAGCTCCTTTAAGTTACATGCATCCCTATCGACCATGTAACCATGTATAATAATCTCCTAGTTACATGGGATAGTTTCTAAAATAGTTAACTTTGAAATTAAAAGATAGGTCTTATAATTTATTAGAAGATTGTGTCTAGAAGCTACTCTCCTAAAACTAGGATGATGGTAATTTAAGGATTTAGGTTAACAAGTAAATTACATAATTCTTCCGTAAGATGATTATTGGCATAATCCATGTTATCTAATGTTAAACCTCATGGCTATCGTGCCATTCTCCTTCTCCTTTCCCCTAGTGAATTCTTGCCTCATCATTTGGTTGTGTCACAACCTTCATCCTCCTAGTATAAAAACCAAACAATTGTAACTTAGGAATCGTATAACAGAGTTCACATGGTTTATTGGTGGGGCCTTGGCCTTGAGCTCCTCACTGGTAACCAGAGCATAATTACATTTAAAATATAATATTAAAGGGTCAAATTTGAGGGACGTTACACTCTCTACTATAGCGAAGTGATAAGAAGGATGTAGTTTTGATCTTAGTATAAATCTTGTGTCTCTTTTGCTTGTCTATATTTATGTGATCCTATTGCATATGTGGTTGATATGCAATAGATATAAATTTATATAAATTTAAACAACTCTAAGTGTTTGTAACATAGATATAAATTGAATACATTTTTTACAAGTGAGTGCTTTGTTACTTTTGGTAGTTTGTGGATTTCTCAATTTTCTTTTCAAGATCACTTTCAGTAGTTTGCTCTAGCATATAGTTTTTATATATAATTGACAATCCATTAATCTTGTCCAGTTTAAAGCTACAAGGTGTCTGGAAACATGTCTTGAAACTGTGGAAAACCATCAAAATTGGTCATTGTATTGTAATATGTTGTAAGTTCAAAAAAACATTTCCTATAACATGAATCCAATTTTATTTAAATGGATTTTCATATTTTGGTTTATCATGTGAAGACATAGTTAAAACTTTCTACATTGCTTGCAATTTGAAACCATGGCATATTGAAATGTATATATGATGATCATTGGAAATTATGTTCACCCCTAACAAGCTTTAATAAACGAGGTACAACTTGAATAATTGATAAAAGGTGATCATGTCTTGCATGATATTCTAGAAGTAACCATTCAAAAATAATGAATATCACCTCCAATGTCTCCAACAATCTGGAATGGATTCCCATCCTTCAAGAAGGTACCATTGGAAATCCAAAAACTTTTGACCACTTTGATGATTTTTCTAGTGATGCCCCATAGATGTGAGTAGGATTGGAGTCACAGCCATGACCATGAGAAGTGACATTATGAACCAAAAGAACGCCATAAGTGTAGTTCCTTGCATCGATATGGAGAGAAAATGTTGTGGCAATTACTACAATCCTTCAAATCCTCATTTCCACACTTCACAAGTGCATTGTTGGATTCTACAAATTGCAAAATACACAATGATTTGATAACCTATCAAATGTGTAGTGAATACATTCTAGAATGCTTTACAATGATTTGATAACCTACCAAATGTACAGTGAATACATTCTAGCATGTTTCTTGTTTCTCGGGAGCTTGTCTTCCAATTGCTTCTTTGCATTTTGGAGCTTCACACAACTAGATAATTTACCATGTAGGAAAAAAAAGGAGGCGATTCCAAGTAAAACATAACTTGAATCTGAATAACAAAGATCAAATCCTTTTGAATCCAACCCTTTGTAGTGTCAATATTTCCTTAGTTAATAAACCTATGTCTTCCTAAAATCTGAGCGCAAATGCTGGCACATCTGGGAATTGCATGTACTCTACATTTCATCCAAAGTAGATACGTCTTTGTTGTAGTGGTTGAGCCTTATGATTCACCCTATAATAGGCTAAACAATTTTTGTTAATTCTGCCTTTCCCTTATAGTAAAACCAATGTAGTATACCAAAACTAGCATATGAAAGGGGTATGAAAGTTGACTGAAATGATGCACCTCCTTCAGCATCTCCCCCCAAAAAATACAACAGTAATCTAATCTTCAGTCTGTACACTTGCATTTTCTGTTGGTCTTAAGTCTTTCACAACACCGATTCATTAGATCTACTATTGAGATCATGTTCTTTTGTATAATTTCCATATCTACTTGACTAGTACGACGGCCTATAAAAAATAAAAAATAAAACTAAAAAATTCCATTCACCTTTATATATTACAATCTCCATCATGTTGTCTCTTACTTATTATTTATCAACTTATCCTACAACCTTAACTACTTTATTACTTTTATAATTATCCATACATCACCATTTACCATTTTTTCAATTCATTATTATTTTTATACTTGTTTATATAGTAATTTCGACCCAAAATTCTTGTGAACTAGTAATGGGGTTTTGGTATTATTTAGCTATGAACAAAAGTCTTAGGGTTTGATCCTAGGTAATAGTTTTTTTACTGTGCTATTGGTTTTCAATCTCACAAGAGCTATTGGAAATTTCGGGGACATTTCCACCTCATGGATCTTCTTAAATTACATCACTAGTAATTTTGAAATGTGTGACAATTTGTTTTTAAATAATTTTGAAAAGTGTAACAATTTTTTTTAAAGCTTGTATTTTTGTTTAAATGTGTTTTTTCTTTTCTTTTGTTGAATAACATGGCACTTTGTTATTTAATCTAAGGTTTGAATTTATATTAGTTATTTTCTTTATTATAAATTTTTATAAAGTTTTGTTATATTTTCATATATATATATATATATATATATATATATCATAATTAAATTAATCTTATCAATTTTCAAATTTCAAAGTTCAAAGTTCAATTTTTTGATTGGTAAACGAGCTTTGTGACATGATATAAATTTATACACTAGAGCCATTAATTATTAAAGAAAAAAGATGAATTTAAATTTAAATTTAAAAAATTCATAAATAGTCATGTTTCTTATTACATTGAAAGCATCTGGCATGGCCTTCAATGTTGGGCGTCAGAGAAAATCTTTTTTTTTGTGGACATGGATGTCGATCCAAAGTTGGAGGCATGCAAATATGCATTTGAAGAAGCTAGAAATGTCAGAGACTTGGGCACCATGAAAGAAAGCTTGAAAATGCTATATACAAAGAAGAGGCAACTTGAATGCAAGCTCAAAATCTACCAACCCAATGGCCTTTGTGTGTAAAAGGGTGTGCATAAAGTTCCTTTTCTTAGAAAAATTCCAATGCAACCTACACCATGTAGAGGGGCATATATTGGGCCTGATCAATCCATCATTGCTTCCTCAATTTTCTTTCAGGCGCTCACCTTCTTTGAAAGAGTAATGAGTGATGAAATGGAACGATGAATGGACAAATGAGAAATTTTAACCACAACCATGACCAAATCATGACTTCTTGCGTATCTCTTTTCCCTCGACCTACCCTCTCATCATCCATAACACTCTATACAGTAGGCTTTCTCTTCATTGTATTCTCTGATATCGGTTGCATGCAATCCAAGGTCACATGGAAACTCACGAGAGAAGCACTAGGAAAACGTTAGTCCCCAAGGATGAGAGTGTTAAAACAAGCACGTGCAACAAAGTGATGGAAAAGGTTAAATCCATAATCGAATTGTATTCACTCCAAAGTTACAAACATATAACACAATTGGTGATGCCACTTCATGGAGAGATTTGTTCTAGATCCTAACACCTTGCATGGTGACTAGGCTATGCAATCTTATCCAAATCACTTAATCATCATTTAGGATAAATTACTATTATCCTAAATCATAAATATAAATAAAGGTGACAAATTAACTATGTGATTGGTAATGTACTCCATAGGATAACATTCCCCCCCTCAATCACAAGTCTATATATCTATATCAACAAAGCAATAAAGTCTAATGCTTAAGTTTAAGTTGATATGTTGGATCTTTTAGAAGTATTCATTTGTGCTTCATTGAATCTGCCTAAAAAACCATCAAATTGAATGTTGAATGGTTCATCTGAAATGAGCTAAAAAAGAGTTGAAATTATGGAGTGAATAGCTTACATGTCTAAACATTCCCTGTTTGCTTGATAATTCCATCATTTGCCAAGTGATTTAGTTAGAAGAGACTGGCAGCTTCTGCTAATTGGTGAACATATAGTATCACCATTCTACAATTAGTGAATCACTAAAATGCTCTTTGAATATCTCGACATTGGTATGTCTCCATCAACATCCTAATGCACCATGTATTTAAGTTTTCCATCTACATACTATTGTTTCCCATTTGGTAGTTTGGAGTCTACCATCATCAGACTATTGATTCCCATTTCTCAATATGGAGTTTGTCATCTACAAAATTTTGTTGTCCATTTGGCAATTTGGAGTCTGCCATCTACAAACTATTGTTTCCCATTTGACAATTTGGAGTATGCCATCTACAGACTATTGTTGCTAAAAATTGAAGTTTGACAACGATCATCAATATCCCCCCCTTTGTTAATTGAAAGGTGAGGAATCCTTGTATCTGGAAATTTTGGTTGACCACTAACCATTTTCACTTCATAGTGTACCCCACCTTAAGCTAAAAGAGAGTACCATTTTGATTTCAACTCAAAGTGGGCATGTGGAAACAACCACATGTTATGTCATCCTGTGAGGGCCATGCTTGAAAGCTATTCCATAAGGGGACAACTTTGGAGTTATATTCTCTTGTCATGCACAAGGTGAGAGTAATGAAAATTTACTTATTGCAAGATGTGTCTTTACTCATGTTTCAATTCAATGGTAACACTGATGCAACTTCTTGGTTGTCAAAGGCATTTCCAAGGACCGATCCATCCATAGCTAATCTTTAATCTTGCAAGCTTGTTTCTCTTGGAACATTTTTCTGATGCATGATTTTTCTTGCCACAATGTTTACAAGGATGGAGATCATAACATTGATCTTCCATGTGACCAGTGCGATTAAAATGTTGGCATTTTGCATTTTCATGCTTGACTCGAATAGGTGAAGTTAAAAATTCTCAAAGCAATCCAGCACTTTGGAAGTGGATTGGTTTTGAATAATTTGGGATATGCAAGTTGTTGTCGTTGTCATAACCTATACTATGTCAATTTTTGTTGACTTGTATTTCTTCCCAAGATCTAATGATTGGCTTGGAAAGAGATCACTGAACTTGGACAAATTCATCTTCATTTGCATCCAGAGTTGTCTTGTGGGGTTGTTGTTGAGTGCACTATTTATTTTAATGGCCATCATCATCATCATCATCATCATTATCATAGAGAGAATTATTTTGAACAAAAACTAGTTCATAACACTTCACTGGCCATTGATTTTTTATATCTGTAATTTCATCATTCAATAATTGGGATTGATATTTAAGAAGTCCGACTTTAGCTTGCATTACTTGCAAACAATTTAGCACTGATTGAAGAGTGGATATGTTGAGTATGATTGTGTTGTCTTTGAAGGTGCTTATTAGAGTGTTCAATGACTCTAATAATTATAGACTTTGAGTCATTTCAAACATTAAATGAGGCCTCCTTGTGCAGGTAGGTTGTGATTACAATTTGACTCAACAAAAGAAGGGCTTCTTGCAACTCTTCCCTTTTTACAATAGGAGACTCAACAATTTCAATTTAGACTCAAAAAATTGAAGGGTGTCAATTTCAACTGAGAATGCACCCAAAAATTACAAATTCAACATGACTTGATTTCAAAAAGACAAGTAAACTTACAAAACAACTATTTGTAAGTTACAATTTTGCTGATTCAAAAATAAAGTCTGATATTCAAATTTGACATCTTTGATGATGTTTTGAGTCCTTGAATATAAGGTGCATGATGTGTCCATTGCTTCATCAACTTGAATGGGAATTATTCCTTTGATTAATTTGATTGAGCACTTGCTTGTGCTTGTTCTGTACAATTGAAGGACAAATATAAGAGTGTATTTAATATGTCAAAACTAGACATAAAGCATCATAAAGAAACCATGAAATTTTTCACATTCACACATTCTACGCAAAAGAGCACTTTTGAGAGATTCACCTTGATTCTCTAAAAGTGTCATGAAAAGACGTTGATTGACATATTTGATCACTTGATCACTTGTCCTGGGAAGATTAGATACAGATCGCTTGATCGCTATACTATGTCTTGCTACTGCAACACATTCATTCTAGTTGTGAAAATTCTTTCACATGGGTCATATGCTGTTGTAGAGTTCTATTTTGATTGTTGTCCACAATTCATCAAAACAACATTTAACATATCCACCGATGTTAGGCATTGTGCGGGGTCTCTTTGGAGACATGGATCTTCTTTTGCTTGCAAGAATGTGGAGATATTCATTTGTTGGATTGCGTGGAGGTTGAGATGGTCACTAATCTAGATTTCAAGGGATCGTTGCACTAGATTTGAGTAGAGAAAAGTTGCCTCTGTCATCAAATTACCTAGCTCCATATTGGTAGCAAAACTATGAGAGGTCGATTGTAGAAGTTGCAAATTGCAATACTTAGCCACTTGTTGCACTAGATTGTGAAGAATTCATTGAGAGATTTATCTATCCATATCTCTATCACCTTGAGTAGATGGTAGTTGTAAATTGTTTAGAGAAATTTCATTGGGTAGAATTGGTTTTGTGCAGATCTTTGAATCCTTTTGAAATTGCTATGGCATATGGGATCTGACCTTAATTGAGATTTGTACCCTAAATACATTGTGGATATATTCTTGGAATAGATCACTATGTGCAGAAGTCAATTACTCATTATGGGTAATAATCGGGTTCAAATATCCAAATGGATCATAATGAAATTGATTTGAAATGTAAACCATCAAATCAATCATGAAAGCCTTATAACTGCTTTCCAAATTTCCAATATGTGATGCCATGTGATGGATAGAGGTATAATTTCTTGATGGATTCAATGTTTGGTCCTGTAGCATACTTTGGTGTGTGCATGCTTTCCTTCAACATCGACGAAATGAACTATTGCTTCAATATCAAGTTGTTAAGCCCTAAATTGTGACCCATTCCCCCTAAATTAGGAACTTTATATTAGTATTGTTATAAAATTGATGTTGGCTTGAGTCCATTAGTAGTAAGTGTGCATCTTTGTTTCCTACACACACACACACACACACACACACACCCCAAGGAGACATTTCCATTTAAATCATCTTGAGTTGTCTTGTGTATTTAGTACATTGTATAAGGAGGTTCCCCTTTAAGAGGATTTGTATTCATCTCTTTTCTTCACTATTAAGACGTGGATTACTCTTTCTTGTCTATTTATGCTCTTTTGGGGAATTTGTTACATAACATTTGGTATTAGAGTTTGAATGCTCCCAAAACAACTCATCTTGGCATTTTCACAATAATTTTTTTTTAGGGAGTTTCATACAATGAAACTCGGAGGTGAAGTAGAAGAAAGACCGAGATATATTTGGTACAAGTTTCAGATCTTAACTCATTATAGATCCGGAGTTATATCTAGTGGAAGTTAGGGTTTTTTACTAGCCCAAAAACTAGTCTAAAAAAGGTGTCATTGGAAAAGATGTTATATGTGGAGCATGTGAGATCCAAATTGAATAAGACATGTTTCATATGAAAGAATACAAACCGTAGTATATGTGGTATCAAATTCATATTCATATCCAAAAACTTGGACACGTGGAAGGACATGCAAGTTTTCTCTCTAGAAAAGTTGAAAAATCAGCACATTGTGGGAAAGTTGTAGCCATTTATTTTTGTCACATCAAAATTCAACGAAACTTGTGAAATTGGAAAGAAGACATATACCATAGGCCAAAATTTCATACTTATAGAGTCCAAAATTTCAGAGTTCCATCAGGTGGAAGGTAGGCCATCAAAACAATTTCCAAATCAGGGTTTTAAAAGTGTAGCCATTTCAAATTTGAATAACTTCTAGTAGAAGGATCTATTTGGATTGATCCCAAAGGTGTGATGAAGATCGTACATATATATTTTATTGTTACACATGGAAAAAAAAGGTGGTGGAAGAGGCCACACCACTCCACTCAAACGGACAAATGATTCATCGACCCTGACCTACAATGAAAGTGAAGACCTATCATTTTGGGTGTCCAAGTTGGAAGATTTGATTATAGGGTCTATTAGAATGGTTGATTTAGATGATATGGGGAATAAGATGGAGGAAAGGATGAGATAGGTGGATAATAATATGGATTAAAATATGGAAATGAATGCTAATCTCATAAAAAATCCAAAGGAAAAGCTTCCTAAGGGTGAGGATGTGGCCCAGGGTACTCAAGAAGATAAAGATAGTGTCGATGTTGAGCAACCATCCCTTAATAAGCATACTCCAGGAGGATTTTATTCTAATAATGAAAATAATCAGGGATAGTCTCCAAAGGGTATCCAACTCCCCAAGATCAACATGATGAAGTTTGATGGCCGAGACTCCATAACATGGATATTCCAGATGGACCAATTATTTGAAATACACCAGGTGTCAAATGTACAAAAGGTAACTATTGCATTTTTATATTTAGAACCTCAACAGTTTGTGTGGTACCAATGAATTTGTGAATGCAAAAGGAACTCCATTATATCTTGGTCCATTTTTACAGAAGAATTGATATCATATCATGATGATGTTAAGAGAAATTCCTTCTTTACCCAATTGATAAATCTAAAGAAAAAGTGTTCGGTAATCGAGCACCTTCAACAATTTCAAAAGTTGAGTCTTAGAGTGAATGACATACCAAATGATAAATTGTTGGATCTCTTTATTGGAACTTTGAAGGACAACATTCAACATGAGGTGTGTCTATTCAAACCAACATCTACAGAGAAGGATTTCATGGTGGCAAGGAAGGTTGAAAGTAAAAATATGGCAATGGCTACCAGAAGGGAAACCTATAACACTTATAGAGAGAGAAATGTTGCTTCTTCTAACCCACCTCAACCTATAAGGTTTACATCTCAATAAATGGATGAAAGAAGAAGCAAAAGAACAAGAACCATCTCAAACTAAAGAAATTGAAGATATTACTCTCGATAAGATTACTCCTACCATATCTTGTCATGCATTGGCTAGAACTAGCACTCTTCAAAATTTCAAGATTGAAATATATATAAAAAAGACAAAGGTAATAGTGTTTATTGATTTTTGTAGTACTCATAATTTCGTTCATTGTAAAGTTCTCAATTTGTTTATATATCCAACAACGAAGTTTCAAGTAATGATTGCAGATGGAGGAACTGTCAATTTCTTAGGGAAATTCCATAAGATCATTCTTACTGCAGGGGGATATGTATTGAATAGTCCAACGATTGCTATCCCAATGGGTGTTGTTGGTGTTGTCTTAGGGTTCTAATGGTTACAATCATTAGGGAAAATGGCTTTTAATTTTCAAGAACTTTCCATCAAATTTTCCTAGGAAGGAAAACAATTTGAGTTAAGGGGTATCATAGGGAAACCAATCAAGGTGATAAGCTCTAATTGTTGGCTTGGTTTTGCAACCAATCTTTGTGTAATGGGCACCTATCAACAATGTGATAGCAGTTTCAATATTGAAAGCAAAAACAATTATAAACTAAATCTAAATCTAAACTAGCATGTGCATATAACAAATAATTTTTTTTAAAAACGATTCAAGAACAAGAAATAAAAGAATAGGTGTTTTGTATTAAGATACCTCAAATGGTGAGGATTTGTGTTGAGCAACTCCCAAGGTGAGTAGCTCCAAGCTCCAAAGGTCTCTTCTCCAAGATGCTGAAAATGGCCAAAAGTCTCATGAGAGATTTTGACAGCGTGAGGATAGGATGATGGATGGATGGAAAGTGAGGAGCCCCTACCACCTTTTTATAGTTTTTGGTGGTGGGGAATACCATTATGGTTTTGAGGAAATCAATGGTATTGACCAACATGGTTTAGGTACCTTTTCCCTCCTTTTTCCTTTTTTTAATACTTTTAATATTTTTATTCCCTTTTTAATATTTTTGGGAATTCTGGACCCTTTTTTAGGGTTTTTTATGCTTTCTGAGGAAAAATATTCAGTTTGAGGGGAAAAAGGGGTGTATTATGGTCTTTTGGTGACCTTTTGATGGCTTTAGAGGCTCAAATGGTAGAAAAGTGGACAAATGGGTCATGTGAATAAGGAAATGATCTAGTGAGCACTTTTTGGGTGTTAACAGATTACCCCCTGATGTGTGAGGGCAGGAGCTCATCGTATGTCCGATAGACATCATAGTTCTTTTGTCTTTTTCCTAGGGTTTGGGAAGAGAAGAGACCGGTTGGAGACTGGATCCACGGCCCTTGGAAGCTGCAAAACAAACAATATTACATAGCCTCAATATGAATGAGGAATAATCTCTGATAATGGACGAGGCGGGCATACCCAGGCTTGTATCAAGACATATACATAACAATTAGTCCCAAGAAGGGGGACTTGAATAATACATAAAAAATCTGCTGGTACATCATGATGGTCCAAAGGGGACACTATTTTGGGATGTACTCATGATCATGACATGATTGATCTCAATAACTGATACACTGGAATAAAACGACAACCGTTCTGAACAAGGTATCAGAAGGGTTGATGAACTGCTGAATCTAAAGGTGTCCAACATATGTAGGGACTCAATGACTCTGAGTCAACTCTGAGGAGTATATGTAACTGTATACTCGAGGGAGTATAAAACTGGGGTACATCTGAATACTGTCGCCATGCGCAACCCAGATATCTATAGAAAAATGTAACTGGTTGTTTCCATAGGTAGACTCTCAAATGTGGAACAGTCAGGTGGTATCCGGGGTCTTCAACCAATAACTGAAAGGACCAATACCCTGTGCGAGTCTCAACGATGCGATCAAGGTGTTGAATTCGAGCATGTGAGAAACAATAATTTGGAAAGGTACTGAGGACTCTTCTCGAAATGATTCGTAGGCACTCATCATAAATGGTGATGAGTCCAAGACACAGGGACCTCTAGGTCTATCCTCTGGAATAAATTTGGTTGTCGTCGACAGAGGGAGACTAGCAACTGACAAGGCAATGATGTTTCCTTGATAGGAGCACGAGGTGTAGAACTGAAGTGTGGTAGTACTGATTGTAGGACTTACATACTTGTAGGTTTGGGAAGTAACTGGGGTCATAGAGTGGGTAGACTCAAACTTCCTTTGTTCAGAGCATGATGACATGGTTGACCTGGCATCGTATGGAATTGATTTGTAGGTGTGGGGATCATAGCTTTTAGGGACTGAAGGGTATGTATTGACTTTGGGGGGTCAAGCTGATGGGTGCTGTCGAGGGATTCTCAGGGTGACATACTGCAGAATACTCTGAGCAAAGGCGACCAAAATGGGGAAGCTGCCATATGAGTAGACATGATCTGTTGTGGTGCCGAGAAGCACCATTGGGTCCTTCTTCGTAGTTTTTATGAGATCCAAGAAGGGATAAAAGTGTGCTCTGAAATGGTACTGTTCTGTGGATTTTGTGAGCCCAGGACTGTTCGTGCTCATGGGTGCTTTCATTTTTAAGGAGTCTGAAAACGATAAGAAGACTCTGCAGTGGTTATGAGTACTGTCCTGTGGGTTTTTATGAGCCCAGGATGGTGATTGCTCATGGTCGCTTTCATGTTTAGAGAGTCTGAAAGCAGTAAGTGGACTCCATTGGTTTTCTTTTTCGTAAGTTAGTCTCCAAGGCCCAAAAAAGCATAAAATGATGCAAATGGAGAACTCTTCTAGCCGGTGTGACTAGAGTATTCCTTTTTCGTAATTAGTCTACAAGGTCCGGAAAAGGGGTAAACTTATACCAGGAAGATGCCCTTTTAGGTACGTTTAGCAAGCATGAAAGGAAGCAAGGTTGCTCGACGATTTTTTCATTGTTTTAGGAGTCAGAAAAGAGCTGAACAGAAACTCCCTAAGTGCCTTTTTCGTAAAAGGGATTGCTCGACCCGAAAAAGGGGTAAAACTATACCGAACAAAAAGGGATTGATGAGAGCGAGAAAAGGTCTCAAGCATCGTCATGAGTGCGGAATAGTGAATCCGGTGACATAAAGATTGTCAAAAAGGGGGCAACGACCAATGTGGCATGCAAAACAAGGTGATGAGTGGCATTTTGAAAAAATGCTCGAAAATTATGGCGTGAGAGCGAGAAATGATCTCAAGCGTCATCACGAGCGTGGAAAACTAAATCCGACAATATCAAACTTGTCAAAAATGGACGACGGTCGATGTGGCATGAGAAAAATGCCCGAAAAATATGGGCATGAGAAAAAGAAATGATCTCAAGCGTCATCACGAGCGCGGAAAACTGAATCCGACGATATCAAACTTGTCAAAATCGGACGACAGCCGATGTGGCATGCAAACCGAGGCGACGAGGGGGCATGGGAAAAATGCCCAAAAAATCTGGGCCTGAGAGCGAGAAATGATCTCAAGCGTCATCATGAGCACGAAAAAGTGAATCCGGCGATATAAGACTCGTAAAAAATGGAGAACGGCCGAAGTGGCATGCAAACCGAGGCGACGAGGGGGCATGGAAAAAATGCCCAAAAAATATGGAGGTGAGAGCGAGAAATGATCTCAAGCATCATCACAAGTGTGGAAAACTGAATCCGGCGATATAAGACACGTAAAAAATGGAGAATGGCTAATGTGGCATGTAAACCGAGGCAACGAGGGCATGAAAAAATGGTCAAAAAATGGACCTAGTGAAAACAGGAAAAGGAAAGGACTATCATGAAGTTCTCGCTGTGCGAATTCCAACAATACCAACGGTTTGAGGAACAGACGTCATATGATACTGCAATGGTTGTTTGAAAAATGGTGAAATTTCTATAAATAGGGTGTGGGGCACATATGAGGTGTCATTTTTACGTGTGAGTTTGGCAGAGCAATCAGAGCTCTTTCTTGATTTCCGGGAGATTTGACCGTTGGTTTTCGATTCCGCGAGTTTCAGGTAACACTATTCTCCTTAGCCTTTTTAATTATGTCTTTTTTGGTTAGCGGCAGGCCCCCGAAGGCTGCGAAATTTCATGTTGGCCTTCCAACGTGGAATATCGCGGGTTTCGCGTCTTTTTCCATGATGAACATCATAGTTTTGGGGCTGACAGTCGCGATGTTCATCGTGGCTGTCGAGCTGAAAGTCGCGATTTGGTTATATCCGGAGAAACCGTCCATAAAAGAAAGGACCTCATGTCCCACACATTCATCGATTAGTTGGTCAATGAAAGGTGTGGGGAAGTTGTCTTGGGGACAAGCGAGGTTGAGGTCTTGGAAATCAGTAGAAACGCATATGGTGCCCACTTTTTTGTTTACTGGAACTGGGTTTGAAACCCAGGTGGTGTAGGCAATAGGATATATGAATCCTACTTTTTGGAGTTTTTCAATCTCAGCCTTAACAGCTGGGAGCTTGGACGGGTGAATTGGTCGTTGTTTCTGTCGGACAGAGGCACATTGGGCCAAGTGTCGATGTGATGTTCCACAATTTTTGGATCGAGTCTAGGCATCTCGGTATAAGACCAGGAGAAGACATCACGAAACTCTTGGAAGAGTTTCTTATATGCCTGAGTTTCCGCTTGAGTGCATGATGCGCCTAGCGAGATGAGCTCAGGTTTTCCAGGTGTGGTGGAAATGTCGATTTGTATAATAGGGAAAATGTTGGACATGTTCCCCTCTTCGAAGGCATCTGGTGCTGAGATGGGGTCTTTGAACCAATCAACCTTGCTTGGTAGGAAATCTTTCGATTCGACTGATAGTTGGTTTTCTGCGGTGGATGTAGACGCCTCAGGGAGGAAGTATGAGTGATGATGCATATCGTCCCAAGGGTAATCCGGTGCAGTGAGTGTTTCTAGAATTTGCTCATCAGTACGAAAGTAATCAGACCATAAATCAATGGGTTTTGGTTTGTATGTGGTTGAAATCATATAGATGGTATTGATTTCTTCCGAAGAAGATGATTTCGGAGGGTAGATCTCCTCAATGAGGGGAGGAGATATCTCTAAGTCGGCATTGTTCATCTCGTATAAGGCTGCTCTATAATCTGGGAGATCAGGGCAGTGGTGTGAATAATGGCCATAAATGCTGCATATCGCACAAGGGTGGTTAGTGCGGAGCATTTTGTCACGAGGTTGAGGAGGTGGCTCAAATCTTACCACTGGAATTCTGGTGTCGTCATCCAACATATTCATGTGTTCTTGGAGTGCAGGTAATTGTGGACATTGATGAGTGGCATGGCCTACGTCGTCACACAACGAGCACTTAGGGGGAATGCGAATAGTTGGGGGGTTTTTAGCTACCTTGGGGGTTGCTGGGGGGGTGTGAGTTATGAGTCCAGTGTTATAAGTTGGTGGGCCTCTACCCCCTGTGTTCCGTAACGGAGGTAGGGTGTTTCCGAACGTTGATGCCGTAGTCACTATTGGGGGTGGTCTATTTTGCAGATGAGCGACCGGAGGGGGTGGGTGGTTGGTAGTAGGGATAGGTTGTACCGGTTGTAAAATAACAGTCAGAGTCGGCGGGGGGCTCAGAGCAGGTAAGTACCATATAGGTATCCCTAATGTTAAACCAGGAAGGTTGAGTGTAGCCATTACTGGCGAACTAACAACTCCGGAAAATGGGAACAAGAACGGGATAGTATGTATTAGCGTTGTGCCAATATGAGTAGGCACTGTGGGTGTTTGTGGTAGTGACGAAGGCTACTGTGTGGTGTGCAACAGGGTGCAAAAATCTGATGTTTTTGTTATTGGTAAAGGTGGTGAGATCGATGGAAATGTGGAAGTCATAGGTGACTCGGTGTAGATTCCAGGACCAATTGACGACACAAATGATGTTGGTGCAGTTTGAATGGTTTGTTCAATCATTGGTAGCACATTTTGAGGAGTTGCGGGGGAGTTAGGATCATAATATGTGAGTTGATCAATCTTGATAATGCATCCTTCATGTGGGAACATCATGAGGCGAAAAACAGATGAAGCCACTGCTTTCATTTTGTACATATAGCTACGTCCAAGAAGGAGGTTGTAGTCGAGCTGGGAATTGATCACTTCGATGTCGATAAGAAATAATTTGCCGCCTAGTTCTATGGGTACGTTCGCTAAGAGGCCTTGTGGTTGAGATGAGCATCCGTCGTAAGCTCGTAATGCCGTGGTGGATGGTTGTAAAGCGAGGGAGCCAAGTTTCTGCCACACAAGGGTGGACATAACGCAGGTTGAAGCTCCTTCATCGATGCACAACAAGGTTTCGAATGTTTACTGATACTTGGAAAGACAAATTTGATGGCAATCGAGGTTCGGCTTGGTCTAAGTCGAAAGCCATCATGTGTGTGTCGTCAGGGTCTACTCCTCTGATGACGGATAGTAGTAGTTTTCGTTGTGCAGGGCATGTTTTCAGTACCTCTAAAGTAGACATAGCAGTAGGGTATTGTGTTAGGTCTTCCACGACGTTATAATGGGATGCTGTGCGAGCATTAGGATTGTTGTTAATCCTTCGCAAAGGGATGTGAGGGATTTTAGGTCTTCCGTCCAATGGCATATTTAGTATGCGTAGTGGTTGATCTGGTGGAAGGGAGGTGGATGCGTCAGTGGGAGGAGTTTCTGGGGGTGGGTCGTACTGATTCCTGCGAGTTTGGAGGTTAATGTCATTGGATGACATCATTAATAAATGGTGTGTGCCTGGATCCGTATGCTGATAATCAGTTGCGGCATAGGTGATTTGCTGCTGGGGTGTAGCAGATCCTTGTGGGGGATCCATAGGGCGAGTATTTACTACTCCCTAGTTTGGCAATGGATTTTGTAATATCATGGGTTGCGATTGATTAAGTGGAGCTGGCTGTCCAGCGTGGCCCTGGTGTTGGGCATCGTCAGCCCAAAGTTTACGTGCTTTCTCTAAATGGGGGTAGTTGTGAGTGTAGTGTCCATAGACTCCACATATAGAACATGGATGGTTTGTTCCCAGGTTATTGTTTTTTACTTGCTTGGGATGATGATCAGGATTCTGGTTGGGAGGAGCAGCATTGTTACTATTTGGAGGATTGGGAGGTGGTGGACCTTGATTATGTTGTTGGTTGTTGCCGCGGTTACGTCCTCTTCCACGGTTTTATTGTCCACCCTGGTTTCGTTGGATGTTTTGATGTTGGGGCTAATTGTGTTGTGTGTACACTTGCCCTTGAGTAGTGGGAGAATTTTGGGGAGCCGCAGGTGCGGGAGCAGGTTGTGGTGGATAATAAGTTGGTGGGGCTGGAGGTGGTCCAGTTGCCTGTTGGGGTTGTTGGTAACCCTGACCTATTGGAAGTGATTGGTTAGCTGGTGTAGCTTGTTGTGGGTAATACATTGGTTGGGCCGGTAAATGAATTGGGTTCTGTTTGGCCGGTTGGTTATAGTATGTGGGTGGTACATATGTCGATGGCACTTTCCCATAGCAATGTTGTGGACAAGAGGGTCCATGAGTGTGATGAGTCTGATTCGTTGGAGCGTACGAATTTGTTGCTCCAGAATTAGATGTAGCCCTAGAGAGGTCTGGGGCATTTATGGTGCTCACCATGCTAAAAGGTTTATTTTGTGCTATGAGTTGGCCGATAATACCATCAGCGGCATGTGATTCCCCCGGAGTGTCACCACGTGAAGAATCGCCTTGTGGGGCGTTGTTGGCGGGCAAATCTACCATATAGCAAGGAAACTAATGCTATCAACTTGGTTGGGGTGACAGGTAAGTGTATTGATGATATTACAGAAATATTTATGAAAAGAAATAAGTTATGGATCTTGAGGACACACCTTTCAATCGAAGTTCGATCCTAGCCTTTGCTTGATCTTCTTTCACTTCAAATCCACCTTCCTTTCAGTAAACCTGCAATAACAATACCTTTCTCAAAGCGTTTTGGACAATATATAAAGCTTGAAAGAAACAAAGACAATGTTCAACATTCAACATTGACCAAAACAAATCCAAATTAAGATGTTATTTCAGAACACATTTAAGTTGGAACAAGAAAGACACTTCAACCTTTATTGTCAAAAGTAAGATGATGTACAAGTATACCTGATCATGTAACAGGCTCCTGCAACTTGATTCTGGGCTCTGGCTCTTCTTTGGCTTGGATATCTTCAGCATTAACTCCTCCAATGCAAGCTTCTCTCTATGTCTCAAGGTTTCTCCATTAATCCATCTAACCTTTCTCTTTAGTCTTGTTTGTATTTAAAGGATTAGAGAAGTAGTTCAGGTCGATGTATGGTTATGGAGGAAGTTGGGGAAGTTGGGAAACTACCAGCAACTAATCCTCCTCGAGAAATTAATTTATTTTTTAACCATCTTTTAAGATGTACGCGACTCTTGTTCAGTGAAGTAGCGTATAGGGCGCTATTTTAGTGCTTATCAACTAGCGCTCATCGAGTTTAAAATTCTGAGCGCTACTATGTTGAGAAGGAGTAGCGTATATTAGGATATGAGCGCTACTATTATACACTGGAGTAGCGTATGGGCGCTAGTCTCTTTGAGTAGAGTAGCGCTCATATCTCAAAATGATTTTTTTTGGGTTTTTCTAGTAATGTCAGGAAATGGATTGATTCAAAGTATCATCTAAGGTCAAAATGCTCCTCCATCCAAGTTGTCCTTTTGTGTGATCAACAGCTCAAGGTGATCACGGACGGAGAGGTGCAAGTTTAACCTATAACAGGCGTCTGGGATGATGGTGTAGAGATAGCCTGACTGGGTATAAATCAGGTCGAATTGCTGAGCTTTTAAGATAGCTTCTTCCTCTGACTGGGGTCGTTTGGAAGCTACGTCTTTGGATACGAGGGGTAGGAGTGATTTAAGAAACCAGTCCAAAAATATACGGTCATCCAGTTTTATCTTACAGAGGCTACGACGCTTGCGCCACTCATGGATATGGTCGGTGATGTGGGTAGCTGTGTTTTGTCTGCAAGACAACAGTATTTCAACTCCTGCATCATAGCATACAGGTAGCTAAAAAAACTAAAGGAAAGTGGAGGCAAGAGACGTAAATGTATGGTGGGTCCCATGTGGTTTTTCGATGTACCACTTGGCTGCAGAGCCAGTGAATGTTCGTTGCAACAGTCTTACTCTAATGGAGTCATCCACTATGGAGTTAGATGAACACCATAGGTGAAATGACATTATGTGGTTTTGGGGATCCTCCCCAGGTTTTCCTTCAAACTTGGGTATGTCCGAGGGGAGCTTTGTAGGCATGGGTGGCCATGTAGGGTTGCGCCTGATAGGATCGTTGGTTAGCCTGGCTAGGTCTGGTAAGTTCAGACTAGCCATGTAAGGTAAACTAGCATATGGGTGTGGCGTCGTGACTGGGACATAACTATTAATGGTGGCATTATGTAGTTGTCTAGTAGCCCCTAAGGGTATGCTATGTATTGAAGGTATGTGTCCTCCAATAGTTGTGGTTTGGGATGGGCCAGTGCTCCCAAGTGCAACATGGGTTGCAGAGGGGTTAGGAATAGTGCCAGGAATTCATGGGATCTGGGTTGTGGTAATGAGAGGTAGTGTGATTCCTATGTTGGGCATACCCATAATAGGAGGTAGTCCTGTGTTGGGCATACCTAAAGGTGGAGTGGCCCCTATATTAGGCATGCCTAAAGGGGTTGTTGTTACCATGGGTGGAACAGTAGTAGAAGGTTTTGTGGATGTATCTCCAATAGTACTGGTGAAAAGTGGGTCGTATTGTGATCCAGCCATGAGGTTGGTTGGTGATATTTCAGTAGGGTTTTTGGATTCAGCCTCAGAATAAGATGTGAAGTGAGGCGTGTCAGAATCGGATGACTGTGTGTTTGGTCGATGACGTGTCGAGTCAAGGGATAAGGCTCTACGCTGATGACGTGTAGAGCCAAGTATACTGAACTGAGGGGGTTCACGCTGAAGACGACGAGATCGTCTTAACTTCTCAATGGTGAGAAATATTTTAAAAAAATTCAGTGTAAGGTGGTGATGTAAAAAACTCGAAACCCTAATGCAACAATGAGTGCAAGAGGGGAGTGAAAAAATAAAGGCTCTCAGGCCAACAACCAACCTCAAAAAGCACATATTATAGCAGCTGTGCTATAATAAGTGGAGGGATTCAACAAAATTGGTCAAAATACCAAAAGTCAAACAGTTCCTAGAAAAAAGGGGTGTTACTAGACCAAAGGTGGGTAATGTATCATGCAAACACCTAACTAGAAGTATTGTGAGTCAACAAACGATATCCTTTGCAAGGTGATGAAATCCAAGTCAGAAAATATAGAGGGTTGAATCAACGGCTAGATATCCCCCTACCGGGAGGGATACCGGGTAGACAATCCTAAAGAGTGGCAACTAGGATACCCCGTTCATGACACGTTCGGTTGGGTGAATCTGCAGTTTGGTTCTATCGCCGCTGTACACCCTCTTGGGTGTACACCGAGAACTTCGAAAGCTATCCTTCGGTTACTGAATGGATTGCGGTATTCCACTCAGAATTTCGGAACCGGTCTGGCTACTTCAACACTCCTAAGGGAGAGGCCTTCCCGATAAATTGGTTGATAACCGTGTCAAAATTATAAGGGATTTTGGTACCGTAAAGGACAACCACTATGTTTCAAATGTAATAATTGAGGGGTGTTATTGGAACACCTATCCCCTCAATTCTACCTAACTACAAAATTCTTTTAAGTGCTCCCCAAGTGGGGTTAAAAGTTTGTTGAGTTTAAGGTAAATTTTAAGGCTCAGTTTAAATTATGTGGCAGGGTGGGTGCAATTGTGGTATTTAAACTGAAATTGATTTGCCTCGCTTGGGCGATTGATTACAAATGAAAGAAAAGACGCTTCCAGTTTTGCAAAAAATAAAGGCGTTTTTGAAATGTAAATGCTTGAAAAAACTATTCAAAAATAATGGATCTTTGAAATAATTTGAAGGAAAGCAAATAACATAAATATTTCAAGAAATAAATGGATCTCTTTAAAAATTGCTTTGGGCAAAGTATTGAGCAAATAAACAATAAAACCTTGATCTAAATAAAATGCAGAAAATCTTTCTTTCAATTACTGAAAATTTTTAAAAAGACTTTTAATGGAGCATATATAACTAGTAAAAGATTTAATAAGACTGTAAAAATGCAGAAAAATTAATGCTGTAAAATATGCTAAATGGGCAGAAAATACAGCAAAAAATATTTTCAAAAAATTGGTCGAATTCAAAAAAAATTGCATTGCGGGTTTTGGGAAAACAGCCGCGATGTGTAGCGCGGGTTTCAGTCGCGTAGTCGCGATGTGCAACATGGTTTTCGGTTGCGAAGCCGCGATGTGCAGTGCGGGTTTCGGTCACACAGTCGCGATGTGCAGCGAGGCAAATGGCCGCGATGTGCAACACGTAAAATGGACGCGAAGCCGCGCCGCGCCGCACGGAAAAAAGTCGCGAGGTCGCGATGAGCCACGCGACTGTCGGGCGAAAAGCCGCGAGGCGAAAGCCGTAAAACAGACGCCGAAAAATGAACCCGAAAATGGTAATTTCAGGCTGTTAATGGCAATAGAAAGGGCCAAGATCTAGAATAAAAAAACTAACAAAAACTAAGATCTAAAGCAAAAAACTGAGATCTAAGAATTCGAAGCCAGCGGAGTCACCAAAAACTGTTCGCTTGGTTTTGCAACCAAGCTTTGTGCAATGGGCACCTATCAACAATGTGATACCAGTTTCAATATTGAAAGCAAAAACAATTATAAACTAAATCTAAATCTAAACTAGCATGTGCATATAACAAATAATTTTTTTTTAAAACGATTCAAGAACAAGAAATAAAAGAATAGGTGTTTTGTATTAAGATACCTCAAATGGTGAGGATTTGTGTTGAGCAACTCCCAAGGTGAGTAGCTCCAAGCTCCAAAGGTCTCTTCTCCAAGATGCTGAAAAATGGCCAAAAGTCTCATGAGAGATTTTGACAGCATGAGGATAAGATGATGGATGGATGGAAAGTCGGGAGCCCCTACCACCTTTTTATAGTTTTTGGTGGTGGGGAATACCATTATGGTTTTGAGGAAACCAATGGTATTGACCAACATGGTTTAGGTACCTTTTCCCTCCTTTTTCCTTTTTTTGAATATTTTGAATATTTTTATTCCCTTTTTAATATTTTTGGGAATTCTGGACCCTTTTTGAGGGTTTTTTATGCTTTTTGAGGAAAAATATTCATTTTGAGGGGAAAAAGGGGTGTATTATGGTATTTTGGTGACCTTTTGATGGATTTAGAGGCTCAAATGGTGGAAAAGTGGACAAATGGGTCATGTGAATAAGGAAATGAGCTAGTGAGCACTTTTTAGGTGTTAACACTAATTGAATGAAAAAATTGTTGAAAAATGGACATCAGATTGCAATTGCGCAATTATTCTCACTAGATCTTCAAACATCTAAGCATCTATTCCCCTAGATCTCCAAAGGGTTGTTGATAAGAATTCCAAGGTATGTGAATATATTCCAAAAGGTTTTCCACCTACTCGATATCGTGATCATGTTATTCACTTGGTTCCAAGAAATGTTCCTCCTAACATCCAACCTTATAGATACTCCTATGGAAAGAAGAGCGAAATTGAGTTAATGGTTGAAGAAATGTTAGAGGATAGCATAATTAGACCTTTTTACTCTACACCAGTGGTAATGGTAGACAATAAGGAGGGATCATGGCATATGTGTCCAGATTATAGTGAGCTCAATAAGCTCACCTTTAAATATACGTTTCCCATTCCCATTATTGATTAATTATTAGATGAAATACATGGAGCAATTTACTTCACAAAGTTGAATATTCATTCAAGGTATCATCATATTAGAATGAAGGAAGAAGAAAAACAAAAAACAACATTCAGAAATCATGAAATTCATTATGAATTTCTAGTCATGCCTTTTGGCCTTACGAATGCACCTTCCACATTTCAAGGTTTGATAAATTCCATTTTCAAGCCCTTCCTTAGAAAATTTGTGTTAGTATTTTTTTATATACTAATCTATAGAAAATGTTTGGAAGAACATGTTAACACAGTGCTACAACTACTAAAGGAGCAACAACTATATGAAAAACCTTCCGAATGTTTCTTTGGGCTAAAGGAGGTAGAATATTTGGGTCATATTGTATCTCATGAAGGTGTCAAGGTATACCCTAACAAAATTAACACCATGATGGACTAGTCAATTCCCAAAACCTTAAATAATCTTAGAGGATTCTTAGGTTTGACAAGGTACTACTTCAAGTTTGTTTGAAACCATTGAAGAATAAAAGAACCTCTAACAATATTATTCAAGAAGGATTCATTATTTTGGACTTAGGAGGAAACTCAATATTTTGAACAACTTAAAGAGGAAATGTGCAAAGCCCCTATCTTGACAACCCCAGACTTCATAAAAACCTTTATTATGGAATATGATTCCTTAGGAAATGGCATTGGTGTTGTTCTAATTCAAGAAGGAAGGATCCTGTCTTTTGAAAGTTGTCTAATCAGGGGAAATAACTTACATAAACCCATTTATGAGAAGGACATGTTGGAAATACTACATGCACCTAAGCAATGGCGTCCTTACCTATTCAACCCTAAATATGGGCACATTACCCCATATTTTGTGGCTCATTACATATTTATGATGCCTACTTTGGTCTATTAGTGGTAATTTTCATTAGTATCATTATATTAGTTATGTCAGCTTTGGTCCATTAGTTGTAATTGTACCTATTTTTCTCCTATATATAGGAGCAATACCTTTTCATATGAATCATCTGACCTTTTCTTGTTTGATGTACTTAATACATTGTATAAGGAGGTTTCCCCATAAAAGAGTCTTGTTATTCATCTATTTTTTTCATTATTAAATCGTTGATTATTCTTTCTAGTCCCTTTATGCCCTTTTCATGCTCTTTTGGGGAATTTGCTACTTAACATTTGGTATCAAAGCTTGGATGCTTCCAAAAAAAGACCTCTTGGCATTTTCGCTACATTTCCAGAAAAATGAGGGAACCAAATTGTCCATATATGAAAGATTACTTCTGCATATTAAGATTATTGAGCAAACATTCACTTTTCATTCTTCATTGTCACTATATCTAATGCAATTTTATGTACAATAGGAACAATCACTCAATCAAACAATTAATCATGTTCACCACTTTTTGTTACTTTTCACAATCTCAAGAATATCTAATTGTTAAAATGGAGAATGCAAGAAACTAGCCAACCTACAAAAAGTTGCTACAAAATTATTCGTGCATATGCTCTTAAAGAATGAAAATGTAAACCAAAGAATTTACCTACAATGTAAGAGCAATATAAAAATGATGCAACTTAATCTACGATGCTCGTATAGCCAAGAAAGTACTTTCGATTTTGAAAGCAAGCCAACACTACCAAAAAAAAGATTTAGCAATATAGCCTATGGTGCTCTTGAACCAAAATAAATGACTTTAAGAAGCACATGACTAACTGATGCACCAACCTACTATGCAAGCAACCTTACGAAACCACAGAAAATGAAAAAATTTCACCCAAACAAAACTCACAACCAATCTTTTTGACACTCAAGACATGGTATATGCATGTTGTTGGCCAACAACTATCATAAGTACATGTTTTTCCCAAAGAAAACCCATGTATGTCTACGACTATTCAAACAATAGTATGTGTATGTATGCTACTCTAACTAAACACAACCTGCATATGCAAGGCTATAGGATGGGGAAATCAACCCAAATTCAAATTTCTTTTAACACTGGCAATATGCTTGAAATTTTGGTGAAAAGAAAAGTCTATAGCATCTACTGTTATCCAAAATTTGAAGGAAAAAATGAAAATCATACAAGGAATCACTCAATGAGTTGATCCCCAGTATGGTCGCCAATTTTGTTGTGGGAAAAATTGTCCTAGTAGCTAGGTTCAAGGTTACTAAACAGATCAATTGAAGACAACCTACTCTAATTTCCTACTCAATCAATCAATTCAAAAATCAATGAAAGAGAAACTGAAAAATTATCAAAATTCTAGTGGATATATCCTTCATAGGTGCTTGTCACTCCAAAACCTTGTCCTTCATTTGAACCAATTCTCTCTCAGAGATGCAAACAAAACAACCAATACACCTTCCTCAAACAACTTTGGCTATATAATGAAAAATACCAAAATTCAACATTGAACTCATGACTAATTATGTAAATTGATTTCTCATGCTAGAATCAATTATTTCCAAAATACTACACATTAAACAACCATATAATGAACAACAATATTTTGTGGGAGGGAAAGAAGAGTGATCTTATATGTATAATTAAGAGACAACAATAAAGAATAATATATCACCTGAGTCCTTGATGTAGCGCCTCCTTCAGCAGCCTAGATTCGAAGAGAACCCAAACTATTTCCAACCATAGTATGAAGAATTGAAAGCCACTTTTCCATATGACCAATAAGAAAACAAATTATGAGCTAGCATTTCTAATCATAAGGATTTATATCGCTTTGAAAAAGGTGTTTGTTCCAAATCTTATGCAAATCAAAATCACCAAAATGTTTGTTCAAACAATATTGAAGTTCCCTAATAGTATTTTCCTGGCTGAGACTATTACTGTAGTGAAAGGAAATACTTTTTTCTTGTAAGGGACCAATCTCAAAACTACTCATAAGAAAAAAGCAATGCAAGAGATTTTATTCGATGGGAACATTTCATGTAGAAATATTTCATGGCTAATAATCCCAAAACAAATATGAGGAGCCATTTATTTTATTTTCTTCTCAATAAGAGGGAAAATACTTAAATATCATAACCATTTTGAATTTTGTTTCATGATAAGAATGCAATTTCTATTACTATATTTGTTAAAGAGCCAGTGGGTGATAAATTACCTCATTTATACCTCAATTTCTTTAAAAAATAGACATTTCGGTTAATTCTCACTACACCAAATATGACCAAATATCAAAACCATTTTAAATCTTCTTTCATAATAAAACTGCAAATGTTATTACTAGATTTCCTAAAGAGAAAATGGATGATAAATTACTTCAATTCCTTTAAAAATTAGAGAAAATTAATTTTAATTCTTAAAACAAACATGTATTTTTGCCAAAATTCTTAGGTGCTAGCTAAGAGAATGTGACAATGGAACCAATCCAAAACAAACATGTTTTTTTTCCAAAATTCTTAGGTGCTAGCTAAGAGAATGTGACAATGGAACCAATCCTAAAACCTTAACAAACCACGCATAACAAAAATGAAGTTGATTTGCAATCTCTAAAATGCATGCATAAATAAATTCCAAAGATAACCATCCTAAAACACATCTCAAGGGCCATTTACTTAACTTTCTTCTCAATAATAAAGAAAATATTTAAATTCCAAAGCCATTTTATTTTGGTTTTCATGATAATAATGAAAATCCTATGCTTAGATTTGTTAAGAAACAAATGGATGATAGTCTTTTCCTTAAGGGTAAGGAAATTATAGAGGCAAGTATATATCTATTATAATTATATCCATACAGATGAAAATATAGATTTTATAGAGATCTATTATAATTATATCCATAATCATGAAATAAATCCTTCAAATATGGAAAATTTATCTTTGAATTTTACATTTCGATCCCCTTTATTTATTTTTCAATGCAAAGAATATGACAAATAAACAAAACCTAACCATGATAACTAAATCATATGACGGACCACCCACACAGGGTAGACTAAGTGGTTGGGACTCCCATTGTGGGTTGTGTGTGAAAAAATGGGTTATAGTGGAAACCGTGAAATTTGTTCCTGGATATCACATGAGTGATTCTAGACATAGTTATTGATTCCTTTATCTCATCATACAAAAAAAAACAATTATATGATGGAACTCTTTCTATTGGGTCATGATACCTAATTCATATAAAATTTGCATTTTTAGATGAAATTCAATTTATCGCATTGAAAAACCTAAAAAAACAAAAAATGATGATGTCGATGCCTTGCTTGTGTAAGAACCTCTTTCCACAATTCTAACTAGTGTTCCTTCCTGCATGTGGTACATATATTATCTTAATGAGAGCATAGCCACATGAAAGTAATCAAATTTTATATGAATTGGCAAAATGTTTGGGAAAATGACAAAGTTTATATAGACTGGAAAATGTTTGGTAAAAGATCTAGATGTTGATAACTTGGAGAAATTTTTAGATATAGTTTATCATAACAATCAAATTCTATATTATATCTTGAAAACATAAGAAGAAATAATTGTACATGAATTTTACTCCTATTTTTGTTAGGTAAGTTTTCACATACCTAATGATGTGTTGTCCAATGTTCATTATGTTCACTTTTGCTTGACTTAAATAATATGTACATGAAAAACTATTGAAAAAAACCAGCAATGTTTATGTTACTGGTTTTATTTTCAATACAAGAGTATGTTATGGTTTTTTTCAATCCTCCGGGAATTGTCAGAGGATTGAAAAAATCCATCTACATTTATGCTTGTTGATACACACTTGAAAATAAAATCGACAACATAAATGTTGTCGGTTTAGCGTGTATGGTTTAGGGAATTCAAAATAAACTAATTCTAATTAAATTTTTAATTTAAATTTTATATTTTCATGCAATTCATTGAAAAAAAAACGGGAATGTTTATGTTGCCAGTTTTGTTTTCAATTTTGCATGTATTGGCATTTATTCAATTTTATGTACATTATCGAAGGTTTGGAAAAAATCCAACAACATTTATGCTTGCCAATACACATTTGAGAATAAAACTAGAAGCATAAATGTTTCCATTTGATAAAAATGAAATTGAAATTACAATTAAAAAATTTTAAAAATAAATAAATGGAATTATAAAATTAAAATTTAAGGTTTAACTCAATAGTTCACCTCTCGGTTCGGATTCCATTAGTTAGTGTTGAGATTTTTGTTGTTTGTGGGTTGTAGTTGGTTGGTTGGTTGTGATCCTTGGTGAGTGGTTTTTTCTTTTTCAATGACTTGCTTGAGGTTTTTAGTGTTCAATAGTATGCATGGGTTTGATTGGTGAACAATCCACTCACATATTGTTTTATTTATCTTTTAATAATGAGAATAGCTTGATCAATCTATTACCTCGATCGAGGTTTATCTAAACCCACGATTGAGTTTTTGAAAAATCTCAGTCGAACACTTGGTTAAGCTCTTGACCAAGATTTCAAAAGATGGATTGAGGGATTAAGCAAACCTCGATTGATCTCCTATTTTATGTGTGCCCACATCTTGCCAAAAAGTGTTACCCATCTTCATGGGAACACCCTAGATCTCAAACCCATAAATAGTTTTTTAAAATACTTGAGAAATTTAAGGAAAACATAGATAGTAATGTGTCAATTGGCCATGAAATGTATATTGCATCACACTATGTAGACCAATATGCACGGGAATAATTAATGGACATGAAATTGAATTGAATTATAAGTTCTCTCCTTGAAGTTTCTTGACAATAATATAATAATTCTAGGATTTGTGTCCCATAATATTGAAGAAATATGCCTAATTAACACAATGTGACCAATATGTCGATTCAGAATCCAACTTGATCTTCAATGTTTGTATCCACATGTAAGAGGGAATCATACTAGTATGTCTTCGTTCCTATGCTATAACTATTAACCATATCAAGGGAATATCCAAATTCTCCTTGTTTATTTAATATTAGTTTTGAAACTACTTTCATAGATGTTTGATCTTTACTCAATGCAACATTAAGAAAGCTCACTCAAAGACGTGGAAGTTTTTTTAGCAAGCTTTTTTCTTGCAATTGGAACAATCTGGAATTTTAAGATTTCCTAGCTACAATTTTATTATTGTTGGAAAAAAGAGAGTCCACATTACACTTGTTAAATGATTTTCTTGGCAAAGTACATAATCTATATTTAGATTTGTATCTCTTCAAAGGCATGTTCCTCAAAATGAACTAAGCAACTATGAATGTGTTGCATTATGTTGAACCAATATGTGACGTTTTAGTAATTTTTTATTAGGTACATACATCTAGTAGGAAAAGGAACTATGGATATGTTGCATAGAGCTTAAATATGTGTGACCTATGTAAGATGTAATTAAGGTATATATTTTATATACATCATAGATATTCATCAAAGTGAACAAACTAACAATGAATATGACATATGGTATTTTTTCATTAATCATATGAATTATTAAAACCATTTCCAATTATCAAAATCAAATTCTTAATTGAAATTGTAACACTGTGTTTGTAGTAAAAATAAATAATCTTCAATCTAGCAAGCACACAAAGAATCTTACAACTATCCCATTAACATAAAAAACTTCAATCCATGTTGGGCCTGGCCCAAGTGGGGCATTTTGAGCAAGAAGGATTTTTGGAACTGCGAAGCTGAGTGCAGTTCAGTTGGAATGTTTTTGTATAAGTTTTTGGGATGCTGCGAAGTTGCGTGCAGCGCAGTGTAGGAGGAGCTGTGAAGATCAGTGCTACGAGGAGGCAGCGCTGCAATGTGTCCAGTCTACGTGGATCTGGAAAATCAGAGTGTTGGACGGAAGATGGCACAAGATTCTGGTTAGACCGTCGGTGGTCTATTTTTGGTAAAGATACTCCAGGAGTGCTAGGCGACGGGTAAGGAGCAGAAGCAGAAGAAAGCGACTGGTCGCACATGTGAAAGAACCACTATCTGAACCAGTCGCACGAGACCATTAGAGGAAGAACGGCTTGGTGAAAGCGACATGAAGGCCGATATCGATGTGAGGCATGCGTTGAAGGCGGCCACGATGGAATATTCGCTACCAGAAGCTAGCAGTCCTGTTAAGGGAAAATTGTGACAGTTTTGTAAACCTAAAGGTTTTTATCCTTCGAATTGTAAAGACATGACCTACGGGCATGATCTATAAATAAGGTATATTTTGTATGGAAAGGGTTACTCTTCATTTTGTGTTGTTGTGGTGTTGTTGAATCTCTCGTTTTGTATTGTTATTAACTAAATAGATCTCTATTGAGAGATAATTTTGTAAGGCTCCGCAAGCTATGTGCGCAGAGGCCTATTGAGAGAGAAGAGAGTCTGTAGCTGAGTGCACAGACAAAGAACTGTTGTACCCTTCCCAAAGAATAATATAACAACAGTTATTGTGGACGTAGCCTCCATCCTGGGGGTGAACCATGTTACATCCTGTGTAGTGTGATTGTTTACGTTTTGCACTTGTGTGTTCGCTTACGAATGAATGTCTAAGTTCTCATTTATCAGTTGTTATGTTAATGCTTTTATAAGTATTCGCCATGTGAGAAAGATGTTAATAATATGTTAAGTATTGTGTGAATGGATGAATGATGAATGCTTAGTAATCTAAGTCTGAGAAAGTATCAGTTTATGAAATAATCACAAGTGTATGTAGAGTTTGGGTTGTGTAACTCTTTCGAGACACCACACTAGAAGTGTGCAGCATTGTAGGTTTTGTCTGCAAGCATTTGTTATAAAGCTGAATAATCTAAGGCAGTAGATGAATTACTAAGTGTTAAAGTAAAGTCTTCATAGTGGTTACATTTGGAAGAGGAAGCATATAAGTCATTTGCGCTGTCCTGTGATTCACATTCTATTCGAACCGCATAGTTCATAGATGCATAAGTTGCGCAAGTATCTTCACATGCAGAAGTAAGGACCGCGACGTAGTCTATCGTCGCACAGTCCTCAGCCTGCCGCGTAAGTCTAATAGTGCGCTGCATAGTAGTCTTATCTGAAAACTCATCACATCACTATGGAAACCTGATTCCGCAGTGCCCCCATAGCTACACCTTGGGTGAGATCTCATCCTGTTTGCAAGCTGTTGCCGAAATGGCCAGTGAGAAGGGGTTTTGTTGGTTCCTTGAAACCGCGAAGAACTTGGGTCTACATTGGAAGCCTCTAGATGAGTAAGCCAATATATGGTTTTGTTGCCGCGCTAAGAATCCGTGATGACTTGAAGTTGTGATGTGCAAAGTAGAAGAAGTTGAGTTGGGCATCGACTTTTGGTATCCAGACAAGAAAGAAATCTGGTCTTGGTGTGACAAGACAGAGAGAGACTTCGCACGGAAAGAAAATAGACACCAACATATCTCTGACATCGAGTGGTTGAATAAATACCTGTGGAAAGATGTTCACAAAGTTTTATGGGCGTCTTTTGGGAACGAGCTACATGAGTGGTTGGTATCTCGAGAAGCACACTGACCGAGTGGACACCGGAGCTGATTGAAAGGCTCAAAGCACTAGATAGTCCATTCTTATGAGCAGTCGACTTCTGGTTCGATAGTACATTACAAAGTTTTGTGACACGGTTCGTTGTGGACATGCTAAAGTCCTACAGCGCAGCCGAAAGAGAGTTTTTCAAGGGAATCAGAGGTAAGTATCTGAACAACCTCAGTCTATATATTAAAATGCTTTTAGCTGAGAATGGTGTTTTTAGAATGTAGTAAAAAAATTTTGAACTCTGTAATGGTCAATAGCATTTTTAGTGAGTCAGACGAAAAGACACATAACCTAAGAAGTGGGAAAAGGTATAAATATACACCTAAGAAGACTGCTAGTGGACATGGACTCCGCGTAGACATTGATTTAGAAGATGAACCTGATAGCCAAGCCGCACCTCTATCTTCCACCTATCATCCTATTACTCTGCAGAAGCCACCGGGTGGGAACACCACGCCTTCCATTGCACAAACTCAGCCTGTCCAGAACCCCCTATTGCGAATATCCCTAGCACTCAGACCATTCCATTTATCGTTTCTGCTCAGCAACCTACACAAAACCCTCCACCACCTAGAAGAAGCATGACCGAGGATATTAAGCTACCAATATTCAAAGGAATGAGTCTAGAAGACCCTGATCAGCATTGGTTTCTATGTGAAGTTGTTTGGAGTGTTAAACAGGTACAGGACGATGCTGTTAAGCAAGCACAACTCGTCACCACCTTTAGAGACAGAGCCTTGCATTGGTTCATGAAATACTCGCAAGGACAACAGAGAACCCTGGTAGAAATCAAGGTTGCACTCTTAGCAGAATTTAAGAAGCCGAAGTCAGAGTCACAGTGCATCACAGAGTTGAAAGAGATCAAACAGAGACCTAATGAGATAGTATGCGAGTTTGATCAGAAATTTAAGACACTGCTTGACTAAGTAAGCTTTGTAATAGCCTTGCAGCAGCATAAGGAATGGTTTATGGCCTCGTTGTTGCCCCATATCAGATAGTCGTTGATGCAGCAGAAAGTGGCTTCGTACGCAGAAGCCTTGGAGATCATGATGAAGATGGAAGCTTCACCCATGGGATAAACTAGCACTGGCATGTCGCAGATTCATAACCATTTATCTACCCTGACACTACAGTTACAAGATATCAAGAAAGGAAAGCAAGAGAGATTGGAAGTCTGGTGTACAGGCTGTAAAGGGGAAGTACACACTAAGGATCATTGTCCTTTATTCCAAGAATTCCCTAACATGGGTGGACCAAACCCATTAAATCCGCACCCAGGGCCATGGTGTGAAATTTGCAGAACCAGAGGACATCGGCCAGAAGACTGCCACATGATATAGAAATACGTAAGAACACCTAAAAACCTATATTGTAATTTCTGTAAGTCAATTGGGCATGATGAGTCCAATTGTCGCGCATATGAGGTCATGCTAGAGAGAAAGAAAGATATTGAGCATAAATATGGAGGAATGTACAGATTCCAAGGAGAGACTCCGCAGAAACAAGAAAATGCACCACAAGATCAGGAAGCATACAGAGGCCGTGGAGGATACCGCGGGAGAGGAAGGAATAATGGCCCAGCGCAGGGATGGGGCCGAGGTCAAGTAATTTGTTATAATTGTGGCCAAGTAGGCCATGTATCTAGAGATTGTACCAACCCATGTACTACATACAGTTACTGTCAATTGTTTGATCATGTTATTGAAGACTGCCCAGTGTTAGAGGTAGAAATGTAGAAAAGGAAATGACCAGAGGCACCGAACCCAAATATTCAGTTGATTGCAGCAGAGAGGAGACCGGCGGATCCAAGTATCAACGTAGTGATGCGAAGTGGCGCTACAACAGGGAGAGATAGAGGAGCAGAAGCTTTGACTTCTGGAGATTTTAATACTAAGCAGACTCCTCTTGAAACAATATGGATAAGGAAAGCTGCTGGGAAAGCACCTGCTTTCGACATGAAGAAAAATAGAGAGGTCTTTGAAGAAGCGCGAGATATCTTAAAAGAATCAACACCTAGATCGCCATGAATCCCACTGCGCAGCGAAATACCACATATGGAAGATATGCCGTCTGCTTATGACAGAACAAGCACCATAGTAAAGACATGCACCTCTGTTGTACAATTCCTTAGGAGCTACATGAAGTTGCTGAAGAGTCCAAATGCTATAGCAGAGTTGCAGAAGGTGTTAGACCAGTATGAACCGCATGGTGAAAATGAAACTACTGATAGCGTAGTTCATCATATCAAGAAACACAAGAGAATGGGCAGAGAAATGAGACTTGGTGCACAAAAAACAACCCAAGGTACAAACCTATCCATGCGAATAAATGAGTTGATGTTGAACATGGGAGGAATCGTTTGATTACCGGTCATTGATGTACACTGTTAACAAACGCGAGGGTGTCCACCAATAATGAAAATGGAACCCAAGGTACCTAGTACATTCAAGCAAGTGCGAATAAATGGTCTTGTCATCGAACACTTGAAGAATCTATTGGATAGGAGACATTGATGTATTTCCATCTATCCAATAGCGAGGGAAACTGCCACTAATGACTGTAATACCTAAGGTACTAACCGAAACTCTAAAATTCATTTCCAGAGCACAATGAGATGAAGTTGATGGGAAGAAGTCCGTTGGAAGGGAGGCCTTAAGGAATCCTCCATCATCCAACACAAGGGACACTCAATAGGTACGAGCTGATTTGGAGTAGGATTGAACACATGATGAAACATACTAACACCAAGGAATGGTCGACACATGAGGTCAAGGCAATTGCAAAATGGCCGACACAGGTTATATCCTTGAACAATGAGCATGACACAAGAGTGAATTGGGTAGCTTTTGACATAAAGAGACCATGATGCAAATCTGCAATGTAGGAGACATTAACAAATTCTCCATATGATTGGAAGACTAACCAAATGGAGGAGTAAGAACTCTAAGATCAATTTTATCCTAAGGCCAACACTTGAACCCAACTTGTTTGATAGACTCAAAACAGGTGCTTTGTTCAAGGAGGTAGTTGACTTTCTACCATCATATTGAAAGATATTTTAACATTCTTCCCTTCCCTTACCTATTTCATTTTTTAACGAGCTTGACAAAGAACTAAAGCATGCTCGATGGTATTTTCAATATTTAAGGAGTCTGAAAAACCTAGAAGAAAAATCAATACACCTATCCGTGGATTTTATATCGAGCCTGGATTGGTCTGTGCTCGGCGGTGTTTTCTTGCTCATAGAGTTGAAAAACTTAAACAGTCCTCTATCAACCATCTCGTGGATTTCACATAGAGCCCAAGTAGGTGAATGCTCGCTTGGTGTTTTCACATTTCGAGAGTCTGAAAACCCTAAAGATGACTCCAAAGGTCCTTTTTCATAAAGTTAGTCTCCTTCCCCAAAAAAGTGTAAAATAATGGAAGAAGAACTCTTCTAGCGCATACCAGAGTATACCTAGAGTATACCTTTTCTGTAAATTATCCACCAAGGCCCAGAAAAGGGATAATTCTATACCTAAGTGGATGTTGGTTCAGTTATTTTAATGAGCCTGAAAAGACAACTATGCTCAGCAAACTTTTCCTATTTAAGAAGTATGAAAAGGGCTTAAAAGAACTCCATAGGGATCTTTTCTGTAAAAGTTTAACGAGCCCGAAAAAGTAAACTCGTGACCTCCTTACTGTTTTTAACGAGCTCAAAGGAGATAGAAAAATGTTCATAACTTCCTTACTGTTTTTAACGAGCTCGAAGTGAAGATGAAAGAAATGCTCGTAGCCTCCTTACTGTTTTTAATGAGCTTGAAGGAAAGGTGAAAGAAATGCTCGTAACCTACTTACTGTTTTTAACGAGCTCGAAGTAAAGGTAGAAGAATGCTCATAACCTACTTACTGTTTTTAATGAGCTCGAAGTAAAGGTAGAAGAATGCTCGTAACCTACTTACTGTTTTTAATGAGCTCGAAGTAAAGGTAGAAGAATGCTCATAGCCAGCTTACTATTTTTAACGAGCTCGAAGGAAAGGTGGAAGACTGCTCGTAACTTCCTTACTATTTTTAACAAGCTCGAAGGAAAGGTGAAAGAATGCTCGTAACTTCCTTACTATTTTTAACGAGCTTGAAGGAAAGGTGAAAGAATGCTCGTAACCTACTTACTGTTTTTAACGAGCTCGAAGTAAAGGTAGAAGAATGCTCATTATGGGAGGAGACGAGTGTCAAGGACATGCGAAACTGGCTCCAAGCACATGGAACAAAGCTATGTCTAATGCAAGGAACATGAGCAAGATAAGGACACCCAAGGTGTGTCTCCTCTAGGTAAAAGGTGTCAAATTGCGAAGGCAAAATGATACAGGGCTTAGCGGAAATGAAATCAGAGATGGAGGCTTATAAAACAAGCTAAAAGCGTGGAAGCCAGCATCAGGCTCATTAGCGCAAGCGGGATCATAATAGATGCATATGCAACTTGAACATGAAGATGGGAGCCTTATCAAGGATGGCCAGAAATATATGAGGAAGATAGATATGAGGCTTCTTCTCAAAGTCATGGTAAATCTAAAAAGGCTCCCGAGCCTATGAGAAAAACTCAGCATGGGCACCAAAATGGCATAAGGGTGCTGACTAGGGTGACCCATGTTAGGTAGGCTCTACTGTTGGACTGGTGCACAATGCATAAAGAGATGGCTAACACACCAATATCCAACAGGTTCGACCCTATGGTGAATTCGGATGGCAAAAGGTTCAAAAGCAACATAACAACAGGGAAGCCTAAACCTATATGAAAGGTTCCGAATATACCTGACATGGTCGCACAAGGTGTCGAAAAGGACCAGCAAGCAAGTATAAGTCCAGCTAAGAATCCTGTCTTCAAGAAACATTAGTACCGAGATCATATCTAAAACATATGTAAAGAAAGACCTGATACAAGTCACTGCGGTAGAAATACTTTCAACCTCACTATCGTCAACAATGGGCATAAACAAGGCAGAGTTTTCAGATGAAAATTCTATAGTACCCAAACCCGAGGACTTACAATCAACAAGATCGACTTCAGGATGAAGATCAAAGTCGAAGGACATGATGGAATCTGCAGAAACAAATTCATCATCACAAGAGTTGAAAATTCTAGAAGCAAAATCAAACTCAGCAGGAACACCGATTTGTGGATCTATAGGAGAGTCCAATGACTCAACAGTAGGAAGATCAGACTTTAAGGTCAAACAGGGGCTGGACATAACTGCGACT
The DNA here is from genome assembly GCA_027924585.1 of Larix kaempferi. Lineage (NCBI taxonomy): Eukaryota > Viridiplantae > Streptophyta > Pinopsida > Pinales > Pinaceae > Larix > Larix kaempferi. The sequence continues at coordinate 1,695,383 of BSBM01000694.1, read as the reverse complement.
GGATCAACATCCAAATGAATGGCAGACTGTACTATGGACTCTAGCAAAACTTCATCGGAAGGAAGTATATCATCCCAGATAGAACACATATCTAAACATTCAGATGGAAGTGTCACTTGGTCAAAAGCTGGGACTAAGTCTCGAGAAGGTAAGCATGAACTCAGAGACTCCTTCTCCGTAGCAGTGGAACTCAAGGAACAATATGCCACATAAATTACATGTGACATAGTAGTGCCTAATGACGAGGGATTTGACTGGTCTACAGTTGGGTAATAAGGAGGATCAACAAATGCAAGTTGGTCGAGAGTGACGATGCTTTTGTTATGAGGAAAATACATCACACGAAAGAGTGTAGACACCACATCATGCATAGCATAAACGTAATCACACCCAAGGATCATACCAAAGTCCACAGGGTCCTTTAAAACCATAAAATCAACTAAGACTGTTTTTCCACCCAAAGTAACATGTACTTGATGGAGGAATCTGATCGGTTCACTAGGTCTTCTATCGAAGGTCAATGGCCAATTAACAGCTGGAATAACATTAGGGAAACACAAATATCTCCAAGCATAAGCGGATAAGATACTAACAGAAGATCCTTCATCTATAATGCATCGATCAACCGTGTGGTTCCCGATATCAACCTTTATCTGGAAAGGTGTCGAAGAAGGAAGGCAAGGCTCGGCTAGACTATTCCAATCAAAGGAAACAATCCTAAGGTTTGGTAGGGGTTCACATGACACAGATGAAGTGCCCCCTTTTTCAGGAACATCCAAACTGGTAATGTAGAAGACTTCCGCAGTAGGTGCATCAATATTTCCAGGACTGATGGGATCGGTCGAAGATTGAATCGATTCGATCACTTCAATCTCCGAAGGAAGAGTGGGGTCAACCAAAATTGCATTGGTTCAACCACTTTATCAACCAAAGTTTGATCTGACCGTAGGGAATCTATAGAAAACTTAGGAACAGAGATTCCTTCGGACATGGACCACACTCTTCCTGCCTCTGGAATGGTAGGGCATCGGTGAGTAAGGTGATCTCCCTTACAAAGTTTACAAGGGAACTTTGGTTTCCGTCCTATAGGTCGAGACTCCTTTACAACGTCAGTACTCTTAGCATGACTAGAATTGGCTGACAGTTTGCCCCCAACATGACTAGCAGTGGCTGGTTGCTTAGAAGCAGAAGACTTTTGAACTAAGGACCACACTTTTTCCACTTTTGGAAGTACAGGGCACAAGTAAGTAAGATGGTATCCCTCACAAAACTTGCAAGGGAACTTATACTTCTATTTATTCGTTTTGTCGACAATGTCAACTCCCTCAGCATGACTTGCAGTGGCTGATCTGGTGTCTCCAGTATGACTCATAGGAACTGGTGACTTGTCATTAATATGACTAGCAGTGATCAATGACGTGTCCCCAACATGACTGACAGTGGTTGAAGACAAACTTTCAGTGTGATTTTCAGTGACTAAAATTTTTCTCCCAGCATGACCTCCAGAGGCTGGTTAGGTGCCCCCTGCATGATTTGCATAGGCAGGGTGCTTGCCCCCAGCATGACTTACAGTGGCTGGGTTTCTACCCCCTTGTTTTGGCATCCTCTTCCTATTATTCCTCTGTCTATTCCTTTTAGACTGCTGGTTACTAGTATTGCTACTTTCGCCACATGAGGTAGAAGGACGAGGAGAAGATGTTACTAACAAAGAAGGCACAGGGTTTTGATGCTCCTGATTTGAGGTGCTTACAAGAGAAGCGTCAGGAGCATGCAAGGAATTCGGAGTGGAAAATAACCAAACCAACAGCCTAATAGTGGATCCAGGAAGATTCAGAGTAGCCATTAAGGGAGTACCAATGTTTCCAATGAATGAAACAACACAAGGATCCCCTGGAATAGGGGTACCTTGATTGGCGCTCACCGGAATACTAGACATAGTTTCCTGCTGAAATGAGCAAGAAGTTCTCTAAGGAAAACTAAGACAAGTAGCACAAAGAGAAAACCACTAAAAAAGGTCCTAAGTAAATCAAACTAGGAAAACAGATGCCTTCTAGAGAAGAGTCTGGGGTGATGAGGGCCTAGAACAGATCAACGAAGGAAGAAGGACAGTTACCCGGGGTCCACCATACAATGACTAAGGGTGCAAGCGCTGGAATCACCCAACCGCCCTCCAAAAGACCTATAAGGGATTTCCTCCCACGTCTATCCTAGGTACAACAGATATAACCCTCCGCCATCACCTGTGTATGATCCTATTGTCAGATACTAAGGATACCACCACACCAAAAAATCCTGTGGGAACAGTTGTTGGTCGAATCAGAAGGCGTGGGCAGGGTAACTGAGCCTGAAACTCAAAAGAGTCCCCAAATGCGAGCTGGTCCTGGTATATGCTCGGAACAGAAAGTAGGAGGTTTATTCTCGACAATCTGATCTCACAAGACCTACTACATAGATCCCAGACAAGTTTTGAATGAAGTGGGTTTACCTGTGATAGTCGAACTACGATTTTTGCGTACTGTGTGATATTGGGTGGTTTAAGGTGTTTTAAGCCCAAGATCCTAACCAAAACTAGTTAGTGAATAGTGTAACCTAGAAAAGAAAATGTTACTAGTACATTTTATTAGGGTTCATTTTAAAGGTTACTTGCTTACTCAAAAAGGTAGTGGGTGTGTGAGAGTGGTTATAACCGACATAGAATACCGAAATGAAATGCTTACCACTAAAAAAATATTTTCTTTTCAATGCAAGTCTTAAAGATACGATCTAGAATGCATATGCAAATGCAATTTTAGTCTTTTCGAATGCAAAAAGATAAAAATAAAGTCTAAATGTACAAAATTAAACTCAAAACCTAAGGATGCAGCTACTCAAACAAATAAGTATGCAAAAGAAAATTTCTTCTTTTTGATGCAAAGCACTCTTAAATCCTTTAAGCCACTTGCAAGGTACTCTACTCAGAAAATAAATCAAAATTTTTTATGCTTTTCAAAGGTGAGAAACAAAACTGGAAATGAAAGTAACCTACGATCAAAGCAAAAGCAAAGAACTTTCAGGCTTCCTTATTGAAACAATAAAAGCTACCAATATGACTTTCAGATTCTCATTGATGTAAGCATGCCAACCATTGGGAAAAGTGTACGAAACCTGCTTTTAGACCCAAACAAAGAAAATGAACTACAAATAAGTATGGTTTGGTAAATTCAGGTTTGCACATAAACAAAGCAGTCAAGGTCCTGAACAGCAGCAAAGACACTTGAGCTTTCACTACAAAAAGAAAACTAAAAGCATAAGGGAGGATAAGAAACCAATTTAAAGAGAGATTTCACTCAAATAGATACAAACAGGGTCAAGTAGACTTAGTAGATTTCAAATCCAGTGGAAATGGAGCAAGCAAATTCAGTCAAACTCAAACCAGGGTACAAAACACCAAACTCGTCCACAACCCCCCAACTTGGGTCAACAAGCCCCAAAAACTTTCCAAACAAGCCCAAATTGATCAAAGAAGGTCCAAATCATGAACATAGGATCAGTACAAGGATAGGAGACCACTTACAGTGGTTTAACTCAGACCTAGGGTCATCAGGGACCCCAAAAAATGCAGCCACAGCCCCCCAAAACAGATCAAAACTCAAAAACTTAGTTTCAGGAGAAAAACGCTACGGTGCAGAGATAAACCAGTGTTTTTCTTGAGAAAAAGCTATTGTGCAGAGATAAACCAACATTTTTTTGGAGAAAAAATCTACTGTGTTAAGCAAAAGCAACTTTTTTGGGGAAAAGTTGAAAAAATGGGGATAAAACCCCACACACCTGAGCCAGTAAGGGTTTGTAAAGGCTAGGACGGGTCTGTAAGAGCCTAATAACTGATTCTAATCAAGAAAATGAACAGAGACCTTCAAACAATAACTGAAGAAATGACCTTGGATATCCCTAAGCAATAGACTTTCCCCAGCGGAGTCGCCATTCTGTTGTGAAAGAAATACACCTATAGTTCAGGGGAGAAACTACCAACTTCGGGTATGAAAGATAGACATACAAATGTTTTGTAAGTACAACTAGTAAGCAAAGAGATTAGGGTTAGAAAGATGAGTACCTTATTAAAAAGATTGATCCACGCCTCTCTCTTCCTTGCTCTTCAATGCTATTCAGTGTCGCAATGCCCACACCTGCAAACCAACTTCATACCTTTCTCAAATACATTTGACTACATATATAAGATTGATATTCATAACAGAAGAAGACATCAAACTATAAGCAAACTGTAATCAAATATGAGACACACATAAATAAGTCATATTTGGAAAAGAAAGAATGTCTGATCTTTATTAATGAATGAAGCAAGTACATAAAATTATACCTTCCCTCAAGCTTGGCACTTCACGAAACCTAGATTCAAGGTCTCCTGCTTCTGTTCTCCAAGGATCCCAACCTCTAATCAGCTGTGCTAGGGTTTATCAGAAATTGAGGCACAAGAGAGGGGAATGAGGGTCTACATTCCTCCAACATAACATTGTTATGGGCTTGGTCCCCTCTCATGGCCCTTCTACCTTCCTTATATAGTCAATGAAGGAGAGGAAAAGTAGTTATAACCGATCAGGAGGTTCCAAAACTAACTCAATTTGACCAAAAATCGAGATTTTAGCTGCTTTAGGAAAAAACTCTACTTTTCTATTGCAAACCAGCATTTGAACTCTACTTTTATGAAGCAGAGTAGGGTTTTCAAGGGAAAAAACGCTATTCTTGCATAGAATACCAGCGTTTTTGTGTAAAAATGGCCAAAAATAGGGTTTTCTAATGATTTTCCAGGAGGTGGTTTGGTCTGGAAAAGTGTTCATAAGGGTTATAACCATCAAATGGGCCAAGAGTGAGGTAATTTCAACCATATTCAGTGTCCCTAATGACCCTTCAATCCACAAGTGTCCTGTTGTGTGACTAAACTTGATCTCAAGAAGTGTCATCATGGACGGAGAAGTGTCATTTTAAGCTATAACAAGGAGTATGATTTTGAAATAGAAGTTAAACCTGGAAGATTGAACTTGGGACCTGATCATCTATCAAGAATCGAATCAGGAGAAGAGCCTACGAATATTGAAGACAATCTACCTGATGCATAGTTGTTTGTTATCTAGATAGTTGATGATTATTATAAAGACATCATAGAATTTTTGACTACTACTTTGGCACCCATGGAGTTCACTACACAGCAAAAGAAGCAGCTGGTAGTGAGAGCAAAAGACTTCACCACTATCGCAAGTCAGTTATATAAATTGGGACCGGATGAAGTACTGCGCAGGTGTGTGTTAGAGCATGAGAAGCCATTTATATTAGCAGATGCACACTCAGGAGCAGTAGGAGGTCACTACGCAGGCAGAGCCACTGTGCAGAAGATACTGCGAGCAGGGCTATGGTGGCCTACCATTCACAAGGACTTGAAAGAGCATTTCCAGAGCTGCGATGTCTGTCAGAGGACAGGAAGGCCATCACAAAGAGATGAGATGCCATTAAATCCACAGTTGAAATTACAGGAATTTGAGAAATGGGAAATTGATTTTGTGGGACCTATAAACCCACCAAGAAAAGGAACTAGTACAAGGTACATTATTACTGCAACTGATAACCTCACCAAATGGGAAGAAGTGAAACCAGTAAAGGACTGTAGCGCAGGTGCTACCGCACATTTAATATTTGAAGACATCCTTACAAGGTTTGGTTTCCCAAATATTTTATTGAGTGATCAAGGCACTCATTTTTTGAACCAAACCATCAAAGCATTGACATAAGAATTCCGCATTCATCATCAGTGAAGTACGCTTTATCATCCGCAAGTGAATGGAATTGTTGAAGCATTCAATAAAGTACTGGAGAATGCGCTGACCAAGGTATGCAATGTGAATCGGGATGATTTGGGCCTGCGCATTCCCGATGTTTTATGGGGATATAGAACCACATGCAAGAAATTGACTGGACATACACCTTTTAGGCTAGCCTATGGACAATAAGCAATAATTCCGATGGAGTACATTGTTCCCAGCTTGAGAATAGCTGCGTTTACAGGAATGGAAGATCGTGACATGCTAGAAGAAAGGCTTCTACACTTGGTTTGTCTAGAGGAGGATCGCTTCATCGTAGGCTTTCACCAACAAGTGCAGAAGGAAAGAGAAAAAGCATGGCATGATCGCCATATCAAAAACAAGATCTTTCATGTAGGTGGTCTAGTCCTCCTGTATGATAGAAAATTCATGAAATTTCCTGGGAAGTTTAAAATGCATTGGCTTGGTCCATATACTATTTTACATGTAACTAATGGTGGCGTAGTCCAGTTAGCCACATTAGCAGGAGATAACTTTCCAAGTCTAGTCAATGGAAGCAGACTAAAACCCTATCGGGATAATCCTGCTTCACAGAACCCGTGATGATCAGAAAGAGGGAAATTTCTAAGTGCCATGTACAGTTGAAATTGGGCACTAGAAAGGGGGAAGAGTCTGTACGCAATGTATGATGAGGAACCTATATATACCGCGCAGCATTGTTAAGATGTGTCGCTATAAAAATAATTAAAAAAATGGAAAAAAAAGAAAAGAAAAGAAAAAGAAAAGAGTAACCGTGCAGTTGCGAAGTCCAAAAGGAAATTACGAAGATCACGTCAACAAGGAAAGATGTTAAGTTCAGAGGAAAGAATTCAGGCAACGCAAAGTAATTGCGTAGGAGTAATGACCATTACATTGTCGATTAGAGAAATAACTATTATACAGTACTTTGCCAGCGACCGCTTGGGCATTTAATGCACAAATAGCCATTCTGAACGAGTTTATGAAGGAAAGGACCGAAGAATCCATCGGATTTGGCCAACGGATACTGCATTTAATGCTTATCTAGTCGTTAAGGGGCACGGAGGAGGTCAGCTACGCCTATAATTAATGTTGTATTCAGACTCGTGGGTGTTACCGAACACTTAGAATTTTTCTGCGCACACTATTTTACAAACTGTTTTCAGTAAGCTGTCTGAAACCCTGTGGAAGTTGTCCAGTGGATGTCTAAGAGTTCTTCCATTGAAGAAAAATTCACGGTCCAGGAGACTGTGAAATTATTTCAATACAGAGGGATCGAAGGGTTAATGAGAACCCTAGCCAAGCCCATCATCATAGAAAAGGGTCAAGCGTCCAGAAGATCACCCTGACATGGTCCAACAATGCAGGACAAAGGAAAATATCTAGTGGGGCTGAGAATGAAGATACCAAAGATGGGTTCGATAGTGCAAAAGCTGCCAATAGCTGATAAGGAGATACCTTTAACAATGAATCCAGATTATACCTCACCGCGTGTACTAGACGCACCAGTCTTCAAGTTACAAAAGAATGCCAAATACGACATCCTGCTATCACCCATATCAAAGCACGTCGACGTCAATAAAAATTTGTTGGGTAAAATTCCATAATGCAAGTGGGAAGATTATGATCTACTACAAATATAGAAGGAAGAGCCCAATGAACCAAGGTTCCCACAGTTCTGGCCTGACTAGTACATGTGCTGGAAGAAAGATGTGAAGGGAAACCTCACCTTGGTCACGGAAAGCTGGTTATCAGGAGTAGTCAAGTTGGGACTACTCAATTTGCTCAGACTCCCGCATTTTGACAGATCGTTGGAGCTGAACGTGGTGGTGCAAAATCTGATGGTGCTCATTCACCAGGGATATTTGTGGCTTGACTACAATGTCAACTTGACCATTGACATTATCCACTGCATCACTGGGTTGAGTAAAAGGGGTAAAGACCTGAAGCGGTTTTTCCAAGGGAAAAGCAAGGACAAGGAAGCCGTGGCAAAGATGAAGAAAACTCAAACTTTCATCAAAGGAAAGAGGGGCTTTCAAACAGAAGAAATAGATTATAAAGCGACGAAGTTTATCACATAGCTATTAGTCGACAAGATTTTAAGAAAATGCAGGCCATTAGAGGTACCTGTGGGCGCAGTACTGCTTGGCGCCGTGGTCGCGAAGGGAGAGCAGTTCAACTGGTGTCAATAACTGTTGAATGAGTTCCTGGAGGAACTAAATGACACGTAGATCAATGGCAGAAAATTCCATTATACATGGCTGATGGTGCTGATCGCCTTCGTAGGGTGGAAGGAGCCGAAGGATTATGCTGGAGTAATCACCGTTACCAATGACTGCAGAGGGGCCCGCTATTCAAACCTTTGGGCAAATATGAACTCTTAGCGATAGCACGCGACAACTGAGGTTTTCTACCAATATTATACCCAGCTGCGCGAAGCAATCCTGAGCACGCCGTGGATATCAAAGTAGGTAACGAGTAAGTACATTCACACTGTTGATTTTTATGCTGACATGCGTAGTATTCATATTTCAGCGAAAGCACAAACGAGGAATGTGGAATGGTTTGCAAGAAATTGTAGATGTTGCAAGCGACTCCAGCGAGGACGAACCTATTCCATGTCCTCACTGAAGAAAAGGAGACGGGAAAAAGGAAAGAACCTGAGAGCCCAAGAATAAAAAAGGGAGCATGGAAGAAGCAGAAAGCTAATAAAATCCAATCAGACGCAGTACTCCACGATGAGTATTATGAAACAATCGCGGCAAATGTCAAAGAGCAAATGGAAGATCTGATGACTGAGAAGGAGAAACAAGACAAAGCAATTCAGAAAAGTCTGCAGATGAATCTAACTACGCTGCAGGGGATCATAGAGAAAATTGAAGAAGTCCACAAAATATTACCCTTGTCACAAGACTCAGAGTCCGAAGGGAATTCAGGAGGACCTTCGCAACAGAAGGAGCCACAACTAACCATAATCGTGCCTGTGAAGTCCCGTATTGTCCATCTTGATCCATTAACGGTAAGGTTTCCATTGCCAGAACAAGTAGTGTTGGACACAAAGGACGTCGAGTCTGTGGAGCTCGACCTTGCGAAGATACCACTGTCGGGTCTACACTACTTGCATCTGCAGGTTGTGGAATAAATGCATGAGAGAACCACTGACGCGCTGAAAGGTTAGGCTGACCTGCAAGCAGCTAATAAGTAGTTGGAGAAGTCTATCTCGTGGAGAGCTATGGAACTGCAGGATGAGCATGATCGTCAGAAAATACTAGATTCCAAGATCACTGTGGTCGCAGATGATATAGAAGAATTTGAAGTGCAGTTAGACCCCGTGGAAATTGTCATTAAGATTGGTGAACTAGTTAACAACCTTAAGACAGAGATGCAAGACATGGAGATCATCCATGAAGCTAATATTGCTTCCTTGGAAGCACAGACCAACCCAGAGACCCCACCATATCAGCAGTATTTAAGATCAAGGGAAGTGAAGGTCGCAGCAGAGAGTACCACTGCCGAAGTGGCTAAATGCCAGAGTCTGTTAGAAGCGGCATCGAAGGCATTCACCGCCCTTGAAGAGGACCCAGGATTGATGCAAGTAACGAATGTTGTGAAAGATAAGTAAGCAACACTAGAACACTTGGACATGGAAGTGAAATCCCTGCTACCAAGAGACAGGCTTCAGAAGTACCAGAAAATCAATGCACTCAAGAAGGAAGTGCAAGCCTTAAGAGAAGAAGAGACCGAAATGGGCGATAAATCGCAACCCTTACTAGAGGATGGAAACAAGTTCTCGCAGGAGATCGAGGAGAATTTAAAGGAGTTGCACGAAAATCAAGAATAGGTGGAAGGCCAGATCAGCGATGAGATAACACCTGATATGTTGGAAATAGTCAAGCAAGTTGAGCAGGACACGGAGGAAGCAGTCAAAAAGTTGAGTGTCACATACAATGAGTTCGCTGCAGAGCTAGCTCCGTAGGCGGCGGAACAACTCGGAGAGGTTGAAGTTCCAGGTGGCTTGGAAACGAGCCACATGTAAGTGTTAGGGGCCTGTTGGGCTTGGACCAAGTAGGGAATTTTGAGCAAGAAGGATTTTTGGAACTGCGGAGCTGAGCGTAGTTCAGTTGGAATGTTTTTGTATAAGTTTTTGGAATGCTGCAAAGTTGCGCGCAGCACAGCGTAGGATGAGCTATGAAGATCAGTGCTGCAAGGAGGCAGCGCTGCGATGTGTCCAGTCTATGTGGATCCAGCAAAGCAGAGTGTTAGACACAAGACGGCACAAGATTTCGGTTAGACCGTCAACGGTCTATTTTTGGTAAAGATGCTCTAGGAGTGCCAAGCGATGGGTAAGGAGCAGAAGCAAAAGAAAGCGACTGGTCATACATGCGAAAGAACCACTACCTGAACCATTCACACGAGACCATTAGAGGAAGAACGGCTCGGTGAAAGAAACCTGTTGGCATGTGTGTGATAGGAAGGCCGATAGCGACGTGAGGCATGCGCTGAAGGCGACCACAATGGAATATTCACTACCATAAGCCAGTAGTCTAGTTAAGGGAAAACTATGGCCGTTTTGTAAACCTAAGGGTTTTTAGCCTTCGAATTGTAAAGACATGACCTATGGGCATGATCTATAAATAAGGCATATTTTTTATGGGAAAGGCCCTTACTCTTCATTTTTTGTTGTTGTGGTATTGTTGAATCTCTCATTTTGAATTGTTATTAACTGAATAGATCTCTGTTGAGAGACAATTTTGTAAGGCTCTGCAAGCTGTGTGCGTAGAGGCCTATTGAGAGAGAAGAGAGTCTACAGCTGAGTGTGTAGACAAAGAACTGTTGTACCCTTCCCTAAGACTAATATAACAACAGTTCTTGTGGATGTAGCCTTCATCCTAGGGGTGAACCATGTTAAATCCGGTGTAGTGTGATTGTTTACGTTTTGCACTTGTATGTTTGCTTACGAATGAATGCCAAAGTTCTCATTTATCAGTTGTTATGTTAATGCTTTTATATGTATTCGCCATAGGAGAAAGATGGGAATAATATGTTAAGTATTGTGTGAATGGATGAATGATGAATGCTCAGTAATCTAAGTCTGCGAAAGTATCAGTTTATGAAATAATCACAAGTGTATGTAGAGTTTGGGTTGTGTAACTCTTTCGACACATCGCATTGGAATTGCGCAACATTGTAGGTTTCGTCTGCTTGCATTTGTTATAAAGCTGAATAATCTAAGGTAGTAGATGAATGAGTAAGTGTTAAAGTAAAGTATTCATAGTGGTTACGTTTGGAAGAGGAAGCATATAAGTCAGTTGCGTTGTCTTGTGATACACATTCTATTTGAACCGCGCAGTCCGTAGATGCGCTGGTTGTGCAAGTATCTTCGCATGCAAAAGTAAGGAATGCGATGCGGTCTATCCTCACGCAGTCCTTAGCCTGCCGCGCAAGTCTAATAGTGTGTTGTGCATTAGTACCGTCCGACAACTCATCAAATCATTGTGGAAACCTGATTCCGCAGTGCCCCCATAGCTACACCTCGGGTGAGACCTCATCTTGTTCGCAGGATGTTGCCGAAAGGGCCGGTGAGAAGGGGCTTTGTTGGTTTCGTGAAACTGCGAAGAACCTGGGTCTACATTGGAAACCTCTAGATCAGTATATTAAGCCAACAATCCACAACATTAATTGGTTCAATTTTCAAGGTGGAAGCATCACATGAAAACACTTAGGTCAAAATTATTGGTTCCAAAATCAAAACCCATGACCATTTATGTCTTAATCTCTATTTAAAATACAAAACATGTAATTTGATTCTCAAAATATTTTTAAAACAAAATGTTTGTTCTAGTATACAAGATTTTCAAACAACAAAAACAGAAATATGAATATAAAATTTGTTAAACAACATGTTGGACCAAACATAAACAAGACTTATATGTAAGAATATTGTATCCAATTAACAATTGTCTTTAACAAAAGATGAAAGTCATAAAACTACATGATGAAATTGAATCTATAATCATTTTGATATTTTGTTGAGGCCAAAAACAAACAAAGCCCTTTTTTAGTATCGAAAGATATTCTTATATATTGTTTCATGTATTTACTATGTACCCTTGTGTCGGGTAAAAAGAAACAAAGAATAAAAAATATTTATAATGGAAAGTCAAGCCGACATGAAATAATAATTGTTTATTATGAAATGACATTTTAGCTAGTAACAAAGGTATGTGTCCTTTCACTTCATTCACTATAAAGTAAAAGTCATGAACTTGCAATTTACCAAGTGATAAAATCAGCATGGTATCACAGCCAATGGTTTGGTTCGTGGTTTGGAGTTGTGAGTGTATTGGCCCATGGTATTCCATTCCAACCCACGGTTTTGTATGTGGGATTTCACATATGAACATGGTTTTCTTTAAAAAAAAATTGTTTTTACCAAAGTTAAAACAATGATTACAAATAAAGGAAGTCAACAATAAAGATAAGTATCTGATGTCTTGAGTAATAAGACTTATTTACTTAAAGATGATGTTTTGTTGATGATTAACATAAATGGTTAATTAATTTTGATTTACTCCTGTCATGGAGATCCAGTGTGGAAGATCAAGCATGGAATGAAGGATGAGTTGGATTCCAACTCAAAGTGATGACATGAATAACTCAAATCATAAGAGTTGCTTGACTAGGAATATAGCATGGACATACACTTCTATATTCAGAGGGAGCAGCTACCCAGGATGCAGTAGTGAGACCCAACATCAAGAGGAAGCTTGGTACTTCAAGATTGATGATGAGTTAAGGATTAAGAAGTAGCAAGAGGAACTCATTTTTCATAGGGATTTGGATTCAAATCCCAAGACAATAAGATGGCTTCTATGAATAGGGAGAAGTATATTGCGATGGATGAGCAGATAGTCGATGTATTGACCAAGCCTCTGTTAAGAGTGAAGTTTGAGTACTTCAGGGATAAGCTTGGCATGATGTAGAGAGATGTCCCTCATAAGGAGGAGGGATGAGTCACATATGCGATTCAGGGGGTAGTAGTTGTATAGTGTGGTAGAAACAGGTGGTCATTTACGGGCATGTACTCTAAGAGAACTAGAGAGAGTGACTAGCTCATGATGATTGGATATCGTGACCATACTTTGTATGTGTAACCAGTTGAGATGCATATGCGGTAAGATCTAGTATGTGTGTGTGGACTGGAGAGCGTGACCAGCTAAGGAGGATTGGAGAGTGTGACCATACTAGCTGTTGGAGAGAGTGACCATACTTGCGAGGACTGGAGAGTGTCATGTCCCAAATTTGGAATTGGGTCACAATGGCCTAATCATGTTATCCATATTCATTAGAGTTTGTAAAATTGATGTTAAGGGTCAAATAATTTCCAAGGAGGAAAATTACTAGTTTCCTAGGTTTGGGGTGGAAGCTTTGGGATTTGGAATAAGGGGGATAATAAATGATGTTTGAACATTGGAATGGCATCAATATTTAATAAAGGATCTAAATAAATATATACAAGTTAAAATCAAAGTGGCATTTGATCATGAAGACACATGGAGGAAGTGGAACCCATATATGGCTAGATTTCCCCACTACACTTGGCATCATTCTCTCACCAATTCGAATTCAAGGTGAATGGTAACATACTTGGGGGAGTACAAAAGGTATTATTCATGGTATGACTCATCCAAGGTCGAAATATAGAGGAAGAGTAACTCCCATGGAAGAGGAAGAGGCAATTTGGAGCTAGTGAGACACTTGGACTAGATTCCCTAGCTCTATGACAACAACGATGAAGATGCTATGACACCTATGACACAAATCAGACCTGAAGGCTGAAATATGACATATATGACATGTCAGGGATAAAAATAGACTCCAATAGGGTGCTCAAGGGTGTTAGGGCTTCTAAGATGCTTCCACATGTGATTTGGTGGAAGTGGGAGACTAGGAATTGTTGTACAAGTGGCGTTCTTTGGAATCTCTTCCCAACTTCAGTTGGCATGAGTATCTTGAAAGGAGTTCGACCCATGGAGGATATTAGAACTTTATAAATGTCAATAACAAAGAATGAAACCATATTTTTATCATTTGTATAATTTGCAATTGCATTTGTGAAGAGGGAGAGCTAGTGGATGACTATTTTCTTGCCTTATCCAATTTCGAGGGTGAAAGATTCCCATCCAAGTTGGTAATTGGAAAGGAAATTCAGACCTTTCATTTGGAGCTTTAATGGAGTCTTTATTTTCAGGTGTAAGTTACAGGGAAGCTCATGGTTTGTTCTATTGCATCTCACTTCTTCAACCATTTCCAGTTTTGATGGCATATTCTTGATCCTTGAGGGAGGGCATTTTTGGTGAGCTATTGTACACTTTTGGGGAGCTTATAATTCTCCATTTCTTTTGTAATATGAATTAAATACTCTATTTTTCATCTCCAGAACGTTTCAGGTCTAAATTCCAAGTAGAAATGTATAAATATCATTTTTAACGAAAGAACAGTGCCATTTCCCCACTACCTGGATGTATAGCATTATAATGATGATGATTTAGAATGAATGGATGGTTAGCTGAAGCATTTATGATTAGTATACTGCCATGGATATATTTTACAAGTTTCATGTACTGTACTTGAGCATTTGAAGTATTTTTACTCAATTTAGTTGCATTGGGAGAAGAAATAGTGCCATTTCCCCAAGGATCGAATTGGTGATTTTATGTAGCTGAATGGGATAGGGTTGGAACAGATATAATAATCAATTAATGGTGCACATGAGACCTTAATAACATACTTAATAAATTCCCTACCTCGTTTCATAAATTTGAGTGGGTTTGGAGTCATTTGGGAAACCATTTTCAGTATTTACCCCAGGGGGATTTGAACCCCAAATTACTAGTAAAATTGCATACTTGATCCAGAATATTAAGAGAGTTTGCAGAGGTATTTTGGTAGCCATATCTCATCCCTGAACATCATATTCAAGTACTAATATCATTCATACACCTTCCATGAATATTTGAAGGCATTTGGAGCCAATTTGAGACCTAGAGACCAATACTAGTCAAAGGGAAATTACTAGTAAAGTTCCCTACATTGGCCAGAATTGAAAGAGGATTTGCAGAAGTATTTTAAAGGTCCAAAAGCATCCCTGAAACACATATTTATGTTATAAAATCATACATATACCTTCTCAGAATATTTGGGAGCAATTGGAGCAATTTGGGGACCGAGAGCTCAAAACTAGTCAAAGGTCTAACTAGGGGAAAAAGTGAAAAATTGCCATTTTGATAAAATTCCTAACAAGGGACATTACAGTGGTATCAGAGCATGATCTTGGCACCTGATGTGGTCTGATATTTATGACAACAAAAATTTAGGGACCAATCTTATACATTGGAATCAGAAGTAATAGTGTTGAAGAGGAGGAACTAGGAAAACAAAAAGTGCATTTTGAGAAAACTATGACTAGGGATCAAAAATGAACCTTAGAGGAGAATGAGGATTTTATAAAATTACTGAAACCATCCTTTGAAGACCAGTGGAAGCAAGTAATGCAAGGGTTCGAATTGTTGATTAGTCAACTTGAAATCAACTTGGAAAAAGGAATGAGAAATGGTTTTGTTTTCAAGGAAAAGAAGGAAATGGATGAAATAATTTCCAAGGAGAAACCTCATGTAATGGTGGAGCATGAGGTACATGTTGATATGCAGGTGCTTGAAGATGCTACACTCAAACAAGAAGAAGAACAAGCACTTTCCTTTATTTAGATGGATTATGCGTTGCTTCATGGGGAGAGCTACAACGCCTTG
The DNA here is from genome assembly GCA_027924585.1 of Larix kaempferi. Classification (NCBI taxonomy): domain Eukaryota; kingdom Viridiplantae; phylum Streptophyta; class Pinopsida; order Pinales; family Pinaceae; genus Larix; species Larix kaempferi. Next base: position 1,679,749 of record BSBM01000694.1, on the reverse strand, counting down.
GAGGAGGCACATGATCTCACAATAGTTGGACCAGCCAATTATGGAGAAGATGAATTAAATATTTTGATGGGTAAGAGTTGTAAATATTTAAAGTTGGTTCATAATTCCTCACCCCGTGCTTCTTTTTCAGCCACATCAATTGGGGATGAAAATTGGGTGAAAGGTTTTTTTCTAATGGTGCCACATGAGGGGTATGAAACTCCTACCTCTCGTTTTGATAATGACATGAATAGAGCACCTCATTATTTACATTTGTAGCAGCATCCTTTTTTACCTTATGATGATACATATCTTCATGGATTCCCTTATGATTTTCACTTGAGTCACTTGAAGACTCATGATTTTCCTTGCTCCTTGCTTAGTTCAATTGATGTTGGAAAAACTTCATTAACTACTTGGATGAAAGAATACAAGGCTGATTATTTTGATGCATCTTACATAGTTTTGGAGCAGCACTATAGGACATGGGATACTCACCTATGTCATTGGAGCAGATTTGATTGTTCATTTGATGCTTGCATGCACCTAGAAAATGGTGGTCTACTTACTTGGAGGTATAAGCACTTTCATGATTCTTTGATGAAGCACCTCCTCGATGTACATTTTCATTATGTTGTTATGTACTTTGATGATATATATTTTGTACTCATGATGTTTGGAAGAATACATACAAGAAAATGGGATCCAGGAATCCTCTTATCTAATGGTGTGGGTTGGAGAGCACTCTTAATTGTTGGGGTGCAATACAAGTAATGGGACCCTGGAATAATTTTTATCTCATTGGTTTCAAATTTTTTGGGGAAACAAGCAGTATGGGAGATGGATTTCCCACTTAATAAAGTGATTTTTATCAGAGTAGTACAGCAACAAGCATGGTGGTTCCTCTCTAAAATCTTCATGGAAACTCAAAGACTCAAGGTTGGGCAATTCAATGGCAACTTCAAAGAATTATACAGAAAGCAGGTTCTTCAACACCCATGTTTGAAATTTCTTGAGGACAAGCAATATTGGGAAGGGATGATTTGTCATGTCCCAAATTTGTAATCGGGTCACAATGGCCTAATCACATTATCCATATTCATTAGAGTTTGTAAAATTGATGTTAAGGGTCAAATAATTGCCAAGGAGGAAAATTACTAGTTTCCTAGGTTTGGGGTGGAAGCTTTGGGATTTGGAATAAGGGGGATAATAAATTATGTTTGAAAATTAGAATGGAATAAATATTTAATAAAGGAGCTAAATAAATATATACAAGTTAAAATCAAAGTAGCATTTGATCATGAATACACATGGGGGAAGTGGGACCCACATATGGCTAGATTTTCCCACTACACTTGGAATCATTCTCTCACCAAATCGAATTCAAGGTGAATGGTAACATACTTGGGGGAGTCTAAAAGGTATTATTCATGGCATGACTCATCCAAGGTCAAAATATAGAGGAAGAGTAACTCCCATGGAAGAGGAAGAGCCAATTTGGAGCTAGTGAGACACTTTGGCTAGATTCCCTAGCTCTATGACAACAATGATGAAGATGCTATATCACCTATGACACAAATCAGACCTGAAGGCTGACATATGACATGTCAGGGATAAAAATAGACTCCAATAGGGTGCTCAAGGGTGTTAGGGCAGCTAAGATGCTTCCACATGTGATTTGGTGGAAGTGGGAGACTAGGAATTGTTGTACAAGTGGCGTTCTTTGGAATCTCTTCCCAACTTGAGTTGGCATGAGTCTCTTGGAAGGAATTAGACCCATGGAGGACATTATAAATTTATAAATGTCCATAAAAAAGAATGATACCAGCTTTTGATCATTTGTAGAATTTGCAATTGTATTTGTGAAGAGGGAGAGCTAGTGGATGACTAGTTTCTTGCATTAGCCAATTTCGAGGGTGAAAGATTCCCATCCAAGTTGGTAATTGGAAAGGCCATTCAGAACATTAATTTAGAGCTTTAATTGAGTCTTTATTTACAGGTTTAATCTATAGGGAATATCATGGTTTCTTCTATTGCAGCTCACTCCTTCAACCATTTCCAGTTTTGATGGCATATTCTTGATCCTTGAAGGAGGGCATTTTTGGTGAGCTATTGTACACTTTGGGGGAGCTTCTAATGCCCCTTTTCTTTTGTAATATGAATTAAATAATATTTTCTTCATCTCTATAAATTTTCAGGTCGAAATTCCAAGTAGAAATGTATAAATCTCATTTTTAATGAAAGAACGATGCCATTTCCCCACTGCCTGGATGTATAGCATGATAATGCTGATGATTTCGAATGAATGGATGGTTATCTGATACATTTATGATTAATAGACTGCAATGGATTTATTTTACAAGTTTCATGTACTATACTTGATCATTTGAAGTATTTTTACTCAGTTTAATTGCGTTGGGAGAAGAAATAGTGCCATTTCCCCAAGGGTCGAATTGGTGATTTTAGGCAGCTGAATGGGAGAGGGTTGGAACAGATATAATAATCGATTAATAGTGAAAATTAGACCTTAATAGCATCCTTAATACATTCCCTACCTATTTTCATAAATTTGAGTGGGTTTGGAGGCATTTGGGAAGCCATTTTCAATACTTACCCAAGGGGGATTTGAACCCCAAATTACTAGTAAAATTGCATACTTGGTCCAGAATATTAAGAGAGTTTGAAGAGGCATTTTAGTGGCCATATCTCATCCCTGAACATGATATTAAAGTAATAATATCATTCATACACCTTCCTTGAATATTTGAAGGCATTTGGAGCCAATTTGAGACCTAGAGACCAATACTAGTCAAAGGGAAATTACTAGTAAAGTTCCCTACATTGCCCAGAATTGAAAGAGGATTTGCATAAGTATTTTAAAGGTCCAAAAGCATCCTTGAAACACATATTTATGTTATAACATCATCCATATAACTTCTCAGAATATTTGGGAGCAATTGGATCAATTTGGGGACCTAGAGCTCAAAACTAGTCAAAGGTCTAACTAGGGGAAAAAGTGAAAAATTGTCATTTTGATAAAATTCCTAACAAGGGACATTATAGAGAGTGTGACCATACTTGCAAGGGTTGGAGAGAGTGACCATACTAATGAGGAATAGAGAGTGTGAGTATACTTAGCATGTGTATCTAGTCAAGTATGTGTATCCAATTGAGTTGTGTATCCAGTCAGATGTGTGTGTCTAGATTCTGTGTGAGCTAGACAAAGTCCTGTAATGACATAATGTACACTTCTGGCTCGTTGATGTGTTGCTACTGTGATTCCCCCAGATGTATGATCATGACTGATGCATGATTGAGATGATGGTTTTCTCTTATAGAGCTTCTAGTGATGTATATATTCGTGAGATGTCACAAGTAAATGGTCAGAGTATAGAGTTGCGGCAAAGCTTATGTGGATGAGATGTTTATGTTTCCCTAGGGTGCAACATCAGGCAGACATTCTACTAGATTGGTAATGTGATTTGACCAAGCAGAATGATACATTCACTAATAGGAAATGGTCGTGTGATTTGGCTAGTGGTTAATGGCCCTAGTGTAGCCTTGCTTAGCCATGTGATTTGGCTAGGTGTGATTAGGGCTCGAGGTGCTTGCACAACCTTTATTAGTCATGTGATTTGGATAAGTTTGATTAACGCATGATGTCACATTGCATACTCTGTGAGGGAGTGATCCATGATGGAGTGATCTCATTATAGAGAAGGTTTGACTTGTTTATTTGATAGGGACTAGCTACCCTTGTGGAATAAACAATGTCTAGTCTAATGTGGGTGCACACACATTAGAGCCCTAAAAATGAATAGATGTACATGTAAGGAGTTAATGTTACAACTCCGTGAGTCGTTCTCCCTACACGGGGAGAATGGAAAGATCAAAGGATCTGTCACTTATGCATTTGACCCTAGACTAGGTCAGGTGAGGTTCCAGCCCTTATTAATGCATTTTCCCCTAGACATTAGGGACCAGTGAGGTGAAATACCTTGTGATGCATTTGACCTAGAGGGGTTAGGTGAGGTTAAATCCCTTGTGATGCATTTGACCTCGAGGGGGACATCTAAAGGCCTTGTGATGCATTTGACCTAGAGGGGTTAGGTGAGGTTAAAGGCCTTGTGATGCATTTTACCAAGAGGGGTAAGGTGAGGTTAAATCCCTTGTGATGCATTTGACCTAGACGGGTTAGGTGAGGTTAAATCCCTTGTGATTGTCCATGAGGTTGAGCTCATGTCAATGATCGATCCATAATATTGATCTTATGTTGATATTGGTGACCCATGGATTGAGCCATGAGATCCCACCTTCACCTTGGGATGATCCAATTGGACTTGGTGGTATCTTTGAGAAATACCCTTCACTAAGGAGAAGCTCCAAGTAGGGTCTCAAGAAGAGACTTGTGCTAACATTATGTATGTCAGTATAGGAGTAGATTCTCTAGTTGGTATTTTAAGGAGAAGCTCTCCAGGCCGAGTCTCAAGGAGAGACTTGATCAAGTGCTAACATTGTGTATGTTAGCATATAGTCGATTCTTTGGTTGTATGATTTTGAATAAGGAGAATCCTTTGTGAAGTGTATCCATGTGTGAGATTTTCTCATGTGTGAGATGTTCTCCTGTGTGGAGAGTGCTCCTGTGTGGAGCATGGTCCCAGATGGGTGGACTAGTTGTAGTCATCACTGCCTTCTAGTTGTAATGAATGGTAAATTGGAAGAAGAGTCTTCCTGAGGAGTGCATCCTCCTTTCGGTTTTAGACTTATAAAGTGCATGAGGAAGTAATCATATATGGTATAGGATGGACAAGATGATCAAATAGATCATATATATTCTTTGAGAATATAATGTGGTTCCAATGGGGGTAGTTGTTCTGGTCAGAAGGACTTGATAATAAGGGACAAAAATTCTCTTATATTCAAAAGACAAGAAGAAAGCCAATGTTGAATATCATGCCAGAAGAATACCTTCCTTGATAAGAGGGAGTGTTGATGTTATATGTAGCATCAGAAGATATTATTACATATTATTTCATGTATTTACTATGTACCCTTGTGTCTGGTCAAAAGAAATAAAATAATAAATAATATTTATAATGGAAAAATCAAGGCGACATGAAATAATAATTGTTTATTATGAAATGACATTTCGGCCAGTAACAAAAGGATGTGTCCTTTCACTTCGTTCACTATAAATCTGATGTAGGAGGGGACAACCAAAGCCAATCCCAACTTGTTGTCCTAGGATTTAGACTGATTCCAAATTTAGTATAACCTCCAAACTTAGAAGAATCATCGAAGTCTTTCTCCAAACAGTCGTTGAAGGGAAAACTTCAAACTTGCAATGAGCTGGATTTCATAAAAATTACGGGTCTCACTTGAAGGCTAAGCATTGAGCAAGTCAGATAAATGAATTACTTATATACCGTTGGATCCAGATCAACGATGGACTCCAAATCTTATGTTCCAATTCCATAAAGGAATTTCGTGTCTATTCTAGCCATTAATCCCCGATCTCTTTCTCCTGCGAAATGTTGTACAACCTGTTGATCATTTGGTGGCTTCCTCGTCCATTGATCTATGATCAATGAGGGACGTCCACTTTGGAATTTCGTGGATCTAACTCCTGCACACTTCACCCAGCGAAATCCTTTCTCCACCGTCTATCTCCTTACTTCGATCTGGATCATCCAAACTCTATGGAATGACCAAACCAAATTGTTGTGACTGTGCGTTGATTTCAGAGAATCGATCAATCAATCTCCTTGAAACCAAACTTGATCTTCTCACTAAACCTGTACATCACCTCTCAGACATAATACAACTTCAATTTGACTTCACAGGCTCATTCCAGTCCAACCATGAGCTTCACCTGCAACTTCATAGGTGAAGGAGCATCGATCCTTTCGGTGATCGATGACCTAAGAGTTCTCAAAGCAACTATAATAATTTCCCCTTTAACCATAGGAAACCTTCTACACTCATACACAAAGACTTGTCAATCTGTCTGCAAATGTTGTATTCTCAATCAATTCATGAATTAGATACATAGAGAGTCAATTATCCATTAACAGGTCACAACAGATTAACCCATTCACATGCAAATTCCCATGTACATAAATCCTTCTCTTGTCATTCTATGACCACCATGAATCAAACACAGAACTCTACATATACTGGAGATCAGTACACTCAGAGATAATTATTCTCCTATCATAATTTAGACATGATTTCATCCATTCACATAGAGACATGCATAAATAGTCTTCTCTCTATTCAATCACGAGAACCCAATACATTCACATCGGTTCAGAACCTGTGTTATGATCTTCATAGGCTTGATACAACCATGATCACCTCCCTTGTCCATATTTCTCATTGTTTTTCCACCTCCTTGAGGCCTCGTAGGCTTACACAATATATACAGAAGGATTCTGAAACCAATTATGGTTCAGATACAAAAGCCTCTCAACACACTCCTAATTCACAGCAACTGTTTCTAAGATTAGCAACATACTTATCTTACCTCTATGACTCTCTTATGAGACATTAAATCTTCACCAAATGCGGCCACCATTTGTGGACTTTGTTACATGACCCACCTAATGACCCCTCTAAACTAATGTATCATCATTCACCTAGAATCACACTAGCAAACCAAAGCATTTGTACAATATTTCATTCAAACCCTGAATTCAGAAAATGAAGATCCTAAGGTCTTGATCAAACTTGAACTCTGGATGGAGAGAAGGATGCTCCTGCATCAGACTCCCAAGGAAGAAATAAATATGACCTCCTAGTCATAATATTCAATCTTCAATATGCATGGGTCCCAAACTTTATGTTGAATATTTTCAATTGCTTCATGGTTGTCCTTTTGTCTTGTTGTTGACTACAACTCCCTTGGCTTCCATACTTTTTGTTGCAATGCTCCACTGGCCTTGCTTTTGCAATATTCCCTTGTCACTTGTCTCCTACTGTTGCTTTTCTTTCTTACTTTGCTGATGTAGATCTTCCTTTTCTCCTCATGTCTACTCTGAGACATGTTCACCATCAACATCCTTATCATCTCAATTTCATTGTCCAGTCTATTCACTGGCTGATACACATGCTTGTTGTGCATTTGTTGTTGTTTCTTTGGCTGAATTCTATTGTTGTTGTCTACTACCTATTGCATCCTTATATCTTCAGGATTCTTACTCTTATCTTCATTCATGTCATTTCCATTAGACATTATAATCTTCTCCCTAGAATCAATTTGAGTTAAACCTGTAAACTGTCTATAGTCTCCATCACTTGTATCTTTTGCCAACCATTCCTCTAAAAATATTATCTCATCCTCAAAATTCGTCATCTTTGAATGTTGAACTGGAGGTTCAAATTCACCCTTTGAGACTGCTTCGCAATTATGTTCATTATTCTTGGTTATGCTTGCATCCTTTAATTTAAATTGAAAATTAAAACTTACCTCCTTGTCTTTAGATGCTATGGGCACCTCTTCTTCACTATAATACTCTTTTGAACATGCTCCCATTACTCTAATTGGAATTTCTCTTCCTTCTGAATCTTGTTTCCTCAACAATTCCTCTAGCAACTTGATCTCTTCATTCCATCTTGTAAACATTGCTACTGAATGCTTATCTTCAGCCTCCCTTTGGCCTCTCTCATGAGCCAAATATTCATTTCTCTGTGCAGCAACAGTCTTTTCTAATTGTCTTCCAACAATCTCTTTGTTCAACGGTGTATGGTATTCATCTTGGTTGTCTTCATGAGCCAAATTTATTTCACTTGCAACAACAGGTTCTTTTGACTGTCTGTCAGCAACCCCAATGTCAAAATGTGTGTGTCCCCCCTTGGATTTCTTCATGAGACCATGTTGTCTCATCCTTCATCTTTAGAACAAAATTTTGGCTTTGTACTCTTTTAGGGTTGTAAGAATACATTTCTTTTTCTTCATTCATATTCATGACAACTTAAAGTGATTGTTCATATTCATTGTCCTTAAATACATATTCAGTCAAGAACTCTTCTATTTCAGTCATCTCTTCTTAAATTTATTTCTTCACCATCCTACCTACACAAATCACCTAAGAGTTCTTCAATACCTGCAGTCATACACAAACCATTAGATTTAAAAACATAATGCTCCTCATCTGAAGTCTCAATCATATTAATTCTCATGTAGTTTTGAAATTATCAGAGAGTTCATAAAATTATTTATAATCCCCACTTCATCTTCCTCATTCACATCTTCTCCAAGTAAGGGGCCATGTTCTGGTTCAAATTCCAAAAATTCCATCTCAGATTCAACTGTCATGAGTTCTTCCTTCAATCCGACAGGCATGTTTTTCTTTGGATGAACACCTGTAGTGAATGCCATCTCACTTTCTTCTTCTTCATTATCCAACCATACCTATGGTATTCTTGTAGTCTTGTTTCTAGTATACTAATATGTATGCTTATTTCAGCCAATTCCCTGTCATACTCCTCTTGACTCATTCTCTTGATGCCTTTTTCCTTGGAATCTTTTCTTCTGCTGTGGATTTCCTTTGAACCTCTACAATGACCTTCAATAGCCATTGTCCCCATTTCCTCTTTCTCTGTGAACTTCATCTTGTTCACTTGTGGACTACTCCCAAGCCTTCCCTCAGCAAGTCTTCATACTTGCTTCTATACCCAGCAAGCTATCTCTCCTTGAGATTGTCCTTTTGGTATCCTTGGTTCCTTCTCCTCTAGAACCCCTTGAGAAACTTCCTTTGATCCTCTTGGGCTTCTGCAAGTCCACTTCCTCTAAGAACATTCAACTTGTCCCCTTCTTTTCTAACCTCTGTTGGATCCTTAGGTTCTGCCACTGCTTCCTCTTTTCTCTAAGAGTTCACAAACTCCTCATCAAGAACACACATGTTCTTTGTCATAGCTTTAAAGCTATATGTTGCTATCAACCTTTGTCATTGGTTTCAATCTGCAAATAAACACATCAATCAATACCTTAAAGATCTCTTCATGATATTGTCCTCCACAACTCTTCCTTTGAATGACAAATTTTCTCTCATAATTTCCTTTGCATCCACTTGCTTACCAAATCTATACCTATGTTTCCTCTCGGAAAAAAAATTAGTTCTAATTCGGCTCTAATACCACTTGATACAGGAGGGGACTACCAAAGCTAATCCCAACCTGCTCTCCCAGGATTTAAACTGGTTCCAAATTTAGTAGAACCTCCAAACTTAGCGGAATCAGCTAAGTCTTTCTCCAAACAGTCGTTGAAGGGAAGACTTCAAACTGGCGGTGAGCTGGATTTCATAAAAAATACAGGTCTCATATGAAGGCTAAGCACCGAGCAAGTTGGAACAACGAATTACTTCTGGACCATCGGATCCAGATCAACGGTGGACTCTAAATCTTATGTGCCAATTCCATAAAGGAATGTCGCATCTGTTCTAGCCATTAACCCCCGAGCTCTTTCTCCTGCAAAATGTTGTACGAGTCGTTGATCATTTTGCTGCTTTCCTCATCCATTGATCTATGATCAATGAGGGATGTTCACTTTGGAATTTCGCGAATCTAAATCCCGCACACTTCACCCAACGAAATCCTTTCTCCGCCGTCGATCTCCTTACTTCGATTTGGATTGTCCAAACTCTCTGGAATGACCAAACCAAATTGTTGTGACTGTGCGTTGATTGATCAGAGAATCGATCAATCAATCTCCTTGACACCAGACTTGATCTTCTCACTAGATATAAAGATAAATATAAATTTGTTATAATTATATCCATATTAGTAAAATATAGATCTATAAATATAAATTGAAAAAACAAATAAATTAATTCAATTTTTAAAGAGTAAGAAAAAAAGGAAACAGAAATAAATCTATTATAATTATATATAATCATAAAATATAGATCTATTATAATTATATCCATAAATATCAAATTGATTGAATAGCTTTAAATTTTGCATTTTGAACTCCATTTTTTCATTTTTCAATACAAAGAATAAAAAAAAAACTCTTCATAACCATAGAATTAAATTAAATAATACAACAAACTTGTTTTCAATAAGCAGTTCATAACCTTATAATTAAATCATAAAATACATCCTAACCATATAATTAAATTATACAGAAGCCTTAATACCTAATTCATATAAAATTCACATTTTAAGATGAAATTCAATTTATAGATGTTGTGCATATAAGTGAGAGCTAATGTCATTAATATGTTAATGCCATTAGACTTTTTGATAAAATAAATATATATATTTTAAATGACTTTTCATTCTTAATGATAAGAATTATGTTAAACTTTTATAATGGAATATATTCCTAACATTAAGAATTATGCTAAACTTTTATAATGGAATATATTCCTAACATAACAACTTGGAATCTATTCTCCATGCTTCATATTCCAAACAAATAATCACAACTTGGCTACATCACCGCATCACCGTAAACTTAGCCTTATTTTCAAGGCAGATTTTTATATTATTATCGGCCCACATTAATCCCTCCCATGCATCTTTCTCAATTTGTATCTCTTTTAAATTGGAGAGCTTCTCTATTCCTATGGGCAATCTCTTCAATGCTCGACAATGCAGTATCTTCAAGGTTTGAAGTTTGGGCATTGTACCCTCCGTCCACAATCTCTTCAATGCTGGGAAATGCAGTATCTTCAAGGTTTGAAGTTTGGGCATTGTTGTAAAACTAATCTTTTGATTAATTTTAATGGCCCACATGAAGAGACACATGTGATAGGCAGTTACGTTTATTTTCATATTTATTAATATCTTGAATGTTGCTGGTTAATCGGAGGAGTAGTTTCCAAGACTCCTACTTTGATGGGCAAGAGGAGTATAACCATTTTAGGAAACCGGTCCTCTCTCCACCTATAAAAGATCTTTCAGAATACCCATCACATAAGTCTGAAGAACATATCAGCAAAAGGGTAGGAAGGAGAAATTGTTTTCCATCCAAAAAGACTAAGAGGCGACTGCACAAGATTTCTGCACTAATGGATTCAGGTAAATCATTAAAGATTGTTTAATTTCAGACTTATGTGATACATCTGATAATCATGACAGTTCTAGGTCTTGAAATTATAGTAGATGTTAATTATACGGAAAGAAAATAAGTTTACAAGTGGTATCAAAGCCTGTGTTAAAGAAATTTCATGTTTTTTCCATAATGTTTGCTGAAATTTTTTTGATCATGCATGAAATAATTGTTAGTGGTCCCCCTTATTATAGCAAATAACTTTTATAAGAACCAGAAAAAAGAGACTCTCCTAAATGAGTCACGACTGGACTTGAATTCGACTTGAAATTATATTGAATGTACTTACTGGATTGCTTCTTTTAATCATGCGTAGAGAAGAAACTATAAAAAAAAAATGAAATAGAGTCTCTGTTTTCAAATTTTTGAGTAGTAATGATATTGAATATATTAATAGTTACTTTTGTAATTATTTGTGTAACTATTCACTAATTGATTTAAAATATTAAATATAATATATTAATAGTTACTTCTGTAATTACTTGTGTAACTATTCACTGATTGATTTAAAATATTAAATATAATATATTAATAGTTACTTATGTAATTATACACTGTTGATTTAATGTATATGCAAAGGTATTATATTGATTTGAGGTCTATATTATGGTACGGTTCGGTAGCCACCAAAGTGGTGCAACTGGAATGACATGTAGACATCAAGTCAAATTATCTAAATTTAATACTCGTTTCCTCGGTATTAAAAAAAATAAATAATAATAATGACTTTGCAAATCGCAATTATTTAATCACAAGAATATTAGGTTGGCCCAAAGGTGCACCATTTTTAAGAGATTAATTAATTGGAATAGGATGGTTGGTGGGTATTCTTGATTAAGGTTTGTACGGATACTCAAAGGTAATGGACTTACTTAGTTGTGAATATTTTATCAATTAGTCCTATTAGGTGAAAGGAAATCACAATAATTGTTAATAGTTTACCATAAGATTAGCCTAAAGGTAGGTCACGGTAATACTATTTATTATTGTTTGATCATGTGTTTTATGTTGACTAATTGTCAAAATTATTTATAACTCTTAGCATTAATGTTGTGAGCATGAATTTATGATTGCAGTGTCAGTTCCTATTTCACTACATTCGCATGCCTCTTCTGTTTCGATCTTATATGGAATGAATTTCTCAGATTGGAAAGAACAGGTTCAGTTTCACCTCGGTGTTCTGAATCTAGATATAGCACTTGAATCTGAGAAACCGGCTGCTATTACTGGTGAAAGCAGTGTGGAAGAAAAGTCTATATTTAAAACATGGAAAATATCGAACAAACTGAGTCTTAAATTTATGCGGATGACTGTAGCAAACAACATCAATTCAACCCTTCCAGAAACTGACAATGCTAAAGAATTTCTGAAATATGTGTGAGAATTTTTACGAACTGTAGACAAGTCCCTTGCTGGGACACTGATGGCTAAGCTTACCACCATGAAGTTTGATGGTATGCGTGGGATACATGAGCATGTCCTTGAAATGACAAATTTGGCTGCTCAATTAAAGACCCTTCAGATGAATGTGGATGAGTCTTTTCTTGGACAATTTATTTTGAACTCCTTGCCTCCTCAGTATGGGCCATTTCAGATTCACTATAACACTATTAAGGATAAGTGGAATGTGAATGAGTTGGCCAATATGCTCAATCAAGAAGAGGAAAGACTTAAGCAACATGGACAATATTTAGTTCATCTCACAACTCAAGGAGCCAAAAGGAAAGGGAAAAATCCTAGAAAGGGCATGAAGCGGGTATCAACCAAGGCATATGAACCTAATCATGGTTCTCATGCTTATAAGAAGGAAAGGAGCAGTGATAAGTGTCACTTCTGTAAAAAGTTGGGACACTATCAGAAAGAATGTCCGAAACGTAGCGAATGGTTCGAAAAGAAAGGTATGAATTTAATTTTTGTTTGTTTCGCATCAAACCTAACTGAAGTTCCCTCTAATACTTGGTGGATTGACTATGGGGCTACTACTCATGTTTCAAATACGATGCAGGGATTCCTTACAACCCAGACCATAAATCAAAATGAAAACTTTTTGTTCATGGGAAATCGGATTAAAGCTCCAGTTGAAGCCATTGGGACTTATCGTTTATTTCTAGATTCCAGTTATCGTTTGGATTTGTTTCAAACTTTATTTGTTCCTTCTATTTCCAGAAATTTAATTTCCTTGTCTAAACTTGATCTTGATGGTTACTCTTTTAAATTTGAGAATAAAAGTTTCAGTTTGTTTAAGAGTACCTCTTTTGTTGGTTCAAGTATTCTTTGTGATGGTTTGTACAAATTAAAACTTGACGATCATTTTGCTGAAACTATTCTACCCTGCATCATAATGTTGGTACTAAACGTAGCCTTATGAATGAAAATTCCTCTTACTTGTGGCACAAAAGGCTGGGACATATTTCCAAAGAAAGGTTACTGAGATTAGTAAAAGATGGGATTCTCTTGAACCTAGATTTTTCTGACCTTGGGGTATGTGTGGATTGTATTAAGGGAAAACAAGCCAAACACGCCAAGAAGGGTGCCACAAGAATTACAAAGCTTCTTGAGATTATCCATACAAACATTTGTGGGCCTTTTGACAATCCATCTTTTGGTGGAGAAAAGTATTTTATCACCTTTATAGATGATTTCTCACGTTATGGTTATGTATATTTGTTGCATGAAAAATCTCAATCGGTGGATTCCCTTGAGGTGTACATTACTGAGGTTGAAAGGCAATTAGACAGAAAGGTGAAAATCATTAGATCTGATAGAGGTGGTGAATATTATGGAAAGTATAATGAATCAGGGCAGTGTCCTGGCCCATTTGCTAAACTCCTTGAAAAGCATGGCATATGTGCACAATACACTATGCCTGGAACGCCACAGCAGAATGGTGTAGCTAAAAGGCATAATCGTACTTTAATGGATATGGTTAGGAGTATGTTAAGTAATACAACATTACCTATGTCGTTGTGGATGCATGCTCTTAAGGCCGCTGTATACTTATTGAATCGGGTTCCTAGTAAGTCAGTTCCAAAGACCCCTTTTGAATTGTGGATGAGAAGGAAACCAAGTTTAAGACACCTGCATGTTTGGGGTTGTCCAGCAGAGGTTAAAGCGTATAATCCACATGAAAAGAAATTGGATTTTAGAACGATCAGTGGTTACTTTATTGGTTACCCTAGAAAATCCAAAGGGTATAGGTTTTACTGTCCTAATCACAGTACGAGAGTTGTAGAGACCGGTAATGCCAGATTCATTGAAAATGGTGAAGTCAGTGGGAGTGATAAAACACAAAATGTGGTTATCTGAGAAGTTAGGGTACAAGTCCCTGTACCTATGGCTTCAAAGGAAATTGTTGTTCCTATCATTGTTGAACAACCTGGAAACATTGAACAACAAATTAATGAACCGCCACTCCATAATGAGACTGACACCAATGAATTGATGGTAGAAGAACCACAACAAGTAGCATTAAAGAGATCTCAAAGGGAAAGGAGGTCTGTTATTTCGGATAATTATGTGGTTTATCTACAAGAATCTGATTTTGATGTAGGGACATGTAAGGATCCGGTTTCATTTTCACAAGCCATAGAAAGTAATGATTCTGCTAAATGGATTGATGCCATGAATGATGAATTGAAATCAATGGACCAAAATGAAGTTTGGGATCTCATTGAATTGCCCGAAGGATACAAGAAAGTTGGTTGCAAATGGGTCTTTAAGACCAAACGCGACTCTAAGGGCAATATCGAACGACATAAAGCCAGACTTGTGGCCAAAGGTTTTACTCAGAAAGGAGTCATAGATTATAAAGAGACCTTCTCTCCTGTATCCAAGAAGGACTCACTTAGAATCATTATGGCATTGGTAGTTCATTATAATTTGGAATTGCACCAAATGGATGTGAAAACTGCTTTTTTGAATGGGAGTTTAGAGGAAGAAATCTATATGGATCAACCTAAAGGTTTCTCCTTTAAGGGAAAAGAACACCTGGCTTGCAAACTTAAGAAATCAATATATGGACTTAAACAAGCTTCTCGACAATGGTATCTTAAGTTCCATAATACCATTACTTCCATTGGATTTAAGGAAAACACTGTTGATCAGTGTATATATCTGAAGTTTAGTGGGAGTAAGTTTATATTTATGATTTTGTATGTTGATGACATATTGCTTGCCACCAGTGATCTTGGTTTATTACACTAAATCAAGAAGTTTCTCTCTATGAATTTTGAAATGAAAGCTATGGGTGAGGCATTTTATGTGATAGGAATTGAAATATTCCGGGATCGATCACGTGGATTGTTAGGATTGTCTCAGAAGGCCTATATTGAAAGAGTACTACAGAGATTCGGAATGGAGAAATGTTCAGCTGGTGATGCCCTATTCAAAAAGGGGATAAATACAGTCTTATGCAATGTCCGCAAAATGAATGGGAACGAAAACAGATGGAAGGGATTCCTTATGCTTCTGCAGTAGGAAGCCTAATGTATGCACAGACTTGCACCAGACCAGATATCAATTTTGCAGTTGGTATGTTGGGAAGATACCAAATTAATCCTGGATTGGATCACTGGAAAGCTGCAAAGAAAGTGATGAGGTAATTACAGGGAACAAAGGATTACATGCTCACATTTAGGAGGTCTGATAATCTAGAGGTGATTAGCTACTCAGATTCGGATTTTGTTGGATGCGTTGATAGTAGAAAGTCCACTTTTGGTTATTTGTTCCTATTAGCTGGAGGGGCAATATCATGGAAAAGTGCAAAGCAAACTATCACAGCTTCATCCACTATGGAAGCTGAATTTGTGGCATGCTTTGAGGCCATGGTTCATGGATTGTGGTTGCAGAATTTTATCTCAGGACTTGGGGTTGTCGACTCTATTGCCAAGCCGCTGAGAATTTATTGTGATAACTACGCAGCTATATTTTTCTCTAAGAACGACAAGTATTCTAATGGTGCTAAACACATGGAATTGAAATACTTTTCCGTTAAGGAAGAAGTTCAGAAACAATGAGTGTCAATTGAACAGATAAGCACACTGCATATGGTTGCAGATCCACTGACAAAAGGATTACCACCAAATACATTTAAGGAACATGCCAATAGAATGGGTATTGAACGTAGCACATAACAGTTGCTAATTTTATGTGATGGATTGCATTATGTTATTTGTTTTATTTTGACACTTTGATATCTTAATAAAGGTGTTTCTGATTGATAATTTCTGTTTTAAATGTGTACGTACATGTATGAGAATAAATGTATAATGACAGGAATAGTCTTTGACAAGGGACATTATTGTTGAACACCTTATGAATACACTTCTCATTTATAGACTATATTACACAGGTTACTAGTGTTGTGGTACATGGAAGGGACTATGTTGCCTTATTGACGTAGAACCACCATGACTCACATTAGTGGATTGTTTAATTATAGTATTATGATGACCAACTGAAAGTTAAGATGGATATGATTTATGGCTCACTTAATGTTTACCTTTCTAAACTCTAACGTTAAGTTATCATATGTCCCAAGTGGGAGAATGTAAAACTAATCTTTTGATTAATTTTAATGGCCCACATGAAGAGACACATGTGATAGGCAGTTACGTTTATTTTCATATTTATTAATATCTTGAATGATGTTGGTTAATCGGAGGAGTAGTTTCCAAGACTCCTACTTTGATGGGAAAGAGGAGTATAACCGTTTTAGGAAACTAGTCATCTCTCCACCTATAAAAGATCTTTCAGAATACCCATCACATAAGTCTGAAGAACGTATCAGCAAAAGGGTACGAGGGAGAAACTGTTTTCCATCCAAAAAGACTAAGAGGCGACTGCACAAGATTTTTGCACTAACGGATTCAGGTAAATCATTAAAGATTGTTTAATTTCAGATTTATGTGATACATGTAATAATCATGACAGTTCTAGGTCTTGAAATTATAGTAGATGTTAAATATACAGAAAGAAAATAAGCTTACAATTGTACCCTCCCTCCACACCACATTTGATGATGAGCTCGACCACCAACTTCTCCAACATCGAAAATCCACCCACGCTTCCCGTAATCCCCAACTCCCTCACTTTAGTCCACGCGTCTAATTTCAACACCCTTAGATTTGGCAATCTCTCCAATGGAGGAAGCTCTTGTAGTTGCGAACACTCATGCAAAGGCAACTCCTCGAGTCGTTCAAAGTGACAAATACAATTGGGAAAACTTATCCCTCTGTACCCCACAAGAGTAAATGTCTACAGCTTCTTCATGTTTTGCATGTCCCAGGGAAGATCCTCCACTACCTCTGCCACTCTATCAAAAGCCAAGAGCAAATGCCTCATCTCCAACCAAGTGGCCATTGTACCTTCTTTAATTCCTCCTGACTTGATTCCATCTACTATCTTTCCTAGCTTTACACGTACATGAAGCTCCATCAAATTTGGAAAATTTGTAAAATCCTTCAAACTGCACATACCACTCTCTGCTTCGTCTGAGCCCAGTCTACTCGGGGACATCCACAATTGTAGCTTGTTCAATGATGTAAGTTGACAAATATCACGTGGAATCCCCGCTAACCTGTTGTATCTATTCAAATTTACATGCTTGATATTTTTAAGCTCAACTATCATACATGGCAATGATTCTAGTTGACAGCTGGCAAGATGCAAAAATTGTAATAGAGAAAGATTGCATATGTTAGCAGGAAAACTATTGATTTTGGTGCCATTCAACCCCAGAAACTCAAGCTGTTTGAGTAGCCACAGAGACTCTGGCAAGGATGTTATATTGGTGCGGGACAGATCCAGCACCCTAAGAGAGGTGAGATTGAGAAAAAAACCATTTGGAACTTCTCTTAAACTCTCATTTTGAGACAAGATCAAAGTTCCAAGTTTGGGGCATCTGAAATTTGTGGGCAGAAAGGCATGAGTATCATTATAATAGCGAATTGCTATTCTTTTGCAATCGTCCATCACTTGTTCTGCAGGAAACTCGTCCAGCTTTTGACTTGTTCTAAATAAACATTTATCTTCCTTTTTAGCGATATACAGTGCCATATCACGAACAATATCGTGAACTTTTATGAAGTCCATATCTATTTCAACATACTGAAACAAGCAATGTTCTACTAATAGCATGACATACCTGCATCCTACGTACACAAGCTGGCTTTTGTCTCTGCTATGAACCAATCCCTCTCCAATCCAAATTTCCACCAAAGTATCCACCTGAATCTCTGCATCTTTGGGAAAGGCACCACAAAATAGAAAACAATTCTGCAAGTTACAATCATTCAAATGATAGTAGCTCCATTTTAGTCGTTCATCAACAGGTGGCCGAAGCGTTTGCCCTCACGTTTGATGGCAGTAAGGCTGTGATAGGCAAGGAAGAATTCTAGGTGGATGAGGCCCTCATAGCTCAGGTAACAAAATTTCCAACAACTGGAGAAAACTGGTTTAATACCACTGTCGCAAAGGAGTTTGAATTTTGATCCTATCTAAAACTCGAGCATGAAAACCTGGTGTGGAAGAAAGATGCTCCTATGGCATATCTAGAGGATAGATGGCAGCTTCTGATAAAGTCAATCTTGGGTTATATAACCTATGAGGGCAGGTATAACAAGGTGTTTATCTACCATTTTAAGCTATTGGATCACTTCACAGGAAAGAGTCCCTTAAATCTCCCCTTTTTCTTCCACAAGAGCCTGACTAAAATGGCACATCAGGTCAAAGCCCAGCCATCCAAAATTGCTAGCAGGCTATACCACAACGGTCTGATCAAACTCATGGTCTCTGAATTGTTGCAAAGGAAGGGCATGAAATGGGCCTTCTTCCTTTTCTGGAGTGGGCTTGAAACATAATTACAGCCGGAGGATGGAAAGAAGTCTTCCACCCCCAAAAGTGGGAAAAGGAAGAGGAGGGCTATTACCTTAATTCAAACTAAACCCCTTTCCTCAGATCCAAAGGTGAAGAAAGCCAAAAGGAAACTGGAATTTAAAGATAAGGCTAAAGAAGAGGGAGTTGTTTTAGAAGAGACCCCTTCAAGGAGTACTAATCTTTTAAACCTCCCATACACCAATTCTGAGAAGGATGAATTGTAGGAAGCTGGAGCAGAAAAAGAGGAGGTGGTGATGGAACAGGAACCCTAGGAAATAGCCCCATCCGTGATGAAACAGGAGAACGCCTATGATAGTTTTCCCTCTCCTACACCTGTGGAGGAACAAGGTCAATAGGTAGCTGAGGGATCAATTCATAACACAAAGATTTCTGCCTCATAGAAAATCAACCGACTCCTCCAACAGGCGTATGAACGCGAGATACTCCAGAGGGTTATTAAGGAGAAAAATGAGAGGCTGACTGAAAGATATAATGAGCTTTATGTGTCTTTTTAGGGATTGACCAAAAAACATGACAAAATGAGAGGGAGAAACATTAGACTGATCACAGAAAACATCAAGCGAAGGAGGAAGGTTGAGTCCTTGGAGGGTAAGGAAGAAATTCAGAGGCCTCGGCCCAAGGTACAGTCAGACCTCGACACCCTGGCAGCAGCTGCAATCAAATTTGTTGACCCCCCCGTTTTGGCCAAGGTACAGTCAGACCTTGACACCCTGGCAGCAGCTGCAGTCAAATTTGCTGACCCCCCCGGTTTTGGCCCAGGTGGAAGAGGAATCCAGGCAGCAGGGAACAGAAACACAGTTTTGCTAAAATTTTTGCAGGCTGGATCATACAACGTTTTCGACAGCTTGGGCGAACATAGGAGCTGTTCATTAGCTATCGAATCCCTATTTGGTGGTTTACAACATGCCGGTAGAGCCCTCCCAGATACCGAAAAGAGATAAAGGTTTCCAACGCTTTGAAGCAATTCGGTGGTTTAGGCGAAGTGTAGATCTAATTCATTAACCACCGAATACCAGAATTTCGGTTGCTTATCACCTCCAAGCCTGGGTTTTGTTAGCTACCAAAAATATGGAAAACGCAGAGGTCTGTCTTCGGGCATCAAACCCCTTTTTTTGTTGGTCCGAGCATCTTAAAGGTGTTTTGCAGGGGATTGACAAGCGTTCAAGTGCATCATGATCACCTCTGATCCCAGACTGAGAGTGCCAACAAGATTAACAGTGGAATATTTCTACCTATTTTTAGAAAAGATGCCTACAGGTTTTTGCAGGCAGCAGTTTCAACTCGTCCTCTAGCCCCCAGAGGCTCGTTTCATCTGTCATGCATAGGTGTATTAGCAAGAATCAGTTTTTTTATCAGAACACACTGTCATACCTTTCATTAACTATTCTTAGTTGTTATTTTTAGCATATTCGATCCATCTTTTGGGATCTGAAAAAACTTTGTAATGGCTATAAAGGCGAGAACTGAAATAGAACGTAGATTCGATTTTGGAGAGACTTATCCATATTTGTATTCTCAGAATTCAGTGACTTCTCAGATAATATAAGCTTCTTTTACTATTTGCTTTCAGATTTCTCTTTCTCATATTTCTGTACTTACAGTGGATGGTTTATTTCCTGTATGTTCACTTGTCTATGCTAGATAGCTGTTATGCTATCTTGGTATTTGAGAACTGAACATGCATGTCATTTATTTGTTGTGCTTGGCCATTTATACACATTTTTCTTTGTATGAGTCTGCTAAACACGATAAGGATTCACTCCCTTTATCTTTTATCAACCCTCTGAATAGCAGTAGTCAAATCCTTGTCTACTTGAGCATCTCTATGTGTGTTCTGAGTGTGTGAGTTTTGATCTCAGTCATCCAACTTGATCCAAACAAACCCCATCATTTAATATAAGTTTAAGTTACCAGGCATCTCTGAAATACAAACTAGGAGAGCTTCCTGGAGTGATAACATATTGGCACTGTTGCCGGGGAAAGATTATTGAAGCAGCAGCTTCCCTGGGAGACGACACAGTTCCAGCTTTGATGATAGACAAAGCCTGGGCATTATTTCGGTTGTAATCATCTATCTGGCGACTCCATTGGAACGAAGTGGCTTCGAGAAGACCAAGTACCAAATCAAATCCTCAACGGCCACCAGTGACACCTATTTTAGATCCCGAACAGATTATAAGGAGCAGAAGGACTACGTAGAGACAGATTTCTAGATCCATAAGGCGAACTACATCAGGCCTTACCAGAGGTATTTCTTCTGTCTCATCAGATGAAACTCCTTTTGAATCTCCATTTTTTGAAGCAGCTGGTTCACAAGAAACTATAAGTAGAGCAGAAGATTTATGGGCCCAAGTATCCTCGTCCATTTCTACTGCCCAAGTCCCTAGCCCTGATTCTGCTACCCGAGCTAACCTAGGAAAAGAAATCCTAGAATCCATCAAAGAAGAAGGTTGTTCCTCCTACCTGCAGCCCTCACTGACTGAACCAGAAGAGAAGTACCCCTTTGTTTACACCAACGTACTTTCCATTAAAAACATATTTCAGGACCTTTTAGACTAGCGTGAGCAAAGGCTGTCCTCTTTACTTGCACAGTCCAGTAAGAAAACTGATTGCCCAGAACAGCCATCAATCTTTCACCCCCATTTTTGGCAACTCCACTGAAACAAAACCTCCACTTTCATCGTTTCCTATACCTCCTTAGCTACCGTCCACACCCAATTTTCTTTCTGCCATCCCTTTAGTACCCACACCCACCATGGATGTCCCTCTGACCAAAATGGAGAAGATCCTCCTTGCTAGGTATGCCCCTCTAAATTTGCCTAATCCCCTTTCTGCTATGCCTATCGGAGATTACAGAAAATATATGCCTAAATTCACCGAGGAGGGGGATTTTACAGCCGAGGAGCACTTGGAGGAATTTTATAGCTATGCTGAGAATATTAATATCGAGCACGAAGATGTATGGACTAGGGTGTTTGTGCAAAGTTTGGATGGTCAGGAAAGAAAGTGGTTTAAAGAACTACCTGCTGGATCAATAGATGACATCGAGGCCCTGGATGAATTGTTTTTGAAACATTGGGGGGAAAGAAGAGACCACCTTTATTATCTCACAAAATTTGATAATTTGAAGAGAGAAAGTGGCAAGTCTGTGTCAGCTTTCACGAAGAGGTTTAATAAAATGTTTAGCAAAATCCCTCCTGAAATCAAACGTACGGATACCTCTTCCAGGATCACTTACGCCAATGCTTTTGACCCTGATTTTTGTCTTCATCTCCGAGAAAGAAGAGCT
Organism: Larix kaempferi; assembly: GCA_027924585.1. Classification (NCBI taxonomy): domain Eukaryota; kingdom Viridiplantae; phylum Streptophyta; class Pinopsida; order Pinales; family Pinaceae; genus Larix; species Larix kaempferi. The sequence goes on along the minus strand of BSBM01000694.1, from coordinate 1,657,529 downwards.
TCCTCTTTACTTCTCATGCAAGATGATGCACTCGAAGTTGATTCAAACATGGTTGCATCTAAGATCCTCAAAGGGAAAATCGACAAGAAAAGGCAGAGCCCAGATTCCTCCTCGTCAGGAACTAACCTGGAAAAAATGGCTAAAATGCTGGATAGCCTTACCTGTGAAATGTCCAAGCTGAAATTGCAAGGCCGGCCATCTGCTAGAAGTAAAGGACCGAATGAGTTTGTTCCCAAGAACACCAATGCCCCCCCTTACAGAAGAAATGGCCCACAGTTTCCGACCCTCCAGAGAGATAGGAATCCTGCTGAAGAAACAAGGATCAGAGCCCCTTTCCAGCATGCAGTATTGGAAGAAGAACATGAACTCATTCAGGGAGAAGTTGAAGGAGAAGACAATGTCAACTACATGGAGGATAAGGTTGACCTCGCCTTCCTGACACAATCTGATTATGAGGAAGCCCTCATGAATGAACAAATCACTGAGGAATCACTGTATCAGGCTGATGATCAAAGGAGCTATGATTTGAGGTCCAGGACTGTTCCTAAAAAACCTTTAACCCTTGCTCCTGGGAAGAAGACTCCCACCCCCACAAAACAAGATACTGCTCCTACAAAACAGTCTATCACTCTGTCAAAACAACAACCTGTTGCTCCTGCAAAACAGGTTATCGCTCTTGCAAAACAGCAGCAAAGACCATCCCAGCCAGCTACCTCAGATCCTGGCCAACTTACAGCTCCATCCCAAGAGATAAGAATCCATGACAAGTTTCCCTACTCCTTCAATCTTGAAATTGAGATTCAAAAAATAAAAATCCCTTTTCCACTAATCGAGCCGATGAAAAACGATTCCTTCAAGTCATCCATATTGAAATACCTCTAGCCAAAAGCACCCATAGATGCTGACTTTGTGAATTTGCAAGACGATAATCCTACAGTAACCCTAGGCCCCATGGTTGAAGAACAAGACAGGTCCTGCCCACCTTTTTATATATCTTTAAACATCCATGACAAAATTCTTCACAATTGCTTACTCGACTCAGGATCCTCTCACAACCTCATGCCTAAGGCTTTGATGGACGAACTTGGGCTTACCATCACAAAACCCTACCATGATCTCTTCTCTTTTGATTCTAGAAAAGTTAGATTCCTGTGCCTCATAAAGGATCTTGTCATAAACCTGACTCAGCTGCCTTCGAAAAGTATGGTAATGGATGTGGTGGTTTCTGACATCCCACCGAAGTTTGGTATTCGATTGTCCCAATCATGGAGTAAGCGGCTAGGGGGTACCCTACAGATGGATCTGAATTATGATACCATTCCTATGTTTGGAGGAGAAACTAAAAGGCTCTATAGGGAAAACCGGTTGGCTTATGTCATCAACAATGAGAAGAATTCTGTAAACCATCCCATCTATGCAGTAGATACATATTTTGGGGCATGCATCCTGCAAATAGATGACGAACAGCCAGCCCCTTTGTAGCTCACCAAGCCCACTAGCCAGCCACCTGAGGAAGTAACCACTGTTGTGTGGAGCATGTTTTTTTATGGTGCCAGTACCCAGGCTCAGCAGGTGCAGGTGTAGTCTTGATCTCTCCTCTGAAGGATGTTACCCATTTCTCTTATAAACTGGAATTCAAAACCACAAATAATATAGTAGAGTACAAGGCTTTGCTGTTGGGGGTCAAGGCTGCCAAAGAAATGGGAATCATGTGCCTGAAAATTTTTGGGGATGCGGAGCTCATCATACAACAAGTAAATGGAAATTATCAGGAAAAGAATGTCAGGCTGAATTCATATAAAGATGAGGTATGGAAACTCAGAGATTCCTTCATGTTTTTTGAGATTTCTTATAGCCCGTGAGCCCTGAATCACCTGGCCGATTCCCTTGCTGTCTCTGCTAGCACATTCATTCCTCCCATGCCTCCCAAGTTGAATTATGATATCCAAGTCAGGTACAGGCCATCCCTACCCGACAATGTCAAATTTTGGAAAGTTTTTGAGAATGATGATGAGCTCTGTAGGTTCCTCCAGGTTGTTGACGAATTTTCTGATATGCACATTGACCAAGAGAACTTGAATATAGAAGACACTCAGAAATCTAAATTGAAAGGGAAAATAGGCCAACATGAAATTGTCCAATTGCCAAGAAATCATATACCTAGGCACATAGTTTCAGCACAGGGAGTAAGGATTGATCCAGTTCGGGTCGAAGCGATTCAGAAGTTATCTATACCGAGGTTGAAAAAAGATATCCAATCTTTCATTGGTAAGATAAATTTCGTCAGGAGATTTATTCAGAATTTTTCTGAGCTGGTAAAGCATATAACCTCCATGCTGAAAAAGAGAGCTGAAACCAAATGGACAGAACAGGCGAGACATTCTTTTGGAGCTATCAAACAGGCCATCATGGAGGCTCCCACTCTGATTAGTCCATATTACACCAAGGAGTTCTACATTTTCTCTTTCGCCTCCTGCGATACAGTGGCAGTGGTCTTGCTACAGAAAGATGAAGAGGGGCTCGATCATCCGATTGCTTTCTTCAGCAAAACATTGAGGGATGTTGAACTAAAGTACGATCCCATAGAGAAACAGGCCTATGCTCTAATTAAATCATTAAAAGCATTCTGAATTTATATCCTGCATGCAAAGGTTACAGCCTATGTCCCTTCAGCTTTTGTGAAGGATGTTCTAACTCAGCCTGACATTGATGGTAAGAGGGACAAATGGATTGCCAAGCTGATCAAATTTGACATAGAGGTGAAGCCCACCAGGTTAATAAAGGGCCAAGGTCTGGCCAAACTGATGGCTGAAGAGAATTGCGAACTGTTAGACATTAATTTCATCGGAACAAATTCTGAAAATTCGCCAACAGAAGCAGCTGCAATAGAACAATGTAACAGCCAATAGGTGGCTGAAAATCTATTCTCATGCGAGTGGTATTCGGGTATCATTCATTTCCTGCAGAATTTAGAAGTTCCACTCGGGCTTACTTCAACTCAGGCACGATCTCTCAAGCTTAAATTTGCAAAATTCTGCATAAGTGGAAATCTATTGTACTGGAAAGACCCTGCTGGAGTTCTGTTAAGGTGTTTGGACAAAGAAGAATCAGGTCAAGTCATGCATCACTTCCATTCAAGCATGTGCGGGAGGCATCACTACTGGAAAACTACTTCCCACGATATTTTGAGGGCTGGGTACTATTGGCCTTGTTTGTTCTCTAACGTATACACTTTTGTGAAAACTTGTGACAAATGCCAAAGATTCACGGGAAAACAACAGCTGAAATCCCTCCCCTTGAAGCCTATTGTGGTAAATGGTCCTTTCCAGCAATGGGGCCTTGACTTCATAGGGGAGATCAATCCTTCATCCAGCAGTCAACACAGATGGATCTTGGTAGCCACTGACTATTTCACCAAATGGATAGAGGCAATTCCCACCAGGAATGCTAACCATAAGGTTATCATCAAATTTCTATACGAAAACATCCTCACCAGATTCGGTTTCCCAAAAAGGCTAGTAACTGATAATGCACCTGCTTTCAAAGATAAAAAGTTAGTCCACATGTGTGAATCAACGGGCATTCAGTTAGTTCACTCCACCCCCTACTACCCTCAAGGAAATCCTCACTGAATCTTCCAATAAAAGTCTAGTCAGGATCATAAAAAAACTATTGGAGGAAAATCAAAGGAGTTGGGATTCTAAGCTAAAATTTGCTCTCTGGGCTAACAGGGTGACAAATAAGAAATCTATAGGGACCTCTCCCTTCAGATTGGATTATGGAAATGATTCCATTTTCCTAGTCCAATTAATCCTGCCAGTGACTAAATTCATTCAGGAGGAACAAGACGAACTGAATGATATGTTGAGAAGAATGCTAGATTTGGTTGAATTGCAGCAGACCAGAGAACAACTAGTGGAAAGTTCAGAAGCTCATCAGGAAAAAATAAAAGGTACTTTTGACAAGAAGGCCAATATGGACACTTTTCAGGTGGGGGACTGGGTATTGAAATGGGATGCCCCCAGGCAGGACAAAGGAAAGCACGACAAGTTTGATTATCTCTGGACAGGTCCTTACATGATAACTCAGGAAAAGCAGAACAATACCTTCAACTTGCAAAGTACGAAAGGTCAAGAGATTTTTGGTGGCCCTGTCAATGGACATTTCCTGAAACTTTATTTCGTCTGAGGCTTCACAGCCTGGTCACTCTAAATATCATTTTGTTTTCATTTTTTTTTTTTTTTTTTTTTGCAAATAACTCCATGCCCAATGGAACACTAGAAGTTAGAGTTAGATTTTTGTTGTTTTAGGAAAGGTGTTTGGTTTGTGGTTCTTGGAACCTCGCTGGGAGGTTTCCATCCCCAAGTAGGAGCCAGATGTTATCTCCTCAATAAGCATAGACTAGTCATGGTGTCTAGGTGATAGGAAGTCTTTAATTTTTGTTTTTTTTGCGTGTGTTTAAGTTCCGGTCTGATAGGTTGAAGAAGGTAACGAAGTCCGAAATAATTGTTTAAAGCTAGCTCTCCTTTAAAAGGAAAATTTCAGGTTTTGGTAACTTAGGCGGGCCTGGAAATGGTTCATTACCTACAGAAAACCCTGTTTTCGGTGGTTTACTATGTGAAAGAAAATACGCTCCAGCTACCAAAAGGGAAAAATTACAACGTGAGTTGTGGGGCAGTTTTCGGTGGCTTGAGCGAACACGATGGTGTTCATTAGCCACAAAAAGATAAGTATTTTCTGTAGTTCGCATCACAAGTTTAGAACCTTCCGTAGCTGCTGAAAAGCAAAGTCATTTTCATAATCCATGAGGCCATTTTGGGGGTTTGGGTGAACACGATGGTGTTCATTAGCCACCGAAAGGGAGGATACTTTCCGTAGCTTACCATCAAAATTTTGGGTTGTTTACAGCCACCGAAAGCAAAGAGCACTGGCCAAGACCATTTTTCGGTGGCATACGGTGTCAACGGTGGATTATCGGCTACCAAAAAGGAGTTGGCATTGATCAATAGGCACGTCAAATCGGGGGTTTTTTCATAATACAGGGAATCCATCATGTCTTAGCCGCCAAAAGGGTCTTTTCAGCGAAAGCACGTTTTACCCCAAGGCGAGGCCAGACACCACCGCCATGACTCTGACCAGATGGACCTCGCTTCCTCTCTACATAATAGCATTTCTAAAAATTCGTTCCTCCAGTACAATCATGATGCATTAGCTATCATTACTTCGTCATGGTTATCCACCTTTTCATAACCCTCGGAATCAGTTCTTGAAAAGCCACACCACCCTTCCTCTTTCATCCTCACCACGTCGATCGAACGCATTTTCTATTTGATTTCCCGTCTCTCCCTCAATCCCAAGTTTAGCAGCAGGCGCCAGCGAGCAGGTTATCGATGAAGAAAGGAGGAGGGGCGGTTTTGAGGAAAGAGTTGAACGACATCTGCTACCTGGAGGCGCACCCTGAGGTATGCCAATTGTTCAAAAATGTCGGCTGCTATAACTTCTGCAAAAAATTTCAGGGTTCTCATCAACATGTGGCCAAAGCATTTTCCCTCACGTTAGATGGCAGTAAGGCTGTGATAGGCAAGGCAAAATTCCAGGTGGATGAGGCCCTCATAGCCTAGGTAACAGAACTTCCAACAACCGGAGAAAAATGGTTTAAGACCACTGTCGAAAAGGAGTTTGAATTTCGATCCTATCTAAAACCCGAGCATGAAAACCTGGTGTGGAAGAAAGACGTTCCTATGGCATATCTGGAGGATAGATGGCAGCTTCTATTAAAGTCAATCTTGGGTTATATAACCTGTGAGGGCAGGTATAACAGGGTGTTGATCTATCATTTTAGGCTATTGGATCACTTCACATGCAAGATCCCCTTAAATCTCCCCTTTTTCCTCCACAAGAGCCTGACTAAAATGGCACGTCAGGTCAAATCCCAACCATCCAAAATTGCTAGTAGGATGTACCACCATGGTCTGATCAAACACATGGTCTCTGAATTGTTGCAAAGGAAGGGCATGAAATGGGCCTTCTTCCTTTTCTGGAGTGGGCTCGAAACAAAATTACAGCCGGAGGATGGAAAGAAGTCTTCCACCCCCAGAAGTGGGAAAAGGAAGAAGAGGGCTATTCCCTTAATTCAAACCAAACCCCTTTCCTCAGATCCAAAGGTGAAGAAAGCCAAAAGGAAATTGGCATTTAAAGATAAGGCTGAGGAAGAGGGAGTTGTTTCAGAAGAGACCCCTTCAAGGAGTACTAATCTTTTAAACCTCCCATACACCGATTCTGAGGAGGATGAATTGCAGGAAGCTGGAGCAGAAAAAGAGGAGGTGGTGATGGAACAGGAACCCCAGGAAGAAGCCCCATCCATGATGAAATAGGAGAACGCCTATTATAGTTTCCCTCTCCTACATATGTGGAGGAAGAATGTCAGCAAGTAGCTGAGGGATCAATTCATAACACAAAGATTTCTGCCTCACAGAAAATCAATCGACTCCTCCAATAGGCGTATGAACGCGAGATACTCCAGAGGGTTATTAAGGAGAAAAATGAGAGGCTGACTGAAAGATATAACGATCTTTATGTGTCTTTTTAGGGATTGACCAAAAAACATGGCAAAATGAGAGGGAGAAACATTAGACTGATCAGAGAAAACATCAACCTAAAGAGGAAGGTTGAGTCCCTGGAGGGTAAGGAAGAAATTCAGAGGCCTCGGCCCAAGGTACAGTCAAACCTCGACACCCTGGCAGTAGCTGCAATCAAATTTGCTGACCCCCCGGTTTTAGCCCAGGTGGAAGAGGAATCCAGGTAGCAGGGGACAGAAACACAGTTTTGCTAAAACTTTTGCATGCTGGATCATACACCATTTTCGGCAGCTTGGGCGAACATAGGAGTTGTTCATTAGTTGTCGAATCCCTATTTGGTGGTTTACGACATGCCGGCAGAGCCCTCCCGGATACCGAAAAGAGATAAAGGTTTCCAGTGCTTTGAAGCAATTCAGTGGCTTAGGCGAAGTGTAGATCTAATTCATTAACCACCGAATACCAGACTTTCGGTTGCTTATCACCTCCAAGCCTGGGTTTTGTTAGCTACCGAAAATACGAAAAATGCAAAGGTCTGTCTTCGGGCATCAAACCCCTTTTCTTGTTGGTCCAATCATCTTAAAGGCATTTTGTAGGTGATTGATAAGCATTCAAGTGCATCATGGTCACCTCTGATCATAGACTGAGAGTGCCAACAAGATTAACAGTGGAATATTCCTGCCTATTTTTAGAAAAGACGCCTACAGGTTTTTGCAGGCAGCAATTTCAACTCGTCCTCCAGCCCCCAGAGGCTCGTTTCATCTGTCACGCGTATTTGTATCAACAAGAATCAGTTTTTTTAATCAAAATACACTGTCATACCTTTCATTAACTGTTCTTAGTTGTTATTTTTAGCATATTCGATCCATCTTTTGGGATCTGAAAAAACTTTGTAATGGCTATAAAGCTGAGAACTAAAATAGAACATAGGTTCGATTTTGGAGAGACTGATCCATATTTTTATTCTCAGGCTTCAGTGACTTCTTAGATAATATAAGCTTCTTTTACTATTTTCTTTCAGATTTCTCTTTCTCATATTTCTGTACTTACATTGGATGGTTTATTTCCTGTATGTTCACTTGTCTATGCTAGATAGTTGTTATCATGTCTTGGTATTTGAGAACTAAACATATATGTCATTTATTTGTTGTGCTTGGCCATTTATACACATTTTTATGTGTATGAGTCTACTAAACATGATAAGGATTCACTCCCTTTATCTTTTATCAACCATCTGAATAGCAGTAGTCAAAGCCTTGTCTACCTGAGCATCTCTAGGTGTGTTCTGAATGTGTGAGTTTTGATCTCAGTCATCCAGCTTGATCCAAACAAACCCCATCATTTAAGATAAGTTTAAGTTACCAGGCATCTCTGAAATACAACCTAGGAGAGCTTCCTGGAGTGATAACACATCGTCTCCTATAGTAAGATAAGTGAAGGATTAGTAGTATTTAATAGCTGAAGTAAGGCCCTAATCCTGGACTCCTTATCTACCCCCCTGGTGTTTAGAGTGAGAATGATAATTAAAGACCATCCGATGGAGGCTGTAATTCTCTAGGGGCCTCAACAGTTATAGGGGAGAGATCTATGATGGGAATGTTTTCAATGCCATCGATGCGTGTAGACAGAGTAAAAACGTCATCAATAGCACTCCCCCCACGGGGTTTTCTTCGATTATTTCTGATGGTCACATTTAAGAATTTTTCTGGTGTAATCGGTTTCACACAGGAATTTTTGGATGGATTTTTCAAATAAACATATAATGAGGGGAAATCCAGTGTGTAATTGTTACCTCCAGCGTCATTTGGCCGAGATCCATCCCTTTCATAAGAAGTAGAGAGAGGGAACAAGTTTCCACCCACAACCCATGAATCTACCCTTTCAGATGTTTCCGTAGAGATGGTCACATGGGGTAACACAGTGGACGTGTCTAGTCTAAGCCTAGGAGATGTAGTAGGAAGTTGACTGATATTAGATGAATCCCCACCCATAGTTAATTGATTTGAGTCCCCTGCCGGTGAAGGAAAACAAGGTGCGGCAATGGTGGAAGTCTGAACAATTTTCGAAGATGAACACAATTCACATGAGGATAGAGGAATAAAATGAGTGCAAAAATCAGGGCCCATCCCCTCTTGGACAGGAAAACTTGTATCAAAATTGAATTTGACCAGACCCTCAGAGAGTCACTTATCAAGTGTTGATTCTACTTCAGTGTAGAAATCTAACTCCTTTTTTAGTGACCTCATTGTATGGAGTATTGGAGCAAGGAGAAGACTTACCCGAGGTAATGACAGTCGGTGTGTGAGGTTCATCAGAAGGGAGAAAATCATCCAGTGAATTAAAAGTCAAATCACTATCCTGACGTAGTCGCGGGCACCGCACCATAACATGTCCAGTTTCACGACAATGGAAACATCGGAATGGGATACGAAAATAATCCAATTTCTGTCTAAAAGTGATCGACCCCCAAATGATCTCCACCTCCGTAGGAAGGCCAATCCCTGGATCAAACTCCACCACGATGCGGGCCACCTTCCTTTCAATACCAAAAAGGGAGTTTTTGTCAATCCAGACAAAAGTCCCAACTTTGTTAGCCAAACCCACCAAGATATTTTCCATCCAGAGAGCAATAGGCAAACCGGGAAGCAGCATCCATAAGAGGCGGCGTGACTGCTTTTCTTTAACAGGGTCAAATGCCAAATGCCATCTTTTCAGGATGAGAGAACCAGATTTAAAATCCCACTTCTTAGCCAATATCTTATCTGCAAAATCATCCTCTGGAAGGATGAACATAATCCAATTATTTGGTAACAGATTGATTCTGGGGGCAAGCCCTAAAATAGGGGTCCAGTGAGCATTAACCCAATCAACGATTTCGCCCTTTGAACCAGCCGTGAACTCCAATCGGCCAACCAGAGCATGCACAGCAAGCATTGAAACACGATCTAAGTTTGTGGATTCTTCAATGAAAAATTGTTCCAAACCTTCGCGCGCCTTGATGGTTTTGATTCTACGCCTCTATCTAGCCTTCATCCACCTTTTTTTCTTATCAAAACCCCTGGGAACTGGTTCAACAAAGGAAGGATAAGTTACGGGGGTAGTGCTAGTGGGTATGTTCTGCCCCGCAAAACTAGTGCCTTTAGCAGAAAGGGACAGCAGGGGCACCATGACGACCAGAATCACGTGGTTAACCGGTACACCAAGATGCGAGACAAAAAGACAACTATATCGCAAGAAATGAGGAGACAACCACAAGAGGGCATAGTCTGAGGAGAGTAAAAAAACCGAGAATATGGTAAAATACTGCACTTCACCACTAGTAGACCGCAGATAAAAATAACATTCCCACTTTTTATTTACCTTGGTTGGTACTATCCGATCAGTGAAACCGGCGAACTCCAAGTTTCTGCAGAATCTAGTAACTAGTCTAAAACCCTAGTTGTAGAGTGCACTCACTGGGTACCAGGACCATGAATCATGCCAGCCAAACAATATTCCAAAACTCGTAAAAACAACCAGCAAAACCCTGGTCCTCCAATCATGTTAGCCAAACAATATTCCAAAACCTGTCACCCATTACCCCTTCCTTTCCCTATCATGCCTATCTCCATCACCTGTTGTATCTTATTGATTATTCCAACATATTCTCCCTGTCAAACTCTGGTATCAATGATTTGAGTTCCGGATTGCCATCTGTTTGTTGTAAGCATCGGATCCAGGCCTGGAAATACCTTCAGTAGACATGGAAGCTCCAACAGTCTGAAAGGTCGACCATTTTCCTCCCCTGAACTGTTAAATCCTTGGATTGTTATGTTTTCAAAACCATCAATATATATATATATAAAGTTTTGGTGTGTCTGCATTATAGGTAGAAAAGGAAGCTCTTGCAAGTTATGGGTCATGTAAATTAATATTAACATAAGTGTTAGTTATTTAGACTTATTGATTTAGTCCCAAAGTATATAGGTTTTTCATATATTAATTTCATTTTAAGTTTAATAGAGTAAGAATACCCCATACATGTTTCAATTGTATTAATGATGTAACTTCTAAATAAAATTTTAAATATGATTTTCATAATTTTTAAAGTGTTAAAGTGCATAGAAAAAAAATTCAAGCAGAAAAAAGGAAAGGTATTTTTACTATTAATGATAATCAAAAAGTACATTTCCATACAAAATAAACAAAATGTAATATTATGTTTTGTCTCCCAATACCATAACCAAGTTCTTAACATAGCATGATAAACAAAAATGCTCCAAGCTTCTCTAGATAAGTAACAAAGGACTAGTCTTTGTCCATCTTGGTAACAAAACAAAGAAACTTGTCAAAGAAATGCTGAGAAGTGCCAGCGTTTTCTAGTTGATTATCAATCCACTCTTCCCACCACAAAGTGCCTTCCTACAGTTTTAATGCTTATTTACACAAAGCATCAGTCACATCATTTAATTCCTTGTATATATGATCTATATACCAATTACTGAAGGAAGTAAGTAATGCATCTATCCTCTGACACCAATGTTGAAGAGTAAGGGAATTAATCTTATGGATGCATTTGACCCAATTTACCACCACTGTAGAGTCACCAAACAATCTCAATGTATCCACCCCGAAATCTGAAGCAATTTTGAGTAATCCCCAAAAACCAAGTAACTCAACTAAAGAGTTTGTGCCGTCCCCAATGTTCAGCATGAATTTGAAATAGTGCTAAGATTTTATAATCAAATAAAAGCATGCTGCACATTTTCCTCTCACCGCTGCCCTATCAAAGTAACCAGGGCCAAGTTTGAAATGGGTAGAATTAAATTTATAATTATCTTTAAATTTTTTTTTTTAAATTTAGTATATTTAAAAAATAATAATTACAATAATAAATATTAATAATTATTTGGAAAATAAAATCATTTTTTTCATAGTCAAGATATTCAAACTAAAGAAACTAATTAGTTAATGTGTAATTTAGCGTGTTTTAAAAATGCAACATTATTATTCAACAAAACATGTTATAATTATAAAAATTCACAATCCCATTCAAAATATTTGAAATTTCAAATAATATGCATGCAATTTAAAACATGCATAGGTTATGTACATATATAATTATGAAAACTATTACACGTGCTCGTTGTAACATCCTTGGTGTGAAGGCACTTACGCCAACTCACCCCACGTAGACGAGCTTAGCATGGGAGCTCACCTAAGATGCCCAAGGCATGGTAAGTCGGTCACAACACGTTTCAGAAGCTCGATATGTTGGCGTGTGAGTGGCTAAGGGGATGGGCGCACATAGCGGGAAGCACCATACTAGGGCAGGCAGGAAATAGTGGGATTTGGCAGATTTGGAAATGGATGCACTAAGATCACATGTTGGGAGCTTGGGCATGCCAAGCCAAGTGCATGGAAAACGAGTGTCGGCAGACAGACTTGGGTGGAGCACATCACCATCAGTCTTGTGGGGCAAGTGCCCAAGGAGCATGAACACCCAGAGTGGAAGCAGCGAGTGTGGGCACAGCATAAGCGTGGGTGAATAGGCATGCAGATAGCACTGGCTTGTCGAGTTGGGTGCACACCCAAGTGTTGTGGACAAAGAGTGTGTACGGGTGCGAGTGTAGAGCCCCTCTTATAGGGTCTTCACGAACTGAACTTGAAACTCAACAACTTAATACAAAACAAATTAGATACCATAATTACTAGAGAAATAAAATAAATTAACTAAATAACTTAGCAAATATAGACAAAACCATAACCTGTCAGCTTGATCCAACTTTCCCATTTCCGTCCGCATCTTCCGTATGATCCCTCCAGCAAAGCTCGTTTAACCGTAGGCAAAGCAACCATTAGCTTCACCACCCAACCATAGGCTCATGCTTTCAGTCGCATGGCCACCCCCGAGCTTCGGGTCGTATAGCTCACACACACCAATACTAGAGACTCAGAAATGGGTTTCCACCCTGACGGGATTTTTAATTGCCTTCTAATTACTTAGAAAACAACTAAGAAGTGTACATTAATTGTCAACCCGGGGTTCATTGGGAACTTGCGAGTTATCGTGCACTGTATGTGCAAACCACAATCTCCTCTGACATTGGTTTATCTACTATGAAGTTCTAGTTCAATAACCTTACTTACAAACAATGGTATAAGCAGTTACATTGTCTTAGGAAGGAACTAACCATATAAACAACTATCGAAACTAAGTTGCAAGGAAAGTAAATCACATGACATGAAAGTAAATGCTAAAATTAAATTCACACTTTGCTTGAAAGTAAATTCTAAAACTACATTCACACTATGCAGAAAAAAAGTAAATTCTAGAACTACATCACACTTTGCGGGAAAGTAAATTCTAACTCTACGTTCACACTGTGCAAGAAACTAAATTCTAAATCCAAGTTCACAACACACTTGATAGAAAGGTAAATTGCAGAAATAAAATCTAAAAGCTATCCTTGCCAAATACAAGTTATTGTTTATGATCCAATAGAGTAAATATGGTCATTGCATTAAGCTCAATGATTGTAAAATAAACATTTAAATCTCTATCTATGCATTGAAATCAAATTGCAGAAATAAACTTCACACTTCATAAGAAATCAACACTAAGCAATGAAATACAACTACAATAAATAAAATCTTATTGCAAACTAATAACTAAGATCTAAATTGAATCAAAATGAAGGTATAACTTTATTCCATCATTATTTGGACTATTGCTCTAAGAGTCCTCCCATAGAATGGAGAATGAACTCTTATTTATACATGATTTATCCATAACAAATAATAAATGAGGATCCAAAATATCCTCAACAAATTCCTAAAAGTTTGGATCTCAAAACTAAATAAAAAATAATCCAAGATCCTTACTAACTACATGTTATTTAGAATACCTTTGAAGTCAAATTCGAATTTAGGGGTAGAGGCTATAATAAAATAGTCAAAACTCATCCCAAATGTCTCCTAACAACTTTTGACTTCTTAGGTCCATCATATATTTGATAGAGCTCTTCAAATCTTTGTGGATAACCCAAATATGCACTCATATCCACCTTCATTTACAAACTTTAATTTAACATCATGATTTGAGACATATAAAAATAATAGAAATAATGGATTTATAAAAATCCATTACTCCTAATGAATGTCTTTCTCCAAAGTTGGTGGTTGAAGGTAAATTTGAATTATTGACCTTTTTGTAGCTTCTGTAAGAGGTTCTGCAGCTTCCTGTAAAGTTTCTGTAGTTCTGCAACAAAGGTTCCGCAACTGCTACAGAACTCCCTCAAATATGTTGTAGTTGCTTCCAACAATTGATTCAATATTCAAAGCAAATACATAGTACACTAAATCCCTCAATGTTAGTCAAAATATCAAATGAAATACTAAGACATGTAATGGAAAAATAACTTGAGCATAAAAACTGGTATATGAGCATGAGAAGGGATTAGTGCATGAATATGGATAAGTAAAATGGAATATAGATAAGGTAAAATGATAATAAATCCAAGGCCTGTCATCTCCCCCAAACTGAAAATGTTGCATGTCCTCATGCAACCCTATGTCAACCGAGCTGAATGATGTTCATTTTTAATGCAGGCCTCAAAATTCATTGTCAACAAGCCACCACCAATGTATCTGATCATCAAGAGGTATGAAATTTCATCTTGAACAATTCTCCATGCCAACATACATTTTCAATGCAATAATGCAAGAAAAATAGATTTTGTAGCCAATGGACTCGCAATTTGCAGCTTTAAAAAAAAATGTGATTTTTCCAAAACTATAAACTGGGTTTTTACCAAACTTTGTAGGGGTGTTAGGAATGCCATTATACTTCTCCCAACCAAACATTAGAAAAACCCACATCACGGTTTTCGAGAAAATGAGAAAATGGTTGTAAGTGACTATGCTTGATTTCTCAAAAACCGTGCATCGGATTGAGCTGAAATTTTATGGATTTGTTCCTCTTATCATAATGCTTATGTCCACCAATTTTCATGGTTACCCAGTTCACAGTTTTTGAGAAAATGAGAAAATGGCTGTAAGTGACTATGCTTGATTTCTCGAAAACCATGCATTGGAATGAGCTGAAATTTTATGTATTTATTCTTCTTACCATAATGTTTATCTCCTCCAAATTTTAGGAAAACCCACTTCACCGTTTGGGAGATATATCCATTTCAATTTATGCAATTTTTCAGAAAAATGTGAATGAAATAGATGCACTGCAAAAATAGATGGCAGTGCTTTGCAAAGAGCACAAACTATATGACCATTGTGAGGTCTGCCGATACTGATAAAATTGCATGTCCACGTGTGTCTTTTTATGATCATAGAGCATAATTCAACTCCAACAATTCCATGGCTACTATCTTGAGTGAAAGTTTATTCAAATATGTTGCATGAAATTAATTTAGAACTCCAAAGCAATGGAGTAAATTTGAGGCCCATTCTCATCTCAACAAACTTGGAAGTGTTGTTTCTATTGTTGGTTGCTTTTAAATTTTGTTCTAAATTTCCACTCATCTGCATGTGCTTGAGTTAAGTTCTGCTCCCAAAATATTGTTGAAAACTTCCTTTAACAACTCAAATGGTACAAATGTCAACAAATACAGAAAAAGAGCAACCCCACTCATCTTTAAGAAAATAAAAGGAGAGCGGTGCAATGGAAAAAGTGGCATTTGTATTCCAATGTATTAGCAAATCTGTGCTACTGTTATAAAGGAACTTCTACAGGAAAAGATTATCACGATGGTCATGGTATTGGAGATATCCACGTTCTAAAGAGCATGTTCACACTCTTCTCTCTCTCCCAAACTGAAGACAAAGCATGTCCTCATGCAATGCAGTCACTTGTCTAAACTTGAAGGAGAATGTTTTAAAGTATGCTATTAAGTCATGAATAGCATCATTTTCATATCATTTCCATCATGTTTCCTTTGAATATATTTCTCTCAAACAATTAGAAATGAATGTCCCATCCCCATCAAACAAAACATATGTTCGCAAGGTAGCCAATGTTTTGCAATGGTAAGCAAAACCTGGGCAGCTTAATCCATTTCTTCTCCCTCAATATGCCATGAGTAGTCCATTGCACTAAATCAACTTTCACCACATTCACCATTTCCCAAAAGTTGATTATAAATGATTGTTGTGAAATGCATTATCAAGTACCAAACTGTGTGTACCTTGAGTTGTAGCTTCAAAATGCATTTTCCTTTTTATATGACCAGCCATCTTGATATTTATCTTGGACAATAGTTTCTTCAATATGTTCCTTGGAAAGCGCTGCATGCATTCCATTTGAGCAAATGCCATATATCTTGTGTATTAAACTTCTCAAGAATTCCATTGCTAACTGTAGGCATGTATCCATGTTTTTTCCGTTGCATCAGATCTTGAAATGCTGCTACAGGACTGTCCACGTGCTTCAACAAAATTCATATGCTTTTGTTTGTCCATCCAGTCTTCTCCCCAAATTGAAGAGTAAATCGGCCTTTGAGAAAAAAAGATTTGCATTGATAAATCTATGTTATTGATAGAATTCATGAAACTTATAATCTGGGAACAAGAATCTTCTGTTGTAATATCAATGCGCATTCAAGAAGTAAATCTATGTTTCCACTACTTTCTTAATATTTCTGCATAATAATGCCATGCCACACGGCCGAACGCTGCAACATGTATGCCACAGAGGTGTTGTGATTTGTTGTTTCTTCCTTGCAGCTTCTACATAAATGTTGAGTGGGGAGATTCCAAGGGCATATGAATTTCCTTTATAGTCTTATATGTGATGTAATTGTGACCCATGCCACACCCAAGTTCTCTTATTTATGCAACAAGTCTTCATTACAACCTGTGGATCCAAGATGCTCTAAGATCGTTTGATAGTCGCTAAATTTGCAGACCCTATATTCTAGTGGAAAGTTAGAGCAATCCATTTTTATTTTTATTTTAAATTTACAAACCATTGCTCTCATAACAATAAGAATGCATGAAGTAGATAATAACTACCAGGATAGGGACCACACCACTCATGAAAATTTTCAATCAAACCTTTGTGCCTAAAAATTGCATTCATTACCCAAACTGACTCTGTGCATAAACCAACAACAGATTTTATAATAAGCAATCCCATTATGCTCTGTTATCCTTTGCAAAGTGGAATAAGGAATCTGAATACATGGCTGCACCTACTTAATAATTGCTTTGTCAAATGTGCTACTATAGGACAACTCACTCACCAATGTTGAAATCATGTGAAAGAGGTAGAGGAAGTCCTTGTAATATGAAATCTTAAAACCATATTGGTGTTTGATGCTTATGCTGCCATCGACATTTTCCACCACTTCTCAATGCAACTCACCTTTTTATTGTTGCTTCCAATTTTTGCTCTCATATGCATCATACTTCAAAATTTTTGTTTCTTTCAGCAAAGCCTTTGTCTTTCTTCTCATGCATACCATATCTTGGAATGGCTTCTACAATAGTTTATTTTGCTGTAGGTTCTTGTGTCCAGCCTATTCCCTTTCTCCTATTGTGGCCTTAGATTGTATATGAGTTGCTTTCCTTTTTCTTTTTGCTGGTTCTTGTGTGACAACAGTAAGACTTCTTCTTCAATCAGTTTATTTGGCTTGTGCATTAGATGTTATTTTCTTCTCACTGATGGTTCTTGTGTGGCAGCAGCAAGACTTCCTATTGTTGGTTCTTGTGTGACAACAATAGGGCTTATGTAGCAACATCATTTTATGCTTGGGTGTTAGGAGATGTCGGAGTGGACTTAGCTAGGGAAGTAAGGATGGGATAATGCTTAAATAGAAGGCTAAAGGTTTGGGTTGAGCAAGGGTGGTAGGGGCTAGGAAAGAATGATGATGAATGGACAAGAGAGGTAATGGTGTTCCCCTTCCCCCAAATTGAAAGCTTTTACTACCCTTGGAAATATAGGAGGAAGTAGGGAAAAAGACTCAAGTGCATTTCCAAATACAAATCCATAGCATTCAATGAGCTTGAATACCAATAAGGAAAGAAGCATGCCTGTACCTACCTACGAATATCATGAAATGTGCAGCAGCATCCTAAGAAGCATGAGATATGATGTGGTCCACAATGGTGTAGAACTTGCAAGAAAGAGCAATGTGGAATCTAGAGATTGGATTTGGAGATGAAAAATGATCTTCTGATGTAGTAGCAAATCTTGGAAACTTTATTTAAAGAGCATGATGGAATATTTTATTTCTCACTTATTTGCAAACCTTGTTCGCTAGCAAGCTGGTTTTCAGTTAAGATCTGTCTGACTGCGCCCAGAGGGTTTTCACAATCAGAAACTTTTTATTCCCGAGGGATGCCCGCTAGCAAGCTAGTTTTCAAGAATTCCAAGGTTTGATGGCGCCTGAAAATAGGTTTTCACCATCAAATTTTATTTGGAAAGGGGGTAGGGAGGTGAGGGAGCTTGACATTGTAAGTGAGCCAAGCTGCTTTATTGTGTAGGTTAGGGATGGATGGAGCAGAAATTCATGGGAGTAATGGAATGGTGGAGGATGAAGTCAATCTGATGATAGTGGTGATATAGATGATTTTCATGAGAAAATATTATCAACCATATAAGGAAATGAAAGATTTATTAACTTCAGCAGGCATGCATATCAAAATGGGAAAAGGAAATACATAAGCATACCATGGCGCTAGTGAATGAGAATGATGAATCTTAGGTCTTCTGAAAGGATTCTTTATAGAAATCAGGGATGTGGAAATGGGAATGTGGGAATGGCACTTGACCTCTGGAACATTGGTCTTGAGATTCTTCATATGTCTCATTTTGGATCCATCTGCAATCTTTGATAAAAATTCTTGTTGTTGTTGTTTTCTTTCGGTGAGACACTGTTGGATTAGGCTTCTAGGAACTTGAGCTTCAAAAGTAGCACATTTCATGATAATGAATTTTCATTGTTGGATGTCAGGAAGGAATTCCCATCGACATTAAATTTGGTCTTCACGAATCACTCATGCATAGATTAACCTTTTTTAATCTTCCAAGGACCTGCAAAAAAATTAGCACTTACCTGCATTAAAATGTGAGCTCATGGACGAAGAGAGGTGATCAGTCTTTCTTAATCCCAGAAATATGCAAGATAAATACAACAAATTCTTATAAAATAAATCCAGGGAAGATAAAACAAACAAAAATTCACTTTTTACCCGTTGGAAGCGGTGGCCAGTCTAGACAACCCAACGGTATTTTGTTAATAACTTCTTCGTTTCACAACCGATTTGAGTGATTCCAAATCCAAATGAAATTGGATTCATAGGGATAACTCCAGTAGAAACAGGTTTTGAAAATTCATTAATATGGTATTCCAAATCTGCTAAAGAACATCATGTAAGATAAACCGGTTTGCAATTTCCAGCCTAGACCAACAGTCGTTATATTGAGCATAAATTTTTTGTTTGATGACAGATTGAATCGATTCAAATTGGATATTAAATTAGGTTCCCATATGTACCTCCAATAGAAACAGGTTTTTAATTCAATAAGAATTGATGGGTCTAATATGCCAAAGTACAGTCGATGAGACAGAGTTCCGGGAGTGCTGAGTTATGATAGGCAGTTAGTATTTTGGGCATAAATTCCCCGTATGATATCGGATTTGAGTGATTCAAATTTATTTGTAAACTATATTCACAGGAGAATATTCCTTAGAAATAGGTTTAGGAAATTCATCCATTTACGCACCCAAAAATTGACTTTCCCAATTGTGTTATTGAGCTGTCTACCCCACACCCAATCAGTATTTTGACTATATCTTTTATGTTTGATACCCAAATTGAAAAATTCAAATTGTGTTAGAAACTAGATTCCAAGGGATATTTTGTATAAAAACAGGTTTTAAAAATGGTTCCATATGGTCCCTCAAAACACGACTGTCCTTACTGCGTTTACAGTAAACCCAACAAGCCAAAATGCCCAAATAGACAAATTCTCACTGAAATGATGATATAGATGGGAGTAAATGTTGATAGGGGTATAATTGCGATGTAATACACCCAAATACACATCCTCAAAAATTGAAAAGTTTGCAAGATATGAATAAATGATTATAATCAAAATTCAAAAATTGTATTTTAATGCTAAATGATGTATTTTTATGAATTGAATAACATATTACATACCCCTTTTGAAATTTTTGATTCTTGTGTACTCTTTCTTCAATGGCTTCCCCTCGAATCCTCTTGAATCCTTCAATAGAATCTCCATTCACCAAGCCTCATTCCTCTTTCCAAGCTTTCTGCAAAAGATAAATTAATAATATGTGTGGCTCTTACTGCACCACATAATCATCATTTTGAATTTTTTATTTTATTCAGGGAAATAGAAGGCATAAACAAATCTACTGCTATTGCATAAATTATTAACATGGTTCATATTTGTAGAGCGGCGGGCTATTACACTATAGCAATGTTACAGTGAGGTCGTCTTTGCGTCTTACTTGTCTCTACGCCTCCATCCTTTAAAAAACATATGCATGTATAATGAAATAAACAAATAGCTAACTTTGAAAGAAAAAAATTACTTAAGAAAAAAGAGGAAAACTTCTCACACAAAAATAACTATGTCAACCAATTAAGGGGTTACATTGGTCGTGGTAACTCCTCAGCAATGGCGCCAAAATGACGGGCTTTTTAATTGCCTTCTAATTACTTAGAAAACAACTAAGAAGTGTACATTAATTGTCAACCCAAGGTTCATTGGGAACTTGCGAGTTACCGTGCACTGTATGTGCAAACCACAATCTCCTCTGACATTGGTTTATCTACTGTGAAGTTGTAGTTCAATAACCTTACTTACAAACAATGGTATGAGTAGCTACATTGTCTTGGCAAGGAACTAGACATCTAAACAACTATCGAAACTAAGTTGCAAGGAAAGTAAATCACACGACATGAAAGTAAGTGCTAAAATTAAATTCACACTTTGCTTGAAAGTAAATTCTAAAACTACATTCACACTGTGCAAAAAAAGCAAATTCTAGAACTACGTCACACTTTGCGGGAAAGTAAATTCTAATACTACGTTCACACTGTGCAAGAAACTAAATTCTAAATCTAAGTTCACAACACACTTGATAGAAAGGTAAATTGCAGAAATAAAATCTAAAAGCAATCCTTGCCAAATATAAGTTACTGTTTATGATCCAATAGAGTAAATATGGTCATTGCATTAAGCTCAATGATTGTAAAATAAACATTTCAATCTCTATCTATGCATTGAAATCAAATTGCATAAATAAACTTCACACTTCATAAGAAATCAACACTAAGCAATGAAGTACAACTACAATAAATAAAATCATATTGCAAACTAATAACTAAGATCTAAATTGAATCAAAATGAAGGTATAGCTTTATTCCATCATTATTTGGACTATTTCTCTAAGAGTCCTCCCATACAATGGAGAATGAACTCTTATTTATACATGATTTATCCATAACAAATAATAAATAACGATCAGGGATGATTTTAAGAACCCCCCAAAATTTATATATATAAAAAATGGGCAAATCTCCCCAATATATAGGAAAACTTGAAGGCGATTTTATCAATAATATAATATGTATATATAATTTTTTTGGTGAAACTTTCATTTCATTATATAATGCTGTAAAATCTTGGCGAATCTTTCACTAAATTATAAGATATTGTAAAATCTTGGCGAGTATTTCACTTAATTATAAAAAATTGTAAAAGCTTGGCGAATCTTTCACTGATTTATAAAATATAGTAAAAATTTGGAGAATCTTTTGCCAATAAGACTCAAACTTTTGATTATGTAGATCAATAAGGTAGTGCAACAGAAGAACATACACCGGAGCTCAACTCTGGACTCTCTCGACTCCTAGACTCTCGAATGAACAAGTGTATGAATGAAGAGAGGATGGATTTATTTATACATTTCACAAGCAGCATTTGATCACTCACAACTAGAAGGTGTCGACGAAACATGACTGCACTAACTAGATTCAGGGCAAGTAGGGACTCCACTTATTATCGCATCCCTTAATGGTCCAATGGACATGTGGGGTCATGAATCTTGACAGGACAACAAACTTATACAATTACATGAATATCCTAGTAGCGGGCCACTTCCTTTATATAGAGAGATAGTTCTTGGACCAATTTCAAGATTCCAACCAATATTCTCACGAAACTTTCTTGTCTTTGGTTTCAAATGGTAAGCGAGTTGCATATTTGTCAATGAATACTTAAAATGGCTCAATCCACATAAATTTTCCTCGGCATGTGATAACTTCGCCCATCACTGTTTCAAAACATCCCAACACTATAAAAGTATCCATAAATTGATAAATAACAACCTCATGCACTTCTAAATTCACCAAGTGATGAGAATAACGCCTCATGCACTTCAAAATCCACCCAGTGATGTGAATAATGCCCCATGCACTTCTAAATTCACCCAATGATGAGAAAAATGCCCCAGACACTTCAATACTTGCCCCGGGGACTTCAAAATTCTCCCAAAGATGATAAAAATTCCCTAAGCACTTCAATATTTTCCCCAACCACTTCAAAATTCCCTCAATGCACTTCAATACTTACCGCATGCACTTCAAAATTGACCCAATGATGATAGAAACGCACCATGCACTTCAATACTTGCCTCAACCACTTCAAAATTATCCCAACAATGATAAAAAAACCCAGACACTTCAATGTTTGCCCTAGGCACTTCAAAATTCTCCCAGCAGAGATAAAAACACCCCCATCCACTTCCACGATTTCCCACGCACTTCATTACTTGCCCCAGACACTTCAAAATTCGTCCAATGATGATAAAGATGCCCTATGCACTTCAATAGTTGCCCTAAGCAAGGGAGAAAAATACACAACAATGATCTAATCACCCAGGCAATCACAAAAATGCCTCAATCCACACAAATTTTCCCAAGTAAGTGATAACTTTGCCCATCACCGTTTTAAAACGTCTAAACACCATAAAAGCATTCATACATTGATCAATAACAACCCCAAGCACTTCTAAATTCACGCAGTGAGGAGAAAAACGACCCATGCACTTCTAAATTCACCCAGTGATGAGAAAAATGTCCCATGCACTTCTAAATTCACCTAGTGATGAGAAAAACACCCCAAGCACTTCAATACTTGCCCCAGGCACGTCAAAATTTTCTGAAAGATGATAAAAGTTCCCTAAGAACTTCAATATTTTCCCAGGCACTTCTGAATTCTCCAAAGGATGATAAAAACTCCCCATGCACTTCAATATTTTCCCAGAGCACTTAAAAATTCCCTCGAGTCACTTTAATACTTGCCACGTGCACTTCTAAGTTGACCCAATGATGATAGAAATGCCCCATGCACTTCAATACTTGTCTTGACCACTTCAAATTCTCCCAACGATGATAAAAATGCCCAGACACTTCAATATTTTCCCTGGGCACTTCATAATTCTCGCAGTGAAGATAAAAATGTCCCCATCCACTTCTAAATTCACCCAGTGATGAGAAAAATGCACCATGCACTTTTAAATCCACCCGGTGATGAGAAAAACGCCCCATGCACTTCTAGATCCACCTAGTAATGAGAAAAACACCCCATGCACTTCTAAATTCACCCAATGAGGAGAAAAATGCCCCAAGCACTTCAATACTTGCCTTGGGCAATTGCACTTAAAAATTCTCTGAGAGAAGATAAAAAAGTCCTGAGCACTTCAATATTTTTCGAAGCACTTCAAAATTCTCCCAAGGATGATAAAAACTCCCCATGCACTTCAATATTTTCCCCAAGCACTTCAAAATTCCCCCAAGGCACTTCAATACTTGCCCCATGCACTTCTAAATTCACCTAGTGATTAGAAAAACGCCCCGCGCACTTCAATACTTTCCTCGGCCACTTCAAAATTCTCCCATCGATGATAAAAAAACCCATATACACTTAAATATTTTCCCTAGGCACTTCAAAATTCTCGCGGCGAAGATAAAAAACGCCCCCATCCACTTCCATGTTTTCCCAGGCACTTCATTATTTTCCCTAGACACTTCAAAATTCATCTAATGATGATAAAGATTCCCTAGGCACTTCAATACTTGCCCTAGGAAAGGGAGAAAAACACCCGACAATGATATAATCACCCAGGCAATCACAAAAATGCCTCAATCCACACAAATTTACCTCGGCAAGTGATAACTTTTCTCATCACTGTTTGAAAACGTCCCAACACTATAAAAGCATCCATACATTGATAAAAAAACAACCACATGCACTTCAAAATTCTCCGAAAGATGATAAAAATGCCCTAAGCACTTCAATATTTTCCTAGGCACTTCAAAATTCTCCCAAGGATGATAAAAACTCCCGACATTTGAAAAGAAATTTGATCAAAATGTTAGCAGCCAAACTACTTTCATTGATAAAGACAAATTTATTTTTTTATTTTTTCTTTTCCATACTCCTGTATAATTATCAAATCCTTGCTAACTTAGGTTCCTTGGATTACCCCTCTCATCTTATTCTAGAAGGAAAATATAGAACATGCCCAGATACATCAACAATTCTGTAAATATAGTTGCATGAATGACTTCAAGGAGCCTCAGAAAATGCTAATTTTCTCATGGTTTCTTCATTGTGTCTTGACTGAAGGAATTGATGCACCATTTTTTAGGTTGTTGAACATTTTTCCTGCTTCAAGCAACTTCATTGTCAATCCCTTTGAGACAACTTGTGTTTTTTTCCTGTGAGGCACCTGCAACAATCACTTAATGAAAATATGCGAATAGCAGAAATGACAGAACTCAGAATCACTTTATATTGATCACGGGCCACTTCGAGGGGGCAACCTCCTTTGAGCAAGCTCAATACAAATAACTTCACGGTGCCTTCATAGGTCTCAACACACACTTATATACTATTTCTAGGCGCCAATACTATGGGTCGAAACCATGGGCCGTTACAAACTATGGATCAACAATACTACGGGCAACTTACAAAGCATATGCGCCAACAACAATAACACAAACTATTGATCAACAAATACTACGGGACGACTTACAAAGCATATGCGTCCAATAACAACATACTAACAAAGTAAAGACATGGGTTCCTAACATCCCCTCCCCCTTGAAAAAAAAGCTTTGTCCTCAAAGCTTTAGATGTGGAAATTGTTGTTGAATCTGAAGGAGTGGTTCCCATGTAGCATCCTCTGGTTGCATGCCGTGCCACTGAATTAAGACCTCTGTGATAGAGCGAGAGCGAAGCTGACGTGTGCGCCGATTGAGGATGGCCTCTGGCTCCAAAAGGATGGATCCTTCATTATCTAGTTCGGGTAAAATCGTTTGGCCGCTGATGTTGGTGCCAAGAACTTTCTTCAGACAAGAGACATGAAAGACTAGATGAATGCGGGAAGAAGGAGGAAGTTCCAATTTATAAGCGACGGACCCAATCTTCTGAAGAATCCGATATGGCCCATAGAACTTTGGAGCGAGCTTATGACGTCCTTTGAGTTTCAAGGAGGATTGTTTGTACGGCTGGAGACGAAGAAAAACCATATCGCCGACTTGAAAGGTGCGCTCTGAACGGTGCTGATCAGCTTGTTGCTTCATGCGATTCCTTGCCATGTGAAGATTGTCCCGCAAAATGCGAAGAATCTGATCTCGGTTGCGAAGGACCCTGTCAACTTCCTGAACTGGTGAACTGGTGGGGGTGTATGGAAGAAGAGCTGGAGGTGCCTGACCATAGACTGCTTCATATGGGGTCATTTTGGAGGCTGTGTGGTAAGAGGTATTGTACCACCATTCAACGAGAGGAAGCCACTTTGCCCACTGATGTTGTTGTTTCGAGGTGAAGCAACGAAGATAAGTTTCCAAGCATTTATTAACAATTTCAGTCTGACCATCTGTTTGTGGGTGATACCCTGAACTCATCTTCAGTTTGGTGCCAGTGTGGCGAAATAGTTCTGTCCAAAAATGACTAGTGAAAGTCGCATCACGATCCGAGACAATGGAAGAAGGGATGCCATGAAGATGAAATATCTGGTCCATAAAAATTTGAGCGACGGA
This sequence comes from Larix kaempferi, assembly GCA_027924585.1. Lineage (NCBI taxonomy): Eukaryota > Viridiplantae > Streptophyta > Pinopsida > Pinales > Pinaceae > Larix > Larix kaempferi. Next base: position 1,631,874 of record BSBM01000694.1, on the reverse strand, counting down.
GGAGGCTGTTTAGGGATGGCTGAGAGCACAAAAATGACTATATTTGGAGAGACGATCAACCACAATGAGAATCACTGTCTTTCCGCCAGATTTAGGGAGCCCTTCGATGAAATCCATAGAAATATCTGTCCAAATCCGTGTAGGTATGGGCAAGGGTTCAAGCAATCCTGGAAGGAGTGTTGTTTCACCCTTATTGCGCTGGCAGGTATCACATTCGGCCACCATCTGTTGAATTGTCCTTTTCATGCCCTGCCAAAAGAAGTTACGCCGTGCTCGTTCATATGTTTTGAGGAACCCAGAGTGCCCGGCTGATGGAGAAGCATGGAGTTCATAGAAGACAGCCTGTTGAAGATCTGTGCTCTGGGGAAGCACCAGACGACCCTTGTATCGCAGAGAAGCACCATCCCAAGAGTAATGTGGGACCGCAGAAGGATTGTTGGTCAAGCGCTGGATGATCTGAGATAAGGAAGAGTCATTGACATAACCCTGTTGAACAGATTGCAACCAATTTGGAACAGGCATAGAAATAGCTGAAAGAGAACCTTGGGCATCAAATGTACGAGAAAGAGCATCTGCCACAATATTGTCTTTACCCTTCTTGTAAGTGATCTCATAGTCATAACCCATGAGTTTGCTAACCCATTTCTTTTGTGCCGGGGAGGAGACACGCTGGTCCAAGAAATATTTCAAACTCTGGTGATTAGTCTTGATGCAGAAATGATTCCCTAATAGGTATGGACGCCACTTCTGTACTGCATGCAAAATAGCCATCATTTCCTTCTCATAGGTAGAGGCAGCTAAATTCTTACCTGAAAGGGCTTTGCTGGTGAATGCAATGGGGTGTTCATCTTGAAGGAGAACAGCACCAAGTCCATTGCCGCAAGCATCACTCTCAATAGTGAAGGGCTTGGAAAAATCAGGCATAGCTAGCACAGGTGTAGTACACATAGCTTGTTTTAGTTTGTCAAATGCACACTGAGCAGCAGGTGTCCATGTAAAAGCATCTTTTTTCAATAGGGCAGTTAATGGAGCTACAATATTCCCATAATCCTTGACAAACTTGCGGTAGTAGCCAGTCAACCCCAAAAAACCACGAAGGCTCTTGAGTGTCTGAGGATGTGGCCAATTGTTCATGGCATCGATTTTGGCAGGATCCACGCGAACCCCTTGTGCTGAGATAATGTGCCCGAGATACTCAACTTCCTTTTGTCCAAAAACACATTTAGACTGCTTGGCATGGAGATGATGGTCAGAGAAAAGTTGCATGACAAGATCCAGATGCTGGAGATGTTCATCCCATGTTTTACTGTAGATGAGGATATCATCAAAGAATACCAGAATGAATTTCCGCAAGTAGGGTCGAAATATTTTATTCATTAAGGCCTGGAATGTGGAAGGAGCATTAGTGAGGCCAAAGGGCATGACCAAAAACTCATAATGGCCATCATGTGTGCGGAAAGCTGTTTTAGGAATATCCTCCTCATGAACCCGAATTTGATGATACCTAGAACGAAGATCCAACTTGGAGAAAAAGTGAGCCCCATGAAGCTCATCAAGAAGCTCATCAACAACAGGAATTGGAAACTTATCCTTGATGGTGAGGTGATTAAGTGCTCGGAAGTCAATGCAGAGGCGCCATGACCCATCTTTTTTGCAGACAAGAATAACTGGAGAAGAAAAGGAACTAGTGCTTGGGCGAATAATACCTTGCTTCAATAAATCCCGCACGAGCATTTCAATCTCTGTTTTTTGGTGAAATGGGTAGCGATAGGGCCTGATGTTGGGAGGAACGCTACCAGGAAGGAGCTGAATACGATGGTCTTCCGACCTGGAAGGTGGTAATCCCACTGGTTAAGCAAAGACACATGTATATCGATTCATAATTTGTTGTAGATCCAAAGGAGTAGTGGAGACCGTGGATGGTTGCATCTGGATGGAACTGATCTGAGCGATGACACCATGTGAACTCTTCTTGAGGAGTTTCTCCATGCGATGTGAACTGATGATGCTGAGAGAACCTGGTTGTAATCCTGTCAATGTGTGTTTGTGTCCATTGAGGGAAAACTGCATCCAAAGTTCAGCAAAATCCCATAAGATAGGGCCGAGTGTGCGTAGCCATTGAGCGCCCAAAACCACATCACATCCGCCTAAGGGCAAGGCAAACATGTCAGAGCGCAGGATATAATCTCCCATAGAGATACGCACATTTCGACACTTCCCTTTGCAAGGTAAGGTGCCCCCATTGGCAATCATGACTTCAAAGTTGGAGCAAGGATGGATAAAACAATCAGCTTGTTTGGCGATCCGAGGGTCAATGAAATTATGAGTGCTACCAGAATCAATGAGGATTGTAAGAGGAAGCTTCTTGAAGTAACCCCTGACCCGCATTGTTTGGGGGGTGGTGATTCCAGCTAAAGCATGGAGAGATATCTCTGGCTGGTCATCCTGAGAGGGAGGGTCAATAGGCGGTTCCTGACTGTCGACCGGAGCATCCAGTGTTTCTGGATCTTCGTCACCCATTTCAGAGGCAGGCGGAGACTCCACATCCAGGAGATAGAGCTTTTGCTGAACACATCGATGTCCCCGAGTGAATTTCTCATCACAATTATAGAAAAGCCCCTTTTCTCTGCGTGCTTGCATCTCTGCTTCAGACAAACGCTTGATAGGAGTCGGTCGAGGAGCCTGCGGTATAGGTGGTCGCTGAGAACCCATATTTCTGAAGGGAACAAAAGTGGGCTTGGAGCGTTGCTGGGCTGCAATCTTGTCTTCTGCCAACTTAGCCAACCCGAGTGCTTCCATCATTATGTTGGGACAGAACATTTTGACCTCAGAGCGAATGGCATCCTTTAGACCACTGATAAAACAACTCCGGTAAAATTCATCAGTCAATCCTTCAGTGTGGTTGGCTAGATTCTCGAATTCGGTTTGATACTCTCTCACAGTGCCAGTTTGGCGAAGTTTAGTGAGGACTCCTGTGAAGTCATCAAAAGCACTAGGACCAAATCGTTGCAAAAGGAGCTGACAAAAGTCTGGCCAGTTGGGCTCTGGATGAGGCTTGATGTACCAACGATACCATTGAAGAGCTTCCTGTTCCAAATGAAAGGATGCCAACGGAACTTTGTTGACATCAAAAGTATTATGCAGACTGAAATACTGTTCTGCACGATAGATCCATCCAGTTGGATCGGTACCATTGAAGCGAGGAAAATCAAGCTTCGGACCACGGAAATTGCTGGAAGAAGAGAACCCATTGTCTACTGAAGACTCGGACTGCCGTTTGTTGTTCATAGCTGAATGTTCAAGATGGAGACCGAGAAATTTTTCATCAAGATCCTGGAGTTTGGCTTGGATGGCTGCAAGTGCTTCCTCCATGGTTTTTGCTCCTGCACGGGTGACAACCATAACCGAGATTTTTTTTTTTTTTTTTTCCTGATTGGGTAGGAAAACAAAAACAGGAACTACTTCAGTAAGGAAAAATTTGGATTTGGAAAAAATCAGAATGGTAATTGGGGTTTGACTAGGTTTTGGACACTGTTGGATAGACAAGGAGAAAAAAATAAGGATTTCAGAAGCGGGGTGAAAGAATGGGAAAATTGGGCAGAGGGGAACAAAGAAACAGAATTCAGAAAGGAACTCTGTGGTAAAATTTGAGGGTGATTGAGTGAAATCTGAGGAAGTTATGGCAAACCCTAAAAATAGACAAATGTGGGATTTCGGGCTGTAGGAAGGGGAACTGAGGATAGGGTCCTCAGGGATGAAATATGCAGAATGGAATGACAGGGGTTCCCTGAAAATTTCAAGGGAAACAGAGGTAAAACAAGGGAGATATGGAGAAAAAACTGATTTTTTTTTTCTTTTTTTTTCTTTTTTAACAGACTGGAGCGGCTACGGCTCAGAAGAACTCTAGAACAACACCGACCGGCTGGATCTGGAACGGCTTGCAAAATGGATCTGAAACGGCGCAGCAGTGATCGACAATAGTTCAAACTGAAAGTATATATGAACCCCAGGTATGTGCGGCTTCCTAACAGTTCAAGGTTTTCACTCAGCCACCAATGCTGTCTGACGGCTTGCGTATTGGGGCAGTACCCCTCACTCCACGGCTCAGGTAAAACTGATAACCGCTTTGCCACAAACGACAGCTCTTGGTTTACCTCACGGGTGGGAACTAGTCAATCAGGTAGGGGTCGTTGCCCTTTTCGCTGGCAGGTCCTCTCAATGGGCCAGCTACTTCGGGGTTCCTGTGGTACTCTTCACAATGAGTTTTAGGGCTTATGCCCAAGTACTTCCCACAGTTAAGCGGATAGGGATTATTCCCAAATCCGAACCTGCAACAGATGCGAAAAAAAATTTTGGCAGAAATTTCACCCAGCGAGCCCAAGAAAGTGCTCTGATACCAGATGTGAGGCACCTGCAACAATCACTTAATGAAAATATGCGAATAGCAGAAATGACAGAACTCAGAATCACTTTATATTGATCACGGGCCACTTCGAGGGGGCAACCTCCTTTGAGCAAGCTCAATACAAATAACTTCACGGCGCCTTCATAGGTCTCAACACACACTTATATACTAATTCTAGGCGCCAATACTATGGGTCGAAACCATGGGCCGTTACAAACTATGGATCAACAATACTACGGGCGACTTACAAAGCATATGCGCCAACAACAATAACACAAACTATTGATCAACAAATACTACGGGACGACTTACAAAGCATATGCGTCCAATAACAACATACTAACAAAGTAAAGACATGGGCTCCTAACATTTCCCTCGCTTTAAAACCCATTCCCCATTACAATTTTAACATCTAAGAACAAGCATGGTTAACAACATATTGGTTAAAATGCATAAGGAGAAATTTTCTTTAGCTCCAAAACTGCAAAGCTAGTAGTTGTTTCATTGGGCATCGTTTCCATGTAATTAGCCAGTCTTCCTAAAGGCATGCATACAAGAATAACATCCTTGTAAATTTAGGGCATAACATATAATTTTTCTATCAATAACTACTCTGAATCTTTTATAGACATCTTTAGGCAAGCCTTTGGATACCCGAAAACTTAATAAATAAAAATTTATATGTGTTTTAAAGCTCTCCACTTGACTTAGAAGGCTTAATCCTATTGGGCTCAAGGACATCATATAATATTGCCAAGTACTCAAGAATTATTTGGTTGATGCTCTCTCCCCATTTAAAGCATCTTCATCAGAGAGTCAATGAGCTAGCTATGCTATTGCTATTGCTATTATTAGAGGTGTTTGCTAGAGAAAAAGAGAGGGTTCTCTAATGACAAATATTTTCTCATTCTCATGTAATATCCTCTATATTTGAAGAGATATATGTTCCTTTTCCTACAGAGTTCTTCTCCTATATTTGAAGAGTTCTTTGGTTGATCATATTGTCAATTTTGTAAACCTCCTCCTAAATGTAGCCCAACCCTATCCCTCTCTAACTACTGATGATGTGGGGGACAATCATAATCATATAATATCTCAAAATCAATGGAGAAAAAGCTAGGGACAACAACATAAGCATATCAACACTCCAATGGTTTCTTGGAGCTACTTTATAGTTTTGAAGTCAAACTGCGACCCCTCTTTCAAACTTGTATTTCAAGCTCCATTGATAAGCTATAACATTTTTTTAGTACAAATTAACCATAATTGTCAAAAGAAATAAATAAGTATTAACGATGCCTTGTAATTACATCCTTGGAAATGCATAAAATTAAAAACAAAATGGTTTTCTTGGTAACTGAGTTCAAGTATTGGATTTGGATAAAATCGTTGTAATTATTCTCTTTGCATCTGATTCTTTGTAAAATACATACATAGAGCACTCATCATATTCAAATTCAAATTCCAATAATGATAAAAATGCCCAACCTCTTCTCAAAACACCCCACGCAACAAACAAAACACCCAGCAATGTATAACAACGTCCCTGGCGACCATAAAGTTACCCATGAAGTTATAAAAACGCCCCAGGCAAGGCAAATTCGACTAGATAGTTATAAAAACGCTTCATGGACTTTTAGATTGGTCCAAGCACTTCTAAAATTTTCCCAGCACTGATTAAAACACCCCTGGCACTTCTAAATTTGCTCAGGAGTGATGAAAAACGCCCAACATATTCAAATTTGCCCAACATTATTTTAAAGCACCGTAGGGATCAATATAAACGTCCACACATCAATGAACACACCCAAGCATGACTGAAAATTCCCCGGATATCACTGAAAACGTCTAGGCATTATTGAAAATGCCCCAGGCATCACTAAAAACGTCTAGGCATTATTGAAAACGCCTCAATAGTCAAATAAATTAAAATTTTTCAATTGCAACAGCTCTTAGATGAGATCCATTGATCTCTGAACTTGGAGAAACATCCAATGGTGGTGATTTACTAGCTGTTGGAAGCTCCAATGGTTAAAAAAACCCTCAGATATGCATAAATTCGTGGCTCTGATTATTAAATAATTTCCCATACATTCTCATAGTCATTTAGCAACCATTAACAACACAGGGACTCTGAAACCATCATGCTGGTATTGAATGTCGATGGTCATTGCAGTGTTTGTGATGTAATTTATGTTTTTTTTATGAATAGAGATACTTTTATTTACAAAAAAAAATACACATTCCTGGTAAGGCCCATAACAGTTTTTTCCATGGACTTGAGAGTGCTAGTTTTTCCCCTATTTTTGTCACCATCTCATTAAACCATATCAAAATCACTACCAATAATCTCTTAATAATTAGAAGAGATTGAGACATCCATTTACATAACTAGATGCTGCCAACAAGATCATTTGGAACATAAATAAAGTCTTTGGTTTGTACCTCCGAATCTTTGGTTTGTACCTACTTGAAAAGAAGAAAAAAAGCAAGAGAAAACATGTGTTTGGATGGCTCAATTCAAATCCCAAAACCCCAAATGTTTATGACATACTTAGAGCTCAAAATTGGCTTTGTGAATGACAAGGCATAAGCCAACAATGTCAACAACAATATGCATAAAAAACAATGCTCACATGCTGAGTTTGATTCTCCCTACCACTTGATTTTCAATAACTTATTTCTTCTACCCTACTTTACTTAGCATAGGAAAATGAAATTGCTAAATGTAATCATACAACTAGTGAAGCCATATTAGCTCTTTGTCAAGTACACAAGGTCTTCCTTTCTATTTGATCATCAAACAAAACAACGCCACCTAAAAGATGGCCAGAATCTCCATGAGTGCAAAGTTGAAGTTTGGAAGAACGTCATGAAGATAGGCAAGAACATCAAACTCCTACAAAATTGCATGCACCACTGCAATCCCTCTCTATCAACTCTTGAATAGGGATAATTAAAACTTCTTCAAGACAAGCTATATCATCAAATTCTGGAAACACATCCCTCTTGTCCTCAAAGAAGGAAAAACTTAGAGGATTCCACTAAAATTGTGTCATCAAATGTCCATGAAAACAAAGTACCAAATACATTTTCAAATCTGAAAACAAATCTCTCATTGCATTCTACAACTTGTTGGCCCAAATTAAATGACAATTTCTGCAATCCACTTTAGATTGAATAACTTGCTGCCCCATACAATTTCAACAAACACAAACTCATTTCCAGCTAAGATTTTGCATGCAAATTCATCAAAAACTAAAGGTGAATATGGCTAAAAAATCTCATCTAATACATGGAAATTTTCATCATTTTTAGATGATAAATATGGATGGAAATTTTGCATAATTTTTTTTTTGAAGATGTCATGCTCCTTCACTTCATTTCTGAAAATCTGTAGACCAAAATTTAAATACCCATGATCTGAAAAATGAAATATAAAGTAAACTTCATTATAATATACCAAAAATGGAGCCACCAAGGTGAGACTTAAAATTGCCTACAAAGTTATTGGGTGTGCTCACCTCTACGCCCAACAAAGTCTTCAAAATCTGCGATCAGACTGGGACTTTTGGAACATAAATAAAGTATTTGGTTTGTACCTCAAAATCTTTGGTTTGTACCTACTTGAGAAGAAGAAAAAAAAGAAAGAGAAATCATGTGTTTGGATGGCTCAATTAAAATCCCAAAACCCCAAATGTTTATGACATACTTAGAGCTCAAAATTGGCTTTGTGAATGACAAGGCATAAGCCAACAATGTCAACAACAATATGCATAAAAAACAATGCTCACATGCTGGGTTTGATTCTCCCTACCACTTGGTTTCCAATAACTTATTTCTTCTACCCTACATTACTTAGCATAGGAAAATGAAATTGCTAAATGTAATCATACAACTAGTGAAGCCATATTAGCTCTTTGTCAAGTACATAAGGTCTTCCTTTCTATTTGATCATCAAACAAAACAACGCCACCTAAAAGATGGACAGAATCTCCATGAGTGCAAAGTTGAAGTTTGGAAGAACGTCATGAAGATAGGCAAGAACATCAAACTCCTACAAAATTGCATGCACCACTGCAATCCCTCTCTATCAATTCTTGAATAGGGATAATGAAAACTTCTTCAAGACGAGCTATATCATCAAATTCTAGAAACACATCCCTCTTGTCCTCAAAGAAGAAAAAATTTAGAGGATTCCACTAAAATTTTGTCATCAAATGTCCATGAAGACAAAGTGCCAAATACATTTTCAAATCTGAAAACAAATTTCTCATTGCATTCTACAACTTGTTGGCCCAAATTAAATGACAATTTCTGCAATCCACTTTAGATTGAATAACTTGCTGCCCCATACAATTTCAACAAACACAAACTCATTTCCAGCTAATATTTTGCATGTATATTCATAAAAAATTAAAGGTGAATATGGCTAAAAAATCTCATCTAATACATGGAAATTTTCATAATTTTTAGATGATAAATATGGCTGGAAATTTTGCATAATTTTTTTTTTTGAAGATGTCATGCTCCTTCACTTCTTCATTTCTGAAAATCTGTAGACCAAAATTTAAATACCCATGATCTGAAAAATGAAATATAAAGTAAACTTCATTATAATATACCAAAAATGGAGCCACCAAGGTGAGCCTTAAAATTGCCTACAAAGTTATTGGGTGTGCTCACCTCTATACCCAACAAAGTCTTCAAAATCTGTGATCAGATAGGGACTTTTGGAACATAAATAAATTCTTTGGTTTGTACCTCAGAATCTTTGGTTTGTACCTACTTGAGAAGAAGAAGAAAAAGCTAGAGAAACCATGTGTTTGGATGGTTCAATTCAAATCCCAAAACCCCAAATGTTTATGACATACTTAGACCTCAAAATTAGCTTTGTGAATGACAAGGCATAAGCCAACAATGTGAACAACAATATGCATAAAAAAAAATGCTCACATGCTGAGTTTGATTCTCCATACCACTTGGTTTTCAATAAATTATTTCTTCTACCCTACTTTACTTAGCATAGGAAAATGAAATTCATAAATGTAATTATACAACTAGTGAAGCCATATTAGCTCTTTGTCAAGTACACAAGGTCTTCCTTTCTATTTGATCATCAAACAAAACAACGCCACCTAAAAGATGGCCAGAATCTCCATGAGTGCAAAGTTGAAGTTTGGAAGAACATCATGAAGATAGCCAATAACATCAAACTCCTACAAAATTGCATGCACTACCACAATCCCTCTCTATCAACTCTTGAATAGGGATAATGAAAACTTCTTCAAGACAAGCTATATCATCAAATTCTGGAAACACATCCCTCTTGTCCTCAAAGAAGAAAAAACTTAGAGGATTCCACTAACATTTTGTCATCAAATGTCCATGAAGACAAAGTACCAAATACATTTTCAAATCTGAAAACAAATTTCTCATTGCATTCTACAACTTGTTGGCCCAAATTAAATGACAATTTCTGCAATCCACTTTAGATTGAATAACTTGCTGCCCCATACAATTTCAACAAACACAAACTCATTTCCGGCTAATATTTTGCATGCAAATTCATCAAAAACTAAAGGTGAATATGGCTAAAAAATCTCATCTAATACATGGAAAATTTCATAATTTTTAGATGATAAATATGGCTGGAAATGTTGCATAATTTTGTTTTTGAAGATGTCATGCTCCTTCACTTCTTCATTTCTGAAAATCTGCAGACCAAAATTTAAATACCCATGATCTGAAAAATGAAATATAAAGTAAACTTCATTATAATATACCAAAAAAGGAGCCACCAAGGTGAGCCTTAAAATTTACTACAAAGTTATTGGGTGTGCTCACCTCTACACCCAACAAAGTCTTCAAAATCTGCAATTAGACTGGGACTTTTGGAACATAAATAAAGTATTTGGTTTGTACCTTAGAATCTTTGGTTTGTACCTACTTGAGAGAAAGAAAAAAAAGCAAGAGAAACCATGTGTTTTGATGGCTCAATTCAAATCCCAAAGCCCCAAATGTTTATGACATACTTAGAGCTCAAAATTGGCTTTGTGAATGACAAGGCATAAGCCAACAATGTCAACAACAATATGCATAAAAAACAATGCTCACATGTTGAGTTTGATTCTCCCTACAACTTGGTTTTCAATAAATTATTTCTTATACCCTACTTACTTAGCATAGGAAAATGAAATTGCTAAATGTAATCATACAACTAGTGAAGCCATATTAGCTCTTGTCAAGTACACAAGGTCTTCCTTTCTATATGATCATCAAACAAAACAACGCCACCTAAAAGATGGCCAGAATCTCCATGAGTGCAAAGTTGAAGTTTGGAAGAACGTCATGAAGATAGCTATGAACATCAAACTCCTACAAAATTGCATGCACCACTGCAATCCCTCTCTATCAACTCTTGAATAGGGATAATGAAAACTTCTTCAAGACAAGCTATATCATCAAATTATGGAAACACATCCCTCCTGTCCTCAAAGAAGAAAAAACTTAGAGGATTCCACTAAAATTTTGTCATCAAATGTCCATGAAGACAAAGTACCAAATACATTTTCAAATCGAAAAGCAAATTTCTCATTGCATTCTACAACTTGTTGTCCCAAATTAAATGAAAATTTCTGTAATCCACTTTAGATTGAATAACTTGCTGCCCCATACAATTTCAACAAACACAAACTCATTTCCAGCTAAGATTTTGCATGCAAATTCATCAAAAACTAAAGGTGAATATGGCTAAAAAATCTCATCTAATACAATTTTTAGATGATAAATATGGCTGGAAATTTTGCATAATTTTTTTTTGAAGATATCATGCTCCTTCACTTCTTCATTTCTTAAAATATGCAGACCAAAATTTAAATGCCCATGATCTGAAAAATGAAATATAAAGTAAACTTCATTATAATATACCAAAAATGGAGCCACCAAGGTGAACCTTAAAATTGCCTACAAAGTTATTGGGTGTGCTCACCTCTACACCGAACAAATTCTTCAAAATCTGCAATCAGACTAGGACTTTTGTCCCTTCATGGAGTATCCATAATAAGCTTGCGATCTTCAAAATCTACACTCATCAAATCAATGTAGCAAACTACAAATAGAGAAAATAGACTTTATCCCCAACAACAATGCCAAGATGTTATAACTCAAATTTACATCTCTTGTGATGAAGTCTCAAAGGACATGTGTGAACCTAGGTTGAACTAAGTGAGGGACAATGTCACTTCACCACCCTCTTCTACTGTTTAGTTCTAGTTCTCCTCTAACACAAAAGAGGCTTCCCTAATACTAGAATTGCTAAAGTTTAAAGTGAAAACTCAAGGATAAATTTTATTTATCAAAACATAAATAGGAGATGGGAATGGTAGAATGGATACTAGTTCCTAGAAACCATTGGACACATGGGGCCAAAAATAGACAACCAAGCATGCACTTGCAATGGAAGAAAAACATGCACACTTCTACTAGGTGTATGGTCTAATCTTCCTACTAAAGTTCGTAAATGACTTAATCAAGTGGTTATAAAACTTGGATCTCTTACAACAAGGAATGCATTTCAATGAGGCAACCCTATTGCATATTCTTATCATCAATAACAATAATTAGGGAATATGTAAATTACATGCATGAAGTGTAAGAGGAAACACTTTTCATATTTAACAAATTGATTTGGGAAAGATTTACCATACAAGAGCTACCCTAGGCATGCATCTATCACATTGAAAGCTTCTCAAGACTTACTCCAACATCAAGGCACCATAGCATAATCTTCATTATTCCCCACAAGCACCAAAATATTTACAATAGATAGAGAGTCTCTGTCCAAACCATCCTTTTCTCTTCAAGTGGAGAGCAAACCCTTGTATAGGTTTTAGCATATCTTCCTTATGCGATAAATAAATTATTGTTCCCTTGGATCCATTATCATACAAACACGTATGATAGTACAATTACTAATCTGTGTAATAGAATTATTTGACAATGACTAAAATGAACATTACTAATTGTTTGACTGGATTGGTGTTATCATGTGGTTATCATATAGTGAAAAATTTGTAAGGCAAAAGAATATACTAAAGGCCCAGAATTGGACCTATTACTTCTACAGGGTCTTTTGGAGAAGGTTCTAAAGTTGACTTCTCGGTCTAAATCCATAAAATCCCAATCTTTGGCTCAAATTTTTGCTTTCTATATTTTGAAGGTTATATGAGGAAATTCCAATGAAAATAGGCTACATAAGGAAGTGTTCAGATGCCATCCCTAGGTAGGAATTTCATCCTTTGGAATGCTTATTGAGAAATGTAGAAATGTTAGATCAGATTTCTTACAATATGAAGCTTTATTACTTATGGATACACTTATAAGACCTTGATTATGAAAATCAACAGAGGTTTCTTCCAATAAGGATAGTTCACACCATTTGCAATTTTTTGTTGAGATATTGTAACTTCAAAGAATATTATATTTGTACTTTATTATTCTGGAGATGTTTCATTCCTCCGTGATGATCTTATTGTATATCCGGAGATGTTTATTCCTCCGTCGGAATGTGGTAACTTGGGTTATTAGACTTCCCTAGTGGGGGTCGGCCCTGTATGTGTTATGTGGGTCAAAGGGTTATTAGACCACCCTAGAGGGGTCGGCCCAGTCAGTTGTAGTGGGGTATTTAACCCATTGGTTAAATACGAGCCTACATGTTCCGTGTTAAAGTTAAGTCAGAGTTGTGTATAAATAGAGGAGGTGTATTCCTCATTCTACACACTCACTCACTTGAGGATAGCGCACTTGTGGAGGAGAGGTCTGCTATTGTGGAGGAGGAGATCATGTCTCAGGGTTTCATCTTTGTATATTGCTGGTCATCTATATTGAGGAAGCTTTGCTAGGTTTTCTACCCCATGAGGGTTTCCCAGGATAAATCTTTGTCTCTTGTGTTTATGCTGTGCTTGTTGTTTCTTCAGTGATCCTGTATATGCTATTATTGTGAAATGGAATGTAATGCTTCTATTTTCTGTCTTAGCATATTGAATTTTAACATGGTATCAGAGCTAACCTGAAGGAAGACAAGGTCGAAGATAACATCCCCAGGTACCTTGTATCCAAAGGGCACCCTCAGATTCGTTGTACTTTATGTGTTATGATCAGTACAAGTTAGGGTTTCTGCCTCTTCCAGATCTCAGTCAAAATCAGGTGACCTTGGAAAAAAGGTCATAACTTGGGCTACGAAGCTCCAAATGAAATTTCGTAAAAATTGACAGGTAGTACACAGACTGTACTATCTCAGGAAACTTTTTTCAAAGGCCGAAGATGAACCAGTGACACGTGGCACGCCGTACAAGTTCGATCTCCTGTTTTATCCCATAAACAGGTCACGTTGCGACACTTGGCATAAATCTCTATCAGAAAATCCAATTGAGGTTAGACCTGTCAGGATGGAAAGATAACAGAGTGAGCTATCTCCAAAAACGTTTTCAGAGGCCGAAGTTCAAACAGTGACACGTGGCACGCTGTACAAGTTCGCTCTCCTGTATTATCCAAAAACAGGTCACGTTGTGACATTTGGCATAACTCTCTCTCACAAAATCCAATTGAGGTCAGACCTGTCAGGATGGAAAGATGACAGGTCAGGCTACTGCAGAAAACGTTTTTAGACCCTGTGGAGAGAAAATTTCGGAGTTATAGTAGAAACAATCAGGTACATATTTCTGTCAAAACAGAATTATTTTTGGAGCACCTTTACTCATGGCTTCCGGAATTTAGGGTTTCGGAGAAAGTTAGAATTCTTGGAATCGGAATCCACGGCTGAATGCTACTCAGGAAAATCGAAATTTAGAGACCAAGATCAAATTTTTTGGTTGGGTAGAAGACCAGGCTTGATCAAACCCTAGCTCGGGATTTTGATTGGAAAGATGGAAAATTAGGGCTTTAGCAAAAGTTGGAATTTTTGAAGTCTGTAACCTCGGGTGGAAGCTCCTCAGAACAATAAGAGTTTAGAGCCTTGGATCAAACCTTTTCATTAAGCAGAAGGGTGGGCTTCATCAAACTCTAGTTCGGGATCCTGTCCAGAAGATCCAGAAGTTTCAAAGGCAATTTTGAGGGGTCAAATTTTGGAGATTTCAAAATTGAAGTATGCCAGTTTGATCAGCCCAGCAAGACACATCCTTCCATTCATTCGGAAGTGTGAAAGTCAAAGATTGAATTTTTAGGGTTTCTCCAGCAAACCATAATCAAGCTTCAGATCAAGTTTCAGGGGGATTTGAGGCTAAGGCCTTACATAAGAAGACTACAAGAAGTCTCGACAGGTATGACTTAAGAAGGTTCAGGTATGTCTTGAAATCTGATTCTTGATTAAGTTCATAATGTGTTTTGTCTTCATGTTATTTATTAGTACAATCTTGATCAATGTTAGAATTGTCTTATCACCCTAGTAACAGTATGAATGCATGTGAATGATCGAAGACATTCATTGATTAGGGCTATATGATTGTACTAATGCATTATGGTATTGTGTGAGGTTGATGTTGTCTGCTAACAAGATACAGGTACATCACAAAAGAAAAATCAAGTTCCATGACCATGACATCATGAAGATAGAGACTCATCCATAATCTGTGTTCTACTTATGAGGTATGTATAACTTTGTTATATTATGCTTAACCTATGAGACATGCAGGTTCTAGCTCAGGATCTCTAAATCATTGAAGAGATTGTTTAGGTATGTTGTACATAACTAAGCAGGTATACTAATCCAGGTATGTTTTCCTATGTCATGTTAGAATCTTACCTTGTATTGGGATCCCTTATATAAGTATACTTGGCATGATTAGATATGCTTATTCATAAAGTTCGTAATCAAGGGATTATGCATATTATATCTTGATTGATGATACGCATGAGTAAAAGAAGTCTTCCCTGAAATCTTGAATACTAATGTTTATTATTTATGATCGTGACTATACATATTCAAGACTATTTAGATGTTTTGATAATGTTTATAATATACTAATGAATGTATGTTTGTGTATGAGATCATGAGGATAACACTACTGCACACTTGAGCATGCACAGTGGTATAGAATGAATAGAAGTTCAAAAGACATTTAGAAGACCAAGCGAGAGGCAACCACACAAACATAAAAGATAAGTATTTGAGTTGTTATTTAAAATAGTAAATGATATTGCTTGTAATAGATTATATGCATATTTAGAATATATCACGCTGAGTGTAAACATTCATAGAGCATTGAACAGTATACTACTAATATGCATATGATTGTCAAACATTCCATTGTAGCTTGTCTAGAATGAAACCTCTTTGCTGACATACTGAGAGTTGTGCACACTCTCGATAGTATGTTCTGGTAGAGATGGAAGGCATCTAGATAGCCACTGTATGCATACAGGATATGGGAAAGTGTTGTGCCAAAGTATTGGTCAAAATAGTTGCATAACTATGTAAATGATATCTGCATGCATAACAGGTTATTATGTCAACGTGATTTCATTACTAATCATGTACTTAATTTTGATTTGTAGGAAAGATCATGAAGAATGATGAACACCGAACAAGTGATGGATATTCAACAAGAAGATTTACAAATCAAACAAAATATAGAAGACTCATGGATAGAAGATTCTCTTAGAAAGAAGAAGAGAATCATGACGGGATGTTTGCTCCAAGTGGCTAGATAAGACCATTCTCTTAATAGTGTAATTAAAGAAGAAGTGTGAATTAGGTTCTGTATGGGTACCCAGGATCGATAGTCAATTGATGAGCTTAATGATCATCATGGGTGATGTGGATCACAACCTTTGCTACAAGGTTGAATATGGTTTCTATACACAGATGAACTGGATGCAAGAAGGAACTCACCACAAAGTTCGAATGATGTTGAGGTTTATATCAGTAGACCCATCTGACGAGATGGCTACAGAAATGAAAATGAAAGATCTCATATTGATGCATTTCTTCCTAGGTCTGGAAGTATGGAAACTTTCTCAACCAAGGAATGCATGCCAAGAAATATTAAAAGGACTTGAGGTGTTGGAATGACCACTCTTACGGATTCCAACTTGAAGTTGTTAGGAGATGACCCATCAGAGTTAGTGGATATAACTCTGTACAGTCAAATTATTAGGTCATTGATGTATCTAACATATAGTAGGTTAGATATATGCTTTGCTGTGAACACCTTGAGTCAGTATCTAGTGGAAACTAGATGTGTTCACCTGATAGTTGCAAAGCATGTGATGAGGCACCTAAAGGATACGATAGACTTTGATCTATGTTATCTTAGAGATCATGACTTCAGATAGCTACACTGATGTTGATTGGGCAGAAATTGTATCAGACAGGAAGAGCACATCGAGAGGATGTTATTGTCTAGGATCAACCATGATCTTGTGGTTTAGCAGGAAGCAGTCTAGAGTGGCTCTTAGCACAAGCAGAATATATGGCTGCTTTCTCTGCTAGTCATGAAGGATTTTGGATTCAGGATTGTTTGACTTAAAGATAGAACCAACTGTGATCCTATGTGACAAATAGAGTTGTATCAAGATGACAAGGAATCCAGTGTTCCATGATAAGTCAAAGAACATAGGGATCTAACAAGATATGATGCAGAAAGGAACTCTAAAGTTCAAATTTTTAACAAGTTACTAATGTACTAACCAAACTTCTACCAATCCGATGTACTAAGCAAACCTCTACCTCAAGTAAAGT
This sequence comes from Larix kaempferi, assembly GCA_027924585.1. Classification (NCBI taxonomy): domain Eukaryota; kingdom Viridiplantae; phylum Streptophyta; class Pinopsida; order Pinales; family Pinaceae; genus Larix; species Larix kaempferi. The sequence continues at coordinate 1,614,730 of BSBM01000694.1, read as the reverse complement.
TTTCCGAAACAAACTTAATATAGTTCAGAAGGACCCTCCTCAAAAGGGGGAGTGATGTGATAACTCATGATGAGATTGCCTGCATTGACAGTGAGGTCGATGATAAGGATACCTATATTAGTGATGCCGACAGAGAGGTTGGTGGATGGTCTTTAGACAGGATCTAAGGTGACATGATAGGATTGCATCATCCTCAAGAGAGCCGTAGACGTATGTCTTCGAGAATGAATTCCTTGGTGGACATGATAGGATTGCATCATCCTCAAGAGAGTCGTAGATGTGTGGTCTCCGAAAATGAAGTCCTTAGTGGACAGATAGGGATTGTATCATCCCTGGACCTTGGTCCCTTAATTGATCCGTAGACGTGTGGTCTCCGAAAATGAAGTCCTTAGTGGTCAGATAGGGATTGTATCATCCCTGGACATTGGTTCCCTGAATTGATCCATAGACGTGAGGTCTCCAAAAATGAAGTCCTTAATGGACAGATAGGGATTGTATCATCCCTGGACCTTGGTCCCTAAATTTATCCGTAGACGTGTGGTCTCCGAAAATGAAGTCCTTAGTGGACATATAGGGATTGTATCATCCCTGGACATTGGTTCCCTGAATTGATCCGTAGACGTGAGGTCTCCGAGAATGAAGTCCTTAGTGGACAGTTGAGGGGATTGGATCATCCCTGGACTTTCAATCCTAAAGAGATCTGTAGACGTGAGGTCTCCGAGAATGAATTCCTTAGTGGACAGTTGAGGGGATTGAATCATCCCTGGACTTTCGGTCCTAAAGAGAGCCGTAGACGTGAGGTCTCCGAGAATGAAGTCCTTAGTGGACAGTTGAGGGGATTAGATCATCCCTGGACTTTCAGTCCTAAAGAGAGCCGTAGACATGATGTCTCCGATAATAAAGTCCTGAATGAACAGGTAGGGGATTGTATCTTCCCCGGACTGAGGTCCCAGAATTGAGCCGTAGACATGATGTCTCCGATAATAAAGTCCTGAATAAACAGGTAGGGGATTGTATCTTCCCCGGACTGAGGTCCCAGAATTGAGCCGTAGACATGATGTCTCCGATAATAAAGTCCTGAATAAACAGGTAGGGGATTGTATCTTCCCCGGACTGAGGTCCCAGAATTGAGCCGTAGATATGATGTCTCCGATAATAAAGTCCTGAATGAACAGGTAGGGGATTGTATCTTCCCCGGACTGAGGTCCCAGAATTGAGCCGTAGACATGATGTCTCCAATAATAAATCCCTGAATGAACAGGTAGGGGATTGTATCTTCCCCGGACTGAGGTCCCAGAATTGAGCCGTAGACTGGGTCTCCGATAATGAAGTCCTGAATGAACAGGTAGGGGATTGCATCGTCCCCGGACTTTGGTCCCTGAATTGATCCGTAGACGTGTGGTCTCCGAGAAGTGGGGATTGTATCATCCCCGGACTTTGGTCCCTGAATTGATCCGTAGACGTGTGGTCTCCGAGAAATGGGGATTGTATCATCCCCGGCCTTTGGTCCCTGAATTGATCCGTAGACGTGTGGTCTTCGAGAAATGGGGATTGTATCATCCCCGAACTTTGGTCTCTGAATTGATCCGTAGACGGATGGTCTCCGAGAAAGTGATTTTTTTTGATAATGTGGTTACTTGTATCGGTATGGATACTTGTATTGATGATATGGTTACTTGTATCGGTATGGATACTTGTATTGATGATTTGGTTACATGTATCGGTATGGATACTTGTATTGATGATGTGGTTACTTGTATCGGTATGGATACTTGTATTGATGATTTGGTTACTTGTATCGGTATGGATACTTGTATTGATGATATGGTTACTTGTATCGGTATGGATACTTGTATTGATGATGTGTATACTTGTATTGGCATGAATACTTGTACTAATGATGTGGATACTTGTATTGTTTTGGATACCTGTATCGATGACGATGATGATGATCGTGTGATGACGATGCTGATGATCGTGTGATGACGATGATGATGATCGTGTGATGACGATGCTGATGATCGTGTGATGACGATGCTGATGATCGTGTGATGACGATGATGATGATCGTGTGATGACGATGCTGATGATCGTGGGATCCAGATGATGATATTGTTGTAGCTGTTCATGTGCTGCAGAAGATAAAGACTCAGTACTGAAGATGTTGATGTTCCAGTATTGAAGATGTTCCAGTAACTGCTTGAGTTATTGATGATGTTGAGAAAGCTTCCAATGATTTATAGATGTATCATGTATGATGTTGATGACTCCTTTCTCGTGCAGATGTTGTTATAATATCCTTCTCGTTAAGGGGGAGTGTTGAGATATTGTAACTTCAAAGAATATTATATTTGTACTTTATTATTCTGGAGATGTTTCATTCCTCCGTGAAGATCTTATTGTATATCCGGAGATGTTTATTCCTCCGCCGGAATGTGGTAACTTGGGTTATTAGACTTCCCTAGTGGGGGTCGGCCCTGTATGTGTTATGTGGGTCAAAGGGTTATTAGACCACCCTAGAGGGGTCGGCCCAGTCAGTTGTAGTGGGGTATTTAACCCATTGGTTAAATACGAGCCTACATGTTCCGTGTTAAAGTTAAGTCAGAGTTGTGTATAAATAGAGGAGGTGTATTCCTCATTCTACACACTCACTCACTTGAGGATAGCGCACTTGTGGAGGAGAGGTCTGCTATTGTGGAGGAGGAGATCATGTCTCAGGGTTTCATCTTTGTATATTGCTGGTCATCTATATTGAGGAAGCTTTGCTAGGTTTTCTACCCCATGAGGGTTTCCCAGGATAAATCTCTGTCTCTTGTGTTTATGCTGTGCTTGTTGTTTCTTCAGTGATCCTGTATATTCTATTATTGTGAAATGGAATGTAATGCTTCTATTTTCTGTCTTAGCATATTGAATTTTAACATTTTTAAGGTGCATTTACCTTCTCTATATGAGTTGGTTCAACATCTTTTGCAGAATGCATCTAGGAAAGCCTCACATTGGTCTGAAGCTCATCAGTTCTACATGAGACAAGGATGGGAAGAAAATGGAGTCCTTGCACATAATGGGTTCAATGATTAAGTCTAGTTATATTCCTATTTTTATTGCTTGGAGTTCTCTGATTAATGAGCATTGTAGAGAAGGGGATATTGAGGGATCCCATCAGCCTTTAACTAATATGGAATGTGGTGGTTGAATCCCTAATGTTGTCACATATACTTATCTGATTGGTGGTACAATATGGTGTTGGTATCTTCTTGGTCGTATAGGAGGTTACAATTCTATGAATATGCAGTTAACACAATGGCCAATAAATGAAAAGCCAAGTTTTGACTCTGTCAACAGTCAAACAATTTGAAGGAATAACATTTGTCTTATGTAATAAGGGTTACCCCTTCTATCCCAAGAGTTAGCTTGAGTCCTAAACAAGAGAGGTATTTACCTCCATAGGTTGACTTGGCACTATTCCCTAGCTGAGAACAGCCTGAAGAACACCATCCCTTATACATTATGTTGTCATCAAAGATCCAAGGTTACTTTTGCAAATGTGACATGAAAGGAATTTAAGACTGCAAGTGAGACAACCGTTTGGTTATAATGATTGGTTTGTGAAATATTATGGAGAAAGCATGGCAAATACCAAAAAGGGGAAAAATGAGACAACTTGAAGAGTGATAAATGCATGGATTGATGGAAGTTGGATAACAATTAATTCTCCTATTTTAAATAATAAGTGGTGCATCAATCATGCAAAGTGTCAAGTCCCTATAACTAAATTTCTAGTCTTGGTATTTAGTTACACAAAAAGAGGCATAAACTGAACATTTGAGGTTGCAGTTTCATATCATTAACTTATTATTGGATGCAGTGTGTGATGAATGAATTTTTAGATTGATGTGAGATGTGGAATCCATCACTCCCACCACTACTTATCCATTATTAGAATATATGGAAGTACAAGAAATAGGAGCATTATGAGAAATTGTAAAATTGATTTATGGATCCACTTTATGAACTTGTCTTTATACAACCTTGCCTGAGTTTTATAGAGAAGGCCTTGTCTTTATACATACAATTACTAATCTGTATACTAGTAAAAAAACATTTCCATTATCAAAATAAGGTGTTCAAAATGAACAATTGATGTTAAAGTGATGCATAATTACATTACTTATGTTAGTTCCAATCGATTCTAACGGCGTAAGGATATAAAAAGTTAATTGCATAATCATTTCCCATTCCTTGAAAGAGAACCAAGTAGTTTAATAGAGAGATATTCAAAGGTATAAGCATCGCTTGTGTATTTTGTTATTCAATGAATAGAGTAAGAAATTCTACCCCAAATTTGTGTACTAATGTTTTATCAGTAATGTATGTGGAACCTATGCATATATGAGTCCCCACTGTTTTGAAAGTATTTATTAATAATAGTCCCATGAACTTGGGTAAAGTTGTATGGGTTCTAACCTGTCAATAACGTTGTTGTTAGGATTTCATCCTCCAACACACAGATGAAACCTTTAATTATTCTCCTTTTACCTCGATGATTGTTGTAAAGAATCGAATGTAAATATGCCATCAAAGATGTTGAAGTTTAGCTCTCTTGTGATGCCCAACTTGCTTAACATCTATAAATAAATTTGGGTAAAAAATATGCTTATGGTGCACAACATTTGCATTGAAATCAATTTTAATAAGCACAACAAATTTATTCTATTCATGTAAGCATACTGATGATGATCACCACAAAAATGTGAATGCATTGAAATCAATTTATAGTAGATGATACTTTTAGGTTAAGAAAAATTATAACTATATACTTGAATAAGTGAATTCTTCTTTTTAATGGGTTATTGGGACATTATGATGCTTTAGTGAAGTACCTTCAACAAAAGCTGGCAAGATAAAATTACTCGAAATCTTGATCCAGATCCAATGTATTCCTAGCCCAATAATTCTCTTTACAATGATATAATTATCCGGAATTGCTTACAATAGAAACCTTCAGATTGGTGCTTCCCTGTACATAGGATAAACCATTGGTACTTCCATCTATTAGTATTTATTGTCGAGCTCGGCAAACATGTAACACAAACACAAAAGGTTGATTTGCCATAGAATCCAACTAGACAAATTTAGAATCTAGATGCCACTATACTGCTTGATTCTAGTAAAGGAGTCAAACAAGACATAAAATGGGATTAATCAGATTTTCTCAGACATGATTTGTTATTTTGTTAGGAGGAAATCCTAAACTAACTTCATGTTTTTATCTAAATTTCCTCATTTCTTCTTCCATAGGGTTTCACATCAACTAATTAAAGAGATTAAAGACGGCTTCTAGAAGTAGTAAAACCTTCATAGGTACATGTCTCTAATAATGATTAGGATTTAAAAGATCATATACTCTATACCAAACAGGACATTAACCACCACATAGAGGCAAACATAAATGGATCTAAAATTACAATTTGAACTTTAAACAGAACCTTGATGAAATTATTTGAACAAAGAGCCTCTGAAAAGGCATGCCTCACATCAAATATAATCATATAGTTTGCTTATGTAGTCGTTATCATGCATCTCTATTAAAAAAACCCAATAATTCTCCTAAAACTAAAACTAGACGTAGCTCAACAATCACTAATTTTTCTCTTTGCACATTTCAAAATATTTTACAGAAGAATCATCTCTGTTGAATCAACAATATCATAGTAAAAATGAAAAATACATATACAAGAGGAAAAACATAGAGATAATTAATGATATTGGTTTAGTTGATTGCATGTGAAATATTATAAGCGTACAAATGACTTGACTAAGCAAAATCCAGCAGCTAAGTATTAAAATGACTATTTTTTATTTGAACATTCAACGTTAGTTAGTTCCTTGAAAAGAGAAGCACTTACTTATATAGTTAAAGGGTAGAAGCTAGACATTATTGCATTGTAGGAGATCATGGGAGAAGGTTAGAAAATGAGAAAATGATAAGTATTTTGGGGAAAATATTGAAGGAGTGATCTTTTTGGCTATGGATGCTTCAGGAAATTCTAGTGGTATTTTTGACTGGGTGGAAACAATGTGTGTCCATGCTAAACTTTTCTTTTCATGCCAAATCCAACAGGTCAATGGGTTCCCAAACTAATAATTTATACAATTTGGTTAAAATAAAAGTTTTTTAAACTAATTCATCCCATTTTTGTACAAGGCTTGGGAGTAGGTTAAAAGCACTATTTAACACGGTCTTCTTAAGAGATATATCTGCAAACACACTAAAGATCAGAAATATATCTCAAGGGTTTGAACTATCGTGAATTTTCTAAAATAAATACAATTAAGTAGATGTTCACTACAGAATGATCTATGTAGCCTGCATAATCATTACAATAGCCATACATTGATAAATGCAAGGCATAGCGTATGAGAATATTTCACTCTATAATATGCTTACATCTAGTTCAAAATATCAAATGAAATACTAAGACGTGATGGAAAAATAACTTGAGCATAAAAACTGGTATATGAGCATAAGAAGGGATTAGTGCATGAATATGGATGAGTAAAATGGAATATAGATAAGGTAAAATGATGATAAAAAGATGATAAATCCAAGGCCCGTCACCTCCCACCAAAATCTCTTGCTAAACTCCAATAGCAGCAAGTCACTCTCTTTACAAAAATTACGATAACCATCCAAACCATGGGTCCCTTACCCATTCCCAAAGCCTTCCTTAAATAGGAAAATCCATTGCGACACATGTCGCTTCATGTAAAAATATTTAATTTCTTTTTATTAAAAAGTAATTTAGGTCACCTATCCATGTGTCAAGTTTTCTAGAGAGTGCACTAACTTTCCTAAGTTTACTCAAGTTTGTCTCCATGATGTTCCTTCTCATCTCTATTTTTACAGGTGCAAGTGGTGTTAACTAAATGCTCAAGCCTAGGATTCCATTTTGCTCCTAAAATAATGATTTCTATTATTTCAAATACCCAAAAGTATTTTCATGTGCAAATGTATAAAATCATAATTTCTATTATTTCAAATACTAAAATGCATTTTCCTGAGCAAATGTTCTAAATGCAATTTTATACGTTTTTATGCATAATGTTTAACAATTAATCCCTTCTGGGACCTAGGTACCACACCATTGGGCCCATATGTCCTTTATGCTCATCTTTCGACATGGTACCACTATGTTAGGTCCAATCATCCATCGTTTCCATTTCTCGGCAAGGTACCACATCGTCGGGTCCTTGCATCTGTTATTTCTGTTTATCAACAAGGCACCACATTATCGGGTCCTTCCGCCAATATCCTTTCATTTCATCTGACTTGCGGGAACTTCATGTAGGGACTTAGGATCCATTACCTTCAATCCTCCATCTACACGTTATTGGAGACTAATGGAGCTGAGGAGTAAGTCCGTTCTTACTGCGCGCCCCCCACCTCGTACATGACCAACTCTGTCATGGTCCATTTCGCACTACTTCACGTGACCTCGAGTAATCGGCTAAGGGATTTTAAACTCAGTCGTGGGCTGCGTTGGAAGTCAACACCATCGTCGTCCTTCCGTGTGTGATTTATTCATACTCTATGACCCTTTATTTCCTTTGTGTGTCCATCGGTGAACCGTTTCACCTATTTCTACACACATTCTCAAAGACACATATTAATAGTTTTTCCCTCATTTATCATAAATCATTTCATAACCTACTAATCGTTAAGGAATTACATCTTACTCATAATATCATTTATTTCATTAATCAGTAAGGTATTATGTCAACATGTTTACATCACATAATTCACCATACAACTATTCGTTAAGCACCATACATAACACATTTTCCACAGTCATAGCCAATCATTAAGCAACATGGAATCATTTATTCAATTCAGCTATCCAACTCCACATATGTCATTTAATTCATGAATTCATTTATCCAATTGTCGTCATTCACATCTTCGGTTTTTCCTCAATTGTTTATGACATATCAAACTCAAAAGACCACTTTATAAAAGTTTGTTCAGCTGGGTCACTCGATAGGTGCCCTTAAAGTCCATAGTCATTCTAGGGGCATCACATACACTCCCTCTTATATAGAACTTCGTCCCGAAGTTAATTTTTGTTCTCGTAATTTCGATGCTAGGCTTTAACTTTAATTTCCCATTTTCATCTTCTTTTCATTATTTTCTATTTTTATCAAACAACCATGGCCATAAACACTAGTGGTTCAGATCATTAGTTTTCTTTTTCACCCAACCTGGTTCCATATTCATTCTCCAGAATTTAATTGTAACTTTGCATAATGCAAATCCAATAATGACTTCATAATTGTCAATATCAACTTAGATCTGCGAAGGTCTACGATATCCAAATTAATTACAAGCTATATAGCATCAATAGCCACCCATTAGTTAGCAAATCACCATCAAGCAAGACTCGAAATCTATTTGGTCATCCTTCCCTCCAAGACGAGAAGGTAAACATCATAACATATTCCGTCAATTGAAGATGGGTAAGACATGGTCACGTTTTTAACAAATCTGGAGAGACCCTCAAATAGTCCGAAAACCAAATCCATAATACTACTTCTAGAACCCCTATATGTTTTGATAATGTTGATTCTCAATTCGATAAGATTCCAGGCATCGAAACTTAGTGACTTAGTCGAACGTATTAAAATTGATCTCTTAGTCCTTTCATTAGTAATATCATGTCCAAGTCGATGAGCTTATCACATCCTTACCTCATTTCATCATTTCCGTTTTCATATGACCATTTCGGCATACTCATTAAGTCGTACTATGTGTTTTCTCGACCTCAACAAGTTCTATCTCGCGCTAGATGTAATTTCTTCAAGGTTTGACCATGTCCCGAGATTAAACTCATTGAATTGATTTAATTATGATGATTGTCTCCGTACATCGCTTTACTAAAAATCATCTTCATCTGGTCTTTTCGGTGGACCTTCCCAATTAATAATTTTTCATTTACCATTGTCATGGTCATGTTGAGTTGTACTTTTTTCTTCTCAATAAAATTATAATCATGCTAGCAAATTAGTTCCGTTGGGCTTATCTCCTCATGCTAGTAACATTGATATTTCGCTTTTCAAATTTTTGGTCTTTTCCACTTCCTCAACAATCTTTCAAAATCTTGTCAATCTAAGCATCATGGGGTCTTGTTAGTTAAGGACTGTCTCAATTGTTTACATTTCATCTAAATCATAACGCTTCCATGTTCTTCAGGTTATAAAGTACTTCTCATAATCCATAACTCTACACACCATTAAGTCTTTATAAAGACATGTACAAAATTCTTTGGTTTCATAACTTTAAAACCATAATGAGTTATGTTCTCCATTTCCATATTAGCAATTTTATAAATAAATCTTATGTATAGCTCTCTCTTTTCCTTGCTCCAACACATTTATATATATTGATATAACAATAATAACAATTTCCCTTATAAGCAAAACAAAACTTAAGTATACTTTTCTCCTTTCATACTTAAACACATTTATGTATATACCTATTCTCTTCATTAAAGAATGGCACATTCTCCTTTCATCAAATCATATGAAGGCATACATTCCAAGGAGAATTTTCTCTATCCACTACAAAAGAATAAGTACCTATGTGTTAATATATGATGTCGCTAAATATACCTATGCTTCACTTACTTTTTTCTAGATTTCAATCCGATTCTATCTCTATAACAACTCCAATTTCCACATATGATATGTTGCATGGAAACGTTTACAAAGTCCAGTTTTATAGCCTATCTTTGCTGCTTTTAGGCTATTTCATGTTGATGCATTGCCATGGATGAGATGATACAGTGATACTGAGTGGATACTTGTGCCTATTTCTATACCGCCACTGGATATGATGTGCTATATGTTGGATCCATTCTTTGCTGCTCGATGGATTCCTGATGATGATTACTGATTACTGCTTATATGTTGAGGACATGTGTTGCATATTGTTACTTGTATATGAGTATGTTTATATTAGTATGTTTAGCATTACTATCATAGTTTTCGGATAGAGAATGGAATTTTATATTTGGGACTTAATACTTCACAACTTCTTATTACCTCATGACCTAACCTTCCCACTTAAGCGGTGTATAATATTTAAATCATCATAGGTTCCATTCAAATATAATATTATTTAATAAGCATGATCTTTAAATAGCATTGTAATCACAAGACATCCCCACACACACTTATGACTAGAATGCACAAACTCTATTCAATGTTATCTACTAGGCATGATATTAAATAAGCATAAGCTACTCACACATCTACCCTTAACTTGAAGTCAAATAATATCTTTAATATGTTTTCCATTATGCATGAGATGTAAATCATTCTCATAATAACAAGATATTCGTACATTAATATGGAAGCACATAACTCATTCATACATTATCCATATATATTTAGTTGTGGATTCAGATTTTATCTTTCAATAACATAACTCCGTATATATATGCATAATCTCTTATATAACTCATGAACCTTATTCTTTGTGTCTTGCCATCTAGGTGAGATATAATATAAGTAATTTTTTTTATCCCTTAAATGTATTTTATTTATAATGTGACCAATGTACTTCTAATGGAAGTAAGGCATATATAATGCATATCAGTGCATTCAATTTGCAAATGGAAATACATCCAACCCATAACTTAACTTTAAATACATTTGAATAAAATATGAATATATGTTCTATAATTGATTATACATAAACTACAATTATAATACAACCATACTTTTTCTATAGTCATCCAATTCAATTAAATATATATAGTTTGTGCTACACTTCAATTTAATCCTCTATTAATGTAATTTCTCCTCTTATGTATACATCCCAAATGGGCATAGGAATATATAGAACTAACTTATAACTCCCATACAGCCTAGTATGTTCTTCAAATGATCATAAACAACCCATATCTATCTAATGTCGTATATAATACATGCAAAGCATCTAATTTTATATTAATTTTATCAATTTGCAAACATCTCATGGGTTTGAATATATGAACCTAACTTATAACTTTCAAGGTATTTCGTATAAAATGAAGACACGACAACCAAAATTTATAATGACTAAACTATAACTAAGAATGGAATTCTCTCACTCATGAAGACATTTAAATATTTACGACCGGAATTTCGTTTTTTCCATATACCATCAAGCCATCAACTTACATGATGTCGTTTTATGGTCTTGTTTTTCGTAAAAGTAAATGCAGTGAAAGAAACTATTCACTGATTCTGACTTCGAAACAAACAAAGTAGCGATACTGGACCCAAATACCAGGAATTACAAATTGAATACCAAACAGAACACTACTCAATGATTTATTAAGAAATGCAGTTACAATATATAGCTAGGAGAGCGGTTCAACAAACTGCTAAGAAATAGGATCTCATCCTACATGTCTCCTTAATAATCTAACAGAATCTATATTAAGCAAATCGACATTATTATCTAACATTTCCCTTTAATGGAGAAATGGATTCTCTACCACACTTAACTGTTTCCTACATTCTTTGAAACTCATCTTCCCAAGAGGCTTGGTAAAGCTGTCAGCCACATTGTCAGTGGTATTACAATAGGTCAAATCAATCTCCTTCTCTTGTATCTTTTCTCTTACAAAATGGTGTTGAATTTCAATATTCTTGGTTCTGGCATGATACATTGGATTGTATACCAATTTAATAGAGCTTTGATTGTCACATTTGAGAACAGTTGGCTTCATTTGCTTGTTGCCAATGTCTTCAAGAATCCTCCTTAACCAAACAGCTTCACCAGTAGCATTACATAGAACTTTGTATTCAGCTTCTGTTGATGATAAAGAAACAGTTGGTTGTTTCTTACTGCTCCATGATACGACCCATGTACCTATGTTGAATGCATATCCTGAAGTTGATTTCCTGTTATCAGGATTTCCAGCCCAATCTAAATCAGAGTAACCTATCAACTCAACATCACAATTATTAGTATACATAATACCAAAATTAACAGTTCCTTTCAGATATCGAAGGACTTTATTTGCAGCTATCCAGTGGTTTAGCCATGAACTGACTCAGGATGCTGACAGAATATGCTAAGTCTGGTCTGGTAGTGGTAAGATAGTTTAAACTTCCGACCAATTGGCGATACAGAACACCATTTGCCTCTTTAGTTTCATCAAGACTAGATAACTTAACATTCTGTTCTAAAGGTGTTGATACAGCCTTGCTATCACTCATATTGAATCTTTCTAAAATCTCCCTTGAGTATTTGCTTTGAGTGACAATTGTTTTACTGCCTTCTCTCCATATTTCCAGACCTAAAAAATAATGTATTTCACCAAGATCCTTCATTTCAAATATCTGTGCTAGCTGAATCTTAATGTTGAGCCCAGAATTGGCCCTTTTTGACCATCATTTATCATCTTCCCTTCCCTTGTCTTACACCAATTACCTTGGCAATTCGACTTATTGTCCTTATCTTATTCCCCAATTTACCAAGTATGGCCGATTATTGTTTTATTGTATTAATACTTATGATTGTGATGATTAAAGCTGTGCATCTCTTAATTTGTGCTAACATGATGCGATTTATGAAGGTAGTAAGACAAATAGACTGCAGGAAGATCGGAGCTGAACAAGTCATGGAGGAAGGGACGTTCATTGCTTGTAGAAGGTTCGTTGGGGCTCAAATCGTCAATCAAGGCACAGTCGTGGCAGGGCAGCTGTAACATAAAGTGCTATCTTAAGTATGTCGCTGCTCGAATCCAGCTGTGAGCTGGAAGGACCGCCACTCTTGGGACAATTAATAACTCCTCTCATATTTGGATATTTCAGTTCTGCCACGCATTGTAACAGCTAGATTATTTAGGGCGCCTGAAGATCAGAGATCTTCATGGCTGCCCAATTATAGGTTTAGATGTTGCAAATTGTATGTATAAATATGGGGAATTGCCTCGACCAAGGGGTTGGACAGCAAACAAATTAATTTATCTTGTATTAGCAGCCAAGCCAAAACTGTGTACTCATTCTTCTGTTAATATAAGGATTTACTTCTGAGTTAAGGAGAGTGTTGTTCAACCAGCGTCTCTGTGTGAAGGCTGGGCCCGTCTTCCACAGAGATTGCTGCGTTAATTTAGGATTTCATCTTTCTTGTTGTGTGATGCTTTGTTCTTTCTTTTGTACGCAGCAGCAATATTTATTGTGTGGATTTCTCAGTAAAAGATTATATTTCTGTGAGATTGGTGAATGGTATAGAATAACAGTCGACTGAGTCAGGTTTGCTTTACACATTTCAATTTTTGTTCACACTGTCGTGTTCATCCTATAGCTGAGACGTAATCCCAGGAGCTCTTACAATTTAGCTTTCCTATTATGTGTTGATTGATTTAAATTTTGCAATTCAGTTTCTTAGAACAGTTGCTTCAATCTCTTTCATTTGAATTTTAGAGTAATGTTCAGTTCATGTTTTATGATTTCCAGCTTGACTAGATTAGACAAGTGATTATTTTAGAATACGAATGAGATTTCCTTTTCCTTTGCAATTGTTGATTAGATCTGATATCATTTCTTCCTAGGCATAATAGAAAAGAATTATAGTATAGCAGTTAGAAGGCAATTGGGATTGCATAGATTCTTGGGATGAATATGGACGATAGAAGATAAAAGTATTCACTTCTAATGGTTTTGTGTTTAAGCATATATTGTGCACTTATCCTTTGAAATAAAAAGACTTTCTCGGGTTGACAATAAATTTCATATACTCTGTGTGTTTGATATTTAATTATCGGCAAATAGAGTGCTTGACATTTTGGCGCCGTTGCCGGGGAAGGATGAAAATTAAACACTAGTCATTAGTTGATCTGATAATTGCTTTTAGTCAGTCTTTTGGTTGTTTTTGAAATGATCTGCTTCGCATGAATACGAGGAGGGTAAAACGCGTTCACCTCCCAACCCCCAAAACCCCACAAATTACTAACAGTGCAGGTGGTTCGGGTCGTGGTCGAGGTCCACCGCTGGGTAGAAGAACATTTATCGACGACCTTGTTGACAAAACTGATTCAGCTGTCAGATCTCGTCAACGGGAGACTCCTATCAAAAGAGGCCCTGCTGATCCTGGAGCGCCAGCATCAGGATCTACAGTGGAAGATACAGGAGCAGCTGTGATTCCTGCATATACTCCTGCTAAAGAAGGAACGGCTGATTCAACCGTTGCGATTGAAGAATACGCAGCTGTTACAACTAAAGAATACGCAGCTGTTACAACTAAAGAATACGCAGCTGTTACAACTGAAGAATATGCAGCTGTTACGACTGAAGAATACGCAGCTGTTACAACCGAGGAATTCGCAGCTGTTACAACTGAGGTAAGGGATAAAGGAACAAACGAAGGAGAAGATACAGAAGAAAAGATGAATAACAGACATGAGAACGAAGAGGAAGAAGCAGTGGTACAATACCATCATGAAGATGATTCCCCGCCAGAAACTATGGCTACATTGCAATTCCCAATACAGCAGCTAGAGGGGACAGCTCCTATGAAAAACATCTCACCGTCGGTGTTACCCCGCTTCCATGGCAGGGCGGCAGAGGATCCAGACGAATTCCTGTTTGAATTCGATATCCTCTGTCACAGCTATGATTATGTCACAGATGCTCAAAAGTTGAAGCTTTTTCCTGCCACCCTGAAGGACAATGCATTACGTTGGTTCATGAGCCTTGGGGGAGGAACTGTTGCTAATTGGAACAAGATGAAGCAAGTGTTCCTGGAAAAATATCAAGAATATTGCAACACCATGGACAAAAGGGAGGAGTTATTCAAGATGGTACAGAAGGAGGATGAAAGCTTGGAGGATTTTGTAGAGAGGTTGCTGTACAATGTGCAGAGAGCTGGGCAGACGAACATGGGACTAGATGTGCTTAAGATAATCCTGCTTCGAGGGATCAGGGACGATTGTTTAGACATGCTAAATTTATTAGGAAAGGGAGATATCTCTAAAGAACCCTTTGAGACAATTGTGGAATTATGTAAGAGATACTCCAGGGGATCTTCTAGGCATAACAAGCAGAATAAACGAGATAAGCTGGAACGTGACGTCTTTGACAGAACTCAGAAGTCATCCAATGGGGGAGCTACACGGGCAGAGATAGGCAATCTTCTTGAAAATTTTAAAACAGAAATGATGAGCTCTATCTCTTCAGAGATTGATGTCTTGAAGGCCAAGCAAAGACAGGCAGTGGAGGATCTCACACTAGGTGTGTTTTGTCCCCGATGTAGAAAGACTCATCCACTGAAAGAATGCCCTCTTGACAAAATACAAGTGTGTCAGCTGTGCGAGCTGAACCATGATATGAAAGAATGCCCCACGTTGCCCCAAGTGAAGGCTGTTCTGCAGACATCAACTCCAGAGGTGGATTCAGCCTACTTCATTGCACAGAAGAAACCTTGGCAGCCCCGGAATCAAGGTATGTCTCCCGATTCATTTCCATTTTTGAATAATTTGAATAATTGGAATACTAATATGCAAAATGTGAATACACAATTCCCTTCAAATTATGCTCAGTGGAATTCCCCTCAACCTGCGATGCAAGGTTATAATTCATGGAGTCCTTGGACATAGCCTCCACACCAACCTACTTCATGGTCTCCTGGATGGAGGAACTTCCATCCTAGGAACCAGTTTCCTCAACCACCTCCACCTCAACAGTTACCGTATCCTCCATATCCTCAATTTCATCAATATCCTCAATACCCACCTCAGCAGTCGCAGCTGCAGCTGCAAAATAATCCTGTGCCTAACATACCAATACGGCCTCAGTTGCCTGCCCAACCTAACCTTAACCCAAATAATAAAACAGTCGAGCAATTGGAAGCTCTCAATATGCCGGCCTACTCTCTCTCCCCTGTACCTTGTAATGATATTTGCTTACGGTCTGGAAAGATAGTAGAACGTGTAACTTCAGAAAATATTCCACCAATTGTGTATGACAAAGAAGAGAGTTCCCAGCATCCATTTGATCCGGTTCCTATCACTGAAGGTGCTGAGCATCCCTCAGATGGGACGGCTGAAACATTAAACGATAAAGTGGATAACACGCAGCCTACCCAGTTGGTAAGGAAACCACCTTACCCTGAGAGATTGATGCTGCCACAAAGAGGGGGGCAACCTCAGTTCAATCTCTTAGGAGAATTGAAGAACCTTTATGTTAAGATTCCCCTTTTACAAGCTCTTCAAGATGTACCTATTTATGCTAGAACTGTTCGGGACCTGTGCACTAAAAGACCGGGAAGGAAACCCAGAGATCCTCCTACTGTTCATGTTATAGGGAATTTATCCGCTTTAATGACTGGAAAAACCCCTATAACCAAGTATGAGGATCCCGGCAATCCTACTGTCACTGTACACATAGGACAAACACAGATACCCAACGTACTAGTAGATTTAGGAGCTGCGATCAATGTTATAATGATGGAGACTGTAAAGAAGCTTGGATTCACCAATATTAGACCGACCCCTACTATCTTAGAATTGGCAGACAGATCCACCATCAGACCCGAAGGGATTTTGGACGACCTTGTTATTTCAGTAGACTCATGGGAATACCCTGCCGACTTTCTGGTATTACAACCAAAATCACAGCTAGGGGGACACCCATTGATCTTGGGGAGGCCCTAGTTGGCTACAGCTGATGCTTGCATCAGCTGTCGATCAGGATCTATGACTATATCTGATGGTATGGAAACCAAAAACCTCACCCTGTACCCTCCAGCACGGCCGAGTCTAGAAGCTGAAACTTCCCTTTGGATAGAACAGGAAGAGGAGGAAGATGTTCAGCCATTACTAACAATAGGGAAGGCACTAACCTTCAAAAACGAAACAGAAGACGATGCCATTAATAATTTCATTAGCGAACCTGCTTCGGTAGACAAGGAAGTTTATCAACTCCTGAACAGTACCCTCGGTAAAGAAGAACAAGAACAGCTTACGGAGGAAGCACTAGTCAATGACACAAACATAATCCCAGTCTTGAAAAACTCGAGAAGCATTCCTATTGAGGTAGAGCCTGGAAGAACTTTGAACATCAATCCTGGTCTCTCCTCAGAAGAACAAAAGCGCCTAACCAATCTCTTGAAGGAACGTAAGGGGGCATTCACCTGGGAGTATACAGACATGAAGGGTATTCCTTCTAGTCTGTGCACTCATCATATTTATATTAAAAACGACTCCCGGCCTGTATGTCAACCCCAACGACGCATGAACCCCAATCTGAGGGATATAGTGAAGGAAGAAATCCAAAAACTCTTGGAAGCAGGATTTATCTATCCTATCTCAGATAGTGAGTGGGTTTCCCCACTTGTAATTGTACCCAAGAAAAATGGTAAATGGAGAGTCTGTGCCGATTATAGGGAGCTGAACAAAGCTACACAAAAGGATCATTTTCCTCTGCCCTTTATTGACCAGGTACTTGATACCCTATCTGGGAAGAAGTTCTTCTCCTTCCTGGATGGGTTCAGTGGGTACAATCAAATTCAGATTGCTCCAGAGGATCAGGATAAGACCACCTTCACTTGCCCTTGGGGAACGTTCGCCTACAGGGTGCTTCCCTTTGGATTGTGCAATGCACCTGCAACGTTCCAAAGAGCTGTGATTGGCATATTTTCTGAATTGGTTAATGATAGCATGGAAGTTTTTATGGATGATTTTACTCCTTATGGCAGGGATTTTGAGGAAGCACTGGAAAATTTGAAGAAAGTTTTAATTCGCTGTGAACAGGCTCGCCTCTCACTAAGCACTGAAAAATGCCACATGATGATGAGTGAGGGGGTGGTATTAGGACATTTCATCTCTACTGACGGTATTCAAGTGGATCCTTCAAAAATTAAGGTGATAAAGAATATACCAACTCCTTCAACTCAGAAAGAGGTGCGAAGTTTTCTGGGACATGCTGGGTATTACAGGAGATTCATAGAAAACTTCTCCAAACTTGCTTCTCCTTTGTTTTCATTGTTAATGAAGGACGCACAGTTTGTATGGAGTACAGCATGCCAGACAGCATTTGATAAGCTTAAAGAGAAATTGTCCATAGCCCCTATTCTAAGGGAACCTAATTGGACCATACCTTTCCACATTTCTTCAGATGCTTCTGATACCGCCATTGGAGCAGTACTAGGACAGCAGGATGGTCAAGTACCTTGTGCTATTTATTATGTTAGTAAAAACTTAGCCCCTGCTGAACTAAATTATACTGTTACTGAAAAAGAATTCCTTGCTATTGTTTATTCTATTAATAAGTTTCGGCATTACATTACTGGGTATCCTACATTTGTGCATACTGACCACTCTGCCATTAAGTATTTAATGAATAAACCTGTCACTAATGCCAGAGTAACCAGGTGGCTTTTATTATTACAGGAATTTGATATTACTATTATAGATAAACCTGGAAAAGAAAATGTTGTTGCTGATTTTTTATCACGATTTACTAACAGTGATGACAGTTCACCTGTTGAGGATGCTTTCCCGGATGAACATTTATTCGCACTCTCAGCTCATTCACCTTGGTATGCAGACGTTGCTAATTATCTGGTTGCAGGGAAGCTTCCGCCACATATGTCTAAACGAGAGAAAAGAAAAATTATTCAGCAAAGTGCCAGGTATTGTTGGCTCAAAGGCCATCTCTTTTACACAGGACCTGATCTTGAAATTAGAAGATGTGTAAGGGAAGATGAGATCTTTCATATACTGAAGGCCTGTCACGATGAACCTTGCGGAGGACACTTTGCAGACAAAAGGACAGGGCATAAGGCGTTGCGGATGGGCTATTATTGGCCAACACTGTTCAGAGATGCTAAAAGATATGTTCAGTCCTGTGACAGCTGCCAAAGGATGGGCCAACCTAATAAGACAGATCAGATGCCTTTACAGCCCCAAGTGGTACTAGAACCGTTTGATAGATGGGCATTGGAATTTGTTGGTCCTATCAACCCTCCTTCCAAACAGAAGGTTTACATTTTGGTGTGTACAGATTACATGACCAAGTGGGTAGAAGCTGTAGCTTTGGCTAAGGCAAATGACCAGGCGGTGATTGATTTCCTGTACAGTGAAGTTTTTACCCGTTTTGGGGTACCAAAGGAAGTAGTTACCAATGGGGGACCACAATTTATTTCACACCAATTTGAATCCTTGCTCCGGAAGTATCATGTGCAGCACAAGATAGCTTCACCTTATCATCCCCAGGCCAATGGTCAGGTGGAAAGCACTAATAAAGTTATCGAAGCAATCCTTACTAAAACAGTTAAAAGCCATTGAAGGGATTGGGCTGACAGGCTTCCAGAAGCACTGTGGGCATATCGCACGACTTGGCATAACACTACGGGCTTTTCTCCCTATGATCTGGTGTATGGAAAGAGTGCCATCTTTCCAATTGAATTTGAGATCAAGACCCTGAAAACAGCCATTGAAATGAACCTGGATGTAA
Organism: Larix kaempferi; assembly: GCA_027924585.1. NCBI lineage: Eukaryota > Viridiplantae > Streptophyta > Pinopsida > Pinales > Pinaceae > Larix > Larix kaempferi. The sequence continues at coordinate 1,595,224 of BSBM01000694.1, read as the reverse complement.
CAGAAGCCCAGAAAATAAGATTGAATCAATTAAATGAATTGGATGAGAAACGGTTAGCTGCGGTAGATCAGACTGTGCTGCTTCAGCAACAGAGATCTAATTGGCATGACCGATTCATCAAAAAGAAAATCTTCCGTGAAGGAGACTGGGCACTATTATACGACTCCAGATTCAAGAAGGATTTTAAAGGGAAATTACGCACAAGATGGCTGGGTCCATATTTGGTTGACAGGGTATTTGACAACGGCACTGTTCGCCTGGTCACCATTGATGAAAACCGTATACCATTACTTGCTAATGGCCACAGACTGCGACTGTATCGGAAGCCCATTTCGAAAGATACATTCATTTCACAGATTGCTGCTGATCCAAACTATCAATTGGCACCAGAGCAGGAACATTTCTCTACCTTTGCCAAATCTTAAACTGAAAATTATATTTGCTGTACATAAATAATGTCTTGCGGTAGCGTATAGTTGTCGTTTTCTTTCTCTTTGCATTTGATTTCTTTGCTTGCTTTCGTCTTTTAAAAAAAATTTCAGGGAAGCGCCAGGAGAACGACCAGTTTGGGCCCGTAATGAAAATCTCCCTGTGCTGTCCTTGTGTTAAAAAATAAAAAAAAATTAAAAAAATAAAAAATAAAATAAAATTTCGACAACTGCAACATATTTTCCGGCAGCTGCAACATATTTTCCGGCAGCTGTATATCCTTTTCCGGCAACCATATTCTCCTTTTCCCGGTAGCCATAATGCCCTTTTTCCGTCAGCCGTCAATCTTTCCCGACAGCTGCAATTTCGGCAGCTGCAACATCGGCGGCTGCAACATCGGTGGCTGCAACATTAGCGGCTGCAACATCGGCGGCTGCAACATCGGCGGCTGCAACTCCAGTTTCCGCGGCTGCCACCTCATCTTCCCCATGGTTGCCACCTCATTCACCAGCTATTGCCACCTCATTCCCCACGGCTGCCATCTCATTTTCCGCATCTGCCACTCCATTTACCAGCCACGGCCATTTCACTTCCCGGTAGCCATAATGTCCTTCTTCCGTCAGCCGTCAAATCTTTTCCGACAGCTGCAAATCTGGCAGCTGCAACTTCGGCAGCTGCAATTTTGGCGGCTGTAACTTCAGCGGCTGCAACATTGGAAGCTGCAACATCTTTTTCCCGTAGCTGCCACATCATTTCCCGGCGGCTGCCACTTCATTTCCCAGCGGCTGCCACCTTATTTCTCAGCGGCTGCCGCCTCATTGACCAACTCACTGCCACATCATTTCCCATTAGCTGCCATTTCCTTCCAGCGGCTGCAACATATTTCCCGTAGCCGTAAAATCTTTTCTCGCCCGCTGTAAGTTTTTTTTCCCGCCGCCGTAAAACTTTTCCGTGATAGCCGTAATTTTCCCTGATATCGTAAAAAAAATTTCCGGCTGCCGTGAATTCTTTTCCGGTGGCTGCAACTTCTTTCCCGCCAGCTGCAACAAGCTTTTTCATCGGCCGTGTTATCATTTCTTTGGCAACTTGCAGTGGTAACTCCCGTGTTAACAGAAGAATTGCTGCAACCTGCTAATCATGATGTTGATTCATCCCAGTTCCGCCGGCGAACTCATCATTTTAACCCCGAGGATGCGATGCCTTGTGTTTCACCGGCGAAGGAAATTAGTGCCTTATCCGAGTCATCATGATCCCACGGCTGACTGTGCACGCGTCCGGCTCCGTGACGTCACCAACTGCATGCTCCACCAGTTTCCGCAGCCTTCCGACGCACAGTTTTATGAGGTATGGCTTTCATTTATCACGTGATTAAGTATTGATATCATTTAAACGAGATTGGCCGTACCTTCACTCGTACTACCATTTATACCTGATTAAACCTTTCCCTCGTACGACGTAATACTAATCACTGCCACCTTCCCCAATTCGGCATGAAAATTTTAAACTCTCTGCGCTTAACTTTCCGAATTAGCTCATTCGCTCAACGTCTCCGCTCAACGATTCGTGCATTCTCTGTGCTGCAACTTCCATTCTGGGATCCTGTACTCTGTCGAATAGCAGTTTCATCTTGCAGCCAGGACCATGGGCATTCCAGTTCACCATGAACCTTTCAATACCAGGGAACTTAGATGGAATCTGCAAGTTCTGGCCATTTTTCAAGCTGCTGGCTGGGTCGAGTTCTTTGAACGATTGGATGGATTTGATCGGGACGCAGCCCTGCAATTTGCCTTGAATCTTACTAAAACACACTCCATGGTGTGGGGGCTGTGTATAGATGTTTCTGAGGTCATTATATCCGAGGTTACAGCTATCCCGATGGTGGGAAAACCTTGGTTTAACCGTCGAGTCCCTGCAACGGTTGCACGGGAAGAATTTTTACTTCCAGGGGAGCAAGTTGAAGCATCCAGGAGAGGGATTACACTGAAGTCATTGCCGCAGCCATGGGACCAGGTTGCTGTCTTCCTCAAGAAGTACATTACCTGCGAAGGTAGATAACAAACTGTGTACAACTCTGAACTTCCTTTGCTTTCTCATCTCCGTCATGGCATTTTGTTGAATATTCCATTTTATCTATTGCACGACTTGCGCCATATGGCAACATTTGTTCAGTCTGCAAAGCACCCATTATCCTCCCTCACCCACCATGGCCTTATTAAGTTAATTATTGTAAGAACCCTGGCCCAACATAATATAACATGGGAGCAATTCATTACCCGACCACAACAACCTGTTCCCTTGAGGGTCATCCCATTGCAGCAATTACCGGTTCCGCCACAACAGGAGGACCGGAGTTCCTCCAGTGAAGATGGGGGGAGGGATGAAACGGAAGAAGAACAACAGGGGGCACAGGTAGGACCATCCGGGGTGGATAAAACCACAGAGGAAGAACAACCAGGGGCACAGGCAGAGCCATTTGAGGTGTATGAATCCCCAGCACAAGCAGAACCATTGGGGGATGACACTGCATTTGAAGGAGAGCGAGGGGAAGCACAAACAGAGCCATCAGGCGACAATGTAGATGAAACCCTCGCGGAAAACCTAGATAACAGGGCAGCTCCGACAGCAGAAGGTGAAATTGGAGCAGCATCAAATGCTGCGACAATGGAACCTGAAGATGACGGAGCCAGAGCAATGGAAGAAGATATTGAGCTGGTCACAATCGAGTCTTCACCGGAGTGGGTAGGAGGAGGAGCTGTGATTGAAGAAGAACAGCATGGGGGGCAGGGAAATGTTCCTTTAACTTCAGTTTTGCCCCCCTATATTCCAGCTCCACAAGAAGAAACACCACAAAAAGGAAAGTCACAAAAGAAAACGCCACAGAAAAGGAAGAGGGCCACCAATGAGTTTGATTTAGTGGCACCAATCAGAAGGAAACGAACTCGATCAATCACAGCAGCAGAGGCAGCTAGAAAAAAATGGGCAACCTTAGAAACACAGGTTGAACCCCCAATCCTTACACCAAAACCGAGGGATGCTCCACAAAGGCCAGTGGAGGAAGAACCTGGAGTTGAGGGACTCTTGTATGAGAATGCAATGCTGAAAGAGGACCTTCAAGCACTTAGAAGGGAGCTGGAAACATGGAAGGAAATCTGCAGAAAGCAGGGTGGAAGAAAGATGTACACATTAATAGAGGCTGCAGACCAAGTGGAGGAATCAGCTTCTGCTGGAGCTGGAGAAAAGGATGAGCGAATACTCTGCCCCACCTGTGGGGAGATCTTTGAGGAAGCAGGCCATAAAATTTTACTTAGCACCTATTCAGCACAACAGCCTGTAGCCACAGAAGGGAAAGCAGTGGAGAAAGAAGGTGCTGTTACACAAGAACCAGCACCTTTAAACATCCTTGCTGCAGCTGCCACTTCCCATGATGCAAAAGTTATAGAACAGATGGGAGAAGAACAGGGAGTGGAGGATGCCCTGGAAATTTATAAGGAATGTATGGCAATCCCAAAATGCTCCCACAACATAGAAATTATAGAACAGATGGGAGAAGAGCTGGGAATGAAGGATGCTCTGGAGCTTATAAAAGAATATAGTGAGACCCTAGAATGTTCCCACGATACAGAGATCATGGAGCCGAAGGATACTCTGGAGGGTAGTGAAGAATTCTATGCTGCAACCCCATAACGTTCCCAGGACACAATAATTTTAGAAGAAGAAACGGAAAGGCAGGACAGTGATAAGTTGGAACAGGATGCTGCAACACAAGAACCAGCAACCCTGAATATGACCGTCCAACCGGCTAAGCAGACAGGAGAAGAAGCTGGGACAGAGGATACTCTGGCATTTAATGATGAAATCTGGGTTGTAACCCCAGAGAGCTCTCATGATACAGAACTTATAGAAGAGGAGCTGCAGCAAAAGAAGGATGAAAAGGTGAGCCAGGATGTTGTTACACAAGAACCAACATCCTTGGAAACTGCAGCAAGAACTCCTGAATTGCAGTTGGAAGATAACCTGGGAGTGGATATCATTCCTGATACACAGTGGAGTGAAGATGAACAGGTACAGACACCATGCTCAGGTGACACTGAAATCTTGGAGGAGGAGCTGCAAATTGAAAAGGATACCCAGTCTCAGCAGCAGAAGGACAAAGAAGACACTGTTACACAAGAACCAGTGTCTCCAAAAGCAATAAAGGTAGCTGCTGAAGAAGGGTTAAAAGATGTTGCTGTTACACAAGAACCAGCAACTCTCCTGTTAACATTAGATGCGCAGGAAGACACTGTCCCACAAGAACCAGTGCTTCCACCTCCTAGAGATGTCATTGAGTTGGATTCAGATTGAGGATTTCTTTTCAACTCCCCCAGGCATAGCATAAGAGAACTGCAGAAAGATTCCCACCACACCAAGTGCATTCTCAGATATCAGCAAGTAGCAGTGGAAGGGAAACAGTGAAGTTGGAAGATGCCGGGTTGCTCACAGAAGCCTTTCAAAAAGATAGATGAGGTGCCTGATTTACCTACATTCCTTCCTCTCTCCTGTACAGAGCTCAGTTCAAGATTCAGATGCAGGTTGTTGCATGAGGACATGCAACAGGGTAGTTGGGGGGAGATGTTGAGCCCAGAATTGGCTCTTTTTGACCATCATTTATCATCTTCCCTTCCCTTGTCTTACACCAATTACCTTGGCAATTCGACTTATTGTCCTTATCTTATTCCCCAATTTACCAAGGTATGGCCGATTATTGTTTTATTGTATTAATACTTATGATTGTGATGATTAAAGCTGTGCATCTCTTAATTTGTGCTAACATGATGCGATTTATGAAGGTAGTAAGACAAATAGACTGCAGGAAGATCGGAGCTGAACAAGTCATGGAGGAAGGGACGTTCATTGCTTGTAGAAGGTTCCTTGGGGCTCAAATCGTCAATCAAGGCACAGTCGTGGCAGGGCAGCTGTAACATAAAGTGCTATCTTAAGTATGTCGCTGCTCGAATCCAGTTGTGAGCTGGAAGGACCGCCACTCTTGGGACAATTAATAACTCCTCTCATATTTGGATATTTCAGTTCTGCCACGCATTGTAACAGCTAGATTATTTAGGGCGCCTGAAGATCAGAGATCTTCATGGCTGCCCAATTATAGGTTTAGATGTTGCAAATTGTATGTATAAATATGGGGAATTGCCTCGACCAAGGGGTTGGACAGCAAACAATTAATTTATCTTGTATTAGCAGCCAAGCCAAAACTGTGTACTCATTCTTCTGTTAATATAAGGATTTACTTCTGAGTTAAGGAGAGTGTTGTTCAACCAGCGTCTCTGTGTGAAGGCTGGGCCCGTCTTCCACAGAGATTGCTGCGTTAATTTAGGATTTCATCTTTCTTGTTGTGTGATGCTTTGTTCTTTCTTTTGTACGCAGCAGCAATATTTATTGTGTGGATTTCTCAGTAAAAGATTATATTTCTGTGAGATTGGTGAATGGTATAGAATAACAGTCGACTGAGTCAGGTTTGCTTTACACATTTCAATTTCTGTTCACACTGTCGTGTTCATCCTACAGCTGAGACGTAATCCCAGGAGCTCTTACAATTTAGCTTTCCTGTTATGTGTTGATTGATTTATATTTTGCAATTCAGTTTCTTAGAACAGTTGCTTCAATCTCTTTCATTTGAATTTTAGAGTAATGTTCAGTTCATGTTTTATGATTTCCAGCTTGACTAGATTAGACAAGTGATTATTTTAGAATACGAATGAGATTTCCTTTTCCTTTGCAATTGTTGATTAGATCTGATATCATTTCTTCCTGGGCATAATAGAAAAGAATTATAGTATAGCAGTTAGAAGGCAATTGGGATTGCATAGATTCTTGGGATGAATATGGACGATAGAAGATAAAAGTATTCACTTCTAATGGTTTTGTGTTTAAGCATATATTGTGCACTTATCCTTTGAAATAAAAAGACTTTCTCGGGTTGACAATAAATTTCATATACTCTGTGTGTTTGATATTTAATTATCTGCAAATAGAGTGCTTGACACTTAATATCTTCAATCAAATGAGAAGCACTACCAGTGATAATCAAATCATCAACATATAAGGATATTAAAGTAACATTTCCATTTTCATCCTTTTTAACATACAGATTTGGATCATTTTTGCTTTTCACATAACCTTCCTGGGCAAAGAATGAATATATCTTAATATACCAAGATCTAGGTGCTTGTTTTAAACCATATAAAGCTTTCTTGAGTTTACAGACAAGATCTTCTTCCCCTTTCTTTATGAATCCTTCAGGCTGAACCAAATAAACTTCTTCTTTTAAATCACCATGCAGAAATGCAAACTTAACATCTAACTGATGAAATTTCCAATTGTATTTTGTAGCTAATGCAATCATGACTCTAATTGTATTTAACTTAGATACAAGTGCAAAGGTGTCTTCGTAATCAATTCCTTCCTTTTGTGAATACCCTTTTGCAACTAATCTGGCCTTATATTTGTCAACACTTCCATCTGCATTAAATTTGGTTTTATATAGCCATTTACATCCTATAGGAACTTTGCTTTCAGGTAGCTCATTAATTCCCAAGTGTCATTCTTCATTATTGAGACATATTCTTCATTCATTGCATTATTCCAGTCCTTATGAGTTTTGGCTTGTTCATAAGAAGTAGGTTCTACAACATTCATTACTTGAGTCATCAAAGCATAGTCTTTATACCTGGAGGGTATCTGAATTGTTCTTGTAGACTTTCTCAATGATCCACCACTTTCTGCACTTTCATCTCTTCTTTTCTGAGGCGTAGGAGTTGTTGGAGTCACTACGCTACTCTCACCTTGTTGTTGTACCTGTTCCTTTTCTTGTTCCTGTTCATTATCTATATCAATTTTCACTTGAACATCAACATCATTGTCATAAGAAGTATGCCAAACATCATACTTACTTACTTCTTCATCTGTAGTCTCATGAAAATCACATCTCTGCTTGCTATGAGCTTATGTGAATTAAGATCAAACAATTTGTATGCCTTATGTTCATCATAATAACAAAGAAAAGTACACTTAACATATTTTGCATCCAGTTTTCTTCTCTCATCTTTGGGAATATGAGCAAATGCCTTTGAACAAAATATTTTTAAATGACCAACTTCAAGTTTATAGCCATAAAGAACTTCAAAAGGCGTTTTGGAATCTAGAATCTTCGTTGGACTTCTATTCTTTAAGTAAACAACAGTGTTAATGGCTTCTGCCCAAAAACCATTAGAGATACTTTTACCTTTTAACATGCTGCGAGCACATTCCACTAATGTCCTGTTCTTCCTTTCAGCTACACCATTTTGCTGTGGTGTAGAAGGAATTGTGAATTGCTGAATGATCCCATTGTTTTTGTAGTATCTTTCAAAAGGTCCTGAGGTGTATTCTCCACCTTGATTAGATTTGAGTATCTTGATGCATTTACCTGTTTGTGTTTCCACCATAGTTTTGAATTCTTTAAAGTATTCAAATACATCACTCTTTTTCCTTATAAAATAAATCCAAGTAAATCTTGATTTGTCATCAACAAATATGAGAAAGTACCTCGTACCACCAAGTGATAAGATTTGCATGGGACCACAGACATCAGTATGTATTAATTCAAGTAATTCTATCGGTTTCTTCTCTTTATGCACTGGAAATTCTTCTCTATGTTGTTTACCTAGTGCACAAGCTTCACATTCTAGATGCTCATGTTTCAAAACAGGAAGCCCTTCAACCATCAATTTCTTCTGAAGTAGTACTAAGTCATTTTGATTAAGATGCCCATACCTGCGACGCCATAGCTCTTCTATTGTCATTGTAGTAGATGTCAATGCTTGATGAGTGGGCTTTGTGACATCAAGCTTATACAATCCTCCAATTCTCGTCCATGTGGCTATGACATTATAACAATTCTGAATATCCTTCACAAGACAATGAGACTGCATAAATTCTACATTCATATTTTGATCAGTTATAGTGGAAACATAAATTAAATTATTTTTGATGCCTCGAACATACAACACATCATGGATAGATCTGTTTCTTTTGGCCATTAGGTAATTTCACACATATTATTCCATGACCCTAAATCTTATGAGATCTATTATCTCCTAAATATATGTGTGTTTCATCTTTGCTCTCATGATATTCATCAAACCATTCTTTGACACAAGACATATGGGTTGAGGAACTTGAGTCTATGAACCATGCATTTTCATCATCAGTTTCTACAGACAATGCAGCTTCTGAAATAAACAACTTTAAATTATTAAAACCTTCATTGGATGTGTCAGTTGTCACATAATTTCCATTATGTTTTCTAAATTTCTATTTGGATTCATCAACTTTCCTTTTACAACAGTCTTTAGCATGATGACCATGTTTCCCACGGTAAAAACAACCATCATTTTTCTTATCATGAGAATCAGATTTTGAGTAAGTCATACCTCTGTTTCTTGGCTAAAACTTGCCTGTCTTGTTTCTGTCCCATTTCTTGCCCTTGTAGGGTTGTTTTCCTTTCACCATTAATGCCACTTCTGAAGATTGAGAGTCCATCTCAAATACTTTCATCCTTTCTTCTTCTTGGAGAAGAATCCCTGTTAACTCATTAAATGTAGGTGGCGTTGCTCTACCTCCTAGACTTGAAATAAAGACATGATAATCTCTAATTAATCCTTTTAATGTAATAGTTATCATGTCAGTATTTGAAACAGTATCACCAATGGATTTTAACTGATCACATAAACCCTTAATCCGGGAAACATAGCTGGTGATATTTTCATTTGCAGCCATTTTTATAGACAATAACTTAGTCTTCAGAAACAGAAGTCTATTGGAGTTCGTAGTTTCATACAAACCTTTCAGGATGTCCCATGTCTCCTTGGAAGTTGTACAATCTCTTATGTGCGGGATGATGTTGTCTTTGACAGACAACCGCAACAATACTTTTTCCTTCGTTTCTCGTTTCTCCCAGTCTACAAGAGTAGCACCTGTGGGCTTGGCTTCATCCCCTTTGACTATAGTCCAGACATTTAGTGCTTCGAGCATAGTGAAAATATTGAATTTCCAGTCAAGATAATTGTCCCCGTCAAATTTAGAAGCTTTGTTTAGGTGATTTTCGAGAAAAGAATTGGTCATAGCTACTGAAAGACGAATTCAAAATAAAAAACACCTTTGTTTTGAAAAATATCTGAATTCTCCGGCGACTTTGAGAAATACCTCTTCTGCAAATTGTCGCATTGTGCAACACAAGATGCCTACGACAATCTCGTTTTTCAAAATTTCGGAAGGGTAGCCCCAAACTACTGCACCCTGCCACAGTGGGGACCCGCGGTAGTCATGTAGTATCGCGCCAATTCAAAGACTAATCCTCCGAGGCTGAGAAACTGCGACAAGGATGTTCCCGTGGCACTTTCCGACATGCACAATTGCAAGCTTGATAATAAGATCTGGTCTAACTTCGATGCCTCCAAAGAAGCTAAACATGCAGTTACCCAGAAAGCACCAACAAGATCTGAAGGATGATAATGCAGCTAAATCTAATGGTGATTGTGAGGATGAGAAGCTTCTCTAGCAAGAAGCGAATGGCTTCCTCCAGCAATGTTGCGACTTTATTCTTCTAGCCACTGGCAGCTCTCAGCTGGCTCTTTAGTCCACGCAGCAATGGCAGCGATTCCAATTGTTGATGGGCATACATGTAGAAAGATCCTCCACGTTTTCGCTCTACACCAATCTGCAATACTTCAGAGAATGGCAATGTTGGGATTTAACAACCACGCGAAAAATAGAGAATGGCTATGCTGGGCATTAACGGCCACTCCTCCACGCACAGCTCACCCTAAGCTCTGATACCAAATTACAAATTGAATACCCAGAACACTACTCAATGATTTATTAAGAAATGCGGTTACAATATATAGCTAGGAGAGCGGTTCAACAAACTGCTAAGAAATAGGATCTCATCCTACACGTCTCCTTAATAATCTAACAGAATCTATATTAAGCAAATCGACATTATTATCTAACACCGGGATCACCAGTATACCGCCACGCTAAAACAGGAGATAGGATTCTATGTCATGGATAATTAAAAGAGAGAATGACGTTAACCAAAAAGAACAGGTCGAAATCAAAAGAAAGGATGTGTTTAAACAAGAGCTAGACCAACGCTACCCAAATCACCTTCGGTTCAGGCAGTTAGGAGACCAAAACCCAAACACGTGGCAGGTATAATTGTAACAACAACTAGATTGTGAGTCAATGGAACTCCCTCATGCACCCATCGTTGAGTGGCGTAGGGAGTTCGTATCGCCGAATGAGTTAAATTTCCAATCAAAGTAGACAAGAAATATTGCCTTCATTATGGTTCGATGGTCGCGGGGTGAATTCACAAAACAAGTGTCCAGAAGTTGAGGGGATCTGTAATGATATGGATCCTAAGCCAAACGCTGTGGTGAGTGGAACTGGTACTTTGAATCTGACAATTCGGCAAGCAAGAATGATTACTTTTGGGTGAGGTGTTGCATGTGACTCCATTCTCCATTCCAATTTTGGTAGCAGCAGTTTACCCACAGTTTATGGACAAGAATAAATTGAAGCAGTCGCTGATGATGTGCTAGATCAAGGTTAAGTTCTGATGCTCGATATGTTCGTGATCAAGATCATGATGTTCGGAAGAGAGATAGTTAGCAAGGTTCAGGGAGTGGGTAATAACACCGTTGACCAACTACGATCCGGGTACCTGAAGATCAGGGAAAAGATTGAATGATAGGATCACTTCCTAGATACCATGATAGGGACAGATTGTCAAATTTAGATGGTTTGCTAATTACCATGAAATGAAATCCATAACAAACAAACAAAAATCATGTTCCAGGCCGATAGATCTACCGCAAATGTGCATTAGGATTGTATCATTCCACGCAAGGTTGGACCCAAGATGAGCAGATTTGAGAATCATATTTGAACAGTAATTCAAATGACAGAGTTAAAACGCCTCGACCAGGTTCGATTTCAATGGTTTATCGAAGTCGTGACTTGGAGTATACAGTGCAATCAATCATGATAACCCCAACGAAAATAAAAGACAATGAAATTGTCAAGTTTAAAGGTCAACACTTATCAGTAGCGAACTATGTTCGAACCAAAAGTGAATTCAAGATTTTTGAAAGAAGGGGATTTGAAGATTTAGCCCTTCGCATAGAGGGATATATTTGATTGTAAATGAAATCAAGGATTTGAGAAGATTAAAGGTCATTCTGCATGAACAAAATGTAACCATCAATACAAAGTAAAGAGACTATGTTGGAAGAGTCTGAGAATCTAACAGAGGTTTTTAAGCATAACACAAAGGGCCTATATTAAGCAAAAGGAATTGATCGCAGGAGTTTCATTCCTTAACCTTCGATAGAGAACTCATACATAACCGCAGAATCGACTCGATAGATCAACAATAATCGGAGGGATGGTGTAAACAGAGATACATAAAAAAAATGAAAAAAATGAGTCATAACATAATCGAATTTCTAAGAGTTAGGACGTTGGTGAAAGGATTTCTTTATCCCCAAAGACAGAGTAAAAGAGAAGAATAATTGACTTACAAAGTCAAATCTAAAAGGCACGTTAGGAGTGGTCTTACTATTCCCATAAACAAATATTTTAAATAATTAATTTACATAGTTGAATTGAAGAGGTATGATGGAAGTAGATCTCACAATTTCCATAAAACATAGATTTAAAAATAATTAAATTATAGAGTCGAATCGAAGTTGTACACTGGGAGTGGATCTCACAATTTCCATAAAACAGAGATTTAAAAAAAAAATGAATTACAGAGTTGAATCGAAGTTTTATGCTGGGAGTGGATCTCACAATTTCCATAAAACATGTATTTTTTTTTTAAATAATTAAATTACAAAGTTGAATCGAAGTTTGGTGAGCTCAAGGGGTGGATATAAAATCTTTATACATATACAGGAATATTACCATCTAAGAACAGATTCGAAATCAGACAGTTTGCATAATCCAATCAAGAATCTTATCTTTCCTATCATGAACTTAGATTTTATACTCGTTCATTTAAATCATACTGATATTATATCAATTACAGATCTAGATCTAACTACTTTTATGAACCCAATTTCACATAATTCAGCCATACTGAGTTTAACAAGAATAGATAAATGAAATAATTAAAATTTATAAGAACCTGTAAAAGAGTAGCTACTTCGGTCGGAGGCAAAATTCCCAATTTGTCACAGCTCCAATCCCGCCGTTGTTCACCATGGTCACCGACGAACCCCTAAAACAAATATGAGTCTGGTGCCCTCAAGGCTCGATTGGCTCTGATACCAAATGTATAGCCCCTCTTGTAGGGTCCTCACGAACTGAACCTGAAACTTAACAACTTAATACAAAAGAAATTAGATACCATAATTACTAGAGAAATAAAATAAATTAACTAAATAACTTAGCAAATATAGACAAAACCATAACCTGTCAACCAGATCCAACTTGTCCATTTTCGTCCACGTCTTCTGTAGGTTCCCTTCAGCAAAACTCGTTTAACCATAGGCGAAGCAACCGTTAGCTTCGCCACCCAACCATAGGCTCATGCTTTCGGTTGCATGGCCAACCTCGAGCTTCGGGTCGTAGAGCTCACACACACCAATACTAGAGACTCAGAAATGGGTTCCCCCCCACCAAAATCTCTTGCCAAACTCCAATAGCAGCAAGTCACTCTCTTTACAAAAATTACAATAACCATCCAAACCATAGGTCCCTTAGCCATTCCCAAAGCCTTCCTTAAATAGGAAAATCCATTGCAACACATGTCACTTCATGCAAAAATATTTAATTTCTTTTTATTAAAAAGTAATTTAGGTCACCTATCCATGTGTCAAGTTTTCTAGAGAGTGCACCAACTTTCCTAAGTTTACTCAAGTTTGTCTCCATGATGTTCCTTCTAATCTCTATTTTTGTGGGTGCAAGTGGTGTTAACTAAATGCTCAATCCTAGGATTCCATTTTTCTCCTAAAATAATGATTTCTATTATTTTAAATACTAAAAAGTATTTTCATGTGTAAATGTCTAAAATCATAATTTCTATTATTTCAAATACTAAAATGCATTTTCCTGAGCAAATGTTCTAAATGCAATTTTATACGTTTTTATGCATAATGTTTAACAATTAATTGCTTCTGGGACCTAGGTACCACACCATTGGGCCCATCTATCCTTTATGCTCATCTTTCAACATGGTACCACTCTGTGGGGTCTAATTGTCCATCGTTTCCATTTCTCGGCAAGGTACCACATCGTTGGGTCCTTACGTCCGTTATTTTCGTTTATCGAAAAGGCACCACATCGTCGGGTCCTTCCACCGATATCCTTTCGTTTCATTTGACTTGCGGGAACTTCATGTAGGGATTTAGGATCTGTTACCTTCAATCCTCCGTCTACACGCTATTGGAGACTGATGGCGCCGAGGAGTAAGTCTATTCTTACTGTGCGCCCCCCAACTCATACGTGACCAACTCAGTCATGGTCCACTTCGCATGACTTCACGCGACCCCGAGTAAGCGGCTAAGGGCTTTTGAACTCGACCGTGGGCTCCGTTGGAAGTCAACACCATCGTCCTCCTTCTGTGTGTGATTTATTCGTACTCTACGACCCTTTATTTCCTTTGTGTGTCTGTTGGTGAACCGTTTCACCTGTTGCTACACACATTCTCAAAAGCACATATTATTAGTTCTGTCCTCATTTATCATAATTCATTTCATAACCTGCTAATCGTTAAGGAATTATAGTTACTCATAATATCACATATTTCGTTAATCCGTAAGGCATTACGCCAACATGTTTACATCACATAATTCAACATACAACTATTCATTAAGCACCTTACATACCAAATTTTCCACAGTCATAGCCAATCATTAAGAAACATGGAATCATTTATTTAATTCAACTATCCAACTCTACATATGTCATTTAATTCATTAATTCATTTATCCAATTGTCACCATTCACATCTTCAGGTTTTCCTCAATCGTTTAAGACATATCAAACTCAGAAGACCACTTTATCAAAGTTTGTTCAGTCAGGTCACTCGATAGGTTCCCTTAAAGTCCATATTCATTCTAGGGGCATTACAACGACGGTCGACAAGGTGGGCGTATGACCACATGGATGCACGTTGAGCACTTAGAGTGTGGAGGAGGATAGCCACAAAGGAGAATCCTTGGGTTCCTGTGGACTAACACACAATATAAGTAAGACTTGAGGCATCCAAGTGAAGGCAATCAAGCATAAGCAAATTCAGACTGGACAAGAAGCACGTTGCGGAAGTCTGTGGCACATAGGGGGCATGCGCCACCAAAGGAGGGTGCACTTGTCTTTGGAATAGGTTGTTGTTGGTTTTTTTTAGGTTGCATAGACAAATGCTTCATACTGAAGAAACCTGCAAGAGAGAAGATTCATTGTGGGTCGATTGCTTCTTAGAAATGGTCGTACACATCCAAGAAGATATATATGTCATACGAAGAATTCATTCTTGACTAATTACACATATTGCAGTTGAGAGATCTTATTCTCCTCACTTTGTCCCTGACAGGGGGCCATGTCATCACCGAATGAGAGTCAAGAACAAGCGAGCCTGAAAAAGTGAGTAGGAACAATCCTTGATCCTAAATTATCATATCCAAAGCCTTCATCCTAAATTATCTAGCCAAAACTCAGAGCTGCAGCCAAATCCAGATCCAAAGATACAACCATGATTATTTATTTAGTAGAATGCATCAAATTCTACTACCATTTTTGAATTTTTCAATAACCTCTGAGCCTTCGAGCCAAGTTCTAGAGGTTGTGGACAACATAAAACCACCCATTCAATAGAAGCCCTGAAACCTTATGCTAGCCTTTCAGAATGTTCTAGGAACCTTTGAACCTTCGAGCCAAGTTCCATATTTTCTGTTAATCCTTAAACCACCTTCATGATTCATGGTTAGTGGTCATATGAAACCACCCTTCATAGTGTTGGTTGATTTGAGGTCATCTGGAACCACAACTTTATAGATGCTAAGATCTATCGGTTTTTGGTCAGCTTAAAACTACCCATTTAGTATAAGACATCAACTTCTACTAGGCTCTCTTGATTCGGAGAGCAGATTCAGCCATTTGCAGCTATCCTTCTCCAATTTTCAGCACTCTACTTGGACTCACATACACCTCTTTGGATTAAGGCGGAAATTGTTGGAAACCTAATCCTTAGGGTTTAGCATATTATTATATTAATTTTGTTATTCATGTTTATGAGAGAAAATGTGAATATCAATAGGGAGTCCAAGAGACACCTTGGGATTTGGAAACCAAGGGTCATTTTCATATGTCTTCATATGTACATACATTAATGAGAAAATTCAGTTTCATGTTAATTCAGTTTTCCTTTGTAGTGCATCATTTTGTGTATTTAGCTTTGTGTTTAGCCAATCTGTTTGTATGCCCTATTGGGCATCCTATAAATATTGCCTATTATATAGGGGAATAAAGATATTTTTAATATATTAAAAACATGTGATACCCCCAAAATATTATTATTTATTTTTGAATTATTAAATTGTGACAATTATTATTTTTATATAAGAGTTATTTAAAACTCAAAAATAGAAAGTGACACTTTGCACAACAAACTATTTTTATTATTAAATAAAAGAAAATGGCACTTGGAGAGTCAGCGAAATGAGGGGACACCACCATGGCAGAGAGAACATGTATAAGCAAGCAAGAAAGATCTTTAACAATCAAATCCAATCTAAAACTCAACAACTAGACAAAATCCTAAATCATAGAGATTTATGGATTGATTGGAGATTTGATTGGGATGGAACAAGACCTGGGAAAAACTATATATAATAGTGCACTGAGATAGCATGGGACGTCGTGTGGTGCATTGAGGAACTGTGTTGAGTGTTCTCTCTTTTCATAAGTCCATAATTGCTTGTTACGGATTCTGAGAGAGAGAGAGTGTCGTGTGAAAGTGTTGCTTGGCGTTCTAGTGCATGGTGGTGATCCAGCTTGGGGGTGGAGTTGGGCAAACAATCGAGATTCTCTCTCTCAGGGTTGGGAGGAGCTGATTCTCCAAGCAGCTGGTTTAATTGTTGCAAGTAAGTATATGTTTCGTTGATGTGAATAAATAATTAACAATGATGCATAAGTGATTTTAGAATATGAAAGGTTGAAATATTGCAGTTAGTAGCATGTTAAATATGTTTTCCGTACCCAAGATGTTGGGTAATATTAGTTTTATTAAATAAATTTCCAAAAATTTGGGTTGTTACAATGTGGTATCAGAGCCTCGTTCAAACGGTAGGGCCTAGGGCTCGTCATTTTCAAATGACCATCAGTGACATGTTCTGCTTGTTTAGATTTATTTGATTACACACAATAATTAGTATGGGAAATTTCGACTGTGAGATCGAAGGTACTTGGGACAACGTCGTCTTTATGAGGCATGCAGCATTGGAAAATTTGCGAGACTCTCTGCAGTGCATAATGCACTTGTTAGCTCCAAACCCTGAGAATGTTTCCACACTTCGCAGGTCTATTTTCCTCGCGAGATTCACTCGCAATAATATTTGCGACACTGCTGGCATTAAATCAAGGAGCGCATACAACGTTAGTTGAATGATCACCACCCCTTTGTTCACGCTTGACAGTGTGTTACCCCCGCGATTATCGAGTTGATGCTCCCTTTGTGATCTCCCGTGTTTAATAAATGTCACTTAACCGTACTCCTGTTCTAGGTATGGTTCAGAATATTGAAGGTACCAAGACTATCCACAACAACTATTTTAGTTTCCCTTTGTTATGTCTCAGTTTGAAATTTATTGAACGAAACTGCGATTAAGTTAAGTCAAGTCGGTTGAACTTAATCGAACTCAGGTCGTAAAACAAATAATTTTTTATTTATTTAAAAGATTGATACCATCAGCTCTATGGTGGTTGTAAGCAAATTCTCTATGGTTGTAATACTTTCCTTATGAATGAGCTGATATACTCTGGTGGTTGTAAGCAAATTCTCTGTAATACTTTCCTTATGAATGAGCTGATATTTTTTTATATTAAGTTTTTTGTTAAACTAGATTTAACTTATACATCCACTATCTGTTTTTAATTTGATTGGGTCGATCCTTGCAGGTTCCAATGTTTCCATACCTGACAGCTCTCGTGAGATCCTCTCATGGAAACCCAACCTGGCCATGGCAGTAAACATGACCATAGTCATCGGCTCGCCAATCCTTTAGTTATGTTTTGAAGGTTCTCTAACTCCCACATTTATCGCGCCAGTATCCTTGTTGAAATCCTTGGTGAGTTTATCTCTATACATGCGACTGAAGGGTTTTACTAAATACTTTAAACCCTAACCAAGATCTACTCCTATGCAAGAAATTAAACTTAACGCACAACGGAACTTTAGAAATCAAGCTTAATGCACAGCGGAACTTACTTTCCATCTTCAAAGGTCGCGGACAGCTTCTGGTCTTGACTTGAGTTGTTGGCTCTCGAATCCTTCCAAGAACTTGCAATCCTTTTCTCTGGAGAGTATCCTGTCTTCAATGGAGCAGACAATTTTTCTGGATGATTGCAAGCCTTGGAGACTCAGCCCTTTTATAGCAGTGCCAAAGAAAAAGATTCTAATCCTAGGGCTGCTGAAATTTAGCTAATACTTGGGAAACAAGTCCAAAAGAAATCTGGAGTTTCCGATTTTATAAAAAACTTCAAATCGGGAAACTTCAGAAAAAACTGAAATAAATCAGAATAAATTCTGATTTCCTTATTTAGCTCAATTTACTGCTATTATTTTAATCAACTATAATCGGTCCATTAACAATTATAATTGATTAACATTATTCTATATGTATTTGTATCCAAATCCTTATTTAAATACGTATAATGCCATGACTTAATTAATCACATTGCTTGGCATGTTTTAATCATTACATAAATGTAATCTTTCGACAGTATTTGATATCATAATCATAATGCACGTATGTCCAACTTAATTATTGTAATTTAGACGTCTCTAAATCCAACAATCTCCCACATGGACAAGTGCAACCTTTTGATTATATATCCTTAACTTTATTGCATGCAACTTTTCTGTCTTTCTTATTGTATTTCTTAAACAATTCTGTCCATCAATTATGCTAACAAAGGACTTAAGCAGCACTTGTCACATTTATTCGCAACTAAACCGACATAAATCACGCTGCCAACATAACTGAATGACATGAATCTGATTTGGACATATAGTTTAGAAATTACACGCAAGTGTGATTATACGTGCCTATTTCTAATTGAGTCACCTTTACTTTACTGTATGAGGTCAAAAATTAAACTTTAAAGAAAGTAAATGAAACCGAAATTGAATGCAACTTGTATATATCATCAAAATTGTTTACAATTGCATTACATAGAACATCAAAAACAAAACTTAAAACATATTCAGACTCCCACATTTTCTAACTATCCTAAATAGATATTACACCCATACGGGCAACATGTTCGTGAAACTTCTTGGGTGGTAATCCTTTAGTAAGAGGATCAGCAATCATGGAGTCTGTACCTATGTGTTCTATACATAATTCATTATTTTGCACTCTCTCTTTTACAACCAAAAACTTAATATCGATGTACTTTGACTTTGACGAACTTCGGTTGTTGGTTGCGTATAACACTGCTGAATTGTTGTCACATAATAATTTGAGTGGTTTCTGAATAGAATCCACAATTTTCAGACTTGTGACGAAGTTCTTCAGCCATACGCCATGATTAGATGCTTCATAGCATGCAACAAATTCAGCTGCCATAGTGGAGGAGGCCACCAATGACTGTTTAGCGCTCTTCCATGACACGGCACTGCCTGCCATCATAAAGATGTATCCTGATGTTGACTTCATGCTGTCGACACATCCTCCAAAATCAGAATCAGTATATCCAATGACCTCGAGCTGTTCCGATCTCCGATACGTGAGCATAAAGTCCCTTGTTCTCTTTAGATATCTCAACACTCGCTTGGCTGCCTTCCAGTGTTCCATACCTGGGTTACTCAAATATCTCCCTAGCATTCCAGTGATGAACGCAATATCTGGACGCGTGCATACTTGTGCATACATGATGCTACCCACGGCTGAGGCATAGGGAATATCTTTCATGATGTTTTTATCTAAGTCAGTTTGGGGACATTGTTTCAGACTAAACTTATCTCCTTTTGATACAGGGGTATCTCCTGGTTTGTTGTTTTCCATGCCAAATCTTGTTAGAATCTTATCGATATAGTTCCTCTGGGATAACCTTAGAATACCTTGAGATCTATCTCTAAGTATTTCAATCCCTAGAACAAATGATGCATCACCAAGATCTTTCATTTCAAAGTTCTTAAATAAAAAATTCTTAGTTTGATGCAACATGTCCTTATCGTTACTGGCAAGCAATATGTCATCTACATATAAAACCAAGAAAATAAATTTACTCCCACAGAACTTAAGGTATATGCATTCGTCTACTATGTTAGACTCAAAACCAAATGAGCTAACAATTTTGTGAAATTTTTGATACCATTGTCGAGATGCTTGTTTTAGCCCATAGATAGATTTCTTAAGTCTGCAAACCATAGACCCTGCATCACCTGATACAAATTTCTCTGGCTGCTTCATATAGATCGTTTCATCAATGTCACCATTGAGAAACGCCGTCTTTACATCCATCTGATGAAGTTCTAAATCATAATATGCTACAAGTGCCAATATAATCCTTAAAGAGTCTTTCGATGAAACTGGAGAGAAAGTCTCTTTATAATCAATTCCTTCTTTCTGTGTGAAACCTTTCGCAACAAGACGTGCCTTGTATTTTTCAACATTGCCTTTAGAATCCCGCTTAGTCTTAAATATCCATTTGCAACCAACGGGTTTCTTGTCTTTAGGCCACGGAACGATATCCCAAACGTCATTGTCATACATAGATTTCATCTCTTCATTCATGGCATTAATCCACATTTGAGAGTTAGAGCTTTCCACAGCTTGTTTGATATTAACAGGATCATTTTCAAACATGCCAATGTCAAACTCATGTTCTTGAAGATATGCATAATCCTTAGATTGTGTAGATCTTTTCTCTCTAGTAGATCTCCTAATTGGCACAGGTACTAGATTTTCTTGAGGTTCATTTACAACTTGATCTTCAACAGGAGGAGGAACATCATTATCAATTTCTGAATCTCCCACAGGCCCTAGGCCATCAACATTTGTCATGTCAATGTCAGGGTTTGGGTTGGGTTCAGGTCCATTTGTGTTCTCTATTCCATGTTGAGTTTCTAACTGAGTTATTTGTGATGATGAAGTTTGCATATTGTCAGAAGATGTATTTCTAAACGCAATCGGAATTTGAACAAAACCAGGACTTTGGTCCATAGTCTCATTTCTAAACGTAATCAGAATTTGAACAAAACCAGGACTTTGGTCCATAGTCTCATTCGCATTCGTCTCTTCTTCTTCAAAAATACTATCTTTTGTCATATCTCCCCCCACAAACTCATTATCCTCAAAAAATTTCGCACTTCCTGACTCGAAAACTGTATGTTCTGTTGGATTATAGAATTTGTATCCCCTAGATCGTTCAGAATAGCCTATAAAGTAACAACTAATGGTCCTTTCGTCCAGCTTCTTTTCATTTGGCTTATAAGGCCTAGCTTCACATGGACATCCCCAAACTCTCAAATGATTCAAGCTAGGCTTGCGCCCAACCCATAACTCGTAAGGGGTCTTGTTAGCTGCTTTAGTAGGCACTCTATTAAGTATGTATGCTGCAGTCTTTAAGGCTTCTCCCCACAAATTCTCAGGTAGAGTTGTACGAGCAATCATACTTCTCACCATGTCTTTAAGGGTGCGATTTCGCCGTTCAGCAACACCATTCATTGCAGGCGAACCTGGCAACGTATACTGAGGCACAATTCCGCATTCCTCTAAGTATTTTGCAAAGGGACCTTGACGTTGTTCTCCTGATCCATCATAACGACCGTAGTATTCACCACCACGATCAGAACGAATGGACTTTATACGTTTGTTAAGTTGTAACTCAACTTCCGTTTTGAACTTTATGAACATGTCTAATGCTTCCGCCTTTTTTTTTATTAAGTAAATATGACCATATCTTGAATAATCATCTATGAATGTGATAAAGTAACGGTGACCATTTCTTGTAGCTTTTGGAAAAGGACCACAGATATCCGTATGAATTAATTCTAAGACATCATTACATCTTTTTGCATCATACTTACGTTTATTAGTTTGTTTTCCCTTTATACAATTCACACAATCACTTAAGTTTGTAAAATCTAAAGGTTGGAGAATATCATTAGACACAAGACGTTCTATCCTTTTCATAGAGATATGTCCTAATCGCTTGTGCCATAATGTTGGAGATTTCTCGCAAGTTAATTTACGTTTTCTATTATCTACATGCAGTGCCTCTGAATGTGAAGTGTCTATATCTAGAAAATAAAGATTATCATAAGAAGACAGGATACCAGAAGCAAGAAGCTTAGAATTTTGACACAAACTGAATTTTCCATTACCAAATGAACATACATAACCATTTTTGTCCAAATAAGATATAGAAATTAGGTTCCTTCTGAAAGATGGAACCACTAAAGCATCAAAACTTAAATAAAATCCTGTCTTACATAATAATCTAAATTTTCCTATGCTTTTCACTTCTACTTTGTTGCCATTTCCTACGTAAACGTAGCGCTCCGCCTCATTTGGCTTGCGATGGCTTAGGCAACCCTGCATCGACATACTGATGTTAGTCGTTGCACCTGAATCTATCCACCAAGTATATCTAGATACAGAACTTAAATTAACTTCAGAACAAACTAAAGCAAGAGACATACCTTTCTTTGCCAACCATGCATGATAGTTAGTGCAGAATTTCTTTGTATGTCTTGACGCTTTGCAGAAAAAACAGTTCCTTTCTTCTGCTTTCGCAGAAGTATCTTCCTTCTTGCTTTTCTGCGCGGCATTGTTTGCAGCTACCTTGGCAGCAAACTTGCGCTTCTTGCCTTTACCCTTATGATTGGATGTTACTACATGAGCACTTTCCCCCTTAGTCATTTTCTGTCTCTCTTCCTCCTGCACCAACTGAGCCTCAAACTCAGGTAGTGTCCATGTCCCTTTTTGACAATTATAAGTCATCTTGAATTGACTAAAGTTGGACGGGAGAGACAGAAAAATGAACTCAATGAGAACTTCATCAGAGATGTCATAATTATGCCCTTTCAAGGCACGTTGCAGTCTTGTCATCTCAATAACATGCTCTCTAACCCCTTCTTTTCCCTTGTATTTTATTGTTGCCAACTTCACAAAGAGTGTACTAACTTCAGTCTTTTTACTCTTTGTGAATTTCTCTTCAAGGGCCTTAAGGTATTTAATAGCGCCGGTCTCTGTATCAGGTATTATGCCCCGAAAAGTCTCATGGATCGTTTGCTTCATCACCATTATGCACATGCGATTTGAATGCTCCCATCTATCAATATCAGCCTTCTCTTGGGGAGTTTCTTCACCCTCTTTATTGGGCTTGGGGCGATCAAATCTCAGTGCAGTGTCCAATTGCATGATCCCTAAGACTAATTTCAGCTTTTCTTCCCACTGTTTGAAATTGTTCCCCATGAGGGGCTTAATTTGACTTAGATTTGACATTATGTTTAGATCTGAAAATTGAAGAACAAAAGGAAAAATTAGATATTATGCATCACGATTTGATCTTTAATCATAATTCTAAAATCCATCTAAAGGCCTAAATTAAATTATGTGCTCCATTGAATCTTTTAGCCAAAACACCACTCAATAATGAAAAACACCTTTGGGCGCAATCATTACCTTATTGTCTTTTCCCCCTTTGGGCCAGATTGACATATCCATTTGCTAACTACCAAGCCAGTCAAGTGGGGAAGGCAGGTCACTAACGGACCTGGTGCACCAAGCCCCAAATGCTTTTCTAGACATTGCCAGCATATGTGTGTTGCAACTTATTTGTTATACATCACCCTTATGCACCAAACAACTTAGCAGGTGCCAACCCTCCTTTGGGAAAGCTAACACCCACGTCCATTGAGCTTGTCATTGGTCATCCTTGCAATCGTCTTACACAGAGCGGTTCGTTTTGCGAACATCAATGCTTGACTCATGCGAAAACAACACATGTATAAAACGCCTTTAGTTAGATTCCAAAATTATGCCTAAAATCATCAATCTTTAACAGTTGAAAATCCAAAGTATTAAAATCGTTTTCTGACCATACAAGAATTACCAAAACGTTTTCATTCAAGATCCATACCTTCCAAAATCAATTTGGAATTCATTGAACATATTTTACATCATTATAGTGATAATGAAAATCAATTTGGAATTCATTGAACATATTTTACATCATTATAGTGATAATGATGTTGCATTCAACTTACTCGTCATCTAGTCTATCATTCTAAAACCAAACATATACATACGCCCATCAACATTATATTCAGCAATTGATCGTATTCCTCATAACCAATACCATTATAGTAAAGAACTGTTGTAAACATATTCACAGATCATTAAAAAAAACGAATATATCAAATTTCATTTCGTATGTATCTCGGAATAAAGAGAGACTTTCAATAATATAGAGAAGGATTCAAAGTTCTTTAAAAAACGCATTGCCCATAATCAACCTTTAAGATTCACATTAAACAATATTATTATTAATCTTTGAATTTTTAGAAATATATTATTATTCACCATTGCAATAACTTAACATGCCTTTTAAGTCAATGCAAGTTCCCTCCCAAAAGGTTTAGAGCTGTCAAGCAATGAAACATTCCAGAGCCAGAAAACAACGATTTCAATAGACGATGGAGATTTAACGCGCCGAATGCTAGCTTAAGGGCAGCAGCACCAAAACTGAGACATCTGAAATTTTATTTATTCTACAGGACTGTTGACTCATTTTCTGGAAATCGCTTACAAATCGCTTCATAAATTCTGGAAATGGATACACACAGAATTTTTAAAATAAAGGGTTTCCAGATCTGAATCGTTTCCAGATGACAGAGTTTGAAAGGGCATGAAGGGTTTCCAGATATGAATCGATTTGCTGATCATAAGGTCTTAGCTTGTAAAATAATAAAGCATATGAGTGTAAATCGTTTGAAAGGGCATGAAGGGTTTCCAGATCTGAATCGATTTGCTGATCATAAGGTCTTAGCTTGTAAAATAATAAAGCATATGAGTGTAAATCGTGATGCCCATCCTATAAAACGTTTTTAAAAAATTCAAACATGAATACAGGGCCAGCAAATCGAGTTCCAGCCAACATTCCAATCAAAACGTTCTTGCAAATAAAAAGATGCATACAGAGTTTAAAGACTCTGTTTCCAGCCAGCATTCCAATCAAAAAACGTTTTTGCAATAGATAGATGCATACATAGTTTAAAGACTCTGTTTCCAGCCAGCATCTAACAAAGTGCCGGGAAACTGTAAATTCGTTTTAATCCACCCATGAGACAATGTAAGATGCCCAAAACGTTTTTGCAAAACAATATATGCATATAGAGCTTCCAAAGCTCGATTTCCAGCCACATATAAAAACGTTTTGCAAATTAAATGGATGAATAAAAAACGTTTTTAAGAACTGATAAATGAATCCAAAGCTTGCAATCGTTCTTCCAAGCAACATGGATGCAAAAAAAAAAACGGTTTTGCCCCATCACTGGAAACACACAGATCATGAGGGCGTTTTTCCTCCCAGCATTCACAGACACAGAACCCAGATCGATTTCTGATAACTTTGACCAGATCGATCTTCTCAAAATCGTGGCTCAAACAGAGATTACAAAAGAATTAAAAAAAAACAATGCTTCATAAACGTTTTCACACACAGCAATTCTTACAAAAGGGAGGCTCTGATACCAATTGAAGGGTTTTACTAAATACTTTAAACCCTAACCAAGATCTACTCCTATGCAAGAAATTAAACTTAACGCACAGCGGAACTTTAGAAATCAAGCTTAATGCACAGCGGAACTTACTTTCCATCTTCAAAGGTCGCGGACAGCTTCTGGTCTTGACTTGAGTTGTTGGCTCTCGAATCCTTCCAAGAACTTGCAATCCTTTTCTCTGGAGAGTATCCTGTCTTCAATGGAGCAGACAATTTTTCTGGATGATTGCAAGCCTTGGAGACTCAGCCCTTTTATAGCAGTGCCAAAGAAAAAGATTCTAATCCTAGGGCTGCTGAAATTTAGCTAATACTTGGGAAACAAGTCCAAAAGAAATCTAGAGTTTCCGATTTTATAAAAAACTTCAAATCGGGAAACTTCAGAAAAAACTGAAATAAATCAGAATAAATTCTGATTTCCTTATTTAGCTCAATTTACTGCTATTATTTTAATCAACTATAATCGGTCCATTAACAATTATAATTGATTAACATTATTCTATATGTATTTGTATCCAAATCCTTATTTAAATACGTATAATGCCATGACTTAATTAATCACATTGTTTGGCATGTTTTAATCATTACATAAATGTAATCTTTCGACAGTATTTGATATCATAATCATAATGCACGTATGTCCAACTTAATTATTGTAATTTAGACGTCTCTAAATCCAACAGCGACCCCATAAAACTAAGTATCCATGTTGTTGCACAGAACAATGGGATATTGACGCTCATTGAATATACTTCTGTATTAATTATAATTTTATGTTGTTGATGTGAGTATGAAGGGCGTTTTCCCATTTCATGTGTTTTCATTAAGTTAGGTGAACTCATTAAATTCAGAGATTTAGGAAGGATGTCTCTGTTATTTACTCCTTGCTTACAAAGATGGAGGGCGTCTCCATTTGCAGGTTTTGTTCCATTATTTCTTTCGGTATTGCTTATGTGGTGCCATCTTCTTTAATATTGGAGAGAAATCCTTTGGCCCAGAGTTCTGAGTTACAGGTGCCTTTTCTGCTTGGAGAAACACCGTTTGCAGTATTGTTGTAATTGGTTTCTTATCCCATTGTACCTTCAAAGTTTTCAGATGAAATGTTGTTTCAATTTTGTTTGCTTCTATAATTTATAATTTATGAGTTCTGTTTGTATAGTGATATGGTAAAAAAAAATTCAAAATAATTCACAACTTATTTGGTATTCTGTCACAAAACAGTTCCTCCAGCTTCAAATCCCTCTACCGGTTACACCACTTCTTACATGTAAGGTTATTCTGTACTGTAGTAGATTCTAAATATCATGCAATTCGAACTAAGTTTTGAAATAGGAAAAATCTATTGAAATGATAGGCAGCATGCTTACAGTTTTGAAATACAGTGGCATCCAGGATAGTATAGTTCATAGCAAGTCTTGGATTTTTCCCATAAAACATTGGAGGATTGAGGTTTGGCTTTGCACCTATAGCCTTATTAAATATATAATCATCTGTCTCCATACATTTATCTCATAAGTACCATGTAGAGGTAACGATGACTACTTTTTTTCTTTGATTCATTACAAACGCAGCTACTTATTCAAAACCATATATGGTATACTAGACATTGCTGGAATGTTAAAAAAAAAAATTGTTAATGCACATTTTGAACAGAAAAGAACAAGGCCACTTGCAAACATGATAAAGATTAAATTTATTTAGCTATTGGATTGATAAATTCAATATCCGGTCAATTTACGTGCAAAGGCCTTGTAACGGTCGATTTACATGCAAAATCCTTGTAATTTTTGTGTCGTCGTTTGATCGTTGATAAATTGAATTTCAAATTTTCATTAAACTGCATTTAGGAGATTTCATCGTTTCGTCTACTCTACATTTACTTATTGTTGGAATTAATTGCCAACCGCCACCTCTCCTCATCGTGATCATTCACCTCGAACTATGAATCCACCTGGAGCGTGTGATCATTTGATGTATTCGTGTGACCATTTCATGTATTCGATGTATGTATCTGGCAGTAGTTCGCATTGTAAATGAGCAGTTAATGCTCATGGAGCTTCTTGGTGAAGGTGATTTGATAGACGTTCTCTTGAACTCTCGATCCTTCTAGAGGGTTCACGATGTATAAATCTTTTTATCGGTTAATACAATGGATATGGGTTCCCGGGCACTTTGGCCCTGTCGTGTATTCTGTTGTGAGCCGCTGTGTTTTTCCGTTGAATGTCAAAACACGAATTGTGTGCTTGCAGGAATGGAGTGCATCCGCTGTGCCTACTCCCTCAATTGGTATCAGAGCATATACCAAGGCGTCGAGCTCTTTTCTCCGCCATCTTAGAAGCCGCCAGCCTAAACGAAGGAGCCGGCTATTGTGTGGGAGCTGTTGTGTGAGGATTGCCCACTACAGAATGTTAGTTGCCGTTGCAGTGTGTTCGAGCTGCCATTTCGTCCTGCAGCTCGTTTCTAAACCGTTGGTGTTTGTGGGTTGAAACCCCGTCTAAAAAAAAAAAAGTTTTTTTTGTGCTGGGATTTGGAGCTGCTGAAGCAGCAACGTAAATAGAGGGTGTTTGTTTGCTTGGTGGAAAAGAAACCAGCCGTGAAATAGAAGAGCTGCTCCCTCTATCTATAGCTACCGCAGATTTGTTGGTTAGAGCTCCTTCTGCAAAAATTTGAGAGCTCGTGGAGGTCATGTAGGTTGCAATTCGTGCGAGAGAGAGCTGAGCCAACGTTGTGTGTGGGCTCGCTGTAATTTGGATAGCCCACAGATTAAAAGTTCATTCTGATGCTGAAGGAACTGCCCTTGCAGAACGAGTGACCCCCAGCTGGTTGAGCTGCTGTCTTGAGTGGTGTTATGGAGAGCCCACAGGAGCTCTCAACAGGCGAAGAAATCCTTATGTCTTCTCTAGCCGTAGAGAAAGTTGGGTGTTGCCGTCTTGAAATGGAGATTCCAACCATCGTTTGAGCGGGTTCTCAGGGGTTTGAAAAGTTGGTTGCCCCATGTCCTTTAAGGACTCCTTCGACGGTAAGAGAGTAACTCGCCAGTTGTAGCAGGAAAGGGCCAAATCCCATTGTGATTCCCATTCTGGTTCAAGGTGAAGGAGCCGCTCGCACTGAAGAGTGATGTGCTGAAAGAATTCTTGTTGGTAACAGTCTGCCTCCGCCCTCCTTTGTTTGGGTGTTTGAATGCGTTCTAAAGCTTGTAAGCCACCGCCGGTTGAGTATGGTCGCTCTCCCAATTCTCTCAGGCTCAATTTAAATTTTTTGTTTACATGTGGGCTTGTATTACTGAGCAGAGAAACATCGAATGCGATTTTGTCCCTTCTTTGTTGTGTTTAGTTATAGTTGTCGTCAAATTTCTGTAAGTGCCTGCCACCACACAAAGAAGCAGCCGCCATTGGAGAGATCTATCACTGCTGAGAGATACGAACTGCTGAGAGTATGCTCTTGTGGATAAGCTTGGTACTCGTTTAAGAGACCCCCACCGCCAGAAGTTGAATTTGTTGGGTCTTAGACTGTGGTTGAATTGTAGCTTCCCTGCTCAAAAGCAGAATTGGTCATCATAGTGTAGGGATGCCAAGAGGAGAACCGCCCTTCTGTTTTACAACCTGGTGCATATTAATCAAGTCCTCTGTGCGTGGAAACTAATCGTACATCATTGTTTTCCGTCATCGCTGTCTATTCTCCACATTGTATTCTGGGTTGCTGCTGCATTTCGTGCTTGCAGCTAAGAAGCTGGTCGTTCCCACGCCTTTTGAAGGCTGGCCGTGACCTGGGTGAAGAGGAGAATCCGGGTGCCTTTTGAAATCCGGGCTGATGTAGAGTGGGGGTTGGCCAAGCAGAAAGAATTTTCAAGGAAACCCCAGTAATGCTCTATAAAGATGAAGATAATGGCTAGCAGAAAATAGTTGTGTATCCCGCGGGCCTATGTGAGTGGCTGTGGATGAATCCTATTAATTCTGTAGCCTGAAATAGAGCAGAAGCTCAGAGTATTTTGGCTGCGTTTTATGACGGTGATTGAACATTCTTATGCATGTCACCTGTTAATGGTTGATGATTATATTGTCCAGAAGCAGAGTGCTCCCATCGTTAAGTGGACTGTTAAGTGGTTGTGAAACCTTGGTGAATCCCGCTTACTCTTGCGGATGAAAACTGTGCAGGCTGAAGCCTGGAGTTGAGTTGAGTTGAGTTGAGTTGAGCAGAAGCTCAAAGTGGCTGGATGGCAGCTATTGTTGGGTATTTTGAAAAGACCTCAGTCTTGTATATTTTAAGGGGGAGACAAACCCGTTAGTTGAAGTTGTGAGTTTGTCTTTGATGTCTGTCACCCTGTTGTGGTAGACAGTTTTTAGGGCACAAGGTTGTCCGTAAATCTGGAGAAGATCGTCCTGAGGGGGACTCAAGATCAAAAAAGGTATGGAGTCTCTAGACTCAATATTTGTTGAAGAATTTGATGAGATATTTGCAAACTGCACAGAAGTTGCAGCAGAAGAAAAACTGATACCTGTTGTAGGCATCCATGATGATGCTGAAAAATGCAACGCCTATGAGGCAGATTTAAAGTTGATTGCAGACTGGCTTGAAAAGCCTGCATATGTTGAGAGCAGCAACTCTGTTGACACTGCACTACAATGTGAAGATGGAATTGAGACTGAACCACAATATGATGAAGAGAACTTCACTCCAGAAGAGCTAATTTTACTTGAGATGGAAATAAGGTTGATAAATAGTTTGCTCAGTGGTAACGTTAATTTGCTGGGACATGAAGACTGGGTGAATGAAATTCCAATTGCTATTGCAATTGATGAAGAAGCTGAGTTAAGATTTGTTCAGGAATGGCTTGAAAAGCCCATGCTCATTGAAGCCCCTGCAGCAGTTGAAGAGAATGCAACTATGGAGGTTGCAAGTGCAGCTGTCCAAGCTGTTAGAGAGCAGAAAAGTGAAACATCTTCATCCTCTGATAACGATGATGACTACGGTGATCAGATAGAGCTCGAATTTCCACAGCAGGAAGAAGTACCAACACGGGATTCTGAGACTCGAAGACTAACAGTTGTCAACATGGACTGGAATCACATTAAGGCTGTTGATTTGCTAGTATGTATGAATTCTTTTCTTCCTAAAGGTGGTCAGATCTTGACAGTAGCAGTTTATCCATCAGAATTTGGATTGAAACGAATGGCAGAAGAAGCAGTGCGTGGTCCTGCTATCTTTGGAAGTGACGATGAATCTAGTGAAGATAGGCGAAAGCAGAAAGAATTTGAAATATTTGTAAGTGGCCGTGTGCACTGCAGAAGCCTAGAACCCATGAGGAGGAGGAGGACCAAGAACTCGATCTCGAAGCCTCGCAATCTCAAAATGGCACCTCGCGTTGCCAAGAAGACCGCCTCAGGAATCCCTACTCCCAAGAAG
This sequence comes from Larix kaempferi, assembly GCA_027924585.1. Taxonomy (NCBI): domain Eukaryota; kingdom Viridiplantae; phylum Streptophyta; class Pinopsida; order Pinales; family Pinaceae; genus Larix; species Larix kaempferi. The sequence continues at coordinate 1,564,345 of BSBM01000694.1, read as the reverse complement.
GAGAAAGCAGGAGGTGCTAAGTCCAAGCAGACAACGCCAAAGGCCGAGCTAGTGCCGGCCGTTACTGTCGAAGCTGAAGAGCTGAAGCAGTCACCGCCTAGACCCAATGGAACGAAGGCAGTGCCTAACGCCGACATAGTAATGGAAGATGATGAAGATGAGTTAGAGAATGAAAAGCTACGTCAATATGAGAAGGACAGGCTCAGGTATTACTTTGCTGTTATTGAGCGTGATGATTCTGCAACCTCAAGTTACCTTTATAAAGCATGTGATGGAGTGGATTTTAAGAGGACTTCAAATGTTCAAGACTTGCGTTTCATTCCAGATGATATGGAATTTGATCATCCTCCTCGAGATGTTGCAACAGAGATTCCAACCAATTATCTAGCTCCAGATTACCACACCCGTGCATTGCATCATAGTAAAGTCAATATAGCCTGGGATGATGACGAGCCTCTTCGTGTTAAGACTCTGCATCGCAAATTTGATCCAGATCAGCTAAATGAAATGGATTTTAAGGCATATTTGGCATCAGATGATGAAGTATCTGATGGTGATGATAACCGTGATGATGATGATGGCAGTCAAGAAAATGGAGAGGACGGTGAGAACACGAAGAAAAGCGTAAGGGAGAATTATAGAGCCCTTCTCCTGGAGTCTGGGGATCCTTCAGAAGGCAGGGAGGATGAAGATGACAAAAACATGGAGATAACTTTCAACACTGGATTAGAGGACCTAAGTAAGCGTATTCTTGAAAAAAGCAAGAAAAATAATTCAGAGGAAACGGTTTGGGAGGCTTATTTGCGAAAAAGAAGTGAAAAGAGAAAAGCAAAAGAAAAACTTGCAGAGAGATCATCTGAAGATGAAACCAGTAATTCTGATGGAGAGTACGCCGATGATGGAGAAAGGGATAATCAGTCTGACGATTTCTTTTTAGATGAGGAATCTTTGAAGAAGACTGGGCTAACTGTTAACAGTTCCAACATGAAGAAGGCTGTTAAAAAAGAGACAAAATTGAAACCTCTGTCAACAAAAATGAAAAATGAAGAAAATGCTGGTTTATTTACTGTCTTAACTCTGTCTATCTGTGCAGGTGTTGATTGCAGTCCTAATGCTGCAAGAGCTAAGGTATTGAAGCTGTCATGCAGCGTTAACAGGAAGAAGAAAGTCAAGATGAAATTCATAAAGACTCTTGCACATCATTGGTTCAAAGTTGTGCACCGCTGGAAAATGAAAAAGACAATGGCCTGGCGTTTCGATAAAGAAAATGTTTAAAGAATTTTTGTAATTTTTGTTGTTTCAAATTTGCTGTAGCAATGTTGTTTGCCTTTGTAATTTGAAGTTTTTTTTTGGAAGTAATGATGCTGGCTGAAGCCACTGTGAGATGATCGATGAGTTAATAGATGAAATTTCATGTTGCTTGCTGTTTGAAGTATGTATGCGTTTGTTGAAAGGCTGTTGCCTTGTACTGGTTGTGTGATCCTCTGCCATTGATGCGTGGTTTGCTGAAGTCTGCCACCTGCAGAGAAGGAAGAGCGTAGAGTTTGCCTCCGCCTTCAGTATTCAGTATGCAGTTGAGAATGGCATCTGCAGTTGCAGATCCGCCTTAAGACTCTCTAAGACATGAGAGCATTCTGATGATGAAGTTTCCAGCAGCAACATTGAAGAAATTTTTGAAGTGTTTCCTGTCAACTTGTAAGAAGCCTAGCTGAGACTTTAGACCAGCAGGCCATGATTTTTGTAAACTGTGTGTTGTGATGTGGCTGTTGAAATTAAGGGGGAGATTGTTGGAATTAATTGCCAACCGCCACCTCTCCTCATCGTGATCATTCACCTCGAACTATGAATCCACCTGGAGCGTGTGATCATTTGATGTATTCGTGTGACCATTTCATGTATTCGATGTATGTATCTGGCAGTAGTTCGCATTGTAAATGAGCAGTTAATGCTCATGGAGCTTCTTGGTGAAGGTGATTTGATAGACGTTCTCTTGAACTCTCGATCCTTCTAGAGGGTTCACGATGTATAAATCTTTTTATCGGTTAATACAATGGATATGGGTTCCCGGGCACTTTGGCCCTGTCGTGTATTCTGTTGTGAGCCGCTGTGTTTTTCCGTTGAATGTCAAAACACGAATTGTGTGCTTGCAGGAATGGAGTGCATCCGCTGTGCCTACTCCCTCACTTATTTCTTGTCTGGCCGTGGCATCCTCATTGCAAAGATTCACGTTAATTCCCTGAATATAATGTTCAATCCTACTTGATAAAGAAATAAAAGTATGAAAGAAAAATTAAATGTATGAAAGTTACTAGTAATGGTCCATGGTATTACGTAAATCTTCTTAAAAGTTTGTTATGTTATAGTTTTCTTATTACTTATTCATGATAACTAGGTACAAATCTATAAATATTTAAAATATTATAAGCCATTAAGTATTTACATAAATTAAGAATTATTATAAGACAAATTTATAAATATTTAGAGGATTTGAAGTCAATATGGATTCATATTGATGTGTTATATATATAAAACATAGTGCAAAACAAAACAAAAATTCATACATTTTGAAATCATATTTTTTCTTATTTTAATTATTCATATTTATATATTAAAAAATAAATATTATTTAATGCCTATGAAATTTATTATCAACATATTTTATTTTTTATAAACTTCTAATTCCAAAATAAATTAAATTTGAAATTAATGATGGTATTTGTTCAGATCGCAGAACATCATGATGGTATTTGTTCACGATGGTTTGGTTACTTTCTTATTGTTGGAGTGAAACGAAGACAAAAGATCGCATAACATTCCATCGAGTATTGCATCGGCCTCAATTCATGATCACAAGCAGATTGCAGAACATCATGATCAATATTACATTGTCAGAATCGAACCAGAACGAGGCAAAAACATCATGATCGATATTAAGCTCGATATTACATATCAATTGCCTAAACTGTTGCATGGGTCATCATCGTGCACTGTTGCGTGGGTCATCGTCTCGATCATCAAATCAATTAGCCCGCTTTGCAATAGATCATGATCGCGCCACATCCCTTTTTAACACTGCTCAGTCACCCAGCTTCAATGTACAGGGCCTAAGAATGGTGGTGTAGGTCCCTCCGCACACTAATTATTATGGTGTGGGCAGTTTACAGGCACAGACACAGGTACATCAATAGATGAATTTATATTTTCAAAAACTCTTTCTAAATTGAAGGTCAAGTAAGTTTGTCAAATAAACAATCTTCACTATATTATTCTGCAAATTTTTATTAATATCCCTATAGGCGTTTCCATATGCATCTTTTGCAGATGTGCTAATTAACCCACAATACCATGAATGCGATGCCATCTTTGAATTCATTACATTAATATTCCTTACCTCCAATTATGGTGTGGGCAGTTTACAGGCACAGACACAGGTACATCAATAGATGAATTTATATTTTCAAAAACTCTTTCTAAATTGAAGGTCAAGTAAGTTTGTCAAATAAACAATCTTCACTATATTATTCTGCAAATTTTTATTAATATCCCTATAGGCGTTTCCATCTGCATCTTTTGCAGATGTGCTAGTTAACCCACAATACCATGAATGCGATGCCATCTTTGAATTCATTACATTAATATTCCTTACCTCCAACACTAATTGATAACTCAGAAGGCGAAGTTGTTACGTGGTGAGCAAGCCATCCAATCAAGAACTTACTTTATCTCGTAAATGAATGCACAGTATCATATATTGAGCAAGCCATCCAGTTCAGAGTTGATTAACTTTCTCCTCAGTCACAGATTTTATACAGTAAACACAAATCCACAAAGTTTGTTATAGTTGCACAAATCAACCTGCCTCCAAAAGCGTACTTTGAAGTTTAATATGGAAAGGATCTTTAATGTCTTCATGGAGTCTCACCTGCAGAAAATGATGCTGGATGTTATCATGGTTTGCGGCCTATTGCTCCTTGCAGTCAAAATAAGTTGTGCCTATCCTGTTGTGGAGGGAAGTAATCAAGATAATGCCCACTTAACATGGAGTTCTTAATTTAATATACTTCACAGGGGACCTACTCCTCCCTCATGTCCTTCTGGCTGTATCCATTATTCATCACCCCCTGTAGGTGGCATTAGGTTCCCTATTAAGTGAATGTGCCATTATATAAGCTTTATTTTTATATAATGTTACTCTGTGAGCTTCTTCTTTTGAAAATCGGGTTCAGTAATGAATTTTTATTTTTATTTTTCAGTGGTCGAATTCTAAATGTCTGGTAGTCGTGATTCCTGGCTTGAACTATCTGTAATAAATGTTGTTGCGATATTTGTGTTTTTTTTTTATAAATTGTGGTTAAATAGCGTAAGCGTTGCGTCGACCTTTGTAATTTTTGGCTTGATTGGTTGTTTAGTTAACAGAAGCAACTCCCTTCACAGAATTTACCCCATAGGGAAAAGAAGTGTAAAGTATGTATACACTTGTCAAAAGAATTTACTAATTATATACTTGTTTTCAAAATAATTACATAGTATGTGTTAAAGTCTAATGGAAAAAAAGGGGCAAATTAGATTAATTAGTCATTGGAAGAAATTCAAATTATGCACATATTCCATAACCAAAAGAATTACAAATTGTAAGTTATGATGTATTTAGTTAATATTAAGAATATTTTGCTTATGTAAACGAGTATGATATTCTATAAGATGTAATGAATGTATTTAGGGACTTTGGAAAATTTGCACTTTGGATAATTATATAAATTAGAAATTATGGAAAAGTAGATATGTGCATAAAATAAGTCTATGAACATTGGTAGAAGATGTACTTCATATATGGTAGAATGCATTTTATGATTATATGAATTGAAAGATGGTCATTTGGGCGAAGGAACATTTTTATATATTGGATGTATTGAAGATGATTGTTTTAGCATTAAAAAAAAATTGGGTTTCATTTTCTAGGTACGTTACACATGTTATGTTTTTTTTTGTGTGTGTGTGTGGATTTCTCAGCTATAAACTCACTAAGTTATGGTAAAATTATTATATTTCTTAAAAGATTATTGGTTTACTAAATAATGTTGGTTGTAATTTGAGAAATCAATGCATGCTTTGTGTAGAGCAAAATATATAAAATTCTATATTGATATATTGGGTCTAATCTGTATAATTAAAATCCTATTTGAATGAGCTTGCATCCTAGCACTAAAAAGGTGGAGGGTAACTCCAAGTTTCAATGTATTCCTTGTGTAACATATATATTAAAAAAAAAAGATATATAATGTAGAGCTATGCGGAACATATAAAATAAGAGAGCACCTCCTTGGACTAATAGTTAGGGCATTTCCATTTTGATTTGGTTAGTGTTGTGAGTGAATTCAGGGTGTGGCTTCTCAGAGTTGTAGCTAGTGCTCCTGCCCTTTTAGTTAAAGTATTGCTTGATCTTAAAAGGAGGGCATTTCCTTTCTAGTCGGTTACATCGTTGGGATTTCTTTGTTGATATGGTTGAGTTGCATTGTACTCGTGGCTATGAAATGAAATCTATCATGGAGAAGAGTGCATCTCCCTTGCGCTCCTACTTTACCCTAGTAGATTTGTTGCCCAGCTCAGGGTTGACAGCTGTGTTGGGGAGCACATTTGGTGTATGGTTGGGTGGAAATTTGCGGTCACTCATTCAGTCACATAGAGACACCTATGAAAGATAATTATTATCTATATTGTGTTTCATTATTATTTGTCCTTGTTAAAAACATATGGATGCCATCCAATAACTTTTAGTTGGATATGTTATGGGCATTGTTTTCCATTCATGTTTGAATCAATTTTGAGTAATATTTTATGTTATAATCGCTGGTTAGTTTTCCTTTAGTTAGCTTCCATAGGAAAATCATGTGAATGATTATGGAATCAATAACACTCAATGTAAAAACATATGGATGCCATCCAATAACTTTTAGTTGGATATGTTATGAGCATTGTTTCCCATTCATGTTTGAATCAGTTTTGAGTAATATTTTATGTTATAATCACTGGTTAGTTTTCCTTTAGTTAGCTTCCATAGGAAAATCATGTGAATGATTATGGAATCAATAACACTCATGGAATCAATAACACTCAATTACATTAGTTGCTAGTTGATAATCGTATGAAGATAACATGTATTATTTGGTATATATGTTGTTCAATTACATTTAGTTTGTCACTGATACGCACATGAAAATAAAGTGTATGGTTATGGAATATGGTTGATCATTCATGCTAAACCAAGTTAGAAATCATATGGTCAACATGATGTAGTTCACACGATCTAAATGATGTAACAAGTCTGTGGGCATAAATAAGCATTGATGTAGTTCTATAGTTGCAACCAAGGTAGAATTATCGTCATGAGTATAATTAAACATTTTAATGTACTCACCATTTTGTATTGTAATTTATGATATATATGCTCATTCCCAAACCAATAATGATAAGGTTGTAACGCCATACTTCCTTATTCATGTCATCAATGTGGCTTATTCCCCATTTAGTTCGTTATGATTAGACCTGCGTTGACAGTATGCCATAGCTAGAATCTTGTATAGGTAGGATATGAGAATATAGTGAAGAATATTTGTTATAGACTTGTTGTATAATGAACAATTTTGTTTGGTGAAATATTATATGTTGTATGGTGATTATTTAATTAGGCTAAAAAAGGATCCTTAGCTAGGAAAGTGTATAGTCTCTACCTTTTGGTTAAAAGTCTTGTAGTGCTAATCATTAGAAACTAGTAAACCCTATTTACATACATCCCATATGTGATAATAAAATTGGTAGTGAATATACTTGAAACTTTTTTATGTGATCAGACGATAATATTCTTGTAGTGTAATATGCATAATTGATATTATGATGTTAAGTGATCCATCAGACTAATAAATATGTGCTTGTTGAATCTTGTTGAATGATAGTAAAGAGAAAAATTTATACCATGTACTCCAAAAGCCTAATGAGGGTATTGGGTACATAGGATATGGAGCAAACTATTAAACAAGTACAGTAGAATTTAAAAGTTGCACAAGATTGACCAAAAAAGTTATGCAGATATTAAAAGAACTACAAAAGAGTTCAATGTCGGGGACCATGTATACTTAAAGCCAAAGAGAAGTACGGTAGGCTTGGGAAGATGTTCCAAGTTAGTGCCTAAGTATTGCGAACCCTTTGAAGTGTTCACCAAGATAGGGTTGGTAGCATATTAGCTTGCACTTCCTCCTTCTATAAAAGTTGATAATGTTTTCCATGTTTCTTTATTAAAAATATATGTACATGATGCTACTCATATAAATTGTTTGGAATATGATTCAGATAGACACTAAGGGTGAGTTCCCGAAAGAACCTTTGCACATCCTAGACAGGAAGGAACTTACCGTACGGAATCGAGCCATCGCTCAAATAAAAGTGCAATGGAATCACTTCAACCCTGAAGAGGAAACTTGGGAAATGGAGGATAAAATGTGAGATGCATATCTCTCCATGTTCCAGAACAAGCAAGAGAGCTCAACATAAAGAACACCAAGGACAGTGTTAAGAATAAGGGGGGAAGAAATGTGATACCCCCAAAATATTATTATTTATTTTTGAATTGTTAAATTGTGACAATTATGTTTTTTATGTAAGAGTTGTTTAAAACTCGAAAACAGAAAGTGACACTTTGCACAACAAACTATTTTTATTATTAAATAAAAGAAAAGGTCACTTGGAGAGTCCCCTAAATGAGGGGACACTACCATGGCACATAGAACATGTGTAAGCAAGCAAGAAAGATCTTTACCAATCAAATCTAATCTAATACTCAACAACTAGACAAGATCCTAAATCATAGGGATTAGCGGATCGATTGGAGATTTGATTGGGATGGCACAAGACCTGGGAAAAACTATATATAATAGTGCACTGAGATAGCATGGGACGTCGTGTGGTGCATAGAGGAACTGTGTTGAGTATTCTCTCTTTTCATAAGTCCATCATTACTTGTTAGAGACTCTAAGAGAGAGAGAGAGAGAGTACCATTTGGAAGTGTTTCTTGGAGTTCTAGTGCATGATGGTGATCCAGCTTGGGGGTGGATTTGGGTAAACAAACGAGTTGCTCTCTCCTATGGTTGGGAGGAGCTAATTCTCCAAGCAACTAATTTCATTGTTGCAAGTAAGTATATGTTTCGGTTATGTGAATAAATGATTAACAATGATGCATAAGTGATTTTAGAATATGAAAGGTTGAAATATTGTAGTTAGTAACATGTTAAATATGTTTTCCATACCCAAGATGTTGCAAGATATTAGTTTTATTGAATAAATTTAAAGTTTTTCAACTTTCTGCATATCCAAAAATTGGGGTTGTTACAAAACATATAAATATTGTAGAGGGGTTATAATTAGGTATTGAGGGGTTCAATTAGGTACCAATAGGTTTGAATGGGTGTAAATTTGCATGTGAAGATGGTATCGGCCTAACTTTGTTTTCAATTGTACTCTATTTTTTTTATATGTATGATCTATGTGTGAAGGTAGTATGAATTTGATTATGTGTTAATTCATACTTGTGTTTGAGTAGGTATGTTATGTGTGTGAAAGTGGCATGAAGCCTATTGCAATAATTATGTGTAAAGTCGAGCTACATTCAAGGGGTTTTCCTACATATCAAAATATCTACTCCCACTAAAATTTAATATTTCACTTTACAATATTCTAAAGCTTATAAGGGTTGTGTCATGTCACCATACTAATGTTAGAAATAAAAAAAGGGGTTTTAAAAATTTCATGGAAAAACGGATATATAGGATATCTAGTGAAAATATAGGTTTTTTAATTGGAAAGATGTATTGGGAGAGGTGTTCAACAAAAATACTTTTAGAATTATTTATTAATATTTAAATGAAAATAGGGTTAACATTTAATATCACATGAATGCACATGTTATGTCATAGGTTCATTGAGTGAAACACCTAAGGATTGAACAATATTATCAACTGAAAATATTGTTCATTTGAAAATTCATATTGTTTGGAAAAAAATATGGTCAATAGGTGATTAAAACTAGTCGACACAAATATTTTATAGGTGTGATAATATGCAAGGGATCTAGCAACTGTAACAAACTCTCAAGAATGTTTCAAAGAAGAAGAGAAGAATGCACTCAATAATCATTCATAAACACATAGTAATGAACAATAATAGTATCATACATGGAATAATGAATGTAAAGAATGTGTTACAATAATCTGTGATGGAGCATCATATAGGATTCGAATTAGCCAATTAGGGCATTCGAATCTAAGCTCAAAGTCTAGCTTGGATAACAATAGAGACATCATCCAATCGGTAGTATCAGTCATAAATGGTAATAGTCAATCAAGTGTGTCTAACTGAGTCTAACATAACCATCTAGGCATAAATCAGTGAATGGAGACTCCAAGGGGGGTGCATGAGGCTATCAAATAGTCAAGTGGAACTCTAGAACTAGCTAACTAGAAGCTACAAGCAGTCAGCAAGAGAAATCAGTGGAATAACTGCTCAATCAATGCACTAACTGAATGATAACTCCCGGTAGGTGAGATAAGGTGCCCTGACTCAGTGATAACTGAAGGTAGGTGAGCAAAGGTGCACTAATTGAGTGTGGTAGGTGAGAAAAGGCACACTTGGAATGCAGAAAGTTCAAGGAGGGCGCATCAGGTAGGTAGGAGGCCAAATGGGAGCTGAAGACAGGCTCTGGGGAGCTGAAAGTGAGCTCTAGCTGCTGGGGAGACCACCATGATGATCACTGGATGCATGAAGTGGCATGCAATTGCATGCAAAATATAAAAATGATGGTGTGAATATTCCAACACCCCCCCGCAAGCTATACTATGAGGTAATAACTGAAATATGAAAAATAGGGCCCTGGTGACTAAGACCAAAGGTCACCCCGTACAATCAATCTAAATAAACTAAGTGAGGAAAGAGGGAAAACCCATTGGGAAGAAATCCCTCCCTCAAAATAGACTGCAGGATGTTAATGTAGCATATCATTTCTCACCCCTGAAGAAGGTAAGTGTCCTTCTTTCTCAAAGAAGGATCGATAGATCTGAAATGGATCAGGAATTTCACAAGGATGAACCCTTACATGCTAAAATTATGATTTGGAAGATTGGGGAGTAGTGGTTTCCCATCAAAGAAGAGGATCATTAAAGTAAGAAGGGTGAAACCTTCCATGCTGAAAATCTGGCCTGGAAGATTAGGGAGCAGTGGTTTCCCATCGAGGAAGAAGATCATCAATGTGAGAAGGATGAAACCTTTCATGCTGAAAATCTAATCTGGCAGATTGGGTAGCAGTGGTTTCCCATCGAGGAAGAAGAGGACAAACAAGTGATAGATCTTCAGGTTCTTGTGGATTTGGATCTACCATTCGCTCATCTTCATCATTAGTTGCTAGACCTTCAGGTTCTTGTGGATTTGGGTCTAGCATTCCATCATCATCATCTCCATCTTCAGATTCTGAATCTGAAATATCATGTGAAGATGCATCATCACATCCAAACTCTAAATCTGAAATCTCATGTGAAGAAGCAAGTAGAACTGGCTCATCATCACATACAAACTCTGAATCTGAAATCTCATGAGAAGGAGAAAGTAGAAGTGGCTCATCATTTGATCTCTTATCAAAAATATTTTCCTTGTCTTTACCATTCGCCCTTTTGGCCTCAACAGCTGTAAGGGTCGAATCCAATCCGGGTTTGATCATTCCCATGGAGATTAACTTCTCTTCCTCTTGAGTAAGAGATTGGATGAATTCATCAAGTGAGGGAAACTTCCATCTTGGAGGGACATCTTAGCTGACTGGAAAGTAGAGACAAAAACTGAGAAGTTTGGCCCCAACTTTGAGAGAATGGCAAGAATAAGTTGCTTGTCTTCTTTCACTATCTCATATCTTTTCAACTGTGATATCAAGATTTTGAACTTGGTGAGGAAGGAATTGATAGATTCGAAGCTGTCTGGACTCAAAGATATGAGTTCATTCTCCAATTTGTGACCTTTCATATCATCATTCTGTCCAAAAATGGATTCGACCTTGTCCCAAACCTCTTTAGGAGATGTAAGATCGATGACATAGAAGTGTAGATCTTTAGAAATTGAGAGAAGGAGAAGGCCAACTGCTTCATCAAGCCTATCCAAGTACTTGGACTTTTCAATTGCACTGAGAGGTTCTACCATCATTCCATTGAGTATTCTGGTGAAGCTCTTGGATCTCATGAAGAGAGCCATCTTGTCTTTCCACTCAACATAGTTGGAAGATGTGAGCTTTATATCCATTTGAACAGAGAAGGTCGAATGGGTGAAGAAGAATTCGAATGGGTGAATAAACCTACAAAACAAGAAGAGTTTTTGCTGATGGAGAATGTTGCACTTCGACTGAACACTACCTTAAGAACACTGAGCACATAGACTAAGTCCTTCACACTTGGCTAGACCTCATTGGATTTCTCCAATGAATTCAAGTAATAGCGCAAGGATTTGCTGTCGAAACTCAGAGGCTTCTAGTGCTCAAGTTAAAAGATAGTTGCTCAAAGAAATGTTGCAACTCCTGCAATGGCTGCAATTCGAATATTTGCTTCTTGCTCTGATACCATGCGATAATTCTCAAGAGATCTAGCAACTATAACAAACTCACAATCAAACTCTCTAGAATGTTGCAAAGAAGAAGAGAAGAATGCACTCAATAATCACTCATAAACAGAGAATAATGAGCAATAATAGTATCATACTACATGGAATAATGAATGTAAAGAATGTGTTACAATAATATGTGATGGAGCATCATATAGGATTCGAATTAGCCAAGTAGGGCATTCGAATCTGAGCTCAAATTCTAGCTTGGATAACAATGGAGACATCATCCAGTCAATAGTATCAGTCATAAATGGTAATAGTCAGTCAAGTGTGTCTAACTGAGTCTAACAGAACCATCTAGGAATAAATCAGGGAATGGAGACTCCAAGGGGGGCGCATGAGGCTATCAAATAGTCAAGTGGAACTCCACAACTAGCTAACTAGAAGCTACAAGTAGTCAGTATGAGCAATCAGTGGAACAACTACTCAATCAATGCACTAACTGAATGATAACTCCTAGTAGGTGAGATAAGGCACCCTAACTGAGTGATAACTGAAGGTAGGTGAGCAAAGGCACTAACTGAGTGTGGTAGGTGAGAAAAGGCGCACTTGGAATGCAGAAAGGTCAAGGAGGACACATCAGGTAGGTAGGAGGCCAAATGGGGGCTGAAGACAGGATCTAGGGAGCTGAAAGTGATCTCTAGGTGCTGGGGAGACCACCATGATGATGACTGCATGCAGTGGCATGTAATTGTATGCAGCATGCAAAATATAAAAATGATGGTGTGAATATTCCAACAATAGGCCCTCCATTAATTTTATATTTTATCTGAAAACATTATTCGATTGAAAGTTAAATACAATTGTTTGACCAAAAAAAGTTATTTTGTTCAACCAAAAACTTAAGAAATCCAAATTTCTCTCATACCACTCTCATCAAATACTTACTAAGATTCATTTTTTCACCCATATAATATTTATTTTTAAAGTTTTTTCAAGAAATATTTCTATTGTTATAATCAATGGTTGTTATGTTTCAACAATAAATAAGTCCTTCAAGTATGTGTCATTAGTCATTGATGTACTTGGATGTTCTTGATCAGATATATTATCAAAGTATTCCTTAATTTGGAGAGTTTTAGGGTGTGGGTTCTAAAGGTATTTTGAAATCAATGTGTCTTCATCACATTCATTTAATGCCAAAGAATTATAATGGTCAGGATGGGCTAGATAGTGGCTCCAAAAAATTCTTCGTCTTCCTTTTCGTTAGATACCTACCCTAACCTCTATATTATGGGGTACTTGTGAGTTATTCAATCAATGTATGGATCCATATTCTTTGAATACGTCTCTTTAGGTTGTTAGTGGGTATCGACGCAATGTAAAAGAGTCATTTTTATTGAATAAGGCGCATCATATGGGTTAATAGAGGCTCCAAACACTTCTTCAACATCTTCTTTGTTAGAGTCCTATCCTAACTTCTCTACTTCAGAGTACTTGTGAGTTATTCAATTAGGGTATGAAGTCATGTTCTTTGAATAAGCCTCCTTTGAGTAGTTAGTGGGTACCTACTCAATGTGAAAGAGTCATTTTTACTAAATAAGGCCCATTAGATGGCTGATACTCATTAATGATTAGACCACTAGTAGTTAGAGTTTTGCTAGTGAAATATTATATATAATGGTAGGAGGCTATGTAATATTTTGTTAAGTGTTTTTATTGTATTAGAGGTATGTTTAAAAAAGGTTTCCCCCTCAAAGACGAACGTGAGCATTGCTCTCTCTTTTATGGATTATCAATACAAGGGTTATATTCTACAACTTCTAGATCATTGTCTCTCTTATTTACCCTTTTTTATTTATATTTTTTGAAAAAATCGTCAATAGTCATTGTTTTTTCTACTTAATCACATTACAAGTGGTATCATGGATCTTTCTCATGCTAGCATGCACTCAAATTTAAAAATTAAAATTAAAACTAAGCCACTAGATATTTGTTTTGTTTCTTTAAACATGGAGATATGTCATTAATTAAGCAGGTAAAAGTGTAGTTTGAGAAGCGTATACATACATAATAAAAGTGAATTCACCTAGTTGGACACCCTTGTGCACCTCTATTGGCACTGTAATGAGTAATATCACATTAGACATAATTTTTCTATTGTTCTTCCATGTGACTTCAACTATATCAAAAAATCCCTTAGTGCAATTGAAACTAACCTTACATAAGCCTAATGATCATCCTATTACTACAGTACCTTGAGAACAACATTAGGGAAGATCACTCTCACGTACTAGGGAATCATGTAATATGGCTAACAGTATGGTCTATCCTCCTTAATTGGCATTTCAAAAAATTCAACTTAGTAATATTATTGAAAATCATCAGGTATATTAGAAATTTATATCGCTTTAGACTCCTTTATGCATAGGATCCTACAAACCCTAGATTCAGTAGAATGGTTAGCTACATAATAATAATAAACTAAAGATTAAAAATAAAAAAATAAAAATCCTTGAATATGGAGAATTTGTGAATTTCATCACCACAGTAATACTCCTACATAGTTTTTTAAAGGTCTAGTGGACGCAACAACCATTGAAGGAGATTTATCTCAAAGGACTCATGCAATGCAAATGACATCGATATAGCTCTCCATTAACATTTTTTTGTACCCAACCATACTATTGCAGATAACCCATCTCAAAAGATTCCTTGTGTGGCACTACTCATGTTGGTATAATTATATGGTAACTTTTTGGTGGATCCATGATCCCCACAGTGGCCATTAGAAACATGAACTTGGAGAATAGGCTTACCAATCTAAAAAATCCTAGTCTATGGGATCAAAGAAAATGTCTCTAAGATTGACAAACAAGTTTCTCATATAGATAGCATGTTGAAATAGGTCTCTAAGTTAGCAACATGAAAGGAGATTTTCCTAACACCAATAACTAGCTACATTCTGTCCTTTCCCTCCTACATGCACATGGGTAATGGTTGGATCAGTTGGTGTATCCAGATGGGATTAATTCCTTAATGGATGAGGTCCTTTCCCAAATCCACCCGTTCATGATAATAAACACCATATTTATCATAGAATTCCTAAAGTAGATCTACACATGTTTGATGGTTTTAACGCCATAGGTTCGGTTACCTAAATGGGAAACTACTTCTCCCTCTAAGGTATTACTAATAACCTAATGAAACTTAGGATGGGTGTGTTATACTTGGATCATGAGCATTGGAATTTTTTGCAATGGCATAAGAAATCATATGGGGACTACATTACATGGAGTCATTATTTGAAGGCCATCTATGTTCACTTCAAAATAGATACCATCATTTGGGAAGGTTGACCAATATGTGCCAAATAGGCACAGTCAAAGACTTTATAGCAGCCTTCAAGAAATTAGAAATCTGCACAGAGAACATGGATTATTTTCTTTGAAAGAATGTTTTATCAATGGTCTAAATGAGGAGATTAGAGAACGAGTATTAATGGCTCATTCAACTACTGAGTTGGAGGCGTCTCAATGAGCTAGAGAAGCACAGTCGTTGGTGGTAATTGCATTGAAAAAAAAACCACTTTTATTCTCAAATCACAGTCCCCTCTTATGTCTACAACCACTTACCCTACCTCTCGAACCTTGTGGGACCACAAGTTAACCTTGGAAGAAGCAATTGAATGCCAAAATCTCAAAATTTGTTATAACTATGATGAAAATTCTTTCAAATGACATAAAGGTAAGGAAAAAAATAATTTCAAATAGACATGACCCAATCAAACCATCCTAAGATAACTTTAGATAACTTTAGAGGAAGCCACTGTAGAGTTGGATCTCATAGAGGCTACACCTCCTCTCTCAGAAGAAATAACTAAGGAGCCTCTTTCTATAGAACCTTTAATTTCCCTCAATTCTCTATGAGGAATTTC
The DNA here is from genome assembly GCA_027924585.1 of Larix kaempferi. Classification (NCBI taxonomy): domain Eukaryota; kingdom Viridiplantae; phylum Streptophyta; class Pinopsida; order Pinales; family Pinaceae; genus Larix; species Larix kaempferi. The sequence goes on along the minus strand of BSBM01000694.1, from coordinate 1,548,786 downwards.
AACCCCCAAACTATGAAGTCAATTGGTTATAGTAGGAGAATAGAATTCTCCTTAAAACATTATTAATACATATTCTTCCTTTTTACATTTTACTTCTTACCATCTACCCTGTGTAAAGATTCTTTACAATATAATTAGTTCCATGTATGGAAGGGAAACACTAAAATAAGTTCATGTATTGGAATTCTATGATTGAAGGTATGCCACAACACCACGGACCTAGTAGTATTAAAAAGGTGCCGGGACTTGAACATAATACTAGGCTTCACTACCATTAAACACGGTCTCACTAAATAAAAGAAATGAGAACTTGTTTAGATCGATGAGTATGCAAATTGTCAAGGTGAAAATAAAAAAACGTCCAAAATTCATTGAATTGGATATCCTAAAAAGCATATAGGATTCATTTAAAACTTTCTAATTAGACTCGTGCATACCCGTGAGAGAAGGTTTACACAAAAAACAATGATAAATAATGATAAAATGGTGAATTAAACTTGGATGGAAGAAACATTGAAGGAAATATGACAAGATTAAAAGAAGGTGGCATGGGAAAAAAAAATTTGGAAACACTAAAATAAATGTGGTTAATATGTCGAACCAAAGTCTCAATGCTACAACCAAGACTATGCTAGAATATGGTCTTAATTGTTTTGTATCACCAAGCAGGATTCCTATAAAAAAAAAATTGAACTTGCAATGAAGATTCTACTTGAGGATCATCTCAAGGAAATGCGGCTATAATGCATTATGTCCATTAAATGAGAAAACCCACCAAAGAAAAATAATAATTTTGGAGTAATCAATTGTATTAAAAATACTTGAGAATTATTAAAGACATTAAAGTTCTTAAGCAAACAAAGGCAATTCTAGAATGATTATGGAGGATGCAGACTATAACAAAAGGATGCTTCTATAATAGCTACATGGAATTGCTAGGTTACCCAAGCAATAAAATCATTAAAGAATTAAAGAAAGCAGTCATGAACACAACCTTAGATATTGATACTAAATACAATCTTATACCTAAGGAAAACATAATGCCTCACATTTATGGCTACCAAAAATTAATAAAGAATATTGCAAATGCTAGAAACTCTAGATAGTGTTACATCACAAAACACACGAGAGAGGTACACATGATAACACTATATGATATTATGAGTAAATGGTGCAATTATTACATGGGATTTAATCTCCTTATATATGGTTACTCATGGAGAAAATCATTTCCACTTATGAAATGGGATAGATCTTCTTTACACAAAATGTACAAAAACATAACTATGTCATAAAGTGACTTTTATTACAACATGTAAACCTTATATCCTAACACCCCCCCTTAAGGATTATAATATTGAAAGCAAACACACATTAACTGAACAAAATATTAGAAGGAATCATAAAAAAACATTATTAGGAGCTTCTTCTTTGAAAATAGCCCTTGAACCAAGTAGAGTTCTATCAAGTTGCCCCATAACCCTTGTAAAGGTGTAGCTGCCAAATTGAATACTTGAGTTCCCATATTCCACCTACCCAAACTACTGAATTATGAATCTCACGAATTATTGGACAACCATTCGCGTTGAGCTACATCCATAGTGATCCATCAAGATGTCTCATGATCTTTGCAAGGGTGTAATTCCCAAGATTCACAAACTCTTGAGCTATCTGAAAAACTATCCAAGCTAAGTTTCATCTACACTAGATCTCTTCATTTATTCAAGGTGTCGGATTATTAAAATGAGGAAATCTACTCTTCTCCAGTAAGGTGATCATCATTGCCATTGTCAAGTGGATATTCTACAATGGCTACATCTCCTTTGATAAACTCAAGAGAATAGGTTGTGTGACCCATATGTTGGCTGCTTTCTAGACAAACCCGGGTTTTCAGGATGCGCAGCAACAAACACCCCTTTGGAGCACTGGCACTTTCGGCAACGAGCTGCGTAGCAACCCGAAGTCTCACCCGAAGTGGCTATGGGGCGGCTAAGGAATCAGGTTTCCTTAACCTAGGTGGTGTGGAGTCTACAGTATTCTCTCTTCCCTTCTTGGCGGTAACCCCTGAACAGAGCGTCTTACTCTTTCACAGGTCACACAGCGCCACAGCGTTGGAACTCACTCTTGTCAGCCGAGCTGCGCGGTAGCTCCGTACCTGCACACGAGTCTTTTACCCGCTACCTCTAATACACTATGTATCGTCTCTGCCCTTGCGCCACAGCGCAGTAACACACTCCTTTAGCGCTGCGGCGACAGTGCTCTTACAGACTCCTTCGACAATGCACAAGTACGACTTCTAAGGGAGCTTCAAGGATTTACTTTACATAATCATTCATAAAGATAGCGAAAAATTCATAGAAACATAGACAGTAAAGCAAAGAAATGCAATCACATAAAGCATCACCATAACAACAAGAATTAAGAGTTACACTTCCAGGAGGGAAGCTATGTCCACGGGCACTGTGTTTTATATTATCTTGAGATGGGGATAACACAACTCCGCTACGCACACAGCTGCAGCCTTAGATCTTTCTAGGAAACTCCACGCACACACCTGGGAGACCTTCTCTTAGATCTTTCTCTTCTTCTACAAATATTAACATGACAAAGACATACAATTACATTCCCCTCTTAGTCCTCTTGCGACTGGTCGATACATACAATGGCCCTTACGCCAAGCGGTCTTCCTGTGAGATTGCGGCCTTCTTACATGCACAAAATGATCATTAACAGCGCAAAAGATACAGCATTACAAATGGCTCAGACATCAACTTAGACTCAGTGACTCTAACTCTTTAACTCGTTAACTATCCAACTATCTAACTCTTTTCCCTTTTCAATTACACATATATATAGGTGGCCCTGAGGGTTGCACCTTTACAAAACTGTGGGCCTTTCCCAGCAGTGATCCCCAAAAACCCTAACTGCTGACACGGCTAGGTGTAGTGTAGGCGCCACTTGCAGTCACGTCGCAGCTTCCTGCAAACTCCATGATTTCCGGCGCAGATTGCGGGTATGGGCGCTGCTTCATCGTTATTTGCTCCTTGTCCTTCGCCTTCAATGCTTCGGCCCGTTGCTCTTCCTTTGTCCGAGCAACCATAACTCCTGTACTTTTCCTTCAATGCTTCGGCCTGTTGCTCTTCCTTGGTCCGAGCAACCATAAATCCTGTACTTTTCCTTCAATGCTTCATTTATTGTGGTGGTTGAGCTTTCTACTCGGCCACCTTATTTACTCTTTCCTTGGACTTGTGCGCGCGAGCTCCGCGATTTCCGGCCCGCAATCTGCGGTGAGCTTGCCCATCTGCCGCCGTACCGCACACTGTTCATTTCTGCCCAAAACTGGTGCTTTTCCTCAAAATTAGCACTTTTCCTTCAAAACTTAGTGCTTTTTCCTCAAAACTTGGCAGCTTTACCACAGCTACGGCCTATGCTCCAACAGGCCCCTAACACTTACTTGTGGCTCATCCCCGAGCCACTTGCACTAGCTTGTGGTCGCTTTACCTGTGCATCTGACTTTGCTTGGGTTGCAGCGAAGGCTTGCTTCCACTGCGCAATATCAGAGTCCATGTCTTGAACGCACTTCGTGGCTGTCTGCACCAGGTCTGAAGTAGCTTCTTCTCCTTCTGCGCCATCGACCAACTCTTGAGACTCAGCAAATGCTTTGACCTTGGCCTCTGCTTGGGCAACAAGTTCAGCATACTCATCCATAAATGGCTGAATGATGTTGGCGAGAGTAGCATCTTTTTCTCTGAGCCTGTGCAGTTCTTGCTGGACTTTACGGACTTCGCTCATCTTTCTCATTTTGACTAAGCCTTCCAAGGGCTTAGCTTCTTCGTTCAGAACAGTTAGGGACTGTTCTGCTACTTTCACCTGTTCCAAAAGGGAACCTTTAGAAGGGAGCTGCTCGAGCTCAGCCCAAGCCTGCATAGCTTGCGTCGTTAACTGTTGGGATTCATCTGTTCTGCACTTCATTTGGGTAGAAGCTATGCGTAGTGCTTCAAGTCGTTCTTGCTTCTCATCTGCAGGAGGCACTATGACACGAGCTTCCAACTCAGCAAGCTACTTTCTATGGTCCTCAGCCATTGCAACTACTTGTTATTCTAAGGCTTTCGCCCTTCTGCCAATGTGTTGCACTTTCTCAACTAAATGAAGGTCTGGTTGAATCTGGCAGGCCGGTAGCTCCTGGGCGATTTCATCGATGGCATTCCTTAGCCCAGTGTCTCGCGCTTCGTAAAGTGCAAGCTGCGCAGAGATCTCCTTATAGCCTGCCCTTAGCTCTACTTCCTGCGTCTGCAGTCTTTGATTGGCATGGAATGTGGAGAGCTCCCTAGCTCTCAGCTCAGTAGAGACCTGCTCGTGAACCAACTGTAGAGTTTCCAACGGAATTAGTGACAAATTTATTTCAACAGGGCCAACCGCGCTTACCTGAAGTGCAGCCAGAGGATCCGGGGAGTGTCATGCTTACAGGCGGGATGTGGACGACAGTGTGCCTTTCTGTCGATACTTCAACCCGCTCGGTGCTTGTAGATGCTTGCGGCGCCTGCGAGCCGGATGCTGGCGCATGGGTCTGCGCAACTTGTCCTGCAAGACCTTTCAACTCCACGAGCTGCATATCTAGAGCACTTCTGATATTGGCCTGAGAGGCACGCAGCTCCTGAAGTGGCTCCTTCAAGTACTCTTTGAGCCTCGCGGAAAGGATCTCATAGGGATCTCCAGTCACTTCTGCGGGGTGCGACAGCTTCTGTTTCTTGGTAGCCGATCCTGACGGACCTTCATCATTCTTTTGCCTGATCTTTTCCTTGCCCTTATCTTTCTCTGGCGTCTCAGGGGGTGGCATCATGGCAGCGGCTTCAACGGCCTGCTTCCATTCATCTGGCCAGGACTTCACAGTGTCCTCCACGTCCTAGGTAGTCATTCGGTAGAGTTCTACGGCCCATCCTTCCCACTGAATTCCGCGAGGGTGGAAATAGATTTCATGCATGTTGGCAGAAAAGACCAACTTCGTTCCATAGAGTTCTATCATCTCCTTAGTAAGCCTCGGCATCTCCAGGATGGTATCCCTGAGGAGATGGTAATACTCGAAGAACACGGCGCGGTTCATCTTGCGCTTCACGGGATTACTAGAATCCCAGAGGTTGACATAGCACATCCCTGTAACCTCTCCTGAGCGGCGCGAAAGAAATTGAGTGTTGGGCGGTTCCTTCCACTCGACAAAGGCACACAAGATCAGGAGCCAAGAGAAATGGAACAGCTGATTGGTGGTGTCCTGAACATTCCGGCAATCTTCCAAAAATGCATTCAGGAGGAAGAGACACCAGTTATACTGCTCTCCCTCCGCAGCTGCAATTGCGAGCTCTATAACAGCTCCAGGAACTTCTTTAGGTCGGCACTTCGTTAAAAGTCTGCCTGCAAGCAGACTGGCTGTGAATCTGAGTGCTTCATCTTCAACTACAGTGAGGTCATAAGCTCGACCTCCTCTCGAGAATTTGTATTTCTGCACCACCTGTGCAGCGAGCTTTCGGTCCTTGTCTTTACCAACGAAGTGGACGTTGGGGTCCTGACCAACCTTAGATAGGCCAGTAATTCGATGAATCAGGTCCACATTCAGATCAATTGGCCTCCCTAGCCAAAGATAACCACCATGAACACAGGATAACAGGACCTTGACAACCCAATTAACTTCATTGCTACGCCCGAAGTGCGGTAGCTTCAACAGGTTCAACAGTCCAGGCTTCTCTAGATTTACTGCAAATTCCTGCGGGACGAATTCGTCAATCTTCTTAATAGGATTATGGACCACCGTCAGATAGTGATCTGGCGCGAACTGAGGATACATTCTATAATCTCCCAAGTTGTAGTCAGAAAACTTAACCAGCGGGAGATGTCCAAGCAAGGATCCTTCTTCTTCCACGATTTTCGCCATTGGTGGCAGCGGAATCGAATACTTGGTGTTCTTGGGAATACGCACCTCGGGTGCATCATCTGGGCGTGGAGGAATGTAGTTAACCAGAGTGGCCAAGGGCTCTGGAACGTGTTCCTCCGACTGCTGCTGCTGCTGCTGGGGCTGAGACGCCCTTGTGCCCGGGGACTGTCTGGGATCAGAGGAAATAGGAGGCTTGACAATTTTGATCGGGGTAGCCATACCGAAGTCTAATCCTCTGCGTCTGAACTGATGGACGAATTCTTCAGTTGACAGGTTCTCCATCATGAACCTGCATACACGACCAACACTGAACAGAAAAGGGCGGGACCGCGTAGGATGCGAACTCTGAAAACAGCGGGAAGCAGTCTGCACGACACGGCTCTAAAAACAATGGCTTAGACTCTCAAACAAGACAACTATACAACTCGAGGAAATTAACCCAAGCATATACGAATGAGGGGTATTTATAGCTGAGGGCGGTAGTAGGTGCGGACAGGTGGCGCTTAATAACCATTTCCACTTAGGCGGATGAGTTGACAACCCCCCCCCCCCCCCCCGCGCCTTTGTGGTGCATTAAATGCGAGGGATGGGCTCTGACAGCCTTTGGGAGATGTGCTAAGGCCTTCGGCTCCTTAATTAAATGCGAATCTTAGGGAAATCAAGTTGAATCTGTCGGAGCAAGTACAATTCGATGGCGGTCTCATCCTTCATTAAGACTCAGACGCGGCTACAGAACTATCGCAATTCAAATTTTCGGCGGGTAACTTCAGCATGGGTAACTGTGCACATGGAGGGCTCCACGGCGAGGAGAACTCCATAAGAGAGACAAATCGACAACAGGGAACTTCACAAGAGCGAGAGTTCGACAACCCTAGGAACTCCGCAAGAGCGAAAATAGGCTCGCTCAGAACAGGCTTTAGTGACTTGCGCGGATGTTTCGAGGAACTGCGCGGGAATCCAGAGACTGAAAATGTCTCGCGACTTCCGTGTAGACTGATAAGTGCGATGCCTCTTTCAACTACACTGGACATCTACACGGCTTTAGCAGTTGACTAGGTCGACAGGGCAGAGTGGCCGTCGTGATAAAGCTTGAGCCGACTCCCGTTGATCATTGTGGGAAGCAACTCTCCATTAAGCTTTGCAAGCTGAACTGCTCCACCTTCGGTTATCTTCATCACTTGAAAAGGGCCTAACCAATGTACACGAAACTTGCCTGGAAACTTGATGAATTTACTATCATAGAGGAGTACCAAGTCTCCTTCCTAAAAGACTTTATTCTTAATATGCCTGTCATACCAAGCCTTCTGTCTCGCCTTCTGCACTTGTTGATGGAATCCAGCTAAAAGCATGTCTTCTTCTAAGGCAACCAATTGTGACAGCCTTTCACTCATAGTATCAGTATCTTCCATGTCTGTAATTTGAGCAATCCTGAGACTGGGAACAATGTATTCCATGGGCATGACTGCTTCTTGTCCATACACCAAACTGAAAGGTGTGTGACCTGTTAATTTCTTGCATGTGGTTCTGTAAGCCCATAACACAGCTGTGACTCTAAGGTCCCAATCATCTCTTTGTTGATTACAGATCTTGGTCAGGGCATTCTCCAGAATCTTATTGAATGCCTCCACAGTACCATTAGCTTGAGGGTGGTAGGGTGTAATCTTATGGTGACTAATGTGGTATTCTTCAGTAAGGGCCTCTATAGTCTTGTTCAGGAAATGTGTGCCCTGATCACTCATTAGAATCAGTGGACATCCAAATCTAGTGACAATATTCTAAAAAATGAACTGCACGGTAGTAACAGCGTCGCAATTCTTAACTTGCTTCGCCTCAGCCCATCTGGTGAGGTATTCAGTAGCTGTGATGATGTATCTTGCGCCGGTTCTCTTTCCTAGTGGGTTGATAGGTCCGACAAAATCAATGGCCCACTTATCAAAAGCACGCACTGTTATCTGGGGTCTTAGCGGCATTTCATCTCTTCTTGAAGGTTTTCCTGTTCGCTGGCACACGTCACAACACTTGCAGAATTCCTTAGTATCCTTGTGCAATGTTGGCCACCAAAGACCTGCGGCTAAGATCTTCTGCGCAGTCGACTTTCCTGCGAAATGGCCTCCTGCGGTTCCTGAGTGCGCTTCTGCGATTATGGAATTCTTCTCATGCGGTAAAATGCATCTGTGCAAGACTTCATCAGGGCCCAACTTATAAAGTTGGCCTGCTATCAAAGTGAAGTCTACGGCTTTGACAACAAGTTGTTTCTTCTGCTGTATTGTGAACTCAACTGGCGCTTGCCCTGTAGTGAGAAACTCAAGAATATCGGAATAATACTCGTCTGCTGCTTGAACAGAAAACAGTTGCGCATCAGGTAGATTGTCCTCCAAATTTGTAGGTTCCTCCCCTGACTCTATCCTAGATAAATGGTCAGGTCCTACATTCAATCTACCTGGCTTCACAATAATATCAAAATCATACTTCGGGAAGAGGAGTAGCCATCTGCAAATTCTTCCCCCTAACACTGGCTTATTGACCAATTACTTCAAGGCAGAATGGTCAGTATACATTTTAAAATGAGCACCCAATAGGTAGTGTCTGAACTTCTATAAGGCATACACCATAGCGAGTCCTTCTCTTTCTGTAGTGGTGTAGTTCTTCTCAGCTGTAGACAGCTTTCTGCTAGAGTAAGCAATGGGGTGGTCAATACCTCCTTCTCCCGGTTGTGTCAGTACAACCCCCAATGCTATGAAAGAAGCATCTACATGAACATGAAAGAGATTTCTCCAGTCTAGGAAAACTAGAATAGGTGTTGTGACCATCTTTTCTTTAAGTGTGTCCAATCTCTGTTGGCATTCTTCTGTCCATTGGAATTTCGAATCCTTTTTCAGCAGTCTTTCCATAGGCGCAGTGATCTTTGCATAACCCTTAATAAATTTCCTGTAGTATCCTGTATGTCCCAATGTAGTGCGCAATTGTTTGACTGAGTTGGGCGCAGGCAAGTTAGCAATGATGGAAACCTTCGTAGGATCCATCATGAGTCCTTGTCTGCACACGATGTGACCCAACAAAATACCAAAAGGAGCACAAAAGATACATTTTTTCAAGTTAAGGGAAATCTGATACTGTCTGCATTTTTCTAACATCATCCTTAGATTCCCTATATGGTTCTTTAGTAAACCAAACACAGTCCCATCATCAAAATAGACTTCTAGAAACTTATGAATGAATTCTTTAAAAACAGCAACAACGACTCTAGAGAAAATAGCAGGAGCATTTTTAAGACCAAAGGGCATTACCGTATACTGGAATGAGCCCCATTCAGTCGCAAAATTGGTCTTATGGCGGTCCTCTAGATGGATTCTGATCTGATGGTATCCTGAAAAGCCATCAGTGAAGGAGTAAGCCTCTTGTCCTCCAACATTGTCAAGCACCTCCTCTGTAAAGGGCGTAGGAAATGGATCATGCGTTGATGCATCGTTGAGCTTGCGTAGGTCCACGCAGATTCTTATTTCACCTTTTGTCTTTTTCTCTTGTACCACCATAGGACTAATCCAATCACTTTCCTCTACTGGCTCAATGATACCAGCTGCGAGCATCTTATCAATTTCTTCTCTGACCTTTTCTTTATATCGCGGGTTCAACCTGTACGGGCGTTGTTTTACTGGCTTAGCATCCGCTTTCAAAGGTATGCGCATAAGTCCTAAATCTCCTAGGATGCCTTTCATTTCTGTAAACTTGGTAGGAAAGATATCCTGGTACTCATGTAGTAAATTTGCAATATGGCCAACAGTTTCATCATCCCAATAATCTCTTATAGAAGCAAACTTTGGTTCGGTTTCTGTACCAATGTTAATCTTCTTAAGCTTGATGTGTTCTGTAATGGCAGGGATATCAAGTTGAGGGCCTTCGACTTTGCGCGTCCCTTCTGACTCTGGAATATTGATGTTGCGAGGATCATCATCCTCTTCTCCAGTGGTGAAATTATAACATTCCAGGGCATATTCCATCTAGACAGCCCAATCTGGTTGAGAATACTCTGGTAAAGGACATTGTCCAAATACCTTCTTTCTAATACATTTTAAAGCCTGATCGATGCTTGGATGTTCTGACTCAAAGCTGAAAGTGAGTTGAAAACTTTCGATCATGAGAGGCCAAGTGATAGTGCCTCTGCGCAATTCTGTTTCAGGGTACCAGTTCCTTGGAACTATATCCAACATGTGGATGAATAGGCATTAGAGAGATTTTGAGGTCAAAAAAGGGCCTCCTAAGAGATGTACTACAAAAATATGAGATATATTAAAATATTATGAATTGGGGGTTTTATGGGGTAGGTATATATGACAAGTCACCTCCCACACTATTTTCTATGCACAATATAAATAACCATGGTTGAGTTACTTTTCAAAATTCACTAGAAATAAAATTAATAAAATAAGTCTACATTGATGTGACTAAGATTCATTGTAAATTCCCAAAAATGTATTGTCCTTTAACATTTATTTGTCTTGAACTTGCAAATGAAATTAAATAATAAAAAACATTTTTAAGAGCTTTTTTTAAATTTTATGTTGACTTTTTATATTTAGTACTTTTCTCATGAATTTAATAATGTAATTTAATTGAGAATTTATTTACATGTAAAATGTCAATAATATTATTATAATCCACATTGCATTATTATTATTATTATTATTATTTATTAAATATATTATTATTCTTTATTAGTTTGACATTATGTTATTAAATAGAATGGAGTGAACACATAATTTAAAATTAAAAACATAAAAATGATAATATATTATTTTATAAAAAAATGTGAAAGGACTTTCTTTATGAATTAAGAGTACTTCACTTGAAAATAACAATAATATTATTTTATGTGAAAGTGTGAAAAGACATTCATTATGAGTACTTTACTTGAAAATGACAATAATATTATTTTATGAAAAGACTATCATTATGAGTACTTTACTTTATGACTTAAAAGTACTTACACCACTACCTTGGTTAACTATGTGTTTTCATCCACCATAGAAAATTTGACAAATAAGCATTCTTAACTCATGCAATGCCACCTCACCAAGGGGGATGATGTCATCTACTAGAATGTGATTGGTTGTATTTTATAGTACATTTTCTTTGTTTTGAGGCCCTTTTTTGACCTCAAAATTTCTCTAATGTGAACCCACTCATCCTATGGAATATCTGACCATTGCTGAATACATGCTTCGACGTGTGACCTGGAGTCACTCTGTCCATCATATTTGTGCAAAACTCCTGTTGTAGTCTCTTGAAATCTGCGCAGTATCAACCTGCGACAGTCTTGCCATGTGTCGATATTTTCTTTATGCGCACCCCACCATCTTGCGGGTGTAGCGCGCAGTGCTACATCCAATGCTTGTATGCACTGCTCATCTGGGATTTCTTGTTCATATGCATGTATGAATTCACTTACTCCAGTTAAACCATCAAAGATTGGAGTGTTATTCAATTCTGTGCCAATCCATCGAATGGATTTAGTCATCATGGCGCAACGCCATGCAAAAACTTCATGTAAGCGATTCTGCCATTTTTCCAGTCCTGCTTCTGAATCTGATGCGCACAAGCTATCGCATCGCCAGCTAATATGGCCGTCCGCTGTGGGATCGACATAATCATTATGACTAGCAGTCATCTGATACAAACTTTCCATGTGGTGCACTTCTTCTTCTGCTTGAATGGGTTCAATATACCGTGATCCTTGAAGGGGATCAAGTGGTGCAATGACCCTAATCTGGTCATCCTCAAAGGTCATCTGTCTTTTCTTCAAATTAATGACAGCTAGATTATCAAATGCCCAGTCTATGCCTAAAAGTGCTGGGTAAGGTCTATTGTTATCCATAATTTTGATTACTTCAAAGTCTGCAGAACTTCTTACTCCCTCAATATCAATGGGTACATTGGGTAATCTTCCCAATGGAGAAACTCGTTGCTGATTTGCTAGTCTTAGATGGATAGGAGATCTGATAAGCTGAGGACTACCCATCTGTTCCCAAGTCTGCATGGTGAGAACATTAACTTCTGAGCCTAAATCCAAAATGACTTCGTCCATTTCAAATGCTCCAATCTGTGCTGTGAGTCTCATCTCTCTTCCTGTTCTAGTATGACTCCTGATCTGATGAACATCACGTTGCGGTGTGTTCATCGAAGCAGATTGTTGACACTGATCCAACAGGTATTGGAGTTCCATAGTTTCTTTTTCATTGCGCAACAACTTTAAGAAGCTTCTCAGGAAAGCATGAACACTGCCTGGTGTATCCTCCTTATCAAGCCTTCCAGATGTAGTAGCCTACTCTTGTGCCCGGTTCTCTTGACTTGGCACATGCGGTCTGATATCATTGTGCGGTAATGCGACAGGACTTGAAGCTCGCGGATCTGAGAAATACTCTTGAGCTTGCTTGAATGCTTCTTTTTGCTTCTGTAGGTCGAGCGGGGATGGTTTAATATTAGCGCGGCGCACCCATTGTGTTGCTGGATTTCCAGTTCCCGACTCTGGCGCACCAGTGGTTGCACCACTGCGCGTCACTATATTAACTGTGGGATCTGGTTCTCTTTTTTCTGCTGCAATCAACTGAATATTTTGGTTAACCTGTGGCTTCTTTTCTTGCATCTTGGCCATCAACTGAGGGAATTCTTCAATGACATGATCATAAGATTTACAGTATCTGCAGGTGGTTGTAGGGTTTTGGCAATCCCTTGCATAATGGCCTTGAGCTCCGTAGTTATAGCAAGTGATCTGTCCTCTTCCATGACCAAAACCTCCTGCACGTCCTCGGCCCCTGTAATTTCCTCCTCGGCCTTCGTGAACTGGGTCATACTGCGGATCTGCTGTGGGTCCCTGTGGTTCTGATTGTACTCTATAAACATCATGTTTTCTTTCTATCATAAGGTCATATGCTCTGCAATTGTTCTCATCATGGCCTACTGATTTACAGAAATTGCAATATAGATTCTTTGGAGTTTGTACGTATTTCTGTAACAAGTGACACTCTTGTGGTCTGTGGCCTCTAGTTCTACAGATTTCACACCAAGGCCCCTAAGCCTGTGGTAAAGGGTTAGGTGCTCCAGTTGCAATATAATCTATGAAAACAGGACAATGGTCCTTTGAATGTCCTTGTGCTCTACACTTTGTACACCAAATTTCTTCTTTAACATCCTTTCCTTTCTTAATATCATGCACTTGCAAAGTTAGGTTTGCTATTTGGTTCTGCAACTGCGCAACATCGTTGCTTGTTCCGGCAATTGGTGAAGCTTCTAGTTTCATAGCCATCTCTAGAGCTTGTTCTTGAGTAGTGAGGTTCTATTGCAGAAGAGGAATTCTAATATGAGGAAGCAGCGCAACAATGAACCATTCCTTATGCTGTTGCGGTGCAAACTCAAAGCTTACTTGATCTATCAAGGCTTTGAACTTCTGGTCAAAGTCCCATACTGACTCTGCAGGTAACTTTTTTATGTCTTTGAGTTCTATTATGCACTGTGATTCTGATTTAGGTTTCTTGAATTCTTTAATCATAGCATTTCTTACATCAGCAAGCATCCTATTCTGTGCTGCTGAGTATTTCATAAACCAGGTTAAGGCTCTCTCTCTTAGTGTGGTTGCTAACTGAACCAGCTTAACAGCATCATCATTAATTTGCTTAATTGTCCAAATGGCTTCACATAGAAACCAGTGCTGCTCAGGGTCTTCTAGCCCTGTTCCTCTAAAGGTTGGTAGCTTCATGTCATCACCCATCCTTCTTGCGCTAGGTTGACGTGGAGGTGCTGTGGCACTGCCTCTGGGATGGTTAAACAAAGGTGGGGCTGAGGTACTAGAAGTACCGTGCGGGCTACTAGAACGTGTTACTGCGGGGTTATGCTGAGCCCCGTCTGGCTTTTGCGGTGTAAAAGGGTGATAAGGGATATGAGCACTCCCTTGTCTCTCTATATGGCTCGCTCTACGATCTCAACTATCTTCTGGGCTAGACTCAAAAGAATGCTGGTCGAGGCCTACTTTATACCGCTTTCTGCTATGAGTGCAACCAATAACTTCAAGATCACTATCAGAATCTGTGGACATTACTTGTCTATGCTATTCATCGGAAGCTATGCATAGTTTTCCTTTTTCATATAAGAGAATTTTAATCCACAAGTTCATAGAATTTAAGAACTTACCCCTGTATGCGTTGAAGAAGCTCCTCTCAGCCTCACTGAAGCTCTTTCTCGTGTCTACTGCAAACTCGGTGATGAAGCCTTCCAGCAGATTGTTCAACCAAAAGTCTACTGCGCGGGACACAGCATTATCTACCCGCTTCAAAATGCTAACTAGCTCAGGCGTCCAAATGATAGGTTGATCAACATGCACAGTGGGTCTAGTATCTGCTAGCTTGGATACCCACTCATGCAACTCGAGTGCAAATGTTACAAAGAATATTTCGTGAAGGTCGGTATAAATATGCTTCTGCAACCAGTCTTCTGTCTGAAGCCTAGGGCTTCTATTTTCACGTTCAGCGAACTCTCTAGCCTTTGAATCAAACCACTCTTGAATTTCTTTAGCTGTAGGATTCTAGCACCACATTTCCTTCAAAATAATATGGTTAAAGCCGGCAATGGAACCATTTGTTGGCTGCTTTCTGGACAGACCCGGGTTTTCAGGATGTGCAGCAACAAACACCCCTTTGGCGCACTGGCCCTTTCGGCAACGAGCTGCGTAGCAGCCCGAAGTCTCACCCGAAGTGGCTATGGGGGGGCTAAGGAATCAGGTTTCCTTAACCTAGGTGGTGTGGAGTCTACAGTCTTCTCTCTTCCCTTCTTGGCGGTAACCCATGAACAGAGCGTCTTACTCTTTCACAGGTCACACAGCGCCACAGCGCTGGAACTCACTCTTGTCAATCGAGCTGCGCAGTAGCTCCGTACTTGCGCACGAGTCTTTTACCAGCTACCTCCGATACACTATGTATCGTCTCTGCCCTTGCGCCACAGCGCAGTAACACACTCCTTTAGCACTGCAGCGACAGTGCTCTTATAGACTCCTTCGACAATGCACAAGTATGACTTCTAAGGGAGCTTCAAGGATTTACTTTACATAATCATTCATAAAGATAGCGAAACATTCATAGAAACATAGACAGTAAAGCAAAGAAATGCAATCACATAAAGCATCACCATAACAACAAGAATTAAGAGTTACACCTCCAGGAGGGAAGCTACGTCCACGGGCACTGTGTTTTATATTATCTTGAGATGGGGATAACACAACTCCGCTGCGCACACAGCTGCAGCCTTAGATCTTTCTAGGAAACTCCACGCACACAGCTGGGATCACTTCTCTTAGATCTTTCTCTTCTTCTACAGATATTAACATGACAAAGACATACAATTACATTCCCCTCTCAGTCCTCTTGCGACTGGTTGATACATACAATGGCCCTTACGCCAAGCGGTCTTCCTGCGAGATCGCGGCCTTCTTACATGCACAAAATGATCATTAACAGCTCAAAAGATACAGCATTACAAATGGCTCAGACATCAACTTAGACTCAGTGACTCTAACTCTTTAACTCGTTAACTATCCAACTATCTAACTCTTTTCCCTTTTCAATTACACATATATATAGGTGGCCCTGAGGGTCGCACCTTTACAAAACTGTGGGCCTTTCCCGGCAGTGATCCCCCAAAACCCTAACTGCTGACACGGCTAGGTGTACTGTAGGCGCCGCTTGAAGTCACGTCGCAGCTTCCTGCAGACTCCGCGATTTTCGGCGCAGATCGCGGGTATGGGTGCCACTTCATCGTTCTTTGCTCCTTGTCCTTTTCCTTCAATGCTTCGGCCTGTTGCTCTTCCTTGGTCCGAGAAACCATAACTACTGTACTTTTCCTTCAATGCTTCGTCCTGTTGCTCTTCCTTGGTCTGAGAAACCATAACTCCTGTACTTTGCCTTCAATGCTTCATTTATTGTGGTGGTTGAGCTTTCTACTCGGCCACCTTATTTACTCTTTCCTTTGACTTATGCGCACGAGCTCCACGATTTCCGGCCCGCAATCTGCGGTGAGCTCACCCATCTGGCGCCGTACCGCGCACTGTTCATTTCTGCCCAAAACTGGTGCTTTTCCTCAAAATTAGCACTTTTCCTTCAAAACTTAGTGCTTTCTCCTCAAAACTTGGCAGCTTTACCATAGCTGCGGCCTATGCTCCAACACCATATTCTTGCAACTTGTCAAAATTGTAATACAAAATGAGATAAAGTGCTGACAAAAACCTATATTGTCATATTGAAAAATATTGATAAAGATTGTCGAAATAAATGTTGATGAACATAAATCAAATTGCTAGAAAATTATTAGTGATAAATATTCAACTACAAGAATATAGACAAAGTATAATATCAATATATTAATTGTGATCATTTTTTTCCCACTCTTCTTCTTTGAATATGAAAATGCTTATGTTTCATGTGGTATCCTTTCAAAACACCCCTTGGCATTCGATGGTTATTGTCTTGAAAACACGGCTCCTTCCCTTCAATATTGCATGGCAACTCATTGACAACAATTTATAAGAACCTAATCTTTATATCAAGCCTTTCTATTTCTCTGGATCATCATTCGATGAAAGAGAAGAGAATACTTAACATTTAAAAAAAAATATCTCTAATCCGCATGACTAAGCATAGGCTCACTCCTTCTCTGGTAGCATATGACAAAAGTTAGAAACTCTAGATAGTGATACATCACAAAACACACGAGGGAGATACACACAATAACAGAATCTGATATTATGAGTAAATTGTGCAATTATTACATAGGAGTTCATCTCCTTATATGTGGTTACTCATTAAGAAAATCATTTCCACTTATGAATGTGGGAAAGATTTTATTTACACAAAAGGTACAAAAACATAACTAAGTCATAAAATGACTTCTATTATAACACTTAATCCTTCTATCCTAACAAAGAGAACATATTGATCCAACCTAATGTTAATACAATCGGATCCACCACTAACAATTGTCAAAAACATTGGTGCATAAACTTAAATATTGGTTGGTCATACAATATACATAAAATATTCTATGAGCTAGGTTAAAAATATCAAAGGAGATATAATTGAGGAAGAATAGATATTAATTATCTTCGACATAGTTTCACTATACACTAAAATTACTATTGATGAGGCCATCAATATCATAAAGATTAAGGTGAATGATGATATACAACAAACTTCATGTTTGATTTATTCCTTAATTCCACATATTTTAGCTTCCAGGATGAATACTATGAGCATATTGAATGAGTACATATTGGTTCCCCTTTGTCTCCAATGGTCACTAATTTATATATGGAACAATTTGAAGAGAAAACCATCAATTACTTCCCTCCGAAACCTACCAATGTAGCATGGCCTCATAGAGGAATAAACCTACACCTATTCTTTGATCACTAAAATGATAGCAATAAATTCATGAACAAAAAGGAAAATGGGAAAAGCAAACTTTTCCTTGATGCGCTAGTATCAAGAAAAGAAAATGGATCATTATCTCATTCGGTCTTCGGAAAGAAAACATACCAAAATAGGTACCTGCACACAAGATATCACCACATTCCCTCTCAAAAATGTGGTGGAATAAACACTTAGGTAACCAAAGCCATCATAATATCCAATAAAGAACATGTGGAAGTAGAACTGAAACATTTATTGGAAGTCTTAAAAAGCAATTGTTGTAGTGAAAATCAATTCAAAATTGTAATCATAAAAGCTAGAAGGCTCCGTCTTAGGGTACATGAGGATGAAAATAAATAATTTTTTTATCTTTTGTACATAAAAATGGCCACTGAAAAAGTGCTCAAGAACCTAAGGAGAAGAAACATAAGCATCACATTCACTCCTCCAACACCTTAGAAAGTGTAGGAATGTCATGCACTTGGGAAATTAATGAAAAACTGAAATTGTGCCTTCTTTCTAAAAGGTTTCTCAGATCTTAGCCATATAATTTTTATCCTTTAGGACTACTGTAAATTAGTGTCTAAAATAGTAATGGAAATATCACAATAATTCACTTATAACAAGTTACCCCAAACTTAATGGCAATTAAAGGAGAAAAGATACCAAACCAAGAGATAAGTTTTAAGCCATTCTAGGGAAACTTATCAGCCAAGAACCAGATCTGAAAAATGTACTTTAACATTAATAAATACAACATTATAATAGAATTTAATGCATCCCATTATATTGTTCCTTTGGATGTTAAATAATTGAAAAAATTTCTATTTTACTTATGTCAAATCAATAAGACATAAATCACTCTAAATAGCAAAACATAAAGAACATATAGCTGGAAATTCAAATCTGCAAATGGCACACAAGTTATGGACAGACAGAAACTCCATATGTAAGCTCAATCTGCAAATCTACAAATGGCGCACAAGTTATGGACAGATAGAAACTTCATATGTAAGCTCAAACTGTAAATATGCAAATGGTGCACAATTACATACCATAGCCTTCTCTCAAGTCTAGTACAAAAATCCAACCATCCAAAAATTCTTGTCTAAGGTAAATCATCAAACCCTAGCTCCACCAAGAATATTCATGTGCAATAATCTCTCAAACACTATCTCTGAGGAAAGACATCCTTCTCCTCTTCTTCTTCTTCAAAAATTCACCATGGGGTTTTCTCTAAAAACCCTAATCCAATATCCAACTACAAAACCCTAACCCTAAAACTCCAAGATGCATAAAAATACCAAGAAAACCTATCACCTCAACAGAGAGAGAGAGAGAGAGAGAGATAATAAGTACAAGTAAAAATCCAAGGGATGGAGAAAGCCATGATCATCCCCATTGTATCCTCCACAAGAGAAAACCCTAATCACATGAGAAAACTCCAATCAATATGTCCTCCTTTCTTTCCATTATCTTATCCTAAGGTCATTAGGAAGCCCTAGTGAATCTCTCCTAAAAGAAAAGTACAATAAGAAGTGTACAAATCATGATTATGATGATCATGTATAAAATTACTCTCTCCTTCCTCCATTTATATCAGAGATAAAGGAGGAAAACAATACTGTGTGGGCATGATCCCTTACAAGTAACCTACTTGAGTCCTTGTAGGCCACACAAGTGATACATCCAATCAAGAGTAAAACCATCATGATCTGATGGTGATGTCATGCACAATGATGAATATAAGGTGATGTAGCTACACAAGGAAAGTCCACACCACTCCATCATGAGCATCCATGAACTCCATCTATCCTCCAAACCAAAGAACTCTATTGGGTTATCCTACCCTTGTAAAACAATATCGAAGCCCCGGGAATTCCCAATCCATCTCCAATCCTCCAAACAGGAAATGAAGCTACCACATTCCAACTAGGGCTTGAATCCCTCCTCCATGACCAAATCTCCTGAAGGGCGCTATCCAAGTAAGTGGCTACTCTATGAGGTCTCAATGAAGGGAATCCACCAAACTATCAAAAGATCTCCAATGCCTAAGGAAAGAAATCCAAACCAACACCACCCTATGGTCAAGCATCCATTGAGAAAGCTATATCAGTTGTGCATATCCATCATGGACCATCTCAGCAGTAAATGGCTGTGTGTACGAAGATATAACATAACTACTTAATGTACAGTGAATACCACTAGTGACTGTGTTTGAAATTCAATTGTAATGACAAGCAATGTGGTGTACATGCAAAGTTTGCGGGAGTAAAATGACATATCAGTGATTTGATGTACAATGATGACTTGACAGTGATAAATTCCTGAGTTATGAGCAGAGGTTATCAGCAGTAAGTTCAGTGATTAATTTTGACAGGTTCATAGGTTCAGTTTAGAAGTTCAATATTATTACTCTTTAGGGTGGTAGGGTGGTGCTAGGGCTCACAATTTTGTGAGTTGAGTTATTGTAGTAGCTCGTCAGTTGTAGCTGACGAAGCCTAGGGGGTTGTAGCCCCTTCTAGTTGTAGATGGATAAGTTGTATTAAACTCGTTACCCCAGTTGTTTCTGGGTCAAATTTTATCATAAAAGGATTCTGTGGTTTTACCCACAGGACTTGGGTTTCCACGTAAAAATATTATGTACTTTGCATCTTGTTAATTTTCATGAATGTTGATGATATGCTGCTATGATTGGTGATTAGCAAAGTGCTCTTGATTAAAATTTTATCAATTGTGCAAATACTGATTCACCCCCCTCTCAGTATTTAAACAATTGGTATCAGAGCGGGTTCCTTCAAGAACATTCTAATCATTGGAAGGAAATCATGGGCAAGTTTTCCAAGCACAGTAAAAGTGGAATACCCATGTTTGATGGGATGGGCTATACCTTTTGGAGTATATGAATGAAATATTTTCTGCTAGCTCAAGGAGTACAAGTATGGAAAATAGTTGAAAATGGATATAAAGTACCAACACCCACACCAACAGATCCAGCTGACTTAGCTCATTATGATGCAAATTCAAAATCCACAAACCATATTTTGATTGCATTGGATGAATCAGTCTTTGTCAAAGTTATGCATTGTACTTCTGCTAAGGAAATGTGGGACAAGCTCAAGACCATCTACGAAGGTGAGAAAAAGGTCAAAGAATCCAAACTCCAAACCTATAGAGGGAAATTCGAACATCTAAAGATGAAGGATGTCGAGGACATTGAAACCTATTTTCTTCGAATTGATGAACTTGTAAATACTATCAGAGGCCTAGGTGGAAAGATTGAAGAATCAGTTGTTGTTCAAAAGATACTAAGAACGCTTCCTAACAGATTCAATCCTAAAATCTCAGCCTTGGAAGAAAGGACTGACTTGGATACCATGACAGTAGACAAGCTACACGGGACACTTGTATCTTATGAAATGAGATTAGAAGATGAATACTCACCTAGAAAAGAAGAAACCTTTAAAGTTTCCTCCAAGCAAGCAATGAAAGACAAACAAGCCAAGAAGGACAAGTCGGAAATCAAAGCCAAATCAAAGACAGAATACCACTCCAACTACAGTGATGATTCAGATGATGAGGAGACAATGAACTTGGTAAGAAAGCTCAAAAGAGGCACATGTAACTACAAATGTAAGTTACCTCTTAATTGTTTTTCATGCAGTAAAATAGGTCACTTTGCTTCAAAATGTCCCTATGCAAAAGACTCTCATAGTGATGACAGTTTCAAGAAACATAAGAAATACAGGAACTTCAAAGGAAATAAAAATGGAAGGTTTGCAAAGAAGAAAAGTCTCTACTCCAAAAGAAACACCAGCTCATCAGATGAAGATTCTGTCAGTGACTTTGATAGTGATAGTGATTCTGACATCAGTAGTGATAAAAAATCAAAAAGGGTACTCTTCATGGCTGTTGATTCAAAAGATTCATAAGATATCTCCGAATACAAAGAAGAATCTAATTCAGAAGGTGAAGTAGACCCTGAGGAAGAATTGATAAGTGCTTTGAAAGAGCTGAGAAGAGAAAGGAAAAAGAATAAACTACTTAAAGGGGAGATACAGGAGTTATGAGAAAGACCTCAGATATCTGAAGAAGCAGATCAACTCATTCAAATTCTAACTATTCAATTAGAAGAAGCTAAAAGAATTCAAGACAATCTCAGAAAGAAAAAAACTGGAAGAAAGTGTGAATGAAAGTGAGAGACTAATGGGGGAGATAGTGACTGTAAGAACTCAACTACAAAATAAAAATGTGAGTCAAGTCTATGAAAACAGTTCCAAGATACTTGATCAGATCATCAGTAATCAAAAGCCATACTTCGACAGAAAAGGTCTTGGTTATAAGAAGCATAATGATGAAGGTTCAAGTTCAAAGATAGCTGAAGATAAACCATAAGTTGTCAAAGACCCCGTCATCCAGGAAGTACCCAGATATCAGCCAAAACAACCAGCTCCCGAACAAGATCCAGTTGAAAATCAACATGTTAAATTGACAACACCTCTAAGAAGACCATTTAAACCTAGACAAGCAACCTCAGAATGGACTCCAGTTTAAAATCGAAGTTGCAGATGGGAAACACCTCCAAGAAGACCATTTGTTCCCAAGTATGAATATCCGTTTTATGGTTATTGTTTTTCTTCCGGAATATTTGGGCATAAGGCTATGAACTTTTTAAAAGGAATATATGTAGAAAACAAAAACAGATATGAAAATTCTAGATGGCAACGAAACAACAACATTGTTTCTCCTTTGGATTCTAAAGTCGAATGCCAAAAATGCAACAACTTCGGGCATACATCCAGGAATTGCAGAATGACAGTCCCTCCTACAAGAATTAAACAGGTATCAACCAATCAAAAGGGTGACCAACAGAAAGTATGGATAAGACAAAAGAGCAATATGAATATTCATGAATGTGGGATAGCTCTTCAAGCTCAAGCTCAAACCGGTAGCAGAAAATGGTATGTTGACAGTGGTTGTTCTAGGCATATGACAGGTAACAAAGGTGCTTTCATTTTTCTTGAAAAGGATAAAGGATTTGTCTCTTTTGGAAATAACAAATCAACAAAAGTTGTTGGAAAGGGTACTGTAAATATTGGCTGCCAATATACAGTAGCAGAAAATGTGTTGTTTGTGGACAGTATAAAGCATAATCTTTTGAGTATCATCTAGATTTGTGATTAGGGACATGAACTTACATTCAACTCAAAGACCTGCAAGATAAGAAAAGAAGGATCAGGAAAGTTAGTGGCTACAACTACCAGGACTCCCAAAAACATATATGTTCTGGACGAGATCAAGGAAGAGAAATGCCACCTAGGAAAAGAAGATGAGAATTGGTTATGAAATAGAAGAATGGAACATGTATATTTCGATAATCTGGTCAATATCAGCAAGAAACAAGCTGTAAGGAACATGCCACAGATTACAAATCCTTCTGACACTATCTGCAAGCAGTGTCAGCATGTGAAACTTACGAAATCCAATTTGTAGACAAAAGAATGCTCTTCTACAAAACCCTTAGAGCTTGTCCACACTGATCTATGTGGGACAACCAAGAATAAAGGATTGGATGGTGAAGAATACTTCATGCTGCTCATTGATGACTACTCCAGGATGACATGCGTATGTCTTCTTAACATGAAGTCAAAATCCTTTGAATGATTCAAGATATTTAAATAATAGGTTGAAAATGAAACAGGTAAACGAATCAAGTGTCTTAGATCTTATAATGGCGGAGAATTTACATCAAATGAATTTTATCAGTATTGTGAAGAAAATGGTATAAAAAGAAAATTCTTAGTTGCCAGAACACCTCAACAGAATGGAGTAGCGAAAAGGAAGAATAGATCAGTTATAGAAATGGACATAACTATGTTGAATGAAGCCAAGCTAAGAGAAAAATTTTGGGCTCAGGAAGTACATACAGTTGTCCACATTATGAACAGAGGATTGCTCAGAAGCAACAATGATAAAACTCCCTATGAGCTATGGACAGGAAGAACAACTAATGTTCAACACTTCATAGTTTTTGGAAGCAGGTGCTACATCAAAAGAGATGATAAGAAGATTAGAAAATTTGAATATCATGTAGATGAAGGAATATTTGTTGGGTACTCATCCACAAGAAAGGCCTACAAGTGTTACAACCTGAGATTAGGTAAGATAGTGGAAAGCATCAATGTAAAGATTGATGAATCGAGCTTGCCAAAATGTCAAGAAGACTCAGAAGATCCTGATGATAAAGAAAAAGCAGAAGAAGAAGATGATGATGATGAAGAAGAAGAAGACGTGGAAGTAGAATAAGAAGAAGAAGAACAACAACAGAAAAAATTCAGCCAAACTTTACACAAGAACAACAAGTACAGGATCAACCGCAAGAACAAAAAACTCTCCTAATAATTGGCATCAAAAGAATCATCCCTGGGAATTGATCATTGGTGGAAAAAATGACGACATAGAAACCAGAAAAGAACGAAGACAAGTTCGAAGACCAGAACAAGTATATTTCTGACTACTATCTACAGTTGAGCTGAGTAACTTTGCGGAAGCCAGTGCAGATGAACATTGGGTCAAAGCCATGGGAGAAGAACTTGATCAAATCAAGAACTAATAAAACATGGGAACTTGTTCCTAGACCCAAGGAAAAAAATGTGATTGGCATGAAATGGATTTTTAGAAATAAGCTTAATGAAGATGGACAGGTAATCATAAACAAGGAAAGATTAGTTTGCAAAGGATATGCTCAAAATCGAAGGGATATATTTTGAAGAAACATTTTCTCCAGTAGCCAGAATGGAAGCTATAAAAATGATATTGACCCATGCTTGTGCTAAAAACATCAAAGTGTATCAAATGGATTTCAAATCAACCTTTTTGAATGTCAAACTAGAAGAAGAAGTCTACATTGAACAACCAGAAGTATTCCAGCTATCAGCAAACAAGTACTATGTGTGCAGATTAAAAAAGGATCTATATGGTTTAAAGAAAGCTCCTAGAGCTTAGTTCTCTAGATTGGACAATTACTTGCAGAGACAAGGCTTCAAAAGGGGAACTACAGACAACAATATGTATATCAAGATTGACCATGACATCATACTTATTATTGAAGTGTATGTTAATGATATTATCTTTGGTAGTGATGATGATACTCTGAGTCAACAATTTTCCAAGCTTATGCAGAATGAATTTGAGATGTTGCTACTTGGTGAACTGATCTTCTTCTTGGGACTTCAGATATCACAATGTGAAGAAGGCATCTTCATCTCTCAGACCAAGTACATTAAGGAAATTTTGAAGAGGTTCATGATGGAAGGTTGTACAAACCTGTGAGCACTCCTATGACTATTAGTTGCAATCTAAGAAAAGACGATGAATCAAATGCAGTGGATCAAAACCTCTATAAGTCAATGATTGGAATCCTACTATATGTGACAGCCTTAAGGGCGGATGTGATGCAAGATGTTGGATAGGTTGCAAGATTTCAAGCAGCTCCTAAGGTAACTCATGTTATTGCAGTCAAAATAATCTTCAAATATCTTAAAGGAACTATGGACTTTGGATTATGGTACTCAAAAGGAAATGAGTTGGACTTATTAGCTTACTCAGATGTGGATTGGGAAGGATGTGTGGATGACAAAAGAAGCACAAGTGGTGCAACATTTTTATTAGGAAACTATTTGGTATCATGGTCCAGCAAAAAGCAATCCTCGGTATCCTTGTCAACAACATAAGCATAATATATAGTAGCAGCAGCATGTTGTACTCAAATCCTTTGGATGAAACAGAACCTGCAAGACATACAGGTAACATATGATGAGCCGATTCCAATTCTATGTGACAACACAAGTGCCATTAGCATCTCCAAGCATCCAATAATGCACTCTAAGACAAAGCACATCCTTATCAAATATCAATTTCTTTAGGAACAGGTCACAGAAAAGAATATCAAGCTATAATATATTGGGACAAAGGAGCATATAGAAGATATATTCACCAAGCCACTTCCTAAAGGAACATTTGAGTACCTCCGACGAAAATTGGGGGTCATTCCATCTTCCCACTAAATTTATTCTTTTTCAATCAGAAGTGCCTGGTGTTTGGGAGAGCATTCTATGAGGGGGAGCGTTACTTTAAGGTAGTACCCTTTTCCATTGATGCCAAAGGGGGAGACATGTTGTAAATAGGGGGAGCCTGTTCTCAGGGGGAGCTTAGGTGTTGTCATCAATGAAAAAGGGGGATATTGTTGATAAAGTTTTTTCATTGATGCCAACAGTACCCTGGTGAGGTCTTGTGGTGTCTTGGTGCCCCTTGTGGATCCCTTGAGAGTCTTTTGCGTTGTTGGAGTCTAAGGAGTCCTTTTTTGGTTTTCCAAGCCCAAACTTGAAGCCCTTGGAGGTCTTGGGACAATTCCAAAAGCCCTATTTACCCTTTGACGTGGTTGTGTTTCCCTTAATAAAATATCATTAAGTTCTAGTGTCACCCTTTCTAATCCCTAATCTTAAACTAAAACTCTAATAATTAAACATATAATAAAATACTTTAAATAATTAAAATTATCAAATACATTTTCTAAAACCCTAATAATAAAATACTTTAATAACTAAATCTATCAAATACATTTAATAATTAAATAATTAATAGAATAATTTAAAAAAATAAAAATAAAAAGGGAGTTCATAATTAAAAGTTTAATAAAATGTTTTTAAAAATAATAATCTAAATTAAAATTAAAATTAAGTACATTTTAACAAATCCTAAAAATTAATAAAATACTTTAAATGAAAAATTAAAGGATTTTTAACCTAGTGGTATGGTGACTTGTGCAACAAAAGGTGAGAAGTTTGTTTTATTAAAAACAAATTAAATTTAAAATTTACTTTCCCTTAATCTATAAGTCGGCCCCTCTTCTATTTTTTAAAAATGATAAGTTGTATATAAAAACAAATTCTTCCTGCTCAAAAGGATATCAACGAAGTTTGCAAGGAGCTCGTGTGGAGAAGATTGAGGCAACCTCAGACTCGAAAACTTCTCAGAAGAATATTTTTTGGGGGTTTTACAAAACATCAATCAATCCACATCTCGAAGTGACAGTCCAAGCTTGAAGTTTGAATCCTTGTGCTAACACAGTACCGAATTTTTGAGGGTTTTGTTGTTGCTAATTCTGAAGAGGTCCAAATTCTGAAGAAGGATAGACCAAATTTTCTCAAGCCTTAACAGTCCGAATTTGAAGAATTTGACACCCCGAATTGTTGATGATTGATAGCCTGAGGTTGAAGTCTAATAGCCATGCAATCTGTTGGAGCATATTGCTGAGTTTATACTGCTGCAAATTCTGAAGAGACCCAAATTTTTGACTAAATGCAACAACTTGAACCTTGAAGATGACAACCCAAAGTTGACAACCTGAATTCTTCAAGAAGTTAACAGCCCGATTCTCATAAGGTTGACAGTCTAACAATACCTTGAAGTACCTTGACAATCCATTCAGAAGTGATGACATGAAAGTTTGTGATGTCTTGCATACCTTGTTTACATAGTACACAGTCATCACACATGACAATGTTTACACAGTAATGTCTATAGCAGTGATGGTATGTATGGTTAGTATTCATTACACAGTGACATATACTCAACAGTGATGGTATGTATGGTTAGTATTCATTACACAATGACATATACTCAACAGTGATGGTTGTTAAATTTTGAGCATTAATTCAAGATACTCTAGGATCTTTACTGAGAGAACAACATGTATTGTATATCAATGCATATCAAGCATAGCAAGCATGTCAATCATCACAAGAAACAAAAGCATGAGAGACAATAGACACACAGAGTTTCCGTGGGGAAAACCCTAAGGTGAAAAACCCCACAACTTCCTCAGAGATAGATAGTGCAACAACACAACCAAAGTACACATAGATAGACTCCTCTTAGCAGCTGATCCTCCTCCTTACATGTGCGCCACTTTCTGAGTGAAGGAAGAGTGAGTTATGAGTGATCCAAATAGAGATCGGGAGATCTCTATTTATAATTTTCCTGACTACCCAATAACCTTATGGGGATGACTTGTCTAGCTTAGTACAATAACCCAATATTAACTTAATCAAGGCTGACCCCACACATGGTGGTCTAATAACCCATCGGCAAGTTACGACACTTGCGACACTAGTGAATACAAATGACGACACTTCCGTATAGAGGAATAATAACATCTCTATAGGAGTACAATATACATAGATGAAATACATGGGTGGAATACATTCCGAAGTTACATATACATCAACACTCCCTCTTAACTAGGAAGGTATTTCTCGACACAGATCTGCTAGGAAAAGTCTTCTTCTCTGGATCATCATCAGCGAATCATCATCCTCGAATCATCGTCATCGTCATTGCTGCTGCTATCTCAAACAATCTATGAATCTACTCATCATAGGAAGTTCTACAGAGCCAGTCATTTTTCATACTGGATGTAGGCCCACCACCTGCAGGTCTTCATCAACACTGTCCATACTGTGGAATCCTCAGGACTTATTACGTGCATCACAAAACTTGGCGGTAGCATCCCAGGTTGTTACGAGCACACAGCTCTACCTATCGGATCGCCTAGGAGCACATTACATGTGACCCATCACAAAACCTGGCTAAAGCATCCTAGGTTGTTACGAGCATGCAGCTCTACCTGTCAGATATCCCAGGAGCACATTACATGTGATCTCACCACAAAACCTGGCTGAAGCATCCCAGGCTATTACGAGCACATAGCTCTACCTGTCGGATCTCCCAGGAGCCCATTACATGTGGTCCACCACAAAACCTGGCTGAAGCATCTGAGGCCTTTTTAATCCTGTCCAAATCTCCCAAGAGAATATTACATGTGGTCATGCCAATGCCTCGAAAGAGCATCTGAGGCCTTTTTCATCCTGTCCAGATCTCCCAGGTCCACTTACATGCCATAGGACAATGCCTCGAAAGAGCATCTGAGGCCTTTTTCATCTTTTCCAGATCTCCCAGGTCTACTTACATGTCCTCCCAGAGCAATGCCTCGAAAGAGCATCTAATGCCTTTTTCATCCTGTACAAATCTCCCAGGTCTACTTACATGCTCATCTGCACAACCTGTCCACGGCCACAGAGTATCAACCTGATACTCTCCATACATCATCCTGATGTACACATGATCATCCTAATCATCATCACTGCATCGTCCTAATGCATGTCATCTGGAGAAGCTCGTCATCCACGATCATCCGGATCATACAATGCATCTACCTGATGCATACCAAGTATCTACCTGATACATATCAGCATACACAGTTTATCCACCTGATACATACATAAATACATGATCCACACAATGTATCTACCTGATACATATCAACATACATGATCTACCTGATCATACAATGTATCCACCTGATCCATATACAGATACATGGTCCAAGCATCCAACATGATGCATACATACATAAATGATCCAACTGATCATATCCAACATCCAACATGATGTGTACATACATAAATGATCCAACTGATCATATCTAGCATCCAACATGATGCGTAGATACATAAATGATCCAACTGATCATACAGAGCAGAAACTAGAACATCATCCTGATGCTCATCATCCAACGCTTACATCCACAGCCATGTGAAGGATCCCCCTTCCACCATGCAAGGAATGGCTACAGCAAATGTCTCCATCACTTCTTCCTTGAAGTGTCGTCGATCTGAAGAACACCAAGCCTCTCTCTGAAGTACTCGAACTTCACTCTAGCTAGTGGCTTCGTCAACACATCTGCAATCTGCTTGTCCGTCACAACATACAGGAGCTTCACTGCTCCTCTCTACACCATATCCCTGATATAGTGATATTTGATCTCTATGTGTTTCGACCTGTCGTAGAACACCGGGTTCTCAGACAGCTTCACACAACTCTATTTGTCACAAAAGATACCAGTAGCTTCCAACGGGAGATCAAATAACTCAGACAGTAGCTTCTGAAGCCATACTGCCTCACAACTAGCTGAACATGATGCAACATACTCTGCCTCGGCTGTACTCAGTGCTACGCAGGACTGCTTCCTGCTAAATCAAGAGATCACACCTGATCCCATACTCAAGCAGCACCCAGAAGTGCTCTTCCTATCTGCAGCACTGCCTACCCAATCTGAATCAACATAACCCTGTAGGTTAAACTTTTGATTTGCATCATACTTGAGCCCATAATCAACTGTACCCTTCAGGTACCTCAGAATATGCTTTACAGCAGCCAGGTGAACACTCCTCGGATCCATCAGAAACTGGCTCAATGTGTTCACCGTAAAGCAAATATCCGGTCTCGTGTTCTTCAGGTACATCAAGGACCCAATCATCTAATGATACATAGTGACATCAATCGACTCAGATGAAGCATCACACAGAAGCTTCAGGTTCGATGCCATAGGTGTGGCCATGGCCTTGCAGTCCATCATCCCGAACCTCTTCAGGATCTCTACTGCATACTTACCTTGTTCAAGGAAGATACCATCTACACTCTACCACACCTCCATGCCTAGAAAATAGTGCATTATCCCCAAGTCCTTCATCTCGAACTCGGTTGCAAGCTTCCTATTGGTATCAGCAATCAAACTATCATTACCTTCTACAAACAGATCATCCACATACAGAAGTAGTATCACTGGATTGCCTTCCTCAACCTTGTAATAAAGGTTGGAAT
Source organism: Larix kaempferi (assembly GCA_027924585.1). NCBI lineage: Eukaryota > Viridiplantae > Streptophyta > Pinopsida > Pinales > Pinaceae > Larix > Larix kaempferi. The sequence continues at coordinate 1,518,693 of BSBM01000694.1, read as the reverse complement.
CTACTTTACTCTTAGTAAATCCCAAACTGGATAGAAAACTGTCCATCCTACCATACCAAGTCCTAGGAGCTTGCTTCAAGCCATACAAGGCTTTCTTCAGTCTGCACACATGTGACTCCCTGTCATGTGTCTCAAAACCGAGTGGCTACTCCACATACACTTCCTCTTCAACTACACCATTCAAGAAAGCAGTCTTGACATCCATCTAGTGTATCTTCCATTTCATCACTACAGCCAGGGCAAGTATTGATCTGATGGAAGTGTACCTGGCTACAAGAGCAAAAGTTTATTCATAATCTATTCCCTCTTTCTGAGAGAAGCCACGAGCTACGAATCTTTCCTTGTATTTCTCTATGCTGCCATCTGTAGCATGCTTGATCTTGTAGATCCACTTGGAAGTCACAACAGACTTCCCTTCAGGTCTTGGGACAACATCCCAAAATATGATTCTTCATTATTGATTCGTATTCTTCGACCATGGAATCCTTCCATTCTTTATTTTCCACTGCTTCTTCATAACTGGAAGGTTCTTTGTTCATGATATCACAGAGTAAAGAAACATAGCTGGTATGTGATCTAGTTCTCTTCTTTGCTCTGTGTTCTTCTTCTGGAATTCCATATTTTTCTGCATATTGAAGGAGCTCTCTAGCCCATGCAGGTTTTCTCTTGTGAGATTTATTCTCACGAGGTGGATCTACAGGTTGTTGCGGATCTTCATATTCATGATCAACATCTGGAATTGCTTCAGTCATGGTAGTATCTTGAAATCTAGTTTCCTTAGGTTCTTCATAAACTTCAACAGGTGTCTTCCTTGATTTGATGAATGTTGAATTTTTATCAAATGTTACATCCCTGTTGACATCAATTTTCTTGAACCCTGGAAAGTATATTCTGTAAGCCTTTGAGCTTTCACTGTAACCCACAAAGATACCCTTCTTTCCTGAAGGATCTAGCTTAGTCCTCTTTTCCTTTGGCACATGAGTATATATTGGACAACCAAATATTCTGAGATGGTTGACTTCAGGTTTCTTACCAGAGAAGACCTCTTCTAGTGTCTTGTTGTCCAATATCTTGTGGGGTGTTCTGTTCTGCACATATACAGTTGTCCTAGCTGCTTCTGCCCATAGATGCATAGGTAGATCCTGGTCATGCAACTTTTTCCTTGCTGCTTCCATGATTGTTCTGTTCTTTCTTTTTGCAACTCCATTCTGTTGTGGATTGTAAGGAGCAGTCAACTCCCTCTTAATCCCTGAATCACTGCATAGCTTCTTGAAGTCACCTGAAGTGAATTCTCCACCATTGTCGGATCTGAATGTTTTGATTTTCTTATCAGTTTGGTTCTCCATCAAGGTTTTGAATTCCTTGAACTTATCAAACACTTCATCTTTGTTCTTCAAGAAGTAAACCCAAGTCTTCCTAGAAAAGTCATCAATGAAAGAGACATAGTAAGCATACCCACTCAGAGAACTGGATGACATCGGACCACATACATCGGAGTGGATATTTCCAAGATATCTTTTGCCTTGCTTTCACTGCTTGGAAATTCCTTCTTTATGTTCTTTCCTTTTGCACATCCTTTGCAAACACCTTCATGTTTGGTCTTGATTTCAGGAAGACCCTCTACAACCTTGCTTGCAATTGGAAGTGCCCTATAGTGCATATGAGCAAGTCTTCTATGCCAAAGTTCACTTGGCTCCATGGAATCATGCACCATGGCATGTTCAGGTTGTCCTTTCAATTTATACAATCCTCCCTCTTGCTCTCCAATCACCACTGCATCATCTATAGTCTTTTCCTTTGGCCACATTAGAACTTGGCCATCCACAAATGAAACCCTCATACCTTTTTCATCCAATGCGGATATGGAGAGTAGGTTCTTCTTGAGCCCAGGTACATAAAGAACTTCTTTCATCTTCAAAGGCTTTCCAGAATTTAGGTTGTAGGAGGCTTCCCCACTTCCTTTGATAGGGTATTGATAATCATCCCCAAGTTTCACCTTATGGGGTGATTCATGTTCAGATAGATTTACAAAAGATTCTTTAAACTCAGTCATGTGCTTTAAAGCCCCACTGTCAATAAGCCAATCATTACAACCATGAGAAATAGTACCTGTGAGAGCAGAGATTAGAACATACTCTTCTTCGCTTGATGAGTCATCATCATCACTTTTTGCTCTAACCTTCTTCTTGGGAGGCTCATCATCCTTGGCAGCATGAGCATGGTACCTTCTTTTGTTGCCCTTCTTCTTCTTGTTGAAGTTGTTGTTGTCCTTCTTGTTCTTGGGACAATTTATGGCAATATGTCCCTTTTCATTATAGGTGAAGCATATTCTCCTTTCTTTATGGTGATGTGAAGATTTCTTGAAGTGAGATGGGTCTCTCTTGGACTTCCCTTTCTTGGTGTGAGCTGTGAGAGCTTGATCTTCATTCCCCATCTTTTCTTCTCGTGCCACAAGCCTTGCTTCTTCTTGTGAGCATTCTTCCTGTAGTCTGCTGAAGGATACCAACTTCTTTCTTATACAGATTCCTTGAATAAAGGAGTCCCATGACCTGGGTAGGCCATTCAGAGTGGTCATGAAAACTTCACCATTCTCCACCATTTCATCCACTGCTTCTAGTTGTTCCTTGATCTAAGAGACCCTAGAAAAATAAGATTGAATGGATTCTCCATTCTGAAGTTTTACCTCTTTCAATTGGTTCCGCAAAGTCATCTTCCGATTTATGTTCTTCTCTTCAAATAGCTTGGATAGGGAATCAAACATCTCTTTGGGTGTCTTCAGAGATGACACATGGGGGATGAGATGGTCCTTGATAGAATCAACAATGATTCTCTTTGCCTTGACCAAGTTCTTCTTATGCAATATCTTAGCCTCTTCATCCTCTAGGATAGGGATCTCTTCTTTCACATATGAGTCCAACTCATTCTCTTCCAGGATTAACCCAATCCTATACTTCCAGGCTCAGAAGTTATCAGCCCCTTCAAGCTTATCCTCAAGCTTGGTGTGGTGATACATCTTAAAGAGTACTTCAAATGGAAATAGAAAAGATTTAGGTCTTACCACTTGATTTGCTGAAAATTGGATCTGGTCCCAGATTAGGGTTTGTCAGAGAAACCCTAAAAATTCAAAAATGTAAATTTCAACTTTCTGAAAGGATAGAAAGATGCGCCTTGATGAGCTGATTAGCCTAGTATACTCAGAATTTGAGTTCTGCAAAGTTTCACCCTTCAGAAATGCCTTTTAGTCTTTCCGGATTCACTAAGGAGGACCCTGAATTAGGGTTTGAGTTTCCTAGAGATTTACCCAGCCAAAAATATCTATCCAAAGCTCTAAACTTCGCGTTTTCCAAGGAGCTTCCAACTATGTCTTCAGATTTCAGAAATTCCTATTTTTGAGGAAACCCTAATTTTTAGGGCCAAACCTGAAAGTGCTCAGAACTGAATTCTGATTGGACAGATAGATTCACCTTTCTAAGGAGAGTCAATATATCATATCACTTTTCCAAAATATGTGGAGAGAAACACAATAAACAAGAAACCCTGGTTTCCACCACTGCACAATGTCTTCTTCTCAGGTTAGCTCTGGTACCATGTTAAATTTTGAGCATTAATTCAAGATACTCTAGGATCTTTACTGAGAGAACAACATGTACAATATATCAATGCATATCAATCATAGCAAGCATGCCAATCATCACAAGAAACAAAAGCATGAGAGACAATAGACACACAGAGTTTCCGTGGCAAAAACCCTAAGGTGAAAAACCCCACAACTTCCTCAAAGATAGATAGTGCAATAGCACAACCAAAGTACACAGAGATAGACTCCTCTTAGCAGCTGATCCTCCTCCTCACATGTGCGTCACTTTCCGAGTGAAGGAAGAGTGAGTTCTGAGTGATCCAAATAGAGATCGGGAGATCTCTATTTATACTTGTCCTGACTGCCCAATAACCTTATGGGGCCGACTTGTCTAGCTTAGTACAATAACCCAATATTAACTTAATCAGGGCCGACCCCACACATGGTGGTCTAATAACCCATCGGCAAGTTACAACACTTGCAACACTTGTCAATATAAATTACAACACTTCCGTATAGAGGAATAATAACATCTCTATAGGAGTACAATATACATAGATGAAATACATGGGTGAAATACATTTCGAAGTTACATATACATCAACAATGGCATGTATGTTTAGTATTCTTTACACTGTGATATATACTCAGTAGTAAATGGATGTATGTATGAAGATATAGTGTAACTACTTGATGTATAGTGAATAACACTAGTGGCTGTGTTTGAAAGTCAATTGTCATGACAAGTAATGTGGTGTACATGCACAGTATGTGGCAATGAAATGACATATCCGTGATTTGATGTACAATGATTACTTGACAGTGATAAAGTCCTGAGTTATGAGCAGAGGTTATCAACAGTAATTTCCGTGATTAATTTTGGCAGGTCCACAGGTTCAGTTCAAAAGTTCAAGATTATTACTCTTTAGGGTGGCAGGGTGGTGTTAGGGCTCACAATTTTGTGAGTTGAGTTGTTGTAGAAGCTCATCAGTTGCAACTGACAAAGCCTAGGGGGTTGTATCCCCTTTCGGTTGCAGCTGGAGAAGTTGTATTAAATTTTTTACCCCAGTTGTTGCTAGGTCAAATTTTATCATAAAAGGCTTCCGTGTTTTACCCCAGGACTTGGGTTTCCGTGTACAAATATTATGTACTGTGCATCTTGTTATTTTTCATGAATGTTGATGATATGATGCTATGATTAGTGATTAGAAAAGTGCTCTTGATTAAAATTTTATAAATTGTGCAAATACCGAGTCACCCCCCTTTGAGTATTTCAACAGAGCCCCTCAATTACAAAATCAAGTGTGTGCCAATTGATCGTGATGGAAGTGACCAAACTATTACTTAGTGTGATTCAAGCTCTCAAGATTCCCATCTCATATCAGAAAACTGGCAAATTTCTTAAAGGTTCTCTTGATAATGTGTTAAACACTGGAGTTATATTATTTATTAAATTGTTCATTTTTTTCTATTTCTTAGTTATGCCTTATTTCTATTTTCTCATTTCCTTTTTGTTAATCTATTCTTAGAAATATTCAGAAATTCGAGAAGGGCTCGTCATAAGGCACCTAGGAAACTCGAGACTCATAATGTACGTTCTAAAGTGAAAAAGGCATGCCTATCTAGTCTATCTAGTCTGACTCGCAGATTGGATTTCAGTTACCCTGGGACAAATGGTGTTGGAAAGGTATTCTAACACATTCAAACCATTTTTTCCTTCCCAAAAAAATTATAGTTATTGTATTTAAAATAACTATAAGAAGTTAGAGCATCAACCTGCAATGTATTCAAAATGTCAAAGCAGATCAAAGAAAAACAAGAGAAGATATCGCAACTGGAAAAGGAAATAAAAAGGAAGAGATTTGAACAGGAAGAACGTTGTGCAAGCGAGCACATTGACAGGATTTCAAGAATGTGTATTTGAACATGAAGATGAATTAGTCTTTGCGCACCAAGGATTTTATGTTGAAGTGGTGGAATTTTGGTCGTATGCTTGCAATTTTGGACCATTCAACGTAAGGAGTTTAGAGATGTGAGATCGCATAGAAAGATATGAAAAAATGATCCATGACTTAAGCAGGTCTGGTTTCATAGATGTTCAAGTTTCAACTATATATACTTTATTATGTATTGTTGGATTATTTTCCAATTTCTAGCATGTCTCAGTTTAATCGCTAGTTTAATTATAGTGAAACTTGACCTGGAAAATCTTGCTGGCCTAGCCTACGAGAGCCGTCAACAGTGCGGTGATTGGAGAGGAGAGACCACAAGGGACTGTATGCACCGTTGATTGTGGAGTGGAAAGTCCCTCTGTACAGTACGGCGATTGGAGGGATACGCACGCCTGTTGTGGAGTGGTGGGTCCCACTTCCCAAATTATTTATTATTTATAACAAAGAAAGTGACAGCTGTGGAGGTTCGTTGGATAGAACAATGAGTTCATGTGATGAAGAGGACCAGGGACATCAATTGTTCACTGATGACGACGACATCGCTGTGAAGGAGAAAATTGTGGGTATTGACGAGATGGTCGTCTAAAAATCCCCATGCAAGTGGGAAATCTCACATCAAGACATCAATTATTGAAGCCATTTAGTTCGAGTTGATGCAAAGGTGACCACTAAATTGACATTGCGTTTTAATAACGAGAACGAGAATAATCATATCTTATATGTTTTCATGATAATATTAAAGCTTTCATATCTCATATCTTTTCATATTAAATATTAATATGAAAGCATTTCTGACATGTAATCAATGTTAAATTTTAATATAATGTATTAAAAAATTAATATAATATAGTAATAATTTAATTATTTACGATGCTGGTGATTATTATTTACGATGATGGTGATTATTATTAAAATTTATTGAAATCAATTGGAAATCATAAACTATTTATTTTTAATTTTACAATACAAGTAAAAGAAAAGTGTAACAGGTTACCAAGTATAATGATTTTACTAAAGGAATATGATTTCTAGTATAAATTATAATAAAATAAAATTGTTGTGAAATTGGCTTTAGGTAGGATTATGATTTTTGAGAAAATGATAGAAATAATTTAAGAGTAATAGTGAAAATAAGCCTGAATGGTTTTTGAAAAATTACTAAAATAATTATGAACATAACAAAAATATTGTTGATGTTTATATAGCTTCGGGAGGTATTTTGTAAGCTCATAATATTATTAATAATGTATTTATTTAGTGAAAATGTAAAATCATGATTTTAGGTAAAAGTTACCTTGAATCCATCTCTCTAGTACAAAGAAGGGATAAGAAGGATGCAATTTGAGGATAAATCTTATGTCTTTTGTGCTTGGTTATATTTATGTGATTTGATTTCATATGTGGTTGATATTTTCAACATGTTATCATAGTCAATGGTTTGGTTAGTGGTTTGGAGTTGTGAGCTTATTGGCTCATGGTATTCCATTCCAATCCATGGTATTTCATTAGTATATGGTATTTACTGGTTTTACCAATTGGTTGAGTGATTTATAAATAAATGAAGTCAACAATAAATATAAGTATTTAAGATTTTGAGTAATAAGCCTTATTTACTTAAAGATGATGTTTTATTGATAATTAACATAAATGGTTAAAATTAATTTTGTTTTACTCCTATCATGGAGATTCAAAGTGAAAGCTCAAACATGGAGTTGGATTCCAACTCAAAGTGATGACAGGAATAACTCAAACCTAAAGAGTTTCTCAATCAGGAATCTAACATGGACATGAACATTACTTTGCTATTATTAACTTTGAAAATAATTATACTAAAATAATATAATAAAAATCATTTACAATCACATTATTCTTATTATAAACTTACATTATTCTCACCATTTCTTCAAAATTCATTCATTATATTGTATAAAATTAAATTCTCTCTCATTTGTTTCTATATCCTTTTTAGTGTACTCTATCCTTTTGAGTTGTGCATGGTTAAGTAGAGGCCACTCAACTTTACCTTAGTTCGAAACCATAGTAATTGTATATTTGTGGTTCAAGAGAGGTTGGTTCAGGTTGGTTTGTCTTGGTTAAACCATTTATTGATTAACTAAAGTGTCACTTTCTAATCTTTTTGAGCATAGAAATAAGGTTTTACAACAAGCTAAGTAATTTATTCTTTCTTCTTAAAGTCTGATAAACTAAAGTTAGCTTCAATAGACATTAACCATCATCATCATCATCAATTAAGATAATAAATAATAATATACTAATAAAATCATAAAAAAATATTATCACCCTTACTCTTTACTTTATTACAATTAAAAATCATACTTTACTTTGTAAATGCTAAAACAAATCATCTCCAACTTTCTCTTTACTTTATTACACTTAAGAATCATACTTTACTTTGTAAAGCTAAGGCTCCACGCTAGGTTGAAAATGTATATAAACAATACCAAGTTGATTATTCATGTTGTTATTCCTTAGCATAAGGGTGTATTACTTAGTCATTCCTATAAATTTATATTAGTGTTATTATGCAAACATATCAATTATAAATGTTTTAAATATTATAAATGTTATAAATTATTGATAAATAATTTGAAAAATTATACCAAATATTTTTTATATTACATTAAAAAATATTATTAAATATATATTTTAATAAACATTAAAATATAAAATACAATGAAATATAGAAGAATACATTTTATATTAATTATATATATATATATAAGCTAGATATAGGTCCTTATATTATCATCATCAAAATATGCAGAGTCTAGGTATCACTAGGTCCTTTCATGAAAGAGAAAACAGACCCCAAAATAAGTTTTGAAATGTATCTTAAAACAGTCATCCTATCAAGGAAACAAGCGTTGCTGGATGTAACAAACCCAAAATTCTAGTCACTTTTAAAAGGAAATGGGTAGAATTTTTTTTTTGTTTTTTAAATCCACATACTATCAATATCCATACAATCGTCAATTCACCTACCAAGGTGAATAACATATAGACAACCAGATACATAGCTTTTATTACTGCAATATGGAAAAGTCTTTTCAAGCATAAATGCATGCAAACCAAGTTTCTCTTTATAACATTATAAAGCAGATGCTAAGTAGAAAACACTTTCAACTTTGTGTATAAACTGGGTGAGAAACACCACACACTTTCGAACTTGGTGCAACATAGAAGAACACTCCTTCTATACAATAAGTTAGTTTCATAACTCGATGTTAGCTTTAACACACAACACTCTCAACTAGAGTCATCTAACATCATAAGCATGCCTATGTATCATAAGTCTCATATAATTATAAACCAAGATATGTACCTATCTTTTCATATAATGACGTGCAATGCATTATATCAATTAACAAAAGATACATCATGGTGTGACTACTTGTATGGTAATGAATTATTTCGATACTTATACATACTTGGTAAATATAACATTAAATGCAACAGTGTACAAATATACATCCATGTGTTAGATTCCATCTCATGCAAAGATATTCATTCAACAAGTTACATACTTAATCGACCTTTAGAAATCTTGTCGACACATCACTCATGCATGATGGAAACCTTTTCGAGCACATAAATATGCAAACCAAAATAATATTCAACATCATGGTGTCGTAGTTTCATTAAAAAGAGGTTCAACTAATCATTAGATGTAAATGTACTATAAATCTCACCATAAGTCAATGACGACACAATTAAGCACATCCATACTAATATGAGAACATGTCAAATCTTTCTTTTACACCAAATGAATACTAAGTGAACCATGGACTATGTCGCAAGGTGTAATAATAACCTTAGGCTAGGTTATAATGGCTAATCTCTTTTACAGCAAACACCAATTGTGTACCAATTGTGTACCGACATGTTTCAATCATAATCCACATAAGGTTTTACACCTTTATTCCAATGCACAAGAATCTCATTCATTCTTTTATGCATTCACAATCACATGTTTGTCCATTAAATGTAACGTCTACTATGCGTTCTCACATTAATGACATAAAATGGCAGAACTCTAAGCATGTGTATGACGCTAAAGTCCCCTAGGGTTAGCATCATATTGAAATATCTTTTCAAACAAAGGTAGCCTCTCTCTTGTGGCCATCCAACAATCAATTATATATGAGTACATGAATAGGTAAACATGATCTTTACTTTCATTCATATCGAATACAAATAAGGAAACAATCAGACGAGCCAACATATATATCCATGCGCATGATAAATTTACAAACATACTTCTCTTACCACCTTGGTAAGACTGAGAAGTGGTCATTCTTGTTGTCGTCTTATTCCTTTACTCATCAGTTATACTCACACATATATTAGTACAATAAAACATACTACAACCACTATAAACGTCATTTCATTAATCAAGATATGTATCAAATTAATATCACAAAACATAATCATGTAATAGGGGGAATAATGTGGGCAATGCAATGCTCCACCCAACTGTAGGCTCTTTGACGGCATATACTCAGTCCGTCCGAAGGCCACCCCCGAGCTGGGCATGGTGATCCACAACCGAATAGGGAGTCTCTAAGTCTCGGCTCCCTAGAACCAATCACAAACAAATCTAGAGGTTGATGCAGTACTCCTGTAAATCAAGGGTAGTACTCCTACCTAGACACTTCTCGTGCCCTAACCTCATGCGTAGCTTGTGGTGTTGTTCTCCGCGGGCCCAAGTCGGTACTCCCGACTTGGTCGTCTATGCCCCATGGCATAAGCATGTGTTACCCAACTGTCGTTCATGAAAATCCTACCATAAGTAACATAACAAGTGCATGCAACAAACCACCCAAGCCTTCGACATACACTCAAGCATTCAATCATACAACCAAAAGACATCATAAACACACGTACGAAACACAAGGAACGCAATCGACATGCAATGAGGTATTCGAGATGCAACCACCAGAGGTCCTGCATTATAAATAGGCATATTTACATAGGAGATGCCGTCGACATGCAAGAATGCATTCGACAAGCCATCAAAACACAATGAAATGCCGCAATCATGAATACGTATATCAACCGTAAAAGGTGCATTCGACATGCAAGAGTGCATTCGGCATGCGACCAAAGGCTTCATGCGATACTAGCATCATAGCATACATATGAAACATAAGAGGTGCATTCGACATGCAAGAATGCATTTGACCTGTGACCTCGAGATGTGGGGTGGTACCAACATCAAATATATACACCAAGCAAACTTAATTGATGCTATAAAAATAAATGCATACAATAGTACAATACATATCTCATGCATATGATAACATAATGCATCTATAATTACAATTTGTCCATCGTCCAAATTCATATTCAATCCAAATCATATAATAATTGATACATATATGCAATTTCAATGCATACCATGTATGTATAACATAAATATTTGAAATATATACCAAACACAATTATTTTACATACTCTATGTAAAATTCAACCCTTTTGTAATGTATATGGGGCTTGCCCGTTCTACACAATATGGAAGCTCCTATTCATTATGTAAAAGATAACCAATATATGTAATAAATTATATATAACCATATTATAATCATTCGAAAGACCATTGACCATTGTATGACATAACAAGTCCATACAACATTCTTTTTGCATAACTCCTTTATACACTACATGTAAGGCATATTCATATTACACTTTATAATCATGATACAAAATTACATGTGCATATATCCATTTATAAAGGGTATATAAAGCAATCTCTTTATGCACTCAATACATATACAGTCTAACATCTTTTACTATATATAAATAAATAGTGTGCCCAATGTATAATGTATATAGTGACTAAGCAATTGTTGGCTTCCACTAGATAACATACCATCATTCCTTTTATGTATTATATAAAACATACCCATTTTAAAAACAATATATATATATATATATATATATATATATATAACATGACTTTGACTAAGGCATATGTCGACACCGCTTTAACGTATAGGAATTCGGTGGCTAAAACATAGTGTAAAGGTAATATAACGAAGAGCTGGCCTCCTGCTCTTCCATCCATCCCGCAGCTGCCAAACAAGAAAATACAATGTCATATAAAAGTTAATGCAGAGCCGCAAGGCGTTTCGAAATTCACTGATCATTTCCAAAACGTTTTTGATCAATTCTATGGGTCCAACCGAGATATAAAATCGTTTTTCTAAAGCATTGCATCATATGGAGTCCAAACTCATGTATAATAAGCCCCATTTTTTCCCTGCAAAAAAAAACATATTATTGTTATTCAATTCTGAATCAAATAGTACATGATTACATCTAACAAAAGTTGTTCTTTCAAAGAACTACTCAACATATGAGAGTCCCGATCAAAATATACAAAAGATAAATCCATTCAACCTTATATCAAAAAGAGCTCATTACAGAATCAGTCTAGGAAATATAGGGAGCCCGAATCTATCAATTGATTCTCCCAAAATTCATCCCAAAGTAAAAAGTCCTCCTCACCTTCTAGCGCCGACTTTGAAAGCTGATCTGCATGTTCATTAAATTCTCTAAAAATATGTTCCAAAGATACATATTTGAAAGTACTAAGTTCTTCCTTTACTCTATAACTCCAGTTTACCAAATGTAAAACATTGAGGTTGTTGATGTATATGTAACTTCAGAATGTATTTCATCCATGTATTTCATTTATATATTATTGTACTACTATAGAGATGTGTAATCCCTCTATACGGAAGTGTCGTCATGTGTATTGATAAGTGTCGCAAGTGTGTTAACTTTTCGATGGGTTATTAGACCACCATGTGTGGGGTCGGCCCTGATTTATATAATATATGATTGATGTACCTAGCTAGACAAGTCGACCCCATGAAGTTATTGGGAAAACAGGACAAGTATAAATAGAGATCTGGAGATTTCTATTTGGATCACTCAAAAACTCATTCTTCCTTCACTCGGAAAGTGGCACACTTGTGAGGAGGAGGTTCAGCTGCTCGGAGGAGTCTATCTCTTGTCTTTTGGTTGTACTTTGGTTGAGCTATGGCTCTATCTATCTTTGAGGAAGTTGTGGGTGTTTTCACCTTAGGGTTTTCCCCACGGAAACTCTGTGTGTCTATTATCTCTCATGCTTTTGATTCTTGTGATGATTGACATGCTTGTTATGATTGATATGCATTGATATACTGTACATGTTGTTCTCTCAGTAAAGATCCTAGAATATTGTGAATTAATGCTCAAAATTTAACAGAGGTATAATAAACCCCATCGCTGCAAAGACAGAGCTCAAACGTTTTTAAATGAACCAAAATCGTTTTCGCAGATGCAAGAGAAATACAAAAACGTTTTTAAAACCTCCCTGGCCACTGGCCACTACAGAGCATTTAAACTTGTTTTCCAGGCACCAAATAAATACAAAAACGTTTTTAAAACTTCCATGGCCACTGCAGAGCATTTAAACTCGTTTTCCAGGCACCAAATAAACACAAAAACGTTTTTAAACTTCCATGGCCACTGCAGAGCATTTAAACTTGTTTCCCAGGCACCAGATAAATACAAAAGTGTTTTTAAAACTTCCATGGCCACAGAGTCAGCTAAAATGATTTTAATGATTCATTAGCAGCATACAGCGAGATCAAAATCGATTCTCCATCCCAAAAACAAGCCAACACGCTTTTCATAAGTCATTCGCAGCATACAGAGAGATAAAAATCGATTCTCCAGGTGAAAGCTCTTTCACACAACAGGTGCGTGAAGGCTCTTCTAGCCGGTTTGTTTTAGCATTTCAAGAAATATTCTGAGACCCCAACGAAAAGCATAAACGCAGAGTATATAACATGGTTCAGCTCAACCCCCCCTCGGCGTGAAGCTCAACCCCCCCTTGGCGTGAAGCTCAGCCTTCTCGGCATGAAGCTGCACATCTGGAAGACCCCCAAAAAGATTGGTGTATAGCTTTTTACCCGCCCGAGCCAAAGCTAGGTCAACACAAAAGAAAATAACAATATATATATAAAAAAATCCTTCTATTTTATTTTCCTCATAATATAAAACGAAAAGCACACATAACCTACACTTTCATATCAACATATGTATTTCATTAATTGACCACATGGATAAGAATCTATGCGTTTTATTAATTAAGAATGCATGAAAATCAACATAGGGAAGACAAACATTTTGTTTGTTCGAAATGTACTTTTAAACAAAAATATATCTCTATATATTTTATTCTCATACAAAAACATAATTATATATATAATTTGTATACAATATGACCTCGTATAAAATGTTAAGAACTAACCATTTTATATTATATATATAACATATATAAAGTATCATCAATTTCTTTTTATAATCTATACACATTACAAATCCTTGTATAAAAAAATATGTGTATAACCAATACATATATTGTAGGGTTCATCTAATGCAAACAAAGTGCATAATTTTCATAATTAAAATATATGCATCTTTATGATTATAAAAAGCATATTCATATGAATTATATGATCATAATTTGTACTTGCATAAATATATAATAATTATATGTTAATAATATAAGGCATACTTTAATTAAGATCAAGTAGACATACAATATGGTTTGCTATTAGGTTTACGCTTGCTGTTATGTAAACACATAAATGAAATATATGTTTCTCCACCTAACATATAGGAGCATAAGCATACCGACAAAAATAAAATACCAAACATAAGTTAACTTAACTCAAGGTCAAGATCTAAACCAAGCCAAGGCTACGACGACGCTTACGACTTAATTACTCTCCCCCTTGTCGTTCACCATGCCCTTTTTCACTCTTGGTTGCATTGCGGGAAACAAATAGTTTAGGCTCTAATTAGTGTCGTCATGCAGATAGACAAAATTAAATAATTAAAAGCTTTTACCCGAGATGGAGACATGACATTGGAAGAAGAAGAAATAACAGAACTACTGATAAGCATAAAGCATAACGGCCGAAACCAAAAGATCTAAAACAAGGAAAAAAATAAGGCATAGCTTAATTACTGTTGTATTCCTTCTGCTCAGGCTAGGTGGTCGGGTCCTTGGCCAAGGTGATCCTGAAGTGGCGGGAAAACTGTTGCTGGTTATACAGTAGTTGTTTCAGCATGTCATGCATTTTGTCCTGCTGCATGAGGATTTCAGGCTGAGCCTCATTTCTATCGGTGAAAGCTTTGCCCAGAACCAGCTTGTGAGAGCAATGCAGGTCAAGCATTTTTTGGTAGAAAGTGGCCCGACCCCTGGTATTACCAGGGTCAGGGATAAGGGCTTCGAATTCCTCACGAATTTCTTCATCTGTCAGGAAACAACAAGAGACCCTAGCATCGTCTTCGGCATCATTGATCTCCACCTGAGCCTGAATTGGAATTTAAGAGTGAAACTTGCGAGCCTTCTCTACCACCCCGCGCATGAGGCGAATAGGAGGAGTGGAGGAAGAGCCACTGTGTTGCAGAGCGCTCGCCTGCTGAGTATCCTGACCAGTGTAGACCCTTTTTTTAGGCGGCATAGCGGCGAAGATTCAGAGACTGAGAGTACCGTGCCTTAGGCAAACAACTAAACTGTGAAGCCTGCATAACGGTGAAGCCTGCAGAACAGCAAGTGTCGAGAGAACCATAGAGCCAGTAGTCGGTATCCAGAGAGCTTGAGAACCAAAGAATAAGAGAACCTGAGAACCAATAACACGAAAACCAACAACCAGAGAACCAAAAACTAGAGCACCAGAGACTCCGCGACCATTAGCCCGAAAACTAGAATCCGAATACACAAAACGGTCCAGGCCGAGAGAACTAGAGCTGAGAGAACCAGAGCAACAACTAGAGTCGAGGGACAGAAGAGTGATGAACTCCACGAGAGCTGAGAACAGAACTTCTCACAGCCGAGAGTCTGCAAGAGCCAAGAGCCGAGTTTCAAAGAGCGAAGAGCTTGCATTGGAGCCTTTGCGCAACAGAGCTCTCAGCTAAGCGTCAAAAGGTCTAATAAAAATATGAATGAATTGCATATTAACTGAAGATCCTGTAATAGTCATGAGAGTGGAAGGACAACTCCATTCATTCAGAATCATGGGAGTCATAAGAGCCAGAACCCAGATCAGGTAAGGAGCAGCAAACTGGACATTACGCACACTGGAGAAGTCATATTGCCAATTGGAGGCCGAGCTCCGGACCGAAAAACCGTGGGGGCAATTAAAGATTTGCATGGGGCACATGGATGGTGGAGGGCAGCACGTGATTATCCCCAGAGGTGGAGCAGGCAGGAAGTTGGGTGGACACATGTGGAGGCGCATGGGTTGGCGTGTGGGCAGGCATGCCGGCAGGCAGGTGGCCGAAGTTGGAGTCGGGCGCGTGTTGCATCATGCAGCCAGTCACGAGGCTGCTTCTGCTAGCTGGACACGTGCCAATCGAAATCGTGGCTGAGCCAGTCACCTCCTACTACACCCACTATGGGAGGTATTAAATTTTTCTTTAAAATTTAAAATAAACATAAATATATTATATATAATGTTTATCACTCTATAGCTTCCAAAAAACTTTTTAACAATTTTATCTACACACAATAAATTTTATATATGTAAAAAAAAGTTAAAATTAATAACACATTCTATCCTTAACTTCCAATATAAAATTATCACATGTCGTATTTAAAGAATATATATTGTAAACCGGTTGCATAAATAAATTTATTAATTAAAATACATAAAATCCTCTTATATATTTATATTTTTAGTAATAAAAAAAATATTTAAATTGAATGTAAATTATTAAATATAAAAATACCAATAACTTACACATACACATAGTAAAATCCTTTAAAACCCAATTTTACCAATCTTATGGTAGACTCAATAAGAATAACAACACTTTTCCATATATTCAATAAGAATAGCAATATCCTATTTTAAAATATTTTTATTTCTTTTACAAAATAACTTGCAATAAATACTTTTAATAAAATATCCTATTTTAAAATATTTTAAGTGTTTTTTCAAAATAACTTACAATAAATACTTTAAATGTGTTTTTGAATTCACATAGTTATTCTTGTACCGTGTATTCTAATTCTAAAATTTTGCAATTTTCAATCAACTTGACTTGTCATTGTTAATTATGAAATTTGGATTACTAATCTTGATACTTACCAAAGATGAATTTTAAAAAATAAATATTTTTTACTTCTTAATTACATATTCATACAAAATATTCACTTTATTATAAAATTGATTATTAGATGATAAAGATATTTGTATCTTATATTTTTAACTATATATATATATGGGTTAGTGTAAGGTAATGATACCCACTTATGACACATTAATTACAATGACATGCTGGAAAAAAAATATGATTGTTAAAATAAATTGTTAGAGGTACCTACAAAACCTTTTAGAACTGGGTGTAAAAAGATGAAATGTAGACAATCGCATCACCTTTCAGAATATCTTTAACTTTTATTTATGGATAATCACTAAAAAAATTCGTTGTTCTAAGATTGGTATGTTATTTTTTCTCTAAAACATAATGCATATGTTTGCGTTAGTCCACCGGTTTGTTATGTAAATTGTCAAATTATGTGGAAAACAATATGTAGAGGCATAGGCAACATGCAAATTTTCTGAAAAGCTATTTTTCCAAAATTTTAAAAGTTAATTTTATATTTTTTTTAAATTAAGAAAGTCATTGAAGCGTTAAAATGACATGGTTGAGCATTGGTCCACCCTATCATGGTCTTAACATAATCAATCAACTTTTGTTTTTAGCTTGTAGGTATTCGTGTACTCTTGTGCGAGTTCTTTCTCGTTTTCAAAATAGGTAAGCCACTCAAAAGTTATACCTGCAATAAACGACCTATGTTTTATATAAATTTGAAATGACTGCAATTAAAAATGAATTAAAAATAGAAAACAATAACATATTTATTCAAAAAATATATGGTTAGAATCTGCACGCAGAGCTCAACAAGTGTGTGCAGTTTCATCAGTAGTGCACAAGTGGAGCATATGTAGAACGGAGGGTGAAAAACATGAAATTACAGAAATTTGTGTGTTTTGCCATAACTCAGTCCGAGCCTCAAGGTTTTGGAATCTGAACCTAGTACCAAATTTGCAAGGGTGCAAAAAAAATTGAATTTAAACATGCATACGTGCAAATGTGTGCACGCATTGTTTTATACCCTCATTTTTTTTCTTCTTCCTATCCACCCAATCCTCCCTCTCTCTTCCTATCCAGCCAATCCCCCCTCTCTCTTCCACTCTTCCCAATCCCTCCTCCCTCCTTCACCCCCTCTCTCTTTAACCACAAGGGTTAGGAGATTTAGTCATCCATTTCCATGAATAACACCTAAAGCCATGACATAGGATTTCCTGAGGCTAGCATTGATTCCAAGTATGAATATGGGTGTGGCCATTATAATGTCTTGGATTCTAAGTATGGGTGTTTGGTCCCTATACATGGTTGAGGGATGGAACCTTGGCTATAATCCCTAAAATAATAATGTAATCATCCAAGTTCAAGAACAATGCCTTAGTCCACTACACACGACCTCTCAAGCATATCCTTTGCTATTAGTAGCGATACTAATGATATTAGGAATGTATGATCACTAGGTATAGGTCTGAGGGTCTTAGACATGGTTGAGGGAGAAAATTTAGGCCTTATTCCATAATGAAGATGATAGAAATATAGGCTCAAGATCGATGCCTCAAAACTAAAAAATGACCTCCCAAGGGGATATGGGCACCATTATGAGTTTCTGAGTAGAAGTTATGAGTCATAGGGCCCTCAAGAAGATCATCGTGGGAAACCTAGGAATTAGTCCCTAAAGGATAATTTTTCACATCGAGAGCCAAAAACAATGTTGTTAACATACCGACATGATCTCCTATGAGAAATATTCACCTTTGCATTAGCATATTAGCACCATTAGTTTTTTGGTGAACTAGGCAATGATCTCAAGGTTTGGATCAAGGTTAAGCAATGCAAATCAATCATTAGGCCCAAAAAGTAGCTCCTAGGGCTCAAAATACATCAACAAGGCCTCAAAACCACCACACATGAGTTATTTATGGAATATTTATCTTTTAGTGGAAATACGTGCACCATTAGAAGGTGTTTTAGCACCAAGGATGGGTCATGGCACCATGAACATTGTCAAGGGAGGAAACCCAACCCTTGTGACTTAAATTATGCTTTTAGGCATCCAACTCGAAGAATAATGCCTTAGACCACCTCCAATGGTTTCTTGAGAGTATCATCTACCTCGAAGTTGGTATATGGGAACCATAGGGAGGTTTTGAGCACTTGTTATAGGTTATGGTTCCTTGACCATGACCAGTGAATGAAACTTGGGCCTTAATCCCTAAAGGTGTCCTCTAGGGGTCAAGGGACATGGACAAGGCCTTAAAGCACCAAATAAGACCTTTCTATGGAATCTATGGCCTCTGAGAAGGGATATGGTATTTATAAGAAGGTTTTTAGAAAGTTAGGATTGTGTCATGGCGGCGTAGACATGGTAGGGGGTAGAAACATAGGCCTTAGTAGACCCTAATAGAAGCTTAGAGGAATCTAGGACTAAGAATGTCACCAAGGACCTCCACACTCCATCTCTTTAGTGTATCCTCCACCTTTGAGGGTGGATATGGGTACCATTATCAGTTGGTGAGCACCAGGGATGGGTGCCTAGGTGTTAACCATGGTTGGTGAAGGAAGCTCGGGCATTAAGCTCTTACAGAGACCATTATAGGGCCCATGGTCTTCGAATGATTCCTTGAACCACAGTAGATGACTTCTTGAGAGTATTTGTGGCATTAAAATGGGGATTTGGGCAACATTCAAAAATTTTGTGCATTAGGTGTGCATGGTATTGGGGTTTTAAACACGGTCAGGGGAGTAAAATTGGTCCTTAGTACCCAAAGGAAGTAAAGACACATCTAAATCCATGAACGACGCATTAATCCATCACAGAGGACCTTTACATGGTATCCATGGACTTGAAGTGGGTATATTGGTGCCACTAGGAGGTTTTCAATATCCAATATCTTGGTGTTCAAGCCTTTGGTGGGATCTATGGCCCCTAAGAGGGGGTATGGGATCCATTAGAAGGTTTTTAGTACTAGGATTGGGTCATGGCAGCATATACATGGTAGGGGGTAGGAACATAGGCCTTAGTAGGCCCTATAAGAAGCTTCCAAGCATCTAGGACTAAGAATGTCAACAAGAACCACCACACATTGTCTCTCGAGTGTATCCTTGACCTTTGAGGGTGGATATGGGTACCATTATCATTTTGTGAGCACCAGGGATGGGTGCTTGGGTGTTAACCATGGAAGCTCGAGCATTAGGCTCTTATAAAGACCATTATAGGGCTCACGGTCATAGAATGATGCCTTGAACCACCATAGATGAATTCTTGAGGGTATTTATGGCCTTCAAATGGGGATATGGGAAGCATTCAAAAAATTTGTGCACTAGGTATGCATGGTAATGGGGTTTTAAACATGGTCAAGGGAGTAAACTTGGGCCTTAGGTTCCAAAGCAACTAAAGATACATCTAAATCCATGAACGACACATGGAGGCATCACAAAGGACCTTTCCAGGGTATCCATGGACTTGAAGTGGGTATATTGGTGCCACTAGGAGGTTTTCAATACCCAGTATCTAGGTGTTCAAGCCTTTGGTGGGATCTATGGCCTCTAAGAGGGGGTATGGGATCCATTAGAAGGTTTTTAGTACTATGATTGGGTCATGGCAGCATAAACATGGTAGGGGGTAGGAACATAGGCCTTAGTAGGCCGTAAAAGAAGCTTCCAGGAATCTATGACTAAGAATGTCACCAGAAACCACCAGACACCATTTCTTGAGTGTCTCCTTGACCTTTGAGGGTGTATATGGGTACCATTATCATTTTGTGAGCACTAGGGATGGGTGCTCGGGTGTTAACCATGGTTTGTGAAGGAAGCTTGGGCATTAGGATCTTATAAAGACCACTATAGGGCTCATGGTCTTGGAATGATGCCTTGAACCACCATAGATGACTTCTTAAGGGTATTTGTGGCCTTCAAATGGGGATATGGGAAGTAAATAGGCCACAAAAGGAAGTAAATATACATCTAAATCCATGAACAACAAATATTAAATTATGTATATTTTGATTATTTTGGAAATAATAAATATATTGTTTTATTTTGGAAAAAAATATTTATCTTTCTTATATTTTTATAAAATTAAAAATAACACAGTTTTAATTTTTATAAATATAAATTAAATTGGAAATACAAATATTGAAACATTATGGATTTTTTTATTTCACACAAATCATAGATGCATATTCTTTGCAAGAGCATTTTCAACTTCTTGGAATCTTAGCAATTCCTTTTGAATTCCTCCAGGAAGAATCAAATCGTTGAACCTTTAATATATTCATCAAATGATTTGGAAAGTGAAACTTCCACTCCCGTTCAATCAATCGTGCATCATCTGTGAATTTGGTTTAAATAATTTGTAAAGTGGGACCTTCCACTTCCACTCCACAATCAGTTGTGCATACAGTCCCCTGTGGGATCTCTTCTCCATTCGCCACACTGCTGGTGGCTCTCAGTAGGTTCGCTAGATTGTAGTCTGAGTAAGAAGAAGCCACAACAAAAGACAACACACTGCCGATCCAAAGACAAAGCACAACCAACCCAGCAGTCTGAGCGCGAGGGAGAAATAAAAAGGCACAGAATACAACACCATGGCATCAACAACCACTCAATCAATAATTTCTCTCTACATGCAAGTAACTAAAAAAGGGACCACAATAATTATAAAACTCTAGTAAAATAAATCAGCACAGGTTCATCTTAACCTTAAGCACTGATAAAATTAGGTAATAGTTTTTTTGGAAGCCTTCCATGCTTATTGTATCTGGCCCCTTCAAACTTCACTTATTGAGGAAAATTGAAAATAAAGTTTATTTTAAGAGGCCACTTAAATGATTATAAATTTCTTTTATTCACATTTTTCAACTTTAGTTAGGGATTTCAAAAGTGAATATTTCATACCAAAAATAAAAATATGTTCTTTTCTGCCCCATAAAATGGCATTTGCACATAAAATTTTTATAAAATAAATTTATAGTTGAAAACTTAGGAAGAGTCTCCTATTCTTTATTGAAGATATGACTAGTATTCAAGGGAATTTCAACTTTATGTCTATATATATGCCCTCCGTGGAGACATTTACTTAAAAAAATTAACATTAGAATGTCCACTGAAGCTTGTCTAATAAATCTATAACCTGTGGAATTCTGTTATTTGATTAATATCAAAACTATAGCAACCCAAATTGTACTTGTCATTGAAAATAGAATAAGCCCCCTCTTTTGCATTATTAAACATGATGCACCTTTTCTCATAATTATATTCCTATTCTAGTGACGCATGAATCTCCATCAAGAATTTGTAATGCTAGAGCATCAAACTATGCAGTCGTTGTCTTTGCAAACTCAAAATGACTCATTTGACAGTAATAAATTTTGTCATTTCCCATAGGACTAAGAACTCTGTAAATGATAATTGAATTTTGTTAAGGAAAAAGGTTTCCCAACTATTTCAGACAATATGGCCTCCTCATCTTCATTGGTTTTTTTATGCCAAACAAAAATTGCCAAAGGTTGGAAAACCCCTTCGCATTTTAAGTTTTACTCTACTATGTTGTAATCATTGTTGGATAAGAACAATACAAGCATATTACAAAATTTGATCATTGTTGAATAATAGAGCACACACAAAATCTAATCTCTATTGGATAGTAGGGCACACACTAGTAGATACTTGTTGAGCAAGGGTAGTTCGAAGTGAATATGGAAGTCAAAAAGAGAAGGCAAATGTTGTTTTTGCGTCAGAAAGTGAATGTGGGGCAGGCCAAAAAAAACCAATGGAATTTTTTTTTAAAATGAGTTTGAAAGCAAGAGGGGATTCAAATCATCGAAAGAAGTTGTCCAAATTTTATGAGAAAGTTGCAGGTCCACTGTTTTTGCATTGATTAAATGCCATAGCAAGTGCAACTGATACTTTCTTCACGCTACTTATTCATACCGTTTACCCTTCAATCGTACACCTTCGATTCTCTCTGAGCATAATAATAGTACCATCTTTCCTTCAGACATAGTACCATGTTTCATTCAGCGTGTATATGAGATTCCACCTAGTTTTTTTTCCCTATGAATAGTGTGCGTATTTACTCGATAGTTTTACGCTTTCAGTTGTATTTTTGTTGATCATGGAAGGAGGAATAATTTGGGATTGAAGCGGATAGCCAAAATAAATTCCATGCACCAGATTGTTACAAACTTACAATTACTAGGCATCCAACATCAATTATATAAAATAGAGAGAGAATTGATTGATGGACATTTATTGTTTGAAATGAATATCAATTTTCATTGAAGTTCATAAAATTTTAAATTAAACAATAGCCAATAATAATAATAAAAACCTAAAAAAGGGAACACAATAATTGTAAAACGGAATTAGGTAATAGTTTTTTTTGGATGTCTTTGGGTACTTATTGAGTTTGGGATTAGTGTGGATAGCTAGAAGAAATTCCATGCACCAGATTGTTACAAGTACAAGGCATCCAACATTAATTATATTAGAGAGAGAGAGAGAGAGAGAGAGAGAGAGAATTGATTGGTGGGCACATATTATTTGAAATAAATATCAGTTTTCATTTATTGGGATTAAGGTGGATAGACATCAGAAATTCCATGCACTGGATTGGCATGAATTTCGAGATCCGTACAGTCCGTACACTGCTAGTTTTGCACAAATTCCAAGACAAAACTTTTGGGTTTTGCTATTGAGATAAGTTGTAATTTTGCTATTGCAAACTTTTTTATTTTGCTGAATAAATAAAATTAAAGACCTCTCTCTCACAGGTTTTCCCTTCAGGGTTTTTCTTGGGCCATTTTGGCTAAAATATCTGAGTTTGAATTTTTTTTGTGCATGGTTGTTATGTTAATTATGTTCTCAGCATTTTGGTAGTACTTCTCTTGTGCTTCCAGTTCAAATGTGTTTATGAGTGAAATTTCATTTTCAGTTGTCTATGGTTGAATGAGATGGGTTATTAAACATTGTTAATCTGAGTTTAACTTGAAATCCTGTTAGGGAAGTGAAATTTCTACATGGTATCAAAGCCCTATTAAGGGCAGATTGATAGTTAGGAATTTTCAAACATCAGGGAAAAGTGTGCATTGTTGAAAAAAGAGCAGAAGTGAATGATATCTTGCGTCCGGTATGAAGATCGATTGGAAGGGATTTCCAACTACTGGCAGTGGAAATCCCAGATGATAGTTGTTCTCAAGGAGAACAAGTTATGGACCTTCGTCAGTAGCACAGTAGTTCCTCCCACAACTAATCTTATGGCCCTTGACATACATGAGGTGAAGGAGACCAGAACGCAGAGACTGCTTCTGGATGGAGTTCGATATCACCTCATCCCACATTTGGCAGAGAAACATACTGCTAAGGAGATGTGGGATACTTTGAAAGGTTTGTATGAGAACAAGAATGAAAATCATAAAATGGATTTAAAGCATAAACTTCATGGCACAAAGATGGTGAGAGGTGAGAATGTAGGCTCTTACATCACTAGACTCAGACAGGTAAAATATGAATTAAATGTAGTTGGTGAGGTGATTCCTGATCCCGAGCTAGTGCGGATAGCCTTGAAAGGCTTCACTAAGGAGTGGGATGTGTTCATGAAGTGTGTAGTTGGAAAAGATAAATTTCCCTCTTGGGAAAGACTGTGGGGTGATTTTACTTAGGAGGATATCTGAGAAGGGTATCAAGGGAAGACTAAGCAGGATAATGATGAACATAACATTTCCTTATCAGCTAAAGGCAAGAAATTCAAGAAGGTACCAGGAGGGACTAAGCAACAGAGGGGTGAGCAGAAGAGTGACCTTAGCAGAGTCAGGTGCTATGCATGCAATGATTTTGGCCATTATGTAGGCCAGTGTCCTAAGAAGAAGAAGGGAAAGCAGCAGAAAGAGGAGCAGGTTGCAACTACAACAGAGATTGAGACGTATGATACAGAGTTCTCTCTTTCCACTGTTGTTTCGAGTTTTGGCAGTAGCATACCAGTTGATACTGGTAGGTGGATTGTGGATAGTTCCTATTGCAGTCACATGATTGGGAAGCGAGATTCCTTCCTCACTTTTGAGACTATTCCAGAGCATCTCGTACAGGATAGAGATGGGACAGTGCATGTAGTCAGAGGCTTGGGACGAGTACAGTTCCAGCTTTATTTTGGAGAGATTCTGGAGATTACAGGATTACTCTATATTCCAGGGCTGCAGGACAACATACTTTCAATTCCATCCTTGGAGGGAGAAGGATATGAAGTTTTGTTCAAGAGTGAACACATCTTCATTTATGTATTGGGAGTGGATCTGGTTGACCCTGTGCTTATAGGTCATCGGAGAGATGGAGAGTATGTAGTGCATGGTAATCCTACAACAGGAGGATCTACGTGGATATCAGAGCCTGAGTCTGAGATAGACAATGAGTGTTATGCTTCGAGGATTGATATGGCGCCGAGTAGTCAGTCTGTGGTTCAGAGGAGAGAGCGAGATGCTCTAGAGATTATAGTGGTACTGAGTAGTTCATCTTCTATTCAGAGGAGTCAGCGAGAGGCTACTTCCTCCAGTGATGGAAAGAGGGTCATTTGGTATGACTTGTCACTGATGTATGAGCAAGATGAGGCATCAGTGAAGGATGCAGGATAGATTCCAGCGATAGGGGGAGCTTCTACTATTGATAGTATGAGACTGGAGAGAGGTTCTGGCAGAGGATATGCTAGAAGGTCTTCCCGTGTAAACCGGGAGCACTGATCTTTGTAGCTTAGGATGATGTCCTTCATGTGATGATGCCTAACATGAAGGGACACTTGATTTGACCTTTCTAGAGCAAATTTTAGAAAGGGTGGGAATCTTTGATATTGTGCGAGAAGCACATGAGCAGACTTTGATATTGTACGAGAAGCACATGAGTATTTTACCAGCTTTGGTGGGGAAGTAGTTTATCTTCTTCGGGGATAAGTTGGGAGAGAGGGAGAACACCTTCCTTGGTAAGAGGGAGTGTTGAAATTTGTACCAAGAAAGTGTTCCCCTAGTGACTTTTGACTAAGTCACTAAAAATGGGACAAAGTACATAACCATTGCATTAATTGCTTGAGAAAAGTAATTAATGTCACTTTAGAGTTATAAAGTGACTTTTCAATTTATTTAAGTTGTGGTTGAGAGAGAAAATATTTAATCGAGAGAAAAGTGACTTTTCTCATCCATTGATGAGAAAACACTATATTAAATGTGAGCCCTTGATCTAGCGTCCTTTCAGCTACCCCAGGAAAGTGAAATGAAAAGACAAGGGAAAATAAATAAATAAGCCCTCCTGCATTCATTTGCACAAATCCCAAGAGAGTTGGAGAAGTGAAGATATTCCAAGAGAGTTGGAAAGCAAGTTGAGTTGGAGTTTGAGAGAGAGAAGGTAGCTATCTGAGATAGAAGCTCAATTCCCAAGACACGGTACAACACAGATTCCAAGACCGTATAACAATTCTGCGCACAATTTTTTAGAAGAAAATAGTGGCATGCATTTCCAGGCAAAGGAACGAATTTCGAGGCAGGTACAGAAAATTAAATCATACAATTTCGTATAGTCTGTGCAATTCCATACAGTCCGCACAATTTCATACAGTCCGTACAATTGCACGAAAAATCAAGGTCTGAGATAGGCACGATTTTTGAGGTAGAAAATTAATTTCTGGGAACGAATTTTGAGGTCCGTACACTGCTGGTTTGGCACAACTTCCAAGATAGAATTTCTAGGTTTTTCTATTGAGATAAGTTGTAATTGTGTTGTTGCAAATTTTTTTATTTTGCTGAAGAAATAAAATTAAGGACCTCTCTCACAGGTTTTCCCTTCGGGGTTTTTCCTGGGCCATTTTGGCTAAAATATCTGAGTCTGAATTTTTTTTGTGCATGGTTGTTATGTTAATTCTGTTCTCGGTATTTTGGTAGTACTTCTCTTGTGCTTCCAGTTTAGATGTGTTTATGAGTGAAATTTCATTTTCAGTTGTCTATGGTTGAATGAGATGGGTTATTAAACACTGTTAATCTGAGTTTAACTTGAAATCCTATTAGGGAAGTGAAATTTCTACAATGCACTTGTTACTCATGAAAAGTCATTGGTACATAAAGATGCTAAGGTAATATGGATTAATGCATTGGGGAAAAATATGTAGCCAATTCCAGAACATATTAGATAGATGGAGGATGACAATAAAGAAAGAGTGATTGCTACAATGAAAATATCATATTTCTTTATCTAAGTATGAAAAACTCTGCAAATTTATAATGGATGCAAAAACACCATATATGCCAAAGTCTCAAGCGTACTCTTCATACACAAACCACAAGTCTGCAAATGATTTTATATATTGCATATCAAAACATCTTGAACAGATTCAAATAAATAATATGTTACAAAGTCCTTTCTTCTCATTAATGGTTGATGAAAGAACTGATAAAAGCTTAGAGAAATATCTTGTTGTTTATGCAACTTATTTATATTAAAAGGGTCTCGGGCCACCTATTTCACAGTTTATGAAGCTCAAAAATGTGATGGATGGAAAAGGAAAACAGTATATGATAGTGTGAATCAATTAATCAATGTTAGAGGCCTTCAATATAAAGAATTCATAGTTGTTTCTATAGATGGGGCTTCAACAATGATTGGACATGAAAATGGATTTGTCTTTTTTCTGAAAAGAAACACTCCAAGCTTATTATAGTTCATTGTGTAGCTCATCATAAGTCTTTAGGAGCAACAGATGCTTCTAAGAAAGTCCCTGAGTTATTATATGTTGAAAAATTGCAAATAAAGTGTATTCACGGGTTCAAAACTCACCAAAAATAAGTAATGAACTCAATGATATGCTTAAATTCATGCAAATTGATGTTCTTGATGTTCTACAACTACACTTAGTGAGATGGTTATCTAGTGGAGAAGTTATTATAAGGCTTGTGAAGCTTATGCCAACCATTTTAACTTTGTGGAAAAATGAAAGGAAAACTTCATCATGGTATGATAAGACACAGATTTATTCTAGCTAGTTTTGTTTACATATGCTTGATGATGTGTTGGGTGAATTGAACAAGTTGAATAATACTTTTCAAGAATAAAATGTAGACATTACAACTATTGGGTTGGCTCTTGAAGTAACTATAAGTACATTGTCTAGCTGGTTTTTGAGAAAAAAAGACATTTGCAGAAGGTACAACTTATCTTTCAAATTTTTTAAGTGATTCTCAAAATGGATATATATTGAAATTAAAGATGAAGGAGTAGTCATAGATAAACATGAGTTACAATACATCTCTATCCCAACCATTGAGATTGACTCTAGCGATGTAAGGAAAGATACTATGAAGCCTTGTATTGAAGGCACAGAGGAGAGGTGCCAACAACTCACAGAAGGTTATATATAGTTTCTCATAGACTCTTTGAATGAAATATTTCTAGACCTTCATTTTTTTAATGTAGAAAAATTATTCAGCCCTTGTTATTATCCAAAAGAGCGTCACAGTCGTGAGAACAATTCAAAGTGTTGGATTTCAAAACTTTTTCAGCGTTTGCAGCATACCATATCAAATGATGTTGGATTTGTACCTTTATTTGATGTTAAAGGTTGTAAAAGAGAGTTTCACTCTTTTGTTGATTCATTAAATTTGGCATGTGAGGGTTTCTCTATGAAAGAAGCATGGAAGGTCTTTCGTAAGACTAAACAATGGCACAAAAATTATCCGCATATGATGAAATTATGGCAAGTTGTACTCACTATTCCTGCAAGTATAGTGGACTGTGAAAGGGGATTTTCGAAACAAAACATCATCAAGCCTCATTAGAAAATCAAGGCTAGGGTTGCATACACTAGATGCACTAATGAGAATATCTTTGAATGGACATGAATCATCTAGTGTTGATTGGAATGTAGTAATATATGAGATATGGAGAGATTCAAAGTCAAGAATAGTTCTTGACCTTTGAGAGTTGGAAGGTTAGTCCTCTTAATCCTCTTGCAAAATAATTCTTAGTGTCTATGAAATATTCAACCAATATGCTTTTGAGTATGCTAGGATTTTTACTCTAGGAATTTTGACCTATAAGTTTATATTTTCAAGCAAAACTAAGAATTATTTTTGGGATCTATGCATCAAGATATGCTTATTGATTTTTTTATTTTTTTAATTTCTTTAGAAGGTTTGACTTCCACTAAAGTATAGCCACAATATATTATTGAAGAACCTCGGTTATAATAGACTTGCATAAAAATAGGTAATATTTTAAACATTTTATTTTATATTCAATGGAATGATATTTAATTGTTCAATACTTTCATTATCTTTTTTCACCTTGATATTTAGTGTTCTAAATTGGAATGCATTGTTCTCTTAGAGCTTATATCTTATCTAAAATATTTTTTTTACAGGTAGTTAAAATTTTGAAAATTTTGATCTTCATGTGGAATCTTTTGTCATTTGTCATTGGTTAAGGAGGCTGCAACAATGGTGACCATCTCCTTGGAAAATGGATGAGTAAGTCTTTTTTTTTAAGACATAAAGATTATGTAAATAGTGCTTAACAATGGCAGGAAGGTAAACTTTTGAAGATTTTGATCTTCATGTGGAATCTTCTATCATTGGTTAAGTAGGATGAAATAGAGGTGGCCTTAGAAATGGACAAGTAAGTCTCTTGTTTTTTAAACAATAGGAATTAGATAAATACATTTATCATTCTAGTGGTTCTACTGTTGGCTTACTATACTATTCTAGAGCTTTCCAATGTAGACCCAGATTCTTCGTGGTTTCACTTAACCAACAAAACCCCTTTTCACCGGCCCTTTCAGCAACAACCTACGAACAGGCTGAGGTCTCACCCGAGGCGAAGCTATGGGGGTGTTGCGGAATCAGGTTTCCACAGCAATGTGATGAGTTGTTCAGACAAGACAACTGTGCAGCATGCTATGGGCTTGTGCTGCGGAACGAAGACTACATGACGATGGCCTTCATCGCGGTCAACACTTCTACAAGCTAGGATGCTTGTACAACCAGCGCATCCACGGACTGCGCAGTTGTGATGGAACTCACTCGACAGGACAACGCAACTGACTTATACGCCTCCTCTTCCGACTTGAATGATACTTATGGCTTCACTTAACACTTATTCATCCATTTACTGACTTAGAATAATTAACCTTATAACCAATGCAAACAAACGAGATAAACGATACCGCGCACTTCTGGTGCTGCGCGTCAAGAGGGTTATACAACCCAAACTCTACATACACATGCGATTACACAATGAACTGATATGTTCACAGACTTATAATACTACGCATTCATCATTCATCCATTCATGCAATACTTAACATATTATTCCCATCTTTCTCCTATGGGGAATACATATAAAAGAATTAGCATAACAACTGATAACTTGAGAATTTAAGCATCCATTGTAAGCAAACAAACAAGTGCAAAACATAAACAATCACACTACACAGGATTTAACGTGGTTCACCCCCCGGATGGAGGCTACGTCCACAAAAACTGTTGTTGTATTAGTCTTTGGGAAGGGTACAATAGTTCTTGTCTGTGCACTCAGCTACAGACCTTCTTCTCTCTCAATAGGCCTCTGCGCACTCAGCTTGCAGAGCCTTTACAAAAATGTCTCTTACAAAATATTTCTCAATAACAATTAACAAAATGAGAGTAACCCAAAACAACAACCCTTCCCTTTACAAAATGCGCCTTATTTATAGATCATGCCTGTAGGTCATGTCTTTACAATTCGCAGGCAAAAACCCTTAGGTTTACAAAACTGTCATGTTTTCCCCAAAACCGGAATTGTTGGTTCTGGAAGTGAATCTTCTGTCGTGGCCATCCTTCGCATGTGGTCACATCGCCATCATCCCCCCTGTCACGCGCATGCCTAAAAGGTTGCTTTCACGAAGCCGTTCTTCCTCTAACGGTCTTGTGCAACTAGTTCAGGTAGTGGTTCTCTGCATGTGCGACCAGTCGCTTTCTTCCGCTTTGCTCCTACCTGTCGCTTGGTACTCCTGGAGCATATTTACCAAAAATAGACCATCGATGGTCTAACCGGAATTTGTGCCAACTTACATCCATCTTTCTGCTTCACCGAATCTCCGTAGATTGGGCTCATCACTACGCTGTATCCTCGCGGCACTGAACTTCGCAGCTCTTCCGACGCTGCATTGCGCACCTCTTCGCAGCATCCCAAACTTGCTTCTCTAAAAATACTTCAACCGAACTGCGCTTAGCTCTGCAGTTCCAAAATATGACTTGTACAAAAATGCCCCACTTGGGCCAGGCCCAACGTGCCCCTAACACTTACATGTGGGTCGTCCCCAAACCACCTTCAGCTTCGAATTCTCCTAGTTTTTCCTCTTCCTGCGGAGCTAGCTTCGTAGCAAACGTGTTGTATGTGGCAATCAACTTTTCAACTGTTTCCTTAGTGTCTTCATCCACTTGTCTCACCATGTCCAACATCTCAGGTGTGATTTCATCATCAACTTGTCCTTCCACCTGTTCTTGACCTTCGTTGTTAACACCCAAAAAGTGCTCACTACCTCATCTCCCTCATTACATGACTCATTTGTCCATATTTCCTACCAGATTTGCCTCCAAAACCTTAAAAACCCATTAAAAAGCCTCCAAAAGGCCCAAAACCCCCTTTTCTCCCCAAAATAAAGTAAATTCCTCCAAAAATAGAAAAAACCCTCTAAAGAGGGAATAAAAAATACAAAAAAGAGGAAAAAGAGGGAAAAAAGGAAGCAAAAACCCTATGCAACTGACCTAAACCATATGGTGCCCAAAACCATGGGTCAGAACTCCACCACTAAAAACCTATAAATAGGTGATGGAGGCTCCCCATTTTACATCCACAATCATTCCTATCCTTACTCTGCCAAAATCATTCCTGAAACCCTAGCTCACCCTTTTGAGCTATTTTCACATTTGAGTGCCCCTTTGGCCCATTTCCAAAACCCTTAGGAGAAGGAGAAAGGAACAACACTAGAGCTTGGAAGCAACCCTCTTGGATTGCTGCAAGGGCTTCATCAACCTCTACACCTGAGGTAATTTTTAATACAAAAAAGAGAAATCTTTTGCCATATTTTCATGTTTTATTAGTTATGTTAATGCTCATGCTAGGTTAAATTTCATACTGTTTTATTGCTTTTATTTACTATTTTCTGAACTGCTACTAAGGAGGCTCTTCTCCTTAGTAGGTGCTCATTTGCACAAGCTAGGGTAAAAACCCTAGCTACAATTTTGGTGACTCCCCTAGTGTTCCTTTGAATTTCTGGTTATAATTTTAAACGTTTTTAATTTTTTGCAATATTTTTCTATTTTTTCCTTTCGGCTGTCCCTTTCGGCTGCCGTAAACCGTGTTTTTTGTCCCCACAGTTGCGATCCGACCGCGCCTTTCAGACTGTTACCAGTGATTCGACCGTGGCTCTTAGACTGTTTCTGGTGATCTACCGACGATTTTCAGTCTGTTACCTGTGATTTGACCACGACTCTCAGCTTATTTCGTGCGGTCCGACTGCGGCTGTTCACCCTTTTTCTCGTGGGCCGCCTGCGGCTTACAGCCATTTTCCTTCTATCCACCTGCGTCTTTTTCCCTTTTTCCCGCGGTTCGCTTGCAACTTTCAGCCATTTTCCTGCTATCCGCCTGCGTCTTTTACCCTTTTTCCTGCGGTCCTCCTGCGGCTTTCAGCCATTTTCCTGCTATCTGCCTGCGACTTTTGTTCTTTTTCCCGCGGTCCGCTTGTGTCTTTCATCCAAATTCCTGCAATCTACCCGGGACTGTCGACCTGTTTCCCGCGGTCTGACCGCGCAGATTTGCCACAAATCCGCGGTCTATTTTCTGTATTTTTTTCCCTGTTTGATCCCAGCACTTTGCTGCAATATTTTCTGCACCTGCGCAGCCATCTGTCCTATCTATAGCCTTACTTCCCTACAGCCTTTTTTCTGCAGTATTATTTCTGTTCCATTTACAGAATTTTTTAAAATTTCAGCATTTTAATTGAAAAGAGAAAATTTTGCATTTCAAAGTTTAATTTCTGCATTGTTATTTTTAGTTAGAAAGTTGCCCACCCCGTGGCACTTTTACTTGGGTTCATCATCTCACACGCACACACTCTGTCACCTAATTCAAGTGAGCCCTAAAATACTACTTAACACAACCAACATTCTAACCCCACTTGGGGAACACAAAAGAATCTTGTAGTTAGGTAGGATCGGGGGGATATGCATCCAAATAACACTCCTCGGTTGCTTACACTTGAGACATAGTTGTTGTCCATTAGGGAACCAAAATCCCTTAGTACTTTTTGGCACGGTCACAACCAGTTTATCAGAGGGCCTCTCCCCTAGGAGGGTTGAAGTAGCCAGACTGGTTCCGGAGGCCTGAGTGGAATATCGCACTCCATTCAGTAACCAAAGGATACCTTTTGTAGTTCTCGGTGTATCACCTATATGGGGATACAACGGAGATAGAACCAGACTACAGATTCACCTTTTCTGGACGTGTCATGAACGGGGTATCTTAGTTGCCTTTCTTCTAGGATTGACTACCCAGTGTCCCTCCTGGTAGGGGGATATCTTTAGCCACTTGGCTCTACTATCCATATTGTCTGACTTGGATTTCATCACCTTGCAGAGGATATGTCTGGTTGAGTCAAAATACTATTTAGCTAGGTGTTTGCATACTCCCTTACCTCCTTTTGGTCTAGCGAGTCCACTATTTTTATTTTTTAGGAAACCTGCTGCTTGTTGGTATTCTGACCATTTATGTTGATACTCCGCTTATGTAGCACAGCTGTTACAGTAAGTGTTTTGAGTTGGTTTTTGGCCTGAGTGCCATATTCTTTGCACTCTCCTTTTGCACACTCGGTTGCATTAGGATTTTTGAGCTGTTTTTCACTCAACACAACCCCCAGATACTTGACACCATCTGTCAACTTTGAGTCCCCGAGACATTCTCGGCACCTTTGGAGCGAGCCCCCGCAGCACGGTTCACTTGACATCACCCGTCATAGATATAGATCTTCATCACTTGATACCACTCATCATAGATCTCGAGCTTTGTCACTTGACTCCACTCGTCAACGGCATAGAAATCCGTCACCCGATCTAGACGCCCCTTATTTTACCTCTGATTCTAAGGCAGAGTCCGAGAACCCCACTTACACTGCACCAACCAGCCCCATGGCTGGCATGACTTCCAACCCTTTCTTTGTAGGGACCATTGGTGGAGCATCCACCACCACACCAGCTACCACACTTGCTTTGGGTATGCCCTCGATGGGGCCCACAACTACCATTCCAATCATTGTACCCATTCCAGTAGCTAGCATACCCATCCCCACTCCATCAGTGATTCACACTACCCTTGGCGGTGCAGGACCATTCCATACCACATTCGTTCCTCCCCCTGGGGGCAACATCCCAAACCCAGCCCCTCCACTTGGGGGCATTAGCCCCAACATGGTCACAACCACTAGTATGTCACATCCTTCTAGTAGTTCTTCATTCATGGCTAGTCTCAACCTTCCTGACCTGGCTAGACTGACTAACGATCCCATCAGACACGACCCTGCATGGCCCCACATGCCCACCAAGCTTCCCTTCGACATCCCTAAGTTTGAGGGCAAGGCAGGTGAGGACCCCCAGAACCATATTATGTCCTTCCATCTATGGTGTTCCTCCAACTCCATAGTGGACGGCTCTGTCTACCTCTGTCTATTACAGCACACCCTCACTGGCTCTACAGCTAAGTGGTACATTGAGTAGCCCCATGGGACCTATGCCACCTTTACTTCCCTTGCCTCAACTTTCCTGCAGTTCTTTCATTTACCTGTTCGCTATGACGCAGGAGTTGAGATCCTACTGTCTTGCAGGCAGAACATGGCTACCCACATCACTGATCACATTCATGAGTGGCGTCGACGCCGCAGCCTCTACAAAATCAAGTTAGATGACCGTATCTTCTTAGATTGGTTTCTAAAATATCTCCTTCCTATCATTGCCAAGGATGTGGCATCCAAGCGACTCTAGTCCGAAGAAGAGGCCATCCTCAAAGCCCAGCAATTTGACCTTATTTACGCCTAGTCTGGTTATCTATATTCCATCATACCTGACGCCCCCCGCGGTGATTCTTCCCGACACGATGCACCGGGGGCATCCCATTCCGCAGATGGCATCATTGGTCGTATAACCTCACATAACCAACCATTTTCCATAGCACGTCCTAGCCATGGCCCTAACGTTTCGCGAGATACATCTCAGTCTGGAGCAACCAATTCGTATGCTCCCATGGCACATCACCACCATTCCCAATGACCCTCATGTCCACCTCAGTGCTTTGGTCATCCATCCCCCGCTTACGCCCCCCCGGTCGCACCTCAGCCATATTACCACCCACAGGCTGCACCAGCGCCTGTATCCTCTCAAGCCCAACCTGCTTATTACTCGTCATAGGAAGCCCCTGTGACCAACCCACAACCCGTTCCGTAGACATATCAGCAACCCCCACAAGGTTCAGCACCTGCACCGCCTCCACCTACTTATTATTCATCGCAGCCTGCTCCCGCAACTGCACAACCCCAGAACCCACCTACTTCCCAAGGGCAAGTGTATGCCCAACAAAATCTGCAGCAGAACCAAAATAACTAGCACCAATAGGGCCAGCAAAACCATGGCAAAGGCCATAACCGTCAACCTCCCAATCCCCCAAACAACAATAACACGGAACCTACCAACCAGATCCCTGATCGACCGCCCAAGCAAGCCAAAAATCCTAATTTGCGAACAAACCATCATTGTTCTATTTGTGGGGTCTATGGCCACTGCACATACGCTTGCCCACATTTGGAGCAAGCTCGACAACTTTGGACTGATGATGCCCAATGCCAAGGGCATGCGAATCCTCAGGCGCCACCCAACCCCCCACCACCTCAGAATCCACCCTTGGTGCTATAAAACCCTTTACCAACCCAAGGCGTAGTGAACACTCATCCGTTGGCTCCCCCTCAAGGAAACGTGCCACCACAACAGCAAATCACTTATGCCAACCTTCAAACCTGTTAATGTCAACCTTCAAACCTGTCAGAACCAATATGGCTCCACCCCCGAAGCCCCTCCCACCGAAAAAAACACTAGCGCTCATCCCACCGACCAGTCATTATGCATACCTCCGGCTCCACTAGATGGTGCCTCCAAAGCCCCTCGCTTCCCACTTCACCGCATCAACAATAACCCCAATGCTCGTGCTGCGTCTAATTACAACATTATAGATGACTTAGCCCAGTCTCCCGCAGCGGTCTTAAAAAACTATCATTCACAGTGCAAGACTTTACTCTCCGCCATTGGTGCTATTGACCCAAATGATTCACGACTGATAGCCTTCGATTTGGACCAATCCGAACGACGCCTACCTTCCACTTTAGCGTTTCAAGTTTCTGTATCCATTCAGAACCTTGTCATCCATCGATGCATTATCAATGAAGGTGCCTCTACATGCGTCATGTCCACATTCGTTTGACAGAAGTTGGGATCCCCTACTCTCCAGTAGTCCACCACTGCGTTGCGAGCCTACAACGGCCGTTCGGCTCAACCCCAAGGTCTCTTAGCTAATGTCCCCGTCCAGTTGGCGGGTAAAATAGTGCTCATTGACATAGAGGTCATCAATGCCCAACTTGATTATAACCTCTTACTTGGCCGCAACTACATGTATGCCATGCGGGCTGTTGCCTCATCCGTTTTTCGTACCATGATGTTCCCCCATGACGGACGCGTGGTCAAGGTATATCAACTCACCTATTACGATCCCAATGCCCCCGTTACACCCAAAAATGTTCTCCCCATGGTTGAACAACCTGTTTGTGGTGCAACTACCTCGTTGGTTTCCTACGTGGGACTCGGAGTTTACCCAGATACGCCGATGACTTCAACATTCCAATCCATTCCACCCCCGTCACCAGCGACCAAAATATCTGACCTATGTACCCTTTTCCACAATACACAAACACCCAACAATCAACTGCCCTTGTTACCCAAACCACCATTGGTACCCAGTGATATTGGTGTTGCACCCATCCACACAATCCCCTTCCTATTCCCTCCCTCGGGAATAGTAAGCGCCCTGGTTATGGCTACTCTCAACCTCCCTGGGTTAACCTTAGGACTACCCGTGTGGTATATTTCACCTCCCGTACCCCCACCAACACCAAATGTCGTCCTTCAACCGGTGCAACCCATCGCCACTACTGGTCAACCACCTCCCAGTGTCACTACCCCTTCGTCATATACGAATCCACCCCCTCTTATCAAGCACACTGGGGGTAGAGGCCCACAACCATACACTGCTGTACCCCCGCCCAAAACAGTTAAAAACCCCCCGTGTTTCGTGCTCCTCCCAAATGCTCGTTGTGTGATGAGTTAGGCCATCTGACTCATCAATGTCCACAATTACCTTCATTACATGAACACATGCAAATGCTTGACGACGACCCCAACATCCCGCTTGTCCAACTCGATCCAACCCTAAGCCTCGTGATAAATCACTACGTACCAACCACCCTTGTGCAATATGCGGTGTTTACGGCCATTACTCACATCACTATCCTGATCTCCCAGATTACAGAGCAGCTCTCTATGAGATGAATAATTTGGACCTTGAGACGACACCCCCCACAATTGAGGAGATCCACCCCCCAGTATCACCCTCATCTGGCGAGATTAATACCATCTATATGATCTCTTCTACTACCACTTCCTCGTCAACCGATTTGACAACTCAAATTTTCTGCAATTATGAGGAGATTCTAGAGGCTCTCACCGCCCCGGATTACCCCTTGGAAGACATGCAGCATCGTTCCTACTTCCTCCTAGAAGATTCCTCCTCCACCACAGCCACCCAATTTGCGGTTGAGTCCAAAGATTTCCTCCCCACCAAAGTCGACTGGTTTAAGGATCCTATTCCCACTCCTGATGCCTTTGAGGAAAGTAACATTGTAAAATTAGTCACAGCAGATCTAATGAACAAGTAAATCAATCACAACAGATGAACATAGAAAATATGGTGCAAAACTGTGCAAAACATGTAGCAGTGCTCAATATCCCAATAAGGGTGAATGATTACAATATAAACTGTCTCAATGACTAAGCAATTCGAATTGCCTAAGTAGGTCATTCGAATCACTGAATGGAGTAGCTTGACTCCAACTAGGAGTCCTCATCATCAATCGGTGGTGGTCATCAATGCACAAGAACCAGTCATCCAGGTGTCAATCTGAGTCTAACTGAGTGTGTCATGTGTAATTGAAGTGTGTAGCACTGATTAAGGAAAGGAGGCTCAGTGGGGGCGCATGGGAGGCTAACTGAAGTCAGAACAAGTCATCTAGTCAATCTGGAGTTCCAACGGAAGTGAAACAATCAGTCGGGAGTGAAACTAGCCTCAAATCAGGGAGAATCGGAGCTAACTGAGTGTAACTGAAGTGGAACTGTAGTGGTAGGTTAACAAGTGCACCCTTCTCTGGCAGTAGGTGAGAAGTGGGCGCCTTTCAGCCTAGGAGGGCTAAAAATCTGTAGTAAGTGGCTCCCGGGTGCTAGAATGAGGTGGCTAAGGTGCATGCAAACCCTAGATTTTGCATGCAAACCCTAATTGCATGCAAGATCCTGAAAAAGATGATGTGGATATCCGAACACCCCCCCTCAAGCTAGACTATGATGTGCAAAAAATAATGTGGGGCCCTGGTAACTAAGACCAAAGGTCACCCCAATACAATAATCCAAAAAATGTTGAAAATAAACTAAGTGAGGAAAGAGGGAAAACCCAGTGGGAAGAAAGCCCCCCCTCAAGCTAAAGCATAATAATGAATCAATCTGTCTCCACCATGATGGAACTCACCCCCAACAGTGAACGGAGGTAAGAGAACTTCTTCTCAGTGAAGCTCTTGGTGAAGATGTCTGCAATTTGCTCATCAGTAGGGCAATATTGCAGAATGATGGTGCGGTCATGCACCAACTGTCGAATGTAATGCATATGAATCTCAATGTGTTTGGTCCTCTGCCGCTGAACTGGATCTGTGGATATCTTGATAGCACTTTGATTGTCACAAAATAGGACAGTCAAAGTAGTGCCACCAAAACCAAACTCGGAAAGAATACCCTGCAACCAAACTGCCTGAATGCAGGCATTGACTGCCCCTCGATACTCTGCCTCTGCTGAAGAAAGTGCAATGGCTGCTTGCTTTTTGCTGGACCAGCAAATAGAACCATGACCAATCATGAAAACATAACCAGAATTGGACTTCCGATCAATGCTATCACCTTCCCAATCTGAATCAGTAAAACCAATGAAATCTACCTCAGAATCTGCAGCATAATGTATGCCAAACTGTCTCATACCTTGCACATACTGCAAGATCCGCTTGGCTGCTCGCCAATGAAGCTCATGTGGCTGCTGCATATATCTTGAAATGGCACTCAAGGCATATGAGATATCAGGCTGTGAGTGTGTCAAATAAAGTAGTGAACCAATCAACTGTCGATACATACTGCAATCTGCAAGCAGTGTAGAATCTCCCTCCTCAAGACTGATTCCTGAGAGGAATGGGAATGGGGCTGCCTTACATTCAGCCATATTAAACTTCAATAACAGGTCGGAAGCATATTTTTGCTGAGATATAGTGATCCCATCAAAATTTTGAGCTATCTCCAAGCCCAAAAAGTGACTCAGCAAGCCCAAATCGCTCATGTCAAAAGCTAGATTTAAGGTAGATTTTAGCTTGTTTATTGAAGTAAGTGTGCTACCAGTAATGAGAATATCATCAACATAAAGTACAATAACTAACAAATTACCTTTAACTCGCTGAAGATACACATTCGGATCAGATTTGCATCTTTGGAAATTCTGAGAAAGAAGGAAGGAGTCCATCTTTGCGTACCAAGCTCTTGGGGCCTGTTTTAACCCGTACAAAGATTTCTTAAATCTACAAACCAATGATGGATCTGATGTATAACCCTCTGGTTGCTGCATATATACCTCTTCAGCAAGGTCTCCATGTGAAAATGCACTCTTCACATCCATGTGGTGCACTTCCCAGTGCTTGGATGCGACAATAGCTAAAACAAGGCGGATGGAATCCATCTTTGCAACCGGTGCAAAGGTCTCAGTGTAGTCCACTCCTTGGACTTGGGAAAAACCTTTTGCCACCAACCTTTCTTTATATTTGCTGATAGTGCCATCAACAGCAACTTTAGTACGGTAGACCCATTTACACTTCACTAATTTTCTTCTAGGTGGAAGAGAAACTAGCTCCCATGTGTTGTTCTTTTGAAGAGAACTGTACTCTTCGTCCATGGCATTTTTCCATCTCGGATCTCTATGAGCAGAATAGTATGATGTAGGATCTGAACCAGCCATCAAATAACAAATCTCAAGAATAAATGGATCAGCAATAGAAAGAGCCATACCTGCTCTTTGAAAGTCTCCTCTTGTTCGTCTCGGATCAGCAGGATTTCCAAGATTCGAACCAACAGATTGTAGAGTGTTTTGGGCCCACTTTGGTAACTGAGGGGGATCATAATGATCAGATTCCGAACTTGATATGTCATGATCATCATATGCTGCTACAATATCAGAAATATCAGAACTCATACCTTCATTATCGCTGCACGGATCTTCTTCTGGTGAAGGCGGTGTATCGACAGTCTTCTCCTCGACTAGTTGCAATTCTTGAAGCGGTTCTTCAAATTGCACACTGCGCTCTATGAATATCTTTTTAGATCTGATATCCATGAGTTTATATGCTTTTGATTCTTCCCCATATCCTGTCAATATTCACTCGGTACTTTGTGGATCCAAAGCTCGTCTCTTCTCAGAAGGAATTCTAGCCCATGCAGTAGAGCCAAAAACTCTCAAATTTGACACATCCAGTTTGTGACCAAAGAATGCTTCGAAAGGAGTCATACCTTTCATGGATGAATGTGGAACATGGTTCTGTATATATGCAGCAACATTGATTGCTTCAGTCCAAAGATTTGCAGCCAAACCTTTTGATTCAATCATGCATGTAGCCATCTCTTTCAGTGACCGATTTTTCCTTTCCGCTACACCGTTCTGCTGGGGTGTGTAGGGAACTGTATGTTGGATCTTAATTCTGCTTTGGGAAAAAAGTTGCAGCAACTCGGACTTGATATATTCCCCACCATTATCAGATCTAAGAGCTTTGATCTTGCTCTCAGTGGCAGTCTCAACAGAAGCCTTAAAATCCTTGAATTTTCCAAGCACTTCTGACTTGTTTTTGAGAAAGAATACCCATGTAAAGCGGGAAAAATCATCAATAAATGTCAAAAAATACCTTGAACCATTTAATTACATATGGGGCAGCGGACCACTGATATCAGAATGGATCAATCCCAAAATAGTAGAAGCTCTGCTAGCTTTGTCGCGGTCGAATCTGTGCTCGGGGTGCTTCCCAATGATGCAACCAGTGCATATTCCCTTCGAGGAACGGAGTTGTGGAAGCCCATCTACCATGGATTTGTTTGATAACAGCAGCAAATACTTATAATTAAGATGTCCAAATCTTTCATGCCAAATCCTACTAACCTCATTACCATGTGTGCGAAGAGCAGTGGGCTTTGCAAGCAGAATAAAGTGTGAAAACTCATAGCATTTTGCAGTGTGATTTGCCTTTCCAACTGCAACTAGTCCTCCACTTTTGATATCAGAAATTTCAACTGTATTAGGGCTGAATGTAACTTGCTTTGGTTCACCAGTGTGTGTCATTTGATACATAGAAAGGAGATTTGAAGCCAAGGAAGGCACATAGAGAACATTCTGAAAGCTTCCATGTTCTACATGAATCGTACCTTTTCCCTTTGAAGAAATTTTTGAGTCATCTCCCAAATGGATGGGGATGGAGCTGTTTGGATCGAATGAGGAAAAAGAATCAATATTTGCAGCCATATGATTTGATGCACCCGAATCTATCAAGAGAGTAGTGGGCTTCGAAACCGTTTCCATGAGTGCTTGTCCTCTTTCATGATCATCATTCCTATCCTTCTTCCTTGCACCATCAGGAAGAGTTATGTTGTTATTTTCCAAAAGGAGGGCCATTTGATCTATAGTTTTCTTCATACATGAACTTTCGGGATGAAAGCCACGATTGCAATAAGTACATTTAGATTTTTGGTTACCTTCTTTGCCCTTTTGCTTGAACTTCGAACTGGATGGTGCATCCGTTTGCTTGCCTTTGTCTTTTTGCTTGTGAGGCTCGAATTTGGGCTTCTCCTTCTTTTGCTTTCCTTTACCATTCGAGATCTTGGGTCCTTGAACATATAGGGCTGAATCTTTGGAGATTATGGACCCCATTTGAATCAACTTGTCATGCTCTTTTGTGACGGACTCAATGAAGGCATTCAAGTTAGGCATCTTCCAATTCGGGGTAGTTAGCCGACCGGAATTGAAAGTAGAGACAAATACCGAATAATCTTTCCCAAGCTTGCTTAGAATGGAGAGGATCAATTGTTTATCCTCTTTGATAACCCCACTGTTCTTCAATTGCAAGTTCAAGTTCTTGAATTTTGTGAAGAATTCATTGATGGTCTCGAAATTCTCAGGACTAAGGGCAATCAATTCATTCTCTAATTGAAAGGCCCTAAGCTCATCCTGCTTGCCAAATAGTGTTTCAAGTTGCTCCCATATAGCTTTTGGAGTCTTCAATCCG
The DNA here is from genome assembly GCA_027924585.1 of Larix kaempferi. NCBI lineage: Eukaryota > Viridiplantae > Streptophyta > Pinopsida > Pinales > Pinaceae > Larix > Larix kaempferi. The sequence goes on along the minus strand of BSBM01000694.1, from coordinate 1,476,269 downwards.
CTGAGATGGAAGTGAAGATCTTTGGAGATGGAGAGACAAAGAAGACCATAAGCTTCATCAAGCTTGTTGTAGTGTTTGGTTCTATCTGATAGATTGCTTGGCTCCAATTCAAGACCAATAGTGACTCGGTAGTAACCTTTTGAACGTAATATGATCTCCATATCATCTTTCCAATAAAAATAATTGAATGGGGTGAGGATAGGATTTGAAGAAGAGTATTCCATTGCTAGGAGCGAGTCAAACTGATGTAGAAGAAGCTTGCATGCACAGTGTAGCGAATGCAATTGCTGTAGGGAAGCTTGCATGCACAATGTAGCGAGTGCAATTGATGGAGACAATAAACCTGCAAATCACAATAAAACAAGCACAATAAGGTCGAACAATCCACCCTTTTAGAGTTGCATCACACCTGGGATTGGAGATCAAACAATGTTGAATGGGTCCAATGTATCAGATCCAGGAATTATGTGGAAACTCAAGCTTCTGGAGTGGTATTGGAATAATTTTCAAGCTTTGCATGCACAGGAGCGAATGCCCTTGAGATATCTCATGCCAAAACTTTTTGCAATTTGAGCAATTCAGTCAAATCTTCTTGTACAAACACCTGTAGAAAAGAGATCTTGTCCCTGCAATGGCTCTGATACCATGTAAAATTAGTCACAGCAGATCTAATGAACAAGTAAATCAATCACAACAGATGAACATAGAAAATATGGTGCAAAACTGTGCAAAACATGCAGCAGTGCTCAATATCCCAATAAGGGTGAATGATTACAATATAAACTGTGTCAATGACTAAGCAATTCGAATTGCCTAAGTAGGTCATTCGAATCACTGAATGGAGTAGCTTGAATCCAACTAGGAGTCCTCATCATCAATCGGTGGTGGTCATCAATGCACAAGAACCAGTCATCCAGGTGTCAATCTGAGTCTAACTGAGTGTGTCATGTGTAACTGAAGTGTGTAGCACTGATTAAGGAAAGGAGGCTCAGTGGGGGCACATGGGAGGCTAACTGAAGTCAGAACAAGTCATCTAGTCAATCTGGAGGTCCAACGGAAGTGAAACAATCAGTCGGGAGTGAAACTAGCCTCAAATCAGGGAGAATCAGAGCTAACTGAGTGTAACTGAAGTGGAACTGCAGTGGTAGGTGAACAAGTGCGCCCTTCTCTGGCAGTCGGTGAGAAGTGGGTGCCTTTCATCCTAGGAGGGCTAAAACTCTGTAGTAAGTGGCTCCCAGGTGCTAGAATGAGGTGGCTAAGGTGCTGGAGGCATCAAACTGGTGACTGGGATGCATGCAAGTGCATGCAAACCCTATATTTTGCATGCAAACCCTAATTGCATGCAAGATCCTGAAAAAGATGATGTGGATATCCGAACAAACATGGCCAACATCTCACCCATCATCCACATCGATATCTCTGACCCACTTGATGCTCTTGAAATCATTACATTAGGAGCCTCCTCCAGTGAGTATGAGATCGAAGAGTACAAAAAACTTTTCCAAGAGTTCCATGATGTCTTTTCCTAGTCCTATACTGAAATGCCTGGTCTTGACCCCGCTATTATAGAACACCACATTGACACATGGCCAGATGTACCCCCCGTTCGCTAGAAACAACTCCCCATTCATCCCTCAAAGCTCCCCGCCGTTAAAGCAAAGATTGAGAAACTTTGCAAAGCAGGATTCATTTATCCTATTACATATACCACTTGGGTTTCTAACCCTGTCCCTGTTAACAAGAAACAAGGCACCATCAGAGTATGTATTGACTTCCACGATTTAAAACGAGCCTGTCCCAAAGACAACTTCCCCGTGCCATTTATTGACCAACTCATCGATGTGTGTGCGGGGCATGAAGTCCTATCTTTCATGGACTGTTTTTTCGGATATAACCAGATTCAAATCCACAAAGAGGATCAGTACAAGACTGCCTTTACCACCCCCTTGGGCACCTTTTCCTATCGCGTTGTGCCTTTTGGCCTCAAAAATGTTGGTGCCACCTTCCAGCGATCCATGACCTACTGTTTTCACGACTTGGTTCATATCCTATTAGTCTATCTCGACGACGTTACAGCTCGTTCCCAGAAACGATCAGACCACCTTAACAACCTCTGGCAAATCTTTCTGCGTTGTCGCAAATATCAAGTCCGCTTGAACCCTCACAAGTGTGTCTTTTTCGTTTCGGCAAGCCGGTTGTTGGGTTTCATTGTTTCCCATAAAGGAATCGCTGTTGATCCCCTGAAATTCCAAGCCATCATAGACCTTCCCACTCCTCGCATGCTCCGGTAGCTCCAGAGTCTGCGGGGGAAATATAATTTTCGCCGACGCTTCGTTCCTGATTATGCCGCCACCATTCATGGTTTCTTACACCTGCTTCGTACCCACATACCCTTTGTTTGGGATGACCAGGTGCAAGCTGCATTCGAATCCCTTAAGAAATCTCTCACGCAAGCCCCTTTGATCTCCCCTTTGAATTTCTCTCAAGACTTCATCCTTTACGTCTCGGCATCCGATCATGTCATGTCTGGAGTCCTTGTTCAAGAAGACGTTGCTCTCCAGGAGCATGTCATTTATTACATTAGCCAGACCTTGTCTGGACCACCCCTACGTTACCCGTATGAAGAAAGACTAGCCCTTGCTGTGGTCTTTTCCGTCCAAAAATTGCGACATTACATTTTCCTCAGTCAGACCACAGTTGTCACCGACTTCAACCCCATGGTCTATCTCTTGAACTGGCGCCTCCTACAAGGTAATGTTGTTAAATGGGTAACTATCCTCCAAGAATATGACCTCACTTTCACAACCCCTAGAGCACTAAATCCCTCGCAATTGCCCAACTCATCACCGATCTCCCATCCCTTTTGTTGTCCCCACAAATCTCCGATGAGTTACCCGACAATCACTTGTTCATCATCTCGTCTGATGACCCATGGTATGGTGATATTTTGTTATACCTTCACACATAGAAGTTTCGACCCAACATAAATCGTGATGGACGCCATCGTATCCGTCACCAGGCCTCTCGATATCTCCTCTTGGGCGATGTCCTTTACCAGCGAGGGGTTGACACGATTCTCCGTCGTTGTCTTACACATGAGGAAGCCAAACAAGTCCTCAATGATTGTCATAGCGGTGCCTGCGGTGGACATTTCTCTGGAATTGACACCGCCCAAAAGGTCATCCGCACCAGATACTTCTGGCCCACACTCTTTACTGACTGCATCACAGCGGTCAAACATTGCCATAATTGCCAACTTTTTGCCCTTAAGGCTCGGACACCACCCGCTTCGTTACACCCAGTCGTCACCGTTGGTCCCTTTTGTAAATGGGCCATCGACTTCATGGAATGTAAGCCCTCATCCGCCAATGACCATAAGTACATAATTGTCACCGTCGACTACTTCACCAAATGGGCTGAAGCCATGCCCACCTTCAATTGTAAATCTGACACCGCTGCCCATTTATTTTTTAACCATGTTATCACACGATTCGGGGTCTCCAAACAGCTGGTCTCAGACCATGGTTCACATTTTGAAGATTCCATTTGGTGTGAGTTATCCACCCTACTGAAGTTCGAGCATCAGTATTCCTCTGATTACTACCCCCAAGGGAATGGCCAAGTAGAGGCCATTAACAAAATTTTAAAAACCATCCTCCAACGCACTATTGACCAGCATAAGTCCAATTGGCATCACATGCTTTTCCCTGCATTATGGGCTTACCATACATCAACCAAGACCATCACCAGTTTTACCCCATTTCATTTAGTTCACGGTGTAGAGTTTGTCCTCCCCATCGAGTGTTAGATACCTGCCTTACACATCACCGTCAAGCTTCTTCTAGACACCTCCCCACTCAAGCAACGTCTACTATCACTAGAACAAGCTGATGAAGACCGTCGTGCCACCCTCCAGACCATTGAAGCTGCCAAGAACCGCTCTAAAGCTGGTTACGACAAACATGTCCACCCATGAACTTTTTGCGAAGGAGACCTCGTTCTCGCCTATGACCAAGCCCACGACAAGACTGGTAAAGGAAATTTTGAATCCATGTGGCAAGGCCCTTACATCGTGCAGACCTACCTCAGAAATGGGGCATACATTTTAACTGACTCGGAAGGTCACCCTTTGCGCAACCCCCGTAATGGGTTGTATCTTAAACGCTTTTATCCTTAAACAAACCCGCGGCCCCATTGGTCCTTATTGTACAGTTTGCTTTCTTTTTGTTTTTCACCATTTTTACCGCAACCTTACATTCATCATTTTTCGCATGATCACAGATGGACCATCTTCCACATCATTACATTGGCTTCGCTGATGGAGCAAGCCGCTGGTCTCCAAACTTGGCGTCTACATCATGGGTCTTATATTCCCCTTCACATGAGTTGATTCATCTTGACGGAATATGTATAGGCACTACTACCAATAACCAGGCAGAGTATGATGCCGTGACCGGTCTCCTGACTACTGCCCTTCAGATGGGCATATGTCACCTTCATGTGTTCCTTGACTCCCAGCTACTTGTCTCCCAGCTCAACAACCTCTACCAGGTGCGTGATCCTTTCCTCTTTAGAAAATTCCTGCACACAAAACAACTCAGCCAACAATTTGAATCCATAACATTCACCCATGTCTCAAGAGCTCAGAATAGTGTTGCAGATCAAATGGCTAACAACAACCTAGATTGGCATATCAATCACACCATGTAAAACATCCATCATGCATCATCATCCCATATCATCTCATCAAAAATATATAAAAACCCAAAAAGATTGCATTATCAACAAGGGGCATCCACATGCCCATCATCTTACACTACTTGCATCCACGTGCAGTCCAAACATATAACAAACCATAAGTGGATCCACGTGCGTACACTCAATCATCATCGCAAAAAGGTGCATCCATGTGCATATATGTATATATCAAAAAATAAACGTCAAATGTGTTACACATGTCCTGGGTACCCCTGTACTCAGCTATACAAAAAAAATATCTATACATCAATAAGCCTCATAGAATACATGCCGTAGCTACAAAATCAGGGGGAGTCCTCTGTACTCCCTACTGAGAGTCATACCCTCCGTCACTGCCTACATCAGCTGCCTCCAAGTCCTCACCTCGCTCCTCCTCCGGCAGCTCCTCATCCCCGAAAAGCTCCGGTGCCCGACCCCTATCCGCCAAAATGGCCACTCGGATCGCGATCGATTGGAAATCCCGTGGCACCCTCAGACAGTCCTGAATCACATCTAGATCCAAGTCCCACCACCCATCATCAGTCACTCCAACCAGCAAACGATCGAGAAGCATCCGTACAGCATCCAGAGTCCCCTTAGCATCCCGTCGATGCACCTCCGCTCGGCTCGGCAAAGCTGGTATCGCCACATGCCCCTTGCGATCTACATGTCCTGGTGGTGGTCTCGGGCCAACATCTGCAGATCATCCATCAGTCAGTAACAGCATATCAATATCTCAAACCTATCATACACAAAACCTGACATCAACAACAATCAAGCAAGTCAATACATACCATCTGGTCCCCACGCCTGCCCCGGCGACCGTGGTGCCTCTGGATCCCCTGTGTAGTCCATCTCTCTGTATGGATAATCATCCAGTGTCAGCGGCATCTGCAACCACTATAGGTAGAGCTCTTGGGTGAAGTACCTGCCAACCTCACGACCACCTCGTCATCACATCATCTCTCCCCACCGCACCATATGCGGCTCCATAGGTCCTGTTTCCCTGATCGACACCCGCGGCCGCAGTGTAGGTACCCTCTCCATGAAGAAGGCACACAGAAAGGATCCATAACAGAACCCTTTGCCAGATTCTTTCATCGAGGTTAGCTGCCGCTGAACAAAAGTGGGGAACATCTGGCCCCAGGCATAGTACACGCCATCCAACACCCGCTCCACCAGCTGTATCTGGCCCCCCAACACCCGCTCAGGTGACTGGGACCCCAAAACCTGAACCATGCACGCCGTGATCTCCCGTACTGATGGCTCCCGCAGGTCCACAATCCTTAGTGCATTCCTCTGCACTCTAGCCTCCGGACCGTAGTACCACTCCGACATATCCTCGATATCCACATCTGCGGATACTCTTGGCTGCGTATCAGCCACCCTACCCAGACAGGGCAACCCTATCAAGAAATATACATCTGCGAGGGTGAGATCCACCCTCTCTCCCTGCACCCTGAATGCATGTATGTCAGGCTCCCAAAATCTCACTAACCTGTTCAATAGTAGCGCAGCTGAATGCATCATGGGCACCTGTGAGAACTTCAGCAGCCTGCACAACTCCAACGTAGATCGCACATGCCGATCCCTCCGATTGACATCCATTATGTCGTCTGGTACCTCCCGCTCTCGCCACAGCACTAACAGCATCCTTTCAATCACACAATGCACACTCATCAGACCCACGTCAAGGAAATAACCCTTCCCCCCCCCCCCCCCCCCCCCGAAACCCTAAAGCTCGATCCTAATCACGGCTTTAGGGCCCCTTACCGCGGCTGTCAGGGCTATAATCGCAGCCCAGGACCGCACCTATATGAACCGAACTCGCGGTCCCGAACCACGAGTCCAGCCTCAAAACTCGCAGTACAGGACCGCGTATTTCGACCCAGAACTCGTGGTCCCCAGCCGCGTGATCAGACCTGGAACCCGCAGTCCTCGACCGCGGTTCCACCCCACGTGGACCGTACAAAAAACCCCTAGGACCCACTACCCCCCTGAACCCAATGAAAAATGCAGGTATGAGTTTATCAGAATACCTACAACTCCCGGATCTGAAAACGGCTGGCCAGATCATCTAGAAACACCAAATCAGCTCTGGTCCACTCTGATCTTTAGTCAAAGTCAACAAGTCCAAATGACACTTGTCATGTTGGACCCACTTACTATTTATAGTTCGTTGACTTTTTCTTGTTTTGGCCATTCTGAACCCATACGGAGTCCATTTTTCGAACTGTTTCCACCCCATACGGAGTCCATTCATGATGGTTGACTCGTTTTCTTATTTTTTCTGCATCGTTTTTTGAGCATTTTTCTAGACACCACTAGTCACCTCAGTTTGCGTGCCACTTCGGCTTCTCTCTGTTTTTGATATATTTTATATCATTGGATTCATTTTTCCGAGCCCATGATGATGCTTGAGATCATTTCTCGCTCTCACCCCCATATGTTTTGGGTATTTTTCCAAAACGCCCCCCGTCGCCTCGGTTTGCGTGCCACATCGACCGTTCTCTGTTTTTGACACTTTTTCTATCGTCGGATCTAGTTTTCCGAGCTCGTGATGATGCTTTAGAACATTTCTCGCTCTCACCAGGTACAATTTCAACATTGTGTCCCGACACCTTGCTGCATCAGTTTACGCACCACATCGGCCTCCATCGGATTGTTCCACATTTTTACATGATCCATTCACTCCTTTCATACTGCAATTATTTCGTTATTTTTCCACCATTCATTATCCCGCAAGGAGGCCCACCAGTGTTCCCCCCTACCCTCATTCTTGGTCATCATCAATGTTCCTTGATTAAGCACTTCCTCCTTGCCTGACCATTCCTTTTGTTTGGTATAATTTTATCCCTTTTTCGGGTCGGACAAGTCCTTTACGAAAAAGGCACTTAGGGAGTTTCTGTTAAGCTCTTTTTTTACTCCTAAAACAATGAAAAGATCGCCGAGCAATCTTGCTTCCTTTCATGCTCGTTAAAGTACCTGAAAGGGCGTCTCTTTGGTATAAGTTTAACCCTTTTCTGGACCTGGTAGACTAATTACAAAAAAGGAATACTCTAGTCACACCAGCTAGAAGAGTTCTTCATTGCATCCTTTTATGCTTCTTCAGGCCTCGGAGACTAACACACAAAAAAGCAACCCCATGGAGTCTTCTTATCGCTTTCAGACTCTCTAAAATTGAAAGCAACCACGAGCATGAACTGTCTTGGGCTCGTACAAATCCACACGACAGTACCTGTCCATTATTTCAGAGTCTTCTTATCGCTTTCAGACTCCTCAAAATTGAAAGCAATCACAAGCATGAACTGTCCTGGGCTCGTATAAATCCACACGACAGTACCATTTTGAACACACTTCTTCTAGTTCCTTAACCCATGACGAAGTCCCCCCCGTGCCTCTTGGCACTATGATCGATCATCTTGGTAGCACCCCCAATCAGGTTTGCTTTGTTCAGAGTATTTTGCAGTCTCCTACCATTTTACACCAACTTGAGTATCACTCATCCCAGTCACTATCCTTGATCCATTACAGCTATGATCCCTTTCCCACCAATCAGTTTCATATGCTTCCCAATCATCCCCCGTCATCATACTCTGAACAAAGGAAGTTTGAGTCCACCCACTCTACTTGCCCAGTTATCCCCCACAGTATGTCAGTCCTACCATCAGTACTCTCACACTTCGGTTCTCCACCTCGTGCTCCTATCAAGGAAACATCATTGCCTTGAGTTGTAGGTCTCCCTCTATCGACGACAACCCATCTATTCCAGAGGATAGACCCAGAGGTCCCTGCGCCTTGGACTCATCACCATTTGTGGTGAGTTCCTACGGACCATTTTGAGAGGAGTCATCAGTGCCTCTCCGCATGGTTGTTTCTCACATGCTCAACTTCACCACCTTGATCGCATCGTTGAGAATCACGCAGGGTATATATCCCTTCAGTTATTAGTCGAAGACCCCGAATTTCCCCCGACTCTAGCACATTGGTGAGTCACTTCGGAACGCCCAGTTATATGTTCTCGTGGATGTCTGGGTTGCGTAGGCGATTGTATTCAGAAGCCATCTAGTTATATGCTTCCTTGAGTACTCAGTTCAGTTCTAGTTCAGTGTACCATTGAGGGTATGACTCCCCGTCACTATGATCCAGCAGCTCATCAGTTCCTCTGGTACCACACTCAGCAGCACTGTTATTATTCCAGTGTATCAGTTCTTCAGCTCAGACATGGTCAGCCCAGCAGTATGTCCTAGATTTGTGTCCCCTCTGGACCCTTATGATGTACACAGTGGTTCTCCATGTATCCTTCAGGCCCCCATTTTTGGGCCTCATTGTTATTTTTTATATATATCTAGATACAAGCATGGGTATGCCCGCCTCGTCCATATATTGAGATTCTTCCTCAGTTGAGGCCATGTATATTTCAGGTCCCCATTTTTTGGACCCCCTTGTTATTGTTCTATATCTTGATACGAGCATGGGAATGCCCACCTCGTCCATATGTTCAGATTATTCCTCATTCATTATTGAGGTCATGTACTTTCATTTTTTGCAGTTTGTTCGGGACTGTTGTTCCGGGCTCTAGTTCTTCTCCTCTCTACATCCCAGGAAAACCATAAAAGACTTATGATGTCTATCGGCCATACGATGAGCTCCTACCCTCACACATCAGGGGGCAATCTGTTAACACCAAAAAAGTGCTCACTACCTCATCTCCCTCATTACATGACTCATTTGTCCATATTTCCTACCATATTTGCCTCCAAAACCTTAAAAATCCATTAGAAAGCCTCCAAAAGGCCAAAACCCCCTTTTTTTCCCCAAAATAAAGTAAATTCCTCCAAAAATAGCAAAAACCTTCTAAAAAGGGAATAAAAAATGCAAAAAAGAGGAAAAAGAGGGAAAAAAGGAAGCAAAATCCCTATACAGCTGACCTGAACCATATGGTGCCCAAAACTATGGGTCAGCACTCCACCACTAAAAACCTATAAATAGGTGATGGAGGCTCCCCATTTTACATCCACAATCATTCCTATCCTTACTCTGCCAAAATCACTCCTGAAACCCTAGCTCACCCTTTTGAGCTATTTTCACATTTGAGTGCCCCTTTGGCCCATTTCCAAAACCCTTTGGAGAAGGAGAAAGGAACAACACTGGAGCTTGGAAGCAACCCTCTTGGATTGCTGCAAGGGCTTCATCAACCTCTACACCTGAGGTAATTTTTAATACAAAAAAGAGAAATCTTTTGCCATATTTTCATGTTTTATTAGTTATGTTAATCCTCATGCTAGGTTAAATTTCATATTGTTTTACTTCTTTTATTTACTATTTTCTGAACTACTACTAAGGAGGCCCTTCTCCTTAGTAGGTGCTCATTTGCACAAGCTAGGGTAAAAACCCTAGCTACATTCGCGCAACTCCTTTAACTTCTCCTCAATCTCTTGCGAGATTGTGTGGACCGCCTCCAACAAAGGTTGCGATTTATCTCCCATTGGGGTCTCTCTTTCTCTTAACGCCCGGACTTCTTTCTTTAGCGCGCTGATATCCCAGCATCTCTAGAGTCTTTCTCTTGGCAACAGGGCTTTAACTTCTACATCCAACAGTTCTAATGCTGCCTGCTTATCTTCAACAACATTCTTGACTTCTAGCAATTGTGGGTCCTCTTCGAGGGCAGTGAATGCCTTTGACGCCTCATCTAACAGAATTTGGCACTTAGACACCTCAGTGGCTATGCTCTCTATTGCGGCCTTCACTTCTTTTGCTCTCAATTGTTGCTCATTTGGTGGAGTCTGCGGGTTAATCTGTGCCTCCAAGGCAGCAACCTTAGCTTCGTGGTTGATCTCCATATCTCGGATCTCCGCCTTAAGATCGCTAACCACTTCACTGATCTTAATAATAGTGTCCGCAGGGTCTATCTGTACGTCACATTTAGATATGTCATCTGCTATAGCAGTGATCGTGGAGTCTAGTGCTTTATGTCGATCATGCTCATCCTGTAGCTCCATATCTCTCTGCGAGCTAGCCTCCTCCAACTACTTATAATTTGCTTGCAGCTCAGCATGCTGGTTCAGAGCGTCATTACTTCGCTCATGCATCTCCTCGATAACCTGCAATTGCATAACTTGCTGTAAACGATGGCAGAATATCACTCGCAAGAAAATTCAAGGGTTTCGGTAACACCCGCGAGTCCAAATATAGCAGTATTTGTAGGTGCAGCTAGCCTCCTTCGTGCCCCTTAATGGCTAGATAAGCATTAAATGCGGTATCCATTGGCCAAATCTATCGAAGATTCTTCGGTGCTTTCCTTCATTAACTTGTTCAGAATGGCTATTTCGGTGTTAAATGCCCAAGCGGTGACTAGGAAAGTATTGTATAACGACTATATTTGTGACTGACATTCTAATGGCTACTTTTCTGGAGTGTGGCATCGAACTGCACGGCAGACCATCCCCATACCTGCGCAGTTACTTCGCAGTGTCTAACTTTTTGCTTCTGAGCTTAGCCTCATTCCTTGTTCATCTTCATCATCGGAGTGGCATTTTGAACTTCGCAACTGCGTGGGTCTTCTTTTTCTTTTTCTTGCTTTTTTTTTGGGGGCGCAACTTTACTTCTTTACAAGCGCTGCGCGGTATATATACTTTCATTATCACTCTTCGTGCACAGACTCTTTTTCCTTTCTAGAGCCCAATTTCAATAGTACTTGGCACTTAGAAATTTCCTTCTCTTCTGATCATCAAAGGTTCTGCAAAGCAAGACTATCCCGATAGGGTTTAATTATGCTTCCATTGACTAGGCTGGGTATGTTATCTCCTGCACATGTGGCTAACTGGACAGCGCCACCATTAGTAACATGTACAACAGTATATGGGCCAAGCCAATGCAATTTAAACTTTCCAGGAAACTTCATGAAATTTCTATCATATAGAAGGACTAAATCACCTACCTGAAAATACTTGTTTTTTATGTGGCGGTTATGCCATGCTTTTTCCCTTTCTTTCTGTACTTTTAGGTGAAAGCCTGTTGTTAGCACCCCAAAATTTTTTGTGATTAATCGTCTTCTGACGACATTAATCCTCTTCCGGCAACATTGGCGGTGCAAAATAAGAACATTTTCATGGCGGGAGTTTTTCAAGCTTGGGTTGAAAAGAAGGTACATTTGACCTCGGTTGCAGACACCATGGTCGCAAAAGAAAAAAATGGTTTTATGAGCCTATGATTATCCCTTGGTTTTTTAGTTTTTATGAGGAACTTGGAAGATTTTTTAATTCCTATCCAAGCCAAAGTTTAATGAGGGAGGGGCACTAATTTCTATTTTTAGCCTAAGTCAAAGGTTATTATGGAAAAAGAGGCTTTGATTTTTGTAGTCTAGCCTACCTCCTAACTTTATGAAGAGATGGAATTTATTTTTCTAGCCAAAGTTTAAGCTATATGATGGAAGGGGTTATGTGTTGCATGTCAAATGGAGTAAAATTTAAGCGCCCAGCACCGAGGGCTTTCACCATGAGACCAAATGCCTAGTCAAGAGACCCCATGCACCCTCTATAACCCAAGTGACAAGGCTTAGCGCCTCTCATCTCTTTTGTTACTTAATATACAATATGAGATGAGGGATATATAAAGAGTAAGAAGGGTTTTTCAGTTTCGCATGTGGGATGAATACCCCAAAACTAAAGTGGAAAATGTATGTATTGAGCGAATGTTCTAGCTAGTGACAAGTCGACACTAGACAAACAACCAGGGTGGCATGATTGGGTCCTTAGACGAGTGACGTGGCTCTATAATACAAATAATAAAAAATGAATCAGTGGTTCACGTCAAAGTCGCATGGCCAAGGTGCTTCGGGGATAAGAAAATGGGTAGGCTGCGATGTGAAGACTTTTAGCCAACGCGTCACTCTAAGAACTCCTCGCATATGCATGAAATGGTATTGAAAGCTGCTTCGAGAACATGCGATACCACCTCTCAAACAAAAGTTGTTTTCGGGGTATAAAAAGTAAAGCAGTTCTATTTTTTCACGTCTAATTTGACCGGAGTGTCCAAACTCCAAAACCCTAACGCCAAAGTTGGTGAAGATGAGAATGATATTTGCTGTGAAGGTCAGAAATTGGTAATGGAAAGTTGACCCTTTCCCTAAAATTGTTTTTAGAACTCCTGGTTCTCTTGTCCTCTCCCATATTTAATAGCTCGCGTCCAAGGAGTAAGTGCTATCGCCATAATTCTGCAGTTGGGAAACGATGCTGCCTATGATGAACTCATTCTTTCTCCAGCCAGTCGAAATCCAGTTCCTTGTTCAGTTGACGGTTTCGTTGGGGTTTTGGACTGCATCAATGGTAATTTCAAAGGAGAGGCATGATATTGGGGTGGAGAATAGTTTGTTTCAAGCAATTTAGGGTGTAGGCAAAGAAGAAATGCCATTTTGCCCAGTTGAAGGAAGCTCAGTCTTTGTCTCTACATTGGCTACAACTCCTATGCATGTTATTTTCCCTTTTCTCAATCAAGATTTGTCATTCTACATCCAAGACTCGACGTTGCCACCATTGTTTTTGAAACCGATGATAGAGGAAACAAATGTTCGGGTCTTATAGATTTCGACGGATCAAGTGCAGGGCCTGCGTCCTTAAACTGATAAAGGTTTTCTTAAGTTTCTCTCCATGACAAGTCGACTGCTCGATGTTTAGTCGAACATTGTAGCTCTTTTTCTTTTTGGGTGGCATTGATTTCTCAAAATTATCAACCCTATCTCAACGAGGTGGTCTTTTGTCTCTTGTGCCTCCGCACTTAATGGTGCCAAGTCCTGCGATGTCTCATTCGCCAACAGAAAAGGAGTTAGGGTTTCAAGTGTGGCAGCTTCGAATCAAATATACCCATATTTTAAAACCCATCTCAGGGTTGTTATAACTAGACTCTGGAAAAGAATCAGAGAAAGAATCAAAGTTTCCTCAGAGAAAAAAACGCCAGATCTGTCAAGATAATGGCGACCTGTTGGGAGCACTCCGTAGATTCATTTTGCAACAGAAGAAGAGATACTCATTTTGTCCAGTCTAAGAAAATTCATTGTAGCTTTGGAGCCAAGAAAATCACCCAGTTTTTCAGAAGATGCATGTATCCACGTCTTAGTCGAGACCTGGTATTTGTACATCCGACAAGGTTTGAGATCCAAGCTGTACCCAAAGAATGGTACGATTGGGCCATTTATCCAGGACCCATTTGCAGCTCAGTGGATAGACCAAAAGAGGAAGAGATACTCGCCGATGGTTTCAGGAAGAACAAGGAGAAGCTAGTCGTTTGTCATGGTAGCACATGATGTTTCCCTTGCATTCGCCAGTAGAGTTAAAGAAATTGCAAATTATTGTAGACTCTACAAATGTCAAAATGAAGAGATTTTTTGGTTGTCGGCCAAGCAAGGATTGAATCCTTGGCAAGATTGTTATTTAGGTTATGGCTGAAAAAGCAGTATTATCATTGCCTTTTTATCTTTTGTTTACAAGAAATTCTCAGAAATAAACTCAAGAAAACAAAGGATCATGTTAATAATATTGAAAAATGGCTCAAAAGCAGAAGTTGAAGGTAGCAAATGTAGAAGAACTGGTCCAGAGAGACTAATGCTTTGAAAAAACTTAAGGCATTTGGGTTGTCACATTCTTAAGTTTCATAAGCAGTTTTGCAGCTTCTATTTCATCTCATAAAGTGAAACTCGACCAAGGCTTGGAGTGTGATTTTAAAGGGATTAAATGCTGCTGGCAATTAGAGGATAAAAAGAACTGAAGGATTCGAAAGCTAGTGGGAGGCAGCCACCTGGAGACCATCCCAGAAATATCTCTTTGTCCTACTTTGTAACAAATCTGTCATTTACTGAGAATTATTGCCAGATGTAAAAGGTTGTTAGGGTTTTATTTCATATTTCTATTTTGAAAAGATAGGTGGCAAAGTTGTATGGATGATCTATCACTAAATTTGTAACTAATTTTCTGTTAGGATTAGGTCGACTATGAGTCTCAGGACAGCTATATATTCATTGTAATAGAAGACCTAAGGGTGAGTGAATCATTGGGCTGAAGCCTAGGAGAGCTCAACTCTGTTTCTAAGATTTTATTGTTTAATATATCAGCAGTGCTTGAGGCTGGGTTATTTTGCAGAGAATTCCTGTGTCATCTTTCTTGCAGTCTGTCTTTCCTTTTCCTTGTTAATTTGTTTATCTTTCTTTGTATTTCATTATGTTAAATTTCTCTCATGCTTGAATAAGGGTAGCATTGGAATAGGATTCATTGAAATAATGCCCCGTTCCTTTCATTTCAGGCATTTCACCACTAGTTTTTGCTAAGTTGGCATAGGATTCATCCTTGTTAGATGCCCTATGCTGATGGACTATTCATTCTTCTTCTGTTTCACCCCTTAAAGCTCTTTGACTGTGCGTGGGTGGCTATCTTTCCTCTGTTTAGATAGCTTATGGAGCTGCACTATTATGTGTTTTATGATTCATCTTTTGACTCCATTGCCCTGTAGTTCTCCTCCCGATTCTCTTACCAAGGATTTAATCAATTTGTTCCTGTAGAAATCTGATCTTCTACATCTGTTGTTCATTGAATATCCTAAATGTTGAGAGTGTTGGTGTGTTTCTTCATTACTGACAATCTTGATGATTTCCATCTTTCTATGAGTTAAAGAGAGAGCCCTCTCTGTTTATGTTAGGTCAAAAACTTAAACTAAAGACTGGTTAGTAGTTACCCAGGATTACCCTCTCCACAACCTAGGGGGTCAATTTTGGTGTTAACAAATTGGCACCGCTGCCGGGGAAGAGATTGTTTCACAATCCCTGTGAGAACGACAAAGTTCAGATTTGAATGCTGATGGTGAATATCAGTCAGACATCAAGAAGGTTGTATCAATCACCTGGCGACTCCACTCAGAAGATTTCCACTGCGAAGGTGACTCCACTGGGAGGATCAGTGACTCCATATCAGAATTTGAGATGTCGAAGGTCTCATGGTGACTCCACATTCAAGAAACCCAGCAGCCTATTGTTTCACAGGCTAGTCTCCTCAATCTTCAAATCAAAATTTGCAGCTTCAATATTTCAAGATGACTTCACTGTCAAGAAGGTATGCTCCCTTAAGTAGGTTCCATATTCCTGGTTTTCCAAATCAGATCCCTAAAGTGGATTGGAAAACCTACTTACCTACATTCAGTGATGAAGATCAGGAAAATGTTGCTTTACATTTGATCAAGTTTCATATACATGTGCACAAGCTGAATATTAAGTTTCATGAAGATTGTCTTATGAAAATGTTTATGGCCTCCCTGGAAGGGAAAGCTAGGTCCTGGTATGAACTGTTACCGGCTACTAGTATATATTCCTTGAAGGATTTTCATACAGTATTCTTTGAATATTTTGAGAAATCTTGTCCATTATTGTTGCTAGTAAAAGACTGATGTGTATGCTTCGATGGTTTTATTCAGAACCTGGAACATGTTTATAAAGATGATGAATTCTTAGATGATGAGATCATAGAATCCTTGCATGACAGCCCTTTTCAGCATTATGAAATTCAAGAAAACTCTCAAGACACAGTTGCACCCTTAGCTGAAAATAAAGAAAGCAGTAACCATGTAGATGATCTTTATATCTCTTCTCTCGAGATGGATGAGAAGTGTTCTAAGTTTTGTCAATCATCTTGTGTTTCTAAAGGAGATCAGATCAGTTCCATTGCATGTCATATTTTTTCAGAAGTTATTGATCTAGAGAACCTGTCTTATTTGATTCACTTGAAGGACAACACATTGATGTTTGTCTTGAAACACAAGAAGCAGATCAAGTCTCAGATGATGCTGCTGATTTTTCATTGAATAAGAAAGATGAGCAGATCCTCCACTGTGCTTCTAAAATTTCTCCTCTGTCTGAAGATGAGATAGATCAGCTTCTGTGTGGTCTTGATACAACCCCAATTAAGTCAGATTTGCAGCGCTCATACAGTCCAAGATATGTAAGTGAAATTTCCTCTATTTTTGAAAATGTGAATCTGAATTTAAAGGAAGACAGTCATGATAATCTTTTGAAGAAGCTCATATGTGACGACTATCCTCTACAAATAAATCAGCTATTAAACACCATTTTCTTTCATAAAGAAGATAGGACTGTCATGCCTAATGATCTTGAAGAGTACTTGTTGTTTGAAGATGCTTTAGGTTATGATATGAGAGAGTATGAATGTGAGACAGATAGTGTGCTAAAGAAAGAAACAAAGCTGCTCATGCTCGAAAAAGGTACAGTCAGCACTCAAGCAGCAGAAGGTCACAATTCCCTATGCATTCTCAGGGATCGATAGCCAAATATTCTAAAGGATAAAATTGAAAGAGGTACCTGCATTTTTTCTAAATCTCAAGACATGGTAATGTTTCAGATTGTTGAAGATCCTTATGCTAATTTGCTTCAGTCTGAAGGGAAGACAAATCTTCTTGAATTTGTGGGACATGAGCTCATTGTCGGTGGATTTTTGGAGTGGTTTGTTTTATGTTTTCTTTGCTTGCTTAAAGAGAGTGTAAGCATGATCCACGCAGCTGGCCGGTTACTGGATTGGCTTCACTGGCACTTTTGTGTCATTTGATTCAGTAGTGGCATTTCAATGAAGTAGAGTAGGTAGCAGGAATAAGCTTACTGGGCAAACATTTTTCAGTATGTACAATGTTATTTCTTTAGTTTGTAGCATGTTCAGAAAATTTCAGTTTGTGTTTAGTTTCGGCAGTTAGCAGTTTTCAGGTGAAAGACAGGTTACAGGTTGCAGTTGTTAGGGTTGGGAGCCGCCCAATGGATCAGGCACCTGGTCTACAGGTTCTTTGCTACCTCGCAGGGAGGATAGCATCCCCGGTTGGAGCAAGTTGTTAGCACCCCAAAATTTTTTGTGATTAATCGTCTTCTGACGGCATTAATCGTCTTCCAACAAAATTGGCGGTGCAAAATAAGAACATTTTCATGGTGGGAGTTTTTCAAGCTTGGGTCGAAAAAAAGGTACATTTGACCTCGGTTGCAGACACCATGGTTGAAAAAGAAAAAAATGGTTTTATGAACCTATGATTATCCCTTGGTTTTTTATTTTTTATGAGGAACTTGGAAGTTTTTTAATTCCTATCCAAGCCAAAGTTTAATGAGGGAGGGGCACTAATTTCTATTTTTAGCCTAAGTTAAAGGTTATTATGGAAAAGGGGGCTTTGATTTTTGTAGTCTAGCCTACCTCCTAACTTTATGAAGAGATGGCATTTATTTTTCTAGCCAAAGTTTCGACTATATGATGGAAGGGGTTATGTGTTGTATGCCAAACGGAGTAAAAGTTAAGCGCCTAGCACCGAGGGATTTCACCATGAGACCAAACGCCTAGTTAAGAGTCCCCATGCACCCTCTATCACCCAAGCGCCAAGGCTTAGCGCCTCTCATCTCTTTTGTTACTTAATATACAATATGAAATGAAGGATATATAAAGAGTAAGAAGGATTTTTCAGTTTCGCATGTGGGACGAATACCCCAAAACTAAAGTGGAAAATGTATGTATTAAATGAATGTTCCAGCCAGCGACAAGTCGACACTAGACAAATAGCCAGGGTGGCACAATTGGGTCCTTGGATGAGTGACGTGGCTCTATAATACAAATAATAAAAAATGAATCAATGGTTCACGTCAAAGTCGCATGGTCAAGGTGCTCCGGGGATAAGAAAATGGGTAGGATGCGATGTGAAGACTTTTAGCCAACGTGTCACTCTAAGAAATCCTCGCATATGCATGAAATGGTACTGAAAGTTGCTTCGAGCCCATGCGATAGCACCTCTCAAACAAAAGCTGTTTCCAGGGTATAAAAAGAAAAGCAGTTATATTTTTTCACGTCTAATTTGACCGTAGTGTCCAAACTCCAAAGCCCTAATGCCAAAGTTGGTGAAGATGAGAACGATATTTGCTGTGAAGGTCAGAAATTGGTAATGGAAAGTCGACCCTTTCCCTAAATTTTTTTTAGAACTCCTGGTTCTCTTGTCCTCTCCCATATTTAATAGCTTGCGTCTGAGGAGTAAGTGCTATCGCCATAATTCTACAGTTGGGAAACGATGCAGCCCACGATGAACTCATTCTTTCTCCAGCCAGTCGAAATCCAGTTCCTTGTTCAGTTGACGGTTTCGTTGGAGTTTAGGACTACATCAATGGTAATGTCAAAGGAAAGGCGTGATATTGGGGCGGAGAATAGTTTGTTGCAAGCGTTTTAGGGTGCAGGCAAAGAAGAAACGCCATTTTTCCCAGTTGAAGGAAGCTCGATCTTTGTCTCTACATTGGCTATGGCTCCTATGCATGTTATTTTCCCTTTTCTCCATCAAGATTTGTCATTCTACATCCAAGACTCGACGTTGCCACCATTTTTTCTGAAACTGATGATAGAGGAAACAAATGTTCGGGTCTTATAGATTTTGACGTATCAAGTGCAGGGCCTGCGTCTGTAAACTGATAGAGGTTTTCTTAAGTTTCTCTCCATGACAAGTCGACTGCTCGATGTTTAGTCGAACATTGCAGCGCTTTTTCTTTTTGGGTGGCGTTGATTTCTCAAAATTATCAACCCTATCTCAACGGGGTGGTCTTTTGTCTCTTGTGCCTCCGCACTCAATGGCACCAAGTCCTGCGATGTCTCATTCGCCAACAGAAAAGGAGTTAGGGTTTCAAGTGTGGCAGCTTCGAAGCAAACATACCCATATTTTAAAACCCATCTTAGGGTTGTTATAACTAGACTCTAGAAAAGAATCAGAGAAAGAATCGAAGTTTCCTGAGAGAAAAAAATGTCAGATCTGTCAAGATAATGGCGACCTGTTGGGAGCACTCCGTAGAGTCATTTTGCAGCAGAAGAAGAGATACTCATTTTGTCTAGTCTGAGAAAATTCATTGCAGCTTTGGAGCCAAGAAAATCACCCAGTTTTTCAGAAGATGCGTGTATCCACGTCTTAGTCGAGACCTGGTATTTGTACATCCGATGAGGTTTGGGCTCCAAGTTGTACCCAAAGAATGGTACGATTGGGCCATTTATCCAGGACCCATTTGCAGCTCGGTGGATAAACCAAAAGAGGAAGAGATACTCGCCGATGGTTTCAGGAAGAACAAGGAGAAGCTGGTTGTTTGTCATGGTAGCACATGATGTTTCCCTTGCATTCGCCAACAGAGTTAAAGAAATTGCAAATTATTGTAGACTCTACAAATGTCAAAATGAAGAGATTTTTTGGTTGTCGGCCAAGCAAGGATTGAATCCTTGGCAAGATTGTTATTTAGGTTATGGCTGCAAAAGCAGTATTATCATTGCCTTTTTATCTTTGTTTACAAGATATTCTCAGAAATAAACTCAAGAAAACAAAGGATCATGTTACTAATATTGAAAAATGGCTCAAAAGCAGGAGTTGAAAGTAGCAAATGTAGCAGAACTGGTCCAGAGAGACTAATGCTTTGAAAAAACTTAAGGCATTTGGGTTGTCACATTCTTAAGTTTCATAAGCAGTTTTGCAGCTGCTATTTCATCTCATAAAGTGAAACTCGACCAAGGCTTGGATTGTGATTTTAAAGGGATTAAATGCTGCTGGCAATTAGAGGATAAAAAGAACTGAAGGATTCGAAAGCTAGTGGGAGGCAGCCACCTGGAGACCATCCCAGAAATATCTCTTTGTCCTACTTTGTAACAAATCTGTCATTTACTAAGAATTATTGCCCGATGTAAAAGGTAGTTAGGGTTTTATTTCATATTTCTGTTTTGAAAAGATAGGTGGCAGAGTTGTATGGATGATCTATCACTAAATTTGTAACTAATTTTTTGTTAGGATTAGGTCGACTATGAGTCTCAGGACAGCTATATATTCATTGTAATAGAAGACGTAAGGGTGAGTGAATCATTGGGTTGAAGCCTAGGAGAGCTCAGCTCTGTTTCTAAGATTTTATTGTTAAATATATCAGCAGTGCTTGAGGTTGGGTTATTTTGTAGAGAATTCATGTGTCATCTTTCTTGCAGTTTGTCTTTCCTTTTCCTTGTTAATTTGTTTATCTTTCTTTGTATTTCATTATGTTAAATTTCTCTCATGCTTGAATAAGGGTAGCATTGGAATATGATTCATTGAAATAATGCCCCGTTCCTTTCATTTCAAGAATTTCACCACCAGTTTCTGCTAAAGTTGGCATAGGATTCATCCTTGTTAGATGCCCTATGCTGATGGACTGTTCATTCTTCTTCTGTTTCACCCGTTAAAACTCTTTGACTGTGTGTGGGTGGCTATCTTGCCTCTTTTTAGATAGCTTATGCAGCCGCACTATTATGTGTTTTATGATTCATCTTTTGACTCCATTGCCCTGTAGTTCTCCTCCTGATTCTCTTACCAAGGTTTTAATCAATTTGTTCCTGCAGAAATCTGATCTTCTGCACTTGTTGTTCATTGAATATCCTAAATGTTGAATGGTGGTTTGTTTCTTCATTACTGACAATCTTGATGATTTCCAGCTTTCTATGAGTTAAAGAGAGATCCCTCTCTGTTTATGTTAGGTCAGAAACGTAAACTAAAGACTGGTTAGTAGTTACCCAGGATTACCCTCTCCACAACCTAGGGTTTCAATTTTGGTGTTAACACCTGCAATGAAGCGATCTTGCTCCAGCCCAACCAAGTGTAGAAGCCTTTCTTCTAGCGCATCACGATCTGCCATTCCTGTGAAAGCATCTATTTTTAAGATGGGAACAATGTATTCCATTGGCATTATTGCTTCCTATCCATAAGCTAGCCTAAAGGTTGTGTGGCCAGTCAACTTTTTGCAAGTAGTTCTATATGCTCATAAAACAACTGGAATGCGCAGGTCCCAATCATCCCTATTCACGTTGCATACCTTAGTGAGAGCATTTTCCAGTACTTTATTGAACGCTTCCACACTTCCATTCTCTTGTGGGTGATATGGCGTACTTCTTTGATGGTGAATGTGGAATTCCCCAGTCAATGCCACAATAGTTCTGTTCAGGAAATGAGTGCCTTGATTACTCATCAAAATCTTTGGGCATACAAACCTTGTAAGGATGTTCTTAAAGATGAACTGCACGGCAATGGTTGTGCTACAGTCCTTCACTGGCTTTCTTCTGCCCATCTAGTGAGGTAGTCAGTTGCAGTAATAATGTACCTTGCACTAGTTCTCTTCCCGAGTGGGTTTATAGGTCCCACGAAATCAATTTCCCATTTCTCAAATGCCTGTAATGTCAACTAAGGATTCAATGGAAATTCATCTCTTCGCAATGGCTTACCTATCCTCTGACAGACGTCGCAGCTCTAGCAATATTCCTTTGCATATTTGTGAATCGTAGGCCACCATAGCCCTGTGCGCAATATCTTCTGTGCAGTGGATTTCCCTGCATAGTGACCTCTTGCGGCTCCTGAATGTGCATCTTCCAATATGAATGGATTCTCGTGTATTAAGACACACCTGTTCAACACTTCGTCCAGTCCCAACTTGTATAGATTTCCAACAATAAGGGTGAAGTCTGCTACGTGCACTACCAGTTGCTTCTTTTGCTGTGTAGTGAACTCTATGAGTGCTAGCCCAGTAGTCAAGAAATCTATGATATCTTTATAATAATCATCAACAATCTGAATAGCAAACAACTGCGCATCGAGCAGATTGTCTTCAAGGTTCGTAGGCTCTTCTCCTGACTCGATTCTTGACAGATGATTAGGTCCCAAATTTAATCTGTCGGGCTTAACAACTATTTCAAAGTCATACTCCTGAAAGAGTAATAACCATTTGCAAATTCACCCCCCTAACACTGGCTTATTGACCAGGTATTTCAAAGAAGAATGGTCAATAAACATAAGGAAGTGTGCATCGAGCAGATAGTGCTTGAACTTCTGCAATGCGTAGACCATAGCTAGGCCTTCTCTCTCCGCGGTGGTATAATTTGTATAAAAAGTAAATGAAAGGGCATGGAAAATACAAGAACGTGAGCAAATATTCATTTGACAGGTAGAGGGGATATGAAAATACACTGGGAGAAGTTTAAAAATTGGACCATTTTGCTTGCCTGGTGAGGTTTTTGACTCAATAAGAATAACTATACGTTATATATATTTCAAAATACTTTAAGGTTTTTTTTATTACAACCATTTTTATACTTATCAAAAACGAATTTAAAAAAATAAATATCTTTACTTCTCATTAAATTAAGTTATATCTTCATACAAAATAGTCACTTCATTATAAAGTTGGTTATGAGATTATAAAAATATTACCATCTTATATTTTTAAGAAAATGACACTTCATTATAAAGTTAATTATGAGATTATATTGATATCTTATATTTTCAATAAATATATAGATGTATATATATACATATTCTCTTAAATTATATTCACTTCATTATAAAGTTGGTCATCAGATTATAAGAATATTACCATCTTATATTTTCAAAAAATGACATAATGTATATATGTATATACATTCAAATTCAAAGTATGTCTTAGATGAAATTTAAAATATTTTACAATGCAAAATTCATATAAGAAAAATTATATTTATATTAAAAGTATATTTTTTATTTTTTAATCTATTAATTCCAATTATTAAAGAATTGCAATCTTAATATCCTAGAATCGCAATCTTAATTCTTTAATTCCGTGGAAAAAAAAGCAAGAAAGGTTCAAGCGTCAAACCTTTGGACTATTCATTAAATAATTAGGAAAGGGAAACCTTCCACCCCATAATGAGCTAGTCATGCGTACCCGATGAATATATAAGGGGTAAATATATAAAACAGAATCTCATCTTGTGGATTTGGGACTCAAAGAAAAATTATAATAATGCTTCACTTATGTGGAAAGGCTTCCTCAAATTATATCAGAGTTTTGGGAAATATTTATTATGAAAAGTTAGTAATGGGAAAGAGGTGATGGTGGGCATCGATCCTATACTCATATTAGAAGGAGATTTTCAGCTTTCAGTAGACATTGTTGAATACCTGGTTGATATTGGATATAATACCCTAAGCAAGATCAGAAAACCAAAAGGCATTAATTATGCTTCCTATTATTGGTACAATGCAAAGGATTTAGGTATAAGTGGAGACCTAGCGATTGAATGGGAGACCTATATCACTAGATTAAATTACTCTCGATGCAGATTGAATGAGGAGGAGAATTCTATATTTGGTTATCAAATTCTGCTTTAGGTGCTATTACAACAAAGTCATCCTACCTTGCTATTGTTCGAGAAAATTGCATGGTTGTGGAAAACTGGTGGTTTGCAGGGTTATGGAAATGGAATATCCCAGTGAAAGTAAAATGTTTCATGTGGTTCGCTTTACATAATTTCTTAAAAACTTGGGACAATTTGATCAGTAGGGGATGGCATGGTCCCAGCTTTTGTCACTTGTGCAAAATGGATTTAGAGACCAGAGACCACATCCTGGTCAATTGCAACTACTCTTCTATTATTTGGAGCAAAATTCTCTCGGCATTAGATATTGATCAGAAATGGGACAATATTACTTTTGATCGAAATTGCTATCAGTGGCACAAAAAATGCAAGAGACTAATTTATATTCCAGCTATCATCTCCTGGAAAATCTGGTATGTTAGGAATGTATGTATTTTTTAAAATCAGTTACTTGATCATGACATTATCTGTCATAGTATCATAAAGTTGATTAAAGAACTTAGTTCAGATGAGATTTCTGGAAAAACTCCAAGAATCCCAAAGATAATTCATCATTTATGTGGAGCCATAGGTTTCTGCGATGGAGCGGCCAAAGATGGATTTTGTGTAGCTGGTGCAGTTCTATATTTAAATTTATTTCACATGTTTACTTTTAAACTACAATGTGGTGGAGGAACCAATATGAAAGTTGAGGTTCTTGCTCTTTGGTTGTTATGTAATATGGCAGCTTGGTTTCGCATTGGGAACCTTCTTTGCTTTGGAGACTCAATGGTTACCATTAAATGAGCTCAGGGATTATACAACCTAAATGTTATTACGCTCGCCCACTGGTGTGATAGATTAAGGAATCTCATCAAGACCTTTCATTGAATTGAGTTCAAACATATATATACAGAGAACAAAATTATGTAGCTGACGAACTCTCTAAATTGGCTCTAGCTGGAAAAGAAGGGCTCTTCTCCTGGGAAGAACATCAAGATACTCTTCTCCTTGATGCTGGAACATATTTTATTTTTGAAGATATGCTTTAACTATTTTATGCCATACCTGTTTTTTTTTTTTCCAAGGAAAAAAGCGTAATTTTATTTCAACAGGTGAAGAAAATTACATTCTGAATATGCATAAAAAGCATACGATTGTCCACTTAAGGATCAGTAAGTTCACTGTGATGTAATAGAAACATCAATATGTCCTCTAAAGGAGATATAAAAAAAACTAGTCATAATGTCATAGCTGTTCATTTACTACCAAACTATCGGTTCTAAAAAACTACCTCCATGAGGTTGAGATCAAGTTTATATAATGCATGGACAAAATAAAAAAACCAAGAGGACTCCCCGAGTCTCTTGCAAGTATCCACTGATATGACTGTAGTATTTTTGTAATAACAAAAAATCTCCCTGCCATCTATTCCTCGACTGTTCATAATCCAAAAAGAAACCAATCCTAAGTATGTGCCAGAGCCGTTCCAAAACCCAAACTGTCATATAAAAGGTCTATGAAAGTACTCATAGAGTGTTCCATTGTTGTCTTCCTTCACTTTCCACAACCCCACTGCCAAGTCCCTGCCAACCTTAGAAGCCTCGTCCGCCTCCTTGTTGTTCTCCCTATATACATGTCTGCATGAAAAATGTAAAAATGAAAATTTCAGTAGAAGGATGTCCTGAAGAATATTATCAAGCCGTATATCCCTGCAAAGTTGTGTTCCATTTGTCCAATTTGTTGCATTCATAGAATCACCGTATACATTAATCCCAAGACATCCTTTTTCCTGTGCAAAAATGAGGAGAAGTTTTAAGCTCATAATTTCAGCGAAATTATTTCCCCCCTCCCCCAGTCCCCACGAAAGGTTGAAAGAATGGTTTGAAGTGAGATGAAGTAGAGCCCCTCCCCCACATTTTAATCCCAAAGCAGAACCGTCATAAAATCCCCAGGGCATCGTCACATCAATGTCCAAAGGAAGGACCGCTCGCTGTTTTGCCACAACTATGTGATGAGGGAAAGCCTCTCGGAAACCACAGATCTGAATAGCAGTAACCGCAGGAGTGCATAGTTTCTCATTGAAGATCATCTGATTCCGGGCCATCCAAATGCCCCACGCTACCAATAATGGAAGGTTTAAGTAAGATTTTCCAGTAGGTTCCGATACCCAACGAGTCCAGGCCTCCAGAACAGTAAACCCTGCCCAGTCCATTGAAACACGTACAATTCTGGAAACTTCCGCCCAGACTTGCACTGTAAAGGGACACTGAAGGAATAAATGGCAGCAGGTTTCATCGCTGGCTTTGCATAATATGCACCAGCCCGGCCCAACCCGATTCTTCCTCTGTAAAATATCCCAGGTAGGAACCGTGTTTGCGAGGACATTCCACATAAAAAGACGATGTTTCAGTGGACAGTGTATCGTCCAAATCCTTTTCCACCACCCTAGCAGTTCACGAGGATTCTGGAAAAGACTCAGGCTGATGTATCCCTCCTTAGGTGTGTACAAGCCAGTAGGGGCGCCTTCCCATACCAAGTAATCATCCCTGTCCCGAAGATGTATATATGATCGAGTTAAGGCCCCAAGATAAGCCCTCAAATCAACCCGCTCGATTTCAGAAAGTGCCAGTGAATCCACATCCACCCATGACTGTGTCCACGGATGATAATTTGGGGCAGCCAAATGATAGAGTAGTGATATACCCAAGTCCCGTAGAGTAGAGATCAGATTTGCATTTAAAATATGTTGTCCAGCACTACCAAACCATGGATCCTCCCCTACACAGAGTGTCTGCCCATTTCCCACATTCCACGCAAGCAAATCTCCTATCACCGGGAAAGAATTAATAATAGCTTTCCAAATGACGGAGCATCCCAGATATGACTTATCCACCATCCGTACCCATTCCAAAATAGTAGCAGGGGCAATATACTTCCGAAAAACAACTTTAGTCCAGAGGTTCTCCGATTTTAACAGTCTCCACACTCCTTTTGCAGCCAAAGCCCTGGCGAACAGATGAATATTCTTAAGACCCCATCCCCCTAATGCTTTTGGGATGGCGATCTTCTGCCAGCGTACCCAGGGGGAAACATAGTCCCCTTTACCACTCCACAAAAAACGGAAGCATAACTGACGTGCTTTCTCCAGGATGCCTTTTGGTATCCATGTGAGGGACATCCAATAGACCGGAATGGCCTCCAAAACCGATTTTACCAGAACCAGACGGCCTGCCCACGAGAGCCACCTGTGGCTCCAGACCTTCAGCCTCTTATGTATTTTTTCAATAAGCCATTGCCAGTCCTGTTTAGTATAGGCATTCGGTTTTAAATGAAACCCAAGATAACAGAAGCCATCATCAAGTGGTAAGGAAGTAAATGGAAATATCCTTCCTAAGGCCACAATCTCAGAATCCCTGAGCAAGTGGGTTGTTAGTGTAGATTTCCTTACATTGATCTCCATTCCCGTGGCTGTAGAGAAAAGTTGTAAAATGTCCTGTAGTGTTTCCAAATCCCTAGACGATCCAGTGCAAAAGATAAGGATATCATCCACAAACAGCAGATGTGTGATAAAAAAATCAGGCGCCACTTGGATACCATGCAGAGTACCCTCCCTGCATGCATTTTTCAATGCTTTACTAAGCCCCTCAGCGACCAGCAGGAACAGTAAAGGAGACAAAGGGCATCCCTGTCGAAGACCCCTCTCAGCCCGAAAAAAGGGAGAAGCAGCACCATTGATGAGTACCGCAAAGGATACTGTAGTAATACAACTCATAATCCACCTGATAAAATCCATAGCAAAACCCAGATGAGTAAGGAGTAAATGTATATATAACCAACTCACCTTATCATATGCCTTTGACAAATCAATCTTGATAATGGCTCCTTTAATTTTCCGAGCTTTCATACTATGTATGCCTTCCTGGGCTACCCCAATAGCCTCATGGATTTGTCGTCCTTCCAAAAATCCAAATTGTTCCTCCGAAATATGAGTGGACAAAATACCCTTTAGCCGCCCAGCAATGATCTTTGACACCACTTTATATACACAGTTGCACAAGGAAATGGGTCTGAAGTCACATAAGGAAGAAGAGTTATCAGTTTTTGGAATAAGGGAAATAAAAGTGGAATTCATGGCAGCAGGAATATATCCTGATCGCCGAGTATCATCAACCATCTGCAGAAGATCATTTCCAATAAGATCAAAGAGTGCAAGAATAAATTCCACCGTCCATCCATCCGGTCCCGGGCTTTTGTCTTTTTGAAAGATCTGTAAAACCCCCTTCAGTTCAGTTTCAGTAACAGTAGCCATCAGAGTAAGATTGTCAGCCTCTTCCACAAAGCGAGGAAACATCTCAGCCATCCTGACCACCTCCAAAATGTTAGCCCGAGTGGGAGCTTTAAAGAGTGTTTTGAAATGATTGACCCCAACCCCCGCCATACCATCAAAAGACGTCTGGGAATTCCCCAAGTTGTCCTCCAGACTCCAAATGGTGTTGGCCGCCTTTCTGCCCTTTGCATAGGCATGAAAGAATTTTGTGTTCTCATCTCCAGCCGATAGCCAAAGTGCCCTGCTCTTCAAACGCCAAGTTTCCTCCTTTTCCAATAAAAGTTTATTTCGTTGACCCTCCAGTGAGACCATATGGGCTTTCTCATCCTGTGATCCAAGTCCCCCATCTCCAGACTCATAAATGGTTTGCAGCTCCAGTTCAATAGTCTTAAGGTCCCTATCATCCCTATGTTTCTTCTCATAAGCCCAAGTCTTCACCGGCCCTTTAATCCTTTTGATATTGTCAGAGAACTGTTGTGAGGCAGAGAGGCCTAACCCAGGGTTGTAGTTTTCCCAAATGTTGCCAATAAGTTCAGTAAAGGTCTCATCATTAAGCCAGATCTTATTAAACTTCAATGGCCCAGCAGGTTTCGACGGGCCATCCCGCATCTCCAAGAAAATAGGAAAGTGATCAGAGGAGCCCCCCGAGCCAACCCACTGCCTCAACAGATAGTTCCTATCTACAAAAAGATCAGACACCAGAAAACGATCTAATCATTTTTCTACTCTGTAATCACCAGTTCTGTTATTTCTCCAAGTAGGTTTAAGAAGTGTCGGCTCAATATCAAGCAGATTTTGAGTGATCAACTGGTGAGTGAAAAAATCAGACAAAGGGTCCGTCCGAGCTCTGCTGCCCCACACTTTAGCCGGTCCAAGTGAGAAGTTCAAATCTCCCCCTATAAGAAGATTCCCCACATTAAACAAAGGGTGTGAGAAAAGGCCTTCCCAATAAGGAACCCTGTTCAAATAGGGTCCATAAATATTCACCACCGAGAAGATCTCACTGAAATCCAGAGCTGTGCATTCCATCCCCAAAGCCCCATCCATTCCCCAAAGATTATGACACTGAACTGTGCTATTATTCCAGCCAATAGCCTGTCCTCCAGATCGTCCTCGGGCATCCAAGGTGGCAAAAGTCCAGCCACCAAACCAACCTTCAAGTAAAGACTTAATAGTCTCCCCCACACCCATAGTTTCCTGAAGCAGAATGATATCCGGGTGTTCAAGAGATACCACTCTGCGCAATGCTGATCTTTTATGGGGACCAGCTAGACCCCTACAGTTAAAGGACATCACCTTCATCAACGGCCCCTCTTCTGGGCTCGCACCGCTCTAAGCGCCCGATCAATAGTCACTTGTTTGCCGTCCATGAGGTCCATCTTCGCCTTAGTTTGTGCCATAGCTAGATGGGATTTCCTTCCTCTGCCCTTTCCAGTTTTGACAGTAGAATTGACCCCAGTACCCAACCCACCCGGGGAGATCTTCCACAGGGAACGTAGGAAATATCCAGAGTCGGATGGAGTAGTGGGGGAGGAGGGGGAGAGGTCATCAATGGGCACAGGTTCAATCACAGTGGGATGGTCAAGCAGCAGCACCCCTGAGTTTGTTGAAGAGCAGGAAGGGAGAGTAGGATCTAAACAAATTGGTAAATCCAACTCCATAGCCGTAGAGATATTCAAATTTTTCAAAGCCTCTATCCAATCAGGTTTATCCAAAGACAAATTATTTAAAACAAAATGTAAGGACAGAGGAGTAATGGATTGAGGTATACCCGCAGTAGTAGACCCAGGTTCCGCAGTCTGACGAGAGGGATCCAAAGTAGTAGTAACCGTAACAACATCCCCAGTGTGTGACGCAT
Organism: Larix kaempferi; assembly: GCA_027924585.1. Taxonomy (NCBI): domain Eukaryota; kingdom Viridiplantae; phylum Streptophyta; class Pinopsida; order Pinales; family Pinaceae; genus Larix; species Larix kaempferi. Next base: position 1,446,184 of record BSBM01000694.1, on the reverse strand, counting down.
CCACTCCCATCACCAGTGGTAGATTATCAGCCCCATCCTCAAAAGTACCCGAAACTGGTAAAGAAGTGCAAACAGGACGTGCATCAGCCGAAACCCGAGGAGAACCATGACCCTTGTCCCCGGCCAAAACCACAGTAGGTTGGGTAACAGCCACAGGGTCCTCCACGGGAGGAGAAACAAACGCAGCAGTAGGGGCTTTTTGCGGCCCAAAATTTTTCCGACGAAAGGGTAGTTTGCATTCAGCTACCGGATGACCATATGCATGGCATCAGCGACACCTGAAAGGCACATTTTCATAATCCAATTTCTGCGAATACACATAGGGTCCCCAGCTGAGAGTAACATCCGGTACGAGACCATCTCTGATATTCAGATTAACCAGAATCCGGGCACCCTTCCTCTGGCGAGTTTGAAGAAAACTATAGTCCCCATCTAAATAAGTACCAATCATGTCTCTAATCCCCCTGAAATGGCGCTCCGACCAATAATGAAGGGGTAGACCCGGTAGCCGAACCCATATCGGGACAATATCCAGTCGTTCCCTACTAGCATCAAACATCGGATGCCAGGGTTTAATCATCACGGGGCAATGATCCCAACTCCAGTTTGAATTCAGAACCCATCTGGTATGTGCTTCTTCATTGAAATTAAAGGCAAACCAGTTTCGGGTTAACTCCACCACCTCCGGAGTATAACCCAGGAATCCAGCCCAATGTTCCCGCACCCATGCTTCGATAGTGCTGAGAGCAAAAGATCTACCTAATGCTTTGCCAACCAGGGTGATGCCCGTCATCTTAACCAGTCGATTCCACTCGATATCTTCCCCCAGGGCGTAGTTGTACCGAGTCCTACTGAGCTTCAACCAACGCTTTTTACCCCGTTTCCCCGGCTGTGCAGTATGCTGTGTATTATCTCCGGAGGATGTTCCGCCCCAATCATCCGAGCTAGTACCAGAGCCCAAGCAGGGGCTGGCAAAACCCCTGTGTTCATAAGGTTCTAAATGGCCCGACCACGAGCAATCCCCACCGTCCGCAGCCAAGACAGGGAGTGGAACCGCCTGAGAAACCCTTTCCACAGTGCCAAGATGACCTGCCGCTGCCGAAACCAGGCCCTTCTGCCTGTCCACCGAGCCCTCCAGGGCAGTGATGACCTGTTCCGAAGACCAGAGAACCCCCGTATCCTTCAAAGGCGAGATGGGAAGGTTGTCGTGTGAGGGCGTAACTTTCGTTCCCAAGTCCGGAGAGAGATTTAAGAACCCAGATGGTGAGAAACCAAGTGCCGCACAGTCCGCTGCAGGAGTTACCACCGCCCCTCCTTCCCCAGGAGAAAACCCTACCTGCCACCCGGCACCTGCAGGTTGTTTCCAAATGGCCGCATCGTCGGTAGGGTCAAAAGAATAATCAAGGTTTTCTTCATAGGTAGCCATGGTTAACAGCTACCACTCGCCTACCGTAACCCAGGTAAGATACCAGACCAGGGTAAGGTAACCTGTGATGAGAGAAAGCCGGGTAGATTCCAAAAAAACCGCCAAAAAACGAGCTATCAACCCGCGTTACTGTCGGCCGCGGTCCGTTTTGTACACAACCCCAGTGCCTAGGGTTCCGCCAAGACCAGAGTAACCCTCCGTCGCCCAAGATAAAACCGCCATTTCCGTCTTACACCTCCTTAACGTAATTCTTCATCGATATCTTCTTGGAGCCGTGATTCACACCTCCTACCAAATTCAATGCCAGACCTGTTATGTTGGCCCTATTTTTTACTATCTTCAAAGCTATCTTTAGTTTATAGATATGCTTTTTTTTTGTATAGCTTAGTCATGTACGACATGAACTGAATATCCTTTGATGTTTTAGATAGTCTTCTTGACTATCTTAAAGTCTCGACATGTACTTTTTTATTCTCCTCTTGAATAACAAAAGTACGATTTTTCCTCTAAAAAAATGAGCTAGTCATGCGTACAGTCCTATCTCAACAACTGTGAATTTGGTTTAAATAATTTGGAAAGTGGGACCTTCCACTCCACAATCAACCGTGTGTATATTTCCCTGCGTGCTCTCCTCTCCATTCGCCACATGATAAAAAGAGGAAGAAGAAGCCACAACACATTGTCGCTCCAAGACAAACCATAGCAAACCCAATGGTATGAACGCAAGGTAGAAAGAAAAATACACAAAATACAACAATCTAGAATGGATTCCCATCCTTCAAGAAGGTATCATTGGAAATCCAAAAACTTTTGACCACTTTGATGATTTTGCTAGTGATGCCCTATATATGTGAGCAAGACTGGATTCGCATCTGTGACCATGAGAAGTGTCAGCATGAACCAAAAGAATGCATAAGTGTAGTTCCTTACATCGATATGGAAAGAAAATGTTGTGCCAATCACTACAGTCCTTCAAATACTCATTTATGCACTTCACAAGTGCATTATTGGATTCTACAAATTGCAAAATACACAATGATTTGATAACCTATCAAATGTGTACTGAATACATTCTAGCATGCTTTACAATGATTTGATAACCTACCAAATGTACAGTGAATATATACCCTTATAAGTCCAAAGCAAAGTAATTTGAACACATCTCTTATGCCCATGGGTAGATGAAGCGATTTATTTTCCATAAAGAGAGGTCTATATTATTCCTATTCATAAAAAAAAAATTACCTTCTTTTAACTATGGTGGACAAATACGTGTTTAATCCAATTGGGGCATTTGATTGGGCCATATCATGTGGACTGTTTGGAGAGCAATATTTTCTATTGTTCTTTATGTCCATCTATTCATTCTTTGGCTGCTTCTTTAAGATCATTGTATTGACTTTAATGTGTTAAAAAACTGGATCTCTTGCAGAGATAACAAGGTGCATGAACAGTTTTTTTCTGGATTGAGGACGAGTGACAGATTTGATCACTTGATCGTTTGTCTTGGGAAGATTAGATATAGTTTGCTTGATCGCTATATTGGCTTGCTACTGCAACACATTCATTCCAGATGCGAGAATGATTTCACATGGGTCATATGCTATTGTAGAGTTCTAGTTTGATTGTTGACCACAATTAATCAGAACAACTTTTAACATATATACCGATGTTAGTGACTGCGTCGGGTCTATTTGGAGACGTGGATCTTCTTTTTCTTGCAAGAATGTGGAGATCTTCATTTGTTGGATTGCGTGGAGGTTGAGATGGTCACTAATCTATATTGCAAGGGATCGTTGCACCATATTTTAGTAGAGAAAGGTTGCATCTGTCATCAAATAACCAAGCTCCATATTGGTATGAAAACTATGAGAGATCGATTGCAGAAGTTGCAAATTGAAATACCTAGCCACTTGTTGCACTAGATTGTGAAGAAGTCGTTGAGAGATTGATCTATCCAGATCTCTATCACCTTGAGTAGATCGCAGTTGTAAATTGTTTAGAGCAATTTCATTGGGTAGAATTGGTTTCGTGCAGATCTTTGACTTCTTTTGAAATTGCTATGGCATATGGGCTCCGACCTTCATTGAGATTTGTACCCTAAAGACATCGTGGATAGATTTCTAGAATAGATCACTATGTGCAGAAGTCAATTACTCATTATGGGTGCTAATCTGGTTCAAATATCCAAATGGCTCATGTTGAAATCGATTTGAAATGTAAACCGTCAAATCAAATCATGAAACCCTTAAAATTGCTTTTCAAATTTGCAATATGTGATGCCATGTGATGGATAGATGTACAATTTCTTGATGGATTCAATGTCTGGTCCTGCAGCATACTTTGGTGTGTGCATGCTTTCCTTTAACATCGATGAAATGAAATATTCTTTCAATATCAAGTTGTTAAGCCCTAAATTGTGGCCCATTCCCCCTAACTTAGGCACTTTATATTAGAATCGTTATAAAATTGATGTTGGCTTCAGTCCATTAGTAGCAATTGTGCATATTTTTTTCCTATATATATATATATATATATACAAGGAGACCTTTTCATTTGAATCATCTTGTCTTCTCTTGTGTATTTAGTACATTGTATAAGGAGGTTCCCCCTTGAAGAGGCTTTCTATGCATCTCTTCTCTTCATTACTAAGGCTTGGACTACTCTTTCTTGTCTATTTATGCTCTTTTGGGGAATTTGTTGAGTAACATTTGGTATTAGAGCTTGAACGCTTCCAAAAAAAATTATCTTGGCATTTTCGCAATAATTTGTTTCTAGGACGTTTCAGATAATGAAACTCGGATATGAAGTAGAAGAAAGACCGAGATATTTGTGGTACAAGTTTTAGGTCTTGACTCATTGTAGATTTGGAGTTATACCTAGTGGAAGTTAGGATTTTTTACTAGCCCAAACACTAGTCTCAAAAAGGTGTCCTTGGAAAAATTGTTATATCTGGAGCATGTGAGCTCTGAATTGAATGAGACATGTTTACTATGAAAGAATATATATTTTATTATATGTGGTATCAATTTCATATTCATTTCCAAAAAATTGGATGCATGGAAGGCCATGCAAGTTTTCCCTCTGGAAAAGTTGAAAAATCAGCACATTGTGGGAAAGTTGTAGCCAGTTATTTTTGTCACATCAGAATTCAATAAAACTTGTGAAATTAGAAAGAAGACATATCATGGTACCATAGGCCAAAATTTCATACTTAGAGAGTCTGAAATTTCAGAGTTCCATTAGGTGGAAGGTCAGCCAACAAAATAGTTTCCAAATCAGGGTTTTAAAAGTGTAGCCATTTCAAATTTGAATAACTTCTAGTAGAAGGATCTATTTGGATTGATCCCAAAGGTGTGATAAAGATTGTAGATATATATTTTTATTGTTCCATATGGAAAGAAAATGTGGTGGAAGAGGCCACACCACTCCACTCAAACCAATAAATGATTCATCCCTAACCTACAATGAAAGTGAAGACCTATATTTTTGAGTGTCCAAGCTGGAAGATTTGATTATAGGGTCTATGAGAACGGGTGATTTAGTTCATATGGATAATAATATGAAGGAAAGGATGAGATAGGTGGATAAGAATATGGATGAAAATATGGAAAGGATTGCTAATCTCATACAAAATCCAAAGGAAAAACTTCCTAAGGGTGAGGATGTGGCCCAAGGTACTCAAGAAGATAAAGATAGTGTCCATATTGAGCAACCATCCCTTAATGAGCATAATCCAATAGGATTTGATTCTAATAATGAAAGTAATCATGGATAGTCTCCAAAGAGTATCCAACTCCCCAAGATCGACATGATGAATTTTGATGACCGGGACCCCATAACATGGATATTCCAAATGGAGCAATTATTTGAAATACACCAGGTGTCAAATCTACAAAAGGTAACTATTGCATTTTTATATTTAGAACCTCAACAATTTGTGTGGTACCAATGGCTTTGTGAATGCAAAAGGAACTCCATTATATCTTGGTCCATTTTTATAGAAGAATTGATATCATATCATGATGATGTTAAGAGCAATTCCTTCTTTACCCAATTGATAAATCTGAAGAAAAAGTGTTCAGTAATCGAGCACATTCAACAATTTCAAAAGTTGAGCCTCAGAGTGAATGACATACCAAATGAGAAATTGTTGGATCTCTTTTTTGGAACTTTGAAGGACATCATTCAACATGAGGTGTGTCTATTTAAACCAACATCTGTAGAGAAGGATTTCATGGTGGCAAGGAAGGTTGAAAGTAAAAATATGGCAATGGATACTAGAAGGGAAACATATAACACCTATAGAGAGATAAATGTTCCTTCTTCTAACCCACCTCAACCTATCAGGTTGACAACTCAAGAAATGGATGAAAGAAGAAGCAAAAGAGAAAGAACCATCTCAAACTAAAGAAATAGAAGAGATTACTCCCGATAAGATTACTCCCACCATATCTTGTCATGCATTGGATAGAATTAACACTCCTCAAAATTTAAAGATCGAAATATATATAAAAAAAGGCAAAGTTAATAGTGTTGATTGATTTTGGTAGTACTCATAATTTCATTCACTGTAAATTATCCAAATTTCTCAATTTCTTTATAATATATCCAACACCGAAGTTTCAAGTAATGATTGCAAATGGAGGAACTATCAATTTCTTAGGAAATTCCATAATATCACTCTTATTGTGGGGGGATATGTATTGAATAGTCCAATGATTGCTATCCAAATAGGCGGTGTTGGTGTTGTCTTAGGGGTCTAATGGTTACAATCATTAGGAAAAATGAATTTTAATTTTCAAGAACTTTTCATGAAATTTTCCTCGGAAGGAAAATAATTTGAGTTAAGGGGTATCATAGGGAAACCAAACAAGGTGATAATTTCGAATGGAACGACAAAAATGTTGAAAGATGGACATTAAAGTGTAATTGTGCAATTATTCTCACTAGAGCTTCAAACATATAAGCCTCTATTCCCCTAGATCTCCAAAGGGTCATTGATAAGCATTCCAAGGTATTTGAAGATGTTCCAAAAGGTTTTCCACTTACTCTATATTGTGATCATGCTATTCACTTGGTTCCAGGAAATGTTCCTCCTAACATCAGACCGTATAGATACTCCTATGGACAAAAGAGCAAAATTGAGCGTATGGTTGAAGAAATGTTAGAGGATAACATAATTATACTTAGCCAAAGTTTTTAATATACACCAATGGTAATGGTACACAATAAGGAGGGATCATGGCATATGTGTCCAGATTATAGTGATCTCAACAAGCTCACCTTTAAATATAAGTTCCCCATTCCCATCATTGATGAATTATTAGATGAAATACATGGAGCAGTTTACTTCACAAAGTTGGATCTCCATTCAAGGTATCATCATATTAGAATGAAGGAAGAAAAAATCCCAAAAACAACATTAAAAAATCATTAAATTCATTATGAATTTATCGTCATGCCTTTTGTCCTTACGAATGCACCTTGCACATTTCAAGGTTTGATAATTATTCCATTTTCAAGTCCTTCCTTAGAAAATTTGTGCTAATATATTTTTTTGATATACTAATCTATAGAATGTTTGGAAGAATATGTTCAACATGTTAACAGAGTGCTACAACTACTAAAGGAGCAAAAACTATATGTAAAACCTTTCGAATGTTTCTTTGGGGTAAAGGAGGTAGAGTATTTGGGTCATATTGCATCTCATGAAGGTGTCAAGGTTATATACCTTAACAAAATTAATGCCATGTTGGACTAGTCAATTCCCCAAATCTTAAAGAATCTTAGAGCATTCTTAGGATTGACAGGGTACTACTTCAAATTTGTTCGAAACTATGGAAGAATAACAACACCTCTAACAACATTATTGAAGAAGGATTCATTCTTTTGGACTTCGGGGGAAACTCAATATTTTGAACAACTTAAAGAGGCAATATGTAAAGCCACTATCTTGACTACACTAGACTTTACAAAAACCTTTATTGTGGAATATGATGCCTCGGGAAATGGCATTGGTGTTGTTCTAATTCAAGAAGGAAGGCCCCTGTCTTTTGAAAGTTCTCTAATCAGGGGAAATAACTTACATAAACCAATTTATGAGAAGGAAATATTGGAAATAATACATGCACCTAAGAAATGGTGTCCTTACCTGTTCAACCCTAAATATGGGCACATTACCCCATATTTTGTGGCTCATTACATATTTATGATGTCAGCTTTGGTCTATTAGTGGTAATTTTCATTAGTATTATTATATTAGTTATGGCGGATTTGGTCCATTAGTTTAAATTGTACCTCTTTGTCTCCTATATATAGGAGCAAGACCTTTTCATTTGAATCATCTCACCTTTTCTTGTCTTATGTACTTAGTACATTGTATAAGGAGGTTTCCCCCCCAAAGAGTCTTTCTATTCATCTATTTTTTTCATTATTAAGTCATGGATTATTCTTTCTAGTCTCTTTATGCTCTTTTCATGCTCTTTTGGGGAATTTTTTGCTTAACATTTGGTATCAAAGCTTGGACGCTTCCAAAAAAATACCTCTTGGCATTTTCGTTACATTTCCATAAAAATGAGGGAAGCAAATTGTCCATATATGAAAGATTACTTCTGCATGTTAACATTATTGAGAAAACATTCACTTTTCATTCTTCACTGTCACTATATCTAATGTAATTTTCATTCTTCAATCAAACAATTAATCATGTTCACCACTTTGTTTTACTTTTTACAATCTCAAGAATCTCTGATTGTTAAAATGGGGAATGGAAGAAACAAACCAACCTACACAAAGCTGTTACAAAATTATTCATGCAAATGCTCTTAACGAATGAAAATGCAAACCAAATACTTTACCTACAATGTAAGAGCAAAATAAAAATGATGCAACTCAATCTACGATGCCCATATAGCCAAGAAAGTACTTTTGATTTTGAAAGAAAGCCAACACTACCAAAAACAAAAAAAGATTTAGCAATCTAGCCTATGGTGCTCTTGAACCAAAATAAATGACTTTTACAAGTGCACACAACTAACTGATGCACCAACCTACTATGCAAGCAGCCTTACGAAACCACAGAAAACGGAAAACTTTCACCCTAAAAAACTCACAACCAATCTTTTTGACACTCAAGACATGGTATATGCATGTTGTTGGCCAACAACTATCATACGTACATGTTTTTCCCAAATAAAAGTCACGTATGTCTACGACTATTCAAATAACAGCTCGTGTATGTATGCTACTCTAACTAAACACAACCTACATATGCAAGGCTATAGGATGGAGAAATAAGCCCAAATTCAAATTTCTTTTAACACCGGAAATATGCTTGAAAGTTAGGTCAAAATGAAAGTCTATATCATCACCTCTTATACAAAAATTGAAGGAAAAAATGAAAACCATACAAGGAATCACTCAATGAGTTGATCCCTGTCATGGTCACCAATTTTGTTCTGGGAGAAATCTTCCTAGTAACTAGGGTCAACGTTACTAAACATATCAATTGAAGACAACCTACTCTAATTTCCTACCCAGTCAACCAATTCAAAAATCAATGAAAAAGAAAGTGAAAACTTACCCAAATTTTAGCAGTTGTATCCTTCATAGGTGCTTGCCACTCCCAAACCTCATCCTTCACCTGAACCAATGCTCTCTCAGAATTGCAAACAAAACAACCAATACACCTTCCTCAAACAACTTTGGCTATATAATGGAAAATAACAAAAGTCAACATTGAACTTATGACTAATTATGCAAACTGATTTCTCATGCTAGAATCAATTCTTTCCAAAATACTAACACATTAAACAACCATAGAATGAACAACAATATTTTTGGGGAGGGAAAGAAGAGTGATCTTATATGTATAATTAAGAGACAACCATACATAATAATATATCACTCGAGTCCTTGATGTAGCACCTCTTTCAGTAGCATAGATTCCTCTTGCCCGGGCCACTATTGCTTCTTCATCCAACTCTCTTGCTTGATCTTGGAATAAAATGGATTGATCATATGTAATCAAAATACCCACTCACTCTAGAAAGAATAGAAACTTAGAATACAATTTTTTTTATAGGAAATGCACTATAAAATCCTAGGGCACTTAGATTCCAAACATCCAACATATAGGTATAATGATCAGTATTGGTCCCCTCCTTCAAGGTTAAGGCTTGCTTATATGCTTGGGAAAAGTGGTTTAGGTAGTTAGGTGGGGTGTAATTGAGTCCATGTGGACTGGAAATGACCTTCAACCACCCAAAACACACATGTGAGCGCACGTTTCTTTTTCAAACTTTTAAAATGTACATGCATGTTTCCAAAGGGTAACATGCAGATACATGTGTTTCTAACAGACAACCCATTTATGCAAGATTTTTTTTTTTTTTTTTAATTTCTTGCATTGTTGGATGTGCAAGAGGAGCGTAGGGGGTTTGAACATTAGTGAGTTTGAAAATTCTATAACACATATAAAACAAAAAGAAGGTAAAATCATTGTAATACAAAGAGAAATGTTCAAGAAGTGGAAAATAAATAAAGAATGGATGGAAAATAAGGATAAGCAGTTAAAACTATAAAATTAAAATTATATCTCAAAGCCATAAAGAGATTTTTAAGAGACTTGAGAAATTTAAGGAAAACATAGATAGTAATATTTTAGTTGGACATGAAATGTATATTGCATGACACCATGTAGACCAATATAAAGGGAAAGAGTTAATGGACATGAAATTTAATTAAATTATAGGTTCTCTCCTTGAAGCTTTTTGACAATAATATAATAAACTACGAGGAGTTGTGTCTCATAAGATTTAAGAAAGATTCTTAGTTAACACAATATCACTGTGATGATTCAAAATATAACTTGCTCTTCAATGCTTGTATCTACAAGTAAGAGGGAGGCATACTAGTATGTCTTCTTTCCTATGCTATAACTATTAACCATATCAAGGGAATATCCATATGTTCCTTGTTTTTGAACTTTCCTCAATGCATCATTAAGAAATATTGCTCAAAGATGTGGAATATTTTTTTAGTAAGTTTTTGCAATTGGAACAATATGAAATTTTTAGATTTCCTAGATACAATATTCTTATTGTTGGAAAAACGTGAGTCCACGCCACACTTTGTTAAAATGATTTTCTTGGAAAAGTACAGAATCTATATTTACATTTGTAGATACTCAATGACATGTTCCTCAAAATGAACTAAGCAACTATGAATGTGTTGTATTGTGTTGAACTAATATGTGACCTTTGAGTAAGTTTTTATTAGGTACATATATGTAGCACGCAAAGGAATATGGATATGTTCGATAGAGCTTAAACATATGTGACCTATGGAAAGATGTAATTACTGTACATGTATTAAATTATCATAGATTTTCGTCAAAGTGAACAAACTATTAATGGATATAACAAATGCAATTTTTTCATTAATCATATGCATTCTTCCAACAATTTTCAATTACGGAAATCAAATTTTAATTGATATTGTAACATTGTGTTTAAAATAAAAATAAATAACCCTCAATCCATCACTAGGCACACAAAGAGTCTTACAATTCTCCCATGAACATAAAATAAACTTCAATCTTACGTCAACCACAACATAAATTGGTTCAATTTTCAAGGTGGAAGCATCATATGAAAACACAAGTCAAAATTATTGATTCCAAAATCAAAATCCACGAGCATTTATTTCTTAATCTGTATTTCAAAGTCAACATAATGATAATTTGATTCTTAAAGTAATTTTAAAAGAAAGTTTAATTTTGTTCTAGTCTACAATATTTTCAAACACCAAAAACAAAAATGTGAATATAAATTTGTTAAACAACATGTTGGACCAAACATAAATGAGACTTATACAAGAGTTTTGTATCCAATTAAAAATTGCTTTTAACAAAATATGAAACTCATTTATGAAATTGAATTTAATCATTTTCATATTTTGTTGAGGCCAAAAACAAACAAGGCCATTTTCAAAAGAAATAGCTATTAATCCAAACTTACAAAAATCCAACGAAAATATCAAATAACAACCACGCAAGCTAAAATAAACCAATTCAAAATATCAAAACTTAATTTGAATGAATTGAAACCATATCCTTCCAAACTTCCCATTTATTAAAAAAAACTAAAACAACAAAAAAAAATAACATTCTCAGGTTGTGTGTACAAAAAAAAAAAAAAAAAAAAAAAAAAAAAAAATTGAAATATAACAAGAGAAAAACCAAATCTAATTTATATAAGCCATTTTGAAGAGTAGAACCCAAAATATTTTCAACTATGAAAAATTGAAAGCCACCTTTCCATATGACCAATAAGAAAACAAATTATGAGCTAGCATGTATAATCATAAAGATTTATATCGCTTTGAAAAACGATGCTTTTTCCAAAGCTTATGCAAATCAAAATCACCAGAACGTTTGTTCAAACAATATTGAAGTTCCCTAATAGTCTTTTCCTGGATGAGACTATTACTGTAGTGAAAGGAAATCCTTTTTTCTGGTAAGGGACCAATCCCAAAACCACTCCTAACAAAAAAGCAATGCAACAGATTTTATTCGATGGGAACATTTCATGTAGAAATATTTCATGGCTAATAATCCCAAAACAAATATGAGGAGCCATTTATTTTATTTTCTTCTCACTGAAAATACTTAAATATAATAACCATTTTGAATTTTGTTTTATAATAAAAATGCAAATTCTATTACTAGATTTGTTAAATAGCTAGTGGATGATAAATTACCTCATTTATACTTCATTTTTTTTTAAAATTAGATATTTCGGTTAATTCTCACTACACCAAATATGGCCAAATATCAAAACCATTTTGAATCTTGTTTCATAAAAAAAATGCAAATGTTATTACTAGATTTCCTAAATAGAAAATGGATGATAAATTACTTCAATTTTTTTAAAAATTAAAGAAAATTACTTTTAATTCTTACGAAAACAAACATGTTTTTTTTTAACAAAATTCTTAGGTGCTAGCTAAGAGAATGTGACAATGGAACCAATCCTAAAACCTTAACAAACCATGCATAAAAAAATGAAGTTGATTTGCAATCTCTAAAATGCATACATAAATATTTCAAAGTTAACCATCCTAAAACACATCGCAAAGGCCATTTACTTAACTTTCTTCTCAATAATAAAGGAAATTTTTAAATTCCAAAGCCATTTTTATTTTGGTTTTCATGATAAGAATGAAAATTCTATGCTTAGATTTATAAGAAACAAATAGATGATAGTATTGTCCTTAAGGGTAAGGAAAATATAGAGGCAAATATATATCTATTATAATTATATCCATATTCATGAAAATAATTATATCCATAATTGTGAAATAAAATTTTCAAATATGGAAAATTTATCTTTGAAATTTACATTTCGATCCCCTTTATTTATTTTTCAATGTAAAGAGTATGACAAATGATCACAACCTAACCATGATAACTAAATCATATGACAGACCACCCACACAGGGTACACTAAGTGGTTGGGACTCCCATTGTGGGTTGTGCGTGAAAAAATGGGTTATAGTGGCAACCGTGAAATTTGCTCCTAGATATCACATGAGTGATTCTAGACATAGTTCTTGATTCCTTCATCCCATCATACTCAAAAAAAACAATTATATGATGGACCTCTTTCTATTGGGTCATGATACCTAATTCATATAAAATTTGCATTTTTAAATGAAATTTAATTTATCGCATTAAAAAAACTAAAACAAAAATGATGATTTAATACACCAGGATTAAATAAACTATTATTAAATACTTTTTGAATCTTTCGTGTTTATTTATTATTTAAATTATTTTTGACAATAAGTAAAACAAAAACAATGTAATGGATTATTATTTTATAAATAAAAACACTGAAGGGGGACATAAATGAAATAGTTGTTGCATGAGCGATTGTTGACCCACAAAAGAAAAAGACAAGTGGTTGAAGGTGTTGAGTGAGAACTCAAGGTGCAAGAGGTATCTTCCCCAAAATCAGGTCACAACTCTTAGTTGAGTGCTAAAGAGCAATAGGCTCTTAAATGACCAAGTCCTAGCAAAATACTATATAATAGTATGTCCATAAGCAACAGGATGCTAGCATTGGACGTGGAATGAATCTGATAATGCAAGAGATGGTGCATTAAAAGGATTTTTCTCTTATGGTTCAGTGATCAGGCTCGGGGGTTCTGGAGCAAGTGAGACTTGGCTGCTCTAGGAGTTGGTTTCGAGGAACGGTTATTTCATCTTTGTTTTCCCGACAGTGGTGTCGGGTTCCTTGTTCTTTTTCTTATATGTTTAAAAGTAATTAAAGTAGGATTTTTTACTTCTGTTTTATCTCACATCTAACCCTGAGTAGGATTCTTATTATGCATCTAAATAAAAAATGAATTTATTATGCATCCAAATTAAATAATGATCCATTAGGTATCTATTTAAGATATCGATCTATTATGCATCCAAATAGAATACAATTATGTCGTGCATTAGTTCAAGAATCATTGCTACTAGGGTATTTTATGTTATTTATAGTATACTAGTACAGTAATTACATCTCATTTCTTTTTTATATTCATGGTTGTATAACAAAAGATTGAATTGTTTAAGTATCTGTAATTTTTTTCTTCTGTTAAAACTATTCTCAAATGTAATCGAGGGATGAGTTTACTATTTTAAAACTAATCATAAATTTTACAGATCAAGAATGATCGATTAGGATCCATCATGATCACTGTAAACACTCGAATCACACACACACACACACACACACATATATGCCATATAAAAACTAAGGAAATCATGAAAATACATACATATCCAATATCGGATTATACCAAACCTAATATATCTAATAGATCAATTAAAAGAGTTGCAAACATCCAATCTTTTATTAAAACTAATAGCCAATAACCAGAACCATGGCGATCGACGATTTAGATCTCGGATCAAATTCTGCCGTAAACTTTAATTAAATTAAACAATACTACAAGTTGCTAATCAAATACTCGAATTTATGCAACAATAACCCTTTATTAAATCCATGAATGACAGTAAGACCATCGAAGGATGGAAACAGAGATTATGCAAAGTACCACAAACATTTATTCATTTATCAAAATCGAATCTACAGTCGGTTACACTTAAACTGTAAGCTAGTATCTTAGCTCATTTTTATATGGCTATATCATTTAAGTATAGTATTCGGAACAAAAAGGATTTTTACCCAAAACGCATAAATAAACAACCACGACATCAATTCTGGATTATTCACAGAAATCGCAAAGACCTTGTGGGTCGAATTAAGAATTACAATTGTAAAAAGAAACAGTGTCGAATATGATTTCACATCCCTGTGGTTGTAATCCCATTTTAAATGGAAACCACATCCATTTTAACAAATGAAACTCCATTAACTGATTAAGTTACAGTTGGGAGGGTAAAGCCATCCATGATAGATTCCACAAAAACCTATGCTAATCAACCAACAAACTTCAAAACCACATATAAAGACAATGTTGGAGCATAGGAGATGTAAATCCCTCTATCAGTTAGGGTTTAAACCCTGGAGATGATTTTTAAAATTCAGTGACTTATCTTGCACAAGTTGAAGCTTGAATTAACATCACGACCCTTCTTCTTGGGTCCTCAGCCAAGAAGCTACCTGTGTCACACAAGAGATCAGTCAGTAACCACTTAGGTAATTAAATAATGGTAATGAAACCGAGTGAGAGATCAATTTCCTCACCTTGGGAGTCCTAAGATGTGGGCCTTAGAGGAGGTGACCCTCTCACCTTCCTTACCAGCGCTCTAAACCCTACAACTAACCCGTCGTAAGTTATAACTATAATAATAAGAATATTTTTTTTATACAAGCATTATAGTTGCTTACCTTGACAAGTTGCAGAGAGGGTCAAGGGTCGACTCCTCCTAGCACCCTTATTCCTCCTCTACCTGCAAAACAAGCAACTCAGTATTAGTATCATACTTCTGAAGTTATAAAAAAATTTATTAAACACTTGATGAGTTTAAATTGGAATTTCTTACCTAGTGAAGGGAAGCTTTGAAGTAGGAATCCGTAGTTGGGTCCGTTGAAGGCGCTTTAACATGCTATAGGTGGTCGTTGAAGCTTTGAACAAATGTAAGTACACCTTGGAAGCAACCAGGCAAAATGCCATCAAAACCATGGGAAGTTTTTACACCGGGAACCCTAAAAATCGCCATTGACATAGCAGAACTTCGGCTCTCATAATTTACAGACCAAAACAACCAAAGTAATGAAGGTTCAGACATTTCATTTACACATTAAAACCTACTCCCAAATTTACAATCGCACTGTGTAGGTGGACGACCGAGATGCATTCTCAGACCAGCATTAAAATCCTGGCTGCGCTGTCAACTCGCAGCCAAGGATGCACATTAAATGCATAAGCCAACCAAAGTACCAAAAGTTATTACCACCATTTATCACAGCTGATAGAAATAATGGCTTCCAATTATTGCTTGTATGATATGCAAGGTTTAAACTATGGCAAAAAGACCCCATAATCCTTAACATACAAACATATAACATTTTTCTATTATAAACTTGCAATCAAAGGTTACATATTATGGTAGTGTTAATATTCGCGCATAGGGACCAAGGCTAGACCTTGGATCCTCATTATGTTAAACATTGCGTCTAGGACCAAGGCTATACCTTGGATCCCATAAACTATTAAATTAACATCACATGTGACCAAGACCATACGCATGGTCTCCCTTATGTTTATAGTCACTTACATATAGAGTATATTGGTAACAAGGATCCGAACTTATCCTTAGGGATGAAGCAATGCTTTAATAAGAAACAACAAGATAATTTATAACAAAACATCACTTGAAGGTATGATGGTAACATGACAATATCGTCGTTCATTGTCCACAGATGTGCAACTTGTCGAATAGCAGATTCAAGAATTGTATAAGCAATTATGCATAGCACGACAAAATCTAGTTATGTTGCAATAACTAATACACACTAGGAATTTAGAGATATAATTATATTGTTATATAGTCACATTTTTTAAATAAATAAAAAATTAGGTATTTTTGAGGTTCATGAAATAATGGTATCAGAGCATGGTTACAACACTTGGCTTGAACTGGCCCAACATTGCAGCTGTTAAAACCAGAAAAAATAATGTTTATTTATTTGGGTTTGATTTTCTTATGGAACAGGAAAAGAAGGATAACTTTATTTTTGCAGGAAAACTATGGCAGAATTCAGAATGCTTGAGGGAAAAGAATCTCCCCCTAGAATACCGATGAAAAATAAGGAAGGTGAAATCTGGGTAAACTTAAATGAGAGTCGAAATGGCAATCCGTTAGAATTACAATAGACTATTAAAGAATTAAGGTCAGAATTAAAATAAGTTAGAGAAGAAAATGAACGAAATATGAAGGCACAAGAAGAACTAAATAACACTATGCTAGCTAAAATACACAATAATGAAAAAGATAAAAACAAATAATCTAGAAATGATAAGCCAAAAACTACACCTTACAAATGTAAGGGGAGAAAGCTGGAATTTTTCAGTCATGGGGCTAAAACTTCCAGCGAGGAACCACCAAAACACCACACAAAAGAACATCAAGATTCTAGTGAAAGTAGTAACAGCCATAAAGATAAAAAGAAGTACAAACCCTATGAAGAGATTTCAGGGGAATTTAAGAAAATTAAGCCTCCTATGTTTAACGGTGAAATCGAGAAAGGAGAAGAGGAAGAAGCTTGGCTGTCTGGAATGAAGAAATACTTCCAAATCTATAACTATTCTGATGAATTGAAGGAAAAAATGACCATTTATAACCTAAGTGGAAAAGCAGATATTTGGTGGGAAGATATAAAAAACGTAAAAGGTATAAAAGAATGATACGTAACACGGAAGACCTTTAAAAAGCACTTTAAACTTAAGTATCTTTCAGAACAGTACTATGAAGGAAAAGCGAAAGAATTCTACAAGTTAAGGTTAGGTGCTATGACAATGAAAGAACTCTGTAGTAAATTCCTAAGTCTGCTTTGTTATGTACCATACATAATAGATGAGAAACCAAAAATACAACGCTTTCTCAGTTGCTTTCCTACCTCGTTTAAAGAGCGGATTGAGTATGGAAATCCAAAGACGCTGGAAGAAGCAATGAGAAAAGCGAATTACTATTATGATCATAATAAATATAAAAGAGAAAATGTACCTAATTCGAACACTAAAAAGCGAGACAACTTTGATCCAAGAAGGAAAAATAATAATAAATTTCACAGAAATACTGGGAATAATTACAGAGGGTATCAGGGTAGTAATTATAAAGGTTTTAAACCACAACACCCTGCAACAAAAGAAAGAGAACCTTCCACTACTTTTAATAAAAACACTGCACAGAGGGAACCCTTAAAATGTTGGGAATGTGGTGACCCACACTACTTTAAAGACTGTCATGTAAGAAATAAGAACTTTAATAAAGTTTACTCTAGTCGGAGATATGATGAGAAGTATGCCTAGAATCAGTGTTGCATTGGAGAATCGACAAGCAGACCATCAAGCTTCAATGGTCGAGATCGAAGGTATGATAAAAAGTCGGCCTATTTCCATACTAATTGATCTAGGTGCAAGTTTGAGTTATGTATCACCTAGGATTGTTGAATTATGTAATTTAGTACCAGAAAAATTTGAAAAATATTGGCTAGTACAGTTAGCCACAGGTACTAAATGTAAGGTCGCTAGTTATGTGAAGAAATGTGAAGTATTGCTGAATGAATTTAATATGCGTGTTGATCTGAATATTTTACCGCTAGGTTCCTATGATATTGTCACGTCCCCTCCCATCATACCAGCTAGATGGAAAGGATCGTGATGTTAAACCGGGCATCTAGCCCCACACTTAGTAATTAAACATTCAATTTAAGAAGAAGATGAACATATGCAATTGCATAAACATTTGAAAACACAGCGGAAGTAAATTCATTAACACATCCATCATTCATTCAGATATTCATAAGATAAACAATTACAGAGTTAACACAAGAGAATACTTATCTTATAACAACAGCCCCAAGCAACTGGCTATGCAACTGCAATGTTCCACCCAACCATAGGCCAGTTGTGCTTATCAACCCCTTGATGCAACTGCCACCCCCGAGCTGGGCATGATCTCTACAAGGAATCGGGAACAATAGACTCACACATAGCCAAGCATACACCAAGATGAGCCAAGCCAATCTACAATTGGGTTTATCAGGCTGCTAGGAAATGGAAAGGAGGAACTGCTAAGCTAGTGAGCTCAACCACAGAGCTAAGGGTACCCCTCCCAGATCTCTTCAGCTTGGCACTCACATTGCCTACACACCCAACACAAGGAAGTATTCTCTTCACTGCCACACAGTCCCTCAAGCCATACCTTCCTTTCTAGTGATCTCAGGGTGTGCATAGAAAAGTAGCCAAATCCCTCTTGATCTTTTTGAGAGGTCACTCCCTCCACTAGGTTTATCAAGCCAATTCTGTCCACTACGAGTCCAAGTTTCTTACTCACAGGTTCAATCCAAAACGGGATGCACTTAACAACCAAATCAAAATTGCTGGGCATGAGGAAAACGTTTTCCACAGTGGGATGCATGAGATGGGGTTTCGACTAACTCAAAAAAATGTGGAAACACACAAAAACGAAATTTGAAGATGGGGAACAACCCTGGGAAGCCAAATCCGTTTTTAGAAAAACGTCCTTGGACATTCGGGGGCAAAAACGACCTCCATACAGTCCCCAATTCGTGGCCTCTCTCTTCCCAAGCTACTATATATGCAAAAACAAACTCCCAGGCATGGAAAAATGCAGGATTTGGATGAAAAACGTGTAGGGAAAGACCCAGCTAGCTCCAACTGCATGAGTGAGTAAAGACTGACTGTTTAGGATGCCTTTGGGCACCATTTCGTGGGTGTTTTCATGCCCAAGGAGACAAAACACGTTTTCCCAAGTTGATGGCCTACCCATGCACGAATTTGGCTGCCATACCTCTTCAATCCCAAGACATTAACTGCCCCAACCAATCTTTGGAAGAATTAAATGATTGGGTGCATGAGACAAAATGGATAGTTGGTGGTTCTATGGGTTTCCCCATTGACACATGGATTAATACCATTGGCTCAAGGGTTTGAATAATTTCCCTCCCTTTTCCTTGTAGAGTCATGCCCCATCTCTTTTGTTGCATTGCATAGTCGGTTGTGGGTTTTTTTATTAAAATTCGTAATTACATGATGTCTTATATACATTGTGCCCATCTAGCACAAGAACCATAGGCATCTATTTCCTTAATTGCCGATACATAAAATGCTAAATCAATGGTGGGGCCTTGGCCTTGAGCTCCTCACCATGATTCAGTTACAATATTTACATCATTTACGATTTAATGCAAAGGGGGTCAAAATGGGGACGTGACAGATATGCTGATAGGAATGGATTGGTTGGAAAAACACACAGTCATGTTGAATTGTTATGAAAAAACTTTTACATGCATAGATAATACTGGAAACACAATTAAAATAACAGGAATTCCCAGAAAAACAACAATAAGAGAGATCTCAACCTTACAAATGAAGAGATCTGTACGTAAAGGATGTAAAGTATTTGTTTTTTATGTAATAGATGATAAAGATCAAGATAACAAAATTAAAGTGGAAGATATACCTATCTTGAAAGATTATAAAGACATCTTTCCAGAAGAAGTCCCTGGACTACCTCTGAAAAGAGACATAGACTTTCAATCGATCTGATACCGGGAGTGGTACTAGCATCAAAAGCTTTGTATTGGATGAACATAATAGAACTTACAAAACTGAAATCACAATTACAAGAACTAATTGATAAGAAGTATATACGACCTAGTGTTTTTGTAACATCCCGAAAATTCGTAAAAATTTAAAATTTTCTACGTGGTCTAAATGTCAATAAATGATATGTCGAAGAACAAGTTTCAGCATTTAATATTTATGTTTGTAGAAGAAGGGACATTATAAATTTTGTCTACAGAATCATTAACTATTTTAATTGTCTAGTCGTCAAATAAAATGAAAGTGTCGTAACGCTGGAGTATTTAAAAACTAGTATTAATACATTCAAATCGTACTGCAAATCTATATTATCTCTATTATTATCATAAACTGTTAAGCATATAAGCATTCCTATAGCTGCGTGTAATAATGTAATTATTATTACAATCGTTAATTTCTGCTGGAACAATATATTCAAGGGACTCATAACTTTAGCGACACCCTCAACGCATTCTAGATGTGTCATCTTTTAATGTTTAAAGAACTAGATTAGCTTATAAGCTTTAAAAGTATTTGTGGCTACTTTACATTCAATCATAATATTTATTAAGGTCCATTAATTGTTATTTACGTTGATCATGATAACCCCTTGTTATTGTTCACGTCGTAAGTGTATTTATTTATTTAAATGTTAATCCTAGCCAAGTAGGATGTGTTAAAAGGTTGACATGAGGATACTGGTCGTAAACTGGGGCTTACTTAGCTTATGCTCATGCATGATTATTATTTAAACTTTACAGGTTGTCTCCATAGATAGGGTTATCATTCAAGTGTTAGCCAAATTACGACAAGAAGTAAGTTAAGTACATAAGGGTTGATTCCAAGTGTGAAATACAAGGGCTATATTATAATGACATGGTGGCCTTTAAAACTAGCATAAGTCATGGTAATTTCGAAGTTAGAGAAAGTTGGGATATCATACAACTACATGGTTGTTGGCATTCCCTATTAGCAATAATTTGAAAGTTGGTGTGAAAACTATATAAGGATGAATGTTGGTGAAAGTGGTAGCTTATGCTTTGGTAAGTTATGGATTAATGCAAATGTATTCTATACCCAAACTATGGGATAAATGGGTCTTGGGTAACCATCCGAGGCTACATTAACATGTATCAAATTTACGTTTGGAAACTATACACAAGTGGGTTTGTTGATATGGTAGATTTGCATTTATGATTTTCACATGGGTTGGCATTTAATGAGCCTTGAGTTTATCAAAACCCTACCGCTATACAATCGGTTTTTGGTCTTCTTGGCATTTGTTGTTCTTCATCGTGGAGGAGAGAGGGCAGGCCCTCTCGGCTGCCAGGGTTTCACCTTCTATTGTTACCAATGCCTAGTTTGTTACAGGGTTTGTTACTGTGATTGTTACAGTTGTAAGGTGGTTTTTTAATGCTGCGAGGTCATGCAATGCAACAACCGTTCTAGTTTTCTTCTTGAATGAGGTTCCAATCCTGCAAGGTAAGCTTTAAGCTTTATGCACTCGTCATTTGTAGTTGCAACTTCCAGGTTTGATTTTAAATATTGTTTTTAACCACAATATAATTTAATGGCAAGGGCTTCAGTTAAAACATACGGTGCTTGGTCTTGTACAAGGGTTGGATCTTAACCCCAGTGGTGTATCAACCATGGTAAGCCTCGGTTTCGAACCCAGAGTCTTCTCTGTCAGCGAAGGGAGATTGTTCCAGTTTGTTCAACTTGTAATGTGTTTATTTTTATAATGAAATTCGTGGGCAGAGTTAGGTTTTGACAGGTTTTAAGCAATGCTTGGGATTTCGTTCAACATTGATTTTGGAAATAAAGTGATGAGGTCTCTGGATAGAGCACCCTTGGCAATCGTACTGTGTTTTTTGTAAAAATATTACGGGATTTAAAGGATACTGGTTCTAGGTTTTATTCTTCGTTTTGGTTATAATAATACTGTATAGCAATGTGAGAAATAAATGGCTCCTCGTTTGTCCCAGAATGATAAACTGGTTAAATAATTGGATGGTTGAATGTTATTACTTTTATGTCATAGGGTTTTGAATATTGGAGCCTTCGTAATGTTTGGTTTGTAAATTGATTTTGTATATATATATATTTATATACCAGGAGATCTCTCTAAAGAGATTCGATTTCTCAACTTTGGTTTATATCACTGCATAAATGAAGCTATTAAAATGAGAAGGTTTAGGGTTTGGTACCAACTTTGTAGTTGTGTTCCCTATCAGGGTTTTCTCCATCCCTTCCTCAATGGTTTGTATTTTAAGAAGTTATTAATTCCCACATGGGCGTATCTCAGTTGCGAATTGAACTGTGTGATGATAGTTGTTTTAGATAATAGATGCTACGATGCATAGGTTGTCATCGAGTAGATCCTTTGGATGTAGATTATATCATTATTATTAATGTTGGGTTAGAATCGTATACACTGTATATTATTTGGATAGATGTGGATTAATACTAATGTTCACATATGAAAAAGGGTCTCGGGTGTGTTTACAAATCTCGAACCCGAATCACCAGATATTTGGGTTGTGAGATCTGTACCGGCCAACTGGGCATGTTCCTCCATGAGGCTTGCACTCGTGGCCTTCCAAATCCTTTGTTAATGTTGAAAGTTAAAGTCTTAGGGTTTATCCCATGATACGTTTATTGTTATATTATAGAGGAACTCTGACAGTATAATAAAAGGGTTTAACTTTTATGATAAGTATAAATAATTCCGATATGTATGATGTTTTAAAAAGATGAGTATACGAAAGTCTGAGGTTATAATAGATATTGATTTGGTTATATGATAAGGAAATGAAATCTCTGATATATATGGTATATTCAGTCATAAAATTAGAGGTTTAATAAAGATATTTTACTAGCACGAAACTCTTACCCGATACTTGGTTTATACAGAATGGTTATGTAAATGTTATTTTGCTTACTGAAATAAACATAAAATATGTATGTTTAATGTTGTTAGTGAATA
Organism: Larix kaempferi; assembly: GCA_027924585.1. Lineage (NCBI taxonomy): Eukaryota > Viridiplantae > Streptophyta > Pinopsida > Pinales > Pinaceae > Larix > Larix kaempferi. The sequence goes on along the minus strand of BSBM01000694.1, from coordinate 1,422,917 downwards.
AAAACCTATATGTTGAATAGGTGTTAAAATAGTATAAATACTTAATGCTTACAGTTCTGTTATCTAGTGATAAATATTTGAATCTTGAGATGAAAGGTTTTGACAGAGTGTGGCTCTGTATCCAGTTTATGGAACTTATACTACTTTTGTAGATGTAAAACAATCTTAGCATTACTATATAAGATGTGCTTCCGATCTGTACTGTTTATTCTAAGAGCTCAGATATTTAGAAATTTAAGCCTAGGTGACAGACAAAGCTATTTATGAAGTTACAGTAAAATTATAAAACATGAACTATTTTACTTTTCTTCATTTTTAGAGATCATATCAAATCTATGTTAATTAATTTTCCTTCATGTACTAGAGTACATCGCTGAAATGCGAAAGGAAAAATATAGGGAGACATTTCTATTCATTCTACTCATTTATTATTCAAATCTTATCATTCATAACATTCAGAAATAGTTTAACAAAACATAAATCTATTCTTCTCTAACCTATCTGATATAGATGAGATATTCATAGAAAAGCTCATAAGACATTCAACAGTTTTAGAATTAGATAAACATATTACAGAAATGAGATGAAGTAAACATGTAGAACTTGATAATGTAGATAGGGTGGACAAACACCCAAAGAGTCTCGTTCCTCCCAACCTTATCCAGAAGAAGCAACCAAATCACTTGCTCCCTTGGAGCCCTGAGCCAGTTTACTGAACCACTAGGTAGAAGACTCTGTGTAGAAGCAAGGCACTCAGGTTGTACTCCACCAATCAATGGAGACTTGCATACACCTCAAAACCTCTGCACTCAGCAGAAGTGAAACAGACTTACACTACAACTCAAAACATAGTTTCCCCTCATCGAATCTCTTGTGTACATACATCAGAACCACATGGTAAATTTTCTCGTTAGAAAAAGTGTGATCCTCTGCTCAATTTGATGGCTTATAAAATATGCTTAGGTCTTTTAGTGGCCAGTTTCAATAAATGAGCCTCAAGCTCCAGTTCCACATTCCAGGGAGCTTGACCACAATTTAAGGGAGTTGTCCCATAACAACAGCTAGTTACTAAGTTCATGATGCTACCACTTGTCCATTACCTTCTACCCCGGATTCCATTCCTCCTAGTGGGTTAGTAAACACTCTTTCAACAGTTTCCTTCGGGTGAGTGTCTCCTATTTTATTTTATTAAATAATAATATTGTGCATTTACAATCATCCTTGACCACTTGGTCAAATATAAAACATTACAATAAAAGTTAAGACAATGTTTTTCCTAAACATAAAATGTCTCAAGTATTGGGTATGTTACAAACACCCCTTCTTAAGTTCAACATCGTCCTCGATGTTGCTTATTCTTCATAAGAGCCTCCCTGGAAGAGAATTGGATATGATGCCCGCATATTACTTTCCAATTCCCAGGTAGCTTCATCTGGGCTAAGGTGCTTCCATTGCACCTTTACCTGCCCTATGGTACGATTCCGAAGCATAATTTCCCTCTTGTCGAGGATACAGTCCGGTTCCACCTGAAAATCTCCTTCAAGCTCCACCTATATGTCATTCCAATTTAGCACATGAGTCGCACCGTGCACATAATTTTTCAAAACATAAATGTGAAAAACATTATGTATTATTAAGTTAGATGGTAAAGCCAACTGATATGCAACTGATCCAATCCTTGATAGGACTTCGAATGGTCCACAGTACCTTGGTGCTAGTTTAGCACAACTCCCAAGCTTAAAATAAATTTTCTTGGGTTTTACCTTTACAAAAACATGATCTCCAACCTGAAACTCTCTTTCAATCCGTTTCATATCTATAGAACTTTTTAGTCTAACTTGTGCAATTTTTAAATTGCCTTGTACCTATTTCACGGTTAGTTCCATCTCTCTTAACAAATATGGTCCTAACATTAATATATCAACAGTATTATCCCAAGAAATAGGAGTACTGCATTTCCTTCCATATAGAATTTCAAATGGACTAAGTCTAGCAGAAGCTTGATAATGGTTATTGTAAGCAAATTCAGCTAAATGTAAATAATCTTCCCGTTTAGATGGCTGATCTTTAACATACATTCTTAACATGTCTTCTAAAATCTGATTTATTCTATCAGTCTGCCCATCAGTTTGTGGGTGAAAAGAAGTGCTGAAATTTAACTTAGTATTTAATCCTTTAAACAATGTTGTCCAGAAATTTCTAGTAAACTTAGAATCTCGATCGGAAATAATTACCTTTGGAATTCCATGTAAGTGAAATATTTGCTTCATAAACATATCTGCAATGTTAGGAGCTTTAAAAGTAGTCTTAACAGGAATAAAATGAGCAGCCTTACTAAGTTTATCCACAACTACCATTATTGAGTCATTCTGTTTTTTATTCTTAGGCAAACCAGTTATAAAATCAATACTTATTATTTCCCACTCCCATTCCGGAATTTGCAATGGATGCAATAGGCCAGCTGGGTGTTGATGCTCAACTTTAATTGTCTGACATTCAAAACACCTAGCTATGTATTCAGCCACTTCGTTTTTCATTTTTGGCCAAAAGTAATCCTTTCTCAGCATAGTTATCATTTTCTGATAACCAGGGTGTCTCGAATAAGGACTTTTATGAATTTCATCCAAAATCAACAACTTAACTTTTGACACATTAGGCACATAAATTCTGTATTTATAAGTCATTAAGCCTTTTTTGTTAAAGTTGTAATCTGTTATTAAATTTTTAGATACATTTTCAGCAATTTTATCATGTAATTTCTGGTAATTTTCATCTTGTTTAATTCCTTCTTCTATCTGATTTTCCAGATCTGTTTTATATGTGTTGATTGTTGCCACAAAATTTAATTTAGCGTTTCTTCTCAAGGCATCAGCAACCTTGTTTTCTTTATCCTTAATGTGTTGAATCACGAAATCATATTCGCTAAGGAAAGTTAGCCACCTAGCTTGCCTTGCATTAAGATTAGTTTGATCGAACAAGTATTTTACGCCTTTATTATCTGTCATTAGTGAAAATTTTCTTCCAATCAAATGATGGTGCCACATCTTTAATGCATGTATCACGGCTGCTAGCCCTAGATCATAAGTTGCGTAGTTATTTTCGTGATTTTTTAGCTTTCTAGACTCATAAGCAATGGCATGACCTTCTTGAGTTAAGACCCCGCCAATTCCATCGTTGCATGCATCAGTGCATACAACGAAGTCCTTATTAGGATTAGCAATTTTTAATATAGGTGTTGTTGTTAATAATTCCTTTAATTTCTTAAAGTTTTCTTCGCATTTTTTATCCCAAATGAATTTCTTTCCCTTCTTCTGCAAAGAAGTTATGGGATTTGAAATTCTAGAGAATCCTTCAATAAATTTTCTGTAGTAACCTATTATCCCCATAAATAACCGTACGTTAGTTACGTCTTTAGGGACAGGCCCCTCGTTAACTGCTCTTATTTTGTTTGGGTCGACAGAAATTCCATCTTTAGATATTATGTGACCTAAGTACTGTATTTTATCTTTATAAAAGTCACATTTACTAAGATTAGCATAAAGCTGATGTTCTCTTAAAACTTGCAGAGTTATTCTTAAGTGTTTGTCGTGTTCTTCTTTAGTTTTAGAATAGATTAAGACATCATCAATAAAAACAATTACAAATTGATCTAAGTACTTGTGTAGCACGTTATTTATTAAACACATGAAGACTATCAGTGCGTTAGTTAGCCCAAAAGGTATAACTACGAACTCATAGTGCCCATAACGGGTCCTAAAAGCTGTTTTAAAAATGTCTTCATCCTTTATCCTAACTTGATGGTATCCAGACCTCAAGTCTATCTTAGTAAATATCCTTTCTCCATGTACTTGATCGAATAGATCATCAATGCGGGGCAAAGGATATCGATTTTTAATTGTCATTATATTAAGTTGATGGTAGTCTATACATAAACGTAAGGTATCGTCCTTCTTTTTAACAAATATAACCAGCTCCCCAAGGAGACACACTAGGCCTTAATATGTAGTTCTTATCAATTAGTTCTTTTAGCTGAGATTTCAGTTCATTAAGTTCCAGAATGTTCATTCTGTAAGGAGCCTTTGATTTTGGTACCGCACCTGATACTAACTCAATGGTGAAATCTAGTTCCCTTTTCGGAGGTAGTCCTATAATTTCTTCCGAGAATACATCAGAAAAGTCCTTAAGAATAGGTATGTCTTCCAATTTTATCTTATCTTCCTTAGATGAATGTTCGTCATTAATCACATATACAACAAACATTTTACACCATTTTCTTACAACCTTCTTTACTTGTAAAGCAGAAATTTGTCTAACAGATGTTTTCCTAGGGATTCCTTTTACAATTTCAGTTTCCCCTTCATTATTTAAACAAGTAAGAGACTTTTCAAAATAGTTCAAAATCACTCTATGTTGTTCATGCCAGTCCATACCTATCAATACATCATAAGACCCTAACGACAAAATATTCAATTTAACTGACTCTTAAACAGATCACAACTTTTAACAAATTCATCAACTTTTCTTTTTGTGCCTGTTGCTAACTGAACCAACCACAATTTATCAAATTTTTCTACCTTTAACTTACAATTTTTCACTAAATCAGGTGATATGCAACTCAAACTTGCACCCAGATCAATTAAAATAGAAATAGTTTTGTTATGTATCATACCTTCGACCTCGACCATGGAAGTTTGATGGTCTGCTTGTCGATTTTCCAGGCCTGCATTAATCCTGAGCATTTCTCTTGCTACATCGCCAACTGTTGATTATGCTTGAATGGTATGAATGTTGTCGACTGTCTTCCTTTTGAGTGGGCAGTTTGCTCTTGTATGCGGCCCATTACAGTCATAACATTTTAAGGGCGTCCTTTGTTCAATATTTCTGGCATTATTATTATTGTTGTTATTGTTATTAGGCACATTTCTTGCAGCTGTGAAATTTTGTGGTGCATTACCCTTGTAATTATTGCCTTGAAAATTTCTGTTATTGAAACTTTTATTATTTCCAGATTTATTGAAATTAAAAGTTTTCTTTTTATGCTCGAAATTACTAGATTTGTTATTCCTCCAACCAGATATTCCTTCTCTCTTTCTGTTTTGTTCAAAACAAAAGTTAGCCTTTCTCGTGGCCTCTTCCAGAGTTGAAGGGCTATCCTGTCATTTATGTTGAAAGGTAGACAACTCAAAAACCTTTGTACCTTAGGTTTTTCTTCACCTAAGTAAGGTACATACCTCAACAGACTGAGAAACTTGTTGCTCAACTCCTTCATACTCATAGAACCCAATTTTAAATCATAAAACTCTTTTGCCTTATCTTCATAATATTGTTCGGACAAAAGATTTTTCTTAAATAGTTTCTTAAATGCACTCCATTTTATATTTATTTCTTTAATGCTTTTAACTCTTTTAAGATCCTACCACCAAATATCCGCCTTTCCGGTCAGATTTTAAATGGCCATCTTGGCTTTTAACTAAGATGAATAATCATAAATCTGAAAATATTTCTTCATGCCGGACAACCATGCTTCGGCTGTCTCTCCCTTTTCATTTTCACCATTAAATGTTGGAGGTTTTATCTTCTTAAATTCTCCTAAAATTTGTTCATAACGCTTATGCCTTCTTTTCTTAGGACCGCAGCCACTTTCACTGCTGTCTTGATCATAATTATGTTTCCTTCTATAAGATTTATCATCAGATTCAGAAGAAGAGTCACTGTCACTTTTATAGTATTTTACTTTCTTATCTCTTTGTTGGTAGGACATATTTTCAGACTTAGATTTTATTTTTGTTTTCCTATTTTTTCATCATTATGATAATTTTCCATTAAAAGTTGGTTCATCTCTTCATGAGCTCTTCGAATTCTTCCATTTTCTTCTTTAACAGTTCTTATCTCAATTTTTAAAGATTTAACAGTACGTAAAAGTTCAGATGATTGGTCATTTAGTTCTACATAGATTTCTTCATTATCATTCTTATGTTTGTTATTATTACGTTCATTGTGATGAGATCTGTCCTCTGCGGATTCTTCCGGTATTTCCATACCTGCAATTAAATATCAAAATTGTTCTGTACAGAAACATTTTAAAACAAAAGTTAGTAACTAGGTTTTTCTATTTTCATTTTCTATTTGTGCGCGTGATCCTATTTCAGGCCTAGAGTTTGAACTCGCGCTCTGATACCACATGCAACATCCCGAAAATTCGTAAAAATTTAAAATTTCCTACACGGTCTAAATGTCAATAAATGCTATGTGGAAGAACAGGTTTCAGCATTTAATATTTATCTTTGTAGAAGAAGGGACATTATAAATTTTGTCTATAGAATCATTAACTATTTTAATTGTCTAGTCGTCAAATAAAAAGAAAGTGTCATAATGCTGGAGTATTTAAAAACTAGTATTAATACATTCAAATCGTACTGCAAATATATATTATCTCTATTATTATCTCTATTATTATCTCTATTATTATCATAAATCGTACTGCAAATCCTATAGATGCGTGTAATAATGTAATTATTATTACAGGCGTTAATTTCTGCTGGAACAATATATTCAAGGGACTCATAACTTTAGTGACACCCTCGACGCATTCTGGATGTGTCATCTTTTAATGTTTAAAAACCAGATTAGCTTATAAGCTTTAAAAGAATTTGTGGCTACTTTACATTCAGTCATAATATTTATTAAGGTCCATTAATTGTTATTTACGTTGATCATGATAACCCCTTGTTATTGTTCCCATCGTAAGTGTGTTTATTTATTTAAATGTTAATCCTGGCCAAGTAGGATGTGTTAAAAGGTTGACATGAGGATACTGGTCGCAAACTGGGGCTTACTTAGCTTATGCTGATGCATGATTATTATTTAAACTTTACAAGTTGTCTCCATAGCCAGGGTTATCATTCAAGTGTTAGCCAAATTACAACAAGAAGTAAGTTAAGTACATAAGGGTTGATTCCATGTGTGAAATACAAGGGCTATATTATAATGATGTGGTGGCGTTTAAAACTAGCCTAAGTCATGATAATTTTGAATTTAGAGAAAGTTGGTGTGAAAACTATATAAGGATGAATGTTGGTGAAAGTGGTAGCTTATGCTTTGGTAAGTTATGGATTAATGCAAATGTATTCTATACCCAAACTATGGGATAAATGGGTCTTGGGTAACCACCCGACGCTACATTAACATATATCAAATTTACGTTTGGAAACTATACACAAGTGGGTTTTGTTGATATGGTAGATCTGCATTTATGATTTTCCTGTGGGTTGGCATTTAATGAGCCTTCGGTTTATCAAAACCTACCGCTATGCAATCAGTTTTTGGTCTTCTTGACATTTGTTGTTCTTCGTCGTGGAGGAGAGAGGGTAGGCCCTCTCGGCTACCAGGGTTTCACCTTCTGTTGTTACCAACGCCTAGTTTGTTATAGGGTTTGTTACGGTTATTGTTACAGTTGTAAGGTGGTTCTTTAATGCTGCGAGGTCATGCAATGCAAAAACCATTCTAGTTTTCTTCTTGACCGAGGTTCCAATCTTGCAAGGTAAGCTTTAAGATTTATGCATTCGTCATTTGCAGTTGTAACTTCCAGGTTTGATTTTAAATGTTGTTTTTAACCACGATATAATTTAATGGCAGGGGCTTCAGTTAAAACATACGGTGCTTGGTCATGTACAAGGGTTGGAACTTAACTCTAGTGGTGTATCAACCATGGTAAGCCTCGGTTTCGAACCCAGAGTCTCCTCTGTCAGCGAAGGGAGATTGTTCCAGTTTGTTCAACTTGTAATGTGTTTATTTTTATAATGAAATCCATGGGTAGAGTTAGGTTTTGATAGGATTTAAGAAATGCTTGGGCTTTCATTCAACATTGATTTTGGAAATAAAGTGATGAGGTCTCTGGATAGAGCACCCTTGGCAGTCATATTGTGTTTTTTGTAAAACTCTTATGGGATTTAGAGGATACTGGTTCTCAGTTTTATTCTTCGTTTTGGTTTTAATAATACTGTAAAGCAATGTGAGAAATAAATGGCTCCTCGTTTGTCCCAGAATGATAAACTGGTTAAATAATTTGGATAGTTGAATGTTATTACTTTTATGTCACAGGGTTTTGAATCTTGAAGCCTTTGTAATGTTCGATTTGTAAATTGATATATATGTATATCTATATATATATATATATATATATATATATATATAGACTGGGCGAGCTCTCTAAAGAGACTCGAGTCCTCGGCTTTGGTTTATATCACTGTATAAATGAAGCTATTAAAATGAGAAGGTTTAGGGTTTGGTACCAACTTTGTAGTTTTGTTCCCTATCAGGGTTTTCTCCATCCCTGCCTCGACAGTTTGTATTTTAAGAAGTTATTAAGGCCCACCTGGGCGTATCTCAGTTGAACTGTGTGATGATATTTGTTTTAGAGAATAGATGCTACGATGCATAGGTTGTCATCGAGCAGATCCTTTGGATGTAGATTATATCATTATTATTAATGTTGCGTTAGAATCGTATACACTCTATATTATTTGGATAGATGTGGATTAATACTAATGTTCACATATAAAAAGGGTCTCAGGTGTGTTTACAAATCTCGAACCCAAACCACCAGATATTAAGGTTGTGAGATCTGTATCAGCCAACTAGGCATGTTCCTCCACGAGGCTTGCACCCGTGGCCTTCCAAATCCTTTGTTAATGTTGAAAGTTAAAGTCTTAGGGTTTATCCCATGATATGTTTATTGTTTTATTATATAGTAACTTTGACTGTATAATAAAAGGGTTTAACTTTTATGATAAGTATAAATAATTCCGATATGTATGATGTTTTAAAAAGATGAGTATACGAAAGTCTGAGGTTATAATAGATATTGATTTGGTTATTTGATAAGGAAATGAAATCTGTATATATATAGTATATCCAATCATAAAATTAGAGGTTTAACAAAGATATTTTACTAGCACGAAACTCTTACCTGATACTTGGTTTATACATAATGGTTATGTAAATGTTATTTTGCTTACTAAAATAAACATAAGATATGTATATTTCTTGTTGTTAGTGAATAAAACCCTATATGTTGAATAGGTGTTAAAATAGCATAAATACTTAATGCTTACAGTTCTGTTATCTAGTGATAAATATTTGAATCTTGAGATGAAAGGTTTTGACAGAGTGTGGCTCTGTATCCAGTTTATGAAACTTATACTGCTTTTGTAGATGTAAAACAATCTTAGCATTACTATATAAGATGTGTTTTTGATCTGTACTATTATTCTAAGAACTCGGATATTTAGAAATTTAAACCTAGGTGACAGACAAAGCTATTTATGAAGTTACAGCAAAATTATAAAACATGAACTATTTTACTTTTCTTCATTATTTAGAGATCATATCAAATCTATGTTAATTAATTTTCCTCCCTGTACTAGAGTACATCACTGAAATGCGAAAGGAAAAATACAGGGAGACATTTCTATTCATTCTACTCATTTATTATTCAAATCTAATCATTCATAACATTCAGAAATAGTTTAACAAAACATAAATCTATTCTTCTCTAACCTGTCTGATATATATGAGGTATTCATAGAAAAGCTCATAAGACATTCAACAGTTTCAGAATTAGATAAACATATTACAGAAATGAAATGAGTTAACAAGTAGAACCTGATAATGTAGATAGTGTGGACAAACACCCAAAGAGGCCTGTTCCTCCCAACTTTCTCTAGAAGAAGCATCCAAATCACTTGCTCCCTTGGACCCCCAAGCATGTTTACTGAACCACTAGGTAGAAGACTCTGTGTAGAAGCAAGGCACTCAGGTTTTACTCCAGCAATCAATGGAGACTTTCATACACCTCAAAACCTCTGCACTCAGCAGGAAAACTCTGCACTCAGCAGAAGTGAAACAGACTTACACTACAACTCAAAACATAGCTTCCCCTCATCGAATCTCTTGTGTGCATACAACAGAACCACAAGGTAAATTTTCTTTTCAGAAAAAGTGTGAGCCTCTGCTCAATTCGATGGCTTATAAAATATGCCTAGGTCTTTTAGTAGTCAGATTCAATAAATGAGCCTCAAGCTCCAGTTCCACATTCCAGGGAACTTGACCACAATTTAAGGGAGTTGTCCCATAATAACAACTAGTTACTGAGTTCATGATGCTGCCACTTGTCCATTGCCTTCTACCCTAGATTCCATTCCTCCTAGTGGGTCAGTAAACACTCTTTCAACAGTTGCCTTTGGGTGAGTGTCTCCTATTTTATTTTATTAAATAATAATATTGTGCATTTACAGTCAGCCTTGACCACTTGATCAAATATAAAACATTACAATAAAAGTTAAGACAATTTTTTTCCTAAACATAAAATGTCTCAAGTATTGTGTATGTTACAGTTTTTCCTTGGGGAGCACCGGTCTTATTCATAAAGAAGAAAGACATAACCTTAAGAGTATGCATAGACTATCAACAATTAAATAAAATGACTATTAAAAATCGATATCCTTTACCCCGGATAGACGATATATTCGATCAATTCCAAGGGGAGACAATATTTTCTAAAATAGATTTAAGTTTTGGTTACCATCAGGTACGGATCAAAGATGAAAACATCTTTAAAACTACTTTTAGAACTCGTTGCGGTCATTACGAGTTTTTCGTAATGCCATTTGGATTAACAAACTCACCTTAAGATTTTATGTGCTTAATGAATAGTATTCTGAGTAACTACTTAGATAAATTCGTAGTCGTCTTCATCGACGATTTAGTGATTTATTTGAAGAATGAACATGAACATGAAGAACACCTAAAAATAGTTCTGCAAGTTTTAAGATAACAACAACTGTTTGCTAAGTTTAGCAAATGTGATTTCTTTAAAGACATAATTCAATATCTTGGACACGTAGTCTCTAAGGATGGAATAACTGTCAACCTCGACAAGATTAAGGCTATAGCTGAATGGCCAGTTCCTAGAAATGTAACTAACATAAGATCGTTCATGGGGATTATGAGTTATTATCATAAATTTATTGAAGGATTTTCTAAGATAGCCTACCCCATAACTTCACTATAGAAGAAAGGTAAAAAGTTTGACTAGAATGCAAAGTGTATGGAAAGTTTTAATAAATTAAAACAGTTATTAACCACCGCCCCTATATTAAAAATTGTCTATCCTTTTAAGGATTTTGTCATATGCATCGACGCATGTAATGAAGGATTAGGTGGGGTACTAATTCAAGAAAATCATGGCGTGGCCTACGAATCCAGAAAATTAAAAGAACATGAAAATAATTACACTACACTGATGACTTAGAACTTGTTACAATTATACATGCATTAAAGATGTGGCGACACTACCTCATCAGAAGGAAATTTTTGCTAATGTCAGATAACATAAGTTTAAAATACTTGTTTGATCAACAGAATTTAAACGCTAGAAAAGCAAGGTGGTTGTCATTCTTAAGCGAATATGATTTCGAAATAAAACATATAAAAGGGAAAGAAAACAAAGTTGCAGACGCTTTAAGTCGCCATGTAAATTTATTATTTGCGAGCAGCAGTTATGACTCAGATTTAGAAAATCATATCTTAAATGCAGAAAATTATGATAAAGAATACCAAAATTTAAAGGAAAAGACTGTTGAAAATGAAAGGAACCAGATAAAAAGATATTTCAGTCTAAATGGAAGAGGATTACTGTTGTATAAAAATAGATTGTACATACCAAATACAACAGAAATCAAATTAACAGTCATGAATGAGTTACACAAAAGGTCGTATTCCGAACATCCTGGATACCAGAAGATGAACTCCATGATCAAAAAGGACTTATTTTGGCCTAACATGAAGAAAGAGGTAGCAGAATACTTAGCTTGCTACATAGAATTCTAGCAAGTCAAGGAAGAACACCAATATCCAGCAGGGTTATTGCAACCACTACCCATTCTGGAATGGAAGTGGGAAATCATCAGCATGGATTTTATAATTGGCCTACCTAAAAATTTTAGGAAGCATGACTCAATCATGGTCATAGTCGATAAATTAGGAAAGAAGCTCATTTTATTCCAGTAAAACCTACTTATAAGGATGTTAACATCGCATATATATTTATGAAAGATATTTTCAGGTTTCATGGTGTACCAAAGGTAATAATCTTAGACAGAGATATAAAATTTACATAAATTTCTGGAAAGCTTTGTTTAAAGGGTTAGGCACTCAGTTGAACTTCAGTATTGTGTATCATCCGCAAACAGATGGGAAGACTGAAAGGGTAAACCAAGTCCTAGAAGACATGCTAAGAATGTATGTAATGGAAAAACCAGGTAAGTGGGAAGACTACTTACACTTAGTAGAATTTGCTTACATTAATCATTTTCAAGTATTGGCTGGTATGCGTCCTTTTGAAATTATGTATGGATGTAAATGTAGTACTTCCATTTCATGGAGAAGTCTGGTGGATCGATTAATGTTAGGACCTGAATTGTTAAAATATATGGAACTAACCATGAAGCAGTTACAACAAAATTTGAAGGCTTCCCAAGATCGATAGAAGAGTTATATTGAAATAAAAATAACTCATCAAGAGTTCCAGGTAGGTAAGCATGTGTATATCAAGGTAAGAACCAAGAAAATATCCTTAAGGCTGGGCAGGTATTCAAAATTGGCACCCAGATATTGTGGGCCATTTGAAATTTTGGCTAAAGTAGGGTCTATAGCATACCAGTTAGCCCTATCACCTACTATTAAAGTACATAATGTTTTTCACGTTTCCATTTTGAAGAAGTATGTTCATGACACTACTCATGTGATCGATTGGGATGTTATACATGTGGAACCCGAGGGAGAGTTCCAGGTGGGACCGAAGTGTATTCTTGACAGAAGAGAACTTTTACTCTGGAACCGTACCATCAAAAAAGCCAAGGTGCAATGGAAGCACCTTAGTCCAGAGAGTCCACTTGGGAATTGAAAAGTGATATGTGGGAGGTATATCCAATCCTATTTCAAGACAAAGAAATGGAAGAATAAAGAAAGAAAAATAATAACACCGAGAAAGTTGTTATCCTTTAAGAGGAGGTGCATGTAATACACCGGGATTAAATAAAGTATTATTCAATACTTTTTGAATATTTCATGTTTATTTATTATTTAAATTAATTTTGAAAAGAAGTCAAAAATAAAAAGTAAAAACAATGGAATGGATTATTATTTTATAAATAAAAATACCAAAGGGGAACAGAAATGAAATATTTGTTGCATGAGTGATTGCTGACCTACAAGAGGAAAATACAAGTGGCTGAAGCTGTTGAGTGAGAACTTAAGGTGCAGGAGGAATCTTCCCCAAAATCAGGTCACAACTCTTAGCTGAGTGCTAAAGAGCAGGAGGTTCATAAATAACCAAGTCCTAGGAAAAATACTATATAATAGTATGTCCATAAGAAGCAGGAGGCTAGCATTGGACGGGGAATGAATCTGATAATGCAAGAGATGGCGCATTAAGTGGATTTTGCTGTTGTGGTTCAGCGATCAGGCTCGGGGGTTCTTGAGCAAGTGAGACTTGGTTTCTCTAGGAGTTGGTTGGAAGGAACGGCTATTTCATCTTTGTTTTCCCGACAGTGGTGCCAGGTTCCTTGTTCTTTTTCTTATATGTTTAAAAGTGATTACAATAGGAATTTTTACTTATGTTTTATCTCGCATCTAACCCTGAGTAGGATTCTTATTATGTGTCTAAATAGAAAATGAATTTATTATGCATATGAATTAAATAATGATCAATTAGGTATCTATTTAAGATATCGATCTATTATGCATCCAAATAGAATACAGTTATGTCGCGCATTAGTTTAGGAATCATTGCTACTAGGTTATTTTCTGTTATTTATAGTATACTAGTACAGTAATTAGATCTCATTTCTATTTTCTATTCATGGTTGTATAACACCAGATTGAATTGTTTAAGTATCTGTAATTTGTTTTATGTTAAAACTATTCTCAAATGTAATCGAGGGATGAGTTTACTGTTTTAAAACTAATCATAAATTTTACATATCAAGAATGATAGATCAGGATCCTCGTGATCACTGTAAACACTCGAATCACATATACAAATATATATATATATATATATATATATATATATATATATATATGCCATATAAAAACTAAGGAAATCATCAAAATACATACATATCCAATATCGGATTATACCAAACCTAATATATCTAATAGATCAATTAAAAGAGTTGCAAATATCCAATCTTTTATTAAAACTATTAGCCAATAACTAGAACCATGGCGACCGGCGATTTAGATCTTGGATCAAATTCATCCGTAGACTTTAAGTAAATTAAACAATACTACAAGTTGCTAATCAAATACTCGAATTTATGCAACAATAACCCTTTATTAAATCCATGAATTATAGTAAGACCATCGAAGGATGGCAACAAATATTATGCAAAATGCCACAAACATTTATTCATTTATCAAAATCGAATCTACAGTCGGTTACACTTAAACAGTAAGCTAGTATCTTAGCTCATTTTTATATGGCTATATCATTTGAGTATAGTATTCAAAATAATAATAATAATAATAATAATAATAACAAATAAATAATAATAATAATAATAATTACAATTTACCACGACATCAATTCTGGATTATTCACAGAAATGGCAAAGACCCTGTGGGTCGAAATAATAATTACAATTTTAAAAAGAAACAGTGTCGAATATGATTTTGCATCCCTGTGGCTGTAAGCCCATTTTAAATGGAAACCACATCCATTTTAAAAAATGAAACTCCATTAACTAATTAAGTTACAGGTGGGAGGGTAAACCCGTCCACAATGGCTTCCACGAAATCCTATGCTAATCACCAAAAAAACTTCAAAAACACATATAAAGACAATGTTGGAGAAGAGGAGCTGTAAATCCCTCTGTTAGTTAGGGTTTAAACCCTGAAGGTGATTTTTAAAATTCAGTGACTTATCTTGCACAAGTTGAAGCTTGAATTAACATCGCAGCCCTTCTTCTTGGGTCCTCAACCAAGAAGGTACTTATGTCACACAAGAGATCAGTCAATAACGACTTACGTAGTTAAATAATGGTAATGAAACACAGTGAGAGATCAAGTTCCTCACCTTGGGCATCCTAAGACGTGGGCCTTGGAGGAGGTGACCCTGTCGCCTTCCTTACCAATGCTCTAAACCCTGCAACCAACCGGCTGTAAGTTAACAACTATAATAATAAGAATATTTTTTTATAAAAGCGTTGTAGTTGCTTACCTTGACAAGTTGCAGAGACGGCCAGGGGTTGGATCCTCCTGGAACCCTTATTCCTCCTCTTCCTGCAAAACAAGCAACTCGGTATCAATATCATACTTCTGAAGTTATAAAAAAAATTATTAAACACTTGTTGAGTTTAAACTGAAATTTATTACCTGGTGAAGGACAGCTTCGAAGTAGGAATTCGTAGTTGGGTCCGTTGAAGGAATTTTAACATGCTACAGGTGGTCGTTGAAGCTTTGAACAAACACAGGTACACCTTGGAAGCAACTAGGAAGAATGCCATCAAAACCGTGGGCAAGTTTTTACACCGAAAACCCTAAAAATCGCCATTGACAGAGCAGAGCTTCGACTCTCATAACTTATAGACCAAAAAAACTAAAGCAATGAAGGTTCAGACATTTCATTTACACATTAAACCCTACTCCCAAATTTACAATCGCGTTGTGTAGGTGGATGACCAAGATGCATTCTCAGGCCATCATTAAAAGCATGGTTGCGTTGTCAACTCACAGCCAGGGATGCATATTAAACACAGAAGCCAACCAAAGTACCAAAAGTTATTACCACCATTTATCACAGCCGATAGCAATCATGGCTTCCAATTATTGCTTGTATGATAAGAAAGGTTTAAACTATGGCAAAAGACCCCATAATCCTTAACATACAAATGTATAACATTTTTCTATTATAAACTTGCAAGCAAAGGTTACATATTATGGTAGTATTAATATTCGCGTATAGGGACCAAGGCTAGACCTTGGATACTCATATGTTAAACATTGCGCCTAGGACCAAGGCTATACCTTGGGTCCCATAAACTATTACATTAAAATAACATGGGACCAAGACCATATGCATGGTCTCCCTTATGTTTGTAGTCACTTACATATAGAGTATATTGGTAACAAGGACCCGAACTCAGCCTTAAGGCTGAAGAAATGCTTTAATAAGTGAGAACAAGATAATTTATAACAAAACATCACCTGAAGGTATGACAATATTGTCAGTCATTATCCACGGATGTGCAACCTATCGAATAGCATATTCAAGAATTGTATAAGAAACTATGCATAGCACGACAAAATCTAATTATGCTGCAATAACTAATACACACTAGGAATTTAGAGATATAATTATATTGTTATATAGTCACATGTTTTAAATATATATATATATATATATATATATATATATTATTTAGGTATTTTTGAGGTTCATGAAAGATGATATCGATGCCTTGCTTGTGTAAGAACCTCTTTCCACAATTATAAGTAGTTTTCCTTCTTGGTACATATATGATCTTAATGAGAGCAAGCCCCATGAAAGTAATCAAATTTGATATAAATTGGAAAAATGTTTGGGAAAATAACAAAGTTTATATAGAGTGGAAAATGTTTGGGAAAAGATCTAGATGTTGATAACTTGGAGCAATTTTTAGATATAGTTTCTCATAACAATAAAATTGTATATTATATCTCGAAAACAGAAGAAGAAATAATTGTACATGAATTTTACTCATGTTTTTGGTAGGTAAGTTTTCACATACCCAATGAGGTGTTGTCCAATGTTCATTATGTTCACTTCCGTTTGACTTAAATAATATGTACATGAAAAACTATTGAAAAAAACTAACAACGTTTATGTTACCAGATTTATTTTCAATACAAGTGTAGGTTATGGTTTTTTTCAATCCTCCGGGGATTGTCAGAGGACTGAAAAAATCCAAAAGCATTTATGCTTGTTGATACACAATTGAAAATAAAATTAGCATCATAAATGTTGTCAATTTAGCGTTTATGGTTTATGGAATTCAAAATAAACTAATTCTAATTAAATTTTTATTTTTATTTTTATATTTTCATGCAAATCATTAACAAAAAACCAGGAATGTTTATGTTGCCGATTTTATTTTCAATTGTGCATGTATTGGAGTTTTTTCAATTTTATGTACATGGTCGAAGGTTTGGAAAAAATCCAGCAACATTTCTGCTAGCCGATATACATTTGAGAATAAAACCAGAAGCATAAATGTTTCCATTTGATAAAAATGAAATTTTAATTTTAAAAAATATATAAATGCAATTATAAAATTAAAATTTAAGGTTTAACTCAATGGTTCACCTCTCAGTTTGGATAAAATTAGTTAGTGTTGAAATCGTTGTTATTTGTGCGTTGTAGTTGGTTGGTTGGTTGTGATCCTTGGTGAGTGGGTTTTCATTTTCAATGGATTGCTCGAGGGTTCTAGTGTTCAATAGTTTGCATGTGTTTGATTGGTGAACAATCCACTCACATATTGTTTTATTTATTTTTTAATAATGAGAATAGCTTTATCAAGCTATTACCTCGATCGAGGGTTATCTAAACCCAGGATTGAGATTTTGAAAAATCTCAATCGAACACTTGGTTAAGCTCTCGACCAAGATTTCAATAGATGGATTGTGTATCTCAAATTCATAAATAGTTTTTTAAAAGACTTGAGAAATTTAAGGAAAACATAGATAGTAATGTGTCAATTGGCCATGAAATGTATATTGCATCACACTATGTATACCAATATGCACAAGAATAATTAATGGACAGGAAATTGAATTGAATTATAAGTTCTCTCCTTGAAGTTTCTTGGCAATAATATAATAATTCTAAGGAGTTGTGTCCCATAATATTGAACAAAGATGCCTAATTAACACAACATAACCACTATGTCGATTCAGAAGCCAACTTGATCTTCAATGTTTCTATCCATGAGAGGGAAGCATACTAGTAAGGAGTTAATGTTACAACTCCGTGAGTCATTCTCCCTAGACGGGGAGAATGGATAGATCAGAGGATTTTCCACTTATGCATTTGACCCTCGACTGGGTCAGGTGAGGTTCCAGGCCTTGTTAATGCGTTTGTCCTTGGGACACTAGGGACCAGTGAGGTGAAATCCTTTGTGATGCATTTGACCTAGAGGGGTCAAGTGAGGTTAAATCCTTTGTGATGCATTTGACCTAGAGGGGTCAGGTGAGGTTAAATCCCTTATGATGCATTTGACCTAGAGGGGTCAGGTGAGGCTAAAGGCCTTGTGATGCATTTAACCAAGAGGAGTTAGGTGAGGTTAAAGCCCTTGTTATTCATTTGACCTAGAGGGGTTAAGTGAGGTTAAATCCCTTATGATCGTCCATGAGGTTGAGCTCATGTTAAAGATGGATCCATAGGATTGAGCTTATGTGGATCTTGGTGACCCATGGATTGATCCATGAAATCCTGTGTTCACCTTGGGATGAGCCAAGTGGACTTGGTGGTATCTTTGAGAAAGACCCTTCACTAAGGAGAAGCTCCAGGTAGAGTCTTGAGAAGAGACTTGAAGTGCTAACATTGTGTATGTCAACATAGGATCATATTCTCTAGTTGGTATTTTAAGGAGAAGCTTCAGGATGAATCTCAAGGAGAGACTTGATCAAGTGCTAACATTGTGTATGTTAGCATAGATTCGATTCTCTGGTTGCAGCTTTTGACTAAGGAGAAGACTCCTTTGTGGAGTGTATACCTGTGTGAGATGATCCCTGCGTGAGATGTTCTCCTGTGCAGAGAGTGATCCTATGTGGAGCATGGGCCCAGACGAGTGGACTAGCTACAGTCATCATCGCCTTCCAGTTGTAATGAATGGTAAATTGGAAGAAGAGGCTTCCTGAGGAGTGCATCCTCCTTTCGGTTTCACACTGATAAAGTGCATGAGGAGGTAATCCTCTATGGTCTAGGATGACCAAGCTAATCAAATAGATCAGATATCTTCTTTGAGAAGATGATGTGGTTCTATTGGGGATAGGTGTTCTGGTCAGAAGGACTTGATCAGAAGGGACAAAACTTCTCTTATATTCAAAAGACAAGAAGAAAGCTAGGGTTGAAGATCGTGTCGGAAGAATACCTTCCTCGCTAAGAGGGAGTGTTGATGTTATATGTAGCATCAGAAGATATTGTTATATATTATTTCATGTATTTACTATGTACCCTTATGTCAGGTCAAAAGAGAGAAAATAATAAATAATATTTATAATGGAAAAATGAATGCGACATGAAATAATAATTTTTTATTATGAAATGAAATTTCGACCAATAACAAAGGGATGTGTGCTTTCACTTCATTCACTATAAATTAAAAGTCATGAACTTGCAATTTACCAAGCCATAAAATCAACAAATAGGAACCACATAAGGTCAAAATTCAATTCAAAAGATCAACGCTTAATTTCAATTAATTGAGACCATCTTCTTCCAAATTTCCAATTCATAAAAAAAACTAAGATAACAAGAAAGAAATGAAAAACCATCTTAGGTTGTCTATATACAAAAAACAAAATTAAATCTACTTTTTATAATGCAGTATGAAGAGAACTTGAGATATTTCCAAACATAGAAGGAAAGAATAGAAAACCACCTTGCCATATTACAAATAAGAAAATAGAATCGGAGTTAGCATGTATAATCATAAGGCTTTCCATTGCTAAGAAAAATGGGTTTATTCCAATGCTTATGCAAATCAAAATCAACATAGGTTTGTTTAAACAATATTGAAGATCCCTAATAGTCTTTCAGTGGATATGACTATGACTATTACTATAGTGAAAAGAAATACCCTTTTCTCATAAGGCGACCAATCTCGAAGCCACTCATAATAAAAAAGAAATGCAACATATTTTATTGGATGGAAAAATTTTATGTACAAATATTCTAAGGTTAACAATCGCAAAAGAAATCCGAAGAGCCATTTATTTTACTCTCTTATTAAGTGGGAAAAGAATTTTAAAATATAAAAACCATTTTGAATCTTGTTTCATAATAAGAATGCAAATGCTATCACTAGATTTGTTAAAGAGTAATTGGGTGATAAATTATCCCATTTATATCTCAATTTTTATAAAAGTTGGCTAACATTTCATTAATTCTTATTACACCAAATATGTCCAATTATCTAAACTATTTTGAATCTTGTTTCACAGTCACAATGCAAATACTATTACTAAATTTATTAAAGAACAAATGAATGATAAATTGCCTTATTTATACTTAATTCTTCTAAAAATTAAAGGAAATTACTCTTAATTCTTACTACAACAAATATGTTCTTTCTCAAAATTATGAGAAAGTAACCAAGAGAATGTGATAATGTAACCAATATCAAAACCTTATCAAACCACTCATAACAAAAATGAAGTTGATTTGCAAGATCTCTAAAACTAAATGGATAAATATTCAAAAGCTAACTATCCTAAAAACACATCTTAAAATCTATTTATTTAACTTTCTTCTCAATAATAAACCAATTATTTAAATTTCAAAGCTATTTGTATTTTGATTTTCATAATAAGAATGAATATATTATTCCCATATTTTAAAAAAGAAAAACAAATAAATGATAATATTTTGCTTAAAGGTAAGGAAAATATAAAAACAAATAAGAATCTATTATAATTATATCTATAATCATGGAAAGGAAAATATAGAGGATTGGAATAATCTTTATGTGGCTGAATTTACAAATGAGGAAACTCTAAAGCATTTATTTATGTTTTTTTCCTTCTAAAAAATTGTGTGGACAAAAATATCTGCAGGCTTAAATGTGGAACAACTGTGGTTGGCTAATACTTTTGAGTGGAACTTAGCCCCTTGGTTTGAGCTTACAGAGCTAAAGAAGATTAAATGCATCCCCTTTCTTATAATATGGTGTATATGAAGAGCTCGAAATTTAATTTTTTTTGAGGATATGGCTCCTCCTGCTTTCCAGGTAACCACCCAAGTATTGGCTTTGCATTTAAGCTATCTAGAGAATGATCCAATAAAATACTAAACGAGTGATCAAGCCAATTTCTTTTGACATCATGGGATGCATATCCTTCTTTGATGGGGCCTGTGAAAATGATATATGTGGATTGGGAGTTACTATTACACTCTCAGGGAGCTATAAAATTGAATGGAAAGCAAATGGAGGTCGTGGATCGAACAACCGGGCAAGAGGCTAGGATTTAGGAACTACACTACATTCAGCTTTGGAAGAAGGAGTGGAGTTGGAGGTCTATGGAGACTTATCCCTATGGGTCAATTTCATGCACGAAAGAAACCAAATAAGGAACATTAATCTGTAGGGAGTCAGTCATAGCCTTAAAAGGTTGGCTTGAGCATACAACACTTTTTGCATCTGCCATATTTTCAAAGAACTCAACAAGAAATCCCACTCCTTATCAAAGGAGGGTTGTACTCTTGGAGAAGGGACAACATCAATATCCAAATTAAGGTGGTATTTTTAACACCTTTTTTTATTTTGCAAAGAAATGACTTTTGTGAAAGTATTTTGATCTAAATTGTAACAATGTAAACAATTTTAAGTTTTTTGTTTTGATGGAAATTTCCAAGTACATAATTATATAGCAAGTACATAGCTTTAAAAAGTGCTTAAATGCACATAAAAAATGTTTTATGTTTTTTTACGGAGAAATATGATGTGTATTTTTTATTTGAAAAAAAAGAAAGGAAAATATAAAGACAAATATAAATATATTATAATTATTTCCATAATCATAAAATATAGATTTATAGAAAAATATAAATGAATAAAAACAAAGGTAAGGAAAATATAAAGATAAATATAAATTTGTTATAATTATATCCATATTAGTAAAATATAGATCCATAAATATAAATTGAAAAAACAAATAAATTATATTCAATTTTTTAAGAGTAAGAAAAAAATGGAAACAAAAATAAATCTATTATAATTATATATAATCATAAAATATAGATCTATTATAATTAAATCCATAAATATGAAATTTATTGAATAGTTTTGAATTTTGCATTTTGAACTCTATTTTTCCAATTTTCAATATAAAGAATTAAAAATATAAAAAAACACTTCATAACTATATAATTAAATTAAATGATATCAAAAATTCTCATAACCATATAAGTAAATCATACTTGAATCTTCTTTCTAATAAACATATCCTAACCATATAATTAAATCATACAAAGAGTACTGAGCCTTAATACCTAATTCATATAAAATTCACATTTTAAGATGAAATTCAATTTATAGATGTTGTACATATAAACTCTTAATGAAGACATTGCTATAGATAATCATTGTGTTTTGTTTTAAAAACTAAAAAGATCTTATCCACCAAAGCAAGTTTAATAACCATTTTAATTCATAACATAATTTTGTATTATTAATAAAATTTATTTAAATAAATAATTTATTAAATTATAAAATTTAAAAATAAATAAATTTTAAAATAAATAATTCAATATATTATTAGAAAAAAATGAGATAATTATAATATTTATTGATTTATGTTATTGAAAATAAAATAATATTATTATGTCATCAAATTTGAAGTCTTTCACTTTAACAAATCAATGTCACAAATACTAATACAATACCATTGGATAAAGATTCTTTATTACATAAATCCATATTAAAGTTTGTTTTGAAATATTATTCTCTGTAACTTCAAATAAGATCAATTCATATAAATAAATAAAATCATTCTTAATAAATTAAAGGCGATAACATATTTAAGAAATAACCATTTTAAAATTTAATAAATTAAAATTAATAACATATTTAAGAAATAACCATTTTAAAACTAAATAATGTTAGTATAAAATGTAATGTTAAGTATATTTATTAAAAATACTAGACTTGATTGAGAACTTGTATTTTAATAAGTTAAACAAAAATGGTTAATAAGTTAAAGTAGTTAATAGATAGACTCTTAGATAAAGTAACATATATTTTTTAAATGACTTTTCATTCTTAATGATAAGGAATCTATTCCTAACATAACAACTTGGAATCTATTCTCCATGCATCATATTCCGAACAAATAATTACAACTTGGCATATACTCTCGGCTACATCAGTACCGTAAAACCTTAGCCTTGTTTTCAAGGCAGATTTTTACATTAATATCCTCCCAGATTAATCCGTCCCATACATCTTTCTCAATTTGTAGCTCTTTTAAATTGGAGAGCTTCTCTATTCCTATGGGCAATCTCTTCAATGCTGGGCAGTAAGATATCATCAAGGTTTGAAGTTTGGGCATTGTACCCTCCGTCCACACCACATTTGATGACGAGCTCGATATACTCTCTAACCTGTCCATGCTCACGATCTGCAACCTCTCCAACATCGGAAATCCACCCACGCTTCCCGTAATCCCCAACTCCCTCACTTTACTGCAATTCCCTAATTCCAATACCCTTAGATTTGGCAATCTCTCCAATGGAGGAAGCTCTTGTAGCTGGCGACACCAATTCAAATGCAAGTCCTCCAGTAGTTCAAAGTGACAAATACAATTGGGCAAACTTATCTCTCCGTACCTATAAAGACAAAATGTCTGCAGCTTCTTCATGTTTTGCATGTCCCGGGGAAGATCCTCCACTACCTTGTGCAATTTCAGATCAAATTCCAAGAGCGAATGCCTCATCTCCAACCAAGTGGCCATTGTACCCTCTTTAATTCCCGACGCGATTCCATCTACTATCATTCCCGGCTTTACACATACTTCTAGCTCCATCAAATTTGGAAAATTTGTAAAATCCTTCAAACTGCACATACCACTCTCCGCTTCGTCCACGCCCACTTTACTCGGGTATATCCACAATTGTAGCTTGGTCAATGATGTAAGTCGACACATCTCTCCCCGCTAAGCTGCCACAACCACTTAAATCTAAATGTTTGAGATTTTTAAGCTCAGCCATCGTACGTGGCAACGATTCTAGCTGTCCACAGTCGGCAAGATGCAAAAATTGCAATCGAGAAAGATTGCATATGTCATCAGGCAAACTATTGATTTCGGTGGCATTCAACCCCAGAAACTGAAGCTGTTTGAGTTGCCACAAAGACTCTGGCAAGGATGTTATATTGGTGTGGGACAGATCCAACACCCTGAGAGAGGTGAGATTGAGAAAAAAGCCATTTGGAACTTCTCTTAAACTCTGATTTTGAGATCAAAGTTCCAAGTTTGGGGCATCTGAAATCTGTGGGCAGAAATGCATCAGTATCATCATTATAATAGCGAATTGCTATTCTTTTGCAATCGTCCATCACTTGTTCTGCAGGAAACTCGTCCAGCTTTTGACTTGTTCTAAATAAACATTTCTCTTCCTTTTCAGCAATAAAGAGTGCCAGATCACGAACAATATCGTGAACTTTTATGAAGTCCATATCTGTTTCAACATACTGAAACAAACAACGTTCTACTAATAGCGTGACATACCTGCGTCCTGCGGACATAAACTGGCTTTTGTCTCTGCTATGAACCAATCCCTCCCCAATCCACATTTCCACCAAAGTCTCAACCCGAATCTCTGCATCTTCGGGAAAGGCACCACAAAATAGAAAACAATTCTTTAAGTTACAATCATTCAGACGATCGTAGCTCCATTTTAGTCGCCCATAGAGATGTTCATCAATGCCGCTGTACATTGTTAGAAGATGAGGATCTACAGTTTTCATTTGAGTCAAAGCAAGATGCCACTCCTCTGCAGTAGTATTACCTGTCAATGCTGCTGCAACAACATTTAAGGCCAAGGGTAAACCTTTACACTCTTCTGCGATTTGTCTGGCAATATCCTCTATACTTTTTGTAGGAGCATCACCGGATTTGAACGCTACTCTGCAAAACAATAGCCACCCTTCGTCTGTCGAAAGGGGCTGAAGTGGTATGGAGTAGTCATTGGCCCCCATTATTCGAATCACAGCTTTGCTGCGAGTAGAGATTACCACCTTGCTACCTTTTTCTTTCCCGACGGGGATGCCGAGTTCTTCCAGTTGGATGGAATCCCATATATCGTCGAGAATCAGAAAAAATTTCTTTTCCTTCAAACATGCGGAGATTCTCATCTTTTGCATGTCTTGAACGGCAGGGCTGTTCTCAGAATTAGAACTGGTGATCCCCAGGTCTAATTTGATTTCCTTGGCAATAATTCTCTGCAAGTCCAGAATGTTAAACTTTTGGGAAACCGTTAACCAAATCACCACTTCAAACACATTACCTTTCTTGTGGGTGTTGTAGGCTGCTTTCAGCAACGATGTCTTACCGATGCCACCCATGCCATAAATGCCGATCACCCGAAATTGATCATCGTCCGCATCAAGCCATGTGTTCAGCTGCATCTCAGCCGATTGAATCCCGGTGCCCACATAGCCAGACTCTGGTACTGGCTGAAGTTGCGCCTCTGGACGTAGCGGTGCCGACGAAACAATCTCTTGAATATCACGTACTGTTGAAATGGCATTTCGAAGATTGTTTTGCCGTTCCTGGAGAACCATATTGCATTTTCTGATTTGCCTACAGAGTCTGGGCTTGCAGAAGCGGCGATCTAAACAACCTTGCAGTTGTTGGGAGCTACTTATAACGCTTTCGGCATCCTCGACAGAAGGTCGGAGCCCTTCCAACCCATCATTCAACGCGGGCGGGATGCTTCTTTGCTGTTCATGAAATTGGGTGTCCGTGTCTTTTAAGAGGGCTTTCGCAGTGCGTAGATTCTGTTGCAAACTTAGAGTGTTTCGATCCAAGTGAATAACATCATCCAGGACTTGAACGAGTGGAGCAATAACAACACAAACAACGCTGCTTATGGTGTTGGCTACTGCTCCAGTCCAAATGGCATCCATGGCTTTTGCAGCGTCAAAGCACAGCTAATCAGATCAGCAGAGAGCAAAAGCAGAAAGAATATGGAAAAGAAAATTTGGAAACAGAGCAAAAGCAGAAGCAATATGAAGAAGTAGTAGATATTTGCAGACAAAATCAAATGTATGGAAGGTGAGGTGAATAGAACGAACAATGAGTCAGATTCATATAGGGCGAGCAGTGGTTGTTTTCTTTTTCTTTTTATTCTTTGGGCATGAGTGTGTCGGAAGAAAGAAAAAGAGAGAATAAAACACTTGGCATCGGTAAGGAAGGAAGGCAGCAGTATGAGTATGAATGTGACTGAATAAAGAAAAAGGAGGAATATAAAAGCATGAAGGCAGCCCACGCAGTACGACTGTCGCCGAAAAGAGTTGAGAGAATAAAAGCAGATAACATGGCCCAACTTGTGGGTTACCTATTTCCAGTGCTTTTGAAAAATCAAATTTGAAATTGCTTGCTTATTTCAATTGTACCAATTCTTCAGAGTAATCTCAGCTCCTATTTCAATTTACAAATACTCTACACTAAATCTCAACGGCTGGCATTTGCAATTTCAAGAAAATGAGTTATTCCAATATAAAATATCTCATTCTAATTACAATGCAAATTATGTTAACAAATAGAACCAAATCGTTACCGAGTATGCGCACTGCCTTTATGTATTAATTTAATTAACTAATAATAAGGTCAATACTGAAATCATTAAATTGTCACCATATATATTATTCATACTAAAGTGTTTAATAAAAAATATTAAATTGATCATAGAGGATAATATTAATCCTAAAAATATATATATGTTATTTAAATGAAATATATATTATTCATACTAAAGTGTTTAATAAAAAATATTAAATTGATCATAGAGGATAATATTAATCCTAAAAATATATATATGTTATTTAAATGAAAGTTTTAATGTAAACTTGAAAATTGGCTGGTATAAAGATAAATTTAATCATTAAATATGTAGTTTAAATATTGATGTTAATTATGGATTAACTGGAGGAGATCAAGTGAGTAAATAAATGGGAATTACTGATTTAATTTAAATATTGAAACTTGTAATAGCTATTACATATACCATTTTCTTCCCGAGCATACAGAACACTTAGCCAACTAAAAACAAATAGTTGAATAAATATCCAATTAAAATATTGGTATAAATTAGGATTTTGATTGGTTAAGATTTATGAAATTTTTATAATATTTTAATTTTATTTTCTTAATGATTTCATTATTTTTATGTCATATCTTTAACACACAATCGTCACTGAAGATGGAGGCAAGGAGACATTCAAATTGAGATTTCACCGATAAGAAAGGTAGTTAGCAACTAGTAATATGACCAGCTTTTCTAATCGTTACCTCCTCAAGATCGCAGACAAATAGAAGTTATTTAACAAAGTGATTTCCTTAGCGTAAATCACGCGGAGGGAAAAGTATAATGTGTTACACCAAAATATCGTCCTCATGAGTCATGTGTTATCTCCATGCCTTAATCCTTGAAGTCCCTTGGCTAAAACATCAAGAGAAAGGTTGTTGTCCTTCCCTTTCCACCTTTTGTAGTCACCCCGACGCACCCTGCTTTCCAACAAGGAGCGTCGAACCCAAGGTGACGCACTACGCACCTTAGCAGAGCGCGTCGGTGACGCAAGTTGCCTTTGTACAAGATGCAGTGATCCACTTTTAATGCAGGTTGTCTTCATGCAAGGTGCGTCATAGTTGGTTAAAGTGGATCAAAGGAAGCTTCGAACAACTTCTCGAAGCTTGGTGACATAGAGGCTTATCCCTAGATGCTAGGAAAGGTGGCACTCGATCCCCTAACCTAGTGGGATGATCCCTTTAGCCTCTCCCCTAAATCCTCAACCTATCCTATCCCTTTAGCCCTATAAATAAGAACCCCCTCTCCATTGTTAAGGGAGGAAGGATTATAGTACTCTTATGCTGGTGAAATTTCTCTAGGTGATCCTCTTCATCCTTTAGGAGGCAAGCAATCAATCTTGGAGGGTAGGATTATTAGAAGGAAGTTACAACGTTAAGGCTTGGGTTGTAATATTTCTCCCCTATGTACTTCTCTTTATTACATTTAATACAAGTTCTTTCCATAAGTGGTGTTGTGTTAATGATACTTAGGATTTTCCTCCTTAACTGTTAATCTAGATCAATTCATGTTTATATGCTTTTACTACTTGTTTGTTTCCACTTGCTTTACATGGTTTTGCAGTTGAAGATCTGAAGACTTTGGAGCTTGGAGCAACAAGGAGAAAGGAATTGCATATTTGAGGTAATCCATCTCTCCATCCATCTTGCATTTCTATTGATCTACGAAAGAAATTAGTATTTTGTACCTAGATTTGTTCTAGATCTAATTAGACTAGGGAGATCTGTTTGAGTCCGCTCATGTAGATTGTCCGTAAACAAATTTGGTGACCATACTAGGGATAGATTCCATAGCTTTGATTTAATTTCGTTATAATTTCCTTGATTTCCTTTTAATCAACATTTTAGCCTCTAAAGTGCCTCTCACCATTGGATCTGACTATCATAGAATCTTTGGGTTATCCAGACTCTTTCTAGGATCAGTATTAGACCTGTTACCTTTTTATTTTTGGAGAAATTTTTATTTTTGTTGCTTGATCCCCACCCAATGCACCTAGGTCATTCATCACCTGCGTCACTATATTTCTGACGCACTTAGCATGTGAACAGACTGCATCACTGATGCTCTCTAGCCTTTGGCATCCTTCCTTGCTAATGCACTTACCCAGTGTGCAGAGTGCGTTGTTGGACCTCCCAACGTTCTGGTGCACCCTTGCAGGGCACATCGCCCTCTATTACTTGCTACCCAATCTCAAAAGAAAACTCCATTGGTTTTTGGTCTGATTCTCAAAGCTCTGTGTATTGCACCTTAAAATCACAAAACTCCTAGGTCCAGCGTCTGCTATTCTTGGACAGTTTGTGAAGTTTAAGTCGATTAGGGTCCTAGCTAGTCAAGCGAGCAACTTAGTCGTTGTGGGTAATTTCAAACCCCCATCGATCTGCTTAGTCTTGTGACTCCCGATCGTCTCACCCGATCTGTTCGACTTGTTAGATCTGAATTCCAAGCCCTCCCACGCCTAGTCGTTGTGACAT
Organism: Larix kaempferi; assembly: GCA_027924585.1. Taxonomy (NCBI): domain Eukaryota; kingdom Viridiplantae; phylum Streptophyta; class Pinopsida; order Pinales; family Pinaceae; genus Larix; species Larix kaempferi. The sequence continues at coordinate 1,393,820 of BSBM01000694.1, read as the reverse complement.
TTGCTTGGTTTTAAGTGATTTTGAGTGTTTTTGAGATTTTTGGGTGATTTATTTTTTCTTTGGGAATTTCCAACTGATTAGAGTGTAGTAGTGTATTCTCTTGTTTTCTACTCATAGATCTAGAAATTGACACAATTATCATATTTCATTTGATTCATTTTTTGGAAAATCAAATTGATTTGTTATCTTCGTTTCAAGTTCATTTCTTGGTATCGTTGTAGATATTTTTCATACTTTGGAAATTATCATTTTAAGAATTTTTGAAAAGTTTGAAAGGATAATCATTAGCTTGTATTTTCTTAGTTATGAAAAACTGATCTATCATTTCTTTGAAAATTTCAAGTGTATTCGAGCTTTTACAAAGCATTCCAGAGATTGAAAGATTCATGCATTTTTTTATTTTGTTTTCGCTTCTTGGATCACTATTGTGGAAAATTAGAGTTATTGCATTTTAGAGAGAAATTCTTCTTTTCATTTTTTGCGTAGATTCGTTTAAGCTTGAAAAGAAAGAAAAAAAAAACATTTAGATTTGGTGTGTTATTCATTGCTTTTGTTGGATTAGTGAAAGAGTGCTTCATTTATCTTTTGGTTGATTTTGAAGTATAGGGTTAATTGTTCATTTCTTATTATCGGCAACAAGAAAATATTTATCCTTAACATAGATAGTTTTCATCAAAAGAAAAAGAAAATATTTGCATCTTCATGTAGTTAAGGTTTGCATCTTTTTAAATTCCTGTCTATACCTCATGCCTTCACCTAACCGTCAAGATAAGATTTATTGGTAGAATTAGGTTAAAACTGTATAGAAACTTGCGTGTTAAGTTAGTGACATGTTCCAGCATCATTAAGCGTGGAAACTGTCGTCATCTTCCTGCACTGCATCCCGGGGGCTTGCAGTTCTTCCACGTACCAACCGATATATCGAATGGCCTTTCACGTACCCTTGGGTATATAGAAAGGTACTTCATGTACTCGATAGTATATCGGAAGGCTCCTGCCATATGGTTGTGCATTAGACAACACCACTATGGATTTGATATCCCACGTACCTTGTGTATATCGGGAGACCCTTCTAGGATTCCTATACCAATTGAGTTAACCTATTGTTCATCTTGGCATGGAAATACACCAAGAACAACACTCGGGGAGCTACTACGCACGTACTATCAGGTAGTTGGGTTATACGGTCAGGGGTATCGTCCTAATCCTCCCTAGTTAGTGCTCTGAAATATTATGCCAAGTATAACTATTGGACCCTGTGGTATATTGCGCGTTGTACCGCCTTGACAATCCTATGAGGTTCCAGACCATTGAATCCACACATACCACATAAGTTTGCTTGCGGCTTTAGCTTGTGTAGATTTTGGTTTTCATTTTTTCTTTTTATATAGAAAACACTTAGGAGAAATTTTTCTTCAGTCACTCTAGTCGATCGACCTTTAAGACGATCCCGCATGATCTTGAACTTGTCACCTGAATATCCCCTTAATCCGGAGGAGAACTTGGGTACAAACATGGATCAACCTACTAAATCAATGTCACATGAAGAAGATAACTCTACCATGGAGTCAGAAATGAACTATTCACCTCCCATAAGTTCACCAATCACTGATCCCGCGAGATCTGTGACCACAGAACCATCTACTTCACCTGACACATCCTTTCATCATTCAATGGAAGGAAATCCTGGCACTACAGACTGGATTTTCAATCAACCCCAGGATGACCCTATATCAACATCCTTTGGTCCAACTGCATCCTTCTGGGATACTTCTTTAGGTCAACATGTTGCCAATTTTGGATCACTTCCAACGGCAGAAACTACACCCCATCGATGGATTCCCAATGACGAGTTTCTTTCCCCACTCTATAAGCACATGAGTTGTTTTCACATGGTTTGCGAACAACTTAGACGTCAAAGTCTTTCTCGTAGAGAAAGTTTGGAAGTACCCATTTTTCGATATTCCCCTATACGTTCTTTGTCTTTTTCCTCACCGGAAACATCTTTACCCAACATGACCACTTATGAACCAGGTCAAACCTAGTTCCCTACGAGTACACCTTACAGTCAGGCGACCGTTTCTAAACCTCATTTGACTCCAATCACTGAAGGACAACCTTCAAGCACTATTAACTTTGCAAATGGAACACTACCTCCACCCCCCCCCCACCTCAAAATTTGAGGGGAGGTTATAACCTACCCGTCATCCAACCTTCGGGTGGAGGTCATTCCTTAGTCAGTAGTCACCAATTAATTACGATTCAACCCTCGATTAGTGGTCAATATACGGTTATTGGGCACACTCATATATGTGGACAATTATTGACTGGGGGGAAACCCCTAGTTAGTGGCCATAACGTGAGTGGAGGACATTTAAATTACAATACGGTTGGCATTTTTCTACCAACCATGGGACAAACTATGGGAACACACCACACTAGGGGACCATCCATTTGGACCCAACCACCATGGAGTTACATTCATCTGAGCAATCTTAATTACGTTCTAGGACAATACTACCTAGGGAACCTTTTCCATGGACTACCTTATCCTGGAAACACTAACACCCCATGGGTCATCATAATGTTCCGTCGATTGGACCTCTAACCGGTGGAAAACCCCACCACCCACACAACCTATCCCACCATTGCCACCACCATCTGGTCCACCACTACCTCCTTCTGGAGGCAGAGGACCCCCACCCTATTCTAGAGGAGGAGGACTTCCACCTTTTGGTGGAGGGCCATCTCATTCTGGTGGAGGAGGAACCCCACCTTCTAGCGAAGGTCCACCTTATTTTGGAGGAGGAGGACCCCCACCCCCCGGCGGAGGACCACCTCATTCTTTATGAGGAGGAATCCCACCTTTTGGCAGAGTACCACCTCATTATGGAGGAGGAGGACCCCCACCTTTTGGCGGAGGAACACCTCATTCCGTAGGAGGAAAACCCCCACCTTCAGGAGAAGGACCACCCTATTATGGTGGCGTACCCCCACTCAGATCCACCTCCCAAGGGCCAGGAGGCCCACCCCCATATGGTCAATTTCCTATGGGAGGACCTTATGATCAATCCATCCATGGTCCTACTGGTACACAGATTACTTATTAGTATTACCAATATCCACAGTCAAACCAGGAGTTACCATTTCTGGCTACATTAGATCTGCCAAACCTATCTTGTTTGACTAATTATCCCATTTATCATGGTCTCAATTGGCCAGTTATTCCCGTGAAGTTACCATCTGATATACCGAAGTTTGAATGCAAACCTGGTGAGGACCCCAAGAACCACGTGATGACTTATCATTTGTGGTGTTCGTTCAATTCCTTAATGGATGATTCCATCCGTTTGAGTTTATTCCAAAGGACCCTTACTGGCACTACCGCAAAGTGGTACATTGAGTCACCACCACATTCCTTTCCCGACTTTCGATCTTTGGCTATGTCATTTTTGACCCATTTCCAATTACCAATTCGTTATGAAAATGGTACATATCTTTTGACTTCCCTCCACCAAACTACTGCCACTCACATATATGATCATATTCATGAGTGGCGAAGGAGACGACGTCTAATTAAATCTCCTATTCCAGACCAACTTCTTGCGGATTGGTTCACGAAGTCATTACTGCATGTCATAACTAAAGACATAGCTATGGATGGGGTCGTCACAGAGGAACAAACCATATCTCGTGCCCAGTACTTATACCCTGGCTATGATCAATATGTCACATTATAAGATATTGTCCCCGATGCCCCCCGCTCTACCTATGATCCGAAAAAACCACCCCCGGGACCTCATGTCCATGGCATCATTGGTTTCGTTCACACCCAGCCTGCTACACAAACCGGTAGATCACAGAACCACCATGGCTCCACTCCACCCTCACCATAGGTTGGGAAAAACACCAACATATCACCCAATCTTGCTTCCACTGGCGAAGCTATTTCAGTTCAATCTGCTTCACCTCAAAAATACAGTGGTAAAAAGAAGAACAAAGTCAAATCCAAGAAGTCTTCTAACCAACAGGAACCAAAGAACAATCCCGACGATGGAAAACGAAAGAGGAAGGTAAAATATCCTTGTTTACTGTGTGGTGGTGATCATTTCACCAAAGGGTGCCCACATCGTGACGAAGTGCAATATTTTCTCAAGGGAAACCCAACGCCTGTAGTTCTCATTGACCCCTTCCCCACGCAAAACCAACAGATGATTGCACAACCACCTCCTTCTCAAGGAGAACTATCCTCTACCTCTCATGTTCTCATGATGCGTAGCGAAACTGTCAACTTAAATACTAGATCACGTTCATATGACTCAGTCCCTGATAATGAATCTAATGGAGGCAATACTGGAAATCCCTCCGCATCTACATCAAACATTCCCTCACCTCAAGGTCCTCTCATCATTGAGAAACCTTCACTAGATTCGGTGTTGCGTCCACCCAAGAGCATGATTAGAAAAGATGTTTTCAATCCCAATGCTTGGGATGCTCAAAACTACAACATTGTAGAGGACTTAACAAAATCTCCTTGTGCTATGTCAATGCTGGAAGTCTACAAAACTATCCAAATCAGCGTAAGACTCTCCTCACTGCTATTGGAGTTGTAGATCCTAATTCCTCTAATACCATTATGTTCCAACTTGAGTAATTCAAGCCGATGCTTTCCCACCAACTCGTGTTTCAAATCGTTACCAACATCGCTGGGAAAAGAATCCATCGTACTATTTTAGACGAAGGAGACTCCACCTCGGTTATGTCGTTATCCTGTTGGTGAGCCATCGACTATCGTGAGTTGAACTGTTCCCCTACCACATGAGTTGTTACAAGCCTTGGCCGTAGAGCTGGGGGGAAATACCATCACCATTAACATGGAAGTAGTCTCCTCCCCATTGGATTATAACTTATTACTTGGTCTTAACTGGTTTTATGCCATGACTGCGGTCGCATCATCTGTCTTCCGCATTATGCAATTCCCCCATCAAGGACTAATTGTCACCATCGACCAACTGTATTTATGTACACCAGACACCACTACTCATCCCGCGGATAATGTCCCTCTGCTAGGACACTCTTCACAGATATATGAGAGTGTGTCGGTAGGAATCCTTAAAGATCCATCCCTCATGAGAGTCTTTCTGACACCAGATCCCCCTTCCCATGTTTCCATGGTGAACATGATTTCCTCTATGATATCATCATCATCCAACTCCCCCGACCAATGGCTCATGCCCGATGTTGATAAGTTGGATTTGATTGAAGATGTTATGCCTATAACACCTGCGGAAGCTATTTACGAGGCTATCCAATCAGCACTTGATGACCACTATTCAGTGGCATCTACATCTAGTTCTCTACATGTACAACGAACTTCATCCCTACCAGATCCTCTGCTCCAGACTTTTCATTCTGACAAGTCCATCATGGAGATTATGAGTGTGGATGAACCCCCATGGGAAGACCTCCATCATTGATTGTCTTTCCTTCCACCGCTAGACTCCATAGAGAACAATATTGAAACCATTTTGTCACTGGATGTCTTTCCTTGCCCCCAATCTCTGATCCTCACTTGTGATATAGTCATCGAGGGTAACCTGGAAAAAATCACACCCACTCTTCCGATCGACATCTCGGTAACACCCGGAGTTGTGGAACATATCCACATAGGCTAAAATTGTTCTCCTGAAGAGATCACTACATATACGGCCTTTTTTAAGAAATTCTGCGACTTATTTGCATGGATCTATGAGAAAATGCCTGGGATTGATCCTGCTATAATTGTGCATGAGATTCAAACATATCCTGATTCAAAACCTGTCCGAAAAAAAATTACATCCAGTGCACCCTAGGAAAATTGAGGCTATTGAGGCATAGATTGAAAAGTTGTTGAAGGCTAGGTTCATTTATCTTGTTCCCTTGATAGATTAGGTATCTAATGTCATCCCTATTACCAAAAAGCAGGGAACCATTAGGGTTTATGTCTATTACAGGGATTTGAATAAGGCTTGTCCCACGGACAATTACCCTACCTCGTTTATCGACCAAATCATCGACAGCTGTGCCAGAAGCGTCATCTTTTCATTTATGGATTGCTTTTCCAGCTAAATCAGATTGAGATCCACCCGGCTGATCAACAAGAAACTGCTTGTATCTTCCCATGGGGTATGTTCGCGTATCGCAAACTCCCCTTTGGTCTAAAAAATGCTGGTGCTACATTCCAGTGGGCTATGTCGTATGCTTTTCACGATGTGAAGGACTTTGTAGAACCATATCTCGACGATCTCCCTGCCTATTCAAATCGTCATGAGTTCCACATTGATCATCTGACGACAGTATTCCTCAGATGTAGACGGTATAACATTCGTATAAACCCTCACAAGTTCATTTTCTATGTCAAGTTTGGACGCCTCTTAGCATTCATCATTTCGAAAGATGGGATATGCATTGATCCCCTCAAGGTAGAAGCCATTGTTGTGCTACCACCACCCACAGATATTACGGAACTTCAAATTTTGCAAGGGAAGGAAAACTACTTGCGGTGTTTCATGTGCAATTTCGCTGAGAAAACACAGGGGTATATGCGATTGTTAAAGAAAGACATCCCATTCATTTGGGATGATTATTCCCAACAATCCTTTGACAATCTCAAACATGCTATTACTCATGCACCCGTGTTACAACCGCCAGATTACACCAAGGATTACATCCTTTATCTTGTTGCTTCCACTACCACGATTGCTATGGTTTTGGTTCAGGAAGATAGTAATTCCCAGGAACATGTGATATACTATCTTAGTAAACATGTGATATACTATCTTAGTAAGGGTCTTATTGACTCTGAAACCCGTTACTTGCATGTCGAGAATTATCTCTCGCAGCAGTCATTGTTGTTCAGAAGTTCTATCATTACATCCTACTCTGCACTACTACCATCATTGTCGACTCTAACACAATGTACCACGTTCTAGGGGGAAATATTCCCCCTGGATTGTAATTCTTCAGGAATTTGACCTCCAGTTTGAGAAGGCCAAATCAAAGAAGTATTTGGTTTTTTTGGAGCTCATATGCGATCTTCCCCATACTGATCAAGGAACTAAGCCCCTTGAATCCCTCCCCAACGAGTCTTTGTTTCTCATCAGTACTTCTAACCCATGGTATGGAGACATCACTTTATATCTCCAAACCCCCAACGTTTCAGTCCTCAACTATCTCGTGACAACCGTCGTCGTGGTGTCGCCACGCAAAGTACTACCTAATCATCGGTGATACCCTATATCGTTGTGGTGTTGATTCTATCCTCCGACGATACTTAGCTCATGAGGAGGTTGAACACGTTCTGAATGATTGTCACTCAGGGGCATGTGGCAGTCGTCTTTCTGGGATGGCTACAGCTCAGAAAATACTACGCGCTGGATGTTATTGGCCTTCCATCTTTAAATATTGTATTGAAGTCATCAATAAGTGTCCTCCTTTCCATATTTTTCATCATAAAAAGTGCTCTCATCCAGTTATTGTCGTCAGTCCCTTTTCCAAATGGGGTATAGACTTCATGCACTGTAAGCCTACCTCGATTGGGGGGCATGGTTATGTCATCGTCTTCATTGACTATTTTACCAAGTGGGTCAAGGCTATGGCTACATACAACAAAGACGACAAAACTGCCGCACTCTTTATGTTTAATCACATCATTGCAAGATTCAGAGTTCCTCGGGCCATTGTCACTGATCATGGATCACATTTCTATAATAAGATGGTGGATGAACTAAGCTCCAGATTGGGTTTTCGACATGAGAACTCAACTCCTTATTACCTGCAATATAATGGACAAGTAGAGGCTATCAATAAGGTCTTGAAAACCATGATTCAATGCATGGTTGGCACACACAAGTCTAACTGGAATAATATGCTTTTTTCATCCCTATGGGCGTATAGGACTTACGTCAAAACTTCCATCGGTTTCACACCTTTCCAATTGGTTTACGGACTGGAGGCAGTGTTACCTATTGAGTGCAATATTCCGTCATTGATACTTGCCATCGAACTTATGCCAAACACCACTGGCGAGGAAGAATGCTTTCTATACTTGGAGAAACTCGATGAAACCCGTCATGATGCAGCTCTTGCTAATGAAGCACATAAGAAGCGCATAAAGGCCTAGTATGACAAATCGGTCAAACCCCATATCTTTAACGAGGGAGATTTGGTCCTCACCTACGACTAAAAACATGATAAGCTAGGGGTAGGAAAATTTGAGTCCATGTGGCATGGTCCATATGTCGTTAAACATGTCATGGAGAAGGGAGCATATGAACTCAAAGATTATGATGGGATATATTTGGGAGATCCTCGCAATGGGATCTACCTAAAGCGGTACTATGCCTAAATATTTTTATGCGTTAGTACTATGTTATAATGTACATGGTGTGTGTTTTGTATGGTGTGACGCTTTACTTTTAGTGTGCTAGGATCTTGACTTACGCGTATACCATGTTCTACCTAGATGTGTAGATGGCAACGTGTTTTGGATTTGTAGACGGCGCCAGCCGGCATACCCATAACCTCGCTTCGGCAACGTGGGTACTTTATTCCCTTACCAACGAGCTCATTAGTTCGGGAGGAATTTGTCTAGGATATGAAACCAACAACGTCGCTGAGTATCATGCAGTGATTGGATTGTTGAGCGATGCTCTTTCTCTCGGTATGGACCACATTGTCATCCACCTTGACTCACAATTAGTGGTCTCTCATCTTGACCGTGTATACGCTATCCACGACCCCACATTACTCCATATATTCTGGCGAGTGCGTCTCTTGGAGAGATCCTTTGAATCCATCCAATACCTGCATATTTCGAGAGACATGAACAGTGTTGCTGACTCCATGACCGATTTCATATTGGATTGGTACATTGCACATTCATAAAACATTTTATGTAAAAGATGTGAAAACGACATAACATGTAAATGATTTATAGTGTGTAATCTAAACATGCACGAGATCTCACAATCATCAATGAAACACAGTATATAAATCCATAAATAGTGTTTTGTATATATATATATATATATCATGTCGGTATAATACCAAAAATGTGGCACTGGTACAAAATCTGCAGCACGTGAGCCTTCAGTAAGTCCTCGCTACAAAATTATGAAGCCCATGGCTTTTAGTACATACATATCACACATGAGATACTCCCTAGTATGTCATGGTAGCAAATAATTTCCCTAGCTACTCTACGGAGCAGTGGACCAAAGCGTGTTGAGACTCCTGTAGTCTGGCGCTGGTAGTGACGAGGTAGCTCATATATGGATACATCAGGTATATCCAACATCAATCTCTGGAGGTTCTCCTCTAGCTCTCCCAACTGCTTCGCTGCATCCTGATCCGCAGCCGCTATATCTTGTACCACCCCTCTCCTCTCGATCGAAGAGGCACCTAACAGGCGAGACAGACCAACATCTGCATCAAGCATGTGTGAACTATCAGTACTACTCCAAAAACATTTAAAAAGTTATAAAATGAAAAAACACAATAGAGTTGTCGTTCTTACCTAGGTTCCCCCACTGCTCACCCTCAGGAAGATCCAAGTCTGGGTCACCCTTGAAGTTAGTTCCTGCATATGGGTAATCCTCAACCATGAGTAGTTGTCCACGTAGCCACCTGAAGAAGGTGGGACCATAACTGGTGATGGGACCCCCGCCTCCATGGCGAGCCATAACGTCAGACCACCAGACCATATGAGGATCCCTCGGGTCGAGGTCATCAATCTCCACCTGAGGTCATAGCAATGGGACCCGTTCCAAGAAGAACGAGACCACGATCGACCTGTAACCGAACTGTTTCATCTCACCTCTGTGACACTTGGTGAGTTGATCTATGAGATTTGCAAGGAGTCCCTCGCACCAGTTGAACACTGTTCGGGCCATGCACTCCATGGCATATAACATATGTGCCTTAGTGGCCTGATGAGGAGATATGCTCCCTGCCACCCTCGCTATGGTGAACAAAACTATGCGTAGTGGTCTATCCTTGATGTTCTTGATGGGAATTTTCCCAGCAAGCATTTGAAAACTAAAAGAAAATATAATCCACTAGAAATGAAGAGGACGGGATTTAGGCCTACCTGACGCTAATGGTGTGGAAAATGGCTAACCGCAAATCCCACAATCGGCACTTGAAAATCGGCTCCAAATCGTGTTTTCACTCTTGCTAATTTGGTAAAAAACAATGGTAACAATTTTTACTATTTGCCCCTTTTTAAAAAAGAAATTGGAATATTCTTATTTTATTTTATTCTTTTATGGGTCATTTTCACTATAGTTGGTAATATTTTTACGTCTAAACACCTAATTTGTTGTTTTGACTTGTTTTTTGGAGTCCACAGTTAAAGTAAAGTGGTGTTTTAACTTTTCAGCAGCTATCATGGTCATTTCACGCTTGTTGTCAAGTGTGAACATGTCAAGTGTGGTGTTTTAACTTTTCAGCGGCTATCGAGAGTCAACATGTTGAGAGTCGATAGATGACAGAGTGTAGCGGAGCCATCGATGGTCGACATGCGTCGAGCCACGACTCTGATAGGTTTGGGCATGAGCCAAGTGAGGAGGAAGGGGCCGACTGGCGAAGCCTAAGTGAAGAGTGCGAAAAGGAATCCAACGGGTGAGTCGAAGCTAACAGACAGTATGGCCAACGTGACGGATTATGTAGCCTGTCAGAAGAAGTTCGAGAAGTCAAGGAGAGTACTTGGTAGTTATTCGAGGTTTCTAAGGAATTTAATGGAAGTTATTGAAGGTGGTTGGGATCATGGCAGATGTCAACATAGGTAGAGATTGTGTAGCACGACAGGGGAGCTGACAGTTGCAGGTTTGCAGGATCTAAGGAGATCGACAGACAGAGGATGCATGTCTCAGGGGTCGGAGTAGTCTCGGGAACATCGGTAGCAGATTATAAGGCTAGGGAGTTTGGATCAGTTGGATCACTTCGCAAGTGGAGAAAATGGCAGAGCAGAGTTCAGGGAGAAGATAGGTAGATTGTAGAGAACAGTCACACATCTTTCAGACGTGAAAAAGATCAAGCCATAGCTCAGAGTTCCACAGTGAACCAGGAGAGGGTGAAGATCGACACACCGAGATAGCACACAGTTACTTCTATATTGTAAAAGGTTGAGGACGACAATAGTTAGTTATTTCCTTGCAGTTTGCATTGTAACCGTTTCGGTGAAGTAACATAAGCCAGCTTCTGGCATCCTGTTTACATCTTATCTATGTGAACGTGTGTGTTGTGTGTAATGTTAAGCAAGAACCTTTGTCATTAAGGAGACCTTGCGATAGTTGGTATCAGAGTCGTAGTATCCTGATATTTGAAGGATAGATATACCAGAGCGAGAAGAATCCTACGAACAGAAGAACGTCAGTTGGTATTGAGCGTGCAAGTGCGTTGAACAGCTCTAGCTGAGGTTGGGTAGAGTTGTGCATGACTTTTTGAAGTCCGGTTGTGATTGGAAGAAGTGGGGGTTTCATCTAAGGTTGAAAATGGCTCACAGAGGCATTAATGTCTGAGGACCAAGAGCGTGTGGCGCAACAGTCACAGTCGATCATGAGATGTTCGACAAGTGCGTCTAAACAATGCGAACTTTAGCAAATGAAGTCATATAGATCAAAGAAATCCAAATAAGTGGTTGTATTCCTGATGCGTTATACCACAACGACGAGGAAGTCAAAGAAGTGGAACCATGGGAAGCAGTAGGAGAATAACCAAAAGACAAACTGATCAAACTTATGACGAATATGAGAGGTCGGGCGAAGATAGACGTGCATACCTACTCAAGAAGTCTAGATCCAAAATACTTGATCGACTAGTTCAAAGAGATGGAGAAATACTTCGACATAGAGCAGATCGAGGATCGTAAACGGGTTAAGACTGCATGTCTAAGGTTGAAGGGTCATGCCTCATTATGGTGGGACAATGTGCAGGCTAACAGAGACAAGAAGGGCAAGGAGAAAATCAATTCTTGGGACAGGATGGTCACCAAGATGAAAGGGAAGTTCTTTCCAAATGACTATGTGATTTCCTTGTTCCAGATGTTGCAGAACTTTCGACAAAAAGAGATGACTGTGAAGGGATACATGGAAGATTTCTACAGATTGTTGATAAGGTCGAGACAGACCGAAGAAGGAGAAGAAGTTTCCGCTAGGTACGTGAACGGCTTGAAATCTTCAGAGAAGTGAGTGAATCCTACCAGTTAGCTCTGAAGGCAAAAGAGAAGCTGTCGAGGAAATCCGTATCGACTAGAGGTAGGATGACTGGTCAGAGTACAAAGACTGCTTTCACGAAAGGCCAAAGTAGTGGATACAGGAAGGAATCTGTCGAAGAAATTCGAAGGACGGAAGGGACATCGACAAGGGAAAGATCGCAAGAGAACCGACGCAATAGTCGCGAGAACCGCGATCGAGGTGCATATGGTCGAAGTGGCCCATCCGAAAGAAAAGGAGCTAACAGACCAGCCATAATCTGTTACAAGTGTCGAGGAGTGAGACACAAGGCTTATGAATGCCTAGAGAACCTACATGCTGCAGAGGAGTCGAAACCCAGATGTCGAAGGGATGAGCAAGTCGATGAGAGGACAAAATCGGCATCCGACAGCAATGAGGATGGTAAGAAGAAAAGTCAGGCCATGACAGCCAGGAAGACACTGGTTTTGGACAACAGACGCGACGAGCAAGAGCCAGCACGGCGAAAGGCCATCTTTAGAACCAAGGTGCCAATCGACGAATGGCGTTGCAAAACCATAGTTGATGGTGGAAGCACTAAGAATCTTGTGTCGATAGAGGTGATCAAAAAAGAAAAGTTAAAGTTCCAGGAACATCCACACCCATACAAGATCTAATGGTTGCAGAAAGGAAACCATGTGAAGGTGACCACGCAGTTCCTGATTAACTTCAAGGTCATGAAGCTTGAAGGCAGTGTATTTTGCGACATAATCCCAATGGACACGTGCCATCTGTTGTTAGGAATACCATGGAAATATGATCGGAATATAATCTATGATGGTCGAGCCAACACAGTCACAGTGTGGAAGAATGGAGTGTAAAGGACTCTTAAGCTGAAGCCGAAGGAACGAGTCGACTGTAAGCACAACGAGAGCAACTTTTGGGAGAAGCCAGTTATGATGTGTTCAGGGAAAGAATTCCTCGTTGTTAAGATCCTAGTGGACGGCCTTCACTAACACCTCAGGGTTTTGGTGTAACGGTTTGTATCATTTGGTATCAGAGCCTCCACCTAGGTTCAAGTCACAGAGCGGGTGGCGACATCGGCATTGCAGTGTTCACCCGAGGCTCGTACGGCGCAAAGGGGACACCACCGTACGGGCGCACATCCAGCCCAGAGTCTAGACTGCGAAGGGTGGTAGGATGTTAAGATCCTAGTGGACAACCTTCACTAACCCCTCGGGGTTTTGGTGTAACGGTTTGTATCACTCGTGGAGGAGGAAAATAAATCAGGGTGTTTTGCTGTCATTCCGAAAGGACCATGTGTTGAGAGGTCGACAATGCAGAAGATTCTGGTCGAAGTCGAAAAGATGCTTGATGAGTTTCGAAGCATAGTAGTCGATGAGACACTGACAGGATTGTCGCCGACAAGGAACATATCCCATCAGATTGACTTGATTCCAGGGTCGAGTCTACCAAACAAAGCATTGCATAGGATGAGTCCGAAAGAAGGTTAGGAACTCAATTGACAGGTCCAGGAGTTGTTGGACAGGGGATTGATCATAGAAAGTCTGAGTCCATGCGCAGTACCAGTAGTATTAGCGCCGAAGAAAGGTGGAGAATGGAGAATGTGTACAGACTCCAAATCCATCAAAAGGATCATGATCAAGTACCGGTTTCCATTTTCGAGCATGGACGATTTGATGGATTTCCTGAGTGGAGCAAAGTACTAAACGAAGATAGACCTGAAGAGCGGTTATCACCAGATTCGGGTTAGAGAAGGAGATGAATGGAAGACATCATTAGTCATGCCATTCAGATTGACTAATGCACCCAGTACATTCATGCAATTGATGAATGAGGTACTGAAACCATTCTTGGGAAATTTTGTCGTAGTCTACCTAGACGACATTATGATTTTTAGTCGAACCAAGACAGAACACTTGGAGCACATTTGACAGTTATTGCAGAAGTTGCAGGAAGAGAAGCTGATGGTAAACCTACAAAAGTGTTTCTTCATGAAAGAAGAATTGGTGTAGTTGGGATTTGTAATCTCGAGTAAAGGGTTGGTGATGGATCCAGAAAAGGTGAAGGAAATATTGGATTGGCCGGAACCGACAAGTGCGACTGGAGTAAGGAGTTTCCATGGACTTGCCAGTTTCTTCAAGAAGTTCATTCAGGGATTCAATCGTATTTGTGCACCTTTGAAAAAGTGTATGAGGAAAGGGGAGTTCAAGTGGACGGAAACTACCCAGCAAGCTTTCGACAAGTTGAAGGAAAAGGTCACTGAGAGCCCACTGTTAGCGCTCCCAGATTTCGACAAAGTTTTCCGAGTTGATTGTGATGCAAGTGTAACAGCAATTGGAGCAATGTTGATACAGGAGGGCCGACCAATTGCATTCTTCAGTGAGAAGTTGGATGATGCAGAACGGAAAATTTTTGGTCTATGACCAGGAATTTTATGCTATTGTCCAGGGATTGAAGAAGTGGAGGCATTATTTGTTTCCCAAGGAGTTTGTGTTATACACAAATCACCAAGCACTGAGGTATCTGAATGGTCAGTCAAAGGTGAATCAACGGTTCATGAAATGGGTCGAATTCCTACAAGGATATACGTTCATGTTGCAACATAGGTCAGGCAATAGAGTTGGTGAAGATAGAGTATGAGACTGACAAGGATTTTGCGGAAGCATGGGAGGCTTGTCATGAACCTTGGAGTGTCGACAGAACTCCATACTTGGATTATTTTATCCAAGAGGGATACATGTTCAAGGGACAACAGTTATGTATTCCCATAGGATCAATTAGAGAGAACCTAATCCGAGAATTGCATAGCGGCATATTAGCAGGTCATTTTGGCATCGACAAGACCAAGGCATTGGTCGAAGAAAAGTATTATTGGCCAGGAATGACAACAGATGTCGGGAAGTGGGTACGACATTGTCGCGTTTTCCAGTTGGAAAAAGGGAGAAGTCAGAATACGAGGTTGTATACACCGTTACCTGTACCGAATACTCCATGGGAGCACCTGAGCATGGATTTTGTGCTAGGATTGTCAAAGACGTAGCAAGGGAGCGACTCAATATTTGTTGTAGTCGACAAATTTTCAAAGATGGCACATTTTATTCCATGTTGGAAGATAAGTGACGCCACAGGAATTGTTGGCATGGGTTAGATCCGCAGGAAGTGCGGAAGCCGACAGGTGCGAAAGGGTCATTCCACGGAAAAAGGACCTTTCGCATCTTTTGTGGAAGTATAAGATTTGTTAGATTAGTCAAGTCGGTCATGTGGACCATTTTGTAATAAGATGAAAGCATATAAGTAGAGTAGGATTGTAAGCCTAAGGGCATCAGAGTTTTGGAGATTGATCCTATCTTTTGGGTTTTTGGCTTTGTATCTGCAACATGATGTATTGACGGTTTCTGCGAGGTTAATTCCGTAGGTTTTGATGAATGAATGAAGATGTTCGGTTATGATATGAATTCTTTCTTTGTGCAAATGATGTGATGATGAATAATGGGTTATGTGAATGTTTTATGTTGATTAATGCGAATATGTCGTCGAGTATGTTAAATATGTGTTAGAGACTGTGAATGGCTTAAGATGCGAATGATAGGTTAAATAGTATGTTCTGAATGTTCTAATCTCTAGTTAGTGTCAAAGTAATATGTGCATATCCTCTACACAACCGCGGAAACTTGGTTCTAGCAGCCCTCTTATCCACCTCAAGTGCGACTGCACTTGCTCTGCAAGTGTTGTTGGGAAGGGTTACACCTTTCCGGGCCGGTGTATAAGGGAGTTTCGGTTGATAGTTTGTTGGTGACAGTGCGAAGTGAACTCCTGTCAATAGACGCTATGTCAACAAATGGTTTCGTTGTCAGGACCTTAAGAAAGAATAAAAGAGGATATGTTGTGGCACCTGACAAAACCAAAGATCCAAGAGTGGTTCGACAAGAAGGTGGAAGAATTCACAGAAAGTGAGAAGCGAGACCCTAAACAGACAACAACCGATTGGTTAGGAAGATACGTGTATTCAGATATTCACGAAATATTTTTCTGCAAATTCCCTGTGGTATTGCATGAGTGGCTAGCATAGTTGGCGTTCCGTAAGAACCACTGTCAGAAGACTGAACCTAAGTGTTGGACCCTAGAGTTGGTGCGACAGCTGAAGCAAGTTGATAACAAGGTATCACGAGCTGTTGATTTTTGGGTAGATGGTAGCCTTGAAGGGTACATAACTGAGTTCGCAGAAAATACCATCAAGTCATACAACGACGCCGAAAGAAATTTCTTCAGGGGACCTAGAGGAAGATTCTTGTCATCACTAAAACTATGGATTAAAATGTTGGTCTGTGAAAAGGGAATATTGAGGATGTCTTCTGATGAGTAGAAGAATCGATGTGTGAGGGTGAAGGTATCACGTAAATGCAAGTCTGATGAGAAGATGTGGTAAATGGACATGAGCGACGACGAAATTGAAAGGGAAGCTAACGAAGAGTGTGGTACCTTGAGGAGTGGTGCAATATTCCGGTGTTTTGAGAAGAAGAGGAGGACTGAGAGAGAGTCTCCTGAGAGGACTGGAACAGAGAACTACGAGACAGGACCACAAGGGAGGAAGCAACCTCACTACGGAGAAGACGTCGACCAGGCTACACCAGAGGCAGAAGGAGGTCAAATCGTAAGTTACCACGTACCTTCGACCCCACACTACTCCGAATTTTATAGGAAGAAATCAAAACTATTTGTGTAGTTTCCCTACATGTAGTGGTAAGAGTAGCACTTCAGTGAATCACAATACCAGCAACGTTAGGATGGCAGACGAGGCAAAGATGCCCACCTTTCAGGGAAACGGGACCGAGGATCCCGAACAGTATTGGTTTATATTCGAAGCAGTTTGGACCGTGAAGCAGGTTCAGGATGATGCCATAAAGATAGGAAAGCTAGTGACGACCCTTAGGGGTCGGGCCTTAGATTGGTACATGAAGTTTGTAACGGTTTCAGTGGGAACAACCGCTAAAACATTGGCACAGAACAGGACGGCGATGATTGACGAATTGAAGAAACCAAAATCTGAGTTGCAGTATGTCACTAAGATTAAGGAGATTAAGCAATTCCTGAATGAGTCAGTATGGGAATTCGACCAGCGATACAAGACACTGATAGCGAAAGTGAGCTTTCCAATAAATGAGCTGCAACATAAAGAATGGTTCATCGCAGGATTGGTGTCACATATCCAAGGGCCACTGATGCAACAAAAAGTGGGAACACGGACAGAAGCATTAGAAATCGTGATGAAGCTAGAGGCTTCACCAATTGGCGAAGTAGGAATGGGAATGGACATAGTACAGGCACAGTTGGCCAACTTAACACTACAATTGGAGGATATCAAGAAGGGCAAGGAGACCCACGGAGACATATGGTGTCAAGAGATATATTCCTTTACGAACGTATTTTTGGGCTACCACCAAATCAAGATTGCAAAAGAAGATCGACACAAAACTACATTCATCACTAAGTGGGGATGCTTTCAGTACACGATGATGCCCTTTGGATTAAAGAATGCCCCTGCAATATTTTCCAAAATAGTGGTAGCCGCATTCAAAGAATATATTCACAAGTTCCTTATGGTCTACATGGATGATTGGACAATATACGGATTAGTCAAGGATCATATCGCAAACTTAAGACTCATGCTAGAACGTTGTCGACAACACCAAATTTCCCTCAACCTCAAGAAGTGTATCTTTTGTGCTCCGTTCGGCATACTATTAGGACACATTGTCTACAGAGAAGGAATGTTGGTATATTCGGCGAAGATTGCCATCATTGTCGACCTCCCACCACCAATGACAGCCAAACAACTACGGGAGACATTGGGACACACAGGTTACTACCGAAAATTCATTCGAGGATATGTAACGATCACAACACCCATGTAAAGTTACTAAAGAAAGATACTAAGTTTGAATGGACCGAGGAATGTCAGAAAAGCTTGGACATATTGAAGCAAAAGATGGTTGAAGCACCAATCCTTGCATTTCCGGATTGGACAAAGGAATTTCACGTACACATTGATGCGTCGTCAGTCGCACTAGGCGTTATCTTGGCCCAACCAGGAACCAGCGACATTGACCACCCGATAGCATTCGCTAGTAGAAAACTGTCCACGGTGGAGCGGAACTACATGACCACTGAGTGGGAAGGGCTGGCTATGGTCTATGCTTTGTAGAAATTCAGGCATTACCTCTTGGGGGGCCACTTCAAGATTTTCACAGATCACTCTGCATTAAAATCCTTGGTCAACAAGCCTGTTTTGGGGGAGGAGATCTACCGCTAGCTATTACTGTTTCAGGAGTTCGACTTCGAGATCATCGTCAAGCCAGGACAATTGAACGCAGGACCCAATCATCTATCGCGGATAGAATCAGGAGACGAACAAGGGAGCATCGATGAAGGATTACCAAATGCTTAGTTTTTTAGGATTGGCATGGTTGATAATCACTATGAACAAATCATTCAATTTTTGGCAAGAGGGGAGGTACTGGTCGAGCTCACTACCATCCAAAAGAAGCATCTAGTTGTCTGAGCTGTAGACTTCCAGCTAATTGTAGGCGAGTTATATAAAATGGGCCCGAATGAAATTCTGCAACGATGCGTCCTTCCGCATGAACGAGAACAGATTCTTTTGGAAGCTCATGATGGAATTGCCGGAGGACATTACAGTGGACGAGCAACTGCTAGGAAGATTATTCGACTAGGGCTATGGTGCCCAACTTTCCATGGGGATGCCACAGACTATGCCAAGAGCTGCGACGTATGCCAAGGAACTAGGAAGCCCTTATGTCGCGATGAAATGCCACTAGTACCACAAGTAACACTACAGGCCTTCGACAAATGGGTCGTTGATTTTGTGGGACCCATCAACCCACCTGGGAAGAGAACAGGGTCACGTTACATCATCACTGTGACAGACTACCTGACGCGGTGGGAGAAAGCTACACCGGTCAAAGATTGTTCTGCCGCAACCGTAGCACGGTTCCTATTTGACAATGTGGTCACCAGGTTCGGGTGCCCAAAAATCTTATTAAGCAACCAAGGGACGCACTTCGTTAACCAAACAATTGTCGCGATGACAGAAGAATTTCAGATCCAGCACAACAAGAGTACACCCTACCACCCCCAGGAAAATGGGATGGTTGAGGCGTTCAATAAGATATTGGAGCATGCTCTCACCAAGGTATGCAATGTGAACCGTGACGACTGGGACTTGAAAATCCCAGCGGTCCTCTGGGCATATCGCACTACATGGAAGCGATTGACTGGCAAGACCCCTTTTAAGCTTGTGCACGGCCAGGAAGCAGTTATGCCGATGGAATACATAGTACCCAGCTTGCACATCACGCCAGCAAAAAGGATGAGCGACGATGGTGCGCTGGAAGAACGGTTGACACAGCTAATACATCTTGACGAAGATCCTTCATCGTAGGGTTCCACCAGAAGGTAGAAAAAGACCGCCAGAAGGCATGGCACGACTGCTACTTCAAGATGCAGCACTTGCAGACTGGTGATGTCATTTTGTTATATGATAGCAAGTTCATGAAACACCCTGGTAAGCTGCAAATGCATTGGTTGGGACCATACGTGATCACTTTTGTCACCAACGGAGGCGCAGTACAATTACAGAGTCTGGATGGAGTACTATTACCTAAATGAGTCAATGGGAGTAGGTTGAATCCCTATCACCATGATCCGACATAGAGCTGATGAGGACCAACAAAACAAAATCTATATATATGTAGAAGATACGCGGTGGTAGATGGCACACCCACCGACAGAGAATGTGCAAAAGGGAGAGGTTGTATCTCAACTTGGGGTCTGGACTGTGACAACGGCAGGATCACGACCCTATCAAATCAACAATCATTTTGAATTTCCAGTAGATGGGACTGATTCAGATGATAGGCCTTTTTTAGATGACAGGTATGATCATTACTTGACTTGGAACGACGCTGGCATCAGGTACGTTTGGCACATGGAAATACACCGTGGCAGCATGGCCGGTAGCACCACAGAGGACAGTTCACACGATGGTGACATGAGAGAAGTATGGTCACCAATGGCGCACATAGGCAGTCCGTTCACTACATGCAGGAAATGAATAATAACATAATCAATGCATTGGGTGAACGGATTCGCGGACGATTTTTGAGGCAGGCCTCCCGGAAGGCAAAAAATGCATAAATACAGGCACCAAAGGCTAGCAGAGCAGAGAGGTATTTCCCAAAAGCATGAAATATATGCTTCAAGTAGGTCAGGTAGTTAGATAAATTAGAAATTCCAAGGAGGCTGTGGAAATTATCCATTTCATTTCGTGAGGTAGCACACCAGGAGCGCTGCGGGCCCAAACGACAAGTGTGCATGAGCGCCTTGACCAGGAAGAGGCACGGGAACTCGAGTGGCACAGAGGTGAAGTTTTATTCGATATGTCTAAGTATGTGGTAGTAGTTCGAAGCTTCGTGGTACCGATGACCACCAGGTTGACAGGGGCGGTGGCCCCCTGGCCCCATTAGGAAGCACTACAAGGTGTGAAATAGATGTGTCGGAGCAGTGGGAATGTTTCCCACCTTGGAGACATTGATGCCTTTCCTATTAGTCTGGAACAAACATGGAGTATCCCACCAGACTCCGCAAGGATAGATGATGAAGGTTTCCAGAGACTGGAGGATGAGTGCAAGAAGTACATGACAGCGAATCAGCACTCGACGGACGACGATGAGCAGTACACAACAGCGAGTTCCAGACAGCAAGAACAATTTCAGAAACAACGTACAACAAAGGATGGGTGCAAACCAGTAGTGTCCAGCTGAGGTGGCTTGGGACGAGCCACAAGTTTGTGTTGGGGGCCTGTTGGCACGAGATAGATCCGCAAGAAGTGCGGAAGCCGACAAGTGCGAAAGGGTCATTCCACGGAAAAAGGACCTTTCGCGGATTTTGTGGAAGTATAAGATTTGTTAGATTGGTCAAGTCGCTCATGTGGACCATTTTGTAATAAGATGAAAGCATATAAGTAGAGTAGGATTGTAAGTCTAAGGGCATCGGAGTTTTGGAAATTGATCCTATCTTTCGGGTTTTTGGCTTTGTATCTGCAACATGATGTATTGATGGTTTCTGCGAGGTTAATTCTACAGGTTTTGATGAATGAATGAAGATGTTCGGTTATGATATGAATTCTGTCTTTGTGCAAATGATGTGATGATCAATAATGGGTTATGTGAATGTTTTCTGTTGATTAATGTGAATATGTCGTCGAGTATGTTAAATATGTGTTAGAGACTGTGAATGGCTTAAGATGCGAATGATAGGTTAAATAGTATGTTGTGAATGTTCTAATCTTTGGTTAGTGTGAAAGTAATATGTGCATATCCTCTACACAACTACGGAAACTTGGTTCCAACAACCCTCTTATCCACCTCGGGTGAGACTGCACTTGCTCTGCAAGTGTTGCTGGGAAGGGTTACACTTTTCCGGGCCGGTGTATAAGTGAGTTTGGGTTGATATTTTGTTGGCGATAGTGCGAAGTGAACCCCTGTTAATAGACGTTGCGTCAGTAGGCATTGTTTTACTATTCTTTAAGGAAGTAGTCATATTGCATGGGTTGTTGAAGAGTATCACATCGAACAGAGATACCAAGTTTATGGGACATTTCTGGGGAACCCTATGGAAGAAACTGGACACGAGGTTGTAGTTTAGCTCGACACATCATCCGCAGATAGACAGAAAGACCGAGGTGGTAAACAGAATTTAGGGAAACCTTCTAAGATGTTTGACGGCTGACAAACCCAAGCAGTGGGAGAACGTGTTGGCGCAAGCAAAGTTTGCATACAACAATTATGTGAATCAGTCAACAGGTTTGAGCCCATTCAAGATTAATCGGGGAAGAATCCCACATGGAGTGGTGGATTTGGTAGAGTTACTGACATAAATCAGGAAAAGCGCGGATGCTGAATCATTCGTAGAGCATATGAAGGAAGTACATGAGGATGTGTGAAAGCGCATAGAAAAGAGCAATGCGGCATACAAGTTGAGAGTCGACAGGAAGAAGAGACTACAATCGTTCATCGAAGGAGACTTAGTTTATGCACATTTGAGGAAGGAGAGATTTCCAACAGGAACATATAATAAGATGAAGCTGAAGAATATTGGACCATGTAAGATTCCAAAGAAGATTTCGGACAATGCTTATGTGTTGGAGCTATCGAATGACTTGAGAATTTCACCAACGTTCAATGTCTCAGATCTGTACAAGTTTGAAGGAGGTTCAAGAAGTGGAAGCGCGGAAGTGTCAAAGATTGACTGGATGCAAATTTCAGATCGACGGAAAGAAGAAATCGCAGAAGTAATAGAGGGACGCGAAGTCAGGCGTATGCGCAGTTCACGAAGGAAGGAATACTTAGTGAAATGGAAAGATGATGAGTTGCAGGAGGCGACATGGATTTCCGAAGAAGAGTTCAGGAGACTGACGGAGCAGTTGAGTTCTTTTTCACCTAGGGAGTCTGATGCAGGAGCATCAGGGCCTAGGCAGATTAGTCAAAGTTAGTCGACATGGAGAAAGCCGACCAGAGGGAGTGCCGATGACCACTAGTGTGGAAGAGAATATTGGCTTGTCAAAGTCAATGAGTCGAGCAGGAATAGTCGGTGTGTGACCGATAGGTGTTGCGCCAGATGTTGCGAAGGTCGAGAGTCGACATTTTGAGAGTCGACAGATGACAGAGTGTAGCGGAGCTGTCGATGGTCGACATGCGTCGAGCCATGACTCCGACAGGTTTGGGAATGAGACAAGTGAGGAGGAAGGGGCATACTAGTGAATCCTAAGTGAAGAGTGCGAAAAGGAAGTCGACTGGTGAGTCGAAGCTGACAGACAGTATGGCTGAAGTGATGGATTACTGTATCCTATCAGAAGAAGTTCGAGAAGTCAAGGAGAGTACTTGGTATCCGTTCAGGGTTGCTAAGGAAGTTAATGTCAGTTATTGAAGGTGGTTGGGATCGTGACAGATGTAAACACATGCAGAGATTGTGCAGCACGGTAGGGGAGCTGATAGTTGCAGATCTGCAGGATCTGAGGAGATCAACAGACAGAGCATGCATGTCTTGGGGGTCGGAGTGGTCTTGGGAACAGCAGCAGCAGAGTAGAAAGCAAGGGATTTTGGATCAGTTGGATCACTTGGAAAGTGGAGAACTTGGCAGAGCAGAGTTTGGGGAGAAGATAGGTTGATTGCAGAGAACAGTCACACGTCTTCCGAACGCGAAGAAGATCACGCCATAACTCAGAGTTCCGCAATGAACCAGGAGAGGGTGAAGATCGACACACTGAGATAGCACACAGTTACTTCTGTATTGCAAAAGGTTGAGGCCGACAATAGTTAGTTATTTCCTTGCAGTTTGCATTGTAACCGTTTCAATGAAGTAACATAAGCCAGCTTTTGGCATCCTATTTACATCTTATCTATGCGAACGTGTGTGTTGTGTGTAATGTTAAGAAAGAACCTTTGTCATTAAGGTGACCTTGCGTCATTTTATCACTTTTTCAAGCTCATTAAACTCCCATGAAAAAAGGAACCCCTCGGAGTTCCTCTTTAAGATCTTTTCAGACTCCCTAAATATGAAAAGATCAACAAGTGAACTTGATGATTTCACGCTTGTAAAAGTATTTGAATGATTGTATTTCTGGTGATAGTTTACCCCTTTTTCGAATGAGGAGATTCTATTTACAAAAAAGGAGCACTCCAGTTAATATTGACTGGAGGAGTTCTCTCTCACATTGTTTTATCCTTTTTGAGGTGAGGAGACTATATTGTACGAAAAATAACCTTCAGAGTCTTCTTTAGTTCTTTTCAGACTCTCTAAACATGAAATGACACCAAGTTCACCTTCTTTAGACTCATTAAAATCTAACATTGAAGGGCCCGTTTTGGAACGAACCCCTCCTATCTTAGGTTCGTAAAAAAATTTGGATTGGACTCGTCTGAAGGATGAGTTATATCGAGCATCTGTTACCTTCCTCGAGCTCGTTAAAAAACAAAAGAGGCACTCATCAAGCATGATGTAGATAAGGAAAGAATTTGTGTTTCATTGTAATTATGGAAGTACTTAGTCACTCTTGAACATGGCACTCATGCATATGCATTCAAATGCTTGGGTAATCTGTTTGTCTTGGATTCCTATTGATTCCATGAGTCTTTTTACTCCTTTGGGTCATCCAGAGAATTCTTCCACCATCAGTTGCATTAGGGGTTGGTATCATTATCGTCATGTCAATACTTCCAAGTCATGCCATGCCCATGTTCAAGAGAGGTTTTTTCATCGATTCACTATCTGCAGACATTCTACCTTCTATCATGTCGGTCTTCCCTGAGTTAGTCTTGAAAATTGCTCTACTGTCCGATTTGCTCCAAAACATATTTGATCGTGTTTCATGTCGATGATGGGGGATACATCATGGCCCTCCTTCGACGGATTCATCCTTGTCGACTTCAACACATCATACAGGGATTGAATCTAGGAACCAATCAAGTACCTTGGGCCTACATGCCTCAATGGAAGGTTACCTCGCTTTCAACATGAGTTCACATCATTGACTCTTGATTGAAAGATTCCATCGAGTGTTCGACCTCAACTCATTGATTCACATTCAATGGTATGTACTATAATACCTTGGATGTCTTCAGGTCCTGCTGTCGGTAAGTCGTTATGTTCCAACAGTGGTGCATGCTATGATCGAAGTATATCCACATTGAATACTAGATGTAGACGAAGGAATGCAAGAAATTCAAGTTGGAAATCCTTTTCTCCAATCTATCGAAG